>BSBM01000073.1:24790000-26170000 GCA_027924585.1 Larix kaempferi | reverse complement strand
CCAAGAACGAGATCGTTATTCAAGACCGAGACGAAGACCAAACTGACACCAAAGAAATTATGTTCATATCCAAGAACGATACCAAGATCGAGACCACGTTATTGCGAGAAGATACCAGAATGAGACCAAGACTAACATCGAGTACGTCATTTTTCATTTGGGCATGAGTAGAAATCAAGTAGGGAATTTTTCATTTGGGCATGAGTAGAGGCCAAGTCGAGCATTTCTCATTCAGCTGCAAGTAGAGGAGGATCACAATGCCATGGATTAGTTGCTTCTAAACTAGAAAACCCTTGTTCTTCATTCACCTTCAAATAAGTGTTGATAAATGCAATTAGATATGGATTCAATTTACCCGATCCAAAACCTTTTCCTTCACCACTAGCAGAAAATTATTAAATATATAAACCCTTTCAATTTTTCCCAATGGAGAAATTTCTCCCTTAAAATTTCCATTGCCCATCGGAAGTTGATTGGGTCCAAGTTTGTAATAGGTTATTGTTTTGTGTCTGCTATGCTTTACATGATCAATCGATAGGGATAGGAGACCTTAGGAGAGTGACTACAACAAGAATGGTGAGAGACATATAGATTGGTCCCATGGGGTATATCTTATGGATATCAACGTAATCCGCGTTCGTTCATCTGAGAGCCAAAAAAAGTAAAAACTTGGACGATTAGTGTACCTTGCCCAAGGGGGATTCAAGCTCTACACCTATGGAAATCAAACTATCAAATGAAATCTTGGATCTTCTTTTATCACATAAACACTGACACTGTCATATCCACAAATTGACTAACTCCTTCTCCATTTTCTTGTTCTTCTCATTTTTCCCTTTGTGTGTGTCTTTTGTAGTAAGAGGACTTCCTTCAATGGTTCAACAATTTGTCCAACTTTTTACTTAAAAATGTTTGCTCCTTGATACACTACATGTTTCACTTGGCCTCTTTATGAACATCCTCAACCTAATGAACATATGAACATCTTTGGAATGGTATTCTCCAAATATAATACAATGGATAGACTCCCACTCAAGCCATCATACAATGTAATTCCTATGCTTCTCTTAATATGTAATATTCTCTTCCTAGCTCTTAAGCGGATTCGTCAGGCTTCAATTCCTCGAAGTATTCAACCTATGGAAATTGATAGATCCCAGCCATGGGGTTTCTTTGATGGGGCTTGTCAGAATGATCATTGTGGGGGAGGGGCTGTTCTTTACTTGTCATCTGTTCACTACTATGTGATGTCGTTTGGTTTTGGGAGGGGAACCAACAATTGGGCAGAGATTCTCAGTCTCAAACTTTTGATTTCATATGCTGTGGAACTTTCTATCCATAAACTTAATGTTTTTGGAGACTCTTTGAATGTGATCAATTGGGTTATTGGCACTTATCAATGCAGCAGTCGGAGGATTACTTCAGTTTTGGAACAAATTCAGAACGTCACTCACACATTGGAAACTTTTACTTGCAGGCACATATATCATGAAAAGAATGCTGAGGCGGACAAGGCCTCTAAGGAAGGGCTGCTTATGGGGGTCGGCATTTGGAAAATTTCTGAATTTTTGAATGGCATTGAACGAGCGTTTTATCATAGACCATTCATAGAATGATTGAGTGAAAACAGGTTTTTGATACAGGTATTAGTATTTGAGGTGATAGCTATCTACTTCAAACAGACTGGTGAAATATTGATGTTTTGCATTTTGCAAATATATAACTCGGTTATGTAAACTATTTATTAGTAGTTATTTTGTAATAGTCAATGCAAGTTTTGTACAGTTACAAAATAATTTATTATACTAGTTTATTGTAAAAGATGTTATTGCTCACATAGTGAGAACATCAGTATTCATTTTGGCTCTCAACGGGATGCTCGCTCCAGCAGTTCTATATTCCACTCTAAATGAGTGTGTCGATCAATGTAATTTCGTACTCTATGGATGAAATGAAATTACGCTTTTTTTTCGGGGAAAAAAAATGTAATATTCTCTTCAAGAATGTGCAACTTGTTTCATGGTATTTTGTATTTGTGTGTACCAAAAAATAGTGTTATCTAGTTGCTAGAAGTTGAGGCAGACAACTATGAAGGACAAATAGAGCTATGGTATGAATGATAGTCCTTATCCATGTATACTTACTAACAACTCATTCAAAACATAAATTCAAATTATTCAATACAACAACACTTCCCCATATGCAAGGACACTTTGCAGGGAAAATTTGGGTAGTGTGAGGCTAAAGGAAAGCAAGGAATGGTAGTGGAGGCTTATGGGCATCTCACTCTTTGACAACAAATTGGCAATGTAAACTTAGCTTGAACATCTCTTCTTGGTTGCATGGAGGAGGCTTGTCTTTTTTTTGTGGGCGGGACTATGCTAGTATGGAACCATTTAGCACTGCTCAAATCATCCAATTCAAGATATAACCAATCAAAACTAGTTTGAACAATCAATTTTCACCGAAAAAACCCCAAACAATCTAAACTAATCCATTCTAGTCTGATTCAAAGGGTTCTAATAACTTATTATATGTGTGAAATCAACCACTTTTCCCATAATCTCTTTACCCAAGTACATTGCTAGAAGATGTGAGAAACCTTGTCATCATCATGACTGCAAATTGGGAAACTTAGTAAGCATTTGTTATTCCAATGCTTGACAACTTCAAATAAATGAAAGGTCCCCATCTACAAGGTTCCAATATATAGCATTCTCCCTTGGTTTGGCATGCTTCCAACATGCCCATTTCCAATTGACATCAAATGTTGGTTGTTGAAATGTTATGTTGCTTGAGGTCTCTTCATATATCTTGGTGGATAATATTATGCCTATCCTTTATACCTCAATCTTATTCCCTTCATAGTATGAGCATCCACATCATCTATTGGGAAAGGGGAAACTTTAAAGAGAGTTGATAGTTGACGTGGGTTTTTGCACTACCGTACTTGCTTATGCTAGTTTGAGAAAACTGTCTGGCCAATTTTCTTATCATTATTGGATTTTATCTAGAAAAAAGGGAACCAGCTCTAACCAAAATTGTTCAAATCCCATAAGAATACCTAGAAGCTCCTAAAGCTTCTCTATAGATTTCCAACATATTGTCTCCTATACCAAAGCTTCTCCAATCAAGATTATGTCCTTTGTAAACATTTGGCGGGTGATAGGGATACCAACAATCATGCCAAAAACATAGAAAAGACTTGAATCCAACAACCATTTAATAATACATGAAAATTCCCTTTAATAGGGAAATGAGATTGGGGAATCCTTGGTGAATTCCCCTTGAAGTCGAAATAAAAGTGAGAAGATTTGTCATCAACAAAGATTTCTTTGTTTGTAGTGACTGTTATATTTGCAGTGTGTAGTACACTTGATATCCATAGTATAATGAGCTAGTGGGTTCTTGTTGTTAGAGCTTTACACATACAATGGTACATTACAAAAACTGCAAACTAGGGTCCCTCCCCAAACTTTATAAGATTCTCTCACCTTCTTTAAAATTATGTTCCACTCTATGAGCATTCCTATAGCTCTTTAATAATCCCACGCTTCCTTTAACCTCCGCTTGGTTATGGCCATATGATTCTCCACTCCCTAAATTAGTTTGGGTCCGACAAGGATTATATCCTCTAATATATCCCAACTAAGAAGGGTCATGTAAAGTCTCCCATATAAAAACTAAAAAAGGTGCTAATACCAAAACAAAAACTCGGGGTTATTCCATGTAGATTTCATCTTGTAGATCGTTATGCAAAATACCACTCTTCACATCCATATGATGTATTTCCACTACTAACATATGAAAAGAGAAAGAACAAGGTGGATGAATTCATCTTGCAGGCTACAGGTTAAAAGGTCTTAGAAGAATCAATCCCTTCAACTTCGGAAATATCTTTGGAAACCAAACAAGCATCATGCTTATAAATACTAATGTTGCATTATTTTGACAACCTAGGGTCCACTTAGGTGTCTAACAAGGTTCCAATTTAGTCTAGTGATGGCATTTCCAGTCTCATTAAAGATAACATCTCACTTAAAGCATGTGCCAAGATTAATGATAGGCAAGTAGGTTATATGGTAAGAGTTTCACCATTCTATCTTGCATTGATATTCTATAGAGTCTTCTCCATTGATCAATGCCTCTTTTTCATACATAATACATTTGTATTTGTTACTTTAAGCATATTCATCATTATGGATAGTTTAAAGAGTTACTAACTTACCAGTCATATGTATAACATAACAAAGTTAAGACTTGAACAAACAAGTGTCTTTCATTATCTAGTGTTATATGATTACCAAGTACATCATCCTCTCTACAACAAGACTACAAACTTACAACCATAACAAAAATGACAACAATTTAGTAACAACAACTATTAGTTTAACAAGTACTTGAAAACTACAACCACTATCTAATCATAGCTCTGGAGGCCACTTATACATTTCAAATTAGTTGTTATATTTGACTATATAAAAAACTCAACTTAAATAAGTTCTTCATCTACATTAATAACTTCCATTACATACTAATAATCATTTTCTAAAATAAGCCACAAAGTTATATTCGTCTTATGTTCTTAGTGTTCAGCTCATTTGATTTTATTCTTCTTTTTCTCTACATGAATCGGATTAGAGGAAATTTGAGGTCTAAAATGGGCCTCCTAAGGAAAATAATAAAATAATATTTCTTACTTTTGGAGGAAGAAAGAAAAAAATTATTTTTTTGTTCGTATTTTCAACATATCTCCCCGTACTTTTACTCAAATTTCGAGTGGGGGCACTTGTTGGATGCGGAATTAAATTCCGCATCTAACGAGTACCCACACTACCTACTTTTGAGTGACATCATCATCACTTTTTTTTTCAAGTATTTCTTGTTTTGGGGGCAATGGGGTCTGTCAAAAGTCGTTGGATGCGGAATTAAATTCTGCATCCAACGAGTGCTCCCGCTTGAAATTTGAGTAAAAGCACAGGGATATATGTTGAAAATACAAACAAAAAAAGTAGTTTTTTTATGACAAATATCTCAAGTCAACCATTATGGTTGACTCATTTTATTTAAATTCTATTGGTTCTTGAATTCCAACTCATCAAGAAATTATGGTTGGCTCATTTTCTTCTAAGGCCCATTTTAGACCCCAAATTTCCTCTAATTGGCATAATTGAGATCTTCCAAATAATTCATTGTATTCATTCTGCCATGCAATGTTATTTGTTTCATCCTCTTATTCTTTCGGCAATTTGATTTTATTCTTATTTTTCTCTACATCACATATTGAAATCTTCCAAATAACTAATTGTCTTGTTTGAAATATGACATAATTGAAATCTTCCGAATAACTCACTGTCTTGTTTGAAATATGAGATAATTGAAATCTTCCAAATAACTCACTGTCTTGTTTGATTCGCTCATGTGATTCTTTACTATTCCATTCTCACCACTATGAGAATACCATCCAATCCTCTACCATCATGTATATGGTAAATCTTTCCTTGGTCACACTATCTCACATACCACAACTATTCCATATTATTCTAGCCGTCACCAATGAGGGGAGCCACTCTGTCCATTAATCCTCACAACATTGATTATCATGGATTTTTGCAAACCATAACTTTTCTTACAAAGGAAAAGTCTAATGGAACAATTGTCTCCATGAAGAACATACGACATCCAAAGTCACTTGGCTAACAACTAGTAAAGTGAAGGCACCTCTAATTGACGGTCTACCTATAGAAATTAGGTCAAAGATGCTCCAACCAAACCCACACCAACTCAAAATAGTGTTCTAAGTTTTTCCTTTCTTGAACTTGTAGGTCTTAATCAATGGTGACCTATGTTTTCTTAATGTATAGGTGTTTGTTAACCTACTCCAACTCATCAAAACCTTGCTAAAAATTCCTAACCCACTACACAACTTGCTCGGTAGTTAGCATGGTCGTCCACAACAAATCTGGAGTCAATTAAATACACACATTAGATAAATGTGCTTGTGCACAAGGTTTAGAAACTCTAGGTGTTCTCCAAATGATAGTTCCAACACTTAGCACTAAATTTTTGGGTGTTTTCCTTAGAATCAAATTGGTCTATGACTTAATGAAATGATGGTAGAATTCTTCTGAAGTGGAAGTGGTCAAGTATGGTGTGAAGTCTTCATGCTCCTACAAAACATTTAGCTTGGCCTTACAATATTATAACTTATATGCTATATGTTTGATCACTACAAGTACTAATACTTGGTCATGTAGTGACCATAGAGTCTTCATAGTGGCTATTGGAATGGTTCCTTTGGGAGTGTATACCATGTTCTTCAACCTTTGATGTTTTCTACTTGTGTGAGTTTGGAAGGAAGGAACTTGATTGACCATCCATAGTGGAAATTTTTGTCTATGGGATCTAAGTTTGATTCAAAACTAGAGTCAATCCCCTTCACTCAATTTTTTTTATATTAAGGTTCCAAGGTAGACAGTTATGACAAATCTTCCAAGTAATCTAAGTAGTCATTTTCTACTATAACATAATTGAATTGATTTTACAACATCACATGATAATTACTTTTACAACATCACATGACACACATTACATCGGGATCTAGCATTTCAAACATAATGAAATACACAATAATAATATTGCATATCTTAAAAAGAATAAAAGAAACTAATACTAGGTTAAACTTTAAACCAATATGCAACATAAGGATATAATCCTTGTTTAGGCACAAAAAACTTTAGTTTTTATCAGGTTACATGTTATAAGGTTCCATCCATTCTTAAGCTCAACACAAGGAGATTGTAGTCTATTTAATTCCAGAAATATCATGTTGTAACATAAATAAAGATATTCTTAGATTATTGAACTCCCACTGTCGTTACAACAGACGCAAGGTTTAGCAGCTTGTGTTTGCAAAGGATTTCAATATCTTACTGCAAGAATACTTTGTAAAAAATTATGTAGGTCACATGCACCCAACATAGTATGAGTTCTTGATGGAAATTATAATACACTTGGGAAGATAACATTTTACTCTACTAAATGTTATGATACTAACAATGATTTTTAGTCCAAATCTATTGATTGAGGTCATTTGGTAAACAAAACAAGGTTGTTTTTATTTATGTTAATATTTTTTTAATTGGCAATGTAGATAGACACATTGATATGTTCTTGTCAACTTCTATATTTTTTAAAATTTCACTATTCTAATTATATTATGATGTGGCAGGTTGATCGTGGGAAAGCACCATCCCAATAACAGGTAAAAAATTTCGAGTTCAAAATAATGTGAAATTGATTATTGTTTATATAATTGAGAATTATTTTTTTGTTGTTGAAAAATGTAGTCCACTAGCCATGATGTTCGTGATGTGCTTGAAGATGAGGAGTTGATATCTTCACTTGACCCATTCCAAACAGTCAAAAAGGTTTTCATAAAATTGAACACAAAACTTCTTTATTTGGTTAAACTTGAACAAATGCCTGAGATCAAACAATGGGTCAAAGAGATGATGCAAGATGTAGAGAGATACAAGGTAAACACCATAATTGAAAGAAATTATTTATGACCTATATTCAATTCTTTAACTTTTAAATTATCTAAAGGAATTAACATTTTCTTTCTTATGTAGTATTTTTTGCAACCTCACATGTAAGCACCAGCTCCTCAGCTCGGCATTGGTACCAGTGATGCATAGATGCCATAACATATGGTCATGAACCAACATATACTGGTGAGGTTATTCTCCTTTCCACTTCTCACTTATAGTACCCATACTCAAGGTGGGTATCCATCTTCAGTGCCCCATGGCACGCCCCGCGAGGATGTCACAAAACCACCCCCAACAAATGATGATGGAGGGGACCCTTCTGTTGAGGTTCTGCGTTCATATCCTAGATCGTCACATGTTCACAACACCCATTAATATTTTTGGTGAATGAGCACCTTGTTCCAATCAAGACGATGAAGGTCCCAAGTATTTTTTAATGTTTCAATTGTTTCACATTATTTCCCGCAAACATACATATTCTGAATTATTGTTTTTAAATTAATGATGCAATCATTCCACGTGCAAGAAACAACCTATTTTATAAATATAGGCATAATAAGTCGTTGGAGTTGTTTGGGCCCACCATACGCACAAGGTGGAATTCCCAAAATTCTGACCTGAAAAATTCCCTTACATACTACCTTGAAGATCTGTTTGGGAAAAATACCTTCAGCAGAAGTAGGGTGCTCTCAAAGGCCGACAATTATATAAATGTTTTTAGGGAAATGTATAGGGTGAAACTACAAAAGAACCCTAAATATGAGCAACCACCCATGATTCGTGATAGGGAGTGGAAGGCCCTTATCAGGGATGCAAAGGAGAAGAAAATGCAAAAAGAAGGAAAAACGCCACTCAGTCCACCAAGGTACATTACGTTTTGAATTTAATACTTTGAATTTTATTTAGATTTAAATAAAATTGTGATGGATAACACATTTGAATCTTTTTGCAGACTCCCTAACACTTCAAAAGCCACCAAGGCAAGGCTTGAGAAACATGGGCATCAAAGACTTAGCCAAGGTGTCTATATGAAGTTACAAGAAAGAATTGTGAGTAACGAAACATCTAAACAAACTCATTCATTCCATCATCCAATTTATGTTTAATTGAACTAGCCAATAACAAAAATCCAATCTCTTATGCAATGCAGGGGGATATGTTTGGAACCGCAGCCACAAAGGAAGATCGTCAGCTTGGTTACAAGTCCAGCGTTCAAGCTATGGTTGAACGTCAAAGAAGCATGGGGGAGAGCTCATTATCCAGTCTGCAAGACATGGTAAATAAGCCTCGATTGAATTTTACCCTTCATTACTTGTAAAATGAATTCATGTTTGATATTGCCAAAATATTAGTGTGTTTCTTTATTTATAGCAGGGGAGAAACAATGATAACAAGGCCATGAGTGGACAGCAGCACCGAGATAGTGTACTACAACCAGAACATGGTGCGCCCATGTATCCAGATGATAGTGGATTGCATCCCCACGATGGTGCTACACATGCCCATGACGATAATATGACTATAAAATTGTATATTACTTATTGATTTTGTATTTTTAATTATTGTACTTCTCAATTTTTGTGTACTTATACATTTACGATTGTGTACTTAAATTTTTTTGCGTTGTTTCAATGGAAGAGCATGCAATTGAAATTCTTCTGCAAGAAAAGGAGCACATGGAAACCATTCCAACGGTCTCAACTAGTGCACCAGGTAAATAACATTGCAAATGGTTTTTTTATTAATGAAAATTTTCAATGATTAATGACTGGCCTTATTAATTTAATCATTTGTGTTATTGTAGGAGATGCCCTGGCCTCACAACAGCCTCCATGTCATGAGTACCAGACCAGATGTACACTCCACGAGAGGATTCCAAGCCAATCAACATCAAAACAAGGCTCAAGAAGTGAGGAGGTGCAAATGGATGAGACACTTATGGATTATGTAGAAAATTGTAAGAAGCAAAAAAAACATTGAAGATGTATATTATGAGATAGGTGTATGGACAAATTCTCGAGACAGTGCAAGAGGTTTCAATAGAATACTTGTCAGTGATTGCTTCTCTTAGTGTTTGTACTATGCTTCCTTTTAACTATATTAATTAGGTAGCTTAATAAACACTACTTTCCAGTGATTGCTTCTCTTAGTCCATAGCATGTTATATTGTATTTTGGTTTGTTTCAATTGTGCTTAAAATTTCCACCTCAAGAGGGTTGATTTTGCTCCATACCCATTGGATGCATGGAATCTCCAATTCATAAAGGATTCCTACAAATGTCACCAAGGGCTAAAAGTTTAGCTGCATGATTTATCTCAACCACTTGTTCTCCAAAGTTCATCTACATGATTTATCTCAACTACTTGTTCTCTCCCTACTTTGAAGGCATTTGGTTTACTTCGTTGCATGGATTAGCAATATGCATTATTGTTTTAGATGAGTGTATTTTGAAGTTGTGGTTGTTGGTGAATGGATGATAGTATATGTGAAATAGCATCCCTTCACATTGAATAGATCAATACAGTTTTGGTTGCAAATGGTTTCCATATTCAACATTTATGGCTTGATTTTTGCATCCAAAGGAGAAGCATATTGGTTGTGTGTCCACTTGATGGTTACCGTGTTGTTGAATATGACATTCTAGCAAGATGATTACGTTTATTGAAAGCAAAGGTGTCAAGCTTGGTAGAGATAGTGTCCTTGGAGATATTATGTCCAGATTCTTGAGTCTCATTAGTTTCATGAGGTTGATTGTATTGTTAGTTAATTAGATTGACTCTTTAGTATATATTATCCTCGTCTTACCCCAAAAGTTGAGACTACTCCAATGTAGGTTGGGTTGAACTAGTAGAAAATTTAAATGTAGAGAAAAGAGAGAAACTACTTTATTGATTGACATGGTGGATGACAGTTCATAAACTTTAAATTTTGATGTTAATGTTAACCCTCCATCCACATGGGAATTAGTGTGTCTCTTACATATCAAGGTAAAAGAGAGGAAGATAGAGATAGATAAATATTGATGTTTTGATCAAAGTGACCTCCTTATTCAAATTTTAGGTAGTTCACTTTTCACAATAGAATTCTTGTACAATTTAATGACTCACCATAATTATTCAATGGCTTAACTGTTATCACATCCATAGTAGTTGCGCTACCATGATTGTAGAGCAGTTCATTGTATATTTTTGAGCTTGTCCTTTACACATTTTTCGTGAGATCAGCCTATGATGAGCAGTATTGTTGATGACCACTCACAGATCAAAGCAGCCCCAGATCAGACATGTAATGAACCTTATTCCAAGACTAAGCCTCTTGACCTCAGATATGACGACCAAGGTGACCTTTTATCCCATACAAAGCAGTGCAGTGCCCAGAGTTTCAGCAACAGTGTTTTCAGTGGTTATAGATGTCCCAGATAGTTGGTACAGGTATATGGCCCAGCAAGTATATGATGAGCACTGGTTTAGATTATCTTGCTCTTTTGGTCATTTTGGTAGCTTGACTTAGTATCTAGTGATCATGGTCTGGTAGTATATATATGTATGACATGGATATGGTTATTATTGATTATCTAAATGGTCTTATTACTTAGAACTAGAAGATCTTGTTTATACTCATTGGTTTTACCCTCTTAGGAGCGTGGACATGATCATTCCCACCTTTATGGATTGCTAGCTTAGGCATCACCTTCACTTTCACCATCCATCCATTATCTCTCCCTTTTGGTTTTTACCCTGACTTACACCTCATCCTGTGATATGGAGGACCTCCCCACTTTTTCCTCTGTGTTGGATAGCATCCCTGTTAGCTTGTGTCTCAGCTCTGAGTTGGGAACACAACTTACCGAAGCCTTGATCCTTTTGGGCCAGGAGTACTCGCTAGTGTTGGTTCCCGAGCTTAGGTAAGTTGGATTTGATACCTTGATCACTCTAGTTGATTTCCCCGATGTTTGGTCTTGATTGTGGAGAATCCCCCTAGTTTCTTGAGTTGTGTTGGCTAAAACCTAAATCAAATTGTACTACCATCATTACATGCATATGGAAACTATTATATTATCTTTTATGCAATCCCATGGAAACAAATAAAATTGTGCTTCTTAGCACAATGAAAGAGGGCTTTGGAAACTGAAATGTTAAAGCACCCTAGATGTGATCGCGATTAGTTGTGCTTCTAAGCACATGCAAAATCCAAAAAGGGTCATAAAGGCCTAAAAAGCAGTGGTTAAATATATGCTAAATCCAAAGACTGTTGGCCAGGAAATTAAATGTAATGATTAATTCCTCACATAGCCTACGGGTTGTGATGTGAGATGGAGTAAGGGACAACTAATTCTAAGTGTCCCCTAGAAACTCAAGTTACAATTAGTCGGGCACCTAGCCATGGCGGTTCTAGTAAAGATCCTCATGGAGCTGTTTCAGCTTGGATGTGAGTTGTAAGCACTTTTCTGAACAACTTATTCCATTTGTGAGAGACTGTCATTCCCTGTGTGTTTATTATCTAGCATATGCTTAAGTGTGTATTTCCCTTTTCCCCTATCCAAAGTATCACAGTGTTGAGTCATGCAAGTCATCCCCTTATCCTAGCCTTGCATTCTTCACCCTCACCCTTTTTCTCGCAAAATGTTCGTGTCTACGGAATGAGTATATTCCTGAGGTTCTATTGTAAGTAAATGATTATTTAAACTTGTATTTGGTATAATTATCTATTAACTACCAGTGAAATGATGCTTAATACTTTAAGTCTTTCTATGAGAATGATTGACAAAGCATGCTTTAACCATTTGCACTTGCAGCATCAGAATTTTCTAGCCTGGGTCATATTTTGATCAGTCTTGACCTGGTCAAACCTAGTTTGCCCATGTCAACCTTGGGATTCGTGATGAGTTGGACCAGTGATGTTATATGATTATGATTGATGGTTCTATGATGCAACTTTGATGATTCCATATAGTGGACACAGGTTTCAAATGATGGTTGATGTATTTTTTTATGATTATTATTATTCCCATACCATTATTTTATTATTGTCTGGGTATGGCTGAGGCTACAGATGATCTTACAGGTTGCCACAGGGTGTCTAGATACTCATCTCTTATATATTTGGACCTTCTGAGTCCATTGAGACACTCAGTTATCAATTTCAGGCACTCACAGAGATGATATGGTCAGATTTCCACTCTTGTCCAGTTTTTCCATGCAAAAATGGCTTGTCCAACAGTTGCATTGATCTAGCACATTCTCCTAGGGAGCTACAGAGGGGATGGGGGGTCCAGACACTTGTTATTACCATATTACCCCATCTCCAGACATGTTGGTACAGTCATATTTTGCTCCCAGGCACTAGGTAGTGAGTTACATGCATTTTGATGGTTTTCAGGTGGAATAAAAAGGTCATTAAGAAAATCGATTTGGGAAATTGAGGCAATGTTTTGGCATGCGGTTTGTTCACAGGTCACTTGTGATGTATCCCACTCATTCCAGATCAGTTTACAGTAGTCAGTGGGGTCCACACACTCTCCGGGTTGTCTTTTGATGTATTATTCTCTCATTGAGGGGGGCCACGATTTGGTCATTTGGTCACTTTGACATGTCATTGAGTCATATATTATGTTATTGTGCCATGGGGTGATTCTAGTGAAGGGAATTAATACCTCCTACACTTGTCCTAGTCACTTTTATGTGGTGCAACCCCCCTAGGGCCTCTTTTACTGAGTGTGCACCCCTCTTAATGAGTTGATCCGTGTTATATTGTTCTGGCTCATCATAGATGTTGATTATATTGTATCTATATTTTGAGCTCCACCACTCATTCATAAAGTGGTTTAGGGTTTTGATCTCTCTCATTCCTATTTAAGGAAGAGACCCCCTATGGTAAAGGCACCTTTTGGGCTCTGGAAATACTGGAATAAAACACTATTTTGCAAATCTTCTTCTCTAGTTTTGATGGATGCTTTTGCAAGTTGAATAGACAATATTTTCTTTGTGTTATCATTGTTGATATTGTTTCTCCAAACGTTTTCTCTGGAGGGAGGCCGTGTGGTGGAAGAGGAGGACGACTTGAGGGGATGGTATTGTGGGGAAACCCCATATCTTACCTTTGGATTGTTCTTTGTCTCGGGGAGTATCATTATTGTATATTCATGACATATTTGATGCTACTTGTTTCATCTTTTCTGCTTTATAGTCATTTTCATGCTAGATCGATTCTCATATAGATCGTTTTTGCAGGGGAAGGGCGCACTTGTCACTCTGGAGGGATAGCGATTTCACTTGGAGGAGCTGGATCTCACTCTCGATTACCTCACTTGGGAAATATTATCAATTTTCAAGGTATATGCAAGCTTTAGAGGTAAGATCTACAAGGTACGTATCTATTTTCATGCATTTTACCCATTGGTCACTTCAAACCCTCATTGTTAAAACCCTATATTTTTAGATCGGATAGATTTGGTGATTATTTGGGATTAAAACATAAAAAACACCTCTAAATAAATTAAAGAACATCATAACTAAAGTTTGGTTTCATTATGTCTCCATTTGGCCCCCGATCTAAGGCACTGATCATCTCTTGAGGGGGACGCACTTGTGGGTTTTATGCATATTTCCGGATCTATCACTTGGGTTGTGCTACTTTTTCCTTTAAACATTATATATTCTACTTAACCAACCTCCTAGTGCCATTTGGACCTTAATTTCAGCTTGTGGACCCCATTTCACTCATTTTCCATATTTTAAGGGTGGGACCCACTTGGGTTTTCTTGATTGGCATTAGATCTATTCACCTAAACTTCATAAGTGGCATAATCATTGGTTGAGAATTTTCCATTCCATAAGCCTCTTCAACAAAGCCCTAACTCTATGTGTCCACTTATAATTCCTAGATCTAGATCCATTCACCCTTGACCTTCTCCTTTTCAACTTCACATTTCTCTAGGAGGTCTAGAGTTGGTTCATTAGCCTTTATTAGTTAGCTAGGGTCTCCCACTTGGTCTTACTTAGGCTAGATCTAAAGTGAAGAGTGCCTCGGTTAGCGTGAAAACCATTTATCTTGGGAATCGTGGCATCTCTTGGGTAGCCTCTTTAGTTTTCCAACGCCTCTACCATCCTGGATAGGATCATCTTTTGGGACAACTACAAGTTGTGTGATAACATTAACCTTGATTCAAAAAAACACTTTCATTTACAATTTTCACTTAATGAATATGTGTCACTAAATTTGTTTTCATTTTACGAAGACAATGAATTTAAGAGGACTTTAAAATTTAATTGTCACATGCACCATTGTTCTTTCGATGTTTCTTGTCAAACTAGACATAAAGTATTATCAAGCATCCACCATATACAAGCACAATTTTGTGTGACTAAAACGAGTTGTCTTAAGGGTGATCAATATGTTCGTGGGTTGTTCCAGTGAACTCTTCATGCGTGTGGGATGCTACCTGATGTTTTCTACAAAAAGTCACAGGATTGAGAGAGAACTAGAGGAGCCTCTTGAAATATCTGGTCATGCTTATCCATGATTGATGGAAACTCCAATTGAAGAATATTAGGACCATCACCAAAAATTCTATAGAGATAAGCAATGACCCCCTAAACCCTTTTTCAAGCATATTTTCCATCCTTTGTGAAGAGATCACCCATTTGGGAGGACTTTTCATCCCATTGAGTGTATCAATGTGACCATCTCGTCGGAATTGCAATAATAACACATCAAAATTCATAGAAATGGTACCTAGAGTGTAAAGCAATTTGACACCAAGAACAACATCAATGTCACCTAACATAATAGCATACATGGGGTGGAGAGTTGATAATGAGACAAGTTGAGTTTGATATTATGCCATTAGCCTTCACAAGAAATTATACCAGCATTGAAATTACGACCTAAATTTTTGACAAGGTATGAAAAGCAATTGAGTTGCACAAGTAACTTGGGGTAAATGAAGTAACAGGTGCTTCAGGAATCAATGAGAACCGATAACTCGCTTCTTCTTGATGTAGCCTTCCACTCGTAATGTATGTGGGGTGGCAACACCAATGAGTGCATGCATGGAGACTTGGGTACCTCTGGTTCAATTGTCATTATTATGTAGTACTGGGTTCCATGGAAGCCTCTATGTTGGCCACCTAGTCATGTTGCTCTTATTGTTTCTTCTAAAAAACAAAGAGGGTAGATTATTCAACACATTTCTACCCTCAAGACCACTTATTGTTACACTAGAAAAAAAATACTTTAGGAGTAATCTTGATTGTATAATATGTAGAGAGCATGGATGCCTTAACTTTGTCATTAGTAGGGTATGGAGAACAACATACAGTAAGAATGTTGTTCTCAATATGTCAATCCAACTTGATTCTTGTGGAAATGTCTACAACATGATGCATTTTAACCTCAAGTTGGATGTCATTGTGAAGCCTACCAATATAAATCTCAAGGAGATTGTTGGCAATGATACTCATCACAATTTCCCAACCATAGAACCAGTTGAATGGTCTCTTTGTTTGCCACTATCGGTACCACTAAAATGGTTGAGTGTAAAGATGCAGGGAAGCTAAGGGTGCCATCTTTTTTATGGAACTTTTTGTAAAATAAAATATTGTTCTAGTTGTGCAAACCAAGTCTTCATATTAGTGCCATCAAAATTCTTAATATTAATCTTGGGAAACAATTGATATTGCATCCCAAGGGAATTGGTCAAACATGAGAGGCAAATCAGTCTGGATTAGACCCAAAACCTAGATAAAAACTTGATGCTTGGACTTGTTTCAAGATCTTGAAAATATTATCCATTTGTTTGAGCAATTTCTTGAGAGGATAGATCTCAACTTCCAAGGTGTTGATTTGATAGGTGAGTGAAATCTTGGTGTTCTCAAGGAATACCTTGCATTCTACCTTGATGAAATCCTTGAGCTCATAAGGTATGGAGGAAACACCAACCTGTAGGGACATTCTGATTTGTATGCCTATGCTAGTTGGAAAAGGGTATTGGCAGGGCTGATAGAATACATGGATACAAAATAATGAACAAAATTACTGTTGTGTCTGGTTTTTTATATATCTTAGGATAGAACATAGAGATTGTTGCTTTTAGGGTTGTGGCTAGGATGCCAAAATTAGGCAAAATGTGCCAAAAATTAGGAAAAAAAAAATTCCTTCTAAATTCCATGCTTGGATCTTACCATATACCCATTGGACTTAGTCCAATTATGCATATACCCATTGGTCTTAGTCCAATTATGCATATACCCATATTTGTCTTTTTCTATTGTACATGCTTCTTCACCGCCCATAATTACTTCTTAGGGGTGTTTGAATGCTGAGGTATGCCCAAATGTGCCCAAACTATGCCCATACTTGTCGATTCAGTCCTCATAATGGACTTAACATGCTCCAAATATCTAATTACTTAAGGAAAATGGCATAAATAAAATTTCCTTGTACTATAGTAGTTTAGGTTCCAAACTGGTCTCAAAGATTCAAGTTTTGTGGATAACATTGCGAAGTGAAAGGCTTGCAGTGATGTGAAGAATCAATTCATCTCCCACAAGAGATTTGAATTGTGCTCAAAACCTCTAGTACGTTTGTATATTCTGCGTTGGGTTTTATGCCCTTATCTCTCTTCGTCATTAACTGTCATTGCGGAGCTTATGAAAAGTCTAAATTATTCTTATGGCCATATGTAAATCTTGCGAAATCAGGTAAATTTGTTTTGTATGCAGGTACAGTCACTGTATTTTTCATATAAAAAAAAGTACGTTGCTTCCTTGGGCAGTTGTTATGTTCACCATTCTTTCCTCTTTTGCTTCATCTTGGAAGAAGCCAAGAATATATTCAAGGGAGAGCAGGTGCAAGATCACAAGGTCATATCTGAAAGTATGTAAAATAGGATCAAATAACTCAGACTTACAAAATATTTCAGATATGAAGTAAAAGGGAGGGCATTGTGTCCAAATTGCAATGTATGTCTTCCCTTTTTCCATCCTCAGTGAGCTGGAAATCACTGTAGCTAACAGTGAGCCACGGACATTGAACTTTATATTATTTCCAGTACTTCCAGCTTCCAAAAATCAGTTTGGTTCAATCGCAATGAGGCTGAGTGTGAATGAGTATAATTTCTACTCTCTACTTGCAATGTTCAGGCCTCCTCTCAGCCCACGAATTGTCTGTGTAGATATTTTTTGGGTGAATTATGCCTTGGGACATATCCTATGCTACATTATGGACCTCATCCTACCTATATGATCATTCTCGAATGTACCCACACATTGACCCATGCTTGGAGCTTACCATATACCCATTGGACTTAGTCCAATTATGCATATGGTTCTTTCAATGAGGTGATCTCGCCTTGCATTCTATGCTTACCATGGGTGGCTTGCCACATCCTTTTGTATGTGATGGACATTTGATGAGAAGCATCCCATCCCGTGCATTTAATGATGAGGATTGTACTTCATGATTGTTTTGATCTCATCCATTCATTGACAATCTAATGGTGGTTTGTGTTGTGTTCGTGTAAGTTCTACTTATTTCCTCCTTTACACGTGAGCTATGCATATTTTCCCTTCTACTCTCTCTCATTTGATGATGGTTATTGGTTGGTGAGTACACAATTTTGAGAATGTTGTAATTATTTTGCCTTGGACTTGTATTTTATAACTATTCTAAAGAGGTGAATGGAGGCATTAATATACAACCCACCCACCATTATGCTTTTTGAGCTCAATCTAGGATTTTTGTGTTGAGTCATTACCTAGCAATTAGAAGTTGATGTTGGAGTTGGCGTGTCCATTAAGGATGTGGAAAAAGTTATAAAGAGGTTCAATGGATGGATTGTACACACCTTTATGAGACACCATCAAAGAAGGTAATATGAGGTAATTATATTCAAAAAAATTTCCTATATGTTTTTCCCTTATGTTCATAATTACCTTTTCTTATTGTACCCATAATTTCCCTTATGTTGATAATTACCTTGGTTAGAAGGGCTAAGAAGGTAGACCATGTACATGATAATGTGATGCATCAAACAATTGGCTAGTGAAATTATAACAAGGAAAACTTGGATCAAGCTAGGAGCTACTTTGGTAAACTAGCTAGTAACTGTGGTTGGTTAAATTCCAACAATGTTGGTGCTAGCTAGAATCTAGTCAAGTAAACCAACTTTGCAACCTTGGTTGGTTGAGATATAGCAAGGAAAACCTAAAGTTAGAGGATACTATTCAAGTAGATAAATCATGTACCCTTTATTACTCAAGGAAAATAGAGAAAGGCCTTGAGCTAAGAGACTAGCAAGGCATATTAACATGCTCATCCTTTATTAAAGTTCAATCCAACAAGTAAACCTTGAATACATTCTACAAGGAAATGTTAGCTATAAGAATGTGCTAGAATCCCTACATGTGTATGTATATGTTCAAGAATGAATTTCCTTGAGGATGATTAAAATCACTTGGCATGGAATCTTGGTATTTCATGCATGGATGTTGTTGGTATCCACAAAAGTATGGTAAACCATGATAATTTTGCATATGTGATGGACTGTGTAATTTTAAATAAGAATTCATATAATGATGCATGATATCAGAAGTTATTAATGATACATGTATGCATGAAATGGTTGATAACCAAAAGGGTAAGGTGAAGTCATACCCCATTGCACATATGTATTTGTTGGGATCCTATGATAAAATCTTGCAACACTATATGTACATATTTGAATCTTGGTAGTTTCTCTGAGTAGATGATGGTGGTCACTTTTGCATATGTGATGAATGCACATGTCATTAAAAATAAAGATGATAACAATTGAGAATGATTGAACTATTGGTTCAATATAATTTTGTGTTCATTTTACTTGTTGTTTATGAAAGGAATTGTATACATAAGGAAATAATGTGTTAGATGGATAAATATTAGCCTTATCAAGCAAGACGTGATAATAAATGGTTTTTTCTTGGATACGGACAACAAGGGTAAGTACATGATGAAGATATTATGAAACCCTTTGATTGTAAATTTTTTGATCAAAATTTGACCATTTTGATGATGCTATATAGCAACCATTAACATACAAGCTTTGAAGACTATTGGGATACAAATGTCTAAATGGTGTTGGCATAAAATCCCATGGTTTCTCATCTCTATGTTGTTGAGCTCTTGTATCTGGAACCTGTTATCACATATATAGTAGCCGGGCTACCATACATTATTTTTCTGATTCCAGTACACTATTCAGCCAATTCCCTTACATTGAGATGTTGAGATGAGTGTCTATTTGGATCACTATCAGATTTGGACAACAATTTTATTCCCCATTCCATGACTGAGTCTCAGGACACTCAAAGAGATGACCGATGTAGCCACTATACCATTGGTACAGAGGAATCAGTAGTGCCCAGAGTTACAGTAGCAGTTTTCAGAGGACAGATGATGGTTCAGATGATGAGCATTTAGGTATATGACTCAGCAGGTATATCATGGTGTTGTGGTTATGTTGCTTTTATATTTATTCTTATAGCATGTCATAGCACTTAGTGTCATGATCTGGCGATCATATAGATATGTGGACCTGGTTGATCTTATTACATATATTATATTGTCCCTACTCAAACTTAGAAGTTCACTATTCATACTCATTGGTTTTACCCTCCGTAGGGAGAATAGAGGTGATCACTCCACCATACCTTGGCTTGCTAGTGTTGGCTCCATTATTCATTGTCTTCATCCATCCATTACCTACCTTTTAGTTTATCACCCTGACTTACTACTTGACTAGAGGCATGGAGGAATTTTCCCCACTGTAGCCTCTGTATTGGATGAGCTTCCCTATTTATTGTGTCTCGGCTCTGAGTTGGTGACAAAACTTTCCTATGGTGAGTTGGATTTCCTTGTGAATTCTCCCTAGTCACTAAAGTTGTGTTGGCTAAACCTGAAACTTTTAGTGCTGCCATGAATACAAAATCTGGAAAATGAAATGTTATATCTTGTATGAAAAGCCCGTTCATGCAATGTGTTCTTAAACACACATGAATGAAAGGCAAGCCAAATGAAAATGTCTATGAAATAAAATGTTATATCTTTTGTGAAATGTAAAATACCTAGGTAAACAAGCTGTCTCTGACACACCTAGAAGTGCTCAGGTAAACAATTGCCTTAAAAACACACCTACAGCAAAAAGCCTAAGCAAATGTAAATCTATGCAATGTGTTTATAAACACACATAGATCAAAGGCTATGGAAACTCCAGGCCCAAAAAGCAATGGAACTTAAATGCTATATCAAAACAATTGCTGGCCTCATTTGTATTATGGATTGTGCGCATCTGTTAAAGGTGAATAAACCCTCTTTGAACAACTTATCCATTTGTGAGACACCGCCATTCCCTGTGTTGTTGCTCATTCAATATATACTATGGTGTGTATTCCCTTTCCCATTTCCAAAGTGTCACAATGTTGAGTCAGTGAGTCATCCCTTAGCCTAGCCAGTTTATTTTAAGCCATCACCCTTCACTAGCAAATTGATCACAACTATGAAGTGAGTATGGTCTTGAAAGTCTAGTCTGAGTTATAATAATAATTAATGACATTATATATTTTGATTTAGATCACCAGTTATGATTACGTTGTGTTATAATTGTTATTTGAATAAGTTGTAAAGCATGCATTAACCTTTGACACTTTGCAGCAGCTTCTGATGACAGTCTGAGTTATATTTGGTCAACCATAGGACATGAGATGGTTGGACCTTGTGATGATACAGATAGATGATATATGGTCCATGTACATGTACATGATGGTTCTATGCAACAGATACAGGGTTATGATGATGATTTATGGTTTTCAGCATTATTTGATCATTTACAAATTATTATTATTTCACCCGTTCCGGTATATTGGATATATTATATGATCATGCAGAGATTCATATGGTGTATGAGTACACATCTTTGATAGATTTGGACCTTCTGAATTCAATGAGACAGTTTGTTTTCAGTTCTGGGCAGTTACAGTGATGATTGAGCCTCAGTAGGCTATCCCAGTGCAGTTTTGGTCTGTCGGAGACCCTGTCAAAGCAGAGATGGTTTTTATTTGGTTGAACTAGGGCAATGTGCTTGAAGGGGGGAAATTTGGGCTACTGAGGCAAATTTTTGGCATGGGATGATCAGTGATGGTGAGAGGGATGTCTTCCCGACCTTCTCCAACAGTTTTAGCTTCATCGGGACCCGCATCCATCACTTATGGCCTTTTCTGGTGATTTCTGAGGCCTCCTAAGGCCCACGATTTGTCCATAGAGGCACGATTTGGTATATTGATGACTATTTTATTATTATTGTGCTATGGGGATTGACCAAGGGTGTCTAAAATTACCCCTTGGACCCACCATAAGCTATTTATTATATTTTGTCATCATGATTTGGTGGGATCCCCTCTCCTAGGGCGATTTTGTCCACTTACAATTATAGTTTTAGTGATCCATGTATTTTATTGTTGAGCTCATCTCAACCATTGATTAGACATTTGTATCTTTTAATCTTAGCCACTCATTCAAAAAGTGGTTAGGGTTTTGATGCCTCTCCTTCCTATTTAAAGGAGAGAGCTTCTCATTGTAAAGGGTCTTTGGCTCTTGGAATCTTGATATAGAAAAATTCTCTTATGGAAATTCTTGTGGTCTCCTTTGCATCTGGTGTTCTTAGATGGTGATTGGAAAGTCTATTGCATCCTAGCATTTGGGTATTTGTGGTAAGATCTATCTTTTGGAAATCTTTGTCTTGTCTATAGGAGGGCGACTTCAACTAGGGCGATTTTGCAAGGCTTCTTCAAATCGATATTCTTGGCATTCGCTTGTATCAGGGGGTTATCATTAGTATCATTGTGATCTATGCTATCTTTCTGTTATTTCTCTTGTGGCATTAGTCTTATCTCTTGTCTACAGTAAATCTGATATTGTTAACGTTTATTGTGCAGGAGAGAGGGCGCATTGGCTTCCTTGGGCAAATTGCACTTCATGAGATCTACTTCAAATTGCTTCAAATTGATCGGGTTTGCATAGATCATCATCATCAAGGCATCTACAAGGTTACCCAGGTAAGATCCACAGGTTTGTTCTTCTTTTCTTGATTCCAATCCATTGGCACAAACACATAATTGATAAAACCCTAATTAATCAAAACCCTCATTGTTACATTTTCTCAGATCTACCAAGATCTAGTGGTTCCTTGGGTAAGATATTTAAAACCCACCTCTATAGTATCCACAACATCCCGGATCTATAGTTTGGTGAGGATTGGCCTCCATTTGACCCTCTTCCCAAGCCAACTTAGCTTCTCCAAGCAAGGGCGCACTTCTTGGTTTGTGTGAGTTGACCAAGATCTGGTACATGGGTAGTTGAGATTTCACTTGATTCATGATCTACACATCCTAAAACCTACCCCTAGACTGTTACTTTGGAAATTTCTACCTTGTGGGCCCTATTCCACATTTTAAGGGATTTAATCCCCATTTTGGACCACTTGGTATCTTAAAACTCAGATCTAGTAAGATCTAACCCTTGGATTGCCTTGAATTTCTAGATCCACATTATTAATTGCTTAAACTACTTGGATCTAAAGTTTGGATGCAATTGGACTTTTCTTGATTCCATTTACCCCACCTTTTACCCTCCTTGGGCAAAGTCGCACTTCTTGGGAGATTGGAGTTGGTCCACTTGTAGGACATGGGTACATGAGATTTTGGTGGATTTGGAACAAGCATACCTTGAAACCTAGGTCTAGTGGGTCACTTTGTGAAATCTTGCCTTGGGGGTAGCATTCCTTGTTTTAAGGGATTGTGGTCCACTTAGGTCAAACCATCAACTCTTAGATCTAGACACATCTATTCATCAAACCTTTAATAACCCACTTGTCTTATGCCATGGGGGTCATCAACCATAAGTTAATCATTTCTTGACTCCATTCATCCCAATTCCCAAGGCACTGATCTCTCTCCAAGTCAATTCAACTTTCCTAGATTATTGGATTAACTTGTGGTTTGATCCTTTTTTGGTGGACTAAACCCTTTGATGTTATCATATCTCATGATCAAGGTTGTCACTTGTACTAGTTAGCCCCAATTCAACCCCTAAACTACCCTGCATTGGACATGGTTCCCAAGGTAGTGGATTTTCTCACATTGAACTAGTACTCTAATCCTGGATCTCATTTCAAACACTATAAGTCACTCTCACATCAACAATGAACCCAAGCTATACTCATTGAACCCCTTACTTGTCTTGTGACTTTATCTTTAGGTCTAGGATACACCATACACCTTAAAATACTTCAATTTGGGTGTTTTGGTTTGATCTCTCCTGTCGGGAGTAGATCTAGGTCTCCCCCTTTGTTATCTGGGCTAGATAGCATAAAGTGAAGGTTTCCTTGATTGGCGTGACAACCATCTATTGGAGGTCGAGGTGATCATGGTTCCACCTTTGAGTTGTCCTTCCCTATTGCCATCCATTAATGGATACACCCACAGGGGCAACTACAATTTAGGTGATAACAGAACCCAAACTCTTAAAAGAAGTAGTTGATTGCTTAAATGTAATCTCTGTGTATGAAGTTTGTATTCTTGAAATTCTAATGGGCCACCAATATCCTTCCAGGGAGAAATCTTCCACTATTTGTAATCACATTTTCAGGTATAATTCCTAGTCAACATAAGAATAATAAATATGATGAGACCTCAAAAAATACATAGAATGAAATTTTTCAAAATGTTCTTTTGGTATTTGATAGATGGTACCTTAAAATCGTGGTAGAGGTGGCCTTCAAATCCCTGTCAATGTGATGAAATGTGGTTTTGACTTCACACTTGCAACCATCCAATTTTATTCAACTTTTTAGCAGTTCAATCTCCAGCTTCAATGTCCCTATTTTATTATTATTTTTTAAAACACACAGCTTGTGTCAGTCGACCGACGACCAATAATCAAACATTGCAATGGAAAACCATTGATTGCATGGCAAAGTCGTCGAACACTTATTTTGAACGCCAAAAACGAATCGAAGAGTTACCAATGGAACATGGCTAGGCTACCGACTTCACCCTGTCGGTCTACCAACGGATTATCCACCAACCGCCAAGTTTTTCTGATGGCATGGGGTAGGACCATCGACGACATTGTGTCGATCCACTAACGGTATGTAGAAGTTCCACTAACAATATGGTTTATGTCCACCAACCACCAAGTTGTTTTGATGGCATAGAGAAGGTCCACCAATGGTATGGTGTATGTTCACTAATGGCATGGGGAAGGTCCACTGATGGTATTTTGTCAGTCCACCAATAGAGTGTCCACCAACCACCAATTTGTTTCAATGGAATGGGGTAGGTCCACCATTAGTATTGTGTTAGTCCAATGATGCTATGGGGAATGTACACCGACGGTATCGTGTTGGTCAACCAGAAGTATGGTGTCAGTCCACTGATGGCATGGGGAAGGTACATTGACAATATGGTGTAGTTCCAGCGATGGTATGGCATCGGTCCACCGACAGAATGTGGTGGGTCAACCGACACGTTCTTGGTGTACCAACGGGCTTTCGTTGGTGTCTCAACGACAAGACATTGCATGTTCGATGGTTAAGCATGTTTTTGACCATGGCCTGAGGCATCTGACGACCGATGGTTTTGGTGCCTTATGTTTGTCAATTGTGCTTTGAAAATGTGTCTCGCAGCCAACGATTTGTCGTAAAAAAATGGAACCAAATTTGAGAGTGAGTTTTTACACCATTCTAAAGCAACCACCTTATGTTCTAGCCTAATAATTATAAAATTATCTTACTTCAGTTAGTTCAACAAGTACATCAATCTTGACCATCCTATTAACTCCCATAATTTCTTTGGCAATATTTTCATGTCCAACCCTAGGTCAAGCATGACCTATTGCACCTCATATCCCCCAATTAGTGTAATCAAATAGAATTAATTCCACATTTTTGTTCTTTGTACTTGATGTAAGGATTCATCTATGGCATCAGAAGGTGACTCCAACAAATGAAAGTACCCTTCAAATTGTCTACAAATTGGTAATTTCCAAAATCCACAGGAATTTTTTTATCCATCCCTTGACTTCATATTCTATTTAATACGGTAGAAAACTTTGAGCATCTTATCAATTGTTGAATGATATACATTGACATCTCCCCTCCCACATAACTAGTATCTCACACAAAAACAACATCCAACATCACCTCTATTGCATCAAACAAGTAATCCCTTTGTTGAGTGACATCGAAATCCAACGCCTTCGATAGAGCTCAATGGATAGGTGCCTGATCCACAACTCTCACAATTGATCATATCTTTTCCCCACACTAAGTGACATTATTTATGCATGTATACATGCAAACCATCTGACATCACCATCAAGGATCCATGACTCTAAATTGATCGTGTTCACACTGTGGTAGCTTATGCCCCATTCATCCCACTTCTTAATCAACGTCAAGCAATCCTTAGTGTTATGCCTAGTATTTCAACAATGGTTGCAGTGACATTGATGTAGATATACAAATAGTTGTGCATAATGTGCCCCACCTCATTATAGTTTTAACAGTATGGAAAAGCATAGTTCTCATCATTCTATGATGCTTAATTATCTTAGTTTTTATTCTTCCCTATACTCCCATTCTTGGCTAACTCTACCATGAAAAAATTCTCCTCAAAGCTCAGTGAGCACAACAAATGTGTAAAAATCCTCTCCACTGTGAGTGTTTATCTTGTCGAATTTGTAATGTACCACTATGAAAATGCTATTGCACTTCTATAGTAGTGGGTAATGGTGGGGATATTGACCTATATTCAAGCACATATTGTAGATCTCCCCATCTACAATACTCATAAATGGGTTTGTGAGTGGTTTGTGACCACAATAATACTTCTTTGGAACATGGGGCAGGCATTCCATAAATGGTCTTTCATTTTACACAACATGCACCGCAATGACACTACCTCTCTTGCACTTTGCTTTACCTTTCCCAGTTAAATTTGCTCTGAAAGAGTTGTCAATTTATATTGGAATTGTGCCAAGCTTGGATCCAATCTCAAAATCAATGATTTACCTAATCCACTAATAAAATCCACCCACATTGTGAATTCCAAGGATTCCCACTTTATCAACACTCATTGTTGTGACAATGGTGTCCATGGATGAGGAAATAGTCTAGCAATAAACCATTTCTTGTACCGCACCTCTTGGATGGTGTAACAAAACCAACTCATTAAATCTCAGAACTATTAGTCGTACTGCCAAATGGTCTCTCCAACTTTTTGTTTGATCTCTTCTAAGTCTACAATGCTTCATTATTATAGCTTTGACTTATGAAACTCCTTCATGAAGTATGCTCATGACTAGAACAAAGTCACTTCATGTAGAGTAGGAGCACATTGCTTTTCACTTCATATAGCATTGAATTTCTCTTTCTTGCAGTGTTGTTTGGAACTCCACCAATGGGTCACATTTGTGGTTCTCCATGCATTCTCGATAGCATCACAGAGGAACTAGTGCTACTCTACATGTTCACCAGCTCTGCTGTGAAATAGAGGAACCCACAGAGAAGACTCATTTTCCCGTGTCATCATCATTCTTGCATGCTAACTCTAAATCGACAAGAATCCTCGGGGTCCTTCCTATTCTATAACTAGTGCCACAAATATTGTAACACTCATAGATCTAGACAATACTAAAAACAAATTGTGATTCCCTTTAGTGATCACATTTACATTCTTTAAATCCATTATAATAGGTATATTGCTAATCAAACACACACTTTCACTCTATGGGGTGATGGTCAATGGATGCTTACAAAAATCAAAAGATGTAGAGTTTGGGCATAGGATGGATTGATTTCAATGTCATTTTGGATTGAGTCCTTAACAAGATGGCATTTTATAGGGTTCAAATACCAAAATGGTGTAAACTCAAAAGCAACTTCAAACATCTCTTCTTGATTCTTCTCTTTTATGATTTACATGGTGAATCTGGTAAGCAATCTCTAACAACATCTCTACACCTACAATCCAAGTTTATGTGTCCCCCATGTCATCATGTGTCCATCATCTCAACTCCTTAGGCGTTCCTTAAAACTCTGTGTACTCTGGATTTCTCCACGTCACCACACATTCTTGATTTTCTATTTTGGGGCCAATCAAAGCTCCTTCTTACACATATTTCTTTCCTTGCATTGTCCCACACTCCATATGCATCTCAAGAACATATCTTCTCCTCAAAGAATCCTACAAGGAAAACTTTAGGGGGGAAATTTAGCTCATGGGCTAATTTTCTAGGTTTTTTTCCAACAAAATATTCTCCATTTTCCATTGTTTTTGCAATGTGATTCACCCAAATTCGACAATATTAAAATTTTTTACTCTAAAAACCACCTAAATTGTCCAAAAACTATATAAAACCCTTTGAAATTTGAATTTTTTAAAAAAATATCACCAAACATTTTATGGTTAGAAATTTGATAATTAGTAATATTTGTCAACGTTTCTACATTGTAAGAAAATTATGGATCCTTGAAATTTTCCCTGCTCCTACTTGGTGTGGATATTTTCCATTTTTTCCTACCACGGGGCCTATATTATCTCTCTATG
This sequence comes from Larix kaempferi, assembly GCA_027924585.1. NCBI lineage: Eukaryota > Viridiplantae > Streptophyta > Pinopsida > Pinales > Pinaceae > Larix > Larix kaempferi. The sequence goes on along the minus strand of BSBM01000073.1, from coordinate 26,141,804 downwards.
CATTTTGTTATCCCTTTTTTCATTCTCTTTCAAGGTCCACTACCCCTACCATCATGAGTCTTTCTTGCAACTTATGGCACTAGCTCTACCCTAAGGTCCTCATGTCATCCCACCTCAACATGTAGGGTTTACACTACCATCTCAATGGGGCTTTGCAACATATCCCATTCCACCATTAGTATTTTATCCATGCTAGTATTTCTTCAATCAATCATTCACACAATCCCTTCTTAAAGAAGTCCAACACCTTAGTGAAGGATTGATGACATTCTATTGCAAACACCAAAGCATAACAATCGAAGGCACCTTCATACCAAAAACCATTTGCTCGAATGGTGATACTATTGGATCTTTAATATGTTCTCAATTCTTTGTCATGGAAGATAGTGTCAATGCTTCTCCATGATTCTTTATAATGATTCGTTTAACTTTACCGGGAATTCAACCTAGGAAATCTCATGCAAACACTCAAACATATACTTATCTTTAAACCTTGCAACCTCTTCTCCCACGTAAGCACTTCTTAATACATGAATTCATGAGTTATTTCTCCTAGCCAATCATAAATTTCAACCTTCTCTGGCCTCCTTGCATCTTTATTACTCTGCATTTGTTGAGCTCTCAATAACGAACGATGGGGTTCACTCTAGGACAGACCCAAGGTTTGTATAAGTTTTCCAACATGAGCCCAACGTAGTCTAATACAAGGACATATTCAACCTTCTAGAGGAAGGAGGTCTCACTTGAGGCATATATGATATTTGATGTGTTAGTGATGTGTAGAATATTAAATATTTAGTGAGGGTGCATAATCCATTAATGATCTTTTAATCACATTCAAGCTAATAGATTAAGAATCATCCATAATAAAGATAACAATATATACATTATCTAGATAAACCACAAGCATGTAGACATGAATAGAACAATATTCCATTCCATTGTATCTAGAGTTTAAACATTATGCAACAAGTCATGCATAAAACTCATTTTAGAGAAAAAGTCTCACAACAACTCTTTACACTAGTACAGTCAAAATTATACCACATGAAGCTTGATATTCAAACCAAGTTGGTGAGCATCATTATGCCCAAGTTATGAAATTGATACATGCTTAACATTCATGTCCCATGGTGTTCACTCTAATGACAGACCCAAGGTTTGTATAAGTTTTCCAACATGAGCCCAACGTAGTCTAATACAAGGACATATTCAACCTTCTAGATGAAAGAGGTCTCACTTGAGGCGTGTATGATATTTGATGTGTTGGTGATATGTAGAGTATTAAAGATTTAGTGAGGGTGCATAATCCATTAATGATCTTTTAATCACGTTCAAGCTAATAGATTAGAAATCATCCATAATAAATAAACAATATATACATGATTTAGATAAACCAAAAACATGTAAACATGAATAGAACAATATTCCATTCCATTCCATTATATCTAGAGTTTAAAGGTTATGCAACCAGTCATGCATAAAAAGAGTAAATGTCCCACAACAACTCTTTACACTCATACTTAGTCAAAATTATACCACATGAATCTTGACATTCAAACCAAGTTGGTTAGCATTCATTATGTCCAAGTTATGAAATTGATACATGCTTGGCATTCATGTCTAGTTGTTACTTGTATTCATACATGGATAAAAGATAATAAAACTTGATTAAATAATTAAAAACTATGATTGTTTTCAATTTTAAAAGAATTTTATTTGAATTAATACTTTTAAATGTGGAAAGAAATATCTTAAAAAAAAGGTATTACATACCTTTCCGTGGAAGATGAAAGTTACGAAATTGAAAACCACGTTTATGGATTAGCAATCATTCTGCCCAAGTTATGAATAGATGGCAAAGTTTGTCTATTATTTACTTAGGTTTCACATTAAACAAAGTTGGTTAGCACTCATTGTGTATGGATTATTGACAATGGAAATGAAAGATAACGTTTATGGGACAGTCGTATATGTTGGTTAGCATTTATTGTGTATAGGTAAAGGATAATGAAATTTTATGGACAAAGAAGTGTTATGTGATAAATATAAGATTTGTTTTTAAATTAACTTAATCTCCTGATAGTTAGACTTCCTAATCAGAGCTTTGCAAAGTTTTCCAAGAAAAAATTATATAACGTTGTTATCTGGTCAAGTTCAAGGTGAAGGGCCGCCGGGCCCAAAGAGTGATACCGATTAAGACAAATTTCAATTCGCTGAGTTAAAAGAAAATTGGATTTTTGTTCGATATTAAAAATTGTAATTTTTTTTTAAAATTATGATTATAATTGTCATTTTAAATGTATAATGAGAATTTAAATTCTATAAAATATAGAATACAGGTTGTCTATTGGTTATAGTTTGGGTGATTGGAAGGAAAAATTCTTGTCCAACAGATTATTCAAACTGATTTATTTCAAGTTAAATGAAGTAAACCTCGGGAGCATCCGGAGACTTGTGAATAGAATACCGTGGCCATCTGCGATTGTAATTGCCAAAATTTCATAAGTTTTTGAGTATGGGCGGGCGGAGCCTCTGCAATTTTCATTTCCATCCAGGTTCCATGGTTTTCCTCGTCCTCTGCTATGCCATCTTACTGCATCACTGCTGCTTCTTTTGCGAAGCCGCTGCAGTCACTGATCCAACGGAAGGTGAGGAAGGAATCCTTTTGCATGGATTTGGTTATCTAATATCACTTTTGGGCACTTACAGGCTTTGATTTTTAACAGTTGAGGCGCTGAGAATAATAGCAAGCAAGATGGGGAACACCAAATGGAATTTCAATGTGGATCCCTGCAGCCGCGACTCGTCCTGGTATACTCTCGACGATAGGGAGGGAGAGCTCGGCGCCATCTGTAACTGTGCCTTCAATAGAAATACCACTTGCCATGTCCTTAAAATGTAAGTCAGATCGTCATTTTCCCTAAAGTATGAGTACTGGAAAGGCTGGATTCATGGATTTGTGTTTTTGCTTCTGCTCGCAGAAAAGTTCTGTACGAAGAAATGACAGGAATTATTCCGCCAGAGTTTGCAAATCTCACACATCTGGAAAACATGTAAGCTAATTCGGAAAATCTGTCATCTTTATCCCTATTATTTATCTGAAATTTCCCAGGAATGAATAGGGTTTGGTAGTTATAGGAATTAGCTGTGTTGTTTAAACTGGCAGAGATTTGAGATACAACCTTCTGCATGGATCGATCCCTGCATCGCTGGGCTCCTTGACTCGCATGCAATATCTGTAAGTCATTGCTTGTTCGCCGTTGATGTTTTTGATGATTAAAAAGCCGCCGGAGGATTCGAGTGTGAATTATCTGTTGGATTGATGTTGCAGGTCGTTTGGAACAAATAATTTGTCGGGTGAAATTCCAAAGGAGTTTGGGAAGCTCACCAATTTGATATCACTGTAATCTTTTTTTTCTCTACTTTAATTTCATTTCGCCTTGAAGCATCGGTAAATATTTAAGGATGGGCTACATAGCGTACGGGCTTGCTCTGGTTTTGCAGGAGTTTTGATTCAAACGATTTATCCGGGACGATACCTCCAGAGCTGGGAAACTTGACAAAACTGGAGCAATTGTAAGTTTCTTTGTCTTCCTTTTATTCAACTGCTCTAACTTTGGCCCCACCATAGTTAAGAAAGAAACTCGCTCCAGCGTTGGAAACGTACATGTGATAGAGATGGAATTGAACCCTGGTCGGTGGATTTCAAATTGCAAACTACAGCACTAGTGAACTAATTAATTCCTTCCTAATTGTAAGGAAAATATATTAAAAGTAAAAGTAGAGCCCATTAGAGGTATTGTTGATGGGATCTTCCTGAATTAGAGTTAAATGTGGCAAACCATGGCAAATTTCCGTGAGTAATTTCTTCATATTATATGTTTCTCATTATTATGGTTTTATATTTAAGTATATGTTTCATGGAGGTTTGATTAATTATATTGAAAGAAATTTTGAAGGGAGAAAACACTTTAAGAATGATAAATTTATGAAAACAAGATTTATAAGGGATTTAATAGAGCACATCCAAGGAGGATGAGGATGTGCTTGACAAGAACAATGGTACATCTTCCATACATGTTTATTCCCTTATGTTAAAGGGAAGTGGAGGGGGTTCACAATCCCATATAAGGATCAAGTACATTTCTCAAATCTAAGGCTTTTGGAGCTATCCATCATCTTCATCGTCTCATGCTCCTCATTCAACCTTGAATTTTCTATATTTGAAAGTCATTTTATCTAAGAAAGAGCTGGAATCTATTTTAATGAGATTAGATTTAGGATTGTAGACTAAGTATATATTGAAGGAACATGGTCTCACAATAAAAGGATTAGTGGGGGGCAAGGGACACCCTACTAGAACCAGGGCTGATTATTCAGAAGAGAGAAGATGTTAGGGTATGAAGAAAAAAACAAAAGCCAAAGTGCGTGAAGTTGAGGGTTAAGAAGGTTAAAATGGATTTGGGGGCAAGGCATGGTCCTTAGGCAAGTATTATTATTCATAGATACAACATTGGTGGACTCGAAGGTTCTCTAGGAGGTCGATATCATAATAGTACTTGTTTCAGTGGATGAGGAAAGTTTGGAACCCCTAGTTGGGATATGTGCCAAGGTTCTTCATCTTGATCAAAGGATGGCTTGCAGCCTTGCTTTCACCTTCAAAACTATTGTTTCTCAAATTGTGGTCACCTTGATTTGACCCATGGAGAGAGGAGGAAAATGTCCAACCAATGTGGTAAAACTTCCAACTCCTCCCCATAAATAATGGAACAAACAATCAATGAGAGAAATTAGGGAATGTTTGGGTAATGTTAAAGACATGAATGATAGAAATAGGAGGGGCAATGTGAAATATGTGGCTAGGGTGTGTGTTGAAATGGACTTGGAGGATGGACTACTGAACAATCTAGAAATATTAGCATGAAGACGAACTTGTCACCAATCCCCAAACTATGCTCATATCCCTTGTAGATGCTCATCCCATCATCTATGTGGACATTTAAAAGATGATTGTACAAAAGGCTCTCAAAGAAGGAAATTGACAATGGGTGTCATAGAGGTTGAGGACTTGGTAAATTAATAAGGCTATTGAAGTAAGGCTACAGGAGGGAAATGGGAGTATCTTAAACTATCAAAGGGAAACCCCTTAAGATAAATGCCAATATGTATCTTCAAAAGTCCATGAAGGTGTCATCAAGTTGTTGTACAATGTCAAATAATAACGACCAAAGACTTGAACTTTTGTTCAACATGGAACAAGAAACCCTCATGATGTTCAGACATAAGGAGGAGGTGAATTGTAAACCTAGCTTATAGTTGACCTATGATTACGAAGGAAAAATATGATAAAAGATGCCATGTTTACTTTCTTCTTAAAAAAATATTTCTAAAAGGTTTCCTATGGATAAGGTCTCATCAGAGTTTCCCATTGAAAATGTTGGGGCATAAGTAAGAGGGATAGAAAAGGCCCTATATCATGTTCACAAGGAAGGACATACCCACAGTGGCATTATGCCTTGTTGATCAAGGATTTTGGATGCCTTAGTAGAAATTATAATTCAAGCTCGTGGTGGCTCCCCCTCATTGCCACTTGTTTTGGGTCTACCGTGTTTCCATTGTGGTGGATCTCATAGAAGTGTCAAGACAATGCTCCTTGGATTCATATAATAGTTGTATCCCCAAAATGTACCATTTATAATCCTGTAAAACTCTTGATGTCGAAAATGAAGGGGTTGGAATGAAAGGAGGATTAAGGTTCGATTCAGGATAGTGGAATTGCCATTTGACCCCAAGAAGAGCATCATTCCTATGCATTGCTCAACAAAAAGAAAAGAGAGAAATCGTGAAACATAAACAAAATAGAATAAATGGGACTCTTAAAGCTAGGATGAACCTTAGCAAGAGTTGAAGATGATGGTTTTGTCCTTAAACATTAGGGATTTCAATGCATCCCACAAAAAAAGTGCCATTGAATGTCTGGTTCATGTGCATAATCCACACATGTTCATGATTCAAGAAACAATCTATAAGAATAGGAGGTGAAGTTTTGTTAACTCCTATTCCAAAGGGAGGAAATTTTGTCATTTATGATGTCGTAGGTAAATAAGGAGGACTAGTAATAGGATGGAATTTTGTTGTCTATGACATAGTAGGTAAATTTTGTTATTTATGACATTGTAGGTAAATACGGAGGACCAAAAATGGGATAGAATGAATTATTTAATTTGAAAACACAAATATTCTTCCATCAAGCATATGGACAAAATTGTTCACATTGGAATTACAAAAGTCCTCCTTTATAAGCTTTTATGGACCCTACATTGACATGTAGAATTATTGGGAGGAATTTTGTGTACCATAAATATTAAGAGGTGTAAATGTGACTGTTGGATGGGATTTGGACTTCGTATAAGGTAGGGGGATGTGTAGGGTGAAGCTGGTAGGATGGACCCATTGGCTTCCTTTATGTTGGAGAAGTTAGAAGAGGTAATTTGTGATCTAGATCCAATTGAGTTGGCTCCAACTTGGAAAAAAATTCGATCTTGCGTAGAGGGAATAACAAAAATATTGGATCATTTCTTTCTTTTTGAGTCCATTATAAAAGGGTCATGTTAACGCCTAAATTTCGCACACATGAGACATTTTGGCAATTCTTCTAGTAAGGCATCATCAACATAGAGAATGCATTCCACCACAGGCATCCTCAACATATCCAAAAGACAACATGAGTCCAAAAGTGCCAAAAAACCATTCAAAAGAAGGGGTCGCACGGCTAATACATTGTCAACCCGCGCTATAGCGTAGTTTATCAGAACAATGCTCACGCTATACTCGCGCGGCTATTCCTTCGATAGTCGTGCCACTGTCAAAACAACGGGACCACCAATAACCCAAATTCGACCCCTCACACACTTGGTGGCATTAAATAGCCCCCTTGGTGTACTTGGGAACTAGTTCATGGAGGATATGAGTTCACATTTGGATCTAGTTGTTTGTTGACCACCTCTTGGCCTATAAAAGGAAGCCATTGGAATGCATTTTGTAGAGAGAAATCAAGAGCAAGGTTATGTTGTTGGATTTGTGTTGGAGCTTCCTCATAGCCCACCTCTTCCTATCATTATAAGCATTCCCAAGCTCCCTTGCTACCTTCCATCAAGGGGCAAGAGTTCCTCTCCATTGTTTTGGCACCATTACTTAGCATTTATTTTGGACAAAAAAGGCCTCCCTAAGGGATATTGTTGGCTTCCCTTGAATCCCACACCTCCTAGGTGTTGTACAACTTGACCATTGGGAAATACAAAAGTGGTTTGGCATATCTTGGATTGTTATTGGAGTTTGCATTCTCCCCCCCATCTTTTTATTTTGCATTTTTCCATATTCTTTGTTTTTTATGTGAATTACACTAACAATCTATTGCAAGATCACTTGGAGGATACAACCAACCAACCCACAGGGGCTCCAAGGACTAAGACCTTGCTGCATCCTACAAGGCCTAGCCCCTTACCAAGTGGAAGAGTGCACTTGTACAATTTTTTCCACAACATTTCTAATGGCGACTCCACTTCTTTTTTTTCATTTCTTATTTAACTAGGTTGTTTTATGCTAAGCAATTAATTATGGGTATTTGTCATTTGCAAGAAATCAGGTATTCCACCTCTTGCTCCAAAATTTGGCCCTGAGTCGGCCTCAATTAATTTCCACACAGTAGCACGGATTCCGGCCTCTCGGCTGCACTACCAATGCAGAAACGTCTTCGACAATCGCGCTAACAGTGTAGGTAATCAGTTCACGACCTGCGCGACCTTCCGTATGGTTGATCCTCGAGGTCGATCAGTGTATCACCTGCACTACCAGCGCACCTGTTTTGTATTTATCTGTGATGCTCACGCGACAAAGTATTGTTTGGCCATGCTACCATTTTTTATTTGCTTTTTATCTGCATAGTTTAGTTTGACAGTCCAATTGCTGCTCACTAATGAACTTAAATTAATGTTAATTCACATAATTACTTAGTTTTTTAGTAATTAGTTAACCTAGACCAAGATTAGGAAGTAAAGAATTCATCTCAATTGAAACTTACCTAGGTAACAAACCTTGAGGCTTTCAACGGGCCTCATTGTTGTCACTAATATTCAAGACCAAGTTTCTTGTTTATACACAATTGACATGGTTTTTAGTATCAATGCTAGTGTAGAATACACTTTTTGCACGCAAGCAAGGACTTAAAGACTCTTGTCTCCCAAAGTATGCTCTTCACCTCAAACTTCATCTGAGCTTGGTGAATCAGAAAAGGGTGAGAAGTGTGAAATACCTCCATTGCACACTTATCTATTAGTTAGCATTTGGATTTGCAAAGCACCATGAGCATCTTTTAGAGTTAAAAGTACATTTGCATTTACTTGATATACTCTTCTTGTTAATTTTCCGACCATCGATTTTTCCTTCATCACATGTGTCTGCACCACTAGCGCACACTAAGAGACCTAAAGACTCTTCTGATCCTAGTATTCTCTTCACCTTGCACTTCATGTGAGCTTGGTGAATCAGAAAGGTAGGAATTGTGAAATACATCTCTTACACTCTATAAGTGAAATTCAAACCCCTTAAAATCAACTTTGTAATTGTCCAACCAACTAAACTCCTCCACATGAGGTCACAAAACAATATTTTAGTTAGGTAGGATTGATTGGGTTAGGCATCCATTAGTGCCCACAAATCTAGTTTCATTAGTGATATTTTGAAACATAGCATTGTTGTCTTATAGGGTACTTACAAATCCTGCTATAACCAAGTGTTCAAAGAAAACCAAGATCAGAAGTGCGCCGTGACTAAGGAGGTGAAAGTCAAGGTATAGCTTCCCTGCTCTCCCCTACAAGCCACTCAGCTTGTTGTAGGGAGATGACACTATACCGTGCAGGTTGAACCACTGATCCACACTTAACGGAAGGTATCTCTGTGGCCAAACTTAAGACATTTAATCTATGAATTATGAGATTAAATACTAGGGAATGTTATCTAGGAATTTAATACTGTGGGTAATTATTTGTAATTGGAATTGTAATAATAGTTTTGAGATTAAATATTAAGGAATATGATGTAGGAATTTTGAGATTAAATATTAAGGAATGTGATCTAGGAATTTAATATTATGGGTAATTATTTGTAATTAAGGTTGTAATAATAGTTTTGAAAGAAAGTATATTATTAAATACAAATATAAATTTAGAGATGGGAGATAATATATGAAAAAAAAATTAAAACCAAAAAATATAAGAATATATATCTTTTGATAAGAAAAGCATATAACATTTAAGATTGTAAACATTTAAAAATATAAATAAGTAAAATTTAAAATTTAAATTATAAAATTAATATTAATATATTATTAGTAATATTACAAATATTAATATATAATCATTATTAATAATTAAAACATTAAAAATTATATATTATTTATATTAATATAATTATAAGAGTTCATTTAAGACACTTGCTAGGTTCAAAGAGAGAGATGAATATAATACAATAAGATTATCATATTAACTTATATGTAATATATAGACTGATTATGAGATTTTAGTGCAGTTATCTTAAACTCTATTCATTCCCCCTTGTTCACTCATCCCTCTTTATCATGGATTTGGTAGGGGGAATCCATTCAAGCTTCTCTCCCTTCTCTGCTTTCCAACATCTAGTATTTACTCTCCATAAGCCCTCTTAAAAATTAACTCCATGTTTTGTCCAAAAAGTTAATTCATCCCTAATGTGAAGTTGCATCCTTTTATCTCATGTCTCAAATCATTAGTTCTTGCTAAAATATCCCTCGTTGATCAATTTAAAGGTCTTTGATCTCCCCACAAGGCCATGGATTAGTGGGTTTAGAATAACTAGATGGTTTTGATCAAAGGTAAGTTCTCTTAATTATTTCTGGTAGAGTTTATTATTCTTTTCTATTTCATATCAAAGAGGACACATACATCATCTTCCATAATGGCCCCTATTTAATGGGTTTGAGGGATGTATTTGAATCCTTAAATAGTAGATTTTGACCCAGAGTCGTGGATGTGTCATCTATGTTTCATTTATGGGTCCATATCCCTCATCTTTCTATCCACTATTGGAATGACAAATCATTGGAAGCAATAGGAAATACCCTAGAGAAATACATAAATAAGTCTAATCCCAAATCTGTTATGTTTGCTTGTGCTCAAATTTGTGTAGAAGTTGACTTGAAGAAAGGGATTCCTAAATCCATACATCTTAATTAGATAGTTGGACTCACCTTCAAAAACTTGATTACGAATAACTTCCATTCAAATGTAAAAACCTACCATGAATATAATCATTCTGCAAAAGATTGTTAGCCATTTTCCCCCTCCTAACCTTCTTTTCAGCCCCTAGAGTAATGGAAACAAATTAAATGGTTTAATGAAAATAAATATAATGCTTTGGGTCCTCATCTCCTAAAGAAAAGATGTCAATTCCATCAAATCACTTATTTATTCTTAACCCTCCTAAATTTGTTGTTTCTCAGTCCCCCCCTGAGTGCTCCCTTCCTTGTCCTCCCCTCCCTCTTCTTTGTAGTCTCCCCCATACCCCATGCCTCTTGTAATTCCCTCTCTCCCTATTCTAACTTCCCCTTCCCTTCTAATCACATAATTTCCCCACAACATCCCCTTGCCACTCCTCTTCTTCAAATTTCCCCCAAGTGCCCTAGTAGGACCTACCTTATGGTATATTATGGGCCTCTTTGACCTTCTCAAATGTGTCCCTTGATATACTATAGCCCCCCTTGAGTGTTTTAATAAGAAGGAAAAAAGAAACGCATCAACAAGAAGAATATGAGGAATAGGAAGGGTGACCTCAAAAGAAACCCACTCAAAATAAAAAGAAGGAGAAAAGAGAAAAAGCAACAACATAAGACAAGAGTTTTGAGTAGATTCTAACAAATGTTGGAGATTGCCTTTGGTAGTGTAACTAACAACCCATCTATCAATAAATGAAGACGATTTCTTGGAATTGCAAAGGAATAGGAAGCAACACAAAGTTAGAAGACATGAGGTATTTGATTCGTGTTAGCTTTCGAGATTGCTCCAAAAGTGTTTACATCATTTTTATGAGTGATTCAAGTGATATGAGGTGCATGTTGTATGGATGGCCCTTGGTTGTTCTATGATGGACACACACATGTGAGGTGTTTTTCTCATTGATTGCTAGACCTTGTGTGGATGCTTTTGTATCATTGGAGTGTTGGGGACCCAGACAACATTGATGACATTCTTCATGATGCACTAATAGAGGGTGAGTGGCTTGATTGGAGGATGACTTGCCTTGGAGGAGCGTTGGGAACCCTAGAAGAGGGCTTTGATTTTTACATGGAATAAGCACACTAGGTTGTTCGCATGGAGGCTTGTGCTTGAATTGAGGATGCTTTGGTTGAGGTAGTAATCATGTAAGCGAGGTGGACCTCAAGGAGCACATGGCATATGAGAAGCATTGGAGGATTGTGGAGGTTGAACATTGTACCTTCTTGAGGAGTGTTCATGCCTTGGTGCCTTGCTTATTTGACGTCTTCACCTTGGAACTTGACATTTGTCACTAGTATAGGTAGTGCTTCACATGTGACCCTATGTTCATATGTGCAGGTTTCTTGTAGTGGATTAGGACCACTATTATATTGTTGAGCTCCCTTACCTCTCATATAAATAGAGGAAGGAGAGACTTGCATATAAATAGAGGAAGGAGAGAATTCGCTCATGCATTCATTGATCGCACACTTGTATTAGAGATGCGAGGAGTGCAACACACTAGCTCTTCTTTCTTATGTATTCCTCTTTATATTATCTCTCTTTGCCTTGGTGTGCTAGGGTTCTTAGAGAAGTTAAAGGGATATTCTAGGGTTAGAGTTTCACCCTAAGGAGGTAAAGACGATAGGGTTTGTCATAAATCATAGAGGGATAAAGATAACATTGTATCTTGTAGGTCTTGTGAGAGAAGAGGCCTAGGGTTTTGGAAACCCTAGTGCTACTTGTTATGCTTATTGAGGACAAGAAGAGGAGGTATTTTTCTTGAGCCAAGGAGGACTAATAAATGTACTTCATCTCTTATATATAGGTGAATGTTGTGGTTATTCAATCATTTTGTACTCTTGTGTTGTTTTCTCGATTGGGTAATTTCTAGCACTTCCTATTCGTGTTGATTGACACAACATATGAACAAACTTGTTAAGTGATTTAACATATATCTTCAAGATTAAGGGGGGAGATTTAGTGCTATAAATTATGTTATAATAAATCTATTTTAGATCTTTAATATGAATGTTGCCACTATAACCCATTTTTTCACACACCACCTGCAAGCACGTGTCCCAAGATTTTCCCAAGGAATTGAACCAAGGTGGGTGGCATTAACATTATGAGTCCCATCCACTCGGTCTACCCTATGACTGTGGGCTTCCTAGTGATTTTGAGTGAAGTGAAGTGAAGTAATATTTATATTAAATTTGCAATAAAATTCATATAAAATGTCGAACAATTTGTACAATTTTTAAGAGCTATTTACAGTGAGATTGTGGTGAAGAGGGAGATGGATATTTCACTTGTACTGTACCCGGGAGTGGTAATTGACCTAGCACAAGTTGGTGTGATAGCCTAGGTCACTTGGTATAATAGAAGAGTTAATCTACTTCATTTATTACTATTTGTTTTCTTTGTAGTGTGTTTTTTATTTTCATGATGGGTATGGGCCTTAGAGAGTGTGAGAAGTTGGATGTTACTTCCAATTTAATATCAGATGCTTATGGAGAAAGATGAGATTTGGGTGCATGTTGAGAAAGAGAAACAATACCTACCAATCAAATGAAGTTGGCTGCCCATAACAAGAAGGAGGTCAAGGCAAAGCAAATCATTCTTGATTTGTGAAATATCACTTCATCTCTAACATTGCAAACAAAACAACCAATAAGAATATGCTTAGTTCTTTGTTTGGTTTATTTCAAAGAACTTTTGTTTCTTGACATATGCTTTTGCAAAACAAGCTTTTATCCATTCACATGAGCAATATAGATATATTAGTTAGTTATCTTGCCATGATCATAAAGTTGAGAGACAATTGGCTACTACAGGGGTGAAAATGGAGGATAAGGAGTTGTGTCCATTGGACTCATCACTTTGTGGAAGACTTTTGTTTACTGTATTTTTAGGGGTGAATTTTCACCAATTAATTATTTTTGGTCTTTTTTCAAAAAAACAATTCACCAATTGACCAATTTTATGTTTTTTTTTCAATATATATATCATCACTTCTTGGAAGACTTTTGTCTAGGGTATTTTTTTATATATGATTTTTTCAATACGAAATAATTATATATATATATATATTATTTGAATCTTTGCAAAATATCATTCTTTTGTATAAGGTGTCATTATGCTTGTGAGATGTTTCCCACCTTCATTAATATTATGAATATTTGGGATATGTATATATATTTGAATCTTTAAAAAATAGCATTCTTTTGTATAAGGTGTCTATGCTTGTGAGATGTTTTCCATCTTCGTGAATATTATGAATATTTGGTATGACTTTGTGTAGAAAGTGATTACTTTGGATCCTTTTCATTGGTTTACAGTTATTAGTTTAAGAGCGTATGGTTTTGGGCATCTCATGTTATTAACCCATAATGTTGCATGTGATAAAAGCCTTCTTAAGGATTTTTTAATAACTCCATTGTAAAGTATTGGCCATGTCTTGGACTAATTGTTCCAAGCACAAGCCTTCTTAAGGATTTTTGGATAACTCCATTGTAAAGTATTGGCCATGTCTTGGACTAATTGATCCAAGGATGATAGTTCTATTGTTTGTTGCTGCTTTTCCTTACTCTATTGTTGCTGCTTTTTCTTTTTTGTCATTGTACCTATGTGATTTTTCTCATATGTCTTTAAACCTAACAACTGGTATGACAGCGAGTCCTCACGGGAGTGGCTAAGGTTTTAAGGCTGAAGAAGGTGGTGTTGAAGGCATTGAGATTGGTTGTGGTGATGGCTGGAAGGAGCTCCAGACCGAAGGCCAATAGTCAGTGCGTGTGGGCTGCTAAGACAGGTTGGAGAATCAGGTTGCGGTGAAGTTGTTGGTGACCAGTGAAAAGTCTACTCACGAGAGAGGAACATGCCTGTGCAGCTATCCATTCCGAGTTTTGCAGCCAAATCTGAAGCTTCTTCGCTAGGGTTTCTACAACCAAAATTGATAAGAGAGATTTGTGCAATCACAATTATTTCGGTGCCAGATTTTTCTCAAAATGAATTTCTGAAAGTTTGCTTTTAAATCGATTTGGACAATCCGGGTAAGGATGTGATTGGTGGCTGGGACAATCAAGCCGAGGTCCTGTTGATGAAGAAATCGTCGCTGGTCGAGTTCCGGAACATGAAAAAATTCCTTCTGACGGTGGAAATTCAGGCTCAAGTGTTGGATTCTGGAGCCTTGGAAGCATTGTGAAGTCTTTAATCTCAAAATCGCAAGGAGTTATTGAATCCTATCGCCACGATTTGGAAGAATTTCGCTCAGGGATGCGATCGAAGAGCTTCCTCGGGTGGCTCTTGGAGACTACTTCATAGGCCCTGGGCTGGAGGCGCTTATTCAGTGCCTGGCTGAGAATAATCCGAACTGTTATGCGACCCTGATGGCTTCCCAAGTGTGTGGTCTGCGTGTGGTCTGCAATGAGGAACCCATCACTAGAGATGAGAGAGCATACGAGAATGCTATTGATAGTGGTGTTGTGTGAGCCATATTTCTCATGGTGGTTGAGCGTGACCATAAATAAATATCCAGTAATGTCTTTGGAGAACTCAATGCTAGTCCTAGTTTGAATCCTAGAAAGAGGCTCACGATACCTGCTATAAGAACTGATCCAATTGGTTTTGTTGTGCTTGTTGTTGCAATCAGACTGAGAATTCAGGCGTAAATCTTCTCTTGGTTTGTTTATAATAAGGAGTGACGATCTGAGCAGAGGTTACTAGAGCGGATCTGATGGTTTGGGCCGGATCTGTTGCACCTGTTTAGCATCGAGACATTGGGGGCTTTGCCCAAATTTATACATTGAATGTAGTGCCCCTTTGAATTCATAGAGTAAAAGAGACAACATATTGCAAATTGATGATGTTGTCCAGGAAGATATTCATTTGTCGTGTGCGTATGCTAATCGTAGATCTATAAGATTGCGTGAGAGGAAATGCATTTGTGGCGTGGATGGGTATATGAACACTGGTTAATGTAGGGGAGAAAGGCATCATGATAAGGATCGATGTGAAGAAGTACTAATAGAAGAAGCACACACGGAAGATAGATGAAGAAGTGATCGGCACACACAGTCCTGAGTGTGGTCGGTGATGGCTGGATCCAAGGGGAGTAGATCTATTTGTTTCTGGTTTTTATGAGGTTTGGGTTTCCACTATAAAATCTTTTTTGTTATTGTATGTGCACGTTTGTTCTTATGTGCTTTTAAACCTAACAAATCAGAAATGGTACAAGAAGGGTAATAAGGAAGGTTCTAGAAATAATGACTTTGAGTAAAGTGAAATGTTTTAGGTACCACTCATGTGACATTATTCCATCCAGCTTCTTTAATGACTTTGAGTAAAGTGAAATGTTTTAGGTACCACTCATGTGACATTATTCCATCCAGCATCTAAAGAAGAAAAGGAATGCCAAGAAGTAGAGATAAGTTATAGGGAGTGTAGGTACTATATAAGGAGTGGACAAGGGATCATTTTAGCTTGAGATTGCCTTCTCCATGGTCTCGTGTTTATCTTTTGACATTGTATAGTGTATTCGATGGTATGGTTAGTGGGGCATTGAGACATATGACTTATGAGATGGCACTCTTCAATAGGATTTAGGAGTAAGTGTGAGGTATGAGTGTGCACTTGTGTGATGATTTTACTTATCTCGTGAGAGGATCTATTTTCAATTGCTTCTATGGTAGATGATCAATGTAGAATTTCATTTGAAGAATAGTAGTGCACTATTAATGATTGTAGTATAGCAAGGACTTTGGCTCTAGGTTTTCTAGACTTGGCCTTTACAAGTTGTTTGTTCATATTTTGGTACTTGTACAATCTAGTGGGATGTTGGATGGGCCTTCTAGTCTAGAGGAGCCATACGTAGAGCATATATGATGGGATGCCATGGAGATAGGTTCAAAACCTATTGTTGAATCAATGCTTGATTCCAGAATTGGGACTTTAGTTGTAGAGTACACGGACATGGTTGTTGGATTCTCTTAGGGAGAGGGAGTTTACCTTGATGTTAATCTTCCTTCATGATTTTATAGGTCACCTTGTTGAGGTTGTTTCTTCAATTTCCATAGATTTGGAGGTGCATGGGCAAGATAACCATAATTATGGGCTATTAACAACTTCGTGTGGGTTGTTTCTTGTAGCATGAGCTTGGTATTTCAATATGGATGAGATTTGTGCAAATGTTTATCATTGTGATTTTGATAGTCCTGATCCACTTATCTTGGTATTGTATTGGGATGCTATTGTCTTTGTCATATGTCCTAGATGACTCATTATGTGGTGCAAGGAAAATTTGTCAAGTGAATTCAGGCATGAAGGATATTGGTCTACTACAATATTTTCTAGGGTTGGAGATTTGTCAATGCCCAGGAGATTTCTTCCTTGGGAAAAGGAAGTACTGTTTGGATATTTTGGAGAGATTGTGGATATGCGGGATTGCAAACCCTTGGCTACACCCATAATATCAAATTTGAAGCTCACTTGTGATGATGATGTTTATTTGGTTGACCTTTCATTGTGTAAGAAGTTGATTAGATCTTTGTTGTACCTTATGAATACCAAGGCAAATATTTGTTATGTCATGAACACGCTGAGTCTATTTGTGGTTGGTTCGTGGGAGACAAATTAGGTGGTTATGAATAATGTGGTCAAGTATCTAATAGGCATTGTTCATTATGGCATGAGGCATATAGGAGATGCAAGACTATTACTCCATGGATTTGTGATTCATACTAGGATGGAGGCACTTATTCTCAAAAGAGAACTTCTAGATTTTGTTTCAACTTGGAGTTAGGGTTGATATTCTAGTTCAGCATGAAGTAGGTACTAGTTGCACTTTAGTTCATAAGAGGTTATGTATATAGTAACATGTTCAGCAAGTTGTGAGGAAATATGGCTTCACAAACTGATGGTTAAGCTTGGACTTATATAGTTGGAGCCAACAATTGTGTATTGTGACAATCAAAAGATTCATGATCGCTCTAAGCACATTGATATCCAATATAATTTCCTAAGAGAAAGAGAGAGGTTACATAAGGGTGTTTTATACCTTAGTTATATTCCTATAAAGTTGAAGGTTGCTAATGTTTTGATGAAACCCTCAAGCAAAAGGAAGTTTGAGATGCCAAGGGAGAAGACTGGTATTGGTGAAAACAATTTCCTTGTAAATAGGGAATGTTAGTGTTTGGTGTACTCAAAAAGTGTTTACACCATGCTTGGGGGTGCTTCATGTGGTATGGGATGCATTATATATGAATAACCATTGGTTGTTCCATGATGGACAAACACATGTGAGGTAGCTTACTCATTGATCGCTAGACCTTGTGTGGATGCTTGTGTGTCATTCTTCCGTAGAGCATTGGATACTTACACAACATGATGGCATTATGCATGATGCACACATGGAGAATGGGTGGAATTATTGGAGGACAACTTGCCTTGGAAGAGGATCATTGGGAATCCTAGAGGAGGGCATTGAGTTCAATATGGCATGGGAACACTTGCTTACTTGCATAGAGGTTTGTGCTCGACTTGACAACACTTAGGTTGAGGGAGTGATCATGTAGGTGGGGTGGACTTGGAGAAGCACATGGCATAGGAAGAGCATTGGATATTTGAAGGCTTGTGGAGATGAAGCGTTGTACCTTCTTGATGAACATTCATGGCTTGAATCCTCTTTTGTTGGATGTCTTCACCTTAGAGCTTGAGATGTGCCAATTGTAGGAGCGAGCACTTCACAAGTGGGCCTATGTTTTTGTATATAGTTTGCTTGTAGTGGATTAGGACCACTATTATATTGTTGATCTCCCTTAGCTCTCATATAAATAGAGGAAGGAGAGAATTCATTGATTCATCCATTTATCACACACTTGTATTAGAAATGTGAGGAGTGGATCACACTAATTACTCTCTATCGTTTTATCATATTGGTATTATCTATCTTTGTCTTGCTTTGTTAGGATTCTTAGAGAAATTCAAGGGATATTATAAGGTTAGGGTTTCACCCTCGGGAGGAAAAGATGCTAGGGTTTGTCATAAACCTAGAGAGATAAAGATAACATTGTACCTTGTAGCTATTGTGAGAGAAGAAAATTAGGGTTTTGGTAACCCTAGTGCTACTTGTTATGCTTGTTGAGGAGGAGAAGAAGAGGAATTTGGTTGATCCAAGGAGAAATTGCTAGTGATTGTGCTAGTTATTCTTTGGTGGAGTGACTAGCTTTGTTCAGGAGTAACTCCTAGCCATGAGGAATTGGTGACTAGGGTTTTCATGGTTTCTCTAGCTAGGGTTTCAACAGCTTGAAATTGTACCATCTTGTGATAAGATATGAGTATGTACATGCACTTCATCTCTTATATATGAATGGAGTGTTTCAATTGTCTAGTAATTGTTACTTGAATCTTTGATTTTCAACTTGTGTTGTCTTATTGATTGAGTAATTTATAGCACTTGTTTTTTATGTTGATTTGACATAGCATAGGGTTGAAATTGTGAAGTGATTTAATATAGAGATATAGGGTGCATATATACTACTATAAATTATGTTGTAATAAAGTTATTTTAGATCAGTTTTATGCATGGAAAAGTGTGCCCTATGAGTTGTGGCTTTTTGCAATTGAAGTACACTTGTTTGGTATCTTTTCTCTTGAGTTTCCCAATGATTTGTATCGAAATGAAGTGAAATATTTTCTATTGTTCATTGTTGTAATTATATATTTCAGACCAGCCGTAAGGCTGAAATATTCTAGAGCTTATATTTAAAAAACATGTATTAAGAGGTGAAATTTATGAATTTGCAATAAAAATCATATACATAAATTTCTAAAATTCGCTTAGAAATACATGCCATATTCTTCATGTAGGAAAGGAAAATGGAAATATGATCATGATGGAAATATGCATCAAGAAATGGAAGTATAGTAGTTGGATAACACTGAATTCTATAGGAGTGTATGTAGGTATTTGCACCCTCTGGAATCAAAACCATATTTGTTCTTTGGCAAATATAGATTTTTTAGCATTTGATATTCACAAAGTTAGCCCTAGAAAATCATATGGTATGTGTTGGAAATATAATCCTCCGGGATTATGATTTCAACTATATTGTAAATAATGTAAATATTTAGTCAGTTACAATAAATGGAAGATGAGGAGTCTTGGAGACTCCAATGGATCTTTTGGAATCCGAATCCCAAGAAGCACTTGGCCAATGTATAAATAAAGAGTTTGATGAATGAAATAAATGAATTCAGGAGTTATACCTGACAAGTGGTATCGGAGCCTGGATGCCTGCTCCTCGTTGCCTACCATAACTCCCGATGTCTGATACCTGACATTTTTCCATTTTGAGTGTCTACCTTCTATGCCCCTCCTCGGGCCCTCAGGCTCTCCTTTTGCAAGATTCTTTTCCTTATTAATGTTCTGGCCTATCATCTACGACCTTCTACATTTTTCTTCGGAGTGACAGTCTATCCATTGCATCTCCATTCTGCCAACTCTATCTTGAATGCAACGACATCCATCATTAATTTCAACCTCCCACTAGCTAATGATTTCTCTTTTCCACCCAACTAGAGGTGTGTTTCCTCATTTGATTATGAAACTTAACAACATTGCGTTTAAATTGAAGTCGTGGCTCATTGGTATGGCTGCGGTGTGAGCTCGTGGGTGCAAATTGAATGAGAGCTTTTGCAAAGAATGACTGTTGTAATATGTGACTGCAATTTATTCAAGGACTGAAGGTGCTACGGACCCGCATTTCCCGTGTCCTCATTCATCACTGTGTGGAGGTAAATGTTTTGCAATGATCTCTGCTACCCTTTAGCTTTAGCAATGATCTCTGCTACCCTCAATGAAGAGGTGAGCCAACATATATTGCCTGCAAAATCTTGTTTTGAAGCTTTACAGACATTAAAAGACCTGTATGACTCACACTCTAAAATGGAGGTGATTCAACTAATGTTAAAGCTATATAGTTTGGATGTAAAGGATAATGATTTTAGTTTGGTTGCATATGAGATCAGAGTAATTATGCACAATATTCAAGCCTCTGGTATGAAACCAGACCTTCCGCTTGCAACATTTGTAAAATCCCTTTATCTTACTCACTCCAACTATCTTGAGTCCCTGCAAGCAAGTAACAAGTTCAAAGACCTCACCTTTGACACCCTGATAGAGAAGATTGTAGAAAGAGAAAAAACCTTTGTAAAGAAGACAAATGAGCATCCCGGAGAATCTCTTTGTTTTACTCAAAAAGCAAAGAACTAGTCGAAAGACCATTCCAAGGGAGAAAACAATAAGAGAGGCAGAGGAAGAAGAAATTTCAGAGGTAGAGAAGGCAGAAACAACTCAAGCAAAAGACCTGATCTGAAGTGCAAGCGTTGTGGGAAGACTGGACATGAAGCATATTAGTGTTGGGTGTCTTGGGACTCCACCAAAGGAAGACATAACCAAAATAAAGAAGACAAAAATAAAATCCAAGAGGCTAGTAAAGCCCCTGATTTTCCTCATTGTATTGTTGCACATTCTAATCTTGGAATTAATGAAACTTAACTTCACTTTCATCTTACAAAGATTGTTGGTTGTTTGATACTGGTGCAACATTTCATATGAATTTTAGAAAATATTGTTTTGAAGAACTGAATGCCATTGTAGATGGCATAGTGTGCTTTGCAGACAAATCTAGCCTCAAACCACAAGGAATTGGCTCAATCAGGCTCAAGCTGCCTAGATTCCTTGATTTTGTGTTAAAAAATGTTCTCTATCTTCCAGAGTTGCGGAGAAGCTTGTTGTCCTCAGTGCAAATTCAACAACAAGGCCATTCCATCCACATGTTCGATGGAATTGTACAAAGAAGGAAGTCCTCTGACAACACGGTCATCGTGACTGATTGTGAAGATGGAGAGTTGTTGAAGTAGAGGGGCTCTTCTGCAAGAGTTCAAAACTTTGTCTACCTCTCTCAGCATGAAGAAGGTAATATTTCATCCAGTTTGGTATGGCATGCTAGATTTGGTCATTTGAATTATAACAGTCTTTGTTTGTTAAGAAAGAATGGTGTATTTGGTTTTCCCACCATTCACAAGCAAAAGAACAAATGTGATGCATCCATACTAGGAAAACATAGTAAGCGACCATTTCAAGAGTCTAAATTTAGAGTATGTAGAAAGTTAGAGCTGGTTCACTTTGACTTATGTGGCCCTGTGCCAATTCCTTCTGCAAATGGTAATAAGTACCTCATGACCTTTGTTGATGACCATACTAGAATGTGCTGGGTATACTTGTTGAAGACAAAATCTGAAGCATTTCAAACTTTCAAGAACTTTCATGCATGGATAGAAAATCAAGCAGAAGCACATATTGGTACATTTCGGTCTGATAATGGTAAATAATATACTTATCATGCTTTTTAATACTATCTTTGCAAACATGGAATTACACATCAAACTTCGCTTCCCTACAATCCTCAACAAAACGGTGTAGCGGAAAGGATGAATAGAACCTTAATGAATATGGCACGTTCAATGGTGTTTTTCAAGAATGTGAAACTGATGTTTTGAGGTGACGTAGTAGTATGCACAACATATTTGAGAAATAGAATTCCATCTCATGCTCTTGAAGATAAGACTCCACATGAAATGTGGTTTTTCCACCTTCCTTCGGTTAGGCATCTCATGGTTTTTGGTTCCTCCTGCTATGCCTTGATACCAAAGGAGCAAAGAAACAAGCTTGGTGCTAGAAGTCAAAGATATATTTTCTTGGGGTACTCAAAAACCTGCAAGGCATATCGTCTTTGATGAGGTAAACAAAAAGTTTGTTGTTTCCAAAGATGTCATTTTTCTTGAAACTAATAAAAATGACCAGCCTATTGAAAGATAGCTTGATCATCTGGAGAAGTTTGCCAATCTAAAGACATATTATGAATTTGATAATGAAATTCCTCATCTTGAAGGGGGAATCCCTATCTTGGATCAATCTATTGAATTTCCTTTTGAAGTAGCACCAACACCCCCTCATGAAGAAAATCATAAAGAAGTTCATGTCACTTCACCCGAACAGGAGACTCAACTTGATGATGTGATTAAGAGAATTGAAAGATTGGACCTTGAAGAGAATGAAGCACCAGTTGATCAACCTGAGCCATCAAGGAAGATTCTTGAATGGAGACTTGAAAGAAAATATCTTCATGTCTCAACCAGAAGGTTTTGTTGTGAATGGACAAGAACACAAGGTATGTGAACTTGTCAAGTCCTTGTATGGCCTGAAACAAGCACCTCAAGCATGGTATGAAAAGCTAACCGAGCATATTCTAAAGTTTAATTTCAAACATTATAATATTGATGATGCAACACTGTTTGTAAAGAAAGTTGGAAGATCTGTTGTGTTTCTTGTAGTGTATGTAGATGACCTTTTGATGACAGGGAACAATGAAATTTATATAACATCCATAAAGAAAGATTTAAAGAAAGGCTTTGAAATGGATGATCTGGGACATTTTCACTACTACTTAGGAATTGAAGTGACTCAACATCCTAATTACATATTCATTTCTTAGAAGAAGTATATTGGAAAATTGCTTAACAAATTTGGCATGACAGACTGCAACCGCTCTAAACTCCATTGGAACAAAAATTGAAGCTCACATCAAGCGAAGGAAAAGAATTTGAGGATGCGACCAAGTATCGACAACATGGTAGGAATCCTTATCTACCTTACCACCACCGGACCATATATTTCTTATGTTGTTGTCATCCTTTCACGGTTCATGCACAAACCTTGTGAATGACACTGGTCTGCTGTAAAGAGAGTTCGAAGATACTTGTAAGGGACTCAAGAATTTGGACTCAAGTACTCTAAGGTGGAAGACTTCAAACTCATTGGGTACTCTAATTCAGACTTCGATGGAGACAAAGAAATATGAGTGTCCACTTCTGGATACATGATAAGTCTTGGATCAACAGCTGTCTCCTGGAGATCACGCAAACAGTCAATTCTAGCAGATTCAATAACAGAGGCAGAATATGTGGCTCCTGCAAAAGCAACAAAAGAGATTGTGTGGCTCAGGAAGATACTTGAAGATTTGGAGGATAAACAAGAAAACGCCACTCCAATTTTGATTGGGAACACTTATGCAATCAAGTTGGCCAAGAACCCCAAATTCCATGATCGAACCAAGCACATCAACACAAAGTATCATTTGATTCGACATCATGTAGAGTCCAAGAAATTTCATTTACGTCATTTTTCCACGAATGAGCAAATTGCAGACATATTCACCAAAGTACTTGGACGAGAAAAGCCTTGAAAAGTTTAGAACCATGCTCAGACTTACAAACACCCCTTCGGATTAAGGGGGGAATGTTGGAAATCTAATCCTCCGAGATTATGATTTCAACTATATTGTAAATAATGTAAATATTTAGTTAGTATGAGGAGTCTTGGAGACTCCAACGGATCTCTTGGAATCCAAATCCCAAGAGACACTTGGCCAATGTATAAATAAAGAGTTTGATGAATGAAATAAATGAATTCGGGAGTTATACCTGACAGTAAGAATATCCAACTCTTCAATATTTATGCACCTATTATTTATAGAGAAAACAAAGAATGATGGACCTCAATAAGGGACTTTGGGTTTTCTATTCCAATTTCTAATCGAGTGCTTGCAGGTGATGTTAATATGGTTTTATCCCTCAAATAAAAAAGAAGTGTTTCCCATATTAGAGATCCTAGAAGAGAATTGCTGGACAAAATGATAGTGGATTAGTATCTTGTTTCTCCAATGCTGTATATTTTGATGGCAGATTCTTTGGGAAGAAAACTAGAGTAGAAATGAATCTATGGAATTTGAGGGGGATCTTTATTGTAAGGAATGTTAAGGTGACAAGTTATTTAAAATTTGTTGACGTCACACCCTTGGTGGGTTGTGCTTTAGTGATGATATCTAACGGATTTACATTAGTCGTAGACACCTATATGGATGCTTTAGGTGGCCAATCGACAAAACCAAAAGCCATATATATGGTTGGAATGCCTTACATCACACTATGCGGAAAATCAATAGGGTTTTGGAGTTTTTGTTGGTAGAACGATGGACATCCATTAGATATTTGTGGATCCATATTGCAACAAAACAACACAAAGAAATAGATTGGCAACTAATTATCTTGAAAATAAAGAATAAATAGCCTAGTGGATATCTCAATGGTTAAATGTAGCGGGGAGCGTGTGGTTCTAATAATGTAAATATTATCAACTCTACCAATCTATCAAGGCTTATCTCTATTGGCACCTGCTAGCATCACTCAGTGGATTAGAAGGGAAATAAGGAAATTTCTTTGGCAAGGAGGGAAAATAAATAGAAGGCATTAGTGAGAGAACCTTTAGAAATAGAAGGCTTGGCTTTTATAGATCCTCTTTTGAAGAACTTGGTTTTGTTAAACTTTTGAACACACAAGAGAGATTGAAGAAATGAAAAAAATGGACTCCTATAAAATATTATTATTTTATTACAATGAATTCATTTGATACAGTGGTGTTAATCCATTTTTATGTCATTTGCTAGGCAGTTGTGCAAATGGTACAACCTAACTATTTTATTTAATATTTCTAATTTTCAATTTATTAGTCAGGCTTATATGACACAAATTCTACATTAGATTATAAACGCTATTGAAACGTTATACTTCAACACCCCCTCTTAACACTACAATATCAATAATTATGTCAAAAACATAAAATGAAAAATTATTCTTTAAGCGACTTCTTTCCTGCACAGATTTGGAATAGGTACTCCATCATGAGTTTTTTAATTCAATCACTCGCAATAAAAATTCACAATCTATTTTTGTCACCATCATTCAATGCCTTTGTTTCATTGGGGTTAGCAATTATTTTCAATTTATTATAGAGTAAATGCTCCAACATAGTCTTAAATAAACTTGTCAAAATCTCAACAAATTTCCAGAATGAAAAATATTCTATGTATAATCCTTTTATTTTGGAATGGTAATTTTTCTTTGTTTTCAAACAAAGACATTATATATAAAAGATTATTTATTTAATATCCCTCTTCTTTCAACAAGAAAAAATCTCTTATTCCAGGAAGTGAACACACCCTATCTTTGCCCTCTTTCCTTTCAAATAAAGTCACATAGAAAATTCAAATAAATACCTCTATTGCTTTCATTATAGACTCATTGTGTTCTATCACTTTACACTTTGGATTTCTCCACTCTAATACCATGTTAAAATTTTAGACGCACAAGAAAGATTGGAGACATGATAAAAATGGACTCACATAAAATATGCTTTTATTACAATGAAGACATTTGATACAATGGGTTTATCCCTTTTTATGTCATTTGTTAGGTCATTGTGCTACTGGTACAACCTAACTACTTTATTTAATCATATCTATTTTTCAATTTATTAGTCGCTTATATGAACAACACTTTTACATTAGATTTGAAACACTATTGGAGTGTTATACTCCAATAGGTTTTAGTTGCAAAAATCTTATTGAGGTTAGTCTCATGCTTGAAAGGGTGGTAGAAGTCCTTTGTAAGAAATATCTATTTAGGGGCTAATTGAGATTTCTTCATGACCCCATCCAAGAGATCAATGGCTATCCATTTTGGCATCTTTTTTATTTGTTACTCCTCTCATCCAAGATAATCAGATGCATGCTAAAACTATGCATATCGTAGCAGAACAATATTGTCCCCTTCAAAGGTATGTAAAATATCATGATCATTATGTAAAGCTCCAATATGTTAATAACATCATAGCCATGCCCTCCACAAGCTTCTCTACATAAACTTAGGGATTTTGTTGTGTAAAAAGTCACATAGGGTTTTAGCCTAGTAGAGAGAGCATGGACATTCACAACTTCTTGTGATTTTTTCAGCTCGGAGCATTTTTCCACCAAGTAAACTGTTCAAAAATGAAAAGCATATGTAGAGGCCAACATAGGCATGAATTTATGAGCTTGTGTTGCTAAGATTGGTAATATAAAATGCTAACTCAAGTTGTTTAGGAGAACCAAACTATTATCAAAGCAATGCGTAGTGTACAATTTTTGTAACAATAGTTTTGAGGACTCTAACAAATCCATAGGCAAGGCCCACTCTCCCTCCCACAAGCTCCCCAAGTGTTGCAACAAATCTTGTATTTATTGTTGGGAGGCTAGTAGTGTATTTCCCATCCCTAGATACATCCCCAGATCTATTTAGAATTTTTTTCTCAAAAAAATATAACTAAATGGAATTTCAATGTTCCATTGTCCACTCCATTCAAGCCAATTTGTGGCCACAATCTTGTTTTTCGACCCCTAGGATATGTTTGTGAGAATCCAAATCCCTAACTGGTACAATGAAAGCATGGACTCCCATATCGAGAGCTTCATTAGCTTCATTACTTAGCAAGACCAAGATTGAAACACTACAACAAACTTGCCATGTACCATTGCATTACCAATTGCTGAGGAGACCTACACCTTAACCTATTAACTAATGAAAATTGACATTTTTTATTATATTTGTTTAAAATTGTGATTGAATTATTTTTTAACCTTTTAATTATAATATATATAAAAACAAGGTAAAACTTTAATAATACCTTAACAAATTAACCTCGAAATAAACTATATTTTCTATATATTAACTTAAATAAACTTAGGATAAGTCCTATTAGTATTGGGTGAATCTATGAAGATGGGTAACACTTTTTAGCCAAAAGTGACGGTGAAAATTTGATTTTTTACTCATTTATTAAATCGAAGCTCTCAAAACTCATATGTGCTTTATGAATTCCGACTTATAACAAAAAACAAATTGTAGGGAATTTTTCATCTATATATTTTTTTAAAATAATATTATTTAATTTGCCAAAATTGCATTTAATAATGTGTGTTCTTGTAAATTTCACGAAAAATTAACAAGTAGCTTATGTACACGTAAAATAATTTAGTGATAAATGCATAATTTTTGAAAAAAAATATGAACACAAGCTACACAAAAAACTAAAAAGCACAGGGGCACACATATTTTTTTAATTTATTTTGGAAAATTATATTTTTTATTCATTTTTTAAACTAACCATTGAAAATTTTAATCGCATTTTGTAAACATATGTGTGCACGTAAACATTTTTTTTATTGGTTACAAAAATAAAAAACAAAAAATACCATTTTGAAAATGACACATTGTTGTGGGAGAGATATATTTTTTGAAATTTTTTGGTTGTTTACTTTTTATGTTGTTGATTTTTCTTTGCGTTGATTCAAAGTTGCGAACATGATTTTTAAGATTTTTAAGTGTAAGTTTGAAAATAAAATAAAAAAGAATTATCATATGAATTCAAAAATCTGTAAATTATATGCCAATGGATAGATGATTCATTGATGAATCCATTGGTATGAAGTTTGCCACCTAAGGTGTGCCTAGGACTAGGTTTAAGCTTGTCAAAGATGTCAATAAAATTAAATTTCCAGAAATGGGGGCTAAAAGTCTGTTTTTAAAGTCCTTGATCGAACTATTAGCTCGATCGAGGTCTATAAAATCCTTGATCGAGCTTTTACGCACATTTTTAAATGCCTCGATCGAGGGTTTATGTGCGGTTAGACAGAAGCTCGATCGAATTGTTAAACATTTTAACTAAAAAAAAATTTGAGTGCCCATATTCGTTTGTGCACACAAATATGGGCACCTGGAATTTTTTTAATCCAAATTTTTAAAATCTTGTATCATTTATGGTCCATCGAACTTAAGGAAATTATAGAATTATATGATAATAAAATTTAATAAAATATAATTTCAACAAAAAAAAATGATACCTATGTATAATAATAAATACCTTGAAGATGAATCAAGTAAATACATTACTTGTGCCACTTTTTCTAGATAATAAATATCATGAAGAAGAATGTAAATGCATTACTTGCGCCACTTCCTCTAGATATTCGTTTGTAGATATGGGTCAATTCCTCTAGATATTCATTTGTAGATATGAGTAATTGAAGTCATAGATTTAATCAATTATATCTATAACTTCAATTACTCTACGTCCCATAACCCCAAATAAATAGGGCCCTTCTGATCTATAAGCATCTCATCTCTAAACACTAATCACACATCTATTATATCTATAACACATTTATTCTATCCATAACCAGTTTCTATTAATCCTTCACTAAATTTATATGCAACAAAGGCAATGAAATAATCCGTGGTTTGTTGCGTTTTTATACTTGTAACAATTAGAGATGCAATTTCTATGCAACAAAGGCAATGGAATAATCTGTGGTTTGTTGCCTTTTTATACCTTTAACAATTAAAAATTCTTGATCGAACTATTTAAAAAACTTTCAATCTAGGGTTCCAGGATCGAATGCTTTTGAAGAGCCTCGATTGAGCATTTAAAAGCTCCATGGAAGGCTTACAAAAAGCTTGATAGAGATATATTTTTAACATCCTCACAGAGTGTTACCCATCTTTCATGGAGCACCGAGAGAAACAGGTATCTAAGAGATACCTGCCAGCTAAGAAATCTGCAAGTGTAGACTGCACATCTATCTCTTGTTACTCTGTAGCGACAGCCCTGCGAATGTACCAATGCACTCCAAGGCGTTAGCACGATAACTCATGCTAAAAACAACTTAGGAATCTCATTTTTTTAATCAGTTGTGTAAATAAATGTTTAATGGGATTTTTGGAGGTGTTATCCTAAGCTAACACAATCGGAGCGTAATGAAATTCTTTGTTTTGAGATTATAAACTCAAAACTCCATGCATAATCTCGATTACTACTCGTTGCTTATTGCTTACAAATAACCGTGCGGTTTTGAAGCGAAGTCCTCATGATTTCGGAGCGCGCTTTTCATGACATGTGCGGATGCTATCTGAAAACCGCCATTTAATCTTCGAGATGCCTTGGATTTCCTGGGTACATTTGCCTTGTATTTGAATAATATGGGATTCTGAGCCATAATTCGTTTACCATTATAGATCCAATACAAGTGCTCAGAATCCCATACTATGGCATTCTACTATTTAACACGCTATCGAGCATCACTCACGTGATGTGATGACATTGTACGATGCCAGACGCTCAAAGATAGCCTATATGAAATCGCATTAATCACAATCCAGGTGGCGTTAGCATGAAATTGCATTAATCACAAGTCTGGAAAGGCTTGTGAACGCTGGTAAAAATCAAAGTTAGTACGGGATAGATTTACTCTGCAGAGCCATCACTGTATGTCGGTGTCCTATTTTTTTCCACAGAAAATTCAACTTACTATTAATATGCGGAATAGTAAATATATCCAGCTGTCAATTCTTACATATGCAAACAATCCCTGTTAATAGTAACCAGAGAAAAGACTAACGTCAAGACAGCAAAGTGTCACCAACAAGTCCATAAGAGTTCCATAAACAAAGTGTCCCAAGTCACTAATGTATCCAATATGCAAAACAGGAAAAACATCCTGTAGGCGGCCAGCATGATATGTCTCAGCAAGCTAAAATGTAAATAGCATAATATAAATATGTCTCATGATCAACAGGTCGAAAATACTGTATCCCATCCAAGGCCACTGACTACAGAAGAGTATTTGCCTTTCTAATCGGTTATATCAGCATATAGCTAAGTTTAATAAATATCGTTATTACATCCGATTTCAAAAAAAAGAAACAAAACAGCTACTGAAGGAGGCTGTAGCATATAATCCGCAAAATATTTTTGAAGATAGAACGCCCAACAAGGAGTTGGAACCTGTGCAAATTATGGATCTGCACATAGTAATATTAGTCATATAAAAGGATATCAATATCGCATAAACCTGTAATGACATCAAAAAGAGTATATAAATATCAAACTATAAGTATCATGTCCAATGCAAATGATAAGAACCATGAGTATAGAGCACATCCTCCCGCCATTCCTGCCACATGATGACCCCCGCCTGAGAGTATAGAGCCCGCTTGGAGAGCATATCAACCTCCGTATTTACCTCTCTGAAGATATGAGCAAAATGAATATGCTCAAATTCTAGAATTAACTTACGAGCCGCTAGCCCAAGAGATAATAGATGATGAGTCACCCATGATCATAAGGGAGGATATCTGCCGAGAGCGAGCAATAAAAAGCAAGAGCCATAGAGCACATAATTCACTGCGAGTATTGGATCCAATACCCAGATTAAGCCAGATATGTAAAGTAACAGTATTGGATAAGTGAATGATTTCACCCGCCCCTCCCACCCCAGGTCGACCCACAACTGCCCCATCAAAGAAACCACATGGATACACCAGAACCGGAGGGGCCATCCGGCATCTCTTACTCAGAACATTCCTACCATCATCAACTCCATGAATTGAAATATATTCCTTGTGTGCAGCAAGGGTTTTATAGCAGATCCAATCTCGATGAGGTATAGAGTTCTCAAAAATTCGAGAATTGCGGGCTTTCCATACCTCCCATATCATAAAGTATGGTAGTTCTGTACATCCATTGGAAAGATGGGACCAGGCATCCAGGCATTCACACAGTGAAGGATGCCTCCAGAGGAAATGTATACCAGAGGTAGATGCAATTTGTTTCCAAAGATCCCGAATGAAGGAACATGTGGAGAAGAGATGTGCAACGGATTCCCCCCGTGAACAATAAAGAGGGCACCATCCCGGGCCTATAAACCCACGACGACATAAATTGTCCCAAGTAAGTATCTTATTACACAACGCTAGCCAAATAAAACATTTTATCTTGAGTGGAAGGGCTAGCTTCCAGATAGCTTTGTACCACCAATGAGTCTCAATATGAGACTCAACAAACATTGCGTCATATGCCAATTTCGCTGAAACCTTGCCACTAGACACATCCCACGACCAAGCTAGTTTGTCCGATGCCTTAGATAATTGGATATTTGAATGATAAAAAGGCCTGATATATTCTTCCCATTCATTCCCCAAACCGCCAGTCAGTCCCAGCTGCTGGGCCGAGATCCATAAAGAACGCCCGTCCTTAACCTGACCCGCTGCATGTGCAAGAGTGTAATATCCATTTGTTCTGAGGTGAGTCCTTAATTCCAATGAAAAAGTATGATCAGATGGTCCCCCTAAGATCGGGTCAAGACCCAGTTTAATATCACGGCCATTACCAGGAATCCAAGCAATCCAATGTGCAATAACATTGAAAGATCCCATCAATCCATTCCAAAAATTTGATACACCCATAGTTGCAGGACGACCCTTACGAAGCCAATTTGCAGCAGAAGTATTTTTCAGGTACTTGGCTCTTATAATCCTCCCCCAAACAGAATTGTCAAAGAGTGCACGCCAAAGGATTTTTGCATGTAAAGCCGTGACAAATAAATCTAGTTCCTTTATATTCCATCCCCCCAAGTTCCATGGTCGGGCCAATACAGACCATTTCATAAGATGAAATTTTTCTTGCGCTCCACCCCCTGACCATAAGAAACTGAACAACTTCCTCCGAATAAGACCAAGGATAGATCTTGGAGTTTTCAATAGTGAAAACCAGTAGACACCAATATTTTGCAGAACTGCTTTTGCCAGCGTAAGTCTTCCTCCCATGGATAAATGTCGAAAGCTCCAGTGACCAATACGCTTTTCAAAACGTCTAATAAGCCATGACCAATCATTTATCAGGTAATTAGTAGGCTTGATGAAGAAGCCCAGATATATCGTTCCAGCAACCATCTCCTTGAATTTTAAAGGAAGAATAGTGCTAATCGACAGTTCCACATCATTCAACAGTGAATTTTTCAAAAAATGTGATTTTCTATAACTGATAATCATGCCAGAAACCAAGCAGAAAAAATCAAGTAACTTCTTATATTGTATCCACTCAGCAAGTATACCCAAACCAAAAAGCATTACATCATCTACAAAAAGAGAGTGTGTAACAACGATATCTCTTGTAATTTTAATACCAACAATCAGCCCCTCCCTTTTTGCCTTGTGAATGGAGAGACTCAGTCCTTCAATGACCAACAGAAAAAGAAGCGGCGATAGTGGGCAACCTTGACGAAGACCCCAGGATGCTTTAAAGAATTCCGAAGGATGACCATTTATCAATACAACAAAATTTACCGATGTTACACAGGCCATAATCCATTTCATTACCTTCCATGGCAGGCCGATCTGGATCAAAATTAATCTCAGGAGATTCCAATCTACCCTATCATAATCTTTCACCAGGTCCAGTTGTAGGATGAGTGCATCAAGTCTCTTCTACTTTACAGTATGAAAAATATCATGAGTCACCCCCACCGCATCATGGATCTGACGGCCTTGTAAAAAACCATATTGCTCAATGGAAATGTGTCTTGAAAGGATTGGTTTGATCTGATCAGCAATAATCTTGGAGATTATCTTGTATACTAAGTTGCAAAGTGCAATAAGCCTGAACTCATTATAATTATCTCGATGGGATGTCTTCGGAATGAGTGCCAAATAAGTTGAGTTTAAAGCCCCAGAGACCATGCCCAATCGCCGAGATTCATCCACAGCCCTTCGGAGTTCCTCCCCCATAATATCAAAGAAATGGATAAATATTTCCACCGTCCACCCATCCGAGCCAGGAGATTTATCTTTAGCAAAACCCCGCAAAGTATTTTCCACATCCATTAGAGTAACATCCATAAATATACTGTCCCCTCCAATTCATTAAACATCCGAGGGTATTCCTTAATAATCTTAAATTGTTCTGCCAATGTAGTGTTTTTGGGGTCACAATAGTATTCCTGAAAATGACGAGCAGCCTCATTCATCAATTCCTCATCCCCCCTAATCCGCCGACCATTGTGATCATTAAGATCCCAAATAGAATTTTGCATCCTCCGAGAATCCGCATAATGATGAAAAAAATTTGTGTTCAGATCCCCAGCTTTGAGCCATATGGCACGACTTTTCAATCTCCAGGTTTCCTCCTGTATAAGAAGAATTTTCAATTTTCGACTCTCCATTGTAGAAAGTTTTGTAGTTTCCATTAGGCTGAGTCCAGGACATACAGACCGTTGCATCAATGTTTCCATTTCCCTTTCAATCTCAGCAAGTTCTTTCCCCAGCAATGCTTTTTTATTTTTTTCCCACAATATAGTGTACTCTTTAATGTCCTTGAGTTTCACTGCCATTTTGTCCATCTTAGATCTCTCCCCCGAAACATCTATATGTTGCCATCTATTTCTCACCCCGGTAGTGTATTCAGCATCCGAAAGCCATGTGGAATTGAATTTAAAGGGGAAAAAAAGTTGTGTGGTCTCCACATCAAACTGAAAGATAATAGGCAGATGATCACTAATTTTAATTTGTTGTATCCAGGACCTGTAATTCTGGAAACAATCAAGAAGAGATTCAGAGATTAAGAATCGATCAATGCGTTTCTGAATCAGATTTTCATCCTTCCTACCATTTGACCAAGTTGGGGCCATTGGCCGCGGGGCAACATCAATCAGGGAGAATTTTGTGAAAAGATTTCTGAAATATGTACCCAGGGGATCCCGCCTAGCCGAATTGCCCCAGAATTCCTCATCCCCCCATGTGAAATTCAAATCCCCAGCAAGAATTAAGTTCTCCAATTCCAGCAGATGACCCGAGACAGCCATGTCCCAAAAAGCCACCCTATCACAATAGGGGCCATAACAATTGATGATATTAATGTTTTTTTCCGATCCCCTGATATTTCCAGACAATAAAATACCCAAAGAAATGATCGATGGGTTTATCCTCAAAACCAAAGGATTCCAAGCAGCTAAGAGACCCCCAGAGAGACCAACAGCATCCACGAAGCACATCATCCAACCCGACTTAACTTTGTTAAAAAAAATGCGAGCCTTCTCCCCACAAACCATGGTTTCCTGAAGAAGGACCAAGTCAGGATTGTTAATATGTAGTACACGTTTGAGGGCCAATTGTTTGGGCAGACCCCCCACACCCCGGATATTTAGAGAGAAAATAATCATTTTCAAACCCTAGCAAGGGATGTCAATCCTCTAAGAGCTCGGGTATCATAAGTGTTGGGGGAATCCACCTTATATCGGTCATCCTCCTTCCCCTCGGTCATCCTCCTTCCCCCCTAAAGTGACCTTCTTGTTTTTTCTGGCACTTCTCGTTTTTAGTGGAGAGAGTTCCATTGCCAGTCCACCCCTATGTGCCCCTTTTTGTACACAAATGTCTCCCACTGTTTCAGAAGGAATCACAGGGTTATTGTTTTCAGCATCCCCATCCGGAACACTGTTCTGCAGACCCGAAATACACCCCAAATCCTCACAGGTCGGCTCATTCATAGCCACCACCCGATTTTTGAAAAAAGTAGGAATGGGCATCTTTTTTACCATATCTGAATATGATGGAATAAGTAAAATTTTATCCATAGTATCCGATGTCACACCAGGACCCATAGTGTGACAATCAACACTGGACATATTCACAGACTTATTGCCATAAGTCCCCTGCACCCTTACATCAGATTCTAATTCCACCACACCAGGATTTGACTCATTATCCACACACACAGATACATCCGGACCAGTGTTAGGCAGCTCGTTATTGGTAGAGATAATAATAGTTGGGGAGACGGATGTAGTGGGTTCAGGAGAGACAAACAACACCGGGGAGGAATCGGTTGGGCTTATATCTGTCATTCCCACAATTGGCTCATTCTCAAAGACAGGGACATCGTCCTCAGATGACTCATTAGAACCCTTCCCATGCCTGGAGGATTTAGTAGCTACAGGAATGTGATGACGGCGACTCAGGTAATTTCCATTGTTTCCATTGTTTAATTCTAAAGCATTTATGAATGATATATCCAAATCATTTAAAGAATGGTAGAAATAAGGGTCCTGTGATTCCAACTTACTAAGCAAGGCCGAGTCAGGAGCAGAAAGAGTGGAAACCCTATTGGAGAAGCCGTCTAGTGAGCCCGTCGCATCCAAATCAATGTCGCTACCATCATCAGATGACCAGAAAGGTCCCGCCTCCTTAAGACGACCAGAAGATGCATTAGCCTTGCATTGACGCCACAAGTGCCCCACCCCTTTGCAATTTGAATAGTGAAAGGGGATGCCCCAATAGTCAATGATCTGCGAGAGCTTACGGCCACACCAGTTAATGTGTAGAACATCAATAAGGCCCAAAGAAATATCCACCTCAGCAAGAACCCGACCCATACGGCGGTCAAAAGCAGTAAGATGTTCCTCATCAACATGGAGAAACCTTCCAATACAGTTACCAATGGCTTCGAAAGCTCCACGGTTCCAAAGTGCCAGGGGAAGACCAGGTAGGAGTACCCACAGGTGCCGTAGCCGAACCGACACAGTTTCCGAATCAAAATCAGTCTGCCACTTCTGTAACATTAAACTACCCGAACCATAAAGCCACAACCTCTCCAGAATGATGGAGCAATGTGCTTCTTGTTCAAATTTGAAGCCATACCAGCCGCAAGCCATTGCAAAAATTTGGGGAGTGTAGTTCAGAATGGGGTTCCATTTCTCCTTAACCCATTTAACAATATCTTTTCGATTCATAGCATGATACGAAAACTTGCCTACAAGCACCGTCATGTTGCACTCCACAATTTCTTCCAGCCCTACATCCCTTCCCACCATTAGCCAGACCTCCCCAGGTCTACAGAAGTATTTTTCCTTTAGCGTTCTAGCCGCGCGAGAGGAAAGTACTGTTTTGCCACAGTTACCCAGACCAGTCGCCCCCCTAGCACTACCAACAGATGGGTTTGAACCGGATGCCTCAACAGGTGCCCCCCCCCACTGACAGATGCCCCTTCGACGACTTGACACAAGGCGTCGCATGTCTATTGTTTGTGCTAAGTGGCCGTTTCCCTTGCAACTGGTTTTTGAAAAAACTATCCGGTTTGAATAAACCAGCTTCCTCTATCATGAAGTCCGAGATGTTCAAATTATTGTCCGCCAGGACTATGCTATTTGGCATGTTATCCCCCATTTCCGACAGCCAGAAAACACAAAGATTAGGGCTCCTTGAAGTCACGGGATCAATTTATCAAATGGCCGACCAAATACTCCTGTCGGTTTGTGTCAACACCTGTAAAATGATAAAAAAGCTAAAAATAAACACACATATTTCCAAGGAGACCATATCTAAACCCTGTTCCAATGCCAACGGCAGCAACGGCCGTATGTGAATATCCGTTTATACACCAAACGACAGCCAGAAGAGTGAAAAACTAGGGTATTTTAATAGCATTCTTACGCTGACAGTGATGTGTTCGAACCGAGACTAACCGCATCAAAATGTGTTAGTTCCAGCAGTCTGTGTGAGTGTGAACTGCCGTAAATGTGTTCCAGCAACAACGGCCTTAAACCCCCCTTCAACAGCGTCACAGGTAAACGGCTTCCAAAGTTTTGTTAATGCCCCATTCTTCGTCTCATCCAGCAGCCCTATTTAGTAAATTAATCTTGCCTGTTGTCCAAAGAAACAGCTTCGAACCCTCGCCGACAACGCCATTTTTTGCAGAGTCTTCGAGCCCTCCCCCAATTTTAATCTAGTCATAAAATAAATATAAACTCTGCAGTTCAAAATATCATGTCGGTGTCCTATTATCAACACAGAGACATAATACAAAATATTATTTAACAATTACATTACATGAGACGCTCTAAATAATGAGATGCCCCCCTACCCAAACCTACAATCGAGGTAAGTTCGGGGTTATGATTCGACTTGAATTCCCAAGGTTAAACGGAGTTCAATCTTCCAAGGTACTTTGATTTTCACTCGAATTCATGTCAAACTTGGGCACGAATTCAAGTGCAATCTTATGCAAATTTTTCGAAGTACGGTCGACTCTACCTAGAATTAATTTGAGGCACAAAGATGTTGAAAACACGGCTGTGCATCGAATTTTTGGTCACGCACGAATTATAGAGGATACTTTTCAGTAGGCACAACTTTTAGACATTCAGTCAAGAACGAAGATCAACACGCGTCGTGGACGAGAATCAGAAGGCAGATGAGCGTGAGAAACCTAGAAACTTAGATTAAACTTTGTCCCTGTCAGATCTTTTGCATTTAACCCAAATAGGGGGATTATACGAATATTCCGAGACCCTTTATCTGCTGGATACACTTCACCAAAGCCTAACTGAGCACTGCAAAATATGCAAATCGTTGAATGTACAGTGCAAGCTCATGTTTTTAGGAATCTAAATGCTATGATCAAATTTGAACCATCTGAAATGCTCAACTTCATCTAAATTTGAATTCCAATCCAGCACACTGTAAGTGCATTTGTCCAACCGGACCAATTGAGTTTTGGTTTATCTCATTGATGCTTCATCATGTTTTATAACTACGTAGAGTCTAGCAATTGGAATGGTTATCTAGTTTTGTTACATATCTCTTTGAATTATTTCAGATAAGAGGCTTCAATTTAAACTCTATTGAGTTATTTATAAACTTCTTTCTTTTTTTTTCTTATTATTATTATTGCCGAAGGTAGCAATAGTTTGCTATTCAAATAAGTTTGACTTTTTACTAATGAACAAAATTTTTATATAGTTTTCAAATGTTATTTGATAATTTTGTATTTAATTTAATATTATAAAAATAGAAAATTTATTTTCAAATTTTTAAAATTGGTTATTTCTAATTTTTCATTGGTTAAGTACAATGAATTGACTAAATACCTTGGTGTGAGGAATAATTGTCAAATTAAAAAATTATAATTTTATTTGTCATAAAAATTTGACAGCTGGGCAAAATATCATGTACAATCATTACCTACCCTAATCACATGCCTTGTACAGTCATTACCTGTCCTATTAATCATAGCTAAGTATCCTGTAACGAAAATGTTATTGGTCATAGGCTGTCTCATAGCTAAACATCTTATCGGTCACACAAATCCTATCTTTAATTACTCACTCTAATGACCAGTAATAAACTGACTGACAACAATCATTATTACTAGTCACGACTCACAACAATCCCATTCTTATCATTCATGCTAGTTCTTATTCTTAATTACATACCAAACAGACAATGATAAATTATGTTACCGAAATGTTACTATCTCATAGTGTTTTTTTAATTTTTAAAATATATTTATGAGAATTTTTTGAGTTTTATAATGTGAACACACATTATATTTTTTTTTTTTAACTTTTCAAATTTCATGTCAGTAGAAGTTATTTATTATTTAAGAGATTATATTATATTTGTTTTATTTCCATGTATTTTAGTTTAAAAAATTAAACAAAATAGTAAAATAGTAAATTAAACAAAATATTAAAATAGATAGAACTACTACATTATAATAATTTTTAAAAGTATTTTGTTTTCAAATGTTTTATAATAATTGTATATTGAATTTAATATTTGAAAATGAAAATTATTTTATTAAATATTTTAAAATTAAATTTCTTGTTTTATGATCGACTAAAATCTAGATTTTCCAAGGACAACAATTTTATTACGATTTATATGTAGATTAGTTTTATTACTATTTTTTCTTATTTTTAAGCGAAGTAATAAACAACTTTGCTACTAATTTCACTTGTTTTAATAAAACTATGACTTTAGAGAAAATCTGAATTTCATATCAGTTTAAATCTAAATTTAATTCTATTGAATCTCAAGCTTGTTGTATTGAAATCTCATTGAATGCTTGGTGCAGTCTCCTTGGCAGCTGTGCCATTTCATATAAAAAGTCTTGGGATGTATTTCTCACACTTTAATTTATAATAATCATGTTAATAAAGTTTGGCTTTAGAGGAAATCTGAATTATTCAGATTAAATCTAAATTTAAGTCTATTGAAGCTTAAGCTTCTTGTATTGAAATCTCATTGACTTCTGGGCGGCTGTGCCCTTTCAGATATGAAGTTTTGGGATGTATTTCTCATACTTTTTCAGCCCCCATTGATTCTACATTTCTTGAAACTTTTACCCAAATTCTGTAGAATTTCTCTTCGTGGCAATGAGGAAAAACTTTCCCTAACAGTGTCTATTGTTCAATATCAGCCACGTGGGTAC
Organism: Larix kaempferi; assembly: GCA_027924585.1. Taxonomy (NCBI): domain Eukaryota; kingdom Viridiplantae; phylum Streptophyta; class Pinopsida; order Pinales; family Pinaceae; genus Larix; species Larix kaempferi. Next base: position 26,102,483 of record BSBM01000073.1, on the reverse strand, counting down.
TCTTTTGGAGGCTCTCATTGTATTAATCTAGAAGGAGCTTTAAATTATTTTCTAGGGTAAATCTCTTTTGGAGGCTCTCATTGTATTAATCTAGAAGCAGCTTTAAATTATTTTCTAGGGTCAGACTGAGAATTTCTCAAGGTGGAAATTCCCCTTACACTCGTTTTAACTCATTCAGTTGTGTTTGCAATGTGGATCTCTCTTTTTAGCCATATTCACAGCAATAGCATCCGAAATGTTGGCCCCTCGACATATAGTATGGCTAGTCGTATTCTCTTTATGAAATCCTTGCTGTAGTTTATGGAGTCTTCTGTTAGACTCTATAATCAATTTAGTGCTAAACATGAAGACCACTGTTTTCTTTCACTGGCAGCTACATTGGAAGCAATCGATTCACTGGAGAGATACCTACAACATTTGCCAATTTAACGAGAATGAAAGTATTGTAAGTAGCTTTGTTATTTTCATCTCTACATATCTGTTGCATGTAATTTACAAAGTAAAGACAGCTATAATCAAATAGACACACAATCTTAATCATCTCTGCGGATTATTTACTTTATTGTTTGTTCTGCAGTTGGGCATCTAGCAACAACTTTACTGGAAAGATACCAGATTTTATTGGAAACTACTGGAGCCAACTTGAGGACTTGTGAGATTACTTTTGTGTGAATCACTGATCATTTTTGGGTTTGCTCACATTGCTTACATATAATTGCCCTCAGATGACGACCTGAAGTCAGATACATATAAACATAAATAGGAAAATTAATACTGAATGAGAGTGTTTTGTTTCTTTCCATGTGTATTGTGTATGAGAGATGATGACTCTTTTATTGCAGGAAACTTGAGGGAACTTCTTTTGAAGGGCCAATTCCTTCAAGCATTTCAAATTTGACTAAATTAACAAGCCTGTGCGTATGATATCCTTGGCATTTTTTGTTCATTTCCCAATGCAACCAGTTACTTCTGTATGCATTTTAATCAAAACTTCAAGAGTGATGTCCTCTCTCATTTAGCAAATCATTACTTTTCAACCTTTCAGTTCTTGCTTATTGCACATCTAGAAATAATGTGTTCGAGATAATCATCAATTTTTTTTTGCCATTGTTTGTGCTTTGGTTTGTATTATATTCATTATGCTTTACCTGGTTTGACTTGCTATTGTTTAAATAGCATTATATGTGACGTACCTCGAGGTGGCAGATTTCTTTCATTCTTACAGAACCTGAAAAATCTGACAACATTGTGAGTACTGTAAAGTTGATTGTTTACCTGTGTGGTTTCATGGAAACGTTATTTTGAAGTTTATATGCTTGATGTGATTCTATTTCAAATGTTTCCATGTTTCGCTTCTTGCTAACTTATCATATAATCCATCTTTGATTATTCTTTACAGATTCTTAAGAAACAATATGATCTATGGGAAAATTCCTGAATACATTGGAGAATTGGACAAACTCCAGATGCTGTAAGTCATTCTCACAAGCTTTTTGGTATTCATGAAAGCATGATCTAAATAGATTAAATCAGTCTGTAATATTAAAAGCTTGTGTTAAACGAGAGTGTTTCTATCTCAAGTTGACTAGCATCATTCAAATGCTTGTTGAGCAATAACTGAACTGACCCTGCTACATATCATACACAGCAAGAAATGCATTATATCTACAGAACTGAATGCATAAGAATTTCTAGCGACAGCCTGTGCGTGATTGCCAGGAAAGGTGTGTCATACACCTTGAATGCATGGGTATGCATGCCCATGCAAATTCAGCATATCCTACATGCGTGCAAATTCAGCATATTCACTCAATATCTACATGCAAACTAAGTGTATATTCACTCAAAGAAGTCATGCATGCAACCTACTTAGAGAATGCATGGCACTCATGTATGCGCGTAGGATAAAAGATAACTAAAATGTCCCCTTTTCCGGAGAAATTTGGATGGAAAATGGTTAAATTTTTTTCTGGAAATTGTTATTTCTGCAATACTGCAATTTCAGCAATAGTAATTGTCTATCCTGAACTAAATGCCCTATTTTAAAACTACCCAAATCGTCGAAATTGCGATTTCTGTTACCTCACTGCCTGAGGCGTTTTAGTTAGGCCTCATGCTCATGTATGTGGGCACGCATGCAACCCATTCAATGGACAAAATATACATGAAACATTGACATATGTTTTGCAGGAGTGATTCATGCAGCGAGTTATGCCTATATATTGAGCACTTGGGTTGAAGGTATGATTTGAGTTTAATGATGGTATAAAAGGCAGCTTCCCACTGATTATTCTTGCGCTGATTATTCTTGTTAAGAGCACAACTCTGTAAATGTATTGTAACTTATTGTTGAACAATACATTGAACTTTTTTAAGAAAAGTACCTAGGTGTTAGGGACAAAGTTTAGTTTGATCTAATCTTGGTTGGAGTGGGATTTTGTGGAGAAGGAAATAGGAAATCTTGTTGCATGAAAATGGCAAACATGCCAAAACTTAAAATTGAAAAGTTTGATGGCACTAACTTTGAGTTCTCAAAGCTCAATATGGGGAACTTGCTCGTAGATCAAGATCTATGGGTTGCAATATCTAGAAAAAAAATACCCTACATTGAAAGATGAAGAATGACAATTAATGATAGAAAGGCAAGAAGTCTCATCAAACAATTCAATGTTGTTGAACATTTTTGAAGAGACTATTGTGGTAAAACTTTAGAAGAAGTTGGGGGACCCATACTAGGCTAAATTCTTAGTCAATAAAATTTTTCAATGAAAGAAGTTGTATGCATTGAGAATCGGTGATGGTGATTTTATTGTTGAGCACCTTAATGCGTTTAATATTGTTGTGACCTAGTTGAACTCAATTGAAGTGAAGACAAATGAGGAAAATCGTTGCATGACCCTGATGTTTTCTTCTAGATTTATGGGACAACTTGGTGATGGCCAATGGAAGAAGTGAAAAGAATTTGGTTCTTAATGAGGTTGTGGTTGCTTTAATACGGGAGGAGTGAGGTGGAAGGTTTTGAATCCACCAAGGAGGCCTTGATTGCTTGTGGAAAATCAAAGTAAAAAGGAAAGAAAAGGGAGAAGGGAATATCAATTCTATGAGAGTTCTAAATCTTCTAGAAAGTCCAAGGAAATATGTTGGAGCCACGACAAGGTCAAAGATTTTAGAAGAGACTACAAGGAAGAGAAAAGGGAGAAAAAAAATGATTAGAGGAAACTTTATATTAAATATATTTTATTAATAAATTCATGCCATTCCACACTTATGCACATCCATGCATATTTATACAAGCAGTGTAGGAGTCATAGCTCTTCACATAGTTCATGATATACACCTATAACTAATTGTTAGCCTATTTTAGGTATATTACAAGTCATCCTCTCTTGAAATGCTTCATCCTTGAAGCAAGGGTAAGGATGATTTTCTAGATCTAAATTCTTCATTTTCCTAGGTAGCTTCATCTTTCATAAGATTCCTCCACTTGATAAGGTATTCATTGACATCTTTTCAATGAAGAACTTAGGCTCTAATTCTTAAGATAGCCTTGGGCTTCAATACTATTCTTCCATCTTCATCCTATTGGTTGTGTTTGTATATGATTTGTTGGACCCGTCTGTTTCTTCAAACATTAAACATGGACAAACTCATGTAACTTCCCCTTGTTTGGTATATCTACAACATAGGTAACTTGGTCTACTCTCTTTCGGATTTGGTAAGGACCATTAAACATTGACGCAAGTTTATGATTTTTGTAATTTTTGAGAAAGTTTTGTCTGTATGGTTGAATTCTAATGAACACCCAATCTTGTACTTCAAATTCATGATTAGTTTTTTCATATCATCTTGTTTCTTAATATTGTTCCTTGCTTGCTTGAGATGATTCTTTATGACACCTGATGTCATCAAATTTAGCTAGATAGTTTTTCATAGCAGGTGCTTTGAAATTGGTGACAACATACTCTTTTATTGACAACGGTGGGTATTCATTAAAACTTCAAAGGGAGTCATTTTTATAGGTGCGTGATAAGTGGTGTTGTACCACCATTATGCAAGATGTAACCAATTGTAGCATTGTGACTAACAATCAATAAAAAAATCCTTAGGTATCCTTCAAGGAATTTATTTTCCACTTTGGTTTGTTCATTTGTCTAGGGGCGGTATGAGTGATCATGGTTTATATGGTCATACTTGGTACAAGAACAATTCCTTCTAAAATTCGCTATTAAATTTGGGGTCCCTATCACTACCAATAACTTTGTAAAATCCATGGAGTCTATATGTATTTTTCACATAACTATCAATTATTTTACTAGCTTTAGAGTTGGACAATATTCCAATGAAGTTGGCATATTTGGTTAATTCTTTTACGATTACAAATATGCTATCTTTCCCCTATAAGGTAAGCAGACCCATGATAAAGTCCATAGACACTTTAGTCCATTATGATTTGGGATATGAAGGGGTTGAAGGAGATGCAAAGGTGTGACTGATTTGAACTTCCAGTATTGGAAGCCATCACATTCAACCACATATTTATGAATATTAGTCTTCATTCCTCTCTAGAAGAACGATTGTTGGATATTGCAATGTGTTTTGGGAAATCCAACTTGGCTTGATAGTGGGGAATTGTGGTTCTCTTTTAAGACTTGGTTTTTGAATTTCGAAGTGTTGGGTAAATATATTCTTCCCTTATGCCATAGTATATCATTCTCCCAAGTAAATTTTGAGCTTGATGCATCGTTGCTTTCAACTTCCTCAATTAACTTCCTAATATTTGGATTTTTCACATACTCAACTTAAATATTTTGGATCCATTCAGGAATGACTATTGAAATTAAGCATGGTATGGCATCTTCCTCTTCTTTCCTTCATAAAATATCAACAACTTGGTTTTCCTTTCCCTCTTGTAGAGAATTTCAAAGTAAAAAACATGGATTTTTCTTACCCATGTTTGTTGTTCTAATGATAAGCTCGTATGGTTTAGGAAATATTTGAAGCTATTGTGGTCTATTTTAACAAAAAAATTGGCTCCCAATAAATATTCTTTCCATTTTACCAAGGTAATGATTGGCAATATTTTATTGTCATATCATGTAGATATTGTTTTCTCTTTGTGATTTAATGTTCAACTTTTAAAGGCAATGGAGTGATTTTCCTACATAAGGACAACTCCTACTCATATCCATGAAGCATCACATTTGAGCTCAAAAGGTATTGTTAAGTCTAGGGTAGTCAAAATAGGAATGGAAGTCATCAAGGTCTTCATCCTCTTACAAACTTCTATGTCATCATTACACCTGAAGGCATTGCTTTTCAACAGTGTTGTTAGTGCAACAACAATATTTGCATAGCATTTTACAAATCTTCTGTAATAACTTGTAAGACATAAGAATCCTTGTAATGATGTGTTAGTTTTGGGAGTAGTCCAATTAGTAATCACCACAATCTTCTTTGGGTCAACCTTGACTCTATCCATTGATACAACGTGGCCCATAAATTACATTTCCCCTCTTCCAAAACACATTTGGATTTTTTTGCATAGAAGTTATTTTCTTCTAATAGTTTCAACAATGCCTCTATGTGCTTGAGGTGCAAGCTCCACTTTTTGTTGTAAACTAATCTATCATCAAAGAACACAAGTACAAACTTCTATGAGTATGGATAACATAAGTTGTTTGTTGCTCCTTAGAAGGTAGCCAAGGGATTGGATAAGCCAAAAGGCATTACAAAAAATTCAAATGGGCCTTCACGGGTATATAAAGAAGCCTTGTGAATATCCTCTTCTTGTATTCTTATTTGGTGATAACATGATTTCAAATCAAACTTGGAGAAATACTTAGCACTATGAAGTTCGTCCAATAGTTCATCCACGAACAAAATAAGAAACTTATGTTTAATAGTAATATTATTTAATGTGAGAAAGTCGATATAGAGTCTATAAGAGCCATCATTTTCCTTATGAGTACGACTAGTACCGAAAATGGACCCTTTCTTTGGGTTATCACACCATATTCTAATAATTATTGAACCAAGCACTCAATTTATGTTTTGTGTTTATGAGAATGCTTGTAATATTTTCTCCCAACTAGAGTTGATCCAAGAATGAGCTCTATGATATGATCTCTCAACTATTTAGGAGAAAGGCGTTGAGGTAAATCATGAAAAATGCTATTATATTTCCCAGGTATCTTATCAAGTCCTTTTGGATACTCGATTTCATCCCACATTCCCTCCCTTGAATAACATTGTAAAACAAATGCTTGGGATCCTTTTCGAATCATTTTCTTCATTTTATTAAATGAGACCCTTTGCATGGGTGCGCTATTGATTCCATGAAATATGTGATTTTTTTCCATTTTCATAAAATTTTAGGAATTGTTTTCATATTTAACCCCACTGTACCAATAGTGGCCAACCATTAGACTCCTAAGAAAATGTCTACTCCCACGATCGTCATGGCATACATGGGAGATCTTAATTGGTATTCATTAATGGTCAATTACCTTAAGGAGTTTCCCATCATAAGGTAAATTTATGTCCATTAGAACTATGATTTGAAAGACGGAGGTAGAGTAGACGAACATATTTAATTTCTTTTTTATTCTTGTAGTGTTAAAATTATGCAAATTGCCATTAGCTATAAGCACCGTTTCTTTAGTTTCCTTAATGTAGAAAAAACTTTAAGAGTTTGGGGTTGAAAAATACACATTATTGTGGAAACAAAGGTGTTGGAGTGGTATTGTGATTGTTAGATCCCTCATTATCAGTTTCGGTATCAAATTTAGATTTATCCCACGCTTCCTCTTCTTTGTCTCTATCACTATTATTTTTCACATATGTAAGACTTTTGTCCTTGCAGTTTGGCTTGGAATCCAATTGTGTTTGTTTATTTAAAACAACAACTGTTATCCTTCCTTGTATCTAATGGAGAAATCCTTTTGTGGGGAGGAATATATCCTGAACCTAATTTTTTGAATTGGGGACGAGGAGGCTATTGATAGGACTTATGTTTCTCCTTGACAAGTTTGGATATTTTCCATGCTTGCTCTACATCCTTAATGTCTAGTAATTTGAGCTCATTCTTTATATTAATTTTCAACCTTGATATGGAAATTTGTAGTAGAATTCCATCATATAGGTCTTTGACGTGAGTGGCTACTACACACAAATCACAAAAATATTTCTCCACTAGACCTAATTGTTGCAATTGAGTGATTTTGGAAAAAATCTTTCTCATCAATGTCCTCAAATATTGTTTTTGAATATATCCCAATCTCTTGCTAACACTTGGGATTTTGAGTTCCACCATAAGAACTAGTAACAAGCAAATCTCTTGAAGTGCATCGATGCAAGGTTAATTCTCTCTTCCTCGCTGTGTATTTGATATATATTGAAATAATAATAGAATTTATTAATCCATCTTGTACCTTCCTAATCATCCTCACCATTAAATTTAAGTATTTTTTTAATTTTGTGCATAAAATCGTTAAACAAATCATTGTTGGATGAATGTCATAGAATTTGGGCTAATATTTCCTTTACACCCATTTTTTAATGCTTCGACTTTAGCCTTGAGAAGCTTGTGATTTAGAATCTCCTTTGTATGAATGCCAAGCTTTTTGTTGATTACTTGCATTGTGTTCAAAATATTGGTTTCAATTTTGGAGTAAATTTTGGCCTCAATATTTTTAATTGCATCACATAATTAATTCTAAGTCGGGAGGACATTTGGTTTCAAAGGCCTTTCTTAAACTTTTTGTGATCCTCATGGTGTAAGCATTTATTGAATCACTTACTTTTGAGCTGTTGGTGGCTCAAATTCATATGGATAGAAGGGCTAGTGGCTATGTCCACACTTTTGGCATCTATAAACTCAAGTTAATACCCCTTTGGTGCATCACTCGATGATTTATCTAGGTTAATACCTCAATGTCAATTTCATTAATGGTGGTGGCTCATTTGGTGATTTGAATGGCAGATAGGGGTGGAACAAACACACATAGGCTACCACGGTTACAGTCGTAGGCTACATGATGGATTTATGGTATCACAGATGTACACAAGGATGAATGAAAAGCTTTGATACCAATTTGGAGGAAACTTTATATAAAATATATTTTATTAATTAATCCATGTCATGCCACATTGATGCACAACCCCACATGTATATATCGGTAGTGTAAGAGTTATAACTCTTCACATGATCGACGATATACACCAGCTATAACTATTATTTAGCTTATTTTAGGCATATTACAAAGAATTTGATGATGAATCCAAAAATATTCTCAAGAGGATGGTGGAGATCTATCTTTATTGTAGCCTTGGAAACCATGCATGTTAGAGTGCATGGTTGATAGACTTTGGAGCTTCATTCCACATAACTTAACTTTCCATGGAGAGTGGTTTTCAATGTATAATATGATGGTGGGAAGGTATACCACGGTGATGATTCTCATATTAGCATAGTTGGTCATGGTAGAGCCTTGTTTAGATTTTCTTTAATGAAAAAGTGAAGGGGATCAATGCAGTTATGAACATTTCAAGTTTGGCATGGAACCTACCATCAATAAGTGAACTTAATAATGCATATGTGTAGGTTGTTTTATCTAATGGAAGGTGTAAGAAGTTGTGAGGAGCTATGTGTTGTGAAGAAAAGTTCCTAATGGCTAGGGATCAACACCAATAGACTAAAAGGGGGAAATATGAGCTAATTCTCTCTCTAAACTGACAACCTAGATACACTTGAGATATCACATTAACTAAGCAAACAAGAAAGAAAGCATTGGATAGAGATAAGAGAAGAAGGGGAACCTGTTTCTGAAGATTAACCTTTCATTGCTCCAGCCTTTAGGATTTGACTTGTTCCACTCCAATGGTTTGAGACTTGCAAAAGAGAAGAGCAATATTCCTCACAAGCTTTATGGCATCAATAGAAATACAAATTAAATCAAATACATTGATATAATCATAACTAATCTTGATTAATCTATTGAAGAGACTAGTATTCTTTAACCAACAAAGATTGAGTAATTCAAGATTTAGACATGAATTTGGGGGAAGGAAAGATCATAAATTTCCATTAATAGACAATAAGAATGATATAATAATTACCTCTCCACCATCTTGGCACGTTTTGAAACCTTTGATTGGGTCCCTCTACACTCGAACCACTCATACTCCAACTCTAAAATGCTTTATCTTCCAATGGTGTACAAGGGAGAAGTCATATAAGGGAGACGATCACTTCAACAACAAATGAAAGACTACTCAAGGACACGGGTCACTAAGGGGAAATGGGGCATATGGGCTCGAAAGAGTAGAGAAATTCTTCCACCATAACATTAACAGGGTGTCTACTTCCTTGTTTCACCATATCCTCTTTTTATGAGTGTTTGGGATTGTTAGAATGGTTACCAAGTAGTTTTGGGAGTTGTGATGGAGGCAAACCACCTTGAAATTGCTTTATTTCACGAATTTCATGTTTTTTTTTTAATATTTTTTGTGCATTTTTCTTGGCTGACACACCCTATTGAAGGGAAAGGGGATTTGCCACTCACCTTGTAGAAGGAAAAGGTGTGTGAGGCCTCAATTTTGCTTCTAACATAATGATTTTAGTTGGGAAAGAATGGGATTGTCTTCTAAGGGTTGTGAGCATCATCTAAGCTCATTTTTAGGGCTTCTTCCATGACGATAAGTACATTTGGATGATTGTTCTTGGCGACTTATGTGTCTCTTTGGGAGATCATTGTCACAAACATGGAAGTGTCAATTTGTGCTATAACATATGCCCCCTAATGTGTGAGGTCAGAAGGGGAGTTGATGGATGAAATACATTCTAATTCCAAGGGAGGGAAACCAAGTGGTATCAAGGCGGAGGTTCCCAGACATTGGGTCAAAAAGGTACATGTAACATAGATGAAGGTGTCGGAAATTTCTCTTCCCTGAGGCGGGTATACCCATGCTCAAATGTAATGAAACATGACCTCCAAATCAAGTTCACTGAGGATCCATGACGTATATAAGATGTTGAATCATGGACACAAAGATAGTACACAGTGGGTCCATGAGGTATATATAAAATGTTGGACCATGGTCATGATAATGATACTATTATCACATACATAGTAGTTGGGCTACCATGTGAGTAGAGCAGATATCTGCACTTTCCAGAGCTTTGCCTTTACACTATTTTAGTGAGATCACCTATGATGAGCAGCATTATTTATGATCACTCACACATCAAAGCATCCTTGTATTAGATAGTTAGTAGAGCTTATGCCAAGGCTGAGCCTTGAGATCTCAGATTTGATTACCGATATGGCCTTTTATTCCATACAGTTGCAGTGCAGTTTTTAGTATTTCAGATATAGTGTTCTTAGTGGTTATAGATGGTTCAGATTACAGATGTTGATATATGGCCCAGTATATATGTGATGTGCATTGATGTTATTACCTTGTTGTTTAGGTCATTTTGATAGCTCTGACTTGGTATATGGCAATTATGATCTGGCAGTATATTGATGTTAAAATAAAATTGGTTGTTATGGATTATATATATTGATTGTATTATTGACATTTGGAAACTCTTGTTTTATACTTGTTGGTCTTTACCTTCATATGAATGTGAACATGATCATTTAGTGTCTTTCTGACCTGCTAGCTTAGGCACTATTTTCACTTATCTCCATCAATCCACTTGTCCTTTCCCCCATTTATTGGTTTTCTCCCTGACTTACACCTTGACTTGTGATATGGAGGATCTCCTCGCTTCTGCCTCTATGCTGGACTTGCATCCATGTTTATTTTGTGTCTCAGCTCTGAGTTGACAACAAAACTTGCCTTTGGTGAGTTGGATTTTATGCCTTTATCACTATAGTCGGTTGCCCCGATGTGTGGTTTAGATTTGCGGAAGTACCCCTAGTTGCTTGAGTTGTGTTGGCTAAAACCTGAAGCAAAATTGTACTATGCATGGAAATTATTGTTACATCTTGTACAACCCAATGAAAAGGGCTATGAAATGAAAATGCAACCCGGATGTAAGCTGTGATTAGTTGTGCTTATCAGCACATGTGAAATCCCAGAGGGGTCATATTAGGACTAAAAATCAATGGATAAATGTATGCTAAATCTAAAGATTGTTGGCCTTGAAATGTAATGAAATGAAAGGTCCTAAAAAGCAGTGGCTAAATATATGCAAAATCTAAAGACTGTTGGCCTTATGTGAAACTTTCCTCATTGAGCCCGTGGGTTATGATATGAGATGGAGCAAGGGACAACTAATTCTAAGTGTCCCCTAGAACCTCAAGTTACGGTTAGCCGGGCACCTAGTTCACGGCGGTTCTAGTAGTAGATAGTTTATGCCAAGGTTGAATAAGCACTTCTCTGAACAACTTATCCATTTGTGAGACACCGCTATTCTTTGTGTACTCCTTGTCCAACGCATGCTTAAGTGTGTAACACCATGTCCTTCATCCAAAGTATCACAGTGTCAAGTCAATCAAGTCATCCCTTTCAACCTAGCCTTGTGTCTTTAGCCTTCACCCTTTGCTAGCAATTTGATCATGTTTACAAACAAGTATATTCTTGAGATTCTGCTTGGAAGTAAATTCTTTAACTAACCATTATTATTTATTAACTGCCAGTGAAATGATGCTTAATACATTAGAGTCTCTCTATGAAAATGATTTAGAGAGCATGTCTTAACTATTTGCACTTGCAACAACTTGGCTTCTTCAGCCAGGGTCATTTTTTAACAGTTTGACCGATCAAACCTAGTTTGACCAAGGTCAACCTTGGGATCCATGATGAGACGGACCATTTGTATTTTATGATGTTGATCTATGGTCCTTATATACCTTATGATGATTCCATATGATAGGCGCAGGCTTCAGATGATGATTGATGCCATTTTTCATGATTATTATTATTTCTAGATCATCATATTTATTACTTGTCCGGGTATGGTGGACCTTACAGATGATCCTACAGGTTATTAGGAGGTGTATGAGTACTCATCCCTAGTGGATTTGAGCCTTATGGATTCATTGAGACACTTATATTTTAATTTCAGGCACTCCCAGGCAGGTTATGAGCAGTTTTCCACCTGTTGACTAGTTTGGCCATGCTAATGTGGCCTGTCCAGCTTGATCAGTGGAGGCCAGTCATTGCCTAGGGTGCTATAGGGGAAGGGGGTGGTCCAGCCACTTGTTATTACCATATTACCCCCCTTCCGGACATGATGGCATAGTTAGATTGACAACGCAGGCACTAGACAATTAGGTATGCGCAGTTTCAGGGTTTTTTCAGGAGGATAAAAAATGGAATAAAAAGGTCACAAAGGAATTCGATTTGGGCAATTGAGGCAAGGCTTTGGCATGAGGTCTGCTTTGAGGTCATCTATGGTGTATCCCACTCCTTCCAGATCAGTTTGCAGCAGTCAGTGGGGTCCACACAATCAACAGGATGTCTTTTGATGTATTCTTCTCTTAGATTTGGGGGGACAGGATTTGATCATTTGTGTTTTTGGACATGCCATTGAGTCTCATGTTATATTAGTGTGCCATGGGGTGATGCTAGTGAAGGGGAATAATACCTCCTAGCCCCACCATGTGATCCTAGTCACTTGTCCTAGCCATATTATGTGGCAAACACATGTATTAGCCTCCCTTAGTCATGATGTCATCCCCCCTAGGGTCTTTTTAGCCATGACGTCATCCCTTTAGTGAGTGATCTGTGTCTTATATTATATTGGCTCATCTTAGCCATTGATTAGATTATTGTATCTTTTGATCTCAACCACTCATTCATAAAGTGGTTAGGGTTTTGGTCTCTCTCTTATTTAAGGAAGAGACCCCCCCTATTGTAAAGGCATCTAGAGATTTTTGGCTCTTGGCTATTGGAATCAAATTCTATCTTTTGGAGCAATGCTTGGATCTTGAAGTGGATGTTTGGTTGTGATGATTGTAAATGCTTTTTCCATTGCACTGGAGGATATCTTGTAGCTATCTTGCATCTTTTGCCATTTTTTTATTTACAGGTGAAGAAGACGTCTTGGGAGGAATGCGCATTGGTGGGGAGGCTTGCCCTACAACTTTCTTTCAAATTGTGGATCAAACAGGGAGTGGTTTTGTCTTTGTACCAATCATTCTTTGTCATCTATTTCTAGCTTGAATCTACCCTTGTCTTGTTTGATTGATTGATCTTTGTCTCCTTGGTTTTCACAGGTACAGAGGGACACACATGTGGGCTTGGACAAATTGTTTTGGCAAGAGGGCTTCAAACTTTTCCATTTGATCTTTGGGAAAGTTATCCTCATCACAATCGACATTCATCTCATTATCCAGATACGCTTGAAAGGTTAGTATTTTTTCTCCTTGGATTATCCATTATTTCTAGATCTCAAAACCCTAAACTTCAAAACCCTTGTATTTTTTATTTTTCAGATCTATGGAGATCTAGCAACATTTTGGGCTTAATAATTAAAACCCACCTCTACATTAGTCATAACATTCCCGATCTATAATTTGGTGGACATCCGACTCCATTTGCCCCTTCATCTAAGGCACTAGTCCTCCTTGAGGCAACTCACACTCCTTGGGTAGATGGTCTTTTGCTAGATTCCACATGTGGGTATTGCCAATTCTTCATTGATCCATTAGATCCACTCATTTTCAAACCCCCTAATGCATCTCTTCTTTAATTTTTACCTTGTGGGCCCCATTTGGACCAATTTCCTTATTTTAAAAGTGGGCTCCACTTGGATCTATTATTTGGGCACTGGATCTATCTAGATCTGTCATCTTAACTCCATAGGTGGCCTTCATCTCTCCTTGGTTGAATATTTATCTTGCCTTAAGCCTCTTCAACTAATCCCTAACTCATTGGGCCCACCTATCCATCCTAGATCTAGATCTAATCTTGATCTTCCTTTGTATCATCATCACATATCCCTAGGAGGTCTTGATTTGATTCGCTAGCCTTCATTGTCTAAGCTAGGGTCTTCCCCTTGGTCTTGCTTAGGCTTGATCTAAAGTGAAGAGTGCCTCGGTTAACGTGACACCCATCTTGCATTGGGAACCGTGACATTTCTTGGGTCACTTCTTTAGTTGTCTACACCTCTACCGTCCTGGATAGGATACCTTTAGAGACAAATCCAAGTTGTGTGATAACATATACATAATGGATCGATGTCAAAAAGATAGTAGCCATGAACATATACACAGTGGATCTATGTCTTATTATATATCAAGAGAAGAATTGAAATGAGTACGAATTGACTCTCCATGCATTACCAATGTGAGATAGTGAATGGTACAGTCTTGCGCAACTCGGACAATAGCAAAATGAGGAAGTGCTATGGTTGGCCCAAGGTCTTCCATCCAAATCATCGAAAGTTACGAGTCTTGACCATGTGAATAGATGATCTAGAGTTGAACATGGAGGACACTGTTTGATTATCAGTCATTGATGTAAACCATTAACAAACATGAGACAACCCACCGATAATGATAACGGGTGCTAAGGTACCTAGTACATTCTACCAAGTGCGAATAAAGGTCTTGGATTCGAACACTTGTAGAATCTTTCAAGCAGGAGACACTGATGTATTCCCACTACTATTGGTGAGGAAATTTTCCACTAATGACTGCAAGCCCCAAGGTACTAACTAGTCTCTAAATCTAATTCCTAGAGCAAGATCTGTTGAAGTCATTGGGAAGATATCTATTGGAAGGGAGGCATAAGGGAATCCTCTATCAACCAACATGAGGAAGTATTAGGAATTGATTTGACTTGGAAAGGACTTGGACAAAGGTTTTGTAGGATGGACCACCAAGTATGTCTCTCGCATGCACCAGATGTGAACAATGCATGAAAGAAACTCTTCGAGAAATAACCAATAAGGAAAGTCACTGGCAGAGGCGAGGACTTCCACCAATGAGGAAAATGGAATATACGGTACAACACAAATCCCCAAAATTTGAATAAATGTCTTGATGTTGAACATTCGAGAAACTACTAAGTTAGCGACCAATGATGAAATACCACCTGCTGAGTACAAGGTAACCTAGCATTGATGTAAATAGGCTGAAGGTGTTACTACTTTGAAAATCTTAGAGCATTTAGTCATCGTCGAGAAGACATGACCCGCTAGTGAGAAGTTAATGGGGACATTGCACACTAGAAAAAGTACAACATTATTTATGATGATACATACTGAGAACAACTTGACAGCAAGGAATGTCGACATGCAAAGTCAAGGCAACTGAGAAATGGACAACATAGGCTAGGACAACCCTTAAACATTGAGCATGACACAATAGTGACTTGGGTAGCACTTGACACAAAGGAAACATTAATATAAATCTATAATGCAAGATACATTAACAGATTCTCCATAGTGATTGGAAAAGTAACCAACTAGAGGAGTATAAACTCTAGGATCATGGTTCAATTCCTAAGGCTGTACTAAAACCCATTTTTTCGAGTAGACTCAAGACTAGTTCTTTGTTGAAGGATGACATGACTTGCTACTAATATTTAATAGATATATAAGATGTCCCCTCCCTCTGTTTTTTTAATATTTGATTTTTTTGTCTTTTTCATATTATAAATATTGAAAAAGAATAAAAGAATGCTATAGTACAGTGGAAGAAACGAGTGTCGCAAGGCATGCAACTATGTTACAAGCGCATGGAATAGACCTGTTATCACACCATAGTAGCTGGGATACTATTCTTGCTGAGCAGATATCTGCACATTTCATAGCTTTGTTTTGCAGAGATCGACTATGATGAGCTTGTTATTTGTGATCACTCATGGATCAGAGCAATATATTGTATCAGATTTTTGTTAGAACTTGTGCCAAGGCTGAGCCTTGAGAGTTTAGATTTGATGACCGATGTGACCTTTTGTTCCATACAGTTTTAGTTCAGTGCCCAGTGATTATATTGCAGTAGTGTTTCAAATGTTTATTGATGATTATTATGATGTGATGTGACCTATGGACTTCTAATTATTGGATTTTGATTATTATCTTGTTGTTCTAGTCATCCTCATAGCATTGACTTGGTATATGATTCATGATGTGGCAATACTATGAGCATAGATATGGCCTTTGCTGACATCCTTGTCTGCTAGCTTAGGCACCATTTTCACTTGACTCCGTCCATCCATGACCTTCCTTACTTGGCTTTCACCTTTGACTTTCCTTCTTGATTTCTTGATACTGAGGACTTCCCCATTTCTACCTTTGTGTTGGACCACATCCATGTTTGTTTTGTGTCTCGGCTCTAAGTTGGTGACAGAACTTGCCTTTGGTGAGTTGGATTGTATGCCTAAATCATTCTAGTCGGTTGTCTCGATGTTTGGCACTATGCAGAACTCCCCCTAGTCACTTGAGATGTTGTTGGCTAAAATTGAAAGCTCATGTACTACCTATATTGGAAATGTTTATATATACGCCCATGGAAACTGTAAACTCTAGAATGTGTTTTTAAACACACGTGAGTAAAGGGAAAGAGCAATGAACTGCTAAAATACTCCTGGAAGAGTATAGAAAAGGTCTAAAAAAGAAAATGTTACTCAAAAGTTATACCTATTATTGCTGACCTTGTATATGTGAATATGCCCTGGATGCAAGCTGCGATTAGTTGTGCTTCTTAGCACATGTGAAATCCCAGAGGGGTCATATAGGAAAAAAGGCCATGGAAATGAAATGAATGATCCTAATGAACCTGGATCAGCTTGATGTAGACATGATGCCTAAGTTGAATAAGCACTCTCTAAACAACTTATCCATTTGTGAGGCATACCCCTTCCCTTTGTTATTTTGTCCAGCACAGAGTGTAGATTCCCCTCTCCCTGTCCATAAGTGTCATTTAGTTGAGTTTGGTCAAGTCACCCATTTGCCTAGCCTTGTTCTTAGCCTTCATCCTTAGCTAGCAGTTAGGCCATGTTTAATGGGTGAGTCTCTCATTAAAGCTTTTGTGCAAGTAAAATATAAATAACATTGAAAAAATATATATGTATTAAATGCCATGGAATGATGTTTATAGTTTAAGTTAAGCTGTGAGTATGATGTAAAGGAACATGTCTTAGTCTTTGTCATAATCTTGTCCTTGGTTATATTTTGACCTAGTCAAACATAGTTTGACCATGGTCATTATTGGGATCTGTGATGATGTGGACCATGTATGCTTATGGATGATGATTTATGGTCCCACATACTCTTTATGATGACTCCATATGGTGGACATATGCTTCAGATGATGGTTGATGCAGTTCAACAGTTTTATTATTATTTCCAGATCATCAGATTTTACACTGTCTGGATATGGTGGACCCTACTGTTGACCCCTCAGGTCAACCCATGGTGTATGAGTACACATTTTCAGTAGATTTGGGTCTTTTGGATCCATTGAGACACTTGTCTTTCAGTTCCAGGCACTTCTGACAGTGATAGATGCAGTTTTCCACCTGTTGACCAGTTTTGGGCATGTTGACCCAACCTGTCTAGCAGAGGCTTGGAGGCCAGTTGTTTCCTAGGGCGCTGTGTCTGAAGGGGGTGGTATAGCCACTTGATTTCCACATTAAACCCCCTTCCAGACACCCTGGTGCCACTAGTTTGACAGTGAAGGCACCCTCGGTGGCAGTTTGAGCAGTTTCAGGGTTTTTCAGGAAGATTAAAAATGGAATAAAAGGGTCATTGAGGAATTCGATTTGGGCCACAGTATCTCTTCTATGTATCATTGTGGGCTACATGTTTTTTTTCTATAGGGAGGCCGAATTGGTGAAGAGGAGGACGATTTGAAGGAGGCTATTGTTGAGGGGACTCACATATCTTCTCTTGGGTTGATCTTGGTGAAAGGGAGTATCATTATTGTATCTTTGTGACATAGTTGATGCTTTCTCTTACATATCTTCATCATTTTCATAATTTTCTTACTTGGCTTGTTTCACTTGATCTTGTCTTGTAGGAGGAGGACGATTTGGCATATTTGGAGGATGACGTTTTGGCTTGGAGCACTAGATCTCACTCTTGAATATACAGATAGGGGAATGCTATCAATTTGCAAAGTGGCCACAAACATTTGAGGTATGTTCTACAAGGGATGTACCTAGATCTACTCTTCTTCTTCATTGTTCATCAAACCCTTAAAATCAAAACCCTCATTTTTCACTTTTTTCTAGATCTACTTGGATCTAGCTTGGATTTGGGAATAATAAAAAGAACCCACCTCTATAGCATCCATGAAAATTCGTATCTATAGTTTGGTGGCAATTGGCCTTCATTTGACACACTTTCCAAGGCACCTAGCCCTCCTTGAGGCAATTCGCACTCCTTGGGGAAGGCTAGTTGGGCTAGATCCTTGGTATGGGTAGGTGAGATCCCACTTGATTTGCACTTGTCTACCTTGATAACCTACCCCTAGTGCTTCATCTTGTTGATTTTCACCTTGTGGGCCCCATTCCTCAATTTGAGGGATTGAGCCCCACTTGGGTCACTTGGTGATGCATTTTTCATCTTAGATCTATGGAGATATAGCTCATATTGGGGCATGCCATCCTAAACCCACCTTGATAATTGCCTAAACTACCCCGATCTACATTTTTGCATAATTTGGACTCCATTTGCCCCCTCATCTCAAGGCACTAGTCTCCCTTGGGTAATTCGCACTCCTTGGGTTAGTGGCATTTTCCTAGATCCCATATGTGGGTGTTGTCTATCTCATCTTAGATCCATAGATCTACCTCATCTCATCCACTTAGTGCCATCTCATCCCTAATCCAACATTGTGGGCTCCATTTTGACCATTTTCCCTATTTTAAGGAGTGGGCCCCACTTGTGTCTTTTCATGGTACTAGATCTAATTAAATTGAACTTCAATCAGTGGCCTTAATCATTCATTGGTTGAAACACTTGTCACATCCTAAGCCTCTTCAACCACACTTAAACTCTTGGGTCCACTTAATCTAACTCACGCATTGGTTTCTGTAACCTAACTTACACGTTTCCCTAGGAACCTTTGTGTTAGCTAATCTTCATTGATTGGCTAGGGTCTTCCCCTTGGTCTTGATTCTTCTTGATTTAAAGTGAAGAGTGCCTTGGTTATCTCGACTCCCGACTTGCATTGGGAACCGTTGCATCTCTTGGGTCACCGCTTTAGTTGTCCGTCTCCTCTGCTGTCCCGGATGGGATACCTTTAGGGACAACTACAAGTTGTGTGATAACAAGACCAGTGTTAAACAAAATGAAAATAAGATTCTAGTTGAGAGGTGGACACTTCTTAGTATGTTTCTTCCAAGGATACAATTCAAAATTAAAATGTAAGGGATGGAAGTGACGAGCAACATAATGAATGCAATGGCAGTATGAAAGTTGCATTGAAGCATTAGGCATAGTTGTGCAAGTAGTAGTGAGAAAAGGAAAATGCATAATGAACAAAAATGGGATCCTTGTAGGGAATGGCTAGAAATAGATGAGAAATAGAGGCATGTGTCTTATTCTCAAAATCATGGTAAAACTAAAAAGGCTTCAAATCCTATGAGAAAAACTTAGCATGGGCACCAAAATGGAAATAGGGTGTTGACTACGGTGTTCCATGTTTGGTAGGCTCTTTTGTCGAACTGGTGAAAAATGTAGATAGAGATGGCTGGACACATTCACCCTAGTCTTTGCATCTTTTTCTTATTCTTCCTCTTTTCGTTCCTTTTAGATTGTTCATTACTAGTATCTAGACTTTCACCACATGAGGTAGAAGGAGGAGGAAAAGATGTCACTGGTGAATAAGGCAAAGGGTTTTGATGCTCTTGACATACAGTGCCTGCTTGAGAAGCATCAATAACATTCAAGACATTTGGATTGGAAAACAACCAAACCCGGAGCCCAAGGTTGAATTCAGGAAGATTCAAGGTGGCCATCAAGGGAGCACCAACATCTTCAACGAAAGGAAAAGCACAAGGATCCCCTTGCACAGGGGTCCCTTGGTTGGTCTCCTTAGGAACTTTAGCCACAATCTCCAATTCAAAATGGAAATCTCTACGACATTCTAATGGGTCAAATAATTCCAATCAACACACCTATAAAAAACTCTAAAATAGCCATGCAAACCCACTCTCCCGGAAATCGAACTAGGGTGGCTAAGCCTTGAGTTCAAGCAATGAAGAGCTGAACAAGAGATTTCCAAAAGTTATCCTAGGTTGATTGGGGCCTAGGACTAACTAGCAAATGCAAGAGAGATAATTACAATAACCTTCATGTAATAATCACCCAAGGTACAAGTACCTATTATCACACAAACTCTAGCTGCTACTAAATGAATCACATCCGGGACGGTAGAGGTAGGGCAGTTAGGCAGGTGACACCTGCAAACACCAAGTCCACTACTCAAAAGAACAATTGTCACTCCGGACAAGGTGCTTGTCGCTTTAGACAAGGCACGTAGCCAAGTCAAGGGGGAGACTCTATTCAACTAGCCAAGGTTGAGACTCAAAAATCAGACACCCAACCCCAAAAGAAATACAAATGAAGATTCAAGGTGAATGCCTAGAGTGTTTGAGGCCTCTTCCAGCCAATGGATCAAGACTTTGGGTTAAATGAAGTACTGAACTAAATGATTCCAGATCTGATATAGGTGCAAAAGATGATGTACAATGAGGAATTAAATGGTTGGAAAATGACTCAAAAAGTAATGATAAGTTAGAAATGCAAATTAGATTTTTTGTCTATGGGGAAATTGACTCAAAATGGTTATGCATACATGGCAGAAGCAAAATTACTGATTTAACTAACACTTCTAGTGGGTTTTAACTTGATATAAAGTGATATTATAGATCTGCAAATCAAAACCAACAATACCCACAACCCCAAAATGACCCAAACAGTGTGGTTAGGGAAAACTGTTCAAGGAGGGCGAATTCTGAAAATTTTCCAGTGCCTAATAAGTGGGCAAATGGAGTCAGAATGGAATAAAAATTAGGATATGGGCATTTAAGGTTAATTCCAAAGTGGGTTTGAAGCAAAAATGAGATTCTAATGGTGAAATTTGAAGATGTAAATTTTTAGGTTGATTTTTAATATGTTTCAGCTCAGCAATCACAACAGAAATTTAAATAGAGAAAGAAGCATGCAGAGCGTACCTGAAATAATGTCAATTGGATGAGTTGTTGGACGAAGACTACTTGCAGAGGTCAAGTGTTGAGCGACCAATGTTTTCCCTTGAGTTTGAGCGAGCCAGCTCACCAAGTGCGCCCTTGCTACTTCCCACAAAAGAGGAAAAATCATAAATTTGAAGCAAATAGCGAGTTAGCATAGCAAAATGAAAGACAAATGATGAGGAAATTGAGAAACAATAAGTAAATTCAACTCCCTTGTTGAAATTTCGAAGAGAAGAAGCAAGAATGGAATGGTTGCTCCAAGTGTTGCGCCCCTCTCCAAGTGGTATCTCAACCTGGAATTCAAACTAGCTATCTATGGTGGAAAAACATGCCAAATCACTCAATAATGTAGTAGAATATAGATACCAATCATGACAAAAAACACCCAAATACACAATATCTCAAGTGCTCCGGAAGAATTCTTCTTTATTAATCTCGAGTGTCATAAACAATGTCCATGAGAGTCTCCAAATGAGAGAGCTGCTCCTCTTATAGCAAAAGACTCATACAAAAACCCTTCCCACCAAGATGAAGGGCTGAGATTAAATCCCACAATTGCCAAAACGAATGGCCGAGATTGAATGAGCTAGAGAGGGGGGGTGAGTTACCCTATTACACCCAAGTGGAGTGAGGGACCAATGTGGGGTACATACAACAAGTGAGGGGGTGTCTAAGGGGTGGATTTAGGCTGTTTTAGCCCCTTAGACCCCATACCCAAAGTCTCAATACAAAATATTTCCAAAAAATGAAGTTTTGAATGTCCAAAAACACCAAAGTATGGGCAAATTTGCCACATATGCATAGCTGGCTGAAAGGAGGGCCCCACACCAAATAATGTGTGTCCAAACTATGTAAAAATGCTAATAAGAGACCCTTTTTCCTTTGCCCAACATTTCACTTACCATTTCAAAGTTTAATTTAGCCAATTTTGATATTTCATTAATTATTTGCTGGTTCACATAACTGAAGATGAAATTTTCCCTTTTGACACACTTCTTTTGCTCAGATTGACAAGCCGTCTATTCCAATGTGGTCGTAGGCCCCAAATGTACTAAGAATGGTCACTAGAGCGACCATGATCCATCATATAGGCACAATTTGCCCAATTTCAAGCATTTTTAATTAAAGTATGGACCTATTGGCCATCAATAATTAAAAATCTCATCGATGCTTTACTATTTTGATGATCTGACACTTGGGGGCTTGTATGGGACCCCAATGCATACCAAATGACCAAAATCCAAGTTTTGGTTCCAACTTTTTTCGGGGCCCATTTTTGGCCTAGTCAAGCTAGTTTGACCAATTATAAGGTAAAAAATGGCTATGGCTAAACTGTTATGTCTTTGCATGCACATGGGATCCCATGGCTCCCTTATTTATGTTACTGCAAAAAACTACGAACATAAATGACAAACATATGGTGATCATAAATAAACAATATCTCAAAATTGGCCCTAAGGTGAGGTGGGCCCACGAGTTCCAACAAAGACTATATTGCTATGCACACTTATAGATTTGGTCATTGAGCTAGCTTTGGGTGAGGTGGACAACAAGGCCAAAGGATAAGGGAATGACAAAGACCAAGACTGAATGACCCTTCGGATAAGCGAGGAAAAACATGACCCAATGACATAAGTACACCATGAGAAACACAAGGAGGGATAGTGCCTCACAAATGGGTGTGGTGCAGGGAAACCACCACTAGACTCTAACATGCACCTTGCAACTCACATCCGTTCCTGCAACAGACTCTGTGAGGATCTTTTCTAGAGCCACCATGACTGGGTGTCCGACAAACCGTAACTTGAGACTCTAGGGGACACTTAGAATTAGTTGTCCCTTACTCAATCTCACCTCCCAGTCCTTTTGGACTTGGTGAGGAATAACCATTACTTGCTCAAATAGATATAGCTACCCTTTGTCCGTGTGTGTTGACAAACACATTCTTGGATTTACATTTCATAGGCTTTATGATCCGTGTGTGTTAAGAAACACATTCTTGGATTTTACATTTCATACATTTCTCATCATATAGAACAATGATACACATACTACAAAGTAATGGGGGCAAGTGTGCATGGTTCGAGGACTAATGGAGAGCACCCAATGAGTCTACACAATCCTATACTGCATTACAACATCGGGGGAAACCGACAGGAGTAAATCCCAGGTTTAAGAATGCATCTCACACACTAAAGAGTCGAGGCACAAAACAACATGGAGTCATGGTATACTCAGGGGTCACAGGGGGAAGGGGTCCTCAAAGCCACCTATCCAGGTCTAAGTCAGGGAGAAAGCCAAAAATGGATGGGTCGGATGAGTGGAAGAAAATGATAAGTGGAACCAAAGCCAACTTCCTACAAGTCGAATGGCCAAATCTATACCAAAGGGGACAGGAACCAGTGTGCATATACAAGAGTCTCTATTGAAAGAGGTGGACTGACCTCACCATAGGCCACAAGTATCATCAGAATAAAACATGAGATCACCAAGTTAGCCATCATATGTCAAGTCTATGTACTAACGTAAATAAACAACCCTCAAAGCAAAAACCATGAGCAATAACCATCAAATGATATACCTGCCATACCATATACCTGCTACTGTAAGTGGATCTGAAGGCCAATCTCTACTGTGTGCGGGAAAGAAGTAGTGAACCAACTCTGAACTGTGCTACTCTCATCAAAATATGGCTAAGTTATCCCTCTCAATCGGATCGTGCAAAGGGTACATTTGCTCAGTAGTACATATGGACCCACAAAATACATAATGTCCCCTCTATAATCTCTGCTCATCTCTGCTCTGATAAAAAAAAAATTGTATAGTGGTCCTTGACCATACAATCTGCGTCACGGTAGCTCCAACTAACATGGATGTGATAACAGTACCCTCCCAAGGAGTTGAGATGGTGATTATGTGTCTGTATTAGATACCGCAAGCACTTTCCACTTGCAATTACTTGGGCGGTACCTAGGAAAATAAACTAAGGATACCACTTCACAATCAGTAACCGGGAAAAACATTTGTGGGTCAAACTCTTACGTATGGCCAGGGAATGTAAGATGCAAATTCTAGACCCAAATATTATGTTGAATTAGTGTCACCTCAAGAACTCGCCAATCCAACTGAAATCCCCAGACGTGCAAAAATACACTAACTAAAAGGAGTAGGGATAATATCTCACAAACACCTAGCTTAACCTCATGCTTGATGTGTGTGTTAGATGTGCTTTCCCCCCAAGTACTTCTTGCTACTAATGGTTTTCTCCTCTCAGCTAGTCAACTTCTAGGTTTGTTTTACATGGCCTTGGAGAAGTTAACTCTCCAATCATACAACCAAGGCCCTAGACCTAGACTACGAGTGGCTTTCTATCATAGAAAATCAAATCTAGTTCATTTCAATTATGTCGCTTTTAGAGGTTGTTCGATTACCCAGAAAGATGTGGAAGTGGATGAACAATGAAATATGCATGAAAGAGAGCTTATTCATTTTTATTAACACTTCCAACAACATTCAAATGCCAATGAGATTTCATAATAAATCAAATAAAATTTCCTTTCGTGCAAAATGATGGCAAGATGCAAGGAAACAAACTTGCAGTTTCCAATTGAAGAAAACCTAAGAAGGATTTATTTATTTATTTTTCATTTAAGAGGTGATTAAAAGGGATGAAAAGGGTGCAAACTATGTTGTTTTCTTTTTCACTTATAATGCAAGGAAAACATATGCAAAAATCAATTATAGTATGCCCTTTCTTTTCATAAAAAATGCAAGGAAAACAAGCAAAGGAATGTCAAACAAGCTAGGTTCTTTTCCTTTATCTCAATGCATCCAATACAAAGCATAAAAGAGACACTTTAACCATTCAAAAATACTAAACCTTATAATGTAATCTCTTAAGCAGTTCTAGAGACCCAAAACATCATACAACAAGGAAAAAGCAATCAGAAATAGAGCTAAAAAACAGTGTTTCCAGATCCCATGCACCTGCTATGAAGAAAAGGTGCATGGCCACTCACGTTTCATGAAGAAAAGGTGCATGAACTTCATAAACCATGCTTCCGTTACCTTAGCAGGGTGCGTGGAAGGCTTGGAAGTGTGTAAGGCAAGGTTGAAACTAAGAAATTTGTAGTTTTCTTGGAAGTTCAAGGAAGGATAGCTCTGTTAAGGACCTAATGGATTGAAAAGACCCAATAGTAGTTAGAAAAAGTAACCTACAAATTCCCTACAGATACATAATTTCCAATGGAGTCACCATTTCGATTATGAAGAAAAGTTCCTAATGGCTAGGACTGACCAGTGACCACCAACAGATTGAAAGGGGGAAATATGACCTAATTCTGTCTCTAAATTGATTGTCCAGATACACTTGAGATATCACATCAACCAATAAAAAAAGCAATCAAACATTGGATAGAGATAAGAGAAGAAGGGAACATGTTTCCAAAGATTGAACTTTTGTTGTTCCCATCTTTAGGATTTGACTTACTCCACTCCAATGGTTTGAGACCTGCAAAAGAGAAAAACAACCTTCCTCACAAGCTTTATGGCATCAACAAAAATACAAATCAAATAAAATAGATTGCTATCATCATAACCAATCTTGCTTAATCTGTTGATGAGACTAATATTCTTTAACCAACAAAGATTGAGTAAATCAAGATTTAGACATGAATTTAAGGGAAGGAAAGATCATAAATTTTTGTTAATAGACAGTAAGAATGATATAAAAATTACCTCTCCATAGTCTCGACACCTTTTGAAACCTTTGACTAGGTCCCTCTGCACTCAAACTACTCGTACTCCAACTCCCAAATGCTTTGTCTTCCAATGGTGTATAAGGGAGATGACTTCAAAAACAAATGAAAGACTACTCAGGGACAAGGGTCACTAAGGGGAAATGGGGCATATGGGCTTGGAAGAGTAGAGAAATTCTTCCAGCATAACATTAACAGGGTGTCTCTTTCATTGGTTCATAATACCCTCTTTTTATGAGGGTTTGGGCCAGTTAGAATGGTTACCGAGTAGTTTTAGGAGTTGTAATCAAGGCCAACCACCTTGAAAATGCTTTATTTCACAAAATTTTGTGATTTTTATATTTGCTTTGTAATTTTATTGCGCCCTACTGAATGGAAAGGAGTGTTTCCACTCACCCTCTAGAAGGGAAATGTGTGTGGGGCCTCAGTTTTGATTATAACTTAGTGATTTTAGTTGGGAAAGAATTGGATTGTTTTATGAGGGTGATGACCATCATCTAGGCTCTTTTTTAGGGCTTCTTCAATGATGATAAGTGCATTTGGACGATCATTCTTGGAAACTTATGGTCACTTTGGGAGGTAATTGTCACAAACATATAAGTGCCAATTTGCGCTATAATACTATGGTGATAAAAAAGGGTGTTCAAGTGGGCACTCTATTTCAGCTTGATGCATGCCCCGTTTAATGCATTTGTTCGTCAATTCTTGCATGAAGAGATTTGTAGATATACACCTTCATCATTAGAACCAACAACAAAGAGGAGTATTGTATCTAATCCTTGTGATTATGCTTTCTGGGTAACCAAAGGATCTCTTGCTTTGGAGATTGGGGTTTTTTCTCCCAAAAGGGTTTTCCCCAAGGAATTGTTGTTTAATGGTTTGTTGTCTTATGAGTTTGCAACAACTGTTTAGTTTATCTTTTGCACATTCTTCTCCCATTAATTAATGTAGGAAGCATATCATGTACCTCTGCTTCCTTTTAGTGATGCCATTGGGTTTCCTTGTCTTGACTCTCTTCATAATTAATATCAAATGCATGATGCTCTCTTCATGCATTCATATGAAATTATTTCAAGCACCACAACCAATGATACCTAGCCTTTTATAATCCCTCATGAGTTAATTATTTATTTATTAACCTAACTTATACCACATCAATCACATTACATATATGATTCAATTAGATCTTACCACTGTTGATGTTGTGATTTATTATTACTCGTTGAATTAAATTCACTGAGGTTAATCATAACAATACAAGCCATACCCCCCCAAAAGTTGTAGATTTTGAAAAACTTGCAGTTTGCTAGCTAAAATAATTGTTGTAACAATCCTCTTCTCTCCCGTTGGGACTTTTTGCTATCCCTTGTAGTGCACTTTCTCTCATGTCTCCTCATTAGCAGCTCTACGTCCCTACCTAGGCAATTGTGAAGAACTAAGGCGTATTTCTTTATTTTTGTTTTGCTAGTACCTTAATTTCACAAATTATGGGTGTTCATAGACTATGAGGAAGTGCATTGCATATCTTATTTTAGAAGTATATATAATTTGCACCTATATTTTAAAATCATTTTTTCCATTTATCTTGAGTTGGAAAAGATAGGGCTCAAATGTAATTTGGTGATTGTATCATTGTGATTTGGATTGTCTATATTCATTAGTTACAATTTTTCAATCATAATATTTTCTCTATTTCACTTAAGGTTCAAACTCAATATTGTTGGTAAGATTACAAGAAAAAGATTAATATCCACCGCCACTTCCAACACAAAATATGTTTAGACATACAACACACTACAAATCTTAAGCATGAGAGAGATTTGTTATAAATACATGGCATATAACTTTGATATAATTTGTCTTTTTTTTTAAAATCGTGTAAAAACGTCAAAATTCCATCAATATTTATGACAAGTATGCCTAATGTTTAAGGTTTATCCATACAACACTATCTTCTTCCTTAGCATCAAATAGTGTCATTTATGATTTTCCATTTCTACAATTTTTTCCCATACAACACTATCTTATTTATTGACATCAATTGTTTCCATTTATAATGTTCCAATGAACTTCAATTGCTTTGATTAATGATGTTTCACTTTTCTCTTTCTTTATGGTGCCTTTAAATGCCACCTTCTTGTATTTATTTATCTTTTCCTTTGTCCCACTTACAAGCTATTCACTTCTCGTGTTCCTCAATTATAATTCGTCCCACTTGCAAGATATGGCCAAGCATGGTTTCAATTTTGTCTTAATTGAATTGATCATATTTTTTTAATCATCTTTTTGATTCGATATGAATGTAGCTTTGTTTGGTGGAGTTATTTTGATAGAAGAATTGTTAATAATATCCTTGTTGCCCAAAATTTCAAACTAGATCCCACTAACTTTGATGTTTAGGGCTTCATAACTCTTAAGAAATGATACTTTATATCTCGGGGTTCGAAACCTTGAGGTTCTAAAGTGGGTAACCCACTTCGTGACTTCAAAGGTTTGAGATTTTAGGGATGACCATTTTTAACATATTTGACCATGTAAAAATCCCAAAGTGGGCCCCACATATCTTTGGTATTTCAAGGGCTTCGAAATATTGAAGTGTTATGTATGTTTCCCATCCTTAATGCTTGGAATCCCAAAGTGGGTTCTCGCACTTTGGGAGTCTAGGGTTGTTGTAGTTTTTCCTTTGTTTCACACCTTTTATTGTCCAAATCCCTTAAGTGGGTCCCATTGGATTTCGAGACATCATTATTATGGGGTACTTGGAAGAAAAATATCATCCCAAATATCTCTAAAACCTTGAAATTCTAAAGTGAGACACTTCTATTAATGAATTTTCCAAAATTAGATGTTGGGCATGTTATCACACCATAGTAGCAGGGCTACTATTCTTGCTTAGCAGATCTCTGCACATTCCAGAGCTTAGATTATTCAGAGTTTGGCAATGATGACTTTATATTTTGAGATCACTCATGATCAGAGCAGTGTTTCAGATGATATATGATGATGTTGTATGACCTATGGATTCTTGATCATTGACTGTGAATTATTATCTTGTTGTTTTAGTCATGTTCACAACATTAGCTTGGTACATAATTCATGGTGTGGCAAACTTTATAAAATGGACTATCTTGATGATAAATTATAAAATGGACATTTTACTTGCACATTTAGGTTGTTTGACAAAACTCACTGGTTTACTACCTTGCATAGATATGGTCTCTCTTGACACCAGTTGTCTGCTAGCTTAGGCTCCACTTTCACTTGACTCCACCCATCCATGACTTTCATTATTTGGCCTTAACCCTTGACTTGTCTTACTTGAATTCCTGATATTGAGGACGTCCCCTTTTACTACATCTATGTTTGGATCGCATCCCTGTTAGTTTAGTGTCTCGGCTCTAAGTTGGTGACAAAACTTGCCTTTGGTAAGTTGGATTGTAGGCCTAAATCATTCTGGTCGGTTTTCCCGATGTTTGGCACTGGCACGAACTCCCCCTAGTCACTTGAGATGTTGTTGGCTAAAACTGAAAGCTCATGTACTACTTATGGAAACTTACATAAATTCGCCTATGGAAACTAAAAACTCTAGAATGTGTTTATCAACACACGTGAGTAAAGGGCAAGAGCGATGAATTGCTAAAAATACTCCTCGAAGAGTATAAGAAAGGTCCAAAAAAAGCAATGGTTCTTAAATTCTATATCTAAATGATTGCTGACCTTATATATGTATAAACATGCCCTGGATGCAAGCTGCAATTAGTTGTGCTTATCAGCACACCTGATATCCGAAGGGTTATGTAGACCGAAAAGGCCATGAAATGAAATCAATGTATCCTAATGAAACTGGACCATCTTTTATAAAAGTAGACATGATGCCTAAGTTGAATAAGCACTCTCTAAACAACTTACCCATTTGTGAGGCATAACCATTCCTCATGTTTTATTTGTCCAGCACAAAGTTTGTAGCTTCCCCTTTCTCCCAATCCAAAGTGTCCTTTAGTTAAGTTTAGACAAGTCACCTCTTTTGCCTAGCTTGTTCCTAGCCTTCATCCTTAGCTAGCAGTTAGACCATGTCCAATGGGTGAGTCTGTCATTTAAGCTATTGTGCAAGTAAATATAAATAACAACGAAATATGCTAACATGATTAATGCCGCTAAATGATGTTATACTTTAAGTTAGGCTGTGAGTATGATTAGAGGAACATGTCTTAGTCTATTGATATGATTTATCCTTGGTTATATATTGACCTAGTCAAACCCAGTTTGACCATGGTCATTTCTTGGGATCCATGATGATGTGGGCCATGTATGCTTATTGATGATGATTGATGGTCCCACATACTCTTGATGATGATGCTATATGATGGACATATGATTCAGATGATGATTGATGCAGTTCAACAGGTCTTATTATTACTTCAGATCATTAGATTATGCATTGTCCATATATGGTGGACCTTATAGCTAGCCCATCAGGGCAACCCATGGTGTATGAGTACACATTCTTAGTAGATTTGGGTCTTCTGGATCCAATGAGACACTTATCATTCAGTTCCAGGCACTTCTGACAGTGACAGATGCAGTTTCCCACTTGTTGACCAGATTTGGGATTGATTTCCAGCCTGAGCAGGAGGGGCTATGAGAGGCCAGTTCACCTAGGGCGCTGTATGAGGAGGGGGTGGTCCAACCACTTGATATTACCATTTACCCCCCCTTATGGAGATCCTAGTGGGCTCAGTTTGATAGCGCATGTGCCCTAGGTGGCAGTTTCAGCACTTTCACAGCTACCGAGGCAGGTCAAAAATGGAATAAAAGGGTCACTGAGGAATTCGATTTGGGCAATTGAGGCAAGGTTTTGGCACTTGGTTTTCATAGAGGTCTTCTAGGGTGAACCCCCCATCTTCCAGCCAGTTTTCATCAGTCAGTGGGGTCCATAAAGGCCACAGGAGGCCCTTTACTGCATGTCTCTCATAGATTTTTAGGATAGATTTGATCATTTATATTTATTTTGGACATATTACATTATTTTATTGTGCCATGGGGATGAGCTAGAAAGGATTGATGCCTCCTAGGCCCACCATGAGCTTCATGTGTCATGTCGTAGTCATATGAGGTGGGCCCATGTACTTTTTCCCCCTCTAGAGGATGACGTCACCCTCACTTAGCCTCTCCTAGCTATGATGTCACCTCTATTTTGAGTGATCCATGTGTTATATTTTTATGATTCATCTTAGCCATTGATTATGTATTGAGATATTTTAATCTCAACCACTCATTTCATATAGTGGTTTTGAGATCTAAGGTTTTGGTCTTTATTATCCTATATAAGGAAGAGACCCCCTATTGTATAGCTCACCTTTGGAGCTCTAGAATATTGGAATAGAACACTTCTTTGTGGAGCATATTTCTCTTGTCTTGTGGATTCTCTTGCATCTTGAGTATACAGTATCTCTTCTATGTATCATTGTGGATTTTGGAGCTACATCTTGTTTTCTTGCAAAGAGGCTGAATTGGTGGAGAGGAGGACGATTTGAAGAGGGTTATTGTTGGAGGGATCCACATATTCTCTCTTGGGTTGATCTTGGTGACAGAGAGTATCATTATTGTATCTTTGTGACATAGTTGATGCTTTCTATTACATCTTTCCACCATTTTCATAATCATCTTACTTGGCTTGTTTCATTTGATCTTGTTTTGTAGGAGGACGATTTGGCATCTTGAGGACGTTTTGGCTTGGAGCAACAAAATCTCACTCTTGAATATACACATAGGAGAATGATATCAATTTGCAAGGTGGTCATAAACAATCGAGGTAAGTTCTACAAGGTATGTGCCTAGATCCATCCATTTCTTCTTCATTGGTCAACAAACCTTTAAAATGCAAAACCCTCATTTTTGTTTTTTTTAGATCTACTTGGATCTAGCTTGGCTTTTGGAAATATATTGAAAACCCACCTCTATAGTATCCATGGAAATTCGTATCTATAGTTTGGTGGTGATTGGGTTCCATTTGACACACTTTCCAAGGCACCTAGCTCTCTTGAAGGCAATCCGCACCCCTTGGGAGAAGCTAGTTTGGTTGGTTCCAAGACATGGGTAGGTGAGATCCCACTTGATTCATGATCCTCACACTTGATAACCTACCCCTAGTGCCTCACTTCATTGATTTTTTCCTTGTGGGCCCCATTCCTAATTTTGAGGGTTGAGCCCCACTTGGGTCAATTTGGTGATGCATCTTCAATCTCAGATCTATGGAGATCTAGCCATTGGATCCCTTTGATTTTCAAGCTCCACATTGATAATTGCATTAACTACCGGGATCTAAAGTTTCTTGGCTTTTGGACTTGATTTGACAGACCTTCCCATGCATTAAGCCCTCCTTGGGCAAAGTCGCACTTCGTAGGGGTTTGAGTTGGCCCACTTCAAGGACTTGGGTGGTTGAGATTCCACTTGATTTGAAAAGAGCATACCTTGAAACCTATGTCTAGTATCTCACTTTGTGGATTTTTTCCTTGGGGGTATCATTCCTCAATTTGAGGGTTGTTTTCCACTTGGACCACTTAGTAAAAGATTAGATCTAGCAAGATCTAACCATTACATTCACTTGATCTTGATTAACACCCTTGATTTGCATCTTAAGTGTCTCGATCTACATTTTGACATCTATTTGACTCCATTTTCCCATCCATTTCAAGGCACTAGTCCACCTAAGGCAATTCGCACTTCTTGGGATTAGTGTCAAGTGCTAGATCCCATATGTGGGTATCTCTAATTTCACCTTAGATCCATAGATCTACTCTTTGCATACCCCTTGGTACCATTTGCACCCTTAACTTCACCTTGTGGGTCCCATTTGAACCACTTTCCATATCCCAAGGAAGTGGGTCCCATTTGTGTATTTCATGGTACTAGATCTTGTTATTTGATCTCATTATGTGGCCTAAATCATTCATTGGTTTAAACACTAGTCATCCCTTAAGCCTCTTTCAACCATACTTAAACTTCTAGGTCCACCTAATCTTGCATTGGTTTCTGTAACTCATCTTTCACACTTCCCTAGAAACCTTTGCTTTGGTCCAATCACCTTTGATTGGCTATAGAGTCTCCCCCTTGGTCTTGATTCATCTTGATCTAAAGTGAAGAGTGCCTCGGTTGACGTGACTCCCAGCTTGCATTGCGAACCGTGGGATCTCCTAGGTCACCTCTCTAGTTGTCCATCTCCTCTACCATCTCGTATGGGATACCATTAGGGGCAACTACAAGTTGTGTGATAACAGGGCAGTTTGAAAAATAAAGAAAGTTATTTCCAACAATAAGCTACTCTTCTCCAATGATTGCTTGCCATGTGTTCGAACCACATAGGGAAGTTTGAGCCAATCATGGAATGCCACATGTTTACGAGTGGGACAACCCACCCTCAACTTGATATGTTTGAGAATTTCACAAGAAATAAAGTGCAAAGAATTTGAGAAACTTTACTCATGGAACTTGATAGTGGCAGATGATTCAACATGATTACTTGATAGTGGCATGCGATTCAACATGATTAAGGAGCTGGTATCTTGTCATCCTAATAAGATAAAAAAAAATTGAAACTCTCACATGAAATCATCATCCATGAGGGATTATGCAATTACTCATCATGTTGAGTTCCAATCTTTTTAATGCCACTTCAAGATTTTCCATCTTCATTGAAGTTAATTGGTCCTCTTCTTGAGTTTGTTTTTTCTCATCACTTTGACAAATTACACATTTATCACCAACCATTCACCCAAACTTGCTGAAAAATTATTACTTTTAGTATATTCTGCTATGTGGTGTTCTTGGACTCCTCCCTTAGCGATCGATCACTATCGACAAGATTTATTTTTTCTATTAACCAATTGTGAGGCTAAATTTGACCTGTAATAATATAATATAGAATTCATATACATATACAAAATAGTAACAAAAACAACATTTTATATACTTATACCCTATGTTGCACTGGCCTGGGGGACGGGGGAACACGGGGGACGTGGGGATGAGTTTCTGGAACGGCGAGAGTGCACCCCCAAATTTTCAGGGGACAGCAGGTTGGGGACGACAATTATATAATATAAAAATTAAAAGAATTAAAAAAATTAAAATTTAAAAATTCATCTACTAAAAACTACTATAATTGCACATAAACTGTCTATTAAAAACTACTAAAACAAAAAATTTAGCCACCAGTATCAACCTAACTTCATACTGCAATTATATGACAGTTTTGCACACAAAAATTCATACTTAATCCGGAGATTTAAAATATAAAAAATTTAAAAAACAAAGTCAAAATAATTTTTAATTTTATAATTTAAGTTTTTAATGTACCTGTATAGTGTAGGTTGTGAAATGAGCTCTGCAACGAGCCGCGGGCTGAGACTCGAGAGGGGACCCACCAGTTCGCGACTAGTCCGCGACCACAAGGCCACGACCTGCTGCAGCTGCGACCATGGGGGAACAGGGGAGCCACGACCCCTACTGCGTGCTGCGACCACGGGGGAATAGGGGAGCCATGACCTCCTGCTGCGTGCTGCCACCACGAGGGAACAAGGGTGCTGCTACGTGTTGCGTGCTGCCACCACGGGGGAACAGGGGAGCTGTTGTGAGGGGGACGGGTTTTGGAGAGCCACTGTTTGACGTGCAGATTTGTGCAACAGGGAGCTCGCGATGGTTGTGCAGACCAGAGTTAAATCCCGCTGTTTTTTGTTTGTGGAATGAAATGGATGGGCCCGTGGGTTAATGATAGGGTAACGTAGTTTTAGGTTTTCAATTTTTAGTTTAGTTTTAGTTTTAAATAAAAAATTTAATAATTAAATGTTTAATTTTTTGTTTTTTAAATGTTTTTTGTGTGCAAGTCCAGGGACGTCCAAGAGTCCTCAATTGATCGAGGGACTTCAGGGACATCCCTAAAAAGTTCCCAAAATTTTCGGGTACGGTTAGGGGACGGCGGATAAGTCCCTGAGTCCCCAATGGAGTCCTCGATGAATTGGGGACGTTTCCGAGGAGTTCCAAAGTCCCCGGAACTCGAAAACGCAGGGAACAGAAGGAATTTTGGGGGGGACGGGTCCCTGTGCAACATAGCTTATACCATTCATTACCCATTGAAATCAAGGAATCACACAACATATCACAAAACAAAAACATTCCTCGTAAGAAAATGAGTACTTATTTGTAACTTGAATGAATTCCACCAACTTAGTTGTTAAGGAGAGATTCAATGCCCAACTTTAGGAATCATTGATGGATTCCACCACCAAGCTAGACCATGATACCACTAGGGTGAAGTAAGCTACTATCAGGCTCTAATCTCACTCAACCCAACTCATTTCTCTCATGAAATTGACAATTTACTCATTATTAAGCACCCCATGCCTTCATTCAACCATCGATTAGCCATGGAACTCTCGCCCACTCCTTTATGTTGTTCCCTAGGTTGTACCCCTCCTAGATATAGGTATAAGGCTTATTTTCTTGCTTGAATATTAAGTCTCATAGCAGCACGTAGAGTTTTCTCAGGAGGAGTTACAAGGTCTAGGAGTGTTGTGTAGGATGCATCTTCTTGCACCACTTTAGATCACCAAGCCAGTCCATGGGTCAAGGGAGCGAACCTTGAGTTTGGGAGGTAGAACTCCTAGTCTGTCACACTAACGACACCTTTGTTCAATTGTGATTTAAGTGACTAGATTTGCAACATGGATCTATGGTGTGGAGAATCGATCTTAGCTACTGATACATAGCTTTCAAATGTTATATTTAGGTGTGGAGGGGCAAAATACCGCTAAAGCAACAAAAATTACTCGAAAAGTATTGCAGGGGTGCCTTAATAATAATTTCGTTCCTTTGAAGGAATGTTTGACATCACAAACAAATTTAACAACAAAGAATTCATCAAAACTTTCCAAATTAAACATGCTTATAACATATAGAAAATCATGTGGGCAGCGTTAAGATAGATCCATAGATTCATGTAATGAAACAAAGACATTTGACAATAGAAAATGAATACAATAATACACATAAAACCTCATATCCTTAAATCCAATGGCAATTTCCTCGGTCCTGATTTAATTCAATAGAAACCTCAGTTGTTCATCACTACAATAAAAGATACATCAAGAAAGACCGCGTGATCTCATTCGTGAGTCTATTATCTTTCTTTATATGGAAAATTATTAGATGTCATTGTTATCACACAACTTGTAGTTTTCCCTAAAGGTATCCTATCCAGGATGGTAGAGGTGTTGGACAACTAAAGAGGTGATCCAAGGCTTGCCACGGTTCCCAATGCAAGTGGGTGTCACGCCAACCGAGGCAACCTTCACTTTAGATCAAGATGAATCAAGATCAAGGGGGGAGACCCTAGCCAATCTATGAAGACTAGCTAACCCAAAGACTCCTAAGGAAATGTGTGAAGTTATGCAAGGAGGTCAATGGTGGAAGACTTTAGATCTAGAGAGATAAGTGGACCCAAGGTGGTAAGGGCTTGGTTGAGAAGCTTAAGCAATGGACAAATGTTTCAACCAATTGTTTGATTTAGACCACTTATGAAGTTAAGCAAGTATATCTAAGGAAAAGCTAATGCATCACCAAGTGACCCAAGTGGGGCTCAACCCTCAAAATGAGGAATGGGGCCCACAAGTTGAAAATCAACAAGGTGAAGCACTACGGGTAGGTTTTAGGGGTTGAACTAGCAAAAGAGCCTCCCTCAAGGAATGCGACTTTCCTTGGAGAGACCAAGTGCCTTGGGAAATGGGCCAAATGGAGTCCAATAACCACCAAACTATAGATTGGGATTGCAGTGAATATTATTAAGGTGGGTTTTAAATTTTATACCCAAGAGCATGCTAGATCCGAGTAGATCTAAAAAAATGTAAAATGAGGGTTCATGTGACCAATAGGATAGAAAACAAGCGAAATGGATACATACCTTGTAGATCTTATCTCAAAAGCTTGCGGCTACCTTGTACATAGATGATCCTTGCATTTAGTTACAATTCCAAGCTAGATCCAAGTGATTCCAAGCATAATCGTCCAAGCTTTAGGAGGAGAGATGCCCCATTAAACCTGTAAATCAAATTACAAAATGTTAGATTTGATCCACAAATCAATGAGATCTAAGCATGCCATATCAAAGAAGCAATCAATGGACAAATCACAATTGAAAAACTCCCTCAAGATGAAGACGTCTTGCCCCAAGGGGGATGTGAGCAACCCCAACAATCTTCCCTTCAAGGCAAATCACACTCCTTGCTTCAATCAATTCGGCCTCCCTTGGTTGATGACGAAATCACCTGTAAAAGCAAAGATGTCTAAAAGCAAAAGATGCATAACCATGTACAAGATAAACCCAATCAAAGGCAAGAAGAAGATCTCCAAAAATAGTAATTTATTCCATGTTTTCCAGAGCCCAAAGGTGCCTTTACAATAGGGGTGTCTCCTTAAATAGGATGAAGAAGGACAAAACCCTAAACCACTTTTGAAAACTAGTGGTTGAGATTAATATATAACAATATAATCAACGGATAAGATGAGCCAACATAACATAAGACATGGATCACTCAAATAAGTGATGACGTCATGGCTATAAGAGCCCTATGGGGGATGGCATCATACATGGGGGTGGCTAATAACATAGGAGCCACAACATAAAGACAAGGACAAGTGACTAGGAGCACATGGTGGGGCTAGGAGGTATTATTACCCTTCACTAGCATGACCCCATGGCACAATAATATAAAATATGACTCAATGACATGTCCAAGTATATAAATGATCAAAACCTATCCCCATCAACAGAGAGAGATATGCAATAAAAGACCTCCTGTAGCCCATGTGGACCCCACTGACTGGTTCAAATTGATCTGGAAGAAGGGGGATACACCATGTATGACCTCTGAGCAGACCAAGTGCCAAAGCCTTGCCTCAATTAACCAAATCGAATTCCTCAATGATCCTTTTATTCCATTTTTTATCCTCCTGAAAACCCTGAAATTTCCCAAAAATGCCTCTTAGGTGCCTATGTTGTCAAACTGAGTGTACCATCATGTTGGGAAGGGGGGTAATATGGTAAAAACAAGTGGCTGAAGCACCCCCTTCCTCTGTAGTTCCCTAGTCAACGACTTGCCTCCAATGCTCTTGCTGGATAGGCCACATCGGCATGCCCAAATTGGCCAACAGTTGGAAAATGGCTAATATCATGCCAGGGAGTGCCTGAAACTGAAAGATAAGTGTCTTAATGGATCCATAAGACCCAAATACACTAGAGATGAGTACTCATACACCTCATGATAACCTGTAGGATCATTTGTAGGGTCCACCATACCCAGACAAGTAAAAATATGATGATTTGTAAACAATAATAATCCATGAAGACTGCATCAATCATCATCTGAAGCATGTGCCCACCATATGTCATCATTAATAGGTATATTTAGGACCATAGATCAACATCATATAGCATAAGGGGTCCATCTCATCTCGGATCCCAAGGATGACCATGGTCAAACTATGTTTGACTAGGTCAAAATACAACCAAAGACTAGATTATAACCGATGACTAAGACATGTTCCTTTAACCATATTCACAGCTTAAATCAAAGTATAAACATCAATCAAGTGGCAATTAATACATAGATATTCAATGTCATTTATAACTTGCACCAAAGCTTTAAAGACATACTTCATCCAATGGACATGGCCTAATTGCTAGCATAGGGTGAAGGCTAAGGACAAGGCTAAGTAGATGGGATGACTTGACCAACTTAACTAAGTGATACTTTGGATAGTGGAAAAGGTGTTACACACTCAAGCATGTGTTGGATAAGATAAACAAAGGGAATGGCAGTGCCTCACAAATGGGTAAGTTGTTTAGAGAGTGCTTATTCAACCTTGGCATCATGTCTACATCAAGTTGATCCAAGTTCATTAGGATCATTCATTTCATTTCCATGGCCAATAGTCTTTAGATTTGGCATACATTTAACAACTTCTTTTTATTTGGCTTTTCATTTATAAAATTTTGAGGTCAGCAATATTTAGATTTCGCATTTATTTAGCCATTGCTTCTTAGACCTTTTTGGACCCTTCGTTGGGGTACTTTAGCATTTCATTGCTTTAGCCCATTTCAATT
The DNA here is from genome assembly GCA_027924585.1 of Larix kaempferi. Classification (NCBI taxonomy): domain Eukaryota; kingdom Viridiplantae; phylum Streptophyta; class Pinopsida; order Pinales; family Pinaceae; genus Larix; species Larix kaempferi. The sequence goes on along the minus strand of BSBM01000073.1, from coordinate 26,063,408 downwards.
GTGATGATAATCATACTTTTACATTTCATTTATTTCCATGGGATTTCATTTCATTTCAAAAGAGATTTCCAATAATTTCCATACAAGTAGTACATGTGCTTCAGGTTTTATCCAACAACATCTCATGTGACTAGGGGGAATTCCGCAATCTAAACCACACATCGGGGAAACCGACTAGAGTGATCAAGACATAAAATACAAATGACCAAAGGCAAGTTCTGTCACCAACTCAGAGTCGAGACACAAAACAAACATGGATGCTATCCAACATAGAGGCAGGAGCGGGGAAATCCTCTATATCAAAAGTCAAGAAGGCAAGTCAAGGTGAAAGCCAAAACAGGGAAGGTCATGGATGGATGGAGTCAAGTGAATGTGGTGCCTAAGCTAGCAAACATAAATGTCAGGAAAGACCATGTCCATGTTCAGAGGAGGGTAAGTGAAACCAATGAGTATAGTCAGTAAACCTTAAAGTGCAAGTAATACATCCAATTTATTATTTAAATCCAACCAAGATAGTTCATTTCATTTATTTAGATAATACTGCCACATCATGAGTTATATACCAAGTTAATGCTATCAAGATGGCTAAAACAACAAGATACTAATCAAATGCTAACAATCACAAGTCTAATGGTCATATCACTGCATATCTCAACAAACATCATCTAGAACCAATGAAACACTATTGCAATAATAACATTTGGAACTCTGGGCACTGAACTGAATCTGTATGGAACAAAAGGTCATATTGGTCATCAAATCTAAGCTCTCAAGGCTCATCCTTGGAACAAGGTCTACACATTGTCTGATATAACTGCTCTGATGTGTAAGTGATCATAAATAATGTTGCTCATCATAACTGATCTCACTGAAACCGTGTAAAGGCAAAGCTCTGAAAAGTGTAGATATCTGCTCAGCAAATATAACAGCCCAACTACTATGGTGTGATAACAATCATTTAAAGATGAAAGAGGATAGGAAAAAGAGAAGAAGCTAATGTTGCAGATCCCATTATATACGTTTCAGAGAAAATTTGGTAGTCTTTTGGACACGCTTTGTTGGGCCTCCTGTTTTTCTCCTTTCACCATTTCTTTATAGCTATAATATCCCAACGATGTCCTTCTCAACCCATGCTAGCATGTATGAAGGGATATGTGACGCATTTCCATATCACATGCAATCATGGGGGAGATAATGATTTTTTATAACCATAATCAAGTGTGACGAGGTGCTATTTATGACTAACGCACCTCTTCAATCTTTCTCTTCATGGTTTCTAAGGAATATTGGATAGGCACATAATCTTGAAAATTCATTTAACTTTCCCCCAATGGTTCTTTCATTTTTTTGCAGTTTTATACCTTTTTCTTTCTACCAAGAACTATTCATTTCTTGGATCTCTTAGAGCTGTCAACTTTAGGTGGCTTAGAAGTCTTGGGATGAGATGGTCTTTGTGAAGTTGTTGTTGTTCCTCATGCTACATGGCTCTTCTCCTTATCCACCACAAAATTATGCAATGTAATCATGAAAGCCAACCCTCATTGATTAATGACTTTTCTCCCTTTCAAAATCTTGAATGTTTTGTCTAATTCTAAGTAGGGTGTATAATCCACATCCCACAGGATTTGAATCATGCTTTTTAGTAGAGCTGATGTGGCAACATATGGCTTCAACTGGTTCAAAATCTCTGTTGCAATAGGAATAGTGGGATTATCTGGCACATTCGTTAAGTGTGACATGGATCCTCTATGGTTCGTTACATTTCTCTCCTCTTGCATTAACTGTGCATTCTGCATGGCGAGATCCTTAATCTTCTCCCATACTCTATTTCCATTGTATAGGTGGCATTCTTATATATCCCCATTAACTCCCTATTTCAACTGCATTAAATCCACTATTAAATTCTCTTCTTTTGGGTTCTTTTGCTTCATCTGACCTCTATTCTATTGCAAGTCGATTGATCGGCTCCGATCCATCATGATTGGAATTCCTTATTCCATCAAGAATTCTCACCTACACCAATTCCTTGTCTTTCTTATCCATCACCTTTTTCCTTCATCAGGGTCTCTTGCTCTATCGACACTCTTGCCTTGTGCCTTTTTTGCGCTTATCAGATGCAATCCATTGGATCTTCTCCATTGGGTTTTCATCCATGTGCTTACATGGGTACTTTCCAATACTCGACCTCCGATGAGGTCCTACCCTATATCATTGGTCCAATACACTATTGGACTTTGCCATCGGGAATCCTTGCATGCACTTTTGCTGCCATTTTCCGATATGACATTCCCCATACCATCGGTTTCGATATATTGGATTTTGGTCCATCGAAACTTTCTCCTTGCACCTTTTGTGACATCCTCTGATGCTCTGCCCCTGATGAAGTACTCTTGATGTTGTTGATCCGATATACCATCGGACTTCGCTTATCGACTTTCTCTACACATGCTTTCACAACAATTCTCCGATGTATTGCTTTTGATAATCACCAGGTCCAATATACTATCGAACTTCACCCATTAGGATTCTCCAAATGCACACCCACAGAATTTCTTCGATATTGCACCTCTGATGAGGCCCTTCCGATATCCCAACATTCGGTTTAACACTCCCAATATGATATCAAGTTTTGACCCATCAACCTTCCTTGCATCTATTCTCGTTCGTAATTCCTGATGCCTAACCTCTAATATGTCGGAACCCAATACATCTGGATTTCCCTCTCCATCAAACATTCCTCCTGATAGGTCTCCTTCGATAGGGAGACTCTAATGCCATATTCCCAATCATCTCATAGGACAATTAAGACTGGATCCAATATCTCAATGAACAACTAGGATTTCTTTCCTAAAAACTCTTGTGGATGACTGTAATGCGCCCAAATTTCCTACACTAAACCTGTAGATGGTTGCAATGGTGCCCAACAATCCTACGAGTGGTTGTGACTGCACTTGAAAACTCTTGATCTAAGTCCACAACGGTGCTTGAGAACTCCATGTCCAAGTTTGAAATGGTGCCCGAAGTCCATGTGCCTAACCTGCAACTGAATGCTCTTGTATCATTTAGCCTTTTGTAGACCCAAAACTTCAAAATCATGAGCTTGGTGATACATATGGAGATACACTAGCTACAAGGTGTATCTAAACATCCTTTTTTTCAAGAGATCGACCAATTGGCCTCTCATTTCGGTGGCAGTGTCTTCTGCATATGTAATTAGGGGTATCTCGCAAATTGTAAGCATCAACCGGAGCTACCATCTATGGTTCTGAAATCTTACTATTTCACTTCTTTTGAGGGAATTCTTGAACCATATGAACTAATAGGCTAAGTAACAACATTGACTCCTTATGTGGGATGGTTCCTCTGTGAGGGACCAAGATTCTAGAAATAATCTCTAGGGTGAGCAGACCAATGCCTTTTCCATTGGGATATGGAGTCAAAATTGGGGATGGCATAAAAAATTGTCTTATTCCCAAACTCTTCTTTTAGGAAAACAAATGGGAAATACAACGAAAAATTGGAAATGCTAGAATTGACTAGGAAAACTAGAAACCTACTACCTAAAAGCTAATTGACAAGTAGGACCACGAGGTGACATGATGCTTCCAGTGAAACCATGCATGTAGTTTGACAAGGCTATGATACGCAAGCATGAAGAGTATTGATGGGATGGTGAATGACCTTGGGATTTGGTAGGAAAAAGGACGGGGTAATATATTTCCAATGACTAGAAAATGTAAAATGTGCTTGAGAGGGACAAGAAATGTTTGTAGCACATAAGAAGTTAGAATTACAACAAATAATCTTGAAAGAATAATGGAAATTGGTACAAATAAAGGAGAAGAATGCATGAGTTACCCATTTCCAATCATTGGGCGACTAATCATTGGGTGCATAGGCAGCTATGAATGCTTCATTCTTTTCAACAGACAGTTGATTTTCTTCCTTGTGTATGTCGAAAGCATGCTCCAATGAAGTTTGAATTTGGTTTTTACTCACACCATCGTTGACCAAATGTTGAGTGGGTTCACCAAGAGGTCGATTACTCACAAATTCTTTGTGTTGGGATCATTTTTTGGAGCATCATATTTCAAGTTAACATTTGAATCCAATGAAGGTTGGAAAATACTTTCATGGACAACACTATTATTCCAAGAAATGAAAGGTCTATTAAATACCTCATGAGTTTGATCATCTATGTGCTTTAAATTTTTATCCTCATCCTCTAATTCAACATTAGAATCTTTTGAACATTCATTTACAACAATGTCTTTTGAGAGAGAGAGGGGGTTGCTTAAGTGAACCATTAGATTCATAACTTGCAATCTGCAAATTGTCATTTTCCTTGCTTGTGTCATCTCGTTTCCAACTATTTTCAGAAATAGATGGAGGTGACCAATCACCATTGGTTTTAACAATTGCATACTTAAGCTGACATTTTGGCTCAAAACTCTTTTCACCTTGAATGCACTCTTCAAGGTTTATGAACAAAGATTTGATTGCTCATTATACTGAAATTGTTGTTCTTCATAAGTAATGTGCTTAGAGGATTTCTTTGATAGTTTATTTTTCATTTTTACTGGAAACCCAAATGCTTCCTGTTATCACATCCATAGTAGCCGGGTTACCATGATTGCAGATCGGTTTCTAGTATATTTTTGAGCCAGTCCTTTACACATTTTGATGAGATCAGTTGATGATGAGCAGCATTTTGATGATCACTCTTATACATTCAGTGGACCCAGAGCTTGTACATTTACAATCTCATGCCAGGACTGAGCCCCATGACCCTAGGTTGGTGACTGAATTAGCCATTCTCCTATCATCTAGAGCAGATCGATGACAATGCACATATTATATTCAGATGCAGTGCTTCAGTGTGATTCAGGTAGTTTAGATCAGGGACTCAAGTATATGAATGGTACATTTTGGTTGCAAATGTTCTCTTTCCTTTATCTAGGTAGTTTATGAATGGGTATATGATGATTGTTTACTGGCTATATCTTATGATGATTTCTTGTGTTTAGAGCAAAAGTGGTCAGTTACTATGAGTAGGAGGTGATTGTTTATACTTGTTGGTCATACCCTTACTTCACGAAGTACAAACTTGTTCATTCCCTTACTTTTGGGCCTTTGTTATCCATGGCATCACCAGTCATTTCTCTGTCCATCCATTACCTTCCAGTTTGGTTTTATCTCGACTTACACCTTAACTAGTAGTCTTGAGGACTTCCCCCACCTAGACCTCTGTGTTGGATAGATTCCTTGTTTGCATTGTGTCTCGGCTCTGGAGTATGTGATTTTAGTCACAATGATTGTTCTCCTCTAGTCCTCGAAACCAAGTATTCCTAGAAACAATGTTGCTAAACACTAGAGCATCGGATCTTAAATGGCATATCTAAAGGAATGCTAAGTCAACAAAAACAATGTTGCAAAACACTACTGCTTATATCTATATTAACTAGTCAGTGGCCAAAGGATGAGCACTCATTCTTGTTTGATGTAAGGTCGTTTGTCCCCATAGGGAAACAAGGCGGTCACTCCATCGCACCTATGGCTGGTGGCATGCATGGAGGTCATACCGGGTCATATCTGAATCCTAGAAGGCTTTTGGAGGCTGTCTAGTAAAAATATTTAAAGTGAAATAAATGATAAATCTCGAGTCAGAAAGGTTGACAAATAAATATATTGCTAAAGGTTGCTTTTTTAGAGTCCATTGGAAGCATTCTCATCACTCTATCCATTTTGAGACACCTCCATCCCTCATGTTATCTTCTATCCAACATATGTCTAGGTGGTTTCCCTGGTTCCTTCATCCGAGAGATTGCAGTGTTGAGGTTGTTGAGTCGTTCCCCTAGCCTAGCCTTTGTTTCTCCACCCTCACCCATGGTTAGAAAATTGTTCAAGTCAGTAAACGAGTATACACTTGAAAATCCTATTTATAGTAGCTAATTACTTGATCTAGACTTATATTTATTTATTTTATTTACATGCTTATGCCAATTAAAAATCATTATATGATTTAGTCTAGATACTGATATAATTGAAGGAGCATATGGTAACCTTTTGTACTTGCAGAAACAATTATTTGTGATCTGGATCATCATTTTGATCATTTTTGACCTGGTCAACCTAGTTTGACCAAGTCAACCACAGGGTCCGAGATGAGTTTGGGCAGACAATGATCGAGATTGTTTATTCATGGCCCATATATGTCTATTTGATGGTTCCATGCTTTAGACTTCCTTTTCAGATGATGGTTTGATGGATTTTTATGATTATTATTATTTACGGACCATTATTTTTATTATTATGGGCATGGATGAGCTTACAGAGATACTTTTTGATGGTCACATGGCATATGAGTACTCATTCCTAGTTGATTTGACCATTTTGAGCTCATTGGATTGGTGCACTCAGTTATCAGTTATGGGCATTTACAAGTGATGATATGGTCAGGTTACCACTTTCATCCAGTTTGCCATGCAAAAATGGCTTGTCCAACACCTTCATTGAGCTAGCACGTTTTCCTAGGGTGCTATAAAGGGAGATGAGGGTCCACCCAATCGTTATTTTATTATATTACCCCATCCCGAGACATTTTGGTGCAGTCATATTTGTGTCTGGGACACTTGGCAGTGAGCTACGGGCATTTTTGTGTTTTCAGAGGTGGTTTTCCGGTAGTAGAATGGTTCATTGAGGAAATCGATTTGGCTTAGTGGGGAAAGGAAATGGCATGAGATTGGTTTGGGATAGTTTGATGATGATCTCCACACCTTCCAGCACTTGTTTCGACATCAGTGGAGTCCACACGTCCTAGCATTCATCATTATGAGCATTTTTATTGTATTATAAAGGGGCCACGATTTGGTCATATGGTCACATTATGATGTTATCTTGAGATATTATTTATTATTGTGCCATGGGGTCATGCTAGAAAAGGATATGATAACCTCCTAGCCCCACCATGTGCTTGTGTCATGTGTCTTAGTCATGTTATCATGTGGTGCATCCCCCTAGGGCGTCTTACTGAGTGCGTCCCCTCTATTTGTTGAGTGATCTGTCTATATTATGTTTTGGCTCATCTTAGACGTTGATTAGCATTGATGTATCTTTTAATCTCAACCACTCGTTTGAAAAATGGTTAGGGTTTTGGTCTCTCTCACTCATATTTAAAGAAGAGACCCCCCTCATTGTAAAGGGGACTTTTGGCTCTGAGCTATTGGAATAGAAAGAAATATTTTGTGAGAATTTTTGTGATCTTAGGTTGGATGCTTGGCTATGGTGATTGAAACTACTTTTCCATTGCACTGAAAGATCTGGGTAGCTATCTTGCATATTTTGTACCACAATTTCGATTTGCAGGTGAAGTAGAGTCTAGACGATTTTGAGAGAGGGGCGCATTGGTTGGGGAGACTTGTTATCACCAAAATTGTAGTTGCCCCTATAGATGGATCTGTAAAGGATGGTAGAGGGAATGGAAACCAAAGAGGTGAACCAAGATAGCCTCGACTCCCAAATGGATGGTTGTCACGCCAATCAAGGCAATCTTCGCTTGATGTTATCTTAGCCCAAGACAACAATGGGGGAGATGCAGATCTACTCTCGACAGGAGAGATCAAACCAACACACCAGATCAAATCAATGGAGGATGAAGTGCATAAGGTGTAAGTTGAAGTAAACCCTAGATCTATAGATGAAGTCACAAGGTGATTAATGGATTGGATCAAGAGGCTTAAACAATATAAATTTGATCCAACTTGGTTATGCAAGTGACTTATGAGATTAATTACTAGATCCAGAATCAAGGTACCAGCAAATGATATAAAAATCCACTACCTTGGGAACCATGTCCAATGCAGGGAGGTTAAGGATAGGATTGGGGCTAACTAGTACCAATAGATAGACTTGTAGGAAAATATGACAGTATCAAAGTACCCAAGTCTCAGAGATAGAATCAAAACACTGAAAAATTAGCTAATTAGGGAAGTGCGCTAGGGTTTGGAGATTAGTGCCTTGATATTTGGGCCCTGTGGAGTCACCCAAGCATGACGCCTAGGAGAAACCACTTTGGGTTTGGTCCAACCTAAAATACCCAGATGTGTTTTTCCAATTGATCAAGGGGTTTGATCCATGAAATTTTTCGATTATTTTGAGTGAGGGTTTTAACAGTAAAATAATGATGCCAATGGATTGGAACCAAGAAATGGAGAACAAACCTGTGGATCTTACCTGCATAACCTTGTAGATGCCTTGATGATGATGATCTATGCTTTCCCGATCAATTTGAGAAGATTTGGATGGGTTTCTATGCAAATCGATTTGCCCAAGGCAGTTAATGCGCCCTCCCTTCTGCACAACAAACGTCAACAATATCAGATTTGATGCATCAAGAGAAATGGATAGATGCTACAAGAGAAATAACAAGAAGATAGCATAGATCACAATGATACTAAAGATAACCCAATAATACAAGCGATGCCAAACAAGCGAGTTGAGGAATCCCTACAAAAACGCCCAAGTGAAGTCGCCCTCCAGTAAACAAGACAAAGTTTCCACAAAATATAGATATCAACACAAATACCCAAATGCTAGGATGTAATAGACTTTACAATCACCATCTAAGAACACTAGATGCAAAGGATACCCAAGAATTTCCACAAGAGAGTTTTTCTATTATCAAGATTCCAAGAGCCAAAGACCCTTTACAATGAGAAGCTCTCTCCTTTAAATAGGATGGAGAGATACCAAAACCCTAACCACCTTTTGAATGGATGGCTAAGATTAAAAGATCAAAATATTCTAATATACGGTTGAGATGAACGCAACATAAAGTACATGGATCAATACAAAAATATAACATATCAATGGACCAAATTGCCCTAGGAGAGGGGGTCCCACCAAATGTCAATGATAAAACATAATAACTAGCTCATGGTGGGTCTAGGGGGTCATGTCGAGCCTCCCTAGTGTGTCCCCATGGCACAATATCATCAAATGACTAACACAAGCACCAAATAGTGCCTCTCTGGGAAAGTCGTGAGCCTCCAAAGGCTCCAGAAAACCATAAAAAGTGTCGGATAGATGGGTGTTGGTCCCAATGAATGATGAAACTGCTATTGAAGGTGTGGAAGATATCACACTCATCATCAAAACTCATCCCATGCCAATCCCTTGCTTCAGTATCCCAAATCGAATTCTTCAGTAGCCATTTTTGCCATTTTTAATCTGCCTCTGGAAATGTGAACCTGCCCAAATTGCCTCTTGTATTGCCTGTGTTGTCAAGGTGAGCCCACCAGGCTCTCTGGGAGGGGGGTATAATGGTAAAAACAAGAGGTTGGACCACCCCCTCCTCATATAGCGCCCTAGGTGAACCAATCAAATCATCCCTCTGCTTTAACAGGCCATCTAACATGGCAAAACTGCACTAGGATGGCCAACTGAGGCCAATCATCACTATAATTGCCCAGATCTGAAAACAGTCTGTCTGATTGGACTCTGTTGTCCACCGAGATGCACACTAGCAGCAGAAATCTTTCGAAAGCTGTCTCTTCACTACAATTGAGAGAAGTGTGGCCTTGGGGGCAAGCAATGAGCTAGGTTCTGTCACCTAAATCCCAGCTCCTCCGTTTAGGCTAACTCTTAACGAAGCCAAGGGGGGTAGTCCCTACAAAGAGTTAACTATGGCTCAATGTGTTAAGTGTTTTCATTGTGTGGTGATGCGGATGGGTGCTGTTTAGGAGTTTTTTGATGATGAAAGACCCACAACTTATAATAGACACAAGATAAAATGCAATCCACGTTGCGAGACAAGATTTAGCAGTATACCAAGATTTATAAATTTAAGCATCCACAGATATATAAATTCCAATGAACAAATGGTTAAATTTAAATTTTAAGCATATGAATATAAAAGACCAGTGCCTTATCCATTGGGTGAAGGAGTAAAAAATGATTGAATGTAATGCTGGGGGATGCTGAATATATAGTCTTAGTAACTGTTTGTGAGAACGTTGTGCAAATTATCTTGGTAAATTAAAAGGTTTTAGTGGTCTTGATTATTAGGCTAAGAACAAAGAGATAAGCAAAAGTTTGGAAAGTGATACTTTCAGTGGCATCCACTCTGATGATAGGTCGGAACCATCTAGATTGCAAAAGGTAAGTGTCCAATGACTTAACCACCCCGAACCTGACAATGGCACTTCCGGCACCATCAGGTTTAGGAATCTTTGCCTCCCACTTAAAAGTATTTCTCGAAAATATCAACGCCGACACGTTGGTTGGGGTAAAGTTTTATTTGATTTTCACTTATGAGATTAACAAAATCCAACACCTTTCTGAGTATTAGCCCAACCCTTTCAGGTTGGCAGAGCATACGAGTGTCAGATAAAAACCAAGATAAATTAATTAATGGGAGTGTGAGTTGGAATATTTTAATATTATTAAAGCACACAATTCAACTCTCCGACAGAGAGTGCTCTTGACTTAGTCTTAAGACCAAAGTTCAAGAGACTTATTTGATTGAAATGCCTAATGCAAGGAAAATGCAGAATCTAGTATGCTCTCCAATAGAGAGTGCTCTTGACTTGGGTTATTTCAAGTTCAAGAGGCTTTGTTCATTGTTAAGATAGAAGCAACTTGTAAGCATGAACGCATGTGATAGCTCAATAAGATGGGAAAATAAGAGACAAAGATATCACTTGCAAAAGTGAACAACTAACATTCTATAACAACATGAAATCAAACTATTCGGCCAAGACTTAAACTAATCTAAGAAAAACAAACAGGTGGGATCAACCTCCGAACAAGGTGATCACTAGAACCACCAGTCCTTGAGAAATTCCAGCTAGCTGAGTTTCGACAAGGAGTCTAATGGGGAAAGAGAAGTAACCACAAAACTATATGGCCTTGCCCTTGGGATGAAATCCCAAGGATACTATCTCAATTCAAGACTTGGAAAAGGACTAATCTAAGTACAAAAATGAAATTTAATCTATATGAAATTGAAACAAAACTAAAACTAATAATGCATCAAAACACTCTTCCCCAAATGGGGAAGAAAGAACCAAAGTGTGGGAGGCCTTATCTCACTTTGCCTTTTTATTAATCAGTTACAAGTGAGGGATTGAAACCCTTGAAATGAAAAGCAACTAAGAATTTAAAACTAAAACCCTTTTGGGGGTTTGTACAAAGGAGAATGACTGTATTCTTGTCTTCTTGGTTCGAATCTCCTTCTTCTTTGGGTAATCTCCAAGTGGTTTTAGTTCAAAATTTGCTCTTACTTCCCTTCTCAATAACTTGTTCTTTTCTCAAAACTTGTAACAAACAAAAGTAAAAAAACTCATGCACCCATTAGCATTAGTATAAAAAATAAAACCAACTTGAAAATAAACTTGATTTAAGCTTTGCGAATAAAGAAACTAGATGCAACTAAATTCTAAGCTATATGTCAAAACTTTTTCCAATGCAAGCTTTAGAAATTCTTAAATGAGATCTAGTAGAGTAAGCTAGAAACTTAACAACAACATGCAAATCTAGTGTTTTAAGTGAGATTTGAGATGTAAGAGACTAACGATAATCAAAATATGAGTGCAAGACTAGAGATCTAAGATGCCCTAATGATACTTTTTAAAGCAAGAAAAAGAACTTACTTAACAAAAACATGCAAATCTGGTGTTTTAAGTGAGATCTGAGATGTAAGAGGCTAACGATAATCAAAATATGAGTGCAAGACTAGAGATCTAAGATGCCCTAATGATACTTTTTAAAGCAAGAAAAAGAACGAACTTAACAAAAATTTGAGAGATCTAAGCTATGAGATAATTTTGACTTTGATGACAATACAAAACTTGAGATTTAACTACTAAAAAAAACGAATCTAAAAATGAACAAACTCTACTACTAACCAAGCTTACACTTGTTTTTTATGTCTTTTTTGAAGGTGGACGAATGGATGAAGATGAGAGGAGAGGGTATGGGCAGCAGTAAAGAAGGGACAGTGGGCAGCAAACTAAGGTGGAAAGTGGCAGAAAATAGGAGCAGCATTAATAAGATAGCAGCAGAATGAAGAGAGGTAGCAGCGAATGGAAAGAGGGAAAGAGGGGGAGGACGAGAGCTAGAAGAGGAGATATAATGGGTTGGACGAATGCAAGATAAATGGGGAAAACCGAATGCAAGGAGGAATGGAGAAAAATAAGTATATAAGAGGCAAACGAGAGGGAAAAGGTCAAGCAATGCCGAAAACCAAGGGCTAGCTTAACAACGATCTCAAACTTGGATAGGAATAGGGCTTTGGATTTCCACTGTTTGGAGATAGGTAGATCAAGTAACCAAATGAGAAGTTTTGTTGAATGGGTGATGGAGAAAACAAGAACTCCTTGTTCGTTGTTTATAAAGCTTGAAACTCTTTGGCCATATGCAAAGTGAAGATGTACCTACAAGAAACCCAATGCAATGGAAGATACCTGCAAAACAAATTATACTCAAGCGAAAAGAGATAGATTCATTGTTTACTTGTGCTAGATTGTTAGCCCTCTTAAAACAAAGATCTATAACTTAATAATCCTAAGCATAAAGCATTACACAATATCACCTTGTTTATTGGGTGAAGTATGGCCACGAAGAGCCTCCACAGTTTGACCTCCAAAGTCTCAACTTTATTAATAATCAAAATGAGTTACAAATCCTCCAAAGTTTCTTTGATAAAAAGTCCATGAGGAATGAGGAAAGAGAGCCTCATTATATAGAAAAACAATAGCCTAGTCTACCCTAATTCGAATTGGCATGATGGAAGCCAATGCACCTAACACAAATCGAATTCCATGTCTAAATCCCAATCAACACTAAGTCAAGCCAAGCTTTGGAGTCCATCTTCACCAAACAAGTTGAGTTTCATTGATTGAGATGAGGAGGTGGCCTCCACCTAGGCAAGGCACCCCTCACCTCTTCTTTGGAAGTATCATCATGCAATAAGTGAATGCCATGTGGTAGAACTCGAGCTCCAAGCCAAAATCATGTGGGCTCCAATAGGTAATGTGTGAGTCTAGTGGGAGATCCACATCATACTTGATATAAATGCAAACTATCTTCAAAGGGAGCCAATCCTTGTGTTTTTTTAATATTAGGAGGGCTCCTACCATAGGCTTTAATGCCAAACCACCAAACCATTTAATGATTGACATGTCATCAAATTGAGTTTTGCATGGAAGGAGGGCGAATTGTTTGGTGAAGACATGCTTGTCCTGACTGTATACTCAACTGAATGATGACTGAGATGACTGGAATCTTCATTAATGTCCAATGCAATGTCAATAAGCCTTTTATTTTAATCCATTTGGATTATTTTGGAGAGATTTGGATTATCTCCAAAATAATAATTTTTAATACTTTAATTAATAATTTCTTTGTAACTGGGTTTTTGGAGAAATTATTAATTATGAGGCTGAATTGACATCCGAAACTTAGGATAAACTGGTCCGGGGATCATGAATGATTTTTGGCTTAAGGTTGGAGCTTTCAATCATTGAATTTGGATCCCAAATGACTGACATATTACAAATTGAAATTTCTCCATTTAAACTATAGAGAAATTTATTAAAATTTAAAAAATTATTAAAATCAAAATTCGATGCTTCCAATAAAAAATTTTCGAAATTTTTTCTGAGGGTCCTAGGGACCTAGGACATGAGCAACACCTATTCTAATAGTGTCTAGTAGGCTTATATACATCAGTTGGACTCTAATAACCCCCCATGGCTAAAATTTTCAAAATCGGGCATTCCATCTTTGGAGGAAGCGGGAGAAAACCTCATCGATTATAGCTCGGCTATTGGCAAAGTATAATTGACAAGAGAAAAAATTCCCTAGAATACCTTAGTTGCTTAATCAAGTCATGGGAAACCGAGAAACTCAGAATCCTACTAGCACACTTTATTACAAACCCCATGGGGCCATGGTCATGTTGACTGAAAAACAAAACTGACTAGCCAAAATAGGCTAGGCACAAATGTTGGATCATCTGATACACTGGAGTACAAACATTCATCATGTTTGTCAAATGGCGACTCTTCATATAATCCAACTATGGTACAAAAAGTTGGTAACAGACTCAAAGAGCCCAAATCCATCTAAGTTGTGTACTCATACACCCTATGGATCTTTGCATGATCATATAAAATATCCAATATGCCGAGACAGACCAAATAATAATAATCTGTAAAAGTGTTGAAAAATACAAATCATCATCATAAGCCTATAACCACTGCATAGAACCATCTAGTAACCTATACTAGACCATATATCATATCTTTCCATCATCTAAGGTCTATCCACCTCATGTCCTGTAGTTGACTTTGGTCAAACTGAGTTTGACCAAGTCAACATGACCAATAATATGACCCAGGCTAACAACAAACTGCTGCAAGTGTTAAAGGTTAAGACATGTTTTACAAATCATTCAAGTAACAATTATGACAAGAAGTAATCATTTCTCTGGAAATCTAATAACCAAATATAAAGTGTTTTCAATATTAATTATGACTCAGAATAGACTTTCAAGACCATACTCACTTCATAGCTGTGACCATTTTGCTAGTGAAGGGTGAAGGCTAAAACTGAATGGGCTAGGCTAAGGGATGACTACTAACTTGACACTGTGACACTTTGAATATGGAAAGGGAATACACACTCTATCATACGTTGGACAAGCAATAACACAGGGGATGGCCATGTCTCACAAATGGGTAAGTTACTTTCAGAGGTGCTTATTCACCTTGACAAATGCTCACAATCCATACCAATACAAATGAGGCCAGCAATCGTTTAGATATAGAGTTTAAGAACCATTGCTTTTTTGGGCCTTTGAGTTTCCATAGCCTTTGATCTATGTATGTTTAGAAACACATTGCATAGAGTTACATTTATATTAGGCTTTATGCTCCATGTGTGTTCAAAAACACTTGTTACATGGGCTTTACATTTCACATATCACATTTCATTTCAAAGCCAGTTTCATTAGGCTTGCCTTGCATTCACGTGTGTTCAGAAACACTTGTTACATGAATGGGCTTATTTCACAAGATATACATCTCATTTCCTGTTAGGAACCCGTGTCAATCCTTCTCTTTACTTTGTTAGTATATTGTTGTTGGACGCATATGCTTTGTAAGTCGTCCCGTAGTATTTGTTGATCCATAGTTTATATTAGCCCATGGTATTGACCCATAGTATTGGACACATATGCTTTGTAATTCGTCTCGTAGTATTATATGTCCCATGGTTTTGACTCATAGTATTGGGCATAGACTTAGTATATAAGTGTGTGTTGAGGTCATTGAAGGCATCGTGAAGTTAATTGTATTGAGCTTGCTCAAAGGAGGTTTCCCCCTTGAAGTGGCCCGTGATCAATATAAAAGTGATTCTGAGTTATATTACTTTTGATATCTTGTGTATTTGCATTAATTAGTTATTGCAGGTTCTTCACATCTGGTATCAGAGCACTTTCTTGGGCTCATTGGGTGGAATTTCCGCCAATTTTTTTTTTTGCATCTCTTGCAAGTTCGGATCTGGGAATAATCCCTATCTGCTTAACTGTGGGAAGTACTAGGGAATAAGCCTTAAAACTCATTGTGAGGAGTACCACAAGAACCCCAAAGTAGCTGGCCCATTGAGAGGACCTGTCAGCGAAAAGGGCAATGACCCCTACCCGATTGCCTAGTTCCCACCCGTGAGGTAAACCAAGAGATGTCGTTTGTGGTAAAGCGGTTATCAGTTTTACCTGAACCATGGAGTGAGGGGTACTTCCCCAATACGCAAGCCGTTAGACAACATTGGTGGCCGAGTGAATCCCCTGAACCGATAGGAAGCCGCACATACCTGGGGTCCATATCTATTTTCAGCTGAACTGTTGCCGATCACTTCTCCTCTAGATCCAGCCGTTTCAGATCTATTCTGAAAGTTGTTCCAGATCCAGTCGTCGTTTCAAATCCAACCGTTTTTCGATCCATTGCGTGCCATTGCAGATCCATCTGTTGCAAAAAAAGTATAAAATTCTATTTTTCGGCCATATCTCCCTTGTTTCAACTCTGTTTTCCCTGAAACTTCACTGACATCCTTGTAATCCAATTCTGCATATTTCATTCTTGAAGACCCTATCCCAAATTCCACTTCCCAAGACCAGAAATCCCACATTTGTCTATTTTTAGGGTTTGCCATAACTCCTTCAATTTTCACCCAAACGCCTTCAAATTTTGCCACCGTGTTCATTTCCTAATTCTGCTTCTTTGTCCCTCTCTACCAAATTTTCTCATTCTCTCACCCCGCTTCTGAAATCCCCATTTTTTGCCTCCCTGTCCATCAGAAAGTGTCTAAATCCTAGTCAAAACCCAATTACCAATCCGAGTTTTTCCCAAATCCAAATTTTCTTTTACTGAATAAGCTTTTGTTTGTGTTTTTCTATCCATTCCCCCCCCCCCCCCCCAAAAAAAAAAACTCCTGATTGTGGTTGTCACCCGCGCAGGAGCAAAAACCATGGAGGAAGCACTTGCAGTCATCCAAACCAAACTCCATAATTTGGATGAAAAATTTCTCAGCCTCCATCTTCAGCATTCAGCCATGAACAATAACCGACAACCAGAATCTTTTGTAGCCATCGGGTTCTCTTCTTCCAACAATTTTCGTGGGTCGAAGCTTGATTTTCCTTGCTTCAATGGCACTGATCCAACTGGATGGATATACCGAGCAGAACAATATTTCAGTTTGCATAATGCTTTTGATGTCCAGAAAGTTCCACTTGCATCCTTTCATTTGGAACTGGAAGCCCTTCAATGGTACCATTGGTACATCAAAGCTCATCCCGAGCCAAACTGGACAGATTTTTGCCAACTCCTTTTGCCACGATTTGGTCCTAGTGCTTTTGACGACTTCACAGGAGCACTCACTAAACTTCACCAAACCGGCACAGTGAGAGAGTATCAGATGGAATTTGAGAAACTAGCCAATCACACAAAAGGATTGTCTGATGAATTCTATAGGAGTTGTTTTATTAGTGGTCTCAAGGATGAAATCCGCTCAGAGGTCAAAATGTTTTGTCCCAACACAATGATGGAAGTCCTAGGGTTGGCTAAGCTAGCCGAGGACAAGATCGCAAATCAACAACGCTCCAAACCCACCTTTGTTCCCTTCAAAAATATGGGTTCCCAACGACCTCCCATCACGCCTGCTCCTCGACCAACTCCTATCAAGAATTTGTCTGAAACGGAGATGTAGGCACGCCGAGAAAAATGGATTTATTATAATTGTGATGAGAAATTCACTCAGGGACATAGATGTGTTCAACAAAAGCTCTATCTCTTGGATGTGGATTCTTCGCCTGCCTCTGAAATTGGTGAAGAAGCTCTAGATACAGTAGATGATCAGGTTGACATTTAGCACCCTCCTGTTGACACCCCATCTCAGGACGACCCACCCGAGATCTCTCTCCATGCTGTAACCAACGTCACCACCCCACAAATAATGCGGGTCAGGGGATACTTCAAGCTCCCTCTTACCATACTCATTGATTCTGGTAGCACTCATAACTTCATTGACCGTCAGATTGCCAAACAAGCTGATTGTTTTGTCCATCCTTGCTCCCACTTTGAAGTCATGGTTGCCAATAAGGGCACCTTACATTGCAAGGGGAAGTGTCACAATGTCCATATCTCTATGGAAGATTATAACCTGCGCTCTGACATGTTTGCCTTGTCCTTAGGCGGATGTGATGTGGTTTTGGGTGTTCAATGGTTACGCACACTTGGCCCCATCTTCTGGGATTTTGCTGAACTTTGGATGCAGTCTGCAGTCAATGGGGCATAACACAAATTTATGGGCTTACAACCAGGGTCTCTCTGCATCATCAGTTCACATCGCCTGGAAAAAATCCTTAAGAATAATTCACATGGTGTCATCGCTTAGCTCAATTCCATTCAGATGTACCCATCAACAGTCTCCACTACTTCCTTGGATAGATATGCAGGTGTCTTTGCTGAACCAATGAGCTTGCTGCCTTTAAGAGACCTTTCCGATAAGAATTTAGCCGCATCTACCTCTCAGCAGGAAATGATGGCTATTTTGCATACAGTACAGAAGTGGCAGCCATACCTATTAGGGAATTATTTATGCATCAAGACTGATCTCCAGGGTCTGGAAAATTTCTTGGAACAATGGGTCTCCTCTCCAACACACCTGAAATGGTTTATCCAACTCATGGGTTATCCCTATGCGATCACTTACAATAAGGGTAAGGACAATATGGTGGCAGATGCTCCTTCTCGCACAATTGATGATCCGGTTTCTCTTGCAGCTATTTCTCTGCTTGTTCCAAATTGGTTGCAATATGTTCAACAGGGCTATCTCTTCTATGAACTCCATGCTTCTTCATCAGCAAGTCACTCTGGGTTCTTCAAAATGTATGACCGGGAACAATGTAACTTCTTTTGGCAGGGACTGAAAATCACAATTCAACAGATGGTGGCTGATTGTGATACTTTCCAGGTCAACAAGGGTGAACCGACACTCCTTTCAGGACTGCTCAAACCCTTGCCCATCCCTACACAGATTTGTCCAACTATTTCTATGGATTTCTTAGAAGTGCTCTGGTGGTACAATACCACATCTACAAGGACACCATATGAAGCAGTCTATGGATAGACACCGCCAGTTCTTCTTCCATACACCCTTAGCAGCTCCCCGGTTCAGGTAATTGACTCGGTTCTTTGAAACCGCGATCAGATTCTTCTCATTCTGCAGGACAATCTTCACATGGCCAGAATTCGACTGCAACAACAAGCCGATCAACACCATTCTGAGTGCGCTTTTCACGCAGCTGATATGGTTCTTCTTCGTCTACAGCCTTCCAAGCAATCCTCCCTGAAACTCCGAAGGCGTCAGTGGCCCAAAATGCAACCCGAGGATGCTACTGAGGAACCACTCATTCAGATTCTGCATCAATTTCCCCAACCAAAGCTTTGAGGACAAAGCTTTTTCTAAGGGAAAGGGGATGTTAGGAACCCGTGTCAACCCTTCTCTTTACTTTGTTAGTATATTGTTGTTGGACGCATATGCTTTGTAAGTTGTCCCGTAGTATTTGTTGATCCATAGTTTATATTAGCCCATGGTATTGACCCATAGTATTGGACGCATATGCTTTGTAAGTCGTCCCGTAGTATTATATGTCCCATGGTTTTGACTCATAGTATTGGGCATAGACTTAGTATATAAGTGTGTGTTGATGTCATTGAAGGCACCATGAAGTTAATTGTATTGAGCTTGCTCAAAGGAGGTTGCCCCCTCGAAGTGGCCCGTGATCAATATAAAAGTGATTATGAGTTCTATTACTTTTGATATCTCGTGTATTTGCATTAATTAGTTATTGCAGGTTCTTCACATTTCCATATATCATATTGATGGCAACACTATTTGTTTCAGGTTTATCCAACATGACTTAAGGCAACTCAGAGCCGAGACACAATAAACAGGGAAGCTCATCCAACAAAGAGGCTATAGCGGGGGAAGGTCCTCCATGCCACTAGTCAAGTAGTGAGTCAAGGTAATCAACAAACTGGAAGGTAATGGATGGGTGGAGACAATGAATAATGAGACCAACATTAGCAAGCCAAAAGATGGTGGGAATGATCACCTCTAATCTCCCTAAGGAGGGTAAAACCAATGAGTATAGGTCAAGAACTTCTAATTCTGAGTAAGGACAATATATATAATAAGATACAACCAGGTCCAC
This sequence comes from Larix kaempferi, assembly GCA_027924585.1. Taxonomy (NCBI): domain Eukaryota; kingdom Viridiplantae; phylum Streptophyta; class Pinopsida; order Pinales; family Pinaceae; genus Larix; species Larix kaempferi. The sequence goes on along the minus strand of BSBM01000073.1, from coordinate 26,043,634 downwards.
ATATCTATATGATCTCTAGATCATGATACTAAATGCTAAGACATGTCACAAAAATGAGTCTAAAAGCAATATAACCAAAACACAAGATAATACCTGCTAAGTCATATACCTGAATGTACATAATCTGAATCAACATTTGTCCACTGAAAACTTGCTGCTGCAACTCTGGGCAATAATGATTGCTCTGTATATGGCTATATGGCTACATCAGTCCTCAAATCTGAGTGTCCTGAGACTCGGTCATGGCATGGAAATATACTGTTGTCCAATGTCAAATAGTGATCTATCATAGATTCTCATCTCAACATCTCATATGTAAGGGAACTGGCTGAAAAGTGTACTGGAATCTGAAAAATAGAATATGGTAGCCCGGCTACTATATATGTAATAACAAGACCCACCCTACTTCTTTCTATCAGATCTTGGTTACACACAGAGGAATTTTGTCTTTGTACCAATTATTCTCTATCTTTTACTTCTCACTTGCATCTACCCTCATTTTTGTTTGCTGATTGAGATTTGTCTCCTTGGTTTTGTAGAGAAGGGGCGCACTTGTGGACTTAGGCAATTCGTTGGAGCAAAGAAGTGGCCAAGCTTTCATTTGATCTTTGCGGGAGTAATCCTCGTCATACCAGCATTCATTCTCATCATCCAGGTACGCTCACAAGGTATGTGTTTGTTTTTTTAGCTTATCCATCTGTCAATTTCATTCAAACCCTAACTTCTAAAATTTATAAAAATTCCCTAGCTCATTCAATTTGGAATTTGGGAAAAATATTTCTGGGTTTTTCACTTAAGGCCTAGCCCTAAGTGGGTCCTTAAGGGCGTCATCCTTGGGAGACTCCATCTACCCCAAACCTTTAGGCATTAATCTTTAGCTATTGCGCCCTCCTTGATTTTGCCACTTTTTCTCGGTTGTTTGAGTCTCATTTTGGCTTGCGAGCTTAGTCACTGTCAGATCTACTATCAAGCTGTGCTAGGAAGCCCTAAACTTGTCATATCTACTCCTTGGGACCATTTTTCATATTCTATGTACACGTTTCCCAAGGCAGCTGATTTTGATCATTTACTCTAGCACCTACACCCTAGATTCACTTTTAATCTCGAGTTACTATAATTGAACTAATTAACTTTCATATCTCATATTCCTTAAGCCTCTATAGTAGCTCTTTTCCTTAAATCTAGGGTTCATCATCCTTCACCATAGATCCCTTATTGAACATCTTGATCTAGTGATTGGTTTTGATCTCTATCTGGGAGTAAATCAGGGTCTCCCCATATGTTATCTAGGGCTTAGATAGCAATAAGCGTAGAGTGCCTCGATTGGCGTGACAACCAATCCACCTTGGGAATCGAGTCCCTCTTGGGTCACCCCTTTAGTTCCCTATCCCCTCTACCATCCTGGATAGGATCACCATTAGGGGCAACTACAAGTTGTGTGATAAAACTTCCCTAGCATTTTCTTCAAATTTTGACAATGTTAGGAGGTTCTTATGTAAACAAAAATCCGCTAGTTCCAGAGTGCACATTGGAGCCTTATATTCTTGCTAACCTTCATTTTCTTTGTAAGAATGGGGATAAGAGGAATCCAATAGTTTGGAAGTTGACATGCTACCTTCTATGTCTAATTCACCATCAAGCATTTCACGTAAATTTGATGAATGCCTTTCTCTGATGTATACTGAAACATAAGAACTTTGGGCGGAAGTATAATCCAACATCATAGCTGCTTCTAAAGGCCTAACATTCACAGGGATTTGATGATAAGACTTGAGGAACCTATCATTAAATGTTTTTGAACCTTCAAGATCATCCTTTCTCAAGGAATTAAACTCTATCAAGAGCTTAAGAGGTCCTTTCTCTTTCCCAACCTATGCAGGAAAATCTCATGGATTTGTTGATTAATTGAGATGGAGTTGGCTTCCAAGTGCCTGAACCAAGAATGAGCCTCCCCTTTGAAGGAATATACAAAAAGATGTATAAACACCTTCATGCTCAACAAGGAGGCTATTGGTGTAATATTCTAAAGAGGTGAGGTGTTGGTCACTAGCCTTGTGGATTGGATGTGTTTCCAGTGTCATCGAATTGCCTCTTTTAGTTTTCTATCTTAGTTATCCTAAAAAATGCATCGGAAGGACACATGTTATATATAAAGGATGCAAGGCTAGCTATGACTAGTTTTGTTTTTCAACACTAGGCCTGAATGAAATGAAAGTAAATAAATCTTCTGTAGCTAGTCAGTGGCCAAGGGATGAACACTCAACATTTGTATGATGTAAGGCCATTTTCCCCTACAAGGAAATAGGGTGGTCACTGCATCGCACCTATGGATAGTGGCGGGCAATGCAGGTAAGATCGAGTCATTATCTGGGGTCCACAAGGCTATCCAACGAACCTGCCCTGAATGTTATCCTCAATTTAGTTTGGGGCATAGTTTTTTATCGTCGATCCCTGTCTAAATCCGAATTGCATTCACATTTAAATGGTGTGTCATCTTAATTGAACATGCTTTATACAACCACCTTTAAATGGACTTCAATCTCTGTTATCATCTGTGATATCGATTAGTTTTATGTTGGGTTTCAATATAAAAAAAATATGATCTAAATCCGGTGGCGATCGAATCAATCCCGCGGGTCTTAGGCTACTCTCATTTTGTTGGCATTGGTTTTGAACAATATCATGACATTTGTTCGATCTCAGTCTTTTCAATTCATACAAGTTTATTAGAGTGCCATCTTGAAGGCCACGGTAAACTTCACAATTGGTCATTGACCTCTTTTAAGTTCAATTTAGTCCAAGACGTAAATCTTTGGTAAGTCGAATCGGTTATTTAGAATTCATATCTCAAAATGGCTATGTTTCATTGAAGTCTTTTCAATACAACTCTATCGGTTGAAGATTTAATTCATTAGAATCATCTACATTAACCTTCAGTGGCATATTCAATTTAACTAACAAATAATCCTAAGGAGAGGGGTCTAATATTGGGGTTAAATTCAAACCTTAAGCCATTGTCGTTTAATGTTTTGAGTTAATGAGCTTTGAACCCTTTCCAACTTGAGAATCAATACATCTTTAAATGATAATCAACATTAGGGTTTGAAGCTTGAACACCATTCACAAATTGAAGTTGAAAGTCCAAGAGACAATTTATCAACTGAAAACTCCATTTTCCCATCACGAGCACTGATCCTATCAAAGTCAAGTTTCCCTTAAAGCAATTTAATTCCTCTTTGCAATAAAATGCAATTTACCTTGCTCATTTTAAATGCATCATTACCCATAGCAAGGCTTTGAATCCAGGGTGTTTTTTTAAACATCTTAAGACCTTTTTCCCTAGCACCCTCTTACCTAGATCCTGAACTATACTAAGATATTATTACTTGATCTAGGGTCTCATCCGAGATTCCTTACGTTAGATTGTCAACAAATTGAGATTTGGTTTCCTGGTAAGAGATCTCTCCCACGAGGATTGATCAGGGTCTCCCCCTTAGCCCACTCTTAGTGAGGCTTAAAGTGAAGAGCTATCTTGCTTGGTGTGACAACCGAATACATTTGAGTGAGTGATTCTCTAGGGTCACTTCTTTAGTTGCATGTCCCCTCTACCATCCTGATAGGATATCCTTTCGGGGCATCTACAATCCAAGTGATAATAGTACCCAACCCTTAAAGTGCTCTTTAGTGTGTGTAGAAAGAGTCCAACTTGTTGTATGCTTTCAGAGAACCTCCTATAAAATCAATTCATGGCTTCTCAAGCATCCAACAATAGCAAATAAATAGTGGGTAAAGGTTCCTACCTTTCCCAACCTCTATGCTCACTTACAACCATCACTTCACTTCAATGTATGCCAATTCCTCTTCACAATTCCTTTTTTGGATAATTTCACAGTTTGATTATTGGCAATGGAGAAAACGACCTGAAGCTACGTAGTGTATAAATTCCGCATGGAAAATAGGTATAATATACCCAATGGATATGAGAGTATTGGTTAAAAGACAACTAACATTACTTTTGACCATAAAGGAAGGACTCTTACATTGTCATAAAATTATATTCATTCCATGCTTCCAAACTCCGCGAGAAACTTTTCTCACCAACTTGACACATGCATTCAATGACTGGATTTAATAAGTTGAAGGAAGGTAAATGGTTCATTTAAGGCACATGGCAGAAATGGAAATTTTAAGGCTGACACTTGGAAAAATAGGATTTATTCTCCCATAGGTCCCCTTTCCTCTTTCCCTCTAGTGGAATCGTAGTCCCTATAGTGCTCTTTACGTAGCCATCTTGGTCCATTTTATTGTTTTCCATATAGAAATATTTACATTATACATGCCTAGCCATTTACTAGTTGGGCCTTAGCCTTGAGCTCCGCACTAGCATTCCATACTATCATATTTACATAATTTTACATTATCTGATTTAATACATTCCAAGGGTCAAAGCAAGTAGTACACGCAAATAGAATTGTATGTTGCATTATAAATATTAAATATTATTGAAATAGCTAATATATTAAATACAATCACATTATAAGAAAAGAGGAAGTTATTGTGAAATTCTTGTACACACCAAGATCTACTCAAGCAATTACAAACTCTCACAAATTGCCTTGCAAAAACTAGTCATAGAATATTGAAAATAGTCATGAATTGATGCAAACAATATAAATCTATTGAATAAATCTACATCAGCCAAACTTGGTCAATGTAATGGATGTTCATATATATAATTACATCAGAGATTTGAAGGCTAAAGATGCCATTCGAAGTCCTCACAAAAGCAGGCTTACTAAATCTATGAAAACCCCCCCTTGGTGTAAAAAGTGCTGTCTAAGTCACCTCTAATGCTCACGAATTGGAAAATTAGTGATTGGATGGTGATGTATGATGGAAAAGTATCATAAGTACAAAATTTAGGAAGATGAAACATCATGGAGGATGAGTTTGCCAAAAAACAGTTAAGGCAAGTCAACTAGCTTTCACCTTTTCACAAAAAACAGTAAAAATCAGTAAAAGAAGGAAAGCGCCCTTCTATTCCTGGATTGGATAAAATCTACCAGAATCTAATAAGATCTTAACAAATCTTATCCAGGATCTCAGAAAATGCGCCCAGGTGACTCATGATGGCTTGTGGTCCACACAATGCATGATTTTGGTCAACTACCTAGTCTAACACCTAGGAATTAATAAAAAATGATCAATTAATGCTATCCTAAGTATTAAATGACATGGATGGGTTTTAAAATACTCCAACACCCCCCCTTAAGCTTGATTTTATGTGCTAAAAATCAGAAATAAATAGGGCCCAACAACTTGGCATGGTCACCCTTTAACATACTGCCTTGTCCACAAAACAAAGAAAGAAGGAAAACCCGTGGGAAAAAACTCACCTCAAGAATGGACATGAAAAAAATTGAAAGATTGTTGATCAATCCTTCACTCCACCACATGTTCAACCATCCCAAGCAGTGATCTCAGATGGCTGAAAGTATTCTCAGTAAAAGCTTTGGTGAAGATGTCTGCAATTTGCTCAGTTGATGGGCAATATTGTAGATCAATGGTGTCATCATGCACTAAACTCCCGATGTAGTGCATATGGATCTCTATATGCTTGGTTCTTTTCCTCTGTATTGGATCAGTTGAGACCCTTATAACAATCTGAGTGTCACAAAATATGATTGTGGGAGTACTAAAGGAAATCCCAAACTCCGAAAGAATACCCTGCAACCACACACACTGAGTTGCAACATTCACTGCTCCTCTGTACTCGGCCTCTGCTGAAGATAGTGCAATTGCACTCTGTTTTTTACTTGACCAGCAAACAGGGCCTTCTCCAAGCATGAAAACAAATCCATAAATGGACTTCTTATCTAGGCTATCACCAACCCAATCTGAGTCAATAAAGCTAAGAAGATCTAGGCTAGAATCTGCAACATAGTGAATCCCATCAGAATTGGTGCCTTGCACATAATGCAAGATTCTTTTCGCAGCCCTCCAATGAAGCTCATGTGGCTACTCCATGTATCTTGAGGCCACACTCACAACATAAGCAATATCAGGTCAAGTATGAGTCAAATACAACAAACTGCCAACTAACTGTCTATACAGGGTGCTGTCAACCAATGGTGTAGAATTTGCTTCTTCAAGTCTTACTCCTGAAAGGAAGGGAGTCTTTGAAGGCTTGCAATCAACCATCTTGAACTTCTTTAGCAGTTTTGAAGCATATTTTGACTGAGATACCTTAGTTCTAGACTTGAATTGTGAAATCTCAAGCCCCAAAAATTGCTTAAGTATTCCCAAGTCAGTCATGGAAAAAGCTTGATGCAAGGAGGTCTTTAATGAAGCTATTTGATCAACAGAGCTACCTGTGATTAGTAGGTCATCAACATATAACAAAATAATCAAGATGGAGTCATCAATCAACTTCATGTACACATTTGGATCAGACTTGCATCTAGTAAAATATTGTGACAAGAGGAAGTTGTCCATCTTGGCATACCAAGCTCTGGGAGCTTGCTTAAGACCATATAAGGACTTCTTAAACCTGCACACAAGGTTAGGATTTGATGTATACCCTTCTAGATTCTGCATATAGATCTCCTCCTCAAGATCCCCATGGAGGAAAGCACTCTTGACATCCATGTGATGCACTTCCTAGTGCTTGGATGCAGAAATTGCCAGAACTAGTCTTATCGAATCCTTTTGGGCAACTGGTGCAAAAGTCTCATTGTAGTCAAGGCCATGGACTTGGGAGAATCACTTTGCCACAAGCCTTGCCTTATACTTCACAGTTGCACCATCAACTGCAAATTTGGTCTTGAAGATCCACTTACACCTTACCAATATTTTTCCTGGAGGAAGATTGACTAGCTCCCAAGTTTCATTCTTTTGCAGTGAATGAAATTACTCATCCATGACTTCCTGCCATCTTGGGTCATGTGAGGATTCCTCATATGTCTTAGGATTTGAATCAAGCATCAAAAAACACTTCTCAGGTAGATAAGGATCATTCACAGTAAGAGCACTCTCACATTGTGATCTAGTCCTCCTAGGATCTTGAGGATTCCCCACAAGTTCACCAGTTGCTTGAAGGGTCTTAGCAGCCCACTTAGACCTTGTAGGTGAACTTGGAACTGCAATAAGATGGTTTTCATCATCAGAAATATCAGAATCATAAATATGATGAGGATCTTCACTTACACTCTCAGGTGGTGGTGCAGAGGGTTCTCCAATTTCAATAGATTGCAAGGGCTCTTCTTCAAATTGAACACTCCTCTCAATGAAGGCCTTTTGAGAGGGCATGTTCAACAACTTATAGCCCTTGGAGTCTTCTGAATAGCCAACAAAAAGACATGGTTGGATTTGGGGTTACATGGCCCTCCTCTTCTCAAGTGGAATTCTAGCCCAAGCCTTGGAGTCAAAAATCTTGAAATGAGAAACATCATGTTTGTGCCCAGTCCAAGCTTCAAAATGAGTGATTCCTTTCAATGCTTTGTGAGGCACTCTGTTTTGTATGTAGGCTGCACAATCAAAACATTATAAGAAAAGAGGAAGTTATTGAGAAATTCTTGTACACACTAAGATCTACTCAAGCAATTACAAACTCTCACAAATTGCCTTGCAAAAACTAGTCATAGAACATTGAAAACAGTCATGAATTGATGCAAATAATATAACTCTATTGAATAAGTCTACATCAGCCAAACTTAGGCAATGTAATGGCTGTTCATATATATAATTACATCAGAGATTTGAAGGCTAAATATGCCATTCAAAATCATCACAAAAGTAGGCTTACAAAATCTATGAAACCCCCCCTAGGTGTAAAAAGTGCTTTCCAAGTCACCTCTAAAGCTCACGAATTGGCAAATTAGTGATTGGATGGTGATATATGATGGAAAAAGATCCTAAGTACAAAATTTAGGAAGAGGAAACATCATGGAGGATGAGTTGGCCAAAAAACAATTAAGGCAAGTCAACTAACTTTCACCTTTTCACAAAAAACAGTAAAAATCAGTAAAAGCCGGAAAGCGTCCTTCTATTCCAGGATTGGATAAAATCTACCAGAATCTAATCAGATCTTAGCAAATCTTATCCAGGATCTCAGAAAATGCGCTCAAGTGATTCATGATGGCTTGTGGTCCACACAACGCATGATTTTGGACAACTACCTAGTCCAACACCTATGAATTAATAAAAAATGATCAATTAATGATATCCTAAGTATTAAATGACACAGATGGGTTTTAAAATACTCCAACAGTTATAAATGAACGAGTCTAAACATTTGATGATTATGCTTGACCGATGAGTTTTTGATTGAAATTTGGTGATTTTTTAAAATCTGTATTCTATGTTGTTCAAATCATTATTCTAAATGCATAAATGGATTCCATGCCCTCAAATACCACAGGGCACCTAGATTAAGCAAGTTTAAACACTGTTATGTGAAATCTTAAATTTGTTTACCAGATTTCATCGAAATCGTGCCAAAAAATGTTGTTGGAGATGGGCAAAATCATTGAACATTTAGGCTACATGGATATAAATTAACGAAATAAAATGAATATATTAAAGAAGAAATAAAAATTTAAAAAAAATAAAATGGGAAAACATAATAAATTTAAATTTAAAAACATGAAATAAAAAAAAAATGTAAAATATGAAAAAAACATAAAAACATGATATAAGAAAAAAATGTGAAATGTGAAAAAAACATAAAAATATAAAGAATTGTAGAAAAATGTAAGGATACATACTTAACAGACACATGCACAAATTGTAATCTAGCCAGTTAACATTGCATTGAGAATCACAATTCTTAAAATTTTAAAGTCACCTTGTAAGCTAGCCACTTAACTCACATTGGGAATTGTAATTATTCACATTTTATAGCATTGTAAATACAAACACCTTTGGCCATTATGACTCCATTGCAAATTGTAATTATGGAACCGATATATCTAATGTTTGGTGAAGTGAGTAATTTAGTTGAGATGTATAAAAAAAGAAAGAAACTATCATTGCTTAGATCAATCAGTTAATTTCATTTATTTAAAGAATGATATAATGCATAGGTATCAAGTAGTTGCATTGATAATCAATAATATAACACATAACAATAGGGGCATTGGTTTCAATGATGATATCGAGAAAAATGTTTTAGAGTAATCAAGTAGTTGAATTAATTTCAACAGGGTTTATTGAATCCAGTGGTGATACAAATAAAATGATTTAGCACAATTAAGTAGTTGCATTGATTTTAGTAATGATATCATGCAAAGCAATACTTGGCATTACTTTTAGTGATGATATAGTGAAAAATGATTTAAGTGCATTAATTGAAAAAATAACCAAGAAAATTAATTTGGTTCATTGATTTTAACAATGGGATAGTGCAAATTATCAACTGAATGACTTTAACACTAACACAATGCAAACCAAATTCAAAATACATACTATGATGTTGCAAAATAGATTCTTAATTATAAGTTGAAGTCCATTGCTTTGTTTTGTTGGATGTGATTCCTTTGTTAGTATTTGCACATTAAAACCATTATAATATTGAGATATATATAATACATTAATATATACAATGCATTAAAACCAAAATCACACAACTGAATGTTATGAGAATTCTAAGGAACATATGAGGTTGGAGAAAGAAACAATTAATAGTGGAAAACAAGAAACAAGATATGACCCTCATTACAATATCTTGAGTTAAAGGTTTGAATGGCCTTCAAATCATCATCCATTCGCATATGATCTATATGAAAAGGTGGGAAAGCTAGTAAGTGTGGGTAAAACAAAAGTTAAATAAGATAGATTGAGATTGGTCATTACGTAATCTATGTGTTCTTTATTATATGCATCCTATTACTTTTTGACTATCACTTTCTTCATTATTAAAACATTGTTACGTTTTTATTATTCACCTTAATCCTCATGTATCTTTTGAAGTGACTTTCTTGATAGTAGTGTCCATATTATAATAGATGATACTTGGTAAATTTCAAATGATCAAAATCATCTAAAACATATACAATAATGACGATCATCTAAAATTTTGATGTGATTGCTTGCAACTAGAACTAGCATAGATCTTAACTCAAGATCTATCATGCGTAAAGAGGGGTCAACTCTCTCGAGGTGCAAATCTTTTCTCAAATTTTCACTCTGAAAAAGGTTTGTACCTTAGAAGGCTTGGTCCCTCTTGGTGCTTGATAGATCTGGAGTTAAGATGATATATAGATTTCTTATGAAGACATTTGAAGTATATTATTATTGAAGACAATTGAAAAAAAAAGATTCAAAAAGTAATGTCAAATTTACTTATATGTATGGTTGTTGCATTGAACTTGTAGTTTAGGGATTTCATCATACATATCTATATGTGGATCATTTCAATTTTTTTTAATTATACATAACTATATGTGTGTTGATGTTTAATTTATGTTTCCATGTGACAGGGATTTGAGCTTTAACAATTTGACAGGAGAAATTCCAGAATCCTTGAGAAATTTGAGCTCTTTGAATTACTTGTAAGTAATGCATCAAGGAAACACATAAAAAAATAACTGATATGTAGAAGTTATATTTTAATTTCATTGATTTCAATATTTTGATTATAAAATTTTTGTAGGATCGATGATTTAAAAGCATTGTGTTTACTTTTCAGGTCCCTTGGAAGCAATTATTTGACAGGACAACTCCCTTCTTGGCTAAGTGTATCTGGCAAGAAAGTGTGAGTAATTTTTTATTTACAGCTCTGAGTATGGGTGAACATTTAGTATACATGCAATGCCTTTAGATACAAGTTCACAAGCAAAGAGCAAAGAGAATGGAACAGATTTAATTTAATTTTACTATAACATGCACAGGGATGATTGGATTATAGGAGTGAAAGGCTTAGATCTAATGTTAAATTTTAGTATGTAGTAAGGATTTAAGATCCATTACATGGTACAAAGCAGTGTTGTACTTCTAGTTTATATTTGACCTCCTCTTCGTGAGTAGGTATCCTAACAAAAATGGGTTGGATTTTAGTAACTTGTCTCTAAGGCACATAATCCTTGGGGTTATATTGGCCATGTCCATTACATGATCCTCTTGGAATGTAAAATCCCAGTAGTTGTTTTCTATGTTCTTTCCTTTCCTAGTGGTCATAGGCCTCATAATGTAGTAGGAAACATTCCTCATTCTCCACTTCCCCTTTCTACACACCGAATATATCCTCTTTTCCCAAGCTTCCTTACTTCTTTAGATATTCTATTTTCACACTTAATATATGATAATTGGTTCTTGTTCGAGAAAAACCATTATTTTATGTCCATGGGATGTTTATTTTAAATTATTTCTTAATTTTGATTTTTCCCTTTGAATTTAAGTTGTCCATGCAGTATTGTTGTTTTCTCTTGGAGTTTCCTTTCCACTTACCTCTTCTATAAAACTCTTATGTGCGGATCTTTATCTCTTATCTATATGTTGAGAAAATTTCCTCTCCTATGCCCCAATTGTTGAGCCATTATGTTAATTCTAAGGCCCCTATATCATCTTCTTCAAGTTGGACATCCATTATTTTAACTAAATTTTGATTCCAAACTTATTAAGAATAACCCTTCATTTTGGACATCTTCCTAAGGTTAAAATAACAAAATCCAGATCTGTAAAAATCAGGTATATGTTACAAAGTGAAGTGCTCCCCCTCTGCTATGAATAAACCTCATCAACTCAACTAACAAAATCCAGATTTGCAAAAACCAGGTGTATGTTACAAAGTGAAGTGCTCCCCCTCTGCTATGAATAAACCTCATCAACTCAACTAACAACGTGATGACATGGCATGCCAAAAGTAAAAAAGTTGATACTGACTTATTTTGGTAACTTATCACTCACAAAGCAATCTTTCTATAAATAAAAAAACATGTTATAACTAGGGAAATCAATCTAATCCAATTGAAATAGAATCTATATATTTGTAATTATAATGATTCTACTAAAAATAAAAACTTTTAAAAATAAAAAATATCTAAAAATAAGAACTTCTAAAAATAAAAAATATCTAAAAATAACAAGTTTCCCAAAATAAAAAGATATCATCCTAGGAGCATCATGCATAACAATATAATTGCATGTTGTTTCATACATAGACAATCCCTGCTAAACTAAAAGTAAAGTATCACCCATAAGCACTAATTATGGCATCCCCAATGTCACTATGAAGGTGTCTAAAATGTAATATGTATCATGATTTCTAACTATGGATCCAAAGGGTATATTCATGAATATGCTTACTTGTTAAATTGTTAAATTTAAATATTTATAGGAGAAATTAATGTTAAATTGTTAATAGAAGTAAATATAGAAAGTGAAAATAATTTATTTTTAAAGATATTAAATCATTTTAAATATAATATGAGTACCAGGTGGAAGAAACGAAAAAACATAGTTTTTCATACTAAATAATCTGAATCAAGCTGAAAATCCCATTAACTTAAGAACCTAACTTACACATGGTGAACCTAGCATGTTCTTTATAATAGAAGCAAAACTTATTAAATATATAGATTACCCTTATACTTGACAAATGATGTAATTAGCCCTTATCCTAAAAGGATAGTACCCTAATACTTAGATAGAATGTAGAAGGCTTGTTAAGAAATTGATACGCTTGTGTTCATTATATGAATGACCTTTATATACTTGAAAATTATGTAGTTACCCATTATCCCATAAGGATAGTACCCCCAATACGTAGATAGAATTTGGAAAACTAGTCGAACAAACATTATACTAAATGGAAGACATGACAAGACCAACATGCCTAGAGAACAAATATACTTTTACAAAATGAAAATATAATAGAGGACAAATATACCTTTACAAAATGAAAATATAATAGAGGACAAATATACCAATAATGGATGAGCACAAATGATTTTTGTCTTAAAGTACTTCCCTCTTAGGTAAATATGGAAAACACCCTCTATCTCGACATTTTAAACTGAATTAACTAGGCCTATCATCATGTTAATAATTTGTCATGGAGTACATGGCTTGTTACTTTCTATATAAAAGTAATATTATTTCATGGATTGAACATAGTTTTGTTGGGAGAAATCATGATTTTCATTTCTTAAATGGTCAAAAGTGTATTTTATTTATTTATTATTTTATGGATTGGATTGAGCATAGGATGTTTGTTGGGAGAAACCAATATATTTTTAATTAATTATGATTTTTATTTTTTAAATGTTCAGAAGTCAATTTTATTTATCTAAATGTTTTATTGGGTTGCTTTACGCGGTTGGAAAAACCAATATATTTTTAATTAATTATAATTTTTATTTCTTAAATGTCCATAAGTCAATTTTATTTATCTAAATGTTTTATTGGGTTGCTTTATGCTGTTGGAAAAACCAATATATTTTTAGTTAATTATAATTTTTATTTCTTAAATGTTTATAAGTCAATTTTATTTCTCTAAATGTTTTGTTGGGTTGCTTTATGCTCTTGCTTATTACAATTTTGAACATGCATGTATATAAGAATCTCACCAATCAAATTTTCTTATTTTTGTTTCTTTCTACTACTTGATACTTAAGGTGTTCCTTATTTCTTGTAGAGATTTGTCTTATAACAACTTTTCAGGGGAAGTTCCAACATGGTTTTCAAATCAAAGCTTAATTGTGTAAGTAAATATTATCATAAATTGACTTCTATGTGTTTTCCATGTTTTTACTCTAACATGAATTATTGTTAGAGTTTTGCATAATATTTTAAAAAGTGTAGGAGTGAAGGGTTGAAACATTAATTTTTGATGAATTTTCTTTTCATAGTTTTAAATAAGAATGATATTTTTCTATAAATAATTTAATAGTTTCTTCTATAATAATTTATAGGAACTTGGTTGGCAACTTTTTGCAAGGAAATATAACAAATAAAAGGTACACTTTTTATGTATCCAATTCATATTTCTGATCTATTGTTATCATAGGAGTGTTCAATTAGGATGAATAAGGTATTATTGATAGCACAATATAATTTAATCATATTGACTATTATGAATATATTAAATTTATAGTATGCTTAGGTTTGATTAGTTACATTTTTTTCTTTTATATTCAACTCATTAAAACTCATTAACTCTTTATATTTCTTATAGCTCACTAAGTTGCCTCCAAAGACACTTTCCATGCCACAAGGGAACTCCACAAAGTAAGTCTATTTCATGGTACTTTCTATTGTAATTTTTCGGTACTTACTAATCATAGTATAAATGTATACTTAGGTTATGTGCAAACGAAAAAAATGTATAGGTATACAACATCATTTATTTGTGTTAAAACTTAATTTAAGAAATTTAAATAGTTGTTGCATTCTTAGCAATCTTATTAAAGGTCATAACTAGCCAAGCCAAGAACATGCATACTCACCTTAATATTATTTAAGAACAAAAAAATATACTAAGACTTTAAACTTACATGATTTTATTGAATCATATACACTACTAATAAGCTAGTTTGTATAACATTCATAATTATGTTAGGAAAATTAGCTATAAATGTTGTTACCAAGAGTTGGTATCCATTTGTACTCAACAACCCATATATTTAGTATAGTGTCTAATAAAACAAAATCTAGCATCCACAAAAGTGTAGATTCTCAAGCACCAAAGAGATAGCTTTATGTAACTCAGGAAAGTTTCCCATTATCATCTGGGAAACTCTTTCCCACACTCTAGGTTGGACCTTCTCCAACATAAGGGGGAATTCAAGGATGTGGAATTGCGGCTCAAGGTGAAGTTTGAAGAGTAATCCTTGACAAAATAAAGGTTGTAGTATATGGAAGGAAATGGAGATGAGAGAGGGATATGAGAAAGAAATGAATGGGAAGAAAAGGGTAAGGAAATGAAATGAGACAGTTGCCTCTCAATCTATTGAGTTAATGAAGTCATACAATATTGAAAAAATGAAAGAAAAAGTTGATGCATTCATCATTTAGGTGCATAGTTAAGGTAAACAAAATCAATTTCATATATTTAATCTCAAGTATTTGTTGGAAATGGCTTATAGAAACTAGTCTTACAAAGTTAGAGTTTCCACTTATTAAAGAAACATGAAGGTGTTGTTTTATGGCTGAATTATGATTCCAATCAACAACTTAATTTGATAGAATATGCATAGTAATGCAAAAATCAAATAAAAGGGAGAGTGTCCCCACATTGATTTACTCCTAAATGAGTATTGTGTTCATTAATAGAGGTCTTCAAATTGGAAAAACAACAAGAGTTTTCTACAACAAATAAAGAGAATAAACATGAGAATAACAAAGTAGTAGATGCAATACCTCACTTCTTCATTATTCTTCAAGTGTTTGATATACAAGGGAGCTCAATCTATGATCATATCCAAGCCCCTACTCAATATTCCATCACTTCTCAATATCACTGCACTTCAAATCACTCATTTGTTAATGAATGAAGAGAAAGCTCATTTTCATAAAGGTAGATACATCTCTCACACAATCAAAAGCCATATTTTCCTAACCATATCCATGACAAGTCAAAAAATAAAAATAATATTTAGAGTAGTTAGGCCCATTCTCATCCAAGTTGACTTGTCAACTATGATCAGTAGTCTCCACTCTCTCCAAGAGAGGTCACTCCATCTAAAAATATGAATTAATGTACAAGATAAACCTCCAAGAGAGAGATTGTATCACTAAAAATAGGCTTTGACCATGTCAAGAGGATAAGAGGTCCACTTCCAAGTGCACTCTCCAATATGCTAGATCAATTATATATTAAAATACACCATGACATAGAAGAATGTACTCCATGGTCCACCTAGAAGAAGTCGCCAAGTGTGCCCTCCAATATGCATGAGATAAGAAAATAATATAATACTCCCTCTAGGAGAGCGCTTATCAACCAAATCCTCAAATTAGCAAGTGTGGTCAAGGTAAATGAATATGTTTGTAATGAACTCATTATGAAGAAGAAATCCTCCACACATGTGAATATAAAGGTCGATCGCCCCTACAAATATAGGAATCAATGTGCAAAGGTATCATCAAAAGTGGAGTGCCCCACTTTTGAATCTTGATTATATGGCAAGGTGGTTACCACTCCGTAAACAATGATTAAGAGGATAAGTATGAGGAATAAGGAGTTAACAACCCTATCTACTTACCAAGTCAACAAGAATCCCAACAAATTCCAATACTAAGGGGATGACCCTCTACTTAACAAAAAAAATAATAAATAATGTGATCTGCCTCACTCCATAAATGTGGTGTACTCCATCAATGTGGGTGTTGTTGTTGTTAGTAGTTACGTGAGGTATCCTCACTAGCTAGGACGACCTACAAAAAGGAAAACGAATAAAAATGTATTTTATTATGCAAAAAGAGAAGTCATCTTAGTAAAAGAAGTCAAGTCGGCCCCAATGAAAAATTCACACAGAAAAAAAAAAAAGTATAAATAAGAGGGATGCCTCCTCATTTGGACACATCTCACTCAAGTTTGGTCAAGCAAGGAGATGTTCGCTCTGGGTTGTAGAAGACTGATTTTTGGGGCTCTTTCTTTTTGTATCTTCTATATTTGTGATCTCTCTTCATATAGATCACTCTTATATCTGATGTATTTGTATTATGTATTGAATCTCTGAGCAAGAAAGGATTGCTGGGTTTTTCCTGAGTTTGGGTTTTCCAAGGGTAATCTATTGTGTCTCTTGTGTTTTGTGCTTGATTATGTGAAAATTATACTGCTATATTATTACAAATCTAACAGGTTATGGGTCCACACCATGCTCCCGCTGCACAACTGCCAGAAACTGGTTCTTCTTGATTCTAGGGTTTCCATCCACTTATTCAAAATAAAAGGAGGATTGCTCAATTTTCCCAAGGAGGGTGCATCTTTCAATGGAGACAAATTTCAGTTTGGTGAAGTTTCAGTTTTGACCTAGAAATTCTGTAGAAACTACAGAAATTAGGGTTTTAGATTGTGATTTGTTCTGACCTTAGATCTGGAAGAAAAGGAGGTCTATCCTACTTGCCTTAGGAGGGTGCATTAGCCTGTGGATTTAGTTTTATCAAAGTCCAAGTTTCAATTTTTGGCCCTCTCTTGCTAGGGTTTCTGCAGCTGGTTTCGAATTCAGTTTTTGACCTATTTCTGAACTAAGGTCAAGATGGTTGTTGGACTCAGAGTAGAAGACAGATTGGAGGGAGTTTCAAACTTCTGATCTTGGAAGAGTAGGATGCTTATGCTCCTAAATGAACATGATCTCAAGGATGATATACTCAGAGATATTCTAGAGCCAGAGGGAGCCCAAGATAAATCAAGACACGAGAAGAATGAAGCCATAGCCATGAGGATCTTGATGGACTTAGTAAAAGATCATCTTGTACCTCTTATTGCAATCCAGGACACTGCCAAGAAGATGTATGATGCCTTGAAGAAACTTTATGAGAATGATAATCCGAGCAAAATATTGGCCCCGAAAGACCAACTTCATCAAGTGAATTTTATGAAGGATGATTCGGTTTCTTCTTACTTCTTGAAGATTGCTCAGATCAGAGATCAACTAATGGTTGTTGATGAAAGTGTCCCTAACAGAGATATTGTGTTGACTTCCATGGGTGGTCTTCCTTCAGAGTGGAAGCCATTTGTAAAAAGGATATGTGATCATGGTCAGTTTCCCACCTTTGATTAGTTTTGGTCAAAATGCATTCAAGAAGAAACAAGGGAACTTGCCTCTACCTCAAAATAAAAAGGAAGAAGAACTAGTTCTTGCAACCAGAATTGGAAAGAAGAGAGGAAAGAGGAACAAGGGAAAGAAAGACATCAAGTCAATCCAAAGTACAAAGATCAAGAAGGATGGATACAAGCTCCAATGTTTCAATTGTGGCAAGCTAGGTCACTTTCATGCAGAATGCCGGAAGAAAGGAAAAGGAAAGCATGATTCCTCTACAACTAAAGAGAAGCATGCACCAAAACAAGAAGAAGAAATTCAGAAAGATTACTTTCTTGTTACTACTCTCTCAGGCAATGATGCTCATGAAGATTCTTCACAAAAGAGGTCAAGGAATGAAGAAGATGATCTTAAGGAAATTGCAAAATATCATCGAAAGGAGTACTCTATGAGTGTACCAATGATTGTAGTATCAAGATGATGTGATTGTCATTGGTGATGAAGATCTAGTTGAAGATCTGAGGATTCCTGTAATTTCTGCAAGGAGGCAGAGATCAAGAGAAAGCCAACAAAACAATAAAAGATAAGTATTAGTACTATCATTTGAGTTATTCTTTAAATCCTTGAATGTTTGGTTTAAAGGATAAAGTTCACAACAATTATATGTAGATATGTGATACAACTATGCATGACTGAGATTGACGAGCAGTAGGCTCGTGTAGTGCATGTTGGGAGAGATTATGTGCTACGACCTACAAGAGACTTGTTCCAAAGAACAACCGATAGTTGTTCAGCAAGAGGACAAGTGATGGATGTGAAGATCCCATTGATACTCAATATTTAAGAGGGAGTAGGATGCTCAGATGCAAAGGGAGCAGGGCGCTTGAAGATTGATGTTTGCAACATTGGGAAGACATTTCCCCAGTATTAGCCAAGTGACTTGGCTAAGGGGTGAATGGCCCGAAGGCAGAGTCAGTGTTCAAGATTTGGTTCAAGTTGGCATCCAAGATGACACCTTCTATAGGCTGATGGACTAGCCAATGAGAATCTCTAGAGGGAGAGTATGATGTAAAGTTGCAGAGGGAGCCTACATCACGGTTCTAGAGGGAGTGTGGAGTGACATCCAGGTACATTCAAAAAGAGCAAGAGCAAGAGCTCTAACATATATTCAGGATATTTAGCCTTAATGAGTCACATCAGTGATTTAGAGCCTTCCAGTTTTGAGGAAGTAGTTGGACACCATGTCTGGAAAGATGTTATGATGGGTGAGGATCAATCCATCATGAAAAATGATGATCTATTTCTCATAGGGGACGAGAGTCTGATTGACAGATGCAAGAGGGAGTTAACCCATGAGTTTGAGATGAAAGACCTACAATTGATGTACTATTTCTTGGGCTTAGAGGTGTGGTAGGGACCGGATGAGATATTCCTTGGACAAGTGAAGTACACCATTGATATCTTGTGCAGATTTGGTATGATGGACTTGTTATCACACCATAGTAGCTGGGATACTATTCTTGCTGAGCAGATATCTGCACATTTCAGAGCTTAGCTTTTACAGAGATTAGTTGTGATGAGCTTGTATATTGAGATCACTCAAAATCAGAGCAGTATATTGTATCAGAATTTTATTAGACCTTGTGCCAAGGCTGAGCGTTGAGAGCAGAGCTGTTGGGAATCGACCCCCCCCACGAATCGATCCCGAATCGCGCTCCGGAAGGAATCGGTAAGGAATCGATTCCAGAATCGCGATTCCTCATGGATTCCTCCCGGAATCGATTTCGTAATTCGTGGTTCCTTGGAGAAAAAAACACTCCTTGGAATTTTAGGAATCGATCCGGAATCACTCCGGAATCTATGCATTCGTATCGATTCCTTAGCGATCCTAGGCAAAACAATCGCTCCTGAAAATGCTTCCTGAGCGATTCCTTTTTTTTTTTTTTTGTCAGATTGGCTAGGGTTAATTTGGGCAAATAAAGTCTATTGGACTCCATTTGGACTCATTTTATGCCCTCAGTGGTAAGCCTCTTTCCATTTTTAAGACTCTGATTTTCTTGTATTTAAGCTGAAAATCCCTGCTTATGCATGTAGACTTTATGTTTCACCTTCTAGAGAAACTTCCTTCAGAAGATATTTTCATATTCTGGAACCAAATGATATGGAAAAGTCATCATCTATATTTCCCTGGGAATGAAAGTTTGCAGAATCTCAATGAAGTATCAGGACATGAAAAGCCACAGCTTGGGAGTGTATGGATGGAAAGGAAGAAAAATAATCAGTGTCCATTGATATCCAAGAGTGGCAGATGTATGAAATACGTGAATACAGTGACGATACATCTATATAAAATTCTTCCCATGGACTGAGACATAGAATATAAATCAATAGGTTTGGTGGTTGGCGGTGTTGCTTGGAAGCTCAGGTGACACATTAGGAGTCGTACAGTGAAGCATAAAGCTCAAATCATGTATGTTATTCATCATCTATATACATAAAGCTCCCAAGTGTTTGTTACATAATATCTTTTGCTCTAAACAAATGAATAGTTGGATGACAGTATTCTTCTGATATCTACTGAAGTGCTGGTGTTTCAAAATTTACAGTAGAAAGAGTTTTAGTTCTTTGAGTAACTGTAATACTTATCAAGGATTACCTAACATTTGTTGTGGCTGCATGTATTTTTGCTTCCTTCTCTCTTTTGCTTCCTTGCCCAACACCATTGACATCATTATTTTCAGAATATCTTTTAAGCTCTCACTCATCACCTAGTTTCTTCCTATGAAAGAAGCCCTGGTTGCTTGTCTTCTATGTGAAAGCTTTGTCTATTATTCAAAATTTCAACAAGCATTGAAATTGCTCACCATTTTTCATTTAATTTGAGCATTATAATGGTTTCCCCAAACACTGGTACCAAAAAAAAAGTTCATTTGATGCACTGCCTAATTCATAAAATAATCCTTGGTATGAAGTGAGATTAACTTCCAATGACAATTTTGGTGGAGCCTAATGAAATGAATCCTTGATCTTACTCGCAAGATACATACATGAGCTATACAAAGGTATATGACATCAACCATGCATCCAAATCATTTATTCTTTTCACTACAACCAAATGTTCTAAAATAAAAAATAGCTCTACTTTTATACTAGGCCCTTACATTCTTCAGTTTATCATGTAAGATGTTGCAATTGCCATGCTAATTTGGAATCTACAATTATTGATGGTGTGAATGGTACAGTGCATTTCACCTTATTCACCAGTGACCTCTTTCACTGATGTGGACATACACAATTGAATGTAGTGATCCAAAGAAAGGCACATACAAAACACGTGAACATACAAATGGCATACAATGAGGCAAAGAAAGAGACACACAAACAAAAAAGAGAGACAACCAAGACGAGAATAGAGAATTGTTGATACTCTACATTGCTATACACTCTTCCATTAGAAGTTAATAGAGTATGACAATGCCAAAAAAAGAGTAGGCATCGAGGATTTTGTAGGACAGTTACAAGGAGAATATTGCAGGTTAGTTACAACTTACAAGTAATACTGTCGATCACTTACATGGAACTTTTAGACTGTCAAGAATATTCAGACAGTTGGTCTCAAAAACAGTTACAATCATAGTTAGCATATATGAACTCGGATTTGGATTCAGATTCCATGCAATTCTGAAAAAGCCTTGTTGGAAGAATCCATATCCAAAAAAAAATTGGAAGTATGGATGTCATTAATATGAAGAAACATACTAATGATATTTGATAAAATAGAAAACAGTCTGCATGTTAATTTTAATCAAATTCTAATTAATACAATTTGGTTATATGAGAAAAATGGTATTGACATATGAGGGTCAAATACATACAGCATTGTCTTAAAGTCGATGCCATCAGCTACCCATTTGTACTTCCCTTACAAAAATTCAACTTCTGTTACAAAAATTCAATCATAGAGTTTGTTTTATAAAGTAAATCTTAACAATAACTTAATATCTTTGCAAGTTTGATATTGGATTTAAAGACATCACTTGCAAATGGTCATTGCCATAGCTATGTCATTCCAGAAAATCTTCTGAGATGTCCTAGATGATTGATGTTATATCAATGTGTACTAAATGGTTATATGAATATCTATGTTTTGATGTTTTCTATACCTAATTCGGCATAATACATGTTTTTTTTAATTTATATGCATCAAAATATATTAAAATATATATTATATAAAAAACGCTCCCGAAACGGAAGCTTTTGAAAATTTCGCTTTTCGCTCCCGCTCCCGCTCCCTGCTCCCAACAACGTAGGTTGAGAGCTTAGATTTGATGACCGATGTGACCCTTTGTTCCATACAGTTTTAGTTTAGTGCCCAGTGATGTTTTGCAATAGTGTTTCAGATGTATATTGATGATTATTTTGATGTGATGTGACCTGTGGACTTCTAATTATTGACTTTGGATTATTATATTCTTGTTTTAGTCATCTTCATAGCATTGACTTGGCATATGATTCAGGATATGGCAGTACTATTTAAAATAAAATGAAATTTCTTGGATGATGTTATAAATATAAAATGGATGTATTACTTGCACACTTAGGTTTTCTAACAATACTCACCGGTTTCATTACCCTCCCGTAAGCATAGATATGGCCTTCCTTGACATTCTTATTTGCTAGCTTAGGCACCACATTCATTTGGATCCATCCATCCATGACCTTCCTAAATTGGCTTTTACCTTTGACTTGCCTTCTTGACTTCTTGATACTAAGGACTTCCCCATTACTACCTCTGTGTTGGACCGCATCCATGTTTGTTTTGTGTCTCGGCTCTGAGTTGGTGACGGAACTTGCCTTCGGTGAGTCGGATTGTATGCCTAAATCATTCTGGTTGGTTGTCCCGATGTTTGGCACTGCGCAGGACTCCCCCTAGTCACTTGAGATGTTGTTGGCTAAAACTGAAAACTCATGTACTATTTGTATTGGAAATGCATTATGAAAGCCTGTGAACTTAAAATTCTAGAATGTGTTTCTTAAAACACCTGAATAAAGGCTATAGCGATGAACTGCTAAAAATAGTCCTCAAAGAGTATAGAAAAGGTCCACAAAGCAATGGTTACTCAAAGTTATATCTATTATTGCTGACCTTGTATATATATGAACATGCTCCAGATGCAAGCTGTGATTAGTTGTGATTCTTAGCACATGTGAAATCCTATAGGGGTTATGTAGGCCAAAAAGGCCATGGAAATGAAATGAATGATCCTAATGAACTTGGATCAACTTGATGTAGACATGATGCCTAAGTTGAATAAACACTCTTTAAACAACTTATCCATTTGTGAGGCACAGCCCTTCCCTTTGTTATTTTGTCCAGCACAGAGTGTAGCTCCCCCTCTCCCTATCCAAAGTGTCACCTAGTTGAGTTTGGTCAAGTCATCTCCTTTTGCCCAACCTTGTCTTAGCCTTCACCCTTAGCTAGCAGTTAGACCATGTCCAATGGGTGAGTCTGTCGTTAAAGCTTTTGTGCAAGTAAAATATAATTAACATTAAATATATATATGTATTAAACTGCCATGGAATGATGTTTATACTTTAAGTTAAGCTGTGAGTGTGACTAGAGGAACATGTCTTAGTCTATTGTTGTAATCTTGTCCTTGGTTATATTTTGACCTAGTCAAACATAGTTTGACCATGGTCATTCTTGGGATCCATGATGATGTAGACCATGTATGCTTATGGATGATGATTGATGGTCCCACATACTCTTGTTGATGACTCCATATGGTGAACATATGATTCAGATGATGATTGATGCAGTTCAATAGTTTTATTATTATTTCCAGATCATTAGATTTTACACTTTCCAGGTATGGTGGACCCTACAGTTGACCCCTCAGGTCAGCCCATGGTGTATGAGTACACATTTCTAGTAGATTTGGGTCTTCTGGATCCATTGAGACACTTATCCTTCAGTTCCGGGCATTTGTGACAATGATAGATGCAGTTTTCCACTTGTTGACCAATTTTGGGCATGCTGTCCCAGCGTATCCAGCAAAGGCTTGGAGGCCAGTCGTTGCATAGGGCACTGTGTCTGAAGGGGGTGGTCCAGCCACTTGATTTTACCATTATACCCCCCTTCTAGATAGCGTGGTACCATCATTTTGACAGCGTAGGCACCCTGGGTGGTAGTTTGAGCAGTTTCAGGGTTTTTCGGGAGGATTAAAAATGGAATAAAAGGGTCACTGAGGAATTCGATTTGGGTAATTGAGGCAAGGTTTTGGCACTTGGTCTTCTCAGAGGTCTTCCAGGGTCAACCCCCCATATTCCAAATCAGTCAGCATCAGTTAGTGGGGTCCACAGTGGCCACAAGAGGCCTTTTACTGCATGTCTCTCTCAGTTATGGAGACAGGATTTTGGTCATTTGTGTTATTTGGACATGTCATGGTCCTGTTACTTTATATTATTGTGCCATGGGGATGAGCTAGTAAGGATTGATGCCTCCTAGCCCCACCATGAGCTTCTTGAGTCATGTCCATGTCATATTAGGTGGGGCCATGTATATTTAGCCCCCTTTAGGAATGATGTCACCCTCCTTAGTCTTTTTGAGGGATGACATCACCCTCTCTTTGAGTGATCCATTTGTTATATTGTAGGCTCATCCTAGCCATTGATTATATTGTTAGATCTTTTGATCTCAACCACTCACTTGTTGTATTGAGAAGTGGTTTTGTAGTTTAGGGTTTTGGTCTTTATTATCCTATATAAGGGGGAGACCCCCCTATTGTAAAAGTTATCTAGAGATTTTTGGCTCTTGGCTATTGGAATAAAAATACCTTTTTGGGCATCTTGGATCTTGAAGTTGGAATGCTTGTGGTGATTGTAAATGCTTCTTCCTCTGCAGTGATAGACATTGGTGGCCATCTTGATTTTATCTTCAACTAACACTGTTTTGTAGACGAAGAAGATGATTTTGAGGAGTGCGTATTGGTGGGGAGGCCTACCCTACAAGCTCCAAGAGGACGTTTTGGGTGACAGGGAGTTGTTTTGTCTTTGTACCAACAATTTCATGTTCTTCATCTCTTTGTTTGCATCTACTTCCATTCTTGTTTATTGATTGATCTTTGTGTCCTTGATTGACAGGAATAGGGAGGCCGATTTGGTTGAAGGAGGAAAAACATTGGCAAGAAGGGCTCATCAAGTTTGGCATTTGATCTCTGTGGTAAGTAATCCTCATCTCAAGCCTCTTCCATCTTCATTTTCCAGGTATGTTCCATGAGGTATGACATTCTTCTATCCTACCCATCTATTCTCTTAAATCAGAAAACCCTCATTGATTAAAACCCTCATTTTTACTTTTTTTCTAGATATACTTGGATCTAGCTTGGCTTTGGGGATAATATCAAGAACCCACCTCTATAGTAGTATGCATGGCAATTCGTATCTATAGTTTGGTGTTGATTGGCCTGCATTTGACACACTTCCCAAAGCACCTAGCCCTCCTTGAGGCAACTCGCACTCCTTAAGGAGGCTAGTGGGGCTAGTTCCAAGTTATGGGTAGGTAAGATACCACTTGATTTGCATAGATCTACCTTGATAACATACCCCTAGTGCTTCACCTTGTTGATTTTCACCTCGTGGGCCCCATTCCTCATTTTGAGGGATTGAGCCCCACTTGGGTCACTTGGTGATGCATTTTCAACCTTAGATCTATGGAGATCTAGCTCATATTGGGGCATGCCACTTCAAACCCACCTTCATAATTTCCTTAACTACCCCGATCTACATTTTGGTGAAATTTGGACTCCATTTTCCCCTTCATCTCAAGGCACTAGTCTCCCCTGGGCATTTCACACTCCTTGGGTTAGTGCCCTTTTGCTAGATCCCATATGTGGGTGTTGTCTATCTCATCTTAGATCCATAGATCTACATCATTGCATCCCCTTAGTGCCATATCACCCCTAATTTGACCAAGTGGGCCCCATTTGGACCATTTTCCACTTTTTAAGGAGTGGGCCCCACTTGTGTGTTTTCATGGTACTAGATCTATCCATTTGAGCTTCATAAGTGGCCTTAGTCATTCATTGGTTGAAATACTTGTCACCTCCTAAGCCTCTTCAACTACACTTAAACTCTTGGGTCCACTTAATCTAACTCACTCATTGGTTCCGTAACTCAATTTACACGTTTCCCTAGGAACCTTTGGGTTAGCTAATCTTCATTGATTGGATAGGGTCTCCCCCATGGTCTTGATTCATCTTGATCTAAAGTGAAGAGTGCCTCGGTTATCGTGACTCCCAGCTTGCATTGAGAACCGTTGCATCTCTTGGGTTACCTCTTTAGTTGTCTATGTCCTCTACCATCCCGGATGGGATACCTTTAGGGACAACTACAAGTTGTGTGATAACATTTTTGGCGCCATTGCCGGGGAGGTAGAGGCTTACCTTAGGTGTCTGCGATTATCCATGCATAACTCATATCTTATCGCATCCGGATTAATCTAGATGGTTATCATTTCAATCCTTAATTAAACATATCCATCTATTTGTCACTCACTCTCTCCCTGCATTTTTACGACATACATCTTGGTAGAAGAGTCTAAAATCTACCTTGCGACTCCAATATGTGACTGCGCTGAGAAACGAACCCATAAAAAGATGTCTTCTCAAGACAATATCTCTCCTGAGATTACCATGGAATTCATGTCAAACATGTGTGAAATGGTCACCAACATTGCTATGTATCTTAAAAATCAAGATGAAGATCTTAAAAGACGTGATCATCAGACTAAAGAAATGTTAAAAATCCATTTGTAACAATTCGGTTCCTCCTAAGGCTAGTTCCCCTCTAAGTTACCGGAAACGTCCTAGTAGCCTTGGTGAAACGCCGTTCCCCATTTCGGATCCTGAAACGGAGGGGATACAGACCTGAAATGTCATTGAAACGTATCGGAGTGGTACATATACGTTTCAAGGGTTTTGGAAACGTTTCAGGGGAATTCTGAAACGTATCAGAGAGAGAGGGCCATGTTTCTAACGGTTTTTTTTAATTTCTGAAGTCAAATTTTTAATTGTTTCCCTGGTCTACATTGAAACCCTAAAGGACCCATGACCTCTCCATGGAAGCTATAAAGAATATTAAATGGTAATATTAAATTCTTAAAGTAAAGTGACATTCTCCTTATATTTCATTTTCTATCCTTTTACTTAAATTTTTAACATTACCATTAATTGTTTCAGGATGTTTGAGAGTGGTTCCAACCTCATCGGGCTTCATATGCAAAAAGTTGAATTTTTAATCCCATTCAGAATTCAACAGACTTAACAGTTTTCAGGATTTCAGGATTGCAACATTGCCACTGGATTCAATCAAGCACATTGACCCCTCTATGTACCTTGATGTTGGTGGTGTTGATTATTGAACTCCTCTGTCTTAAATGGACTTTGACCCACTTCCATAGCTAGAGAATATGAACATTGGTGTTGGACTAGTGCCTTCAAGCCCAGGGGAATCAATCCAGGCTCAGGATCCCTATTTTCAGTCTACTTTTGTTGAGGACATAGATGATGACTCTGACTCTGAGCATGAGGATTCAAATGATATTAGTTAAAAGTTTTCATAGTATCATGTTACATGTATGATTAATGATATTTGATAGTAGTCTTAGGTGATGATGATGATGTACAATGATAATATTATAATGATTATGATGACAATGATAATATTATGATGATGACGATATATATATATATATATATATATATATATATATATATATATATATATATATATATATATATATATATATATATATATATATATATATGTCGTTTTCCCGCCATATCGTATCTGGATTTTTTGAAAATTTGTCGTATCTGTGTCTCCCCCCGTATCCGTATTCATTTTCGTATCTGCTTCAGTGCAACTTAGGTTCCCCTAAGCCTCAACAACCTAAGCCAGTTGATTCGCAGCCTAGCAAGGCAGTGCATCCTAACAATCAACCTGTGTGAAGAATCATGCCCAAAAATCCAAAGCTTTCATCTAAAGTTATTACAAAGGGAAAAGTTGTGCCTAGTGCTAGTCGAGCCCCTACTGCAAAAAAAAATCCACATCAAGAGATTAAGATTGATCTTCCTCCTAAAGCTAATGTGCCTAAAGCAACTCTTTGGAGAAAACAAACTGGGCCTTTGAAGACAAAGCCTCCCATGATTTTAAAACCTAATCAAGAGCATCCAAGAACAAATGTTCCTAGTAAGTTAACCAATTCATCTGCTTTAGTTTCCTTAAAGGATTTAATCAAAATTTCGTTTGTCAAGTATGACATTATGAAGTTCCTGGGTTTGAGTGTAAACGAAAAAGATAAAGAAAACCCCTACAACTTAAACATTGATGTCACTAGTTTCTTAGGAAAAATGAACATGCCTATTCCTTTCTGTGAAATATTCAAGATCCCCTCTTTCCACAAAAGAGCTACCACCCATCTAGGAATCCAAACAAGGAAGCAAATGACAAAACTAGTTTCCGTGGAATCTAAGGATTCCCCTGTCATGATCCAAAGTGTCTCTGGTGACAACTTTGGGGGTTGCCCTCCCTTTTATATAGAACTGGAAGTAAATGGGTTGATATTGCATAACTACATGTTAGATTCGGGAGCTGAGGTCAATGTCATGCCCCTAAGAGTCATGAAGCAACTTGAGCTAGTGCCTACAAGGCCTTACATGAATGTATGTGGGATGGATTCTAGAACTGTGGAAGGTATTGGGATAATAGAAAATATTCCTATTAGGTTGGCTGCCTGTTCTAATATTGAGCATTCAATGAACATCCTAGTCCTAGATGTCCCTGATGTCTGGAGAATGTTGCTATCCAGGGAATGGTCAGCAAGACTAGGTGAAAGTGTGCAAATGCATCTCACATATGCCATAATCCCAATTGTTAAGGGTTCTGTTATCACCGATCTTGTAGTTTCTCCTAAAAGGTGGATCCGTAAGGATGGTAGAGGGGATGGGAAACCAAAGAGGTGAAACCAAGATAGCCTCGATTCCCAATGGATGGTTGTCATGCCAATCGAGGCAATCTTCACTTGATGTTATCTTAGCCCAAGACAACAATGGGGGAGACCCAGATCTACTCTCGACAGGAGAGATCAAACCAATACACCAGATCAAATCAATGGAGGATGAAGTACGTAAGGTGTAAGGTGAAGTAAACCCTAGATCTATGGATGAATTCACAAGGTGAGTAATGGATTGGATCAAGAGGCTTAAGCAATATAAATTTGATCCAATTTGGTTATGCAAGAGACTTATGAGATTAAACACTAGATCCATAATCAAGGTACTAGTCAATGATTAGAAAATCCATTGCCTTGGGAACCGTGTCCAATGCAGGGAGGTCAAGGATGGGATTGGGGCTAACCAGTACCAAAAGATAAACTTGATGAAAGGATATGACAGTATCAAAGAACCCAAGTCTCAGAGAAAGATCAAAACACTGAAAAATTGGCCAAGTGAGGAAGTGCGCTAGGGTTTAGGGATTAGTGCCTTTACGTTTGGTCCTTATGGAGTCACCCAAGCATGACGCCTAGGAGAACCCACTTTGGGTTTAACCTGATCTACACTACCCATATGTGATTTGCCAATTCATCAAGGGATTTGATCCATAGATTTTTCCAATTATTTTGAGTGAGGGTTTTAACAGTAATAATATGATGCCAATGGATTGGAACCAAGAAATAGGAAGCAAACCTATGGATCTTACCTGGATAACCTTGTAGATGCCTTGATGATGATGATCTATGCAAGCCCGATCAATTTGAGAAGATTTGGAGAAGTTTTCTATGAGATCGATTTGCCCAAGGAAGCCAATGCGCCCTCCCTCCTGCAAAACAAACGTCAACAATATCAGATTTGATGCATCAAGAGAAAAAGACAAATGCTACAAGAGAAATAACAAGAAGATAGCATAGATCATAATGATACTAATGATAACCCCCTGATACAAGCGATGCCAAACAAGCGAGTTGAGGAAACCCTACAAAAACGCCCAAGTGAAGTCGCCCTCCTGTAGACAAGACAAAGATTTCCAAAAATACCCAAATGGTAGGATGCAATAGACTTTACAATCACCATTGAAGAACACCAGATGCAAAGGAGGCCCAAGAATTTCCATAAGAGAGTTTTTCTATTATCAAGATTCCAAGAGCCAAAAGACCCTTTACAATGAAAAGCTCTCTCCTTTAAATAGGATGGAGAGATACCAAAACCCTAACCACCTTTTGAATGGATGGCTAAGATTAAAAGATCAACATGATCTAATCAATGGTTGAGATGAGCTCAACATAAAGTACATGGATCAATATAACAATATAACATATAAATGGACCAAATCGCCCTAGGAGAGGGGGTCCCACCAAATGTCAATGATAAAACATAATAACTAGCTCATGGTGGGTCTAGGGGGCAATATCTATCCTTCCTAGTCAATCCCCGTGGCACAATCATAACATATGAACAATCCTAGCACCAAATCGTGCCTCTCTGGAAAGTCGTGAGCCTCCAAAGGCTCTAGAAAACCATAAAATGTGCCAAAGAGATGGATGTGGGTCCCACGGAATGGTGAAACTGTTTTGGAAGGTGTGTAAGACATCAAACTCATTATCAAAGATCATCCCCTGCCATTTCCTTAACTCAGTAACCCAAATCGAATTCCTCAGTAGCTATTTTTACCATTTTTAATCTGCCTCGGGAATTGTGAACATGCCCAAACTGCCTCCTAGAGTGCTTGCGCTGTCAAGGTGAGCCCACCAGGCTCTCTAGGAAGGGGGTAATATGGTAAAAACAAGTGGCTGGACCACCCCCTCCAGATACAGATCCCTAGGTGAACCAATCAAATCATCCCTCTGCTCTGACAGGCCATCTAATATGGCAAAACTGCACTAGGATGGCCAATTGAGGCCAATCATCACTGTAACTGCTCAGAACTGAAAACATACTGTCTCATTGGACTCAGAGAGCCCAAATATATCTAAGGTTTGTATTCATACACCCTACGGATCTCTACATGATCATATAAAATATCCAATATACCCAGACATACCAAATAATAATAATCTGTAAAAGTGCTGAAAAACACAAATCATCATCATAAGCCTAAGACCACTGCATAGAACCATCTGGTGACCTGTACTAGACCATATATCATATCTATGCATCACTTGAGGTCTATCCACCTCATGTCCTGCAGTTGACATTGGTCAAACTAGGTTTGACCAAGTCAACATGACCAATAATATGACCCAGGCTGTCATCAAACTGCTGCAAGTGTTAAAGGTTAAAGCATGCTATACAACTCATTCAAGTAACAATTATAGTAATAAAGAGTTTTAAATATTAATTATGACTCAGACTAGACTTTCAAGACCATACTCACTTCATAGTTGTGACCATTTTGCTAGTGGAGGGTGAAGGATGAAACTGAATGGGCTAGGCTAAGGGATGACTACTAACTTGACACTGTGACACTTTGGATATGGAAAGGGATTACACACTGTAATGTATTTTGGAAAAGCAATAACACAGGGGACGGTTGTGTCTCACAAATGGGTAAGTTACTTTTAGAAGTGCTTATTCACCTTAGCAGATGCTCACAATCCATGTCAATACAAATGAGGCCAACAATCGTTTAGATATAGAACCATTGCTTTTTGGGCCTTTGAGTATCCATAGCCTTCGATCTATGTGTGTTTAGAAACACATTGCATAGATTTACATTTATATAAGGCTTTTATTTCACATTTCACATTTCATAGCCAATTTCATTAGGCTTGCCTTGCATTCACATGTGTTTAGAAACACTTGTTACCTGAATGGGCCTTTGAATAGATATACATTTGATTTCCAAAGCCAGTTTCATTTGGCTTGCCTTTCGTTTGCGAGTGTTGAAAAACATTTTCAAGAACGGTCTTTCACATAAGATATACATTTCATTTCCATATATTGTATTGATGATAGTACTATCTGTTTCAGGTTTAGCCAACACAACTTAAGGAAACTCAGAGCCGAGACACAATAAACAAGGGGAGGCTCATCCAACAAAGAGGCTTTAGCGGGGGAAGGTCCTCCATGCCACTAGTCAAGTAGTAAGTCAAGGTAATAAGAAAACTGGAAGGTAATGGATGGGTGGAGACAATGAATAATGAGACCAACACTAGCAAGCCAAAAGATGGTGGGAATGATCAACTCTATTCTCCCTAAGGAGGGTAAAACGGATGAGTATAGGTCAAGAATTTCTAAGTCTGAGTAGGGACAAAATATATAATATAAAGATATAACCATGTCCACATATCTATATGATCGCTAGATCATGATACTAAATGCTAAGACATGTCACAAGAATGAGTATAAAAGCAATATAACCAAAACACAAGATAATACCTACTGAGTCATATACCTGAATGTACACAATCTGAGCCAACATCTGTCCACTGAAAACCTGCTACTGCAATTCTGGGAAATACTGACTGCTCTGTAAATGGCTAAATGGCTACATCAGTCCTCAAATCTGAGTGTCCCGAGACTCAGTCATGGCATGGGAATAACACTGTTGTCCAATATCAAATAGTGATCCATAATAGATGCTCATAACGACATCTCAATGTAAGGGAACTAGCTGAAAAGTGTATTGGAATCTGAAAAATAGAACATGGTATCCCAGCTACTATATATGTGATAACATTAACCACTGGTTCGGAAATCCTTTTCCATTGGCCAGTCAAACCGGTCGGTTCCGGTTCAAACTGGGCCGGTTTTCAAAACATTGATATTACCATGCTCCCAAACATTTTGGTACAGTCAAATTTGTGCCCGGGGCACTAGGCAGAGAGATATAGGCATTTTATTCTTTTACAGTTGATTTTTCGAGGATTAAAAATGGAAGAAATGGCTAATGAGGAATTCAATTTGGGATATTGAGGCAAGGAATTGGCATGAGGATTGTTTAGAGGATTTTTGTGATGCATCCCACACCTTCCGGCACAGTT
The DNA here is from genome assembly GCA_027924585.1 of Larix kaempferi. Taxonomy (NCBI): domain Eukaryota; kingdom Viridiplantae; phylum Streptophyta; class Pinopsida; order Pinales; family Pinaceae; genus Larix; species Larix kaempferi. The sequence goes on along the minus strand of BSBM01000073.1, from coordinate 26,010,892 downwards.
TGTAGCATTTAGTGGGGTCCATGCACTCTAGACTATTATTTGGGGTTTTTATTATGTCATTGAGGGGGCACGATTTGGCCATGTGGTCACAATATGATGTTATCTTGAGTTATTATATGTTATTGTGCCATGGGGACATGCTAGAGAAGGATATGTTACACCTCCTAGCCCCACCATGTGCTTATGTTATGTGTCTAGTCACTTTTTATGTGGTGCGTCCCCCTAGGGCAACTTAGTGAGTGATCCCCCTCTATTAATGTGTTGATCGATGTATATTGTATTTGGGATTTGTTGTCGCTGGATCGCACACCTGGTTAATGCAACATAAATCTATGCTACTGCTTGGTGCACCCTTGGGGGTAAGTCTCAAGTCAAGGCTGTCACCTGATCTTGACTCCTCCGTTTAGGCCGACTCCTAACTGAAGCCAAGGTGGGTAGTCCCTTTGGAAAGTTTCCAAGGTTAATTAGAATTTCTCAGTAAATTTATTATGGATTGTTTTTTAGGAGTTTTTTAGGGGGTTCGATTTACAAAGTCCAAGTTTGTTTGCAAAATGGTTTTATAGAGACGTTTTCAATAGTAGAAAATACAAAACCACCAATATATAAAGATACAACAACAGTTTACTGGTATTAAGCAAAATATGAAATGATTGTTGTTGTGGACCAGTGCCAAATGGAGTCAATACATGAAAGTTGTTGTTGAAATGGAAAGTTTTGCAAATGTCTATTGGTTGATTTTAAATTATTAAAGATTTAAATTTGTTACGGGAAGAGGGGAAACTCCATAGATACCATGAGGTACGGGGAGTCGTGTCCGGTAATTGAGTGAAGGTGGCTCCTCATGAAGACGTGTGGTTTGAGTGAAGTCTCTAGGGCGGTGTTCAACACTACACCAACAAGGGTGTAGCCTAACTATGCCCTAAGGTCTCCTCTCGGCTATTCCCGCTTCTTCCGAGAAATTTTCCCACGCAAAACTCAAATAAATTAGTGTCGGATTGTCACTATGTCAGGGGTTGTTACTTTTATTAAGATGAGCTGTTAATTAAAATGTAAAAAATTAAAAAAGTGGTTACAACTCTTTCCGATTTCCCACAGGGCCAGGCAAATGCTCCCAAGGGAGAAGAGTATACTTTGAGCTGTAGGCCAAATATTTATTTTGATTTGCTTGTAAAAAATAAAGAAAGTGCTTGACAAAGTAATTTGCAAAAAGGAAAGATATAGGTCACCAAGTTTATGCGTCACTTTTTGATCAACCACCACTAATTGGCAATGCCTTTAGGGGGCGGTGAGAGCATACTATGTGGCAACGAAATTGGCTTTATTTGTTACTTGCAAAAAATTTGAAACTACTTAATTAAAGTATACAGCCTGTTAAAGCGGATTGTGCGCATGTGTTAAGAAAATAAAACAAAGGTTAGAAAAAATCACTCCACGAAAAGAGATTGTGAATCCCCCCAGGGGGGATGGGGTGTGGGTGCTGTGTAGCCCACTTGCTCCCGTTTAATACTCTTACAATATTTACCAAAAGAAAATTGCCTCTTAGTCCATTTAATTTGGATCCAAGGGCTTACAAAGTTCTAGAAATAAAAGCTTGAAGAAAGGGGGTCTACAGAATGTGTTTTTGGCACTTTCTGGCGAAAAATGGCCAGAACTTCTTTCTCTTTTTCCTTGAACCTGCTAAAAACCAGCAAGCTAATATGTTAAAATTTGATGGGCAAGATGAAACAAAAAAAATAAAAAAAATTGAAAAATTTTGTACTTGGAAAAATTTGCTAAGTGTAAGTACAAACTTTTAGCTTAAATCTAGTGAAAGATAAGGCCTTTTTACAATACTTAGATCTAACTAATTAAGCATGCTAAAGAAATATGGAACTAGAGAATAATCATGAAATACAGTGGATCTACTTCTTAAGCACTTTGCAAAGCAAAAATTGAAAGAGGGAAGATTTTTTGTTTGAGAAGATGGATGAAACTCTTCAAGCCCAAGCTTGATCTTTTGTGTTGGCCTTGGAAAACACCTGAAAACCAAAGATTAGCTTCAAAAAATGTGCCGAAGAGGAGAGAAGAGACAACCGAGTTCTAATCCCCCTTCAAGCTTGTGATATGCACAACTAAGAAAATTTCTTGCACATAATGAATTAGATCTTGTGCGTTTGAAGAAGAAAAATTGAAAGAGCCTAAATACAATCGAGTATAGTTGGTTACTTCCTAATATTTCAAAAGCAAAACACAAGTAAGCAAATTAACACCTGCAAATGTTTACCATGGTGGTCGAACCTAGGGAGGTTATTAAAGTCTATGTGTCTATGTATTTTTCACATGCTAGTCATCAATAATAAGTCATATGGACATGCACTAGGTCCCCTCTGCACTCTCAGTGATAGCTTGACCAAGCAATTCCTTTATGTACCAAAGGAGAGTGAGGGTCTTAACGTATCGATTCTCCCACGACCTAGTGGAGCCAGGATCCTCCATCAGTCTACTAAAGTCTATTATTAGACTTTCAGGATTAGGGCAGTCATGATTGGTTTGAATCTATGCTTCCACATCACTAAGACGATGAAGCACAGCAAGAGAGACCATGCAGTAAAAGCTAGCTTTGGCTTTATCGTATTCACAAAGGACCCGTGGCATGTGAGAGCGATGAACACCAACAGGGTCCTTATGCTTTGTTATCTTAACCCATACCATGATTGCACCAGGAAAAAGCCTCAACACCTGAATTGAGGAACAACTTAGAGAGTAATGGGATCCCCTAAATCGAAACCACAACGTCTCTCCAAGTTCTTCAAAAAATGAAAACCCGTGTCGTCTACCATTGAATTGATAAGGACCATCCATACTCCTCGCCATGGTTGAAGCCAAGACATCCACCCAAGGGTCATGAATTATCCAAAGGGGTAAACAATAGTTTTCATAATGGAGTTCAAAGTGTTGGATAGAGGCTGATGAGAACTTGACTGCAAATAGTACCTTCACGCGGGGGAGAAGGACCTTCCACTTTCTGTAATAATTTCTCGTTAGAAACCTAGTGCAATTGTAGATCTCGATGAGCTGGGTAGTCGCTAGTTGGAGGTTGGCTCAAGCTACATGTGTGTCCAAGCATCATGTGGAGTGTGAGGGCGACGCATGATACCCAACTTGGGGAAGGAAAGATCATGTGTTGGTAATCCCTAACTACACGTATTTTCTCTTCTTCTTTTTGTAATTTCATTTGAGCATACCATGGATGTTGTACCACTGTAAAAGAATGATCAAGGTTTTGAACAACCTATAGCAATTTTTTAGTCGATAATTAAGGAATGTTGAACTAAAATACAATGTCATGGAGAAGTACTCTTACGACTTGGTTAATATGTATCCTCCATTCCATAATTATAGCATATGTATCACATCATGCTATGAAGGAAATATTGTGTCAACAAGATTGTGAACATAAGAGAGGTAGATGGAATTCTAAAATCTATCTGGAGTATGGTATTGATATTAGGCTTACCAAGTTGGTGAAAGAATAAGGCTTGCCCAAACTCATGGTGGAATCCAATTTGCAACCAGCATGAATAAATCAATTGGAAGAGGAGCTTTCTAACAAAATGGAAGACTATAATAAGGATGGATATATCAATTCATATTAGTATAAGGATGTGATCTATTCTATTGAAATCGGAGTGCCATGCAAGGATGGACAAATCCAAATGAAGATCCTAGAAACTAAAACCGTTTGAATACTTTATCATTCATGGAAACCTATTTTGGAAACATGCTAGTGATTTTTTGTTAAATTGCATCATGAAGGATGAAATTGGGGTGATATTTAATGAGATGCACCAAGGGATATGTGGAGATCACTATGAGGATAGGGATACAACTCACAATTTTTTTAGGTTTAGGAATTAGCCCACCTTGTTTTCTAAAGTCAACAAGAATATGACAACCTATAAGGAATGTAATTTTTTTTCTAACTAACTTGAACTCCTAGCCTTACCCTTAAAGCATGTTAAGGTAGAGGATCATTTTAGACAATGAACCCTTAAAGCATGTTAAGGTAGAGGATCTTTTTAGACAATGAGATGTAGATTTTATTGACTAGATTCTTCCTCATTCAAGAGGCCCACATAGGAAGATCTTAACTGGCACTACTTATTTCATTAAGTGGGTTGAATCCATTCCAACTAGAGAAGCCACTACAAAGGCCATAAATTTTATTGAAAAAAACATCCTATGTAGATTTGGATTCACCTTGAATATTGTAACCGATAATGCTCAAGCCTTCAGGTATTCTAAACTATTGGAATTTTTTCAAGAATACAATATCATATTGGGTCATTCTACAAATTATTTTTTTCACAACAATGGTAGGGAGGAATCCTCAAATAAAAATAATGATGAAATCATAAAGAAAACCCTTGCAGATAATATAAAAGAAGACTTGGGATGCACAGCTGAAGTATGGATTATGGGTTAATAGAATTAGCATCAAGTGATCAATATGCACCTCTCCTTTTCAAATATTTTATTGTAACAATGCCATACTACTCATACAACTAAGTGTCTCAATGGAAAAAATATTGTAAAGAGTTGCCAAAGAATATAACAAGATAAAGAGAAGAGTATAACAATTATTAATAGAGGTGTAGGAAAATCAAGATTTATTAAGTGAAAAAACTCATAGGTATCAAGCATAAATGAAAAGGGTCTTGATAGGAATACCAAGTATAGGATTTTCCAAGAGGGAAATCTCAACATATTGTGGAACTATAGAAGGAAAGAACCAAGTAATCATCGTAAGTTTGCTCATATATGAATAGGGCTATATATCATAGAATCAATAGTTGGAGATGGTTCATTTAGATTGGATTTTTTGGAAGGGGACCTATGTTACCCATCCATGAATAGGAAACACTCGAAGCATTTCATCATATAAATATCGGATCAAGAAATGTGACATTATATATAGTAGCATAGTCTTTTATCTTTATGCATTTGAGGTTTGGATTTCCTTTAGTATGTAAACCAAACAATTTATTTTTTTACTTTGTAAGGCTTAAACAATTTATACAGGCTTACAATTTGAAGGGGTCTGCAATAACAATAGAGAAATATGGGATAAATTTTCTACCTCACAGGTAGGTGATACCACCAAGTGGAGCCGAATTTTGTAGCACTGAGTAACACTCCTTTATTCTTGATACTATTTGGGCAAGTCATGAACTAGGTGGTAAGATTGATCCCAATGCCTTGACTAGAGGAGTTTCACATGAAGGATGGATCTGATAATGTTGTTCATGGCCTCATGAAGTAGGTGGTAAGATTGATCCCAATGCGTTGACTAGAGAAGTTTCACATGAAGGATGGATCTAATAATGTTGGTCATGGCCTCAAGAGTAGACCAAACAATTGGCTTAGAAAAATGAATCACTTGACATTTCCTTACTTGGGAGTAAGTATGCAGTATTTGGATGGCTTAATAATGTCAAGCAACTTAGGAGTTAGGATAGATGGCTCTCTTTTGATGCCAATAATAGGTGTCATCCTCGCAGGTTCTCATATTATGACTGCCCTTTTCATAGCATGAAGAATGTGACCCATTGATCAACCTCAAATCAATGACAAATGATGATAGGTCCGACAATTGTAGTCTCAATAGAGAAGGAAGTTGGAATAACACCTAGCGCTCGTATTTAATTGATCTATCATGGACTATTTTTTCATGTAAATATGATCTATTTATCCCTAATTGAATTTTTGGCTAGAGCTAATCATCTATTTAGCATATCTCCATTGATCTTTCCTTGGTATGTGTGTGGGGGGGGGGGGGTTATACACATTAGTCATGGGTTTTTGGGTAGGAAATATGATTCCTACACATAGGAAATATCAATGGAGATACACTAAATAGATGACGAAGTCTAGCCAAGAAATCAATTTGGGATAAATAGATCATATCTACATGAAAAAAAGACTATGATAGATCAAATAGATACGACATGATTAGATACTAATGAATATTTGAAAGGGCTTGCACTAAGTTCAGGGTAGTCATTGATGGTGCAATGCTACCTAATCCATGGATGAGAGGGTTTGATCTATTAGAAGGTTTCCATGTTTCTATGGTGGAATTTATTATTGCACCCTCCATTAGCTCACATCTTAAGGAACATGAGCTCTATATGATTCCTTCCATCCAAATATATCCAAATGAGGGAATGCTCGGTGATAGCTGAATTAACAAAGGCTTGCAGCTTTGTGCATATTGGAAAAGGACTAGGATTAGTAATTTATCAATAGCAAGGTGTGAAAATTTCTCTTGTTCAACCTCTTAGATCTATGTATCATTGTTTGTTCACCTCATCATATCTGCATGAAGAAATAGTCTCTCAAACATAAATTAGATAAGGTGTCATTCTAGACATAAATATTTGAAAGGGCTTGCGCTAAGTTTACTGTAGTCACTAATGATACAATGCTACACTACCCAAATCCATGGATGAGAGGGTTTGATTGATTACAAGGTTTCAATATCTTTACAATTGAATTTATTGTTGCACTCTCCATTTACTAGTTGACATCTCAAGAATGTAACTCTATCATTCCTTCCATCCAAAAGCATGCCAAATGAAAGAATGATTTATAAAAAATAAAAATAAAAAATTAACTAACTTAATACAAAATGAAAAAATGATTTATAAAAATAAAAAATTAACTAACTTAATACAAATTAGTAAAGGATTTTTAAATTCAAATCCAATTATTCAAACACGTTCAATATGTCCTATATATATTGAATTAAACTTCTAATACACTAAAACCCTAAAAGGTTGTAACCATGGAACAAATTCATGATGACAATGATTTTTCCAAATGTGGCCATCGTAGCATGTATATTACAGAAATTAATAGATGAATGACAAAATATTAAAAGAAAGGTTTAGACAATAAAAGCAATAGCTAGAAACTTGAAAGTCTGCTAGTAGACTTAGTTTTGTGATGACAATGTACACGTTCTAGTTGATAGTTTAGGGAGAAAGTAAAGAAGATTTAGTTTTGTGATTACAATGTACAAATCCTAGTTGATGGTTTAGAGCGTTGGTGGTTTAGAGTGAAAATAAAGAAAACAACATTTAAAGGTTATTATGAACAAGTTATAGAAATCTGAAAAACTTTAGGTCAAATAATTTTTTCCCACTGTAAACAATCCATACTTCAAAAACCACTAATAAAGTTGAAAAACTCTATTATCGAAACTGGAAATAGATTGGAAAAAACCTATCCCTGGATTCTCATAATATAACATGTCGGACTATTTGTAGGCTCCGAAGTAAAACTTTGTCAACAGAATTTCAGGATAACCAATTACAACAGTTGAACCTTCTAAAAGTCCGGACATGCTTCCATAAAATTTTGGTTTTGATAACCCTCCTTTTGCAATGCTTCCATGTTTAAACCTTAAAAATTACTACTAGACTAGGTTAGAATATGGCTTTTTTGAGAAAATTTTGGAAACGATCTGGCGGGACACCGTATATATATATATAAAAGTTCAGTTAGTTGTCAAAATCCTACATAACCTGCAAAAATTGATTTTCATGCATTTTATGTGGTTCACTGATCACCATTTATTGTATGCTGTGTTTTATACAATTCATCCATGATGCTGCCAAATTAGGATTAAGATCATTTACTATTGATATGCTGTGAAGTGTTATCTTGTACGTATGTCACTTCAAAAATTTTAAAGGAAATTATACTGTCGTATTTGTACTTGCTTCTCAGGTTATTCTTTGGCCATCAATTGTGGAGGTCCACAGCTGATTGATTCCTCAACGCAAGTGCCTTTTGTAGGGGACAATGAAACACTAGATGCCGCATCATTCTACATAGATTCTGAAGAAAATTGGGGAGTTAGTTCAACAGGATATTTTTTGAATTCCTCAGGTTCAAGTAACGAAAATGCTAACCCATATATGATCACAGAAGGATCTGTACTAGGATCAACTCAAAATCCATCTATATATACCACAGCACGTCTTTCTCCGACGTCTCTAAGATACTATGGGCTTGGTCTTGAGAATGGACGATACAGGGTAGAGCTCCATTTTAAGGAAATCCAGATTCCAAATACAAAATCATGGCGAAGTCTTGGATTGCGTATCTTTGATGTCTATCTACAGGTATTACTCTGTAATTATATTTATAGGTGTTTATATTTTAAAATTTGGGGTGGATTACTATTTATGCTTTTCCTAGATTGAAGGAGGATGAGTGAAGGAGGATAAGACAAGTGTACTATATATATTGATTTTATGGATATAGTTAATTCAAAATAAACTATTTTAAAAACATATAAAAAATAACTGATAATTGATGCATAGATAACTGATAGCTCATGTATAAACAACAGATAAATGGTAAATTAAGATTCACAACATTCATACATACATACATAGCATGTATAAAATTCTTTGGGCAAGGAATTGCCTGGAGGATAGCATTACTTGAATCACTTGAATGGAAGGAATGCATATCCAAGATTCATATTCCACATGGAGAGAATAAAAAAATGTTATATCTGAAAGTAGTCTAAACATTTTGCTATCTAAACCTTATACTATTTTTATTTGGAATCGTCATAGACTATTGCGACTTGAAATCATAATGAATTTTGTGCTGTAATCTTCTTTTTTTCTAGTTTTTCTTATTTATAGGAAAGCAAGTTGGACTCAAGCTTCCCGTTTTCATCCCAAATTGGAAGAATCTTGACAGACATTAGAATATATACCTTAGTCTCAATCCTTTTTTCATGCTCCACCATAATTCTCACTTTTGCGCTTTGTGTAGGGAGTTCGAAAGTTAAAAGATTTTAATATCAAGAAAGTGGCTGGAACGTCAAACGGACCAGTTGTTCAAAATTATACGGTGAATGTCACTGAAAACTTTCTCGAGATACACTTTTTGTGGGCTGGCAAGGGAACCTGTTGCATACCATCAGACCAGACACATGGGCCTTTAGTCTCGGCAATTATGGTCACTCCTGGTTGGCAAAATATTATATAACTACCCATTTATTCAGTTTTTGGATCTCATTACATTTGCTATATAGATTATTACATTCTCTCATTTCTTATTTTTCAGGTTGAGTCATTTTGCAAACTGTTTCTCATGCTCATCGATAATGATCAATTTGGAATCGTTTTTTCTCAACTTGTAAATCTGTTCTTATGCCATTGCAGAATTTAAGCCAACGATTGTAAACAAAAGTTCCAAGAAAAGCAGTAGAACCAAAATTGTTGGGATTGTTCTTGGAGTAGTAATTGGTTTGGGCATTGTGCTATATTGCTCTTCCTTCATGATTTTAAAAAGAAAAAGAAGGAACCAAAAATCATTAACAGCTGGTTACAGTGAAGGTGATCGTATATGTTTGTTTCCATGCATTTTTTGTAGAAATGAATCTTAATGAGACACTAATGAATGTATTGCCATAACCAGGATCTTACAATTGTATTTAATTTGTTTGAGCAGATTTCAGGAATATGTCTGGAAGACCAAATACTTTCAGTTTAACAGAAATGCGTATTGCTACAAATGATTTTGATGATGAGAATAAAATAGGAGAGGGTGGATTCGGTATTGTTTACAAGGTACATTAAAATAGACCCATCCCAGTTTATATCAAAATATCAAAATTTGAAAGGCTTACTTTACGTTCTATGATTGTAGGGTGTGTTGTCAGATGGAAAACCTGTGGCAGTAAAGAAGCTGTCGTCCAGGTCTACTCAGGGAAAACTAGAATTTCTTAATGAGGTAGCTACAATATCTGCTGTACAGCACCGAAGTTTTGTGAAATTGTATGGTTGTTGTGTTGAAGAAGAAGAACGCCTCTTGGTCTACGAATATTTGGAAAACAACAGCCTGGGTCAAGCTTTATTTGGTAGACTTTTTATCTCTAAGTTTCTTTGATGAATGCAAGTTCAAGGAATGCTTTGTCCATTTTAGATTGAATATACTTAAATGGTAATAATATTTCTTTATAAAAAAAATGGTTTCAATGCTCAGGTCCTGTTCAGTGTAGGCTCCAGCTTGATTGGCCTATACGGTTTAACATTTGCCTTGAAGTTGCACGCGGACTAGCATATCTTCATGAAGAATCTAGAATCAGAATTGTGCATCGAGACATCAAACCTAATAACATCCTTCTAGACAAACATCTGAATCCAAAAATCGCTGATTTTGGGTTAGCTAAACTATATGAAGCTGAAAAATCTCACATCAGCACCAGAGTGGCCGGAACAATGTATGATAATATCCATTTATATTCCTTTATAGAGATATTTTCTTATGACTATATGTCGCTAACATAGGTCAATATACTCCACAATTATCACAAGATGATTTATTCTCAGTTTATTTTGAGTCATGGAGGACATTTGACTTACATGAACACCAATATCAATCTCATGGATACATAACAAGAAATCAAATTTGTAATTTTCAGTGGGTATTTAGCTCCAGAGTATGCTTTGCGTGGTCGCCTTTCGGAGAAAGTGGACATTTTCAGCTTTGGAGTAGTTGCTCTTGAAGTTGTCAGCAACAGAAGACATGAAGAAAGGAGCTTGCCAGATGAGATGGTCTATCTTCTGGATTGGGTACCAACTTCTTGTGAAACCTCAAACATAAGTGATTTGCTTGTACTTATTTTCTCAAAAGAAATCTTTTGAAATTATTTGACTATGAACCAATGGCAGTACTGCAGATGTGAAGAATTCTCTCTGCAATATTTCCCTTAAACTCAGATATGTCTAATTTCTGTCATTGAACTGCAGACTTGGCATCTGTACGAGGAAAACAGACTACCAGATTTAGTGGACACCAACATGCGGTCGAGCTACTCTGAAGAAGAAGCGTTGAGGGTTATTCACGTGGCTCTTTTGTGTACACAAGCATCTCCCTCACAACGACCTTCCATGTCTCAAGTGGTTTCCATGCTATCAGGTGTTATAGAAATTCATCCTCCACAATCTCGGCCTGGTTATATCACCGATTGGCAGTTCTCTGAAGAGAATGGAAAGCATCCAGCCAACAATGGAAATTCATGGAGCTGGAACATGAGCTTGACATTGGAGGAGAGAACACAATAGCCATAGAACATGATGTAAGGGCAAAAACATCATCCTGATTCTTATGGCTAACTTTGTTATAATGACAGGTATACGATGATAAAAAACTTCCCTACCATGCTTTGAAGTACTATTCTCAGGAAATTCAGTGGAACTTATTGCTGTGTGGTATATCAAAGGTCAATATATTTCTGAAAAACAATAAATATTCAGTGTTCGGACTACCAGTTTAAAAAATAAATCTAAAAAGTTTTAGTAATAATCATTGGTGATATCTTCATGTTATAAAAAAACTTATGGGTTGCTTATTTATGTTAATTGTTTCTATTTGATTTTTATTATATTCAGTGGTCGGACTGTATTGTCACATAATTCTGAAAAAGATAGTAAACTACCAGTTAAAAAAAAATCTAGTAACTTCATGTTATAAAAAACTTATGAGTTGTTTATTTATGTTAATTGTTTCTATTTGATTTTTATTTTGATTAATGGTTATTTATTATTATATTATGTTAGCATCATTAATTTATGATATATAAGTTATTTTGATAAATGGATTTTGGAATATAAGTTAAGGGTTTATTATGAATTATTGTATTTAATATATATAGTTTCATTTATGATATATGAGTTATTTTGATAAATATATTTTGGAATATAAGTTAATTATTTATTATGAATTATTGTATCCACGATGGTTGTGAATAATGGTTTTGGAACAATATATTTTTATAATGAATTTCTATTTAGATTAAGAGTATAAATTAGTTGATGATGTTTATGAATAATTGTTTTAAATTAGCATAGATTTATCTCAAACTCGGATCTATCTATCAAGCACCAATTTCCAGGGGTGTAATTGCTTGGTAGATCCGTGTTTAAAATTGATGGATGCTCTTTTTTTTTTAATTTTATAAGCCAACATGGATTTTTTAAATAGTTTTTTATTTGGTTTTAATTTTTTTATTTTATGAGCCTACTTTTTACTTGGTTTTATTATTTTTATTTTATAAGTCGACATGAATTTTTTAATTTGTTAGGAAGGAAAGTGACTACATCTCTACCATATTGGGTTGTGGAGCACCTCACTACTTTCGGTGCACCAATATAATTTATAAGATGAATTTTTATTTAGAATAAATTACTAATATTTATATTAAACTTTATTTGTTATTGCAAATATATAAAATAATAATGATCAAAACTTGATACAAGGATCATTTGAATTATTTTATTAAATTTGTTATGGGGGCTCTGGTTAGGGTTTGGGTGATTCTTGACTCGGAGGTTTGCAGGAACGCGCTGAAAAATCTGGTAGGCGAGACATTTCCTTGAACAATTGTCAACTTGGAGTCAAGATGATTCTAATGAACCATCCCAGTACCAGCCAAGGATTAAAAAAGTGGGAAGCATGGTTTCCGATGGTTGTTCTTGGAATGTCTATTTATACTATTTGTTTTCAGTTTGTGTTGCTATGGTTTTTTCCTATTTTTAGCTCATTTTTTTATGGGATGGCCTTCCTAATTTGGATGGGGTTTTAGTAGGTCGATTTGACGTTTTTTGGCATTCGTGTTTATGACTAACCCTCTGATAGACAGCTGGTCATCACTCTCTATCACTGGGGTTTCGGACACTTGTCTTGGTGGAGGTTGGCTGTGACAGGTGCCGGTCCTGATGGCTCAAGAAGGTCAACGGCTTGACGGTTTTGGGTTTATCTCACCGGGGGCTGGAGTTAGCAATCTTTTTCCTCCTTACGATTCGGTCCAGGGAGGGTTTGGTCCTTCGGAAGCTCTGGGTGATGGAGTTGGGGTTTTGTCGTCATACTTTGGTGTGGGGGGTTCTGATACTGATAAGGGATGTCAGCACCGTTTTAAGGGTATAAAAGCTCAAAAAAGACGACAGGCAAAGGTTCTCAAGGTGCGAGAGGGTTTAGAACGATTTGTCATTCCTCAGGAAACTAATCTTGAACGTATTGAAATGCTGTCTTCTAGGGCTATCGTGGGTTGGCTAGAATTCACCACAGGGGATTAGAAAGAACTTGTGGAATGGGTCAGGAGGCAATGGATGCCGATTGTTGGGGATTTTCCGCGGGTTCTACAGTTGATTAATGGGTGGCTCATGTTCATCTTCTCCAAACCGGAGCATGTTGGGCTTATCTTGAAACGGTTTTGGTGCTTTAAGGAAGGTTCTCTCTTTTTGAAGAGATGGTACTTGGATTTTGACCCTTTGAAGGAAGTACAACGTTTTCGCCATCCTTGGCTTCTTATTCCATGGATGCCAATAGAATTATGGACGAAGAATATTTTGATGGGGATAGCTAACACTGTGGGAAAATTTCTCCGGCTTGATAATCGTTCACTGTGTGGATATGATAGGAGGTTGACGAAAGTCATGGTCTCTTTTGAGATGGCAAAGGGACTTCCGAAGGAAATAGAACTGGTTTGGGGATCTAAGACCTGGCGTCAGGATTTGGATTATCTCCAGGTGCCATTTCGTTGTTATTTGTGTCAACATACCGGACAGATTCGAGCTCAATGTCCGGATGCTACTTCTTCTTCTCCTATCGAAAGGAATTGAGGGATCTCCAAAGTTTAGGCTTTGCTTTTGAAGACACAAGCTGTTGGCCCATTGGATGGTCAAATCTATATGGGTAAGTCAATTGTCTCCCCTAAACCTACTTTATCGGAGTTCTCTGATGCTGAAATTGATGAAATTTTCGATTCAAATATCTCCCTTAATAAGAAATTTCCCAAAAACTTTGAGGGTTTGAATTCATCTTTACCCATTTGGCCAAAGCTAAGGCTTGTCGGGATTTATTCAAGGAGGGATCTGTCTTGGTTGGGGATGTTCCTGTCAACATTCCTTCCCTTGACATTGGACAGGGCGTCCTTTGTTTGGATGAAGAGGATGAGGGAGGGGGGGGATTGTTAAGCCATGAGAAGGTGAAGCATTGTGAGTTATCTTCTGCTGATAATGGAATTTTGGGGGAAGCTGGTTATGGGGAATCTGGGGGGGAAGGTTCATTCACTTCTCTTTCCATTTTTTCCAAAAACCCTACTTCTAATCCCTTGGTACAGTCTGTACATTCGGTGAGATTCCAGAATGTAACTATTTGGAAATCTTGAAGGAAAGATCGTAGTGTTGGGGACCAGGCTCTTGATACCCTTCAGGGTCATATTCCCGTCTCAGAACAGATTGATTTGTTGGATAATGAAGTGGATTCATCTGTTCATATTGGGGGTCTTAGAGCTACATCCCCTGTCAGTAGGGTGACTTAATGTCTATTTGCTCATTGAATATCCGGGGGTTGGGGGGGGTTGTTCGAGTTAGGGCCCTCACCGATCTTATTTCTACTACTCGTCCTTGTATTATTTTATTACAGGAAACAATGTGTACAGATTTGGTTGCTATCTCAAAGTTTGTTGGGCTCCTGGGGGGTTGGGAGGTCTCTGCGTGCAGTTCGAATGGTATGTCTGGTGGTCTGCTAGTGGCTTGGGACCCTCGGGTTTATTCTTTTTGGGTTTTCAAGTCATGTTGGGGCATTTTTATGGAGGGTTTCCGCAGATCTGATGACTCATCCTTATCTATTTTAAACTGTTATGCTCCTTATAAAAACAGAGAGTTATTTTGGAACGGCTTACAAGCTACTGGTCTGCTAGAAAGAGGAAACATCATTGTTGCCGGTGACTTAAATTTTACCCGGTTATCCCAGGAGATTTGGTGAACTAATGCTAAAATGGACGTTTTGGCTGACTATTTTTCTGATTTTTTGATTAACAATGACATGATTGACGTGCTCACAGGTGTCTACTCTCCTACCTGTCTAATGGCAGAGGGGGACATGATTCCATTAAGAAACGTCTGGACAAATTCCTCATTAAGAGGTCACTTCTGAGCTCCTATGGCAGGTATCGAACTTGGGTTGGAAAGACTAAGATTTCTAATCACTGGCCTATATTTCTGCAGTTGGATGACTGTTATCATCTGCGAAATTTCCCCTTTAAATTTGATTGCTCTTGGAATGCAAACAAGGAATTTGTCAGGTATGTTTCGGATGTATGGAAACATTTAATTATTGATAAGGATCTGAATCCTGTGGACTGTTTGTGTATTAAATTGAGGGTGTTAAAAGGGAAAGTTTCGCAATGGATTCATAATAGGAAACAATTGGACAAGCATAAATTGTTGTTAGTCGAATCTCAACTACAGGCCTTATATTCTCAATCTCTGGAGGCACCGTTGGGTGATTCTGATTTTATCCTTCCAAAAAAGTTGGAAGCTGAAAGAGAATGCATTTATTTAATGGAGGAAAAGGAGTGGCGACTGAAAAGTCGTGCACTGTGGGTGAAATTTGGTGATAAGAATACAAGATTTTTTCATTCTTATGCATCATCCAGGAGAAATAATAATACCATTTGGAGAATGGCTGATGATGATGGTAATGAGGTTGTTGGTGATCAGGATCTACAGGATTTGGCTAAGAAACACTTTAGCATTATTTATTCGGATGATCATGGGTGTGACTTGTTGTCTCAGTTACAGGTGGCTAGATTATATCCTAAATATTTTGATGAAAGGGAAGCTGCTGATCTTTGCAAGGAAATCCTAAATATTTTGATAAAAGGGAAGCTGTTGATCTTTGCAAGGAAATTACATTGGAGGAGGTGGAAAGTACTCTCAAATCTTTTGCTAAGGAGAAGAGTCTTGGGCCGGATGACTGGACTGTGGAGCTCTTTTTACAATTTTTTGATATCATGGGATTGGAAATTTTGCAGATGGTTTGAGTTTACCAGGTTACAGGGTTATATCTCCGGGGCTTTGAAGGCTACATTCATTACTCTCATTCCAAAAGTCAATGACCCAAAGGCATTTGGTGAATTTTGACCTATTGCTTTGTGCAATCTTATCTACAAGGTCGTATCAAAGATTATTGTAGGACGTTTGAAACCAGTATTTTCCAGATTCATCTCTTCGGAGCAATTTGTTTTTTTGCAGGATCGACAAATCCACGATGCTGTTGGTATTACTCAGGAACTTCTACATACTATCAAGTGTAAATAGCAAAGGGCTATCATTCTTAAAATGGATTTGGAAAAGGCCTATGACCGTGTTAGTTGAGATTTTCTCAGGATCGTTTTGATTCACATTGGTGTTCCGGCATTAGCTATTCAGTGGATTATGGCTTGTGTTAATACCATGAACATTGTTGTTCTTGTAAATGGTGCTCCATCTTCTTTCTTCAGTTGCACTAGGGGGCTTCGTCAAGGATGCTCATTGTCTCCATTATTATTTTTGCTGGTGATTGATGGACTTAGTAGGATGATCAAAGAGGTTGTGGGTGAAGGAAAAATTAAAGGATTGAAAATATCAAAGAACTTATCTGTGTCTCATGCATTATTTGTTGACGATGTCTTATTAGCTGGCAACGATTCTGTGGAGGAATGGAGGGCATATCAGGGGATTATTGAACTGTTTTGTAGAGCCTCTGGTATGAAGGTCAATCTAAAAAATTCTAGCATATTTGAGAATTTGGTAAGTGCGGATAGATTGATACTTCTTAAAACCCTGTTGCCTTATAATTGTTCTAAGATTGGTGATGGATTTACATACCTCGACTTTCAGCTGAAGCCAAATGGTTATCTGGTAAAGGATTGGTAGTGGCTCATAAAAAAGTTTGAGTCTAGGATCACTCATTGGACTTACCGTCTCCTATCTATTGGTGGGAAACTTACATTAGTAAAGTCGGTTTTAACTGGGACTCCGGTGTATTGGCTCTCACTCCTTCCTATTCCTTGTTTTAACATCAACACTCTAAGAAAAATGCTTTTTAATTTTTTATGGTCTGGAGGGCTGAAGAAATCTTATCTGTCAATGATAGGATGGGAAAAAAATTCAATACATGTTGCTGGTGGTGGATGGGGGATCAAAGACCTTGTTGTTTTTAGTGCTGCTCTTGAGCTGAAAAGTTTTTGGAGGGCGTTATTTGGTAATACTCTCTGGACTAGTGTGATTCAACAGAAGTATGTTAAAACAAAAATCTCCTACTGGTTGAGGATGCCGAAGAAAGTAGTAAGGGGTGTGTCCCCTATTTGGAATGGTTTCATGAAAGTATATTGTTGGTTGGCTGATGGACTCTGCTGGAAAGTTGGTAATGGAGCCGAATTTGCAGTTGGTGTTGATCCAATTGCTAGTGTGAATGAACATGTGACATTGTCCTATGAACTGCTACATATCTTAAGAGGCAAGGGTTACATCACTCTTAATTCTATTGTTAATATTGGTGCACAGGGATATTGGATGGGGGCTTCTGACCTGCAGCTTCCACGACAGGTTGTCATGGAATGGGAGAACTATATCAGTACCCTTAATGGTGCTAGCATCTGTTGTTACCCTAGGGAGGATGAGATTCGGTGGGTCGACAATGTGTCTTCGGGCAAAATCACTGCGCGTACATCATATGATTATATTATTAAATGCAGATGCATATTTCCCACACACTGGTGGTACAAGGTAATCTGGCAGTGGTATCTCCCTTTGAAGCTGAAGTGTTTCTTATGGTTTGTTTTAATGAATAGGCTTAAAACGTGGGACAACTTGTCATCGATGGGGTGGATTGGGCCGAGACAATGTGTATTGTGTAGGGATGGGTCTGAATCGGTCACTCATCTATTTATTGACTGTGCTTTTACTATGAGTGTGTGGGAAAAGTTCTCTCAAAATATGTATCTCTCCTTTAATTGGGCTGGGACTAATGTGGAGCCTTGTTTGCATGCATGGGTCAAAATTGGTAAAATACATTCCACTCTCCCAGTTTTTATTGGTTGGGCCATTTGGTGGGCTCGAAATAAATCCATCTTTGAGAATATCAGTCCAATTGTTGATAACGTTTATAATGCAGCATTGTGCCATTATTTAAAATATCAGAAATAGGTTGTTAAACTTGTTGGGTGAAACATTAGACAGTTTCACCTTACTGTTGATGATCCAGTGCTCTTTTTCAATGAGGCTGCAATTCTGTAGAAATGTGGCATTGGTGGAGTCATTTTTCTCAATACAGATCACTTTTATACTCTGCGCATGAACTGTGGAAATGGAACCAATATGAAAGCTGAGCTATTAGCTCTTTGGTGTGTCATCCGGGTTGCAATTTGCTTTGGACTGACAAAGGTCAAAATCTTCGGTGACTCCAAAGTCACTATCAAATGGGCACGGGGTGAATTTGATTTGCAGGTTCTGAATCTGGTCTACTGGTGTAATAGAATACAACGTGATTTGAGATCCTTTAGCTTTGTTACACTTGAACATATTTATCGAGAGTTCAATTCTCATGCTGACAAGTTGTCGAAGAAGGCTATTAAGGGAGATGAAGGCTTTTTATTCTGGGAAGATGTTTGTGAAGATGTGGTATTGGATACTAGTTCTTTTTATTTTCTGCACTAGTGATCTATGGAGCTTTGTGAGGTAGTATTTGGACAATGGTTGTTAGTCTATTTTGAATTTTTGAATTTTTGAGAGTTAGAAAGATCCATTTTATATGGTTTTTCTGGGATACTTTGTACATATTTTGATGATTATCTGTACTACTTGATTCAAATATAATTGAATAGCAGTAGTATGCTTTTTTTCGTGGGAAAAAAATAATGATCAAAACTAGCTCAATTAAAGTTTTAGTTAAAAAAAATGAGATTAAAATAGATATCAATTCATAATTAATAAAATTTTGAGAATACTAATAAAGGAGTTTATATTATCACTATCTTTAATAGTTAAAAAAAAATCTCACTTGTTACACTTGTAATAAATGTTTAATATTGAGAGTGAAAAATCTCTTAAGAATTTTTATACTCAACTTTTCAGACTTCAATGTGAGTTATTTTCATCCAAACAACCAAATGAAGTGGAGTAGGTTCTTTGTCAAATTCACCAAAGGAGGTTTACAAGAGAGTAGCCTCATCCTCCAACCAAGTTTTAGATTTCCCAACTTGTCAACTTGGTGCTCAAGTTCTCCATTTTCTATCTACAATTCATAGCAATGGCGTACAAAAATACATTAGTACCATGTAAGGAGACAACTTCACCACTAAGTTGAGAAACTAGTTTATTGAAATTAACAATTGTTTTATGCAATGAAACAAGAAGTTTTCCTCCATCCTCGTGATTAATTTTTTGGATCATCAATTTTTCCCACTTCCAATCATCAATTTTTCCCACTTCCAATCAAGCACAGAGTAGCTTAAAATATATTAAGTCCTTTCATAATGAGACAAATACCAATAGATTCATAAATACAATATTCCATCCAGTGAGTTGTGCCCTTTAAGAATTGTGAGAAGGGGGACAATAGTTGGATTTTTATAAAATCTAATAAATTTGAAAATATTAAGTCCTTTTATAATGAGACAAATACCAATAGATTCATAAATACAATATTCCATCCATTGAGTTGTTCCCTTTAGGAATTGTGAGAAGGGGGAGAATAGTTGGATTTTTACAAAATCTAATAAATTTGAAAATATCAATAGCAAAATTATCAAATATGATTTGTATCTTTGAAATTATTTTTAGAGAGAGCTTTTTAAAAAATGGCATTGAAAATAAAGCTCATATGGGAAAGTCTTGGGTGTTGATCTACAATCCCAACAACTTGCTAATTGAACTTACCAAAACACAAAACTTTCAAGAAAGATTTTTTTTTTTAAATAAAATTTTTCATAAATATAAACTTTCCAAAAAACCAATTATCAAAAACAAAAATTTCCAGTAATAATAACCACCAAAAATAGAAATTTCTGAAAATGGAAACTTTATAAAAATGACCACGATTGAAAACAAAAATTTCTAAAATGGTAACTGTGGAAAACAAAAAAATTATTTGAAGTTTTATCAAATCTTAAACAATTAGAGTCCAAATCAATTGATACAAGTCCTAAGAACCATAACTTTGATACCATCCTAGAGTTTCATACTTGATACAAATACAAGGTATGTCTTATCATATAACTTAGCATAAACACATATCAAAATCCAAGAACACCAGAATCTTGGGTATCCTCCATGCACTAATAGTCATTATAAACAAGATAATATCACAAACAAGTTCACAGATGTGTGTCCACATCTTTGCATGATGCCTTTAGGAATGAGGTAAAGCCTTTCATATATGTAGGTTTAGGTGTTGACCCAATAACCCAAAGTATGGGACCATATCCCAAAACCATCCACAGAAATTGGTCCAATACACTTGTATAATTGGGCTACGTGTACCCAAAGTGGGTACTCAACTTGAAAGTACCTAGTCAATTCATCAATTGTGATAAGTTGAGTTTACTAGTAGACCACGAGGTTCCACATTACATACAAGATTCTAATGATAATGTTGTCACAGTTCTATCTATAAGTCTTCTTTTGAAATCTATTTTGGATATATTTCCACCATCACCATTGTATATTGTATATGGGAAACCTAAAGTAAGGGTAGCAACCTCAAGTGATGCCTTGAAGGCATAAAAGTTCATTGGCTAGATAAAGAAAATACGCTTGTATGTTTAGGAGAAATTGAAGAAGTCTTAGAAGAAATACAAATCCAGACATGATCAATATAGAATTGAGAATAAATTCCAAGTAATAGATAGAGTTTGAATGCACCTTAAGAAGGAAATGTTACAGGGACTAAGGAAGAAAACCAAATCACTGAGATATGGACCTTTCAATATATTGGAGAACGTAGGAAACAATACTTACAGACTTAGTAGTTCTACCATATATGTTCATTTACTCTATAGTCAATGTAGATAGCTTGATACTCTAAAAACCATCAATACTCAATGGGTATGAAGAGGATCAAGTCTTACCTTCCAAAGTATATTTGGCACCAAATAATTAAGAAATCACCATAGGAGATAGTTTTGTAGAACAATATTAGAATGACCAAGAGGGGGCAATAATTAAACTTTGGTAAGTGGGATTGAAGGTTCAACTACTATTGAAGGCCAAATGCTACTCCAATGAGAAAGCTACATAATTGTTTCCTCATCCACTTCAAAACTAAATATTTTCGACACTAATCTTCCCAAAATAGGGAGAGATTCAAAATGGATCTGCATAGCTACCCTATAACTTCATTTATGCTCGAGGGAAGCGAATATTACATTTGGGATTGATTTGGGTTGGAACCTAAAAACCACACTAACTAGGTTGGAACCTAAAAACCATACTAACTGGTCAAAATGTTAGATCCTCTATTTGAGATCCAAAGTAATGGAACTTGGGGGCCTCAATGCCAAGCACCTAAGTCTTGTGCTACTTTTCTTCATTCTATGGGATGATATATTTCCAAGGGTGGTTCATTTTCACAAAATTGAGATCGTATGTGAAATTTATGGTCATGGCATGTTAATGGTCCAAATATTCTCCATGGCTCCAAGTGATTATCTTTTCAACTCACCATAATTTGAATAGTAAGAGGAATTACTAACATGTGGAAATACACTAGAGACTTCCAGAAGCATCATGGAGGTTCCAAGAGGGTTTCAAAACTATAGACATAACTCTAATTCTAGCCACCAGAAACCTAGCAAAAGGATGGAAAAGGGTTAATTTTCATTAGCCATCAATTGTTCCATAGTATGATCAAGAGTGTGGAGGAGATTATAACATTACACGGAGAGAGAATCCATCTATAGAGGAACGCAGTATACCATATTGTCTCATAGGTTTGTATTAAGCTTGTGCAACTTTGTATTATGTGTTGTCCATTAAAAAAAATGGAATGCATAGCCCTTCCTTTCTTGTCGGTTTTCCCATATGGATTTCTAGGGTAGATTTTGTGTTCAAATGTAAGGATTTGCTATTGTAGTTACATTGTAGTTTTATTTTTGTTAAAGCTTTAAAAACAAAAACATAGTTATGCAACCAAGGATAGGATCATTGTAGTAGATTTATGTTTAGATCTATTTGGTGAGCTAATAAATGAAACATACAATGTGGTTTACATATCATACGCAAAGATCATCAAGATGATGGAAGATATTTTGTGGAAGGATGCACCACTTGTGACTAGAATGCATGTCGTGAGAAGGCCTTTGATGTGTTGAAGGAAAATATGATCATCGTGTGATTTGGGTCTTGTTCTATGTAATGTCCCCAGTTTGGCCCCATGGCATTAACATTATAAATGATGTAATCTTGTTATGAAATCATGGTGAGGAGCTCAAGGCCAAGGCCCCGGCATCGATTTCGTGATGCATATGGTTTGCATGCTAGCAATGCACATTGGAAATTCAAATATCATGTAATATGCATTTTAATAAAAATACCCACAACTAGCTATGCAATGCAACAAAGAGATGGGGGAATGATTTCACAAGGGATTGGGGGGGGGGGAAACATTCAAACCCTTGAGCCACTAGAGTCAAGCCAAGTGTCAATGAGAGAACCCATCAAACCCTCAACTACCCATGTTGACTTTTGTACCCAACCAGTGATTTCTCCCAAGAGTTGGTTGGAGAAGTTAATGCCTTGGGAATGGGGAGGTATGGCTGTCCAAAATCGGGTATGGGCAAGCCACCCTTCATGGAAAATCGTGTTGGTCTCCTTGGGAAAGAATAGAGCCACGAAATTTCTCTCTAAGCCATTATTCACCATGGCCTTTCTCTCTCACGCAGCTCTAGCTGCCTGGGTGTTTTCCTCCCTTGTTTTTCTGTGTTTCCCTTCATCTTTTAGCTGGGAAGTGGCGTTTTTGTGTTGGTTACAAGTGGGGGAAGAGAGCAGAACGTTTTTGGGTCTTCCTGGAGGTCATTTAGGCCATTGGAAAGGATCCTAACCAGTGGAGAGAAATCGGTTTTGCTCCCTGGGGTTGAAATCGAAATTCCACAGTTCGTTTGGGTGAACCACGAGTTGGGAGAACCAATGTGGACCCTGTTATGTGAACACCTCTGTTGTAAATGTGTAACCCTGTCAATAATCATTTTGCTGTGAGAAGAAAGAGTATGTTGGGGTATGGGTAATGGGTAATCCATTGTTCTGGCTTGAGCTTGAGAATGAGCATCCATTGTTCCCTTGTAGCCTGATAAACCCAGTTGGACTGGCTTGGCTGAGATAAAATGGTTATTGGGCTGTGGTTGAGCTGGAATGTTCCCTTTCCCTTGTGAGAATCATGCCCAGCTCGGGGGTGGCCTTCGGACGGACTCAGTACAAGTTGTCGAAGAGCCTATGGCTGGGTGGAATGTTGCAGCGACATAGCTAGTTGCTTGGGCAGTTGCAAAAATGAAGATAAGTGTTTTGATGTCTATGTATTTACTTCTGCATTGTTTTAATTAATTGATGACTGATATTGATATACTGAGTGCATATGAAGATATGTGTGTGGATGAATTTGTTTCCGCTGAGCATATTTGTTTGATTTACATCTGCACACTTTGTTTTTAACTGTATGCCTCTAATGAATGGGCTGAGTTTTATGAAAAGCCCCATAGATTAGTAGAATGTTCCCTGCCTTGCATTGGTTCCAAGGGTGGGTACATGACATTCTACGTTGGGAAAGGTTTTTGGTGTCCATGTGGACTCATTTGGCACAACACTAGTGAGTGTGTTGGCCAACCAACTAGACAAGGTTTGTATTTCATCTGATGTAGTTTACTAGTAGGAAGTTATATCATGTCAAGACTAATTACACCACAATGAAGAGAAAGGGTTTAATAATGATGTATGCACTATATAAGTTTAAACACTATATGATAAGATGGAAATTCAATTTGTTCACTAAACACTCTACACCAAAATACGGCAAAAAAGCCAATATTGAGAGGAACGATCTACATATGGTTGTTGTTTGAATAATTTTAATTAGAGGTAGTAGTAAAGTAGTGGGATGAATTTTAACCAATAAGGTACTATATTGTTGGCATTGTGCCAAGGCTTATCTTCAAAAATATTATAACAATGTTTGGATATCCATAAAGTCTTACTAGTGATAAGGGGGAGCACTTTGACAGTGAGACCATTGGTGCATTAATGGGAGTGTCCATGATTCAACACCATAAGACTACTCTATACCACATGTAGGCTAATGGCATGGTTGACGGCTTTCAATAAAATTATAGAGAATGGATCAACAAAGAGTTGCATTGTCATGTGTCCTGCATAGGAGGCTGGGATGAGAAAGAAGCAGAAAAATCAAGATCTCTTTTGAAAACTAAATGTGGCAATAAAGGAAAAGATATAGAAATTACTAACACGCCTTTTCCTCCAACCCCTGAAAATTCAGATCCATATCAGAAAGCCATACTAATTATGTTATCCATGGGTTTGAATCCAGGACATGTATGGGGAAGGAAGGAACAAGGGTTACATAATTTATTAAACTCTAGAAGAGGTATGGAAGACTGGGTCTAGGAGATGATGTACATGAAACACATCAAGGTTCTCAAATGCCCCAGGTGACAGTTGACACAAAGATGCCTAGGGAAGCACAAGTCAGACTTGGTATAGAGAAAGATGAAGATCCTAAGATCCCACCAAGGTGGGAGAATGATCAATCAGAAAAGGAATCACGGGAGACAAACTCTCAAACACCACTCATGCTAGAGATTAGTCAAGAAGAACATACTAAAGGTGTTTCAACAACAGTAGAAACCCCAAAATCAAAAGAAACTCTTGTTATGATGATTCAACATACGGTTCAATCCATGAGTGAGACAAGAAAAGAGCAGGCAGTAGGAACTTCCGAGTATCAAAGATCTCTTCTACGTTCACCGATGAAAGAGGGAATTGATATATTAGATGGTGGGACTAAAGATGAAGAATACGAGGAGAAAAGGGATTCTATAGAAGCTCCTAAAAGGAGAGTAGAATAAATTTACACAGAAGAACTTCAGAAGAAAAAGACTAGGAGAGAAGAAGGGGAGATGGGTCCTGGTAAGAAGCAAAGCAATGAAGCTAGCATACTTTTCTCTTCACAAGAGATTAATCCCATTCAAGAAAGATCACAAAAAGAAGGTGTGAAACTTACTAACCCCAATCTTCCTACTATTGAGTCTAATGAATTATTGTTTGCAGAAAATGTAAAAGATCCATGGGATCCTCTCGCCCATGCCACACTCTTGGAAATACCACAACAAATAAATGAGAGTGGAGAGGGTGAGTCATTCGAAATTACTAATCCTTTTATGTTCTCGTAGAAAGATCAAGAGAGAAGATCCAAGGCTCCAAAAATATTTCCTATCATAGATCAATGGACTCTTAGGCCAAGAATAGGTTGATCCCAAAGTTTGATCTCATTATAGATAACTTCAAATAATCACAATGGAACCTCTGGCGCAAAAAACATACACAAATATGCAAACTGGAGAATGGAAGGCATCTCAAGTCACCATAGGCATATGAAAGCTACCCATTGAAGATCATATATCATTGGCTGAAGGGTACAATAGTTTGGTGTACCATAAATATGCCAAAAATTCTACATATATATATGTGTGTGTGTGTGTGTGTACAAAGCAAAATATTAAGCCTTGACGACTATCAATCAATTCCTAAGGGCCGGAGTAAAAATTTAAGAGGGGGGGAATAAGAGATTAGAGAACGTTGTAGTCAATAGAACACATGGAACAAAAGACTCAACAAAGGTAATGAATCTTCTAGATTTAAAAGATAAAAAAATAAAAGCATTGGAAAAACATGCAATTACAAGGTGAACTAGAATTTCTCAAGGAAAAACATGCTTCTATACTAGCAGAAAAAGAAGTCAATTAAAGGAGAATTAAAGAGCTCCAAAAATCAGAAGGAAAATTCCAATAACTTCAAAATAAGCTAGGTGACGCAATATCTCAGATCACAGCTTATGAAGCAAGGATGGACGAAGATAAAAATAAGTTAGATTTAACTCTCGTTATACTCCAATACACAAGTCCCGTGGAATACATTGATAAGTTGGTGAAAAGTTTAGATAAGAAGGAGCAAGAATGGAAGGAATGGGAAACAAAGCATCAAATGTCCTTATTGAAATTTTCATATTAAACGAAATTGTATAGAAAAGAGATGAAACCTCGAAGACACAAGGGGGTAAACTAGATACCTCACAACAGAAATTGCATGATTTGAATAAACAGATAGCTGCTAAGGATCAACGAGTGGTAGAATTACAACAACAACTGGAAAAATATACAAATTAGGAACTGATGATAGAGAAAATGGTGATGATTAAACAATCCTTATGGATGTACTCATATTTCAAGAACTACCTAAGGCCCAAGTTTATATTGAGTTCATATTGAGTTACCATAAAATAGCCTTAGAAGCAATTTATTACGTGGGTCGAAAAAATAATGCAAATGTAAAGTAAAAGTGTCAAATATCCAAGATAGACAGATCTGTTATCAATACTTTATCTCCAAAGCAATTAAAATCCATGCAGATAAGTGACAGAGCTGGAGTTGTCATTTGTATAGACAAGAACATCCAGATATTGGACTCTATGACGATATTAGAAGAGAAATTGAAAGAATCCGCGAATACGGTTACTCCTTTTTTAAGGATAATTGCTGCTAAGATTCACGACTAGATTCTAACCCCTTGGAACCAGAAGCATGATCTCCATTCAGCTGGCTTGTACAAGCAAATGGTTAAAGAAAATATGCTTTAATTGACTTCCATAACTTATCAAGCCACTCCCCCAATGCCAAAAAGAGCTACTTCATGAATTAGACCCTGCAATTGTTGTCTATACACTATTGAAGTACTTGTTGACCATCATTAAATATGTGGATTATACTCTAGTCTCAGAGCTAGACAAGGAATTTAGAATGTTAAAAAATAACCCATCACCAGCGGATCATACATGAAAAACTATACAAATTTTAAAAGAAAAGGTGATGGAAAGACAACATCAATATGAAGAATAGGTGGCCCAACATAAAATTTCTCCGGTAGCGGATATATTAGGACAACCACATTCCCTTAAAAAAGATATATGGGGAAAACATGGGAAAAGGAAAATAAGATGAGAAACAATCATCCCACAGTTCCCAAGTAGGAATGCGCATGCCAATGCAGTTATAGTTCCTTAACCAAAAGATTTGTTTGGGAGAAATGACAGGCTGGCCGACAACCCTGCGTAGCGGCATATTCATACTTCACGAACATAAAAACTCCGCAAATATGAAAAATAGGAGGTTCATTATTTCTTCGATTTTTTGAGCTACGAAAGGTTGCCCTGATCTGTCACATGATTTTGTTCTCCTTTTTCTCCTTCCTCATTCTTCATTCCTAGGATATTTGAAAGTCTATTGTGGATGTAAATGGAAATAGGGCCATGGAAGAGATGCATGAATCCCCCTTTATTGTTACTATTGTATATATGAAATAGAGAGGTCGTTGCCTTAAATAAGACCCAGGACCGAGGCGCTGCTGCCACTGGGAATTTTTACTGTAAAATATTTTTTTTGAATGAATGATATGTCTTTGCTTAGAGGATACCCAATATCGAGGAGAGACTGCCACTGAGGTTTTTTATTGTAAAACATTGTTTCTCATTATGTATGAAGTGTTGTTGTTTTGAATAATAAATATGTTTCACACTATATGATGATATGTGACAAATTCTTATTTCAACTATACAATTTAATGTCCGATGTAGAATGTCCTAGATTTTCAAGGAGAATTTGAAGGTCTTGGACACAATGTGGTATTTGTATATGGATAAAGAGACCAATTATTTCAATATTTATGGTGCCACTAAGTCTCTCATACCTTTCCCAAACATCCATGCACACCATTTTCTAACAGACCCATGCATTCACATATTCAAAAGAAATTTTTGACGTGTTTTATAAACTTTGACCGTTAAAGAAGGTGTGTCCCTTCCGCTCTTCTTGGGACTCTTTCTTTTGATTTTTCCATTAGATGCATTATGTAGATTCAAGGGTAATGATTCTATGGATACAACATTTGGGTTGTCAGTTGCCTTTGAAGATTATGGACCTGACACTTTTTATTAGCAGCCTCAATTTCTTGCCATTGTAATTTTTTTAAGAGTGCTTCAAGATATTTCAAATCACCATCCCGATCAGCCTTAAATATAAAACAATCAAGACACTAAATCTCAACATATAATCCAATAAATACTATTAAAAAACCGACATTCCACTCAAAATTTAAACAGACGAACTCTCCACAAACCTACCAACACATTTTTAAAAATTTCTTCTGAGCAATAAGGATACTTGTTGTAAAGCTCCTTAATATATTTTTCTTGATCTACATTGAAATTCCTTTCATTCACATATGCCTAGATATTTTAATAACTCACTTCTTCAACCTCAATAATCTTCTCTTGTCTTGTATTTTTAGGGGATTTTGATTTGTTGGCAAGTACAACCTTACGCTCCTTGAGGTCTTCTTCTTGTTGCATCTTTACACACTTTTCATCTAAAGATTCATCAATATTAATTCCCTCACTTGGATAATGATCCTCATCATCACCATCATTACTCTCAGATCCATCTTCAAGTATACCTTTAATAGATCTTATTACATCCTCAATTTTCCTATTCACCTAAACCAAATATAATGATGTTCCATAAGCATATATAGACAATTTTTAGAGCTTCCTATAATCAAGAACACTTGTTTCCTTTCAGAATCAAAATTTAAATCATTTATATCGTCCATTAAAAGAAGTCAGATAACACAGGAAACGACAGTACCCGAGGTTTTAAAAGAAAATCTGTAATGTCTCCCTGACAAGAAGGGAAACTCTTGACAATATTTTGGACTCTTAACAAATGCCCACCAACACCACTACACTCTCGCACATCTTGCTTCCAAGCAAAATCACCTTCTATGCATGATTTATAAAAATTACGTCTGCAAGGACTAGTGAGTGGAATAGTCAACACTTTTTAAAAGATTGCAACTAAAATTTGCATCACAACATATACAAATGCATGAGTATCCTTTGCATACAATTCAAATTACAAAAAGCACTTTCAGAAAGACTGAATTAAACATTGAATAGAAGGAAAGCTTATATTGTGCAAGTAATTTTGCACGCAAATAAAAATGCAGACATTGCTGAAAATAATCACAAGGAACAACTAGGGAAAGTCATCCTTAGAAATCAACCCTTTTATCAAAAGAAGATGGCCAAAGTACAAAGTGAATACAAACCTCCAAGCAAGTTTTTTTTAATGTTAGAAAGTTAGAATGTCGAGTTCCATCCCTACATTTATGTGCTATGTGAAAGATCTTCCATTTTAATGAGCTATGAATAATGGATACTTTAGAGGTTACTAAACTATATTGTTGTCTATTTTTTAGTCTCTAATCACTTGCAGGGTTATGATATCAAGCAAACATTATATTTTCTAGAAGTGAGAAGTTGCCTATTCTATAGCGGAACCTGTTGTTTTGGGTTATAAGGTGCTACAAAATATTTTTCCATTCTGTAGCGGAACTCACCTGTTTTCCCAGTCCGATGCTACCAAATTTGAATTTCCCGACACCACCAAACATATAGAGAAATCAATCAAAATATGAGAAGCTTGCATCAATCAGATGAGACAAGTTGTCAGGATTCCATGTAATCATGTCCACTCAAGGACTGTGGTAACTAGTTAAATCATAATTTGCAGTCATTTGAATTTTATTTAAGTGTGCGATTAGTCTGTTGATTGTACTTTATCATGCTTCTTCATGATTATTTCTAAAATCAATTACTTCGATATTTGTTTCTTGTTATAACTCATGTCTAATGTTGTTATTTTCATTTATCTTCCGAAGAGTTCTCTTAATGTTTTCTTAAGTTAGTAGTGACCAACTAAAGTCTTCCCCACCATCTCCAATTTCTCACCCATGCCTCCTCGAAGAAAAGTGGCTTCCTGGTGCAATATGAACCTCTGGGACCATATTTAATTGAAGCCTAGCCGGAGTTCGGGGATAGGTTTAGGGAAGCTTTATGGATGGAATTTTTCCAGAAGATAATGGGACATCATGAGAGTGTAGCCAAAGCCTTGGCATATGGATTTGATGGAAAGCAAGATAATGTTGGAGATATGAAGTTTCAAGTTACTGAAACATCAATTGTTGTAGTTGGGAAATTCTCCACAAGTGGAGAACGTTGGTTCAAACGCCAAGATTTTTGTGTGTTCAGCTTGTGATCAGTTTTTGATTCCTGAATTTCAAAACCTTGACTAGAGGAAGGGACTTCCCAGAACCTGTTTGAAACCAAAATGGAAGGAATTGTTGATTGGATATAACGTTATTTTAATGGAGAGGGAAGGTACTCCTTTGTTTACTTATACCAAATGATATTTCTATTACATGTTATAGGGGATGCACCTCGCAATTGACTCTTATTCCTGCTTAAAATCCTCACGAAGATGTCAACAAAGGCCAGGGCTTGTCCACAGAAAACATGCCATGGTTTTTATTACCATGCTCTGATAAAATTGTGAATTATGGAGGAGTTGGCCAAGATCCACTAAACTTGGGACCATTTCTTGTTCTTTTTTGAGTTTGAAATCGAACTCGTTCATCCCCAGGATGTAAAGGTAGGTTCTTCTTCAAAAGGAACAGGAGCTCTAAGTCGACTCAAAGTAGAAAAATAATCTCCCTGATCGAAGTCAACAATTTCCCCCCAGGAAAAGGCAAGTAGATGCAGGTTATTCCAAGATTTATAGTCAAAAGAGGAAATATCAATAAGCATCTCTAACACAAAATGATGAAGAGAATAAGGAAAAATCACCACCTGAAATTGAAAACCATGAAGTTGTTGAAATTCCTTCTAGAATGAAGAAGCAACAAAAGGTCTTAGAGGATGACCAATATATATTGCAAAAATATCCCCTAAGGAGGCCTCATACCCGACCAACCAATACATTTAGAATGAAGGCCAAATCCCTCTTTGATCCTTCTTTAAAAGGAACTGAAGTTATCGATCTGGAAAAATCCTCAGATGAAATCAAAGAATACAGGCAGCTCCAGGTCAACTCAGAGGTCATTCCAGTTGAGTAAGAGTCCCAGGTTAAACTCAGAATAGAAAATTATTGAGCCTGAGAATCCTATCAAGTATGTAAAGTTTCAAAAATTAGTCTCTCCTCAATCATTATCAGATGAAGAAGATGAACATTCCAAAGAAATGGAAAGGAAAATTGTGGAATCCCTAACTGGAATTGAGAAAAAATTGGATTCCCTACTGGATCTTTCAAGCATAGATGAAGAACAAGAAGTTTAAGAACCCCTTACTTGCTTTGTTGAACATAGTAATCCATTCCAGGAGCATTTGTCAAATAAAAAAAAGTCCAAGACAAAGCAAATGCTTCGTAGGAAGTTAAAGAAGTTTGAAGAAAATGTTAGAAGCCTAGAACAACAAAATGTCAGTATCAATAAAAAAATTAAATAGGTTAATCATTAAGCATAAGAGGCTATGCGAGTTTTCTCATAAAATAGTAAATAAAAACAAAGGACTGAGAAAAATGGAAAGCTAAATGGCTTCGGGAAAAACATAAAAATAAAGCAAGTAGCAGTAGGTTGGATGTTCTTGCAGAACTGGGCACTCAGTTTTTACAAGACACTCTCCAGAATCAAAAGGCAAGGGAATAGACAAAGGTTATGTTTTTCCCTACAAATGTTGAATATCAGATCGCACTTTATAGCATTATGATGGAATTTTGAAGCATAATAAGTTTGATGTATTTTCTATGACTACAAAGGAAGCTCCAGATATTTTGGCAACACCATCCTCAACAAATCCACAAAATGATACAAATTCCAAGTGGTAGGCTTACTCTATTTTAATCTAGATTTTGATTTTGTCAGCCAGTCAAATGTAAATTTTTAAGTTTCTTCCTATGATATTGTATCCCAATGTAACATCAAGTATAGATGAGGATCGAATATGAGGTCAATTAGCATGTACTAAGATTCGGGATTTTGGTTATAATGAGTCCACTTGTCATATCTTGTCAAATACATGTAATCTAATTTGGAGAAGGCTAGGAAAGTGGATCCTCACCTCATGGATATGAGATCTAAATTTGTAACTGATTCAATCTATGAAATGGATGATGTCTAGGTAGGAGGGGGTTGGTGGGTTGAAAGAACAGTTCTAGTTGAGACGAGATCCAACTTTGTAAATGCAGACTGTTCTAATCAAGTATCAAATCATGCTCATGGAATTGTTCTTCTGTGGTTTGATTATGCACTCCTTTATCTCTTATTTACATTCCTTTGATTGAACCTAGATTTTTTTTGAATGCATAAAATGTCTCACTTATTGTAGATCGAATAGCAAGGTTTCTTGTTTATTCCCGATAACAAGTGAGCTATGTTTGATATATGTCTATTAGCTTTCATAACATTGTTTTGGAAACTAAGATCTTTAAGTGATGTATGGATTTAATGTCATGTATTTCTAAATGTTTATTTCTATATCATTCCTTTGTTTTGTGATGTATACAACCATAGAAGTATGCATTTGATTGAATGATTTGATACCTGCTTATCCACCTGAATTTTTAATTTGAACCATACCTTGTGTCATATCTAACCTTCCTATTAACTTAAAATTCTAAACTATTTCCAATGTCAATCCAATTGCTATAGATCTTCCCTTTAGCATTTGAAGTGTAGAAATTATAGGTAACGTCCCCATTAGAATGTAGTTCACAGGTCAAGGTTTCAAAAAATTTCAATATACCAAATTTGTAGGTCCATGGGTTTCTGTCATCATGTTCTATGCGTCATTGTTTCCACTTCTCATTACAATGCTAAAAAACAAGCCAAAATGATCACAACCCATTTGTTGTTTCCAATTCCATGTCGGAGAAGTCATACACATTGGGTCTGTTGAGTTCTACATGTCCACCAAAAAAAAAGGTAAAAGATAATGACATCATAACACACACTAGAAACAATCAACACATAACCTATATGATGGCTTTATCAGATATTTGATGCCCATAATTCATATTTTGCATACTAGCAATAGATAGGCTCCAAACTTTGAGTGGAGTACAAATGAATTTTTTTTTCAAATTTTCACTGTCTTGTGAAATACAGTTCAACCATAACTGAAATTAAATATGTAATTTTGCACAAGTTATGTAGTAGCTAATACACTTAGAAGGCCACTTAAGTTATGCAATAGCTAATATACTTAACCGATAATTGTGAACCTTTAAAACATGAATAATATCTAAAGAGATAGCCTTATATGTGCCTTAATAAATCACAACCATAGTCACTTTGTGAATTCCTTAGAAGAGGACAATGAATAGTTAATAGAAAAGGTTATTCATGCAGAGTTTAGATCCCATCCACCATGCTTGGACAACTAATTTTGAGTCTTTTGACAAGCTATATCATTTAGTTTCACATGCTTGTAACAAGTTTGGGACATTCTCCAGTATTGTGACTGTGGAGTCATTTGCTGCATCGACAACCATGGGCTTAACTATGGGGGCCATGGTGCCTATGACTAAGGAATTTATTTATTAACATTCAACCATAATCCTACACAATCTGAACGAACATAATCCATATACACGTCAACATCAACTCTACTTTCTTCATCTATGCATATTGTTTCTTGAAAGTCTGCAACCCTTGACAGATCCACATACTCAGGTTCATATGGTGTATCATTTCTCAACCCCTCTGGAGGAAATGTTAACAATACATACCAATCAGTCTCAATTGGATCCTGTACATAGAAGACTTGTTTGGCTTGCGATGCTAGAATAAATGGATCATCTTGCCAATGCTTTTGACTTAGGAATTTCTTCATATTCACCATTGTAAAACCAAAATCATCGGTTTTAATCTATTTCTTATTGTAAACATCGACCCAATCACATTTGAACAATGTGTGATCCACACAAAAATAATCCGATGTAATAATATATGTTATAACTCCATAAAATGTTGTTTTTTGAAGCATAGGATTTGCATATTTGGAACTTGATCTCATCATTGATTGAGATTCTATACACACACTGCTCTTTTGGGTGGATCTCTCAATATATGTATGTTCTGTATGGAATCTATAAACATTGATTAGGTATCCCTTGTACTTGTTCACATATTTTTTGGGGCCACATGCAAGCCATTTAAGTGTATCCGAGACATTTTCATTTCCTTCCACCTGTAGATTTTTTAAAGGATGTTAGAACATACATTCAACCTTTAAAAAAATATTTAGTTTCGTACATGACAATATTCTCATTTAATAATCTTGAAGTACTTATAATATGAAGAACACATCATCACCTGCTTTTTTAACCAACTAGTAAAATTATGGGTGTGGAGTTTTTGCAATAAAGCTTCATCTTTTTGGGCTTGGATAATTGAGTTGGAAATATCCATCTTATGCATCCTAATTTGAATACAATTATGGACAGTGAAAATAGAACCCATCTATGGGATTGTTCCCAACAAATGTCATCCAATTCAGAAGGCACTATAGAAGATAATGAATTTGCATCAAGCATAACTTCTTTAACTTCATCATCCTATACTTCATTTCGTCCTTGTGTGCTTCCAATAGTTTCCATACCTTTCAGGTATCCCCCACAAAACTTTATCGATTCCTGCATAGTGTAGCTTTCAACGATTCATCCTTTGGGCCTATTTTTGTTCCTTACATAACTCTTGTATACTTTCATGTTCCTACAAAATTAACACAATTTTTTCAGTCAAAAGCTTTGAATAAAGTTTTGTTGTTGTTGTGCTTGATACAAAATAAAATTTCACTTACCTCTCAAAGGGGTACATTCATCTATATGCAATTGGGCCATAGTATCGTAGCTCTTGTACCAAGTGTACATTCAAATGCACCATAATATCAAAGAATGAAGGAGGGAAGTACTTTTCAAGTAAACACAATGTTTGAACGATATCATTTTCTAACTTGTCAAGACTCTCTGTTGAAATTGATTTTGCAGAAATTTTCCTATAAAAGTAGCAAAGCTTACAAAGTGTCTTTCAAACGACACTTGGTAGCACATATTGTAGAGCTATTGGAAGGAGTTGTTGCAATAGAACATGGCAATCATGTGCTTTCGTACCTTGAAACGTAATCTCTTCCATAGATATATGGTTTTTTGGATTAGAGTTGTAACCATCTGGCACTTTTAACATGAAAAAAACACATCATAGGGTTTCTTTCTCTTTCTCTGAAAGAGTTGTGGTGTAGGTGGAAGGAATAATTTTGATCCCTTGACTTCTAGCCGTAACGATTTCCTCAAACCCAATTCTTGCAAATCATCACGTGATTTTTTTCCATTTATGTCCAGAAGAGTACTAAATATGCTTTCACATACATTATTCTCCACATGCATTACATCTAAATTGTGACGTATCATGAGTTTCTGCCTCCAAACACATCAAAATATCAGAAGAATATTAATATGGAGGTAACCATAAACAATGAATTCAACCAAGACATAAACACATTGAGATCATATAAGCATGTGATGCTTAATAATTAGACATTTTTGATGGATCTACATACCTCCCAGTATGGAAGATTGAATAGAATTGACCATTTCTTCCACACCACAACATTACTTTTGTCACATTTTTCCTTGTTTCTTTTCCTTTTGTTTGATTCATTTCCCACCCAAATTGCTTCCCTTCCCTTTGTTTCATTAAAAATATTTGATACTTACTTTTACGGCTAGAGGGGTGTAACGATGCTCCTCCTTCCCATTAAATTGTCCCTTTTGTGAATGGAAATTATGATTTTGTGGAATAAATCTCCTATGTCCCATGTAAACACACTTCTTGCTACAAATGAGGTATTGTGATTATGTGTTCTTTCCACATATGGGACATGCATTATAGCCTTTGGTTGTGCAACCGACCATATTTCCATAAGCAGGAAAGTCATGGATTACCCACATAGAATTGCCTTCATGTTAAAGCATGTCTTATTATAAGCATCATATGTTCATCCTCCCTGGTCCCATAATGCCTTTAGTTCATCCCCCAAAGGTTCCAAATAAACATCAATGTCATTACTTGGTTGTTTGGGACCAAGTATTAATAATGTTAGCATACAAAAATTCCTTTTCGGACACAACAATGGTGGAAGTTTGTATGTAACCAACACTATAGGTTAAATACCGTATGTACTGCTCAAGTCTCCAAAAGGATTAAATCCATATACCGCCATTGCAAGTCGTACATTACGGGGTTCATTGGAAACTCAGACCATCTGTTATCAATAGTTTTCCATGTCGGGCTATCAACAGGGTGGCGCATTTGACCATCATTACTTGAGTTGTCATGATGCCACCTCATTTTTTGTGACATCTCTATAGAGCTGTAGAAAAAAATAATTCATTTATAAAATCTATATTATCATACCATACATTGTGAAAAATACAAAAGATAATGCAAGAAAGGGAAAACTTGAATAAAATCAAAGTGTTCAAAATCATACCTGTACATTCTTTTTAACCTTGGTGCTATGGGAAAATACCTTCACACCTTGGCAGGAACACCTTCATGCACCTTTTGAGATTGAGCATCCACCTTCCATCAATATTTTCTACACGTTGGTAATTTGTATTTACTTTCGTAATTTCCTCGATATAAAATACAGTCATTTGGACATGCATGTATGATATCATAGTGTAATCCTAATGATTTTATCAACTTTTTTGTAGCATATGCAGAATATGGATGTGTATTATCTTTAGGAAGCATCTCTTTTTGCAACTTTAACATTTGGCCAAAACTTGAATTAGACCATCCGATCTTCACTTTAAGATTATATAATTTCACAGTTGTTGATATTTTTGTGAAATCAATACAACCCGAGTACAATGGTCTTTTGACATCTTCGATTAACTTCTTATATTCATTAACATCATTCATCATCTCAGTTGATGCCAACCCTTCATTTTCACAACTCTCATTGATATTTTCATTAAGACATTGATAAGCATCATTCACCATTTGAAGCATTTCCTCATCATTAATGGTTTTATCATCATCATTTTCATGAAGCTCATTATCATTTTGAAACAAGGTTGGAGACCAGGGTATTTTTTAAGGATTATAATATTATACTTAAGTATAGTATCATAGGTGATTATTTTGGATTGAAAAAACATGTACATAGATAGGTAGGCGAGTATTAAACAGGAAACATGCAATTTATTACGGAAATGTGTACATTTTGGCGAATATTATGACAAAAAACATATTTATGTAAATATAGGTGATATTAGAGATTAAAAATGACCAAATAACGAATTTATTTATTGAAAAAAAGCCCAAAAAATAGCCAATTAGCGAAATTTCGCCCCTAAAATTTTCTCTATTGGAGAATCATAAACATGAATACCATAACCATGCTCCACAACATGTTCACATTCCAGTTATTAAGACAATTAAGATTCATGTTAGTGTGAAAATCCTCACAGCAGATCTAAGAGATGATGTGTACCTCACAAGAGTAATTATGATTAAGCAAGAAAATAGAAGAAGAGTGATACATGCAGTATAATGAGCAACATAATAATATGGTACAGTAGAACTCAGATAGAAGCAATAATACTTCGGTCATACTAGATTATTAATCACAAATGGACATATAAATAATACAATGCATGAGGAATTCGAATGCCTAAGGTGGCAATTCGAATTAGCCTTCATGGACTGATCAAAGGATCACTGGAGTGTCATCGGAGCACAACTAGGTGTCCTCATGATCATCGGAGCGCAACTGGAAGTCTTCATCATCATCAGTGGAGTCATCAATGCTCAAGTAACTGTCAACCATCAGTCAAACTAACTCTGGTAGGTGTAACTGAGTGTAACTCAATGTAACTAAGTGTAACTGAGTGTAACTGAGTGTAACTAAGTGTAACTGAGTGTAACTGAGTGCAACTCAATGTAACTCAGTGTAACTGACTGTAACTGACTGTAACTGAGTGACAACTGGACTGGTAGGTGAAGAAGGGCGAGTTGCTCCCTAAAATCAAGGAAGAAGGGCGCATTAAGCAACTGGAGGGCTAAAACTGAATAGTGAGAAGCTCCTGGGGGCTGGCTAACTGAGGGCTAGGTGCTGGACCGATGACTGGGATGCATGCAAACCCTAAAAGTGCATGCATGACTGAAAATGTAAATGATCAAAATACTGGTGGGACTAGGATGGAGTATAGGAATATCCTAACACCCCCCCTTAATCCATCCTGGGCCCTGGTAACTAAGACCAAAGGTCACCCAATACAATGAATAATAACAATCAATAAACCAAGGAAGTGGGAAAATTTCATGGGAAACATACCCCCTCCTCAAAAAATAGACTGTAAGGCACACATAAAAATAAATTCTCCAAACTCAAGCATGTGTGATGCTTGGTCATATGTCTGGAGGTATCTTCTTCTTGGGAAGAAGTGGATCATGCTCAAAAAGCATGTGCTTGTACTTGCTCTTCAGATCGAATGTGATGAGAACAAATCCAACAGTATGAGAATGATCCTTGAACCTGTGATTCGAATCAGCTTAGGTAGGATCAAATTTTTGAATGTGCATATAGTCCTTTGTCTTCTCCTTCAAACCACCATGGGTGAGATTATGCCAAAAAGAACTATTACATGTTTGCTTGAAATCAAAATCAGATTTAAGACTTTCAAAATAGTTTCTTGAGATCTCCTTTGAACCAACAGGGGTGAGATCAAAACTATCATATGCATGAGAAATTTTCCCAAGCAGTAATTGCTTAGAACCCAAATTAGATACAAGACTTGAATCATGGCTTCTTGAGATCTCCTTTGAACCATGAGAGGTGAGATCAAAACCAGTAGATGCATGAGAAATTATCCCAAGCGAATGGCAATGGCCATATTCTTCAATGACCTTCTGAAAGCATGAATTTATGATCATATAGTAATATAAAAGAGATGTTTGCTAAAGAGGAGCGAATGCATTACCTCCATTAGCTGATTTGACCTCTGAAATAATCATGTGATCATGATGCAAACCAACAGACTCTGGTGCAAGAGAGGATTTAGAACCTTCTGCAATATCTAGAGTGTGAGCTGGCACAGAAAGAGAAGAAGGTTTGAGCATGAGCGGAGAATCTGCAAGTTCTTTGTCAACAACTTCAATATGAGATGATACTGGTGCATGATCTGAGAGACCATCAAGAGGAGCGAATGCATCACTTTGTTTTCTTTCGAATGGGTTGGGACCAAGTCCTTCATTCTCTCTGCCAAATTTTCCATCCAGGTGAGCCCATATCTCTTTTGGAGTCCATAACTCTCTTGGAATTTCAACACCATCACGGTATTTGAATTGGAATCTCTGGTATGCCCACAAAGAAAACATTATTGCTGCAAAGTGCATGTCTCTTTTATTTAACCAGTCAATCTTCTCTTCAGGGGATTCGAACTCTCTTTCAAAATAACAATAAAAAAGATCATGGATCTTCAAGTCTGCTATCATTCTTGGTTTCCATTCATCATAGTTGAGTGGATCAAGAGGAGTAATTCCTGATGAATACATTGAAGCTGTAGAGGACCTGCAAAAACAATATAGAATAACTGCAACTGCTACTGCTGCAAAAATGCAGAAACTGTTGCAACTGCTGCACTCGAAATCTTGGTAATAACCTGCAAAAAACTCTCAAGAATGGAGATAAACAATACTCTCAACATGCTCTGATACCATGTGAAAATCCTCACAGCAGATCTAAGAGATGATGTGTACCTCACAAGAGTAATTATGATTAAGCAAGAAAATAGAAGAAGAGTGATACATGCAGTATAATGAGCAACAGAATAATATGGTACAGTAGAACTCAGATAGAAGCAATAATACTTCGGTCATACTAGATTATTAATCACAAATGGACATATAAATAATACAATGCATGAGGAATTCGAATGCCTAAGGTGGCAATTCGAATTAGCCTTCATGGACTGATCAAAGGATCACTGGAGTGTCATCGGAGCACAACTAGGTGTCCTCATGATCATCGGAGCGCAACTGGAAGTCTTCATCATCATCAGTGGAGTCATCAATGCTCAAGTAACTGTCAACCATCAGTCAAACTAACTCTGGTAGGTGTAACTGAGTGTAACTCAATGTAACTAAGTGTAACTGAGTGTAACTGACTGTAACTGAGTGTAACTAAGTGTAACTGAGTGTAATTGAGTGCAACTCAATGTAACTCAGTGTAACTGACTGTAACTGAGTGACAACTGGACTGGTAGGTGAAGAAGGGCGAGTTGCTCCCTAAAATCAAGGAAGAAGGGCGCATTAAGCAACTGGAGGGCTAAAACTGAATAGTGAGAAGCTCTCGGGGGCTGGCTAACTGAGGGCTAGGTGCTGGACTGATGACTGGGATGCATGCAAAATGCATGCAAACCCTAGAATGCCTGCAAACCCTAAAAGTGCATGCATGACTGAAAATATAAATGATCAAAATACTGGTGGGACTAGGATGGAGTATAGGAATATCCTAACAGTTAGTGATTTTATGGTTTTAATGAAATTAGAATCGCAACATAGATTGCACAGATGGAATCTACAGGAGACAAAATAAAATTAGAGTTTTCACATATAAATATAAATGATATCTTTACTATAATATATGTATGTTTGAGACAAGATGATTTCAAAAAACATTCATGGTACCTAATTGGGAAATCTCTCTCCATGCGAATACCAAATGTTATATTGTTCTATTATACTATCACAGATCAAATGCTCTCGTACTTTATCAAATGTTTGTACATTCACTATGCCACATTTATTACATGGACATTTTG
The DNA here is from genome assembly GCA_027924585.1 of Larix kaempferi. NCBI lineage: Eukaryota > Viridiplantae > Streptophyta > Pinopsida > Pinales > Pinaceae > Larix > Larix kaempferi. The sequence continues at coordinate 25,969,995 of BSBM01000073.1, read as the reverse complement.
TGGTCATATTATTCTTTGAATGCTCCTTAGAAACCTTTAAGAATTCCTCAACCCCATCTCTATATTCTTTTAATGTTCTACACATAACCAGTTTTCAAGTCATACAGTTTAAATGATTAAAAGTTACAATTAAAATATTTTTTCTATATTACAATGAAGAATCAAGGATACAAATTGTACCTGTTTTTCAATTTCATCCGACTTATTTTTTCCATTTGGTAACAAGATCTGAGATCCTTTGAAATTATGCCTACAAAGAACTAACAACAATTAGTTAAATCAGAGGTGGAAGGTAGAAAAAAAAATTGGTTTGTAAGGGGAGGACCTAAAAATTAGAATAAGAGATGAGGAGGATGAAATTGTTTGGTAATATTTCAACTGTTGCAAGGATTATATTTGGCCGTGTATCAAAGGGTCATATAGTAGAGTAACTGTATGACAATCAATGTTATGATTGTTTTTCCACAATGAGGAATAAACCTTTGTTGATTCAAACTCAGCATTGGAGACAACACAACTTAAGATTCACAAGATTGGGGAGAAAAAAATGAAAGCACACTCCACATCACAATATGCACCAAGTGGTCCACATATGAGAGTGCTATTAATGACCATATATAGTGTTACCACTAACTAGAGTTATGCTCACAAATGGATGCACTATATTTTTGGATAAACACTAGGATATCTAGGCTCTATTGCTTAGAAGTATAACTAGAGGATACACCTAGCATACACCATATGCACTACAGATTCTAGGCTTTGAAGCTTAGAAGTATAACTACATGGTACAAATAGTGTTGAATATTGTAACTTCTAAGAATATTATATTTGTACATTATTATTCCAGAGATGTTTCATCCCTCCGAGGTAACCCTATTATGTATCCAGAGATGATTATTCTTCCGATGGGTTGTGGTAACTAGGTTTATTAGACCCACCATGTGGGGGTCGGCCCTGATCTTATATTTTAGGGGTTATTAGACTTCTCCAGGAGAGGTCGGCCCCATTAGGGTTTTTAGTCAGTCGGGAACTAATATAAATAGAGGAGGTGAGCTCCTCATTAGACACACTTGTACAACGCAGAAAAGTAGCGCACTTGTATGGGAGGTCTGCTAAGGAGGTAGAGAAGGAGGGAGAACATCTTGTATTTTGGTTGATCATCTTATTGAGGAAAGCTTTGCTGGGTTTTCTACCCCATGAGGGTTTCCCAGGGTAAATTCTGTGTCTATCTTGTGATTATGTTTCTTTCAGTGATCTTGCTAGTCTATTTGGTTTAAACTTAACATGGTATCAGAGCTAGCCTGAATAGGACATCTTTCACAAGGTAAGAATATCTCTCTCTCTCTCTCCGGTGAAAATTAGGGTTTCAGCAAAAAGTTGGTATTGTTGAATTCTGATTACATGGCTGGATATCCCTTCTCAAAACCAATCTTTTGAGCCCTAGATCAAAAATTTTTGTTGGGTAGAACTCCAGAAAAGTCAAACCCTAGTTTTACCAAAAGTGCGATAAACCAGAAATTGGTTTCAGCAAAAAGTTGGTATTGTTAAATTCTGATTACATCGCTGGATAGCCCTTCTCAAAACCAATCTTTTTATCCCTAGATTGAACTTTTTCGTTGGATAGAACTCCGGGAAAGTCAAACCCTAGTTTTACCAAAAGTGTGATAAACCAGAAATTCTGTCCCAGGATCCGGAAAAGTAAAAAAGGTAATATTTTCGGGTAAGCACTACTCTGTCTCTTATCTCTTGGACTCCCCCAAGAGAAGATGGCTCCAAACACTAAGCTTGAAGACAAGCTAGAAGGTATAGAGAATTTCTGAGCATGGAAATACGGAATTGGTCTCATTCTTGAAGAGAATGATCTTGCTCATTATGTCAAGGATGAAGTTGCAGAACCGGAAGGAGATGAAGCCAAAGAGAAGCATAGGAAGGATTTGATTAGGGAAAAGAGAATCATATCTGATTCTATTAAAGACCACTTGATTCCCCAAGTGGCCTCCAAGAAGACTCCAAAGGAAATGTATGATGCCCTAGGAAGAATGTATGAAGGAAAGAACATCAATAGGAAGATGAACCTAAGGACTCAGTTGAAAAATACCAAGATGCACAAAGGAGAATCCATTCAAGACTACTTCTCAAGGGTCTCCCAAATCAAGGAGCAACTAGATGCCATTGGTAATACTCTTGATGAATATGAACTTGTGATGACTGCCCTAAATGGTCTCACTAGACCTTGGGAATCATTCATACAAACTATGTGTGCCAGAAACGAAAGCATGAAGTTTGATGTAGTATGGGAGGATTGTGTTCAAGAAGAGGCTAGGGTAGCCAACAGAGAAGCTCTTCTCAAAGAGGATGACCAAGCTTTGGCCACCCACACTAAAAGAGGAAAGAGAGGCCACTTCAAGAAAGTGAACTACAAAAGGTCTCAACCCTCTCATAAATTCAAAAGGAAAGGAGGATCAAACTCAGAAAGAGACCTCTCCACAGTCCAATGTTATAATTGTCTTAAACTAGGACACTATGCTAAAGACTGTTCTTTTCTAGGAAAGAAGAAGAAGAAGTTTGTTCACAAAAGACATCATGCACATATGGCAGAAGATGATAGTGAAGAAGAAGTAGGGGAAGAAGAAGAAGAAGAAGAAGAGGAAAGGCCTCAAAGGAAAAGATCTAAAGTAAAGAAAGAAGATCCAGAAGAATATGTCCTATTTTCTGCACTCTCTGGATCTGTGTCTCCTGGAGAAGATACATGGCTCATGTAAAGGTTGTAAGAAAGGGAAGAATATCAAGAACCCTTTCCCAAAGAGTGAAACAAAGACTAAGAACATTATGGAGCTAATACACTCAGATGTATGTGGACCAATGCCCACTACTTCCCTAAGTGGATTTGAGTATTATCTCTCATTCATTTATGACTATTCAAGGAAGACTTGGATATACTTTCTAAAAGGTAAGAATGAAGTCTTTGGAAAATTCAAAGAATTCAAGGCCCTAATAGAAAATCTATCAGAAAATAAAATCAAGATTCTCAAAATAGATAATGGCGGAGAATATACTTCAAAGGACTTTGAAGACTTTTGTAAAGAAGCCGAAATTAAGAGGGAACTAACCACTCCCTACAATCCCCAACAAAATGGGGTTGCTGAGAGGAAAAATAGAACCATCATGGAAGCTGTAAAGACTATGATACATGATCAAGATCTACCCATGTATCTATGGGCTGAAGCAGCTAGGACAACAGTCTATGTGCAAAATAGACTATCCCATAATGCTCTTGAATTCAAAACTCCAGAAGAAGTGTTTACAGGAAAGAAGCCTGAGGTAAGTCATCTCAAAATATTTGGGTGTCCTGTGTACATCCACATTCCAAAAGAAAAGAGAACCAAGTTGGATCCTTCTGGTAAGAAGGGAATATTTGTCGGATATTGTGAATCATCCAAAGCCTTCAGAATCTACATACCAGGTTTTCATCATATAGAAATAAGTAGAGATGTAACATTTGATGAAGAAGCAGCTCTCAAGAAATCCAGGAAGTGTCAACTTGAAGAAATCTATGAAGAAGATACACCTCCTAGAATCACAGAGGCTGTGCACATCCCTGAAGATGATTCACCAGAAGATCATGACATGTCGGAACCACAAGAACCTTCTATCACAGATTCTTCTGAGAAAAGAAGGCCAGCATGGGCTAGAGATATTATTCAAGGAGTTGAAAGATATGGAGCTACTGAAGGCTCCACTAGAGAAAGAAATAAACCTAAGCTAGTGTCCAACTATATGGCCTTGATGTGTGATATTGTAGATCAACAACCTACTAGCTATGAAGAGCAGCTCAGAAGAAAGAATGGGTAGAAGCAATGACAGAAGAATATCAGTCAATAATGAAAAATGATGTTTGGGATGTAGTTCCCAAACCAAAAGATAAAAGTGTGGTCTCTTCTAAATGGATTTTCAAGATAAAACATGCTGCAGATGGTAGCATTGAAAAATACAAGGCAAGATTTGTATCCAAAGGATTCTCTTAGAAGGAGGGAATTGACTATGAAGAAACATTTGCACCAGTTGCTAGGTATACTTCAATTAGAACTATCATGGCACTTGCATCTATGATGAAGTGGAAATTAAAACCAAATGGATGTTAAGACAGCTTTTCTAAATGGTGTAATTGAAGAAGAAGTATACATAGAGCAACCACAAGGGTTTGAGGTTAAAGACGGGAGGACTCATGTATGCAACTGAAAAAGGCATTATATGGTTTGAAGCAAGCTCCCAGGGCTTGGTACGGAAGGATTGACAATTTCTTAACAAACATGGGCTTTACCAAGAGTAAAGCTGATCCCAATCTTTATCTTAAAGTGATGGATGATGAACCAGTTATACTGTTGTTATATGTAGATGATCTATTTCTAACCAGAAATGAGAAACTGATTATTGAAAGCAAGAAGAAGCTTTCTTCAGAATTCGAGATGAAAGATCTCGGATTAATGCACTAATTCTTGGGTCTAGAAGTATGGCAAGAACCAAAAGGAATCTTTCTAAATCAAGGTAAGTATGATGTGGAGATTCTAAAAAGATTTGATATGTTGGAGTGTAAAGCCATGGCCACTCCCATGGACTCCAACTTGAAGTTATTAGTTAATGACTCATCGGAATTAATAGACCTAACTCTATATAGACAAATCATTGGGTCATTGATTTATTTAACAAATACTAGGCCAAATATATGCTTTGCTGTAAATACCCTGAGTCAGTATCTAGTAGAGCCTAGAAAGGTTCACTTAATAGCTGCAAAGCATGTGATGAGGTACCTAAAAGGTACATTAGATTTTGGTCTATATTATCTTGGAGGTCATGATCTTCGATTACATGGTTACTCAGATTCTGATTGGGCAGGTAGTGTCTCAGACAGAAAGAGTACTTCAGGTGGATGTTATGGTCTCGGATCTGCCATAATCTCATGGTTCAGCAAGAAACAATCTAGTGTGGCCCTCAGTACTGCTGAAGCAGAATATATAGCTGCCTGCTCTGCCAGCTGTGAAGCAGTGTAGCTTCGAAAGTTATTATCTGGAGTGTTTGGCTTAAAAATGGATCCCACTGTGATTATGTGTGACAATCAAAGCTGCATTAAGATGACAGAAAATCCTGTATTCCACGATAAGTCAAAAAACATAGAGATCCGATACTTTTATATACGAGATATGGTGCAGAGAGGAGCTATCAAGCTCGAGTATGTGAACACTGAGGATCAAATTGTTGATATCTTGACCAAACCTCTGTCTCGAGTGAAATTTGAATACTTCCGAGACAAGCTTGGTGTAGTTCAAAAGGACCCTCCTCGAAAGGGGGAGTAGTATAGTCACTGATGATGAGATTGTCTCATCGAACAACAAGGTCGATGATAAGGTTACCTGTTCACTACACCTAGATACTTAGAAATATTTAGATTTAGGACTCTTATGCTTAGAATACTTAGTTTTTACTTATACATGCTTTTGATGATAGAATACATGCTTTTGATGTTAGATGTATTAGTGAGAATACATGCTTTTGATGATTAGATGTATTGGTGAGAATACATGCTTTTGATGTTAGATGTATTGGTGAGAATACATGCTTTTGATGTAAGATGTATTGGTGAGAATACATGCTTTTGATGTTAGATGTATTGGCGAGAATACATGCTTTTGATGTTAGATGTATTGGCGAGAATACATGCTTTTGATGATAGATGTATTGGGGAGAATACATGCTTTTGATGATAGATGTATTGGTAAGAATACATGATGTATTGGTGAGAATACATACTTTTGATGATACATGTATTGATTAATGTACTTGTATGGTTGAGGATACTTGTACTTGTATTGATGAGAATACATGTGAGGATTGGATCATCCCTGGACTTCAGTCCTAAAGAGAGCCGTAGACATGATGTCTTCGAGAATGAAGTCCTTGGTGGACATAAAAGGATTGCATCATCCTTGAACTCAAGTTCTAAAGTGAGCCGTAGACAGGTGTCTCCGAGAAAGAAATAGGATTGGATCATCCCTGGACTTCAGTCCTAAAGAGAGCCATAGACATGATGTCTCCGAGAATTGAAGATAGAACTGCATCGTCCCTGGACTAGGTTCAAAATGTACGTGATGGGATTACATTGTCCCTAGACATGAGACTTGTCTTAAAGTGATAAGGACTGATGATCCTGGAACTTGATCGGGATTGCATCATCCCTAGACACGAGAATTGTCTTAAAGGTACGTGTGAGGACTGCATCGTCCATGAACTGGGTTCAAAATGTAAGTGATGGGATTGCATCGTCCCTAGACATGAGACTTGTCTTAAAGTGATAAGGACTGATCATCCTGGAACTTGATCGGGATTGCATCATCCCTAGACATGAGACTTTTCTTAAAGGTATGTGTGAGGACTGCATCGTCCATGAACTGGGTTCAAAATGTATGTGATGGGATTGCATCGTCCCTAGACATGAGACTTGTCTTAAAGTGATAAGGACTGATCATCCTGGAACTTGATTGGGATTGCATCATCCCTAGACATGAGACTTGTCTTAAAGGTACATGTGAGGACTGCATCGTCCATGAACTGGGTTCAAAATGTACGTGATGGGATTGCATCGTCCCTAGACATGAGACTTGTCTTAAAGTGATAAGGACTGATCATCCTGGAACTTGATCGGGATTGCATCATCCCTAGACATGAGACTTGTCTTAAAGGTACGCGTGAGGACTGCATCGTCCATGAACTGGGTTCAAAATGTACGTGATGGGATTGCATCATCCCTAGACATGAGACTTGTCTTAAAGTGATAAGGACTGATCATGCTGGAACTTGATTGGGATTGCATCATCCCTAGACATGAGACTTTTCTTAAAGGTACGTGTGAGGACTGCATCGTCCATGAATTGGGTTCAAAATGTACGTGATGGGATTGCATCATCCCTAGACATGAGACTTGTCTTAAAGTGATAAGGACTGATCATCCTGGAACTTGATCTGGATTGTATCATCCGTGGACCTATGTCCTAAAGAGAGCAGGATTGATCACCCTGTAAAATGATCGTGTGATGACGATGATGATGATCGTGTGATGACGATGCTGATGATCATGTGATGACGATGCTGATGATCGTGTGATGACGATGCTGATGATCGTGTGATGACGATGTTGATGATCGTGTGATGAAGATGCTGATGATCGTGTGATGACGATGCTGATGATCGTGTGATGACGATGTTGATGATCGTGCGATGATGATGCTGCTGATCGTGCGATGACGATACTGATGATCGTGTGATGACGATGCTGATGACATTGATGTTCCAGTAATTGGTTAAGTTACTGATGATGATGAATTGAAGAAAGCTTCCGATGATTTATAAATGTATCATGTATGATGTAGTCGATGACTTCTTGCTCCTGCAGATGTTGTTATAATATCCTTCTCGTTAAGGGGGAGTGTTGAATATTGTAACTTCTAAGAATATTATATTTGTACATTATTATTCCGGAGATGTTTCATCCCTCCGAGGTAACCCTATTATGTATCCGGAGATGATTATTATTCCGATGGGTTGTGGTAACTAGGGTTATTAGACCCACCATGTGGGGGTCGGCCCTGATCTTATATTTTAGGGGTTATTAGACTTCTCCAGGAGAGGTCGGCCCCATTAGGGTTTTTAGTCAGTCGGGAACTAATATAAATAGAGGAGGTGAGATCCTCATTAGACACACTTGTACAACTCAGAAAAGTAGCGCACTTGTCTGGGAGGTCTGCTAAGGAGGTAGAGAAGGAGGGAGCACATCTTGTATTTTGGTTGATCATCTTATTGAGGAAAGCTTTGCTGGGTTTTCTACCCCATGAGGGTTTCCCAGGGTAAATTCTGTGTCTATCTTGTGATTATGTTTCTTTCAGTGATCTTGCTAGTCTATTTGGTTTAAAATTAACAAATAGAATACACCATATATTTATAGCAATGTTTAGACTGTTGTTAGCACACAATTGAAAACATTGAGGATACAAATTGATGAATGAAAGAAATACTAAAAGGCAAAGGATTAGCAGAAAGTGACCCCAAACTAAATTCAGACAAAGGAGAAACAAAGAGTGAATATGTAGGAGAAAAATTGGTTAGTCTTCTTAAGAACAAGAAGTGTGCAAAACAAATGGATATTTTCATCTTTAGTATAATCCTCAAGGCTCAAGATCTCATCAATTGGATAATAAAAATAGAAAGATATGTTTCATATGAGAGAATTGAAAACCCCAAGAAATAAAAATTTGCATGTTAAGCCAAATACCCTAGTTAACACAAAAAAAAGGGCTTTAAATTCTTTAAGACCCTATGTTAATCTCTTAGTGGTGATCTTATCTACAAAGGTAGGGAATAATGATGCCATCTTGACTAGTTCTATAGTATTTTCCCTACCATCCTTGTATATCTTCCAAAAATGAGCCACTCTAAGCTTTTGATCCATCAAATCTTTGTTCCTTCTAGTATTATAAGCATTGACCATTCTCTTGGCTTGATGGGTTGAAAGTAGTGGAATTTTTTTCTTACCCTTGTATGCATTCACCGAGAATGGATCCCTTCTTTAAGAAACCTATACTTATCATATTATTTTATACTTAAAAATGGATGATGGTTGTTGGTTTGAATTTGGAAAATGAACTTATCTGCAAAAAAATGGGTGTAGGGTGATGAGTAATGATGTTTTAGTTTGTCCTATAATTTGAAAAATGGTGCAAATAGTTTGGGTTCTCATCCCCTTTTTCTAGTTATAATGCCCTACTTTTGAGTCTCAATAGCGATGATTACCTGAGTCCTATGTAAATTATTGGCAAACTGGTTTGTTAGTCCAAAACTGTCCCAAGTTCCTCCCTACAATCTAGTGGTGAATAGATTCGAGAGAAGAGTTTTAGGAAGTGGGCCAGGTAAACTATTGCACATGTCTTCCAGATGTCATTTTTAATTTGTGCGCCTAGGTATTTCCACTGATGATCACTGGCTCTTTCTCTCTCCCACTCAAGATCCCTTGATGAGTCCACGAATTTTCCATTCAAGCTCTCTTGCTTAAATTTAAGAAATTACCTTATTTTCCACTCAGGCTCTCTTGCTTGAGTCTACAAAATTATTTTAGCATAGTAGAGCTGGATCATCAATTTTTCCACTTGGTGTTTTTCCTTTTTTATTTTGACTTTCTCCGATGTATGACTCATTAATAATGATCATATTATTTTTGGTCTGCAATTCACTGTAAATCACAACAATTGACTACTTGCGACCCATAACTTGATTCTCATTGTGGCTTCATTGCCATCTCCAAGTCCTCTGAATCTGTTACAACTTCATAGATAGGATAGTTAGTCACAACATCACATCATCAATTCATCATCAATAGGTTCACCTATTTATTGATCAACTATTACACACAAACATTTCATATGCTTTAGTGATTTAACTATCCCTATACATTAGCCTTTACGTTTGGCCTTTATTCAAACCCTTGCAATAAAATCACCATATTTTATGCACAATCATTTATAACAAGTTCCACAGATACTGACGATCTGCCACAACTTGTTAGTGCAAATTTTCATGATACAATCGACATTTAAGAAACCCTTTTCTAAACATTTGGTTTTAGCTTTCATACAATGCTATAACCAAACACATAGAATAACAAACTCATCACTCACTCTGGAGTGATTCAATTATGAGAAAAAATGGATTATAATCAACATCCTATTTTGATAATTTATTTTCATCAATCATAAATCATAAACATAATTCTGCAATGTTAGCATGTAAACACTTATTGTTCCCATCTCATAATCTATGTTTTCTCATGGAGTTTATCAACCTGATAATTTTTCCATGTTTCTAGTAGTGCTAAGTTTTGATGGCTACTCTATTCATCATTTTAAACATTTAACTTGCGCATTCATAATAACAAATTGTAAGATGGTCGTATCGACTAGACACCTTTGTATATATATATATATATAGAGAGAGAGAGAGAGAGAGAGAGAGAGAGAGAAGTAATTCTAGAACAATATCTATAATTCTTTCTATATGTATTTATTACTCAAACTTCATTATTTAGTATTTGATCATAATGCTTCAAAAATAAAACAAAATGAACTACTACTTGTAACTCCCAGCTTTCGATCTAACTGGTTGTTTTGCAAAATGCAGTAAACCACCTTGTCAAAATTCTCTATTTCATTGGTTACGTCTTGGATATCTTTGAACATGAACTCATCTCTTTATCCATTCCACAAAACAAAATCAATTTGTTAGTTCCAACAAACTTCATACCTTCTTACTATATGTTCAGCCCAAATAGGCCTAACTACTGCAACTTCAGCTCTGATACCACTCTGTAATGTACCCGAATTCCTCATTAGTATTTTGGGAAATGGGGTATAATTTTTTTCCTTTTCCATTGTACAACATACAGATAGGTTAGTCTTGTAGTACGAAACATCATAATTAACATACTTATTAACTGTATAAAAACTCATTTAACTTGGGTCGTATCATGTAATGATAAGATTTTCCAAATTATCTTCAATCTTACTCATATTAACACATGCTCCATATCTTAAGTTTCCAAGATTAACAAATCCAAGTTATAAGAGTATGATATTCCTCTTTCATCAACCAAAGTTTAATAAAAGAGAAATTACCTTATAAGTAGACCCTTAGAAGAATAGAAAATAAAACCTATATTTATTCTCATAAAGGACTATAATAAATTCTCATAAGATTTCTTCATAACTTATTGTACATCAAAGACACCTCCTTACTTACCATGCACAGTTAGTCTTAATAAATTAAGATTTCATCTTAGGGACACATAACCCAGCTTTGTCAATATAGTCCTATTAGTTATATGATGACCCACCATGTTAGGTTCACTAAGACTTTAAATTATAAAACATCATAACGAGCATAGTATAAATAATACTACGATCTAGACTATACAAAGATCATTACAAAAGATGCTCTGTCCACCAGTGCAAAAGATCCGTACATGCGATAACTCTCTCAAGTGATATACAAAGATTTACTAATTAATAAATCTGTACAAAAAAATAATAATGAAAGGGGTCGCTTCTCTGTCAAGTACTATGTGATGGTATATACATAGTACCAGGCGTGGGTCGAATATCTCTTGGAGAGATTTCCCAACCATCGGGTTAGATTAAATAATTTATATTGTAATTAAAGATATAGAAATACAAAAAAGGCGCGGGTCGATCTGCACAAAAGACCATCGCCCATCCAATCGGTTAGATTAGATTGAAATTAGTTAAGTAGTGGCATCGAGCTCTTTTCCGAGCTATCATACTCCCACAAAATACAATAAATATGCATTCACAGCAACAATTGAACTGGGATCAAGCTTTGTTGGAGTTGTCCCTTCCCTTGGATGCGACCAACATGAAAGCAAGTGCAGGATTTATAATGGGATCAGGCTTCCCCCCCATTTATCTACACTATAAATCTAGTAAATAATAAATAACACCCCCCCATAGCAAGCTGCCACATGCAAGGACATATACCAACAAATATTCCTTTTGTCATGAAGTAGAGATAAACTATTATGTGTTTCTATGTGCCTTTATATGTTTTACTAGGGAGAATAATAAAGGGGACTAGGCATTCCCTTCGAGGAGCCCTTCTACTGTCCTACCCATGTCTCCTTACATCTGAAGGCGGTAGTTAAAACTTGAATAGGTCTTATTTGAAATCTTTCGAGTTACCGCTCTGGGCTAGATAACATTCGCTTTACAAGAGTTATGGCACCTTATAAGGAGTTGCGGCTTCAAAAAAGGTTTTTATTAAATATTAATAATATATTTTCCTGTTTTCAATATATATATATACATCTAATCATATTTGTATCGATGATTTTTTAAGACAATTTCTTTACAAATCGTCGTGTATTTATTCATAGTGAGACTTGGGAGAAAATTTTAGTTTCTACCTAGTAGGAACTTTTAACAAATATCTTCTTATCTTCTTTTCTCAAAGATATTTATTTATAATGGGGTGTTCATTTAGTTAGGTTCCTCTAACCATTATTGCTTCCTGCTAAAAGACAGGTTAAAGGAGTTCCCTATTAGCCCACAATGGCTAGATACTCCACTTGGGATGACACGTAAAAGTTTAGGCCATCGATTGAATCTACATTTTCCACCCCCCTTCCGATTCCCATGACACCAAGATGACCCCATTATCAACACATGGATTCTTATCGTTTTTCACCCCCCCTAGTGGATTCACTGCCCCCATCATTAAGTTGCATCATGCCCTCAATATCCTAAGTCTACGATTCAAAATTACAACTTAGGAATACCTCATAAAACTCACCAGGTTTGTTGATGTATTTGTCGGAATGTATTTCACTTGTATATTATATATTGTATTCATATGTCATTGTACTTCCGACAGAGAGGTTTCATTCCTTCGATCGGGAAAGCTATTATTGTATTTGAGTGGGTTATTAGACTCCCCTTGTGGGGTCGGCCCAGAGTTAAGTTGTAATGGGTTATTAGACTCTCCTAGGAGAAGTCGGCCCAGTTAGGGTAAAAGGAAAGTGAAATTAAAGTATAAATAGAGAGGATCATCCTCTCTATTTGATCATTCACTCACTCACTCATTCGTACAAGTGAGAGAGAGACAAGTTCGCACAAGTGGAGGAGGAGGAAGATGCTGGAGACCATCTTCTTGTTTTGGGGTTTTGTATTATTGCTCATTCTATCTTTGAGGAAGTTGTGGGATTTTCTCCTTTATGGTTTCCCCAGTGAAATGATTTGTGTCTCTTGTCTCTTATGTTTGACATGATGTGCATGTTGTTCTCTCAGATAATATCCTAGATCATATTGAATTAAATGATAAAAATATAACATGGTGTTAAAGTTGAACCTAGACTACTGGGGTTCAAGATTAGGGAAATCTTGAGAGTAGATATAAAGTAACTGAAAAACAACTCTATAGGGTTTGATGGTAGGTAAACATATTACAGAAATCAGAAAAAATCAAATATTCAAATGGCAGGGAGTATATCAGTGTTTTACTATCAGGGATATTGACAATACGTAGCTATGAAGCATGACTTTGTGAATATAATGATCCAAGTTCTGTTTTCAAAACATTAAAACAAAACAGTTGCATATTGATCAAAAGAATCATCGTATGAAATATTAAGACCATACATAGACAAAATGATGATAACATGTACTTTATATATTAAAACAGAAAGGCTCACAGATCACAATCATTTCAAAAAACAACTATTTCTTATCAATATGAAATGAAACCATATACATGCCTGCAAATTTGAGTTTATAATCTGACTTCCATCATAAGTTCCAACTTGTACTACTTCATCATTGTCTAATATATATACAAAATTCTTCAATACTTGAAATTGTTTCAAGATCATATTTTCATGGATCGAGCTTTTCAAAAATAGTAAAGTTTCTTCAACTTCAAACTCTTAGACTAGACAAGTGTATACAAAATAAAAACAATACTATCTGTTGCTGACTATCGAATCATCAACAAACTAATCTTCTATGACTAGATTATCTTAGATCATCACAAACTAAAGAATTCTAGAAGATTCTGCCAAGACAGTCAGATCATTAAGAACCTGGGATCTCTTTTGCAATCTGATGTATTCAACATCTTGGTTCTGTTCTCGACTCTGCAGCTCCTTGATCTGAATCTTCATCTGCTCATTCTGCTTCTGAATGGCCCTTTTCTTCTTTAATATATCTTAGATATGAGAACCATCTTTTGGTAATCAACCTCTTTCTCTTCTAGATCCTCTCGCAGTCTTTTGTTAGCAGACATCAGGTTTTCATTTATGTCCTGGAGGTATTTGCTTTGCTCCTTGTAAGACTGCAACGATTTCTTGACTTGATCTAACTCTGGATTTATTTCGATCTCCTCTACCTCAATAGAAACTTCATCTACCTGCAAGGCTTTCAAGACTGATCCATCTTCATTCTCAGAATGAGTTTGTTTGTTCAAGCAAAAAACTTTAGGCATATCTCCTGCATTTCCTTGAAAATCTATGAAATTTTCATTGTCTGAGAAATACTTCTCCTTTGACAGTTCACTAACAGAGTATTTCTCCTGTATATCTTCTTCATTAATAGAATCATTGACAACTACAAGTTCACTACCCTTTTCGGGATTGTACATTAGCTGCATGTTTGCTTCCAACTTACATCTTAACCTGGTCCTCGGTTTGATTTTCAATTTTTTTGCATTTAGGGTTTCTTCCTGCGAACTTGAATTTTTCACAACAATATTAAGCATATCAGACCCTTCTACAACATTAAACTCTTCAGCAATCTTCTTACCTTCCTCTGCAACCTACTTGGTCTACTCTTCCCTAGTCTGTTCACTTACCATCTTTATTGGATCCTCTGTTTGCTTTTGCTTGTATAAACTTTCTGATTTCTTTTCTTTCCCTTAAAAGAATTTTGCTTTCTAGATTCAAACCCCGATTCCAAAAAGAAAATTGTCCCAATCTCACCTAGTCTTATTCAAATGATAAATAACCAGCAACTTAATCAGGCCCTGGTGGAAAATAGAATGGGAAGTGTGTTGTGGATGGGTTTGAACCCATGAAATCATCCTCTGCAAACTCTTTAACAAATAATATGGTAGATTTAGCTTCAAGCTTCCAATGAGGTGCATTAATAGTCGTAGATGGCACCTTAAAACCCTGTCATATCACCCTTCATAGGTGATATAGTTATGAACCATTTCCAATGGAATTCGCCAATTTGGTTTAACCTTGCTAATGTGTATGCCATTCTTCCAATTTAATTTCTCATAACCTGGCAACAAGAACTCACCAAAATCACCTGAAAACTCTTGTTGTTTGAACCACTTCTCTCCATGTGCAGGAACACCAATGGATTTTGAAATTGACTGCTCATTAGCCATGACTTTGAAACCCTCAAAATCAACCATTCCATCCTTGTAATTTTTGATAAAAGATTTAGTTACTTGCAGGTTATAACCATGAAGTCTCTCACAGAAAACAAACCACCCTACATCCTTCATTAGCTGAGTTGACCTGGGAAACTGCGTGATCCATTGTATGTTATCTGGCTTGATCCTACAGATTAACCCTCCAGGTTTCTTCTTCGCTGTGGTCTGTGAACTTTCTTCCATTGTTACCTTAAAAATCATACAACGCGGAGTAGAACAAGGTCAAGCAAAAATATTACAGGGTTAATTCCAATATCAAGGTTAATTTCGATACTCTGTCCGTCAAGTTTGATAATTTCGATGGCGTTGTAGGCATAAATTATGAAATGACTGTTTGATATTTGGAGTGTAGATGTGATTCCACTATTCATGAACAGTACACAATGCATGAATACACCTTAATGAATAATCATGACACATCAAAATCATAATACAATACTTTACCATTCGTATCATGCATTTCTTATCACTGATAGCATTATTACATTTGGCATTTTAATATATGTTGCCAAATCATAAATAATCACAATGGATAACTTCAATGTTTTCAAGCATGATAAGCATCATTTGGAATAGCATCTAGGTAAGAAATAAAACCCTTTTTTGAAAATCAATATGAAACATGAGCCTTGCCTTTGTTTTAATATTGAGAAATTAATAAAAAATCACTTAGGATAAGACCTAGGACAAAGAAAAATTAGGAAAATGAAAAATTTATAAAATGAAAAGGGAAAACTAGGATGGAGTAGGAATGGTAACTAGGTAAAAATGAAAATAATCTAGGATACAACCCTAGAGATAACATTTGGCTCTGATTCGGGATAAATTCCTCCCTGTGAGACTTTAAGAACACTCTAACCTGTGTCTTCTGAAATCTGCTAGAGTCAAATTTCTGTCTTATTGGGCTGGAGTCTGCTTAAATTGACATGGTATGTACAATGAATATATACACTGAACCTGTCCACCTTAATATGTATGAAACAATTTTATAAATCATCCATTTACTGGACCTGCAAGTTCATCACCACTCAAAGTCTACAAAACAAAAGTATTGTTGCCCAAAATCTTAACAATTATGAATGGTCCCAACCATAAATTATCAAACTTCCCATGTTTACCTTTGTCCTCATTTATGGCATCCCACCTCAGCACTGTATTACCAATTGAAAACACCTATGTTTTGATCTTCTTATCAAAGCTTTCTTTCACCTTCTTTCTGTGCACTTCAGCTTTTTCCATAATAGCCTCTCTTTCTTGCTGCAACTGAATGATTTGAAACACTCTTCTTCTTTTTTCTTCAGGTTCTTCCTCAGTTTCCTGCACAAATTTAATTACTAGAGAAACTAATTGAACAGGAAATAATGCATCCACTCCATATACCAACTGAAAAGGGGAAGTTCCAATTGATTTTTCAATAGTGACCCTGTCTTCCCATAGAGCAAATCTCAATTTAGTGTCCCAATTCGTTTTGTTTTCCAATAACATTTTCTTGATACTAGTCACAATGTTTTTATTACTGGATTCTGCTAATCCATTACCTTGGGGGTAATAAGGTGTAGACTGTTTCACGATAATATTATTTTCTTCAGCAAATTTTATCATTTTTCTAGACTTGAATGCAGGAGCATTATTAGTAATCAACTTTCTAGGACATCCAAATCGACTGAGAATATTGTCTTGAAGAAAAATAATGATAACTTGGTCTATTGCATTTCTTGTTGGGATTGCCTGTATCCATTTGGTGAAAAAGTTTGTTGCAGTTAAAATCCATTTATGTTGACCACTAGACGCAGGATGGATCTCACCTATAAAGTCTAAATCCCACTGTTGAAATGGAGCATTTAATACTATAGATTTTAAAGGTAAGGACTGTAATTTATGCTTACCTGCAAACTTTTGACACTCCATACAGGCTCTGACCTGATGATACACATCTGTAAAAAGGGAAGTCCAATAGTAACTTTCTCTCAAAAATTTTAATGCAGTAGCTTTCCGGTGTTTATGTCCTCCACATACACCAACATGCAAGTCTTCAGTGATAGCATTAGCTTCTGATCTGTCCAAACATTTCAACAATATACCTCCAGGATCTTTCCAATATAGAACTTGATCAATAAAAATGTATTTGAGAGCTTTCAATTTTAAAGATCTACATTCACTTTTACTTAAATATGGAGGACATTGTAAATGCAACAAGAAATATACAATTTTCTCATACCATGGAGAATCACAGTACCTGCTATAAATTTGTTCCTTATCCTTCTCTGTTGAAACCAACCCTGTTCTGAATTTTCAACCATCATATGAAGGTCTCATACCTAACAATTTGATTCTGCAAGAAGCTTCGCTAAACCCTTCCCTTTCACCAACTTGGTAGGCTTAATTTCAACGTCATATTCCATTACCTTTGCAACCATCTGCCTATTTTACCCTCACTGTCAAGCTGTACCAAAATTTCTTTAACAACTGAATTAGGCACATAAGCCAAAATTTTAGAATGGAGAACATATATTCTGAAAAATTTAAGTGATTTTACCAAGGCATATGCCTGTTTCTCCATACTAGTGTATTTCAGCTCTGAGTCTCTCAATGTTTTACTAAAGAAATAAATTGGATGTTCTAAGCCATCTGAGTTTTTCTGTAATAGCACAACAGCTATTGTGTCTTCTGATGCAAATGAAAAAATTGCAAAGTCTTTTGTATAGTCAGGGGCTATCGACACTGGTGCTTCTATGAGTGCTTGCTTAATCTTTTCAAATGATTGTCTGGCTTGATTTGACCATTTTACTTCCCTGTCCTTTTTGAGCATGTCAGTGATATACTTTATAATTTCTGCAAAGTTGGGGATAAACCATCTTAAAAAATTTATTTTCCCTATGAAAGACTGAATTTCCTTTTTATTTCTAGGGATAACAATCTTTAAAATAGCTTTTACTCTTTCCGTATCTATTTTAATCCCTTCTGCAGAAACTATGTGACCCAAGAGCTTACCTTCTGTCATGGCGAAGTGAGAATTTTTTGGGTTAAGTGACAAACCAAATTTTCTGCACTTCAGGAAAGTTTGCTTCAGATGCTTCAAATGTTCTTCATCAGATTTGGAAAAGACTGTGATGTCATCTTGATAAATGAAACCAAATTTTTCATTTTCACCCACAAAGGCTATATCCATTGCCCTCTAAAATGTGGCACATGCATTCATCATCCCAAAAGGAATTTTTTCATACATGAATGTACCCCAGGGGGTTGTAAAAGTTGTCTTCTCTTGTAACATCTCGTAAAATACCAAAAAATTAAAATTTTTTAAAATAGCAATAATTATCGAATTTGTTAATGCGGAACATATAAAATAGTTAAATCTCTTAACTAGGATAATTAATAAGATGACACGTCGAATTTCTCAAAATAAAAATATGATGTTAGTTGTATTTGCTATTGCAGACTTAAATGGATGCTAATCACTTTAGCGAAAGATATTTTATGATCATAACACAAGAATACAATCTTCAGATCTACTTAAGTTCTAAATATAATTACATGCTGTACATAGGTTTGTATTATTATAATTTTCTTGGTGATGTGCTGACAGTTTGTTTTGAATGATGACAAAGGGGTCCTACGAGGTACCCTGGGGTTTACTTAGCTACGTTTAGCTAAGGCATTTGAATCCTGCTTCCATGTGCATAACACAGGTAAGAAATTTTATGACAAACATGAGTTAAGAGTACATATGTCTTTCAATTCATCGTCAATGTAATATGAAAAATACTAACTACTTCCTTGCAAAACAAGTTATTGGAGGTATGGATATTTTGGTTTCAATTCTCGTTTACGTGTTAGCTTACAAACTTTTCAATGTTATTATAGTCACGTCGTCATTTTGCTTTTACATTGCTATATTTATTATCTACAAAAAATCATCCTAATATGACTATTATTATTAATATCCAAACGATGATACCAACATCCAATTATAACTCTATTTGAAATCTTGTGAAAAATCATGTTTATACTATTTCAAAATGAACTATCATTATATTTTGCAACAACAGAACTTTAGACTATCCTAAAGTCTCATGTTTATCATTTGATTAACAATACATAGCTAATATATGAAATATATATTGATTATAATGCTTATTCTATGAACTTGGCATTACAGTGTATATCAACACAACTTAAACTATACCTATAGTCTCACTTGTATCAATTGACTTGGCAATACATGGCTAACATATGAAATATATAAACTTTACCCTATATGACTATACATAAGCTATAGAAATGAAATATATACAATCTAAAGTGACTATGCATTCACGCACATACATTGGCATATATTACTATTATCACGATGTCTAACAATAAACCTTAAGAACTATTATAGAATGTGAACTATGGATCTAACATTGCAATGATTACGATTTTGACAGGGTAATAAAGCTCGGTACTTGGTATGCTTTCAAACTGGCAATGACAGGTCATAGCATTAACGTCGCTCAAATGTTAAGTGAAGTGGAAAGCTTGGTTGGATGGTCTTCACGTGATTGAGTTTACAATCAGCACCATACGATGCTGAGCTATGCTAAACACTATTCCTTGGTCTGCTGATTTGGCGACTTGGTAGATGCAGTAATCAATGTAGTATTGATTGCAATGATCTCTCGAATCTTTGCGTGCCCGACTGGCAGCTATCCCACCATTGATCTTTACAAGATCTAGGGCTTGGAAGAAACCCTAGTCTTTTTTTGGTAAGTAACAAGGAATTTCTTTCCTGGTCTTCATTTCGCGTTTTAGTGGTAAGGTTTGGAGAGCCGACAGTGCTGCTACAATGTAGGGTTTATATTTTTACTGTTAGGAGGACTCCTTCCTCGGTTTCGAACCTTAGACCTGTGAGAGAGATTTTATATGTTACAGGATTAAAATCTTGTGCAATAGAGCCACGATACAACCATTGTATTTGTGGGGAGGTTCTTATGTCAGTTTGTTGAATGTAATTCAAACTGGAGTTCGATTCTCCAATTCATAAAATGGTCTTCTGAGTTTGAACTCATGTTTGCTGCAAATGCCATCAGGCTTCGTCGTTTTGTTGGTGTGGTGTGTCTAATTCTAGGAGCTTCAACGTTAATGGTAAGTTTTCAATGATAGTGATAGTAACACTATAATACTTACTTTATACCTGTGTTTTTCTTGTTTTTAATCCTTTCAAAACTGTGACTGGCAGGTACTACTTCGTCGGAGGGTTTCTATGAGCATAACTTGGAATGGGGATGCTGCAACTACTTCCCGGTAAGCCTCGGTGGTTCTTGAAACCTCATAGGTACCTTTGGCATGGTTTAGCTGGTGAATTTGGTGTGACGAGAGTTGGAAATACAACCCTGTTCGGAGTAATGACCGAGTTTTAATGTTTTAAATTGATCAATACTATAAAGAGGATAAACCCTCAGTATTTAGTTTCTATTCGGCTCTGTAATGCCTTGCTGCATCGTTTAAAAATGACCTTGAACTTGTTTTAGTGTTGCCGGTTGTTAAGGGAAAGACCCTATGTAAATTTGGAACCTTGAAAGGTTTGCAATGTAAACTCTTTTGAATTTTTACTATAGTTTTGAACACGAAAAACATAGAGCCGAGGGTTCACTCACTTCTGTAGAACAATGGCTCGTTTGTACTGAATGTTATAGTTTTGTTTAAATAATGGTTTGAGAAATCGTTTGTATAAACTGTTGATTTGGTAACGATCGTTGTCTCTGGTCGAGAGTAGTAGGTTGTAAGTCTATTGGTATATAGATCCTATACTTCGTATCGTTTTCAAGTTTTGAAATAATGATGTGGTAAAGTTTGGTCTGTCACATGCCTTCTAACAACTTCCATTCCTCCTAGTGGGTCAGTGAACACTCATTTAACAGTTCCCTTGGGTGTTTGTCTCATATTTTAATTTATTAAATAATAATAATCAACAATTACAATCATCCTTTACCAAACTTGGTGACAATTACAAAAATTTGTAATTATAATTTAACATAAAGTATTTTGCAATTAAAATAAATATTCTCAAAATTTGGGTAGGTGACATCTCTCTGTCTTCTGGCTGAACTACAATCTGGTTATAACCAAAAAAACCATCAATCATTGAAATTCTCTCTGCACCTACCACTCTTTGCAGGATCTGATCTGTCTTAGGTAATGAATAATGATATTTTAAGGCAGGACCTGTTCAAGTTACGGAAATCCATGAAGAGCCTTATCTCTCCATTTTTCTTGCGTACTGGTACAAGATTTGCTACCCAATATGAATACCTGAGAGGTACAATAATTTTTGCATCGAACAATTTTTTTAGTTCTTTTTCAATAACTGGCAGTAATGCTGGATTAAGCCTTTGAAGTTTTTGTTTAAAAGGATTAGTGTTTGGTTTCAATGGGATCTTATGCTGGATAATGCTAGTATCATAAGTTCTAAGATCCTCATATGACCAGGCAAAAATGTGTATAAATTCCTTCAACAAACTGATGTATCTTTTCCTCTCCCTCTCTGAAAGTTTCTTAGATATTCTGATCATTCTGGGTTCAGCTTCAGAACCAATATTACAACTTAAAACATTTTCTTCAGTGGTCTGCAAGTTGGTTTTCAACAATGTGTCATTCTTTGAGAACAACCTTTCCAGTGGGACAAGTCCCTTAGGAATGAAGTTACTTTTTAAATCAACAATTTTCTGATCAGCAATTGAATTTTTTGTATGAGTAGTAAATTCAGCCAAATACACATCTTCATCTTGATCTACCCCATCATCAGCAAATTCTTCTGTCAACTCTAAGAATTCTTTTATCTCCCGATCATCCTAGAAGACTCTCCAATGTTTAATATCATCTGGAACAACTGGCCTATATATCACATCAATTCGATATTTCAAGTGTCAATTTTGGAATTTTGAAGTGGGTTGCTGCTAATGCTAATGAATCTGTTGTCTGATTACAATCTCTTGGAACATATGTTTTGTTGAAAGTAAGGAAAAAATTATCTATCAAATCCCATACTTCATTTATATAAACTTTCAACAATGACTGCTTTACCTTATAAATACTCTTAACTTGTTGAATTACCAATTCGGAGTCGCCAAATACCACAAGACTTTGAATATTCATATCTTTTGCAGCTCTCAATCCAAGGATTAATGCTTCATACTCAGCAGTATTATTGGTGGTTTGAAATTCCAATTTATACATTAATGAAATCATCTCACCTCCAGGAGAAATCAACAAAACACCTGCCCCTGCTCCTTCTTTACTTGAAGATCCATCAAAATACATCTGCCAAATGCCTTGCTGCTCTTTTGTGTTGTGCTGAACTAGACTGTCCTTCCTTATTTGCAAAACCCCTGCAGAATCATCATTTAACTGTAACATGCAAGAGCCCATATCCTCTTGTATTGAATAAATGGGATGATTCGTAGGATTTTTATCATTACTTACCAAGAATTCCAATTGCACTTCTCTGTAAATTCTTCTATATTCACCTCCAAATATAGGAATCGAAGCATATGATATATCCATCTACAGAGTGCCACCTGTCTTTTTAGCCCATGACCTTGACAGCAACATGCCAAACTTAAGAGACACGTCAACTACTACCACATCCATAAGGACACTCTTCATGGGTAGTTGGGTAAGGTTAACTACAAGATCTTTTATGACTCCAAAACATTTTATAGCTCTAGAATCAAAGGCATATAGATCATGATAAGGTTTGGTAATAGATAATCCTAGAGCTTCCATAACTTCCTTTGGCATAAGACTATGTGAAGCACCTGAGTCCAAAAGGCAATTATGTAACATCTGGTCATGTATTGTAAGTGTGATATAGAATGGTCGGGGATAACAGGCTTTCATATCTGACTGATCAACAGTTTTTGAACCAGTGATAATAGTTGGGTCTTTATCTTGCAAATTTATCACATCTGATGAAGAATGAAAAGGTGATGAATTTAGAATTTTAAGGGCAGGTTCTCTATAGGATTTGCTCCTTACCAACTCAGTAAAAGGAATGGGAACCTTGATTTTATTTACCTCATGTTCTAAATCAAAACCAAGCACTTTTCCTACTTCTTCTGATTCAATAATCTTCTTTTTATATTTTTGTGGTTCTTGTTTTTCTCTAGAAGACAATACTTCCTTGGTAGGCACAAACTTAACCTTGTTTTTAAATGGTGCAGCCTGTTTTACACCTGACCTGAGACCATATGATTTATGTTGATCTTGTTGAAAGATTTCAGATTTCTGCTCAAGGAGATCTATTTCATCATAATTAAATTCTGTTGCACCATAATAATAATCCTTAGTCACAAAATTAGAAGAAGAAAAATCATTCAATTGATTAATACCAGGCTCTAAATCCTCAACTTCTTCTATTGGTGTTTCATAAGCATCATCATCTCTTATCAAATTGTTCTGAAAAGGTGGCTGTATCTTCTGATCTTCATTTTCTCTCCTCTCCCTCTGAATATCATTGTTTCTTCTTGCTCTGGGGATGAATCTAGGGGGAAAAGGGCGTCTGAATTGATTTTGGTTTCTATTATCATTGTCTTGGATAGGCATGTTCTGACCCCTATTTTCTGTTTCCATCCTATTCAATTTTGCAGATAAAGATTTGATGACTTTGTTCATTTCATCATATTTATTGTCCGAAACCTTTGTAGAAGAAGTAGATGGCATGATTTCCTTTTTACCCTTTTTGTCCAAGATTTGACATTCTGCTTCTTCTTTAAGTTTATTTGAGGCTAAAATATTAGATTCAACTTCTAAAGCTACATCTTGCATGTTCATTAGAGACAAAGCTTTTCTTTCCCTTAACCACAAGGAAAACTGATAATCAAAAGCATTTGCATAAGTTAATTTTGCTGCAGGTTCAGTAGGCTCAATCTCAAGAGGAATCTTGCTATACATTTTATTAAACCTCTTAGAAAAATCTGCAACTGCTTCATCTGGTTTTCTTTTTAAGGCTGTGAACTCTGTATAATAATAGAGATAATCTTTTGTATCTCTCCATTGTCTCATGAAAACCTGCTGTAACTCCTCTAAACCATTTATATAATTTCCTGGTAATTCCCTGAACCACTTCCTTACTTCCCCATCTAGACTTTGTATGAACATCCGCATCCAAACATCCCTATTATCAATGTTATAGTTATCAGCATAACTACAAAACTTATCCCAATGTTCTTCTGCAGTTTTTCTACCCTGACCATCAAACCTAGGCAAGTATTTCTGGTAATCACCACTAGGCAAAGGATTTAAAGGTCGAGGCATAACCAAGGGAGCATATCTAGCTGCTACCATACAGTCCATCATATCTGGAGGTTGAACAACCATATTTGGTGGATTATATATCTATGAAGAAAATGACTGATTTTGTGGAGATGGTGGTTTAGTATGTGGAGGAGATGGTACTTCAATTTTCAATTGTCCAATGAGAATTCTACTTGTAAGAGGTATATCAGGTGTTGTTAAAGACTTTAAAGTGAAAGTTTCCTCTGGAATATCTTTATGTTCATGAGTTAGAGGATTTGAATACACCTCAAAATCACCAATCTGTGTTGGATTAAAGTCATCAACTTCAGGAATGCGCACAGATAAACCCAAATTAGAAGAGGAAGAACCTTGGTCTATGTCAACCGAGGAATGTTGAGGGTTACTGGATGATGGGTAATTCAACTTCCTTCTAGCTTCCCTTATAATCATTTCTGGATCAAAAACCCCTGAATGCAGAGGAGACAAAGGATTTCCTCTTGTACCAATCTGCCATGAAGCCACTATAACTTTCTGAACTGCAAGGTGAATATGTAGTTTGTAAACAAAATATATTGATCTTGTTCACCCCTCAAAATCATATATAAATATATCAAACACCTAGGGAAGATATACTTTCATCTTTCCGTTCCCCGGCAATGATGCCAAAAGATGTTATCACTAAGCTTGAACCCCAGTAGTCTCGGTTCAACTTTAGTGATAACACATGGTATCAGAGCTAACCTGAGAAGAAGACACTATGCAGCTGCGGAATCTAGGGATTCTTAATTTTTGGGTCTCTTTCCATGGATCATCAAAGGTATGAGGCTAGGCTAACTCTCCTAAGGAAGGTGCATCTTTCTGTCGAAACATAATTTGATTTCGAGCACTTTCAGTTTTTGGCTTGTCACTACTGCGGGAAATTAGGGCTTTTGACATAAGTGGAATTCTGGAGTGCTCTCAGCATAGGATTGTTCTTCTTAGAAAAATTTAAATTTAGAGATCAAGATCGAATTTTCTGGTTGGGTGAATCTTTGGGAAAGTCAAACCCTAATTTGGCTTTTTGACCAGAAAACTAGAATTTGACAGAAATTGCAGATCTGAAATTCGCAGGTCACTTTTGAGGGGTCAATTTTTCGAGTTTTCAAAATCTAAGCACACCAGCTTGCTCACCTCATTCAATTGCATCTCCCTGTCTAGGCAGAAGTTTGAAATTCAAAGTTTGTATTTTTAGGGTTTCTCTGTCAAATCCTAGCCAGCTCTAGATCTAGTTTCAAGCAAATCAAGTGGTAAGATCTAAATCTTTTATTTCCATTTGAGTTTCTCATTAATATGTATCACCACACCAAGCTTGAGGATAAGCTTGAAGGGGTTGATAACTTCCGAGCATGGAAGTATATGATTGGATTAATCCTAGAAGAGAATGAATTGGACACCTACATAAGTGAAGAGGTTCCAGTTCCATAGGGAGATGAGGCTAAGGCCTTACATAGAAGAACTTGGTCAAGGCCAAGAGGGTCATTTCATATTCTATCAAGGACCATCTCATACCACATGTGTCATCTCTAAAGACACCCAAGGAGATGGTTGATTCCTTGACCAAGATATTTGAAGGAAAGAATATAAATCGGAAGATGACATTGCGGAACCAATTGAAGAATGTAAAGATTCAAAATGATGAGACCATGCAGTCCTAATTTTCAAGGGCCTCCCAGATAAAAGAACAACTTGAAGTTGTGGGAGAAGATATAGAGAATGGAGAAGTAGTGATGACCACCTTGAATGGTATCCCTAGGTCATGGGATTCCTTCATTCAAGGAATTTGTGCTAGAAATAAGCTCATCACATTCAGTAGGCCGTGGGAGGAATTCTCACAAGAAGAAGCTCGAATTGTAGCTCGAGTAGAGAAGATGGTTAGTGAAGACCAAGCTCTCACAGTACACACAAGGAATAATAACAACAAGAGGGAGCATCATCATCACAAGAAGGGTAAACACCATCACCAGAATCAGAGGGATAACTTCAGATCCCGAAGAGATATATCCACCATTCGATGCTATACTTGTGATGAGATGGGACACTATTCCAGAGATTGTCCGAGGAGAAAAAGCAACTCCCACTAGAAGAAGAACAACAAAAGAAGACATCACGCTCACACTGCAGAGGATGATGAACCTCCCAGGAAGAGAGCCAGAGAAGAAAGTGAATATTCTTCAAGTGATGAAGAGTATGTTTTGATTTCTTCTCTCACAGGAACTGTTACACATGGAAGCAATGATTGGCTTATAGATAGTGGGGCTTCCAAGCATATGACTGGATTCAAGGAATCCTTTATGAATCTATCTGAACATGAGTCACCCCATAAAGTGAAACTTGGGGATGACTACCAGTATCCTATAAAAGGAAGTGGTGAAGCCTCTTATAAGCTAGACTCCGGAAAGTCTATGAAGATGAAAGATGTTCTATTTGTACCAGGACTAAAGAAGAACCTTCTCTCCATCTCTACATTGGATGCAAAAGGTATGAGGGTTGCATTTGTAGATGGCCAAGTTCTTATGTGGCATAAAGGAAAGACTATAGATGATGCAGTAGTGATTGGAGAGCAAGAGGGAGGATTATAAAAACTGAAGGGCCAACCAAAACAAGCCTTGGTCCATGAATCCATGGAGCCAAGTGAACTATGGCATAGAAGGCTTGCACATGTGCACTATAGAGCACTACCTCTTGCAAGCAAAGTTGTTGAAGGTCTTCTAGATATCTAGGAAAAGCATGAATGCATTTGCAAAGGATGTGTGAAAGGAAAGAAAACAAAGAAGACATTTCCAAGCAGCGAAATCAAGGCAAAAGGAATCTTGGAAATCATCCACTCCGATGTATGTAGTCTGATGTCATCCAGTTCTTTAAGTGGGTATGTATATTATGTTTCTTTCATTGATGATTTTTCTAGAAATAAATGGATATATTTCTTGAAGAGAAAAGATGAAGTATTCAGTAAGTTCAAAGAATTCAAAGCCTTGATCGAGAACCACATAGAGAAGAAAATAAAGACTTTTCAGTCAGACAATGGCAGAGAATTCACATCAGAATACTTCAAGAAATTATGTAGAGATTCAAGGATTAAGAGGGAGTTGACCACTCCATATAATCCACAAAAGAATGGAGTTGCATAAAGGAAGAATAGAACAATTATGGAAGCAACAAGGGTGATGCTTCATGACTAGGATCTTCCTATGCATCTATGGGAAGAAGCTGCAAAGACAGTTGTGTATGTACATAATCGTACTCCACATAGAGTACTTGACAACAAGACACCAAAAGAAGCTTTCTCCGGTGAGAAACCAAAGGTCAGCCATCTCATAATATTTGGTTTCCCAGTGTACATACACATTCCGAAAGAGAAGAGGATGAAATTAGATCCTTCAGGAGAGAAGGGTATATTCGTGGGATATAATTAAATCTCGAAGGCTTACAGAATATACTTCCTAGGATTCAAGAAGATCGACATTAGCAGGGATGTAACATTTGATGAAGACTCAGCATACAACAAATCCAGAAAGCTACCTGTTGAAGGCATTGAAGAACCAGAAGCACCCAGGATACGAGATACAACAATGAATGAAGTAAATCCAGAAGAAGACCGTGAGATAGAAGATCCACAGGAACCTGTAGATCCACCCCGTGAGAAAAATTCTCACAAGAGGAAAGCAACATGGGTACGAGAAGCAATCCAAGATGCAGAGTGATATGGCGCTCCAGAAGGAATGCACAGAGAAATCAAGAGACTGAGGCCATACACCAGTTATGTAGCCTTGCTGTGTGACTTCATTAACAAAGAACCTTCCAACTATGAGGAAGCAACTAAGAAGAAGGAATGGAAGGATTCCATGATCGAGGAGTACTAGTTGATCATGAAGAATGATGTCTGGGATGTGGTCCCAAGACCAAAAGGGAAGTCTGTGGTGACTTCCAAGTGGATATACAAGATCAAGCATACTGCAGATGGAAGCATAGAGAAATACAAGGCAAGATTTTTGGCACGTGGCTTCTCCCAGAAGGAAGGGATAGACTATGAAGAGACATTTGCACCTGTAGCCAGATACACTTCCATCAGATCAGTACTTGCTCTAGCTGCAGTAATGAAGTGGAAGATACACCAAATGGATGTCAAGACAACGTTCTTGAATGGTGTAGTGGAAGATGAAGTGTATGTGGAGCAGCCACTCGGGTTTGAGACACATGATAGAGAGACTCATGTGTGCAAACTGAAGAAAGACATGTACGGTTTGAAACAAGCACCCAGGACATGGTGCGGCAGGATTAATGGCTTCCTGACTAGTTTTGGATTTACCAAGATTAAAGCGGATTTCAACCTTTACTACAAGGTTGAGGAAGGCAATCTAGTGATACTCCTACTATATGTAAATGACCTGTTTGTGACAGGTGAGGATGGGTTGATTGCTGACATGAAGAGGAAGCTTGTTGCCGAGTTTGAGATGAAGGACTTGGGTATGATGCACTATTTTCTAGGCATGGAGGTGTGGTAGAGTGCGGATGGAATATTCCTTGGACAAAGGAAGTATGCAGTAGAGATCCTAAAGAGGTTTGGAATGATGGACTGCAATTCCATGGCCACACCTATGGCATCGAACTTGAAGCTATTGTGTGATGCTTCATCAGTTTCATTTGATGCCATGATGTATCGTCAGATGATTGGGTCTTTGATGTACCTAACAAATACGAGACCAAATATTTTCTTTGCTTTGAACACATTGAGCCAGTTCCTGACGGATCTGAGACATGTTCACTTGATTGTTGCAAAGCATATTCTGAGGTACTTGAAGGGTACAGTGGATTATGGGCTCAAGTATGATGCGAATCAGAAGATTAACCTGGAGGGTTATGTTGATTAGGATTGGGTAGGAAATTCCATTGATAGGAAGAGCACTTCGAGGTGTTGCTTCAATATGGGATCAGGTGTGATCTCTTGGTTTAGCTGGAAGCAGTCCTGCGTGGCACTGAGTACAGCCGAAGTAGAGTATGTTGCAGCTTGTTCGGCTAGTTGTGAGGCAGTATGGATAAGGAAGCTACTATATGATTTGTTTGATCTCCAGTTGGATGCGACTTGTATATATTGCGACAACCAGAGTTGTGTAATGTTATCTAAGAACTCGGTGTTCCATCACAAGTCGAAGCACATCGAGATCAAGTATCACTATATCAGGGATATGGTGTGATGGACGAGCATATAGTCGATGTGTTGACCAAGCCGCTAGCTAGAGTGAAGTTTGAATACTTCAGAGAGAAGCTTGGTGTACTTCAGATCGAGGTTCCTTGCAAGGGGAAGTGATGAATCTGGAAGACGCAGATGCACATGGGCCATTCTCGCATAGTGGTAGGAAAGTCCTCCTATGCTGGTAGATGTAAGGGCCGATTCATTCTCACATAGTGGTAGGAAATTCCTCCTATGGTGTAGATGTAAGGGTTGAGCCATTCTCACATGGTGGTAGGAAAGTCCTCCCATGGTGTAGATGTAAGGGCTGGGGCCAGTCCGACATGGTGGTAGGAAATTCCTCTCATGGCTGTTGACTTAAGTGCCGAAGCCTTTCCCGAATGGTGGTAGGAAATTCCTCCCATGTCGGTTGATGTAAGTGTTGTGTCTCACATGTTTGTAGGAAATTCCTCGCATCATGGTAGACTGGGTCTCGTATGGTGGTAGGAAAGTCCTCCCATACTGGAGACATTGTGATGTGCATCTGGGCTGTGCTCCGTGTGACGATGAGATGATTTGAAGATGATGAGGTGACAGTAGGGTACACAGGTTTTGTAGAGGCATATAATCAGTCATGGGATGCTCCTTTATGTTTTGCGTTGGCATATAATCAGTCCTGGGAGATCTTGCAGCTTTTGCAGAGGCATATAATAAGTCCTGAGATGTACCTACCAGATGGCTTGCTCGCAGAGATGATGAAGACATACATGGAGGCTAGGCCTACATCCAACATGAAAAAGGGTTGGTTCTGTAGAACTTCCTATGACGAGTAGATTGGAGACTGATGGTCGAGATAGCAGCAGCAGTGATGATGATGATCTAGCTTTGATGATGATCCAGCTTTGATGATGATCCAGCTTTGATGATGATCTAGTGACGAAGACTTATGCCGATGAACTGTGTCAAGAGAATACCTTCCTAGTTAAGAGGGAGTGTTGATGTAATTGTAACTTCAGAATGTATTTCACTTGTATATTTTATATTGTATTCATATGTCATTGTATTTCCGACGGAGAGGTTTCATTCCTCTGATCGGGAAAGCTATTATTGTATTTGAGTGGGTTATTAGACTCCCCTAGTGGGGTCGGCCCAGAGTTAAGTTGTAATGGGTTATTAGACTCTCCTAGGAGAATTCGACCCAGTTAGGGTAAAAGGAAAGTGAAAGTAAAGTATAAATAGAGAGGAGCATCCTCTCTATTTGATCATTCACTCACTCACTCATTCGTACAAGTGGAGGAGGAGGAAGCTGCTAGAGACCATCTTCTTGTTTTGGGGTTTTGTATTATTGCTCATTCTATCTCTGAGGAAGTTGCGGGGTTTTCTCCTTTATGGTTTCCCCGGTGAAATGCTTTGTGTCTCTTGTCTCTTATGTTTGATATGTTGTGCATGTTGTTCTCTCATATAAGATCCTAGATCATATTGAATTAAATGATAAAAATCTAACAAGGTTTATTGGTGGGGCCTTGGCCTTGAGCTCCTCACCAGAAACAAGTACATAGTTACACTGTTCAAAAGAAGAGGGGTAAGAGAGGGATGTTACATGGTGAATCCTTCCACAAAAAATATTCCATCATCTTGATGATATTTGTGTATGATATGTAAACCACCTTGTATGTTTCATTTATTAGCCCACCAAATAGATCTAAACATAAATCTACTGCAATGATCCTATGCTTGGTTACACAACTATGTTTTGTGTTTTTAAAGCTTTAACAAAAATAAAACTACAATGTAATTACAATAGCATATCCTTACATTTGAACACAAAATCTACCCTATAAAGCTATATGGGAAATTTGAACACAAAATCTACCCTAGAAGGCTATATGGGAAAACTGACAAGAAAGGAAGGGCTATGCATTCCATTTTTTTTTAATGGAAAACACATAATACAAAGTTGCACAAGTTTAATACAAAGCTTTGGGACATTATGGTCTATTACATTCCTCTATAGAGGGGTTCTCTCTTCATGTAATGTTATAATCTCCTCCACACTCTTGATCACCCTATGGAACAATTGACGGTTAATGAAAATTAACCTTTTCCATCCTTTTGCTAGGTTTTTGGTGGCGAGAATTAGAGTTAAGTTTATAGTTTTGAAACACTTTTGGAACCTCCATGATGCTTCTAGAAGTCTCTAGTGGATTTCCACATGTTAGTAATTCCTCATAATTCAAATTATGGTGATTTGAAAAGATAATCACTTGGAACCATGGAGAATATTTGGACCATCAACATGCCATGGCCATAACTTTCACATACGATCTCAATTTTGTGAAAATGAACCACCCTCAGAAATATATCATCCCATAAAATGAAGAAAAGTAGCGTGAGACTTAGGTGCTTGGCATTGAGGCCCCCAAGTTCCATTACGTTGGATCTCAAATAGAGGATATACCATTTTGACTAGTTAGTATGGCTTTTGGGTTCCAACCTAGTTAGTATGGTTTTTAGGTTCCAACCCAAATCAACCCCAAACATAATATTTTCTTCCCTCAAGCATAAATGAAGTCATAGGGTAGCTATGTAGATCCATTTTGGATCGCTCTCCCTATTTTGGGAAGATAAGTGTCTATAAAATATTTAGTTGTGAAGGAGATGAGGAAACAATTATGTAGCTTTCTCATTGGAGTAGCATTTGGCCTTCACTAGTACTTGAACCTTCAATCCCACTTTCCAAAGTTTAATTATTGACCCCTCTTGGTCATTCTAATATTATTCTGCAAAACTATCTCCTATGGTAATTTCTTAATCATTTGGCGCCAAATCTACTTTGGAAGGTAAGACTCAATCCTGTTCATCCCCATTGAACATTGATGGTTTTTACAGTTTCAAGATATCTACATTGACTATAGAGTAAATGAACATATATGGTAGGACTATCGTAAGTCTGTAAGTATTGTTTCCTACGTTCTCCAATATTTTGAAAGCTCCATATCTTAGGGATTTTATTTTCTTCCTTGGTCCCTGTAACATTCCTTATTAAGGTGCATTCAAACTCTATCTATGACTTGGAATTTCTTCTCAATTCTATGTTGATCATGTCTAGATTTGTATTTCTTCTAAGACTTCTTCAATTTCTCCTAAACATATAAGTGTATTTTCTTTATCTAGCCTAAGAACATTTATGCCTTCAAGGCATCACTTGAGGTTGCTATCCTTACTTTAGGTTTCCCATATACAGTATGCAATCGTGATGGTGGAAACATATCCAAAATAGATTCCAAAATAAGACTTACTGATAGAATTGTGAGAACACTATCATTAGAATGTTGTATGTAATGTTGGAACCTTGTGGTCTACTAGTAAACTCAACTTATCACGATTGATGAGTTGACTAGATACTTTAAAGTTGACTATCCACTTTGGGTACATGTAGCCCAATTATACAAGTGTATTGGAGCAACTTATGTGGATGGTTATAGGATATGGTACCTATATGAGAGGCTTTACCTCATTCCCACAAGGCATCATGCAAAGATGTGGACACACATTTGTGAACTTGTTTTGTGACATTATCTTGTTTATAATGGCTATTAGTGCAGGGAGGATACCCAAGTTACATTTCTCACCATAATTCATAATAAATCCTTAACTTATATTCCAAAATCCATTTATCAAAATAACTCATATATCATAAATGAAACTATATATATATTAGTGATTCTAACAAAAAACTATTAAAATATAATAATAAATAACCATAAGCCAAAATAAAAATCAATTTTCTTCCATCTATGATCAAACAGAAACAGAGATAAATAAACAACCCATAAGTTTTTAATAACATGTAGATATCACCAAATACTCCACAATTTTGACAATGATTATTACCAAATATTTTTCAGATTTTTTTTCTTTTACTGGTAGTTAACTATCTTTTTCAGAATTATGTGACAATAATAGTCAGACAACTGAATATTTATTGGTTTTCATAAATATGTTGACCTTTGATGTACCACACAACAATAAGTTCCACTGAATTTACTGAGAAAGTGTAGCTCAACCGTATGTCGATGTCCACCAAATCCGGTAGTCTGTTTTTCTCATACAGATGCGAAGTCTGCAGTTCAATGGCAGATATTAGACATAGCGTTTGAGGGAAATATTGCAGATAGTCAAATAATTTCAAAAGGTTTCTTTTGATCAAATAAGTACAAGCAAATCACTTATATCTTTGAGATTTCACAAGAACGTGGTACCCAATCCAGAAGATAGACCATGTCATCTGGCAAGCTCCTATCTTCATGTCTTCTGTGGATAACAACTTCAAGAGCAAATACTCCAAAGCTGAAAATGTCCACTTTCTCCTAAAAGCGACCACACAAAGTCTAGGAAACGGAGGTTATGAGGTTATGGCGCGGTCTCCATATATGCATAACTTGCCTTTGATGTGAGCTGGGCAGTAAATACTGTGACACTAAATATCTGCATAGTAAACTCTTGAAATTATCTGCCCATTAATTCTTAACATTCACTGCTCGGTAAAATACTTGAGTGAAGCTGTGCAACAAAATTAACTTGAATTGCTAATAAAATACTTTGACAAACCCACAATATTAAAAGATTATTTATTGCTACACAAATTACTTTCTTGCAATACCAATAAAGTAAATCACTAAATGTTCTTTATATTTCATATGAATATCATTCACGCTGCTAAATATGAGGAAAGTGCGCACATAAATTAGTTTCTCAAATAACACACTAAAACACTTAAATATATATCACATGAGCATAAAAATTACAGAGCTTGAGCTCCTTACAATTTTTCACATACAAAGTTTGTGCTCCAACCTTCTACTCTAACTCTCTAAAGTTTGACTATGCTCTCCTATGTTCTTCTGATCTTCTATTTTTCTCCCTTCTATTGTATGTTGTTCTAATATAATGCATATATGTATATATATATATATATATACAAAAACTTGATATTGGCTTCTCTAAAAAGCTATCTAGTAATATTAAAGACTGTAATTTAATTATGGACTAAAATCTACCTAACAACTTGACTTGCAAAACAATACACAACCAATTAAATACAAGGAAATGTGCGTCGTATAGGCTGACTGACTGTCTGACAAAATTGTGCTCAATGTAGACTAACTTAAGCTATGAATACTTGATACTTGATAGACATCATCTTGTAATTAATATTTCCAACACAAAGCATACTCCGGAACTAAGTACCCACTGAAAATTACAAATTTGATTTTTTTTATGCATCCATGAGATTGATATTGGTGTTCATGTAAGTCAAATGTCCTCCATAACTCCAAATTGACGGAGCATTTAAATCATCTAGTGAAAATTGTGGAGTATATTGACCTATGTTAGCAACATATAGTCATAAGAAAATATCTCTATAAAGGAATATAAATTGTGGAGTATATTGAGAAATGTTAGCAACATATAGTCATAAGAAAATATCTCTATAAAGGAATAGAAATGGATATTATCATACATCGTTCCGGCCACTCTAGTGCTGATGTGAGATTTTTCATCTTCATATAGTTTGGCTAACCCAAAATAGCAATTTTTGGATTCAGATGTTTGTCTAGAAGGATGTTATTAAATATGATGTTGAAGAAGTATATAACTACTTGCTTGAATTACAAATAATCAATGATATTTATACAAGTGAAAGTGGCCCAGTGATCGTTGTCACAACTGGGAAAATGAGAGTTACTATATGAGCTTACAACTCACAATAGCTGGCAGCGTTGGAAATACCAACACCAACACCCCCTATAAGCGAAACATAGGGAAGAAATAAAAGAAAACAAGGATGGGTCCTGACAACGGGGCCTGATAAAGTATCCATGTAAAAACTACTATCATAAACGGAGAAAAGGAGAAAACCTCATGGGAAAAACTCCTCCCCAAAAGAGAGAAAAATCACACATGTTGAAAAAGGCATGAAGCTGAAACTGAAGAAGATCCACCAATGATGCAATGAATGGAAAGAATAGGATATCTGCCAAAATTCTGAAGAAGACTCAAGCCAAATTGTTGATACAACAAGAGATGAATGCACATCCTTCAAAATAAATTGATCCTCTAGATGAATGTCGACAATCGATAAGACATCATACACTGATTGTCGCTATGAATGCCAATCTATCTCACCAGACTACATGGGTCACTAGCCGCTGCAATCGCTAAGTCAAAATAGGGACTAGTGCTGTGTACGAGGCTCACTCTAATGATGTGTGATCTCGATCGAAGTTGGTGAGTAAAAAATAACCTTAGGAAGCATTGCACCCCCCCCACCAGGGTAATTTTTAGGGGCGAAATTTAGCCATTTGGCTATTTTTCGGGCTTTTTTACAAAAAATAAATTCTCTATTTGGTCATTTTTAGTCTCTAATATCGCCTATATTTACATTAAATATGTTTTTTTATCATAATATTCGCCAAAATTTATCTATTTCAGTAGTAAATTGCAGGTTTCATATTTAATATTCGCCTACCTATCTAAATATATGTTTTTTTCAATCCAAAATAATCGCCTAGAATACTATACTTAAGTATAATATTAGAATCCTTAAAAAATACTCTGCCCTCCACCCCCCCCACAATGCTAAACTGAGTGGAAAAGATGACGGCAATGTATGTCACAAGTGATGGCGAAAGTATAGTGATAAGCTAAAGGTGGAAAAGATGCAAAACAACCTAAGCATGAAATACTCCAAAGTGGCAAGCTCCAAGACAATGTGAAATAAAGCAGTATAGGGAGACATATGCTTGGTTACACTCCTAATACTATCTACATGAGTGGCCCAAAATCCACTATGCAAAGGTGTAGAATGAGAGGTACCATAAAAAGCCACTATGGACATCAATCCACATTATGGATTCCGGTAAACAAAGTCATTTTAGATACCCAATTACAATAAAGGAATCAACATTTG
The DNA here is from genome assembly GCA_027924585.1 of Larix kaempferi. NCBI lineage: Eukaryota > Viridiplantae > Streptophyta > Pinopsida > Pinales > Pinaceae > Larix > Larix kaempferi. The sequence goes on along the minus strand of BSBM01000073.1, from coordinate 25,933,489 downwards.
AACTCATAGAAATATGTGGTGTGCAACCACTTGATTGAAAGAGTGCAAAATTCTCTTTGCAACGCCTTAAACAATATCGCAAATGGAAGCTTTAATGAAGGATTATGGAAAAAAAATGGTTGCAGGTGAGTGTGGAAGGACTCCAGGTCTTGAAGCCTGAAATTGTAAACTACAACACTCAGTTGGATCCAAGCACAATTTGTGAAGAAGGTTGATTTTCCAGTCATATGGTTCTTGATTCTTCTGGAAAGAGAAATGGATTGATGCAGGACCATGGCTGGAAATTGAAGTCAGCAGTCGCTTGTAATAGTGGAGTTGATCTTGAAGTTCGAATGGCGATATATGAGAATGACATCGACATTGGTATGGGTGAATGGGTAGGGCATATCATAAGAGGAGTTGTTAAGGAGGCGGTATATTTTCTCTTACTTTTGTACTTCTAACCCTAGAGTAACAAAGTTTCACTTCTTGGGTCAGTCTGTTACATGCAAGGTTTTATTATCTGGATAATTGAGCTTCTTTATTGTTTTGTTTGTGAAATCACTACTTGCAGGTGGACATTGAGGCAACAAAGGTAGAACTGGATTATCTGGTGCTTCTTTCCAAGTCAGAAGTTGAATCACTTAGCAGAATAACTGCAGGAATATTGCAAGTTTTGCAGCTTCAAGGCTCGTTAGGTCAAGCTACAATAGATCAACTTAGTAATATTGGTAATTTCTTTTTTAAATTTCTGCCACTTCTATAATTTTTGTTTTTGTTAATTACAGTCCAGCGCCAAAGGAAATGCCATTTGTGGTTTCTGTAAAGTTTCTAACATAAGTTGTATTGATAGCTACAAAATCTTGCTTTCTTTTTAATAAATGGTTTAATGTGATGTGCAGGAAGTGGGAGCTTGGATGGGGTTATTACACTAGACAGGTTTAGGCGGAGAAGCAGCATTGGCAGTTGTCACGTCCCCTCCCTTCAATCTGATGCAAGGAAGGGAACATGACCAAACATACCGGGCTTATTGACAATCTCATCTCCATTCAAAATGCTAAGAAATGCATGGATAAATAAAACTTGTGCATACATATTCATACTCAGCAAGCACAGCGGAATTAAACACTATATATGCACACAGTTTCATCATGCATTCAGCATATAAACAATAGTAATTAATTAAGACATTGTAGAACATAGAATTAACACAACTCAATTAATAAACACAACGGAATAACGATAATAACATACACGCAGAAGGATATGCATCAGCCTATTTCTTCCAAGCAGAATAATGAAACAATTGTGACATAATAATCAATCTCATTCTCATACTATGAAAAAGCATCATGCCAACTAACTTAAGATAATCATTTCGTCCAAGTAACATGAGTAATTAAACATATAGGACAAAACACAGAATGATCATACTTTAACCACATAGAACACTGATCTTTATGATGAAGATGTCCAAACAACTAGCTATGGGAGAGCAACGTTCCACCCAACCATAGGTCTCTGTCTAGCCTGTATTCTTTCAGCCGAGAGACCACCCCCGAGCTGGGTTGTGTATCCACTAAGGAGGAACTAGATGGGCTCACTCACAACCATGGTTTCACTCAAACAACCATGCTAAGCCAACACACAGTCGGGTTTATCAAACATGCAATAAGCAAAGGAGGAGGATGCTAAGCCAGTGAGCTCAACCACAGAGATACAGACATCTCAAGCTAAATTCAAGCAATCCAATCCTCTGTTCAAACCTCCACAATTGGATTTCTCACAATTCTGTTATCAAATAACTCAATCCCGTCACTGAATTTCTGGGCTATAAAAATTGGGTTTTCCAATGGATTTCAGGGTATCTAATACTCTCAATATCGCCCCAAGGTTCATATCTATGGATCCCCCATTGGATTTCACTGTCAAATACCAATTCTAGGCGTTTATGGCTCTTCAAAACATGGGTTCTTGCACAATTGCGATTTTTGTTTTTTCTCACTGCTGGGCATTCGTAATGGATGGAAACTAAAGCTGGGATGTTCAACAATGGAATGGGAATAAGGAAGAACCAACTCCCATGAGGTAGAGTGACTTGTGGTACAAGAAAAACAGAGCCCGTATCTTCCATATGAATTTCTGGGCTGCCCATGCTCCATTGAAGCCATGGACTGAATTCTTCAACAACTTCCTTACAACATAATTAAATGTCAGCAAGGAAAGTCAAATGAGTTCTCACAATGACATTTTGTAGCATATGGTTCATCCCCACACCCCCCTCACCACTCCCTGGTGGATACACATTGCCCCTTCTCATTAGTTGCTTCCATAGCCAGTTTTGGTATTTTATTGCATGATGTTTATTTACATCATTTTTACAATGTTCCATGGCTTCATAGCACATGGGTAACCTAATATCAAATGCTTTCTTTTTACTAAAAATACAAGCATCCACTAGCGGGGCCTTGGCCTTGAGATCCATGCTAGGAACACATACACCACATGTATACAATATTTACATTAAAAGCCAACATATCCTAAGGGTCAAAATGGGGTATTACAATCCCCTCCCCCTTAGAATAACACCATCCTCGGTGTTCCTATACTTAGGAATACATATACAATTTACAAGTCCAAAATTTTCAAAAAAAATTGCAAATCTGCCTTGCATTCTATCCTTTACTTTGAACCCTCTGGAACAAGTACTTTGGCTTCCATAAGCTGCTCCTATTGGATTTGATCTTCCAGCTCCACAGGTGGGCATTGCTCCACCGCAATCCCTTCCCTTTATTTACCTTCCAGCTGATATACAAGTCTTAAATTTTCATGGATGCCATCTTTTTTTGCTATTCTGGCAACTATTTGAGGAAGATTTTCAGTCAAATCAAATAGCTTTTGGCCTACTGCCTGATCAATGTACACAGCAGCCCACTCTTTGCTCGCTAGTACCACTGTTTTTGTAACAACTGCAACCAATTGAACTCCACTTATCACCTGTGGAATACATCATTGCAATTTTTGTTAGGCCAATCATAATATAAACATTAAAATCAGTCAATTAACTGCCCAATTGACATGGGTAGTCCATGCTTTATCCATGATACTTTCATACTTTTCATGCTTGCCCAACAAGCACATGAGCTAATTCATGTCCATTCTTTCACCAGGAATTAACTACCTCAGCATTCACAATTTATTTCAAGCAAATAAACATACTCTACTTTCAACCATACATACATCCAACAATTTTTTGTTTTTATAAATGCATCAATAAAAAAAGGAAAGAGAGAGCAATAAGAGTCTTCTCCTCTTAGTCTTGTTCCATTCTAGAACCCACACCACCACTGTGGTTTTCATGCTCCTAGCCTCTTTCTCTTCAATGTGAATGCTTGACCTGCCCTTCTTGGCTATGACACTTAGTGTCTATGGTCTATTCCAGACCTCTCAACCATGGAGTCCCTCCACATGGTTTGTCTACAACTCTTGGCTGCTAGGACCCACACGGTCCCACTAGCACCATCTTTCATTACTACTCATGGTGAGCTCGTTAGGATAGTTACATGTCCACATGCACCCCTAGGATGCCTTTATAGTCATTGCTTCTAACAATACCTACACTCAAACATTGAATCAATTCACATGTTTAGTTTATTTTCATAGGATTTATTTCTAAACAAGAGTTTAGTAAATCATAACCAAATCATATACACATGTATATTCATAAGCAAGAAGCTGCAAGATAACCAAATACTTATCTGTATTGTGCGTTTCCTCTCTGGTCCACAGGGTCCTGCTTTGCTTTGCAAGCCTTGGGATCGCCTATGGACTTAGATGTTCGGCCAGCACACAGGCTGCTCCACAACATCAAATAATCTTGGATGTTTGGCCAGCACGCAGGCTTCTCCAAAACATCAAATAATATTGGATGTTCGGCCAGCACGCAGGCTGCTCCACAACATCAAATAATCTTGGATGTTCAGCCATCACGCAGGCTGCTCCACAACATCAAATAGTTTTGGATGTTCGGCCAACACACAGGCTGCTCCACAACATCAAATAGTTAATGCTCAACCAGTCACTCTCTAGATTTAGCAAGCAATTTATAGTTCTTTTAGGGTGCTTGCTTCCTGTATTATGCGTTTCCAACCAAGAAACAACAGTGTATCAGCTTATCTATTAGAAGACTTATACCTGAAATCTTCATTATTCCAAACAAGAAATAAATGAAAATGAATACTTATCTGTATTGTGAATTTCCTCTCTGGTCCACAGAATCCTGCTTTGCTTTACAAGCCTTGGGATCCTCTTGTGGACTGGGATGTTTGGCCAGCATGCAGGCTGCTCCAAAACATTAAATAATTAATGCTCAACCAGTACACTTTCACGTCGACTGGATTTACCAAGCATTTGTGGTGCCCAACCAGTCCCATACTTGGTTGACCCTCTCCAATGTCGAGCCAGCACATCTGTCTGGGTCATCGGCCAATGGAAGGAAACTGCACCACCGACTATTATAGGTCAAGGCTCTACTACTCTGCCTTAGGCTTGCATCAGCCTTTCACACGTGTCACAACCCTTCATGCGCATAACAATTCTTCACCCACACAAGGATGGCACTCCTTTTCTTGTGCAAACCGGTGGTTCCCTTTAGGAACTCTTTAGGTTCCTTTCTTAACTACAGGCTATCATGGCCCCATGATACCCACTCACACTACACAAAGGTGACCAATGCTCATACAGTCCTCCTGAGTACCCTTTTCTTCACTTTGTTGTTTATCATGCAATGACTAAATTGCATCTATGTAAGCTGATAGCACAAGAAGGATAAACAACTCATCAGTATTGCTACTCTAAAACTGTAAACACATTTCATAACATTCACTATACAAAATTGAAACAACGGGAATGCGTCCATTCCCTTAGGGTGTAGTCAATATTGACAGTCCTGTCATAACCCATCATCATAAAAGTGTGCACCCCTTTCTGATGTGAGCCATGTAGGCCCTACTCATACTCAAGCAATCTGCCATAATGGAAATAAAATCAAAACAGGCTTTGCATATTTAATCTAACAATTAAACATGCATATTCTTAGCTAGGGTCAGAGAACACTTATCCATTTGCAGATGTAATCTTCCTTTATTAATGAGGAATGGGGGCTCCCTTCTCTAAGTTGACAGTCCCTCAGTTTGCCATCCCAACTTCTTTTGATGTTACATAACCCTCATATGTCTTACTGACATAATCTTTACCATCTCACTCATATTGTTTTCCAATCATGCAGTGCAGATGGGACATTATCAAAATGTCCAATGGCGTTTCACCCGAAACCCATTTCCAAAGGATGGGGTCCTTCCCATCTAGTTTGGCTTCTACAGACCATCACACATGGTCTTCCTGCAATGTGTCATCTTGGCACACTTATCAAATATCCAAATAGTCAGCAACATTTAACAATAACTTCAAATATGATTGTTTCATAACCAATCAACGGCATTAATAATTAAATTCAATATGAATTTATAGTTCTGTCTTCTACAAAAATTGATTTGTTTCAACCATAAGGCCAGCCTCATATTGTTTGGCTCCTGTAACTGACACCACTCTTCCCATCTGGTCTTACGCTCGCTGCCATACATGAGAATCCACTTACAGCATGTCCTCCCGACACATTTTATATAAGCCAAATAGTCATTAGTCATTTATTAGCAAAATTCCAATTCTGAGATTTACAAATCTGAATTGACAATCTGTTATGCACATAAACTATTTCACAGCCATGAGATCCTTATCATGAGGTTTGTCTCTTTCACATGGTAGATTCCAACATTCATCATGGTCTTATCCTCATTGCCATGCCTTGAACAATCTACCTGTAATCAGAAACTTCAACCAGCCAAACACTTGTAAGTCTCCATGCATATAATATTTCATTGTTACAACAGTCACTGAAGCATTTTCATAATTATAACATTCCATAATTCAAACACTTCGAGCTGCTGACATATCAATATCACCAAAACTCATTTACTTCACATGCATCATTATCATACTAAAATTGCAAGGTACAGTCACATCATTCATGCAATTTAAATGAAACTTTTAGATACTCATCATTTCCCAGTCCTATGATTTATACAACTCTGCCCTTCCACAGAGTATTCCGATAGCCCATCGATCATGACTGCCCTCTTCATGCACTTACTATTTTGCATTCATAGCAACTCATGAAATGATCTCATAATTTTCGACAATTCATCATTTCATCTATTATCTAATTGCAATGACTCATACGCATCACAACCGTGCATTCGCACAATGCATCACAACATGTGCATCCACACACATGCATGCACATCTACAATGTTTACACAAGTTTTTCAAGTGCATTCATTCAAGGCATAACCACAAGATTTATAAAATTTCTTAATGCATATTCACTCAATGCTACCTTGCATTGGTTCATGAGTATTATGCATTCAAACATATTATGGCCGAAACATGACCACCTCATATAGCATGCATTACCATAATCAGGACCACCAATCCTCACTTGATTTGATTATTAAGCTCATAACCAACATAGACATGGCACGATATATTTTATATGAATGCAATCTAAATTTCTAAACAGTCGCATGGTATTAGGCCTCTTTCCTTCGCCACTCCATGCTCCACCACACTATGGTAGTGCCCCTAGACTATTGCCAACCAATGCATATTCATGCCACTCATCTAATCTCTTGCATTTTCAGAATTCCCATGCCATAATTTTATGTACATAAAGCTTATAAAATATAAATATAGTTAGCAAGACAGGGGTTAAGAAATTATCCATTTTCAATCCCTCATCTTTGCATGATCTTCCTCTTCCACATCATAGCTGGTTCGATTTCATGGTCTCTGCTACTTCTAGGCATGCAATTCTAGAAATTGCCCATATCGACAATAATTTGTCAAAATAGCCACTGACACTTTTATGCTATGCAAATCTATGGTGTACGACACCCTCATTCGAATTCTGGTGATGAAACATTGTTCTCTACTGGATAAGCTTTCCAATGCCTATCCACATGCTCCATTCCGACTTTGGGTGTGGAAGTTACATTACTTCAAAAATGACAATTTTTACCAAAAATTCTGCACTTTTACACAGTTGCAAAATATCCTGAACTACCAACTTCAACCACCTGTAGAAGTAAATCTAGGAAGATTCAGGAGAACTTTTCTATCGGGCGAAGCTAGTCCATACAACAAGGAATACTCAGCAAATTGCGGATCTATGTTCCGATGCACCATTCATCTTTTATGAATTTATGGGTTTTACTACTTTTCCTTTTTAACTCCCTTGGCAACATGTGCAACTCCTGCGCAACCTGTGCACAACCTGTGCGCCACCTGTGCAACCTATGCGCAAATTGTGCACAACTTGTGCGCCACCTGCACAACCTGTGTGCAACCTGTGCACAACCTGTGCACCACCTGCGTAATCTGTGCACAACCTGTGCGCCACCTGCGCACAACCTGTGTGCAACCTGTGCAACTTATGCGCAACCTGCGTGCAATCTGTGCGCAACCTGCGTGCAACCTGTGTACAATCTGTGTGCAATCTATGCGTAACCTACGCACGACCTATGCACAACCTGTGCGCCACCTGCGCACAACCTGTGCGCAATCTATGCGCAACCTGCGCGCAATCTGCGCCCAACCTGTGCGCCACCTGCGCACAACCTGTGAAAATTATGCGCAACCTGCGTGCAATCTGTGTGCAACCTTTGAGCAACCTGTGCGCAATCTGTGTGCAATCTGTGTGCAATCTATGCGCAACCTACGCACAATCTGTGCGCAACCTGTGCACAATCTGTGTGCAATCTATGCACCACCTGCGCACAACCTGTGCGCAATCTGTGAGCAACCTGCACGCGATCTATGTGCAACCTACGCACAACCTGCATGCAATCTATGTGCAACCTGCGCACAATCTGTGCGCAACCTGTGCGCCACCTACGCACAACCTGTGCGCAACCTGCGCGCAATCTGTGCGCTTGCGGGGCTCATATCTCTCTCGTCCCTTAACCAAATAGAGCAAGTCTAGTCCCGTTGGAAAGCTCTTGGAGATCTCTATGCAATGATGTGATCCTCTGCCACATCCTATAACTCTGATCCTGCCATTTTTCCATATCAAAATGACGCCCCAAACCTCACCAATAACACGTTAAAAAATTATGTTACTTGCTTGTAACTCAGAGTTTGGCCCAAGTAGCCCTAGTGCTGCAACATGGGCTCTGATACCACTCTGTCACATTCCCTCCCATCAATCCGATGCAAGGGAGGGAACATGACCAAACATACCGGGCTTATTGACAATCTCAGCCCCATTCAAAATGCTAAGAAATGCATGCATAAATAAAACTTGTGCATACATATTCATACTCAGCAAGCACAGCGGAATTAAACACTATATATGCACACAGTTTCATTATGCATTCAACATATAAACAACAGTCATTAATTAAGACATTGCAGAACATAGAATTAACACAACTCAATTAATAAACATAGCGGAATAACTATAATAACATACACGCAGAAGGAGATGCATCAGCCTATTTCTTCCAGGCAGAATAATGAAACAATCGTGACATAATAATCAATCCCATTCTCATACTATGCACAGGCATCATGCCAACTAACTTAAGATAATCATTTCGTCCAAGTACCATGAGTAATTAAACATATAGGACAAAACACAGAATGATCATACTTTAACCACATAGAACACTTATCTTTATGATGAAGGTGTCCAAACAACTGGCTATGGGAGAGCAACGTTCCACCCAACCATAGGTCTCTGTCCAGTATGTATTCTTTCAGCCGAGAGACCACCCCCGAGCTGGGTTGTTTATCCACTAAGGAGGAACTAGATGGGCTCACTCACAACCATGGTTTCACTCAAACAATCATGCTAAGTCAACACACAGTTGGGTTTATCAAGCATGCAATAAGCAAAGGAGGAGGATGCTAAGCCAGTGAGCTCAACCACAGAGATACAGACATCGCAAGCTAAATTCAAGCAATCCAATCCTCTATTCAAACCTCCACACTTGGATTTCTCACAATTCTGTCATCAAATAACTCAATCCCGTCACTGGATTTCTGGGCTATAAAAACTGGGTTTTCCAATGGATTTCGGGGTATCTAATACTCTCAATATCGCCCCAAGGTTTATATATATGGATCCCCCTTTGGATTTCATTGTCAAATACCAATTCTGGGCGTTTATGGCTCTTCAAAACATGGGTTCTTGCAAAGTTGCGATTTCTGGTCTTTCTCACTGTTGGGCATTCGTAATAGATGGAAACTGAAGCTGGGATGTTCAACAATGGAATGGGAATAAGGAAGAACCAACTCCCATGAGGTAGAGTGACTTGTGGTACAAGAAAAACAGATCCCATATCTTCCATACGAATTTCTGGGCTACCCATGCTCCATTGAAGCCATGGACTGAATTCTTCAACAACTTCCTTACAACAGAATTAAATGTTAGCAAGGAAAGTCAAATGGGTTCTCACAATGACATTTGGCAGCATATGGTTCATCCCCACAACCCCTTCACCACTTCCTAGTGGATACACATTGCCCCTTCTCATTATTTGCTTCCATAGCCAGTTTTGGTATTTTATTGCATGATGTTTATTTACATCATTTTTACAATGTTCCATGGCTTCATAGCACATGGGTAACATAATATCAAATGCTTGCCTTTTACTAAAAATCCGAGCATCCACTAGCGGGGCCTTGGCCTTGAGGTCCATGCTAGGAACACATACACCACATGTATACAATATTTACATTAAAAGCCAATATATCCTAAGGGTCAAAATGGGGTATTACAACAGTGTCTCATGCATTCCCTCCAATTCCAATGTGGAAAGTTTAGGCAAAAACCTAGATTACACAATCACCATGTCAGAACAATCTATTTCTGGGTCTCATGATATATGTACAACCTTAAGAAGGAAATTGCTCAGACATCCTAGGGAGGCTGAATATTTTGCTAAGAGTGATCACAGAATGTCTGTTGAGACTTGCACCAAGAACATTGAAGATCTTACAAAACACCTTGAGAAGATGCAAACATTACTATCTAAGCTACGTAATGAAGTTTAGTGGAGGTGCTTTAGCTGATGAGTAAGATGTTAAAACAATGATAGAAAAATCATTTTAGTGATAGTCACCCATTCTTTGGAGTAGATAGATTACAACCTCAAGTAGAGAAAATTTTGTAGTTTTCAAGAACTTTATTAGCAAGTACCTGATACAAATGTTACCCTGCATATTTAGGCATAGGAACTTGGGCATCATACTTGGACTCAGAGAGGCATGTTGCTCAAGTTTTTTGGTATCATAAAATATACCTCTACATCTACACAGGTCATGAACAACTTTGATATACTGAATGCATTGTAGCTAAGTTCCAAAGTCGTCAGCCATAGATTGTCATGGATGCTAATCATTTCAATGGTGGATTGTGATATATGGGGAAATTAATGAGAACAAACTGGGATCTTCCATATTACAAGAAACTTCTACAAAAAAAATATTTAGCAAGAACTAAGGATATCGAAGGATTCCATACATTCCATTCCATCCCAAAACATCGCAAGAACTAAGGTTTTTGGATTGGTTACCTCATAACAACAACGATTTGCTACTAACAAAAGCAAGTCGTCTATTGATCTCTTCTTTGGATATTGTTCATATTATATTGTCCATAGATAGAGTTCCTAAAACCCCTAATTGGCTTTAATTCTCTCGAAGTGTTTAAACAATTCGCAGCTTAATCGTTTAAGGTTTTCTATTGATTATATTCTTTCGCCCTGTAGATGTCCTCGAAATTGGAAGTGTTGAACTTGAACGGGGGTTGATATGGCAGTCGATTTGAGACTGGAAATGCTTTTAGGAGGCTACGGGGTTTAAAGACCTTGATATTGGCAGAGTTTAAGACATTGGAGATTCTTCCCGAGGAGCTTTTATTATTAACCCAACTAGAAGAGCTGGATCTAAGTGGATGCATCTAAAGCTTGTCGAACTTCCAAAAGATCTAGGCAATTTAAAAACTTTAACTAAATTGAGTCTTCGGTCTTGTGGGTCTTTACAAGAATTGCCAGAATCATTCTGTAAACTCCGATTTTTGACATATCTCGATCTTCATTCTTGTGTAACTTTGAAAAAGCTACGAGAATATTTTGGGTCATTGAACTCTCTCGAAGAGCTTGATTTGGGATCTTGATACTTGAAAGAGCTTCCAAGTAGTTTTGAGAATATTTCCTCCTTGAAGGTGTTGAACTTAATGCACTGCGGAAGTGTTAACCACTTTCCTGAGAATATCGGAAATCTATCAGATTTGACTAGAATAGAATTTGAAGGTTCTCATCTGCAAAGTATTTCGCCCAGTTTTCAGCGGCTGAACTCTTCCCCGGTGTCATTGAGCATGGCAAATTGTTCCTACTTGACAGATTTACCAGTAGAGTTTTGCAGTTATCTCAAATCAGTAAAAGATCTTTCGTTCCGTCGTTGTCAATTGCTTACGAATCTTCTGAAACGGCTTGTGGAATTAGCAAGTTTAAAAAGGATGGATCTTTACTATTGCACAAGTTTGGAGAGCCTTCCTGAAGGTTTCGGTCAGTTGAAGTCATTGGCCGAGCTAAATTTAAAGGAATGTCACTCGCTACAAGAATTGTCCATTGACTTTGATTGCCTCACGTCATTGCAAAGTTTGAATATGCAATGGTGTATGAAGTTAGAGGGACAATGGATGGACAGTGTGGGGAAGATCAAAACGTTGGACTTGGTCAACATTGTTGTAAGCCTTATGTTGCTGAAGCGGTGGGCAGAAATGGAAATGGAAAAGGAAAAGGGTCATTCAAACAGGACAACAAGTAGAAAAAAAAATCAATAGAGAACCCTAGCTCGCGGACTGTAGCAGAATATACTAGCACAACAAAAGGATGTAGGCATTCGACAGTTGAACGACTGATTTAAACGGTTCAGATTTAAACTTATGCTGAACGACGCTGCTGATGAGGTTGATATTCGGTCACTCGCAGAGTTGGAGGTTGATATCCGGTCGCTCGCAAAGTTGGAGGCTGATATCCGGTCGCCCGCAGGGTTACTGCTCAGAGTTCCAATGAAAAAGACAAAAACAAAGGATATGGGAAGTGAAGGGGGAGGGGAAAGGGGGAGGGGCAGAGCCTCGATTATTGAGCCACCTGGCGGGGGAAAACGGTGACCGGATTTTTTTTTAAACTTTCGACCGAGCCAGCGGGGTGGTGGGCCCGGTCAAGAGAGAAAGCAGGGAGCTAAGATAAGCTCAGCCAAAAAAAACAAACCAATTTTCCTATATACCTCCAAAATTAAAAAATATAAAACTTGGCAAATGAACCTTGATCTCCCCGATAGTAACAAAAAGAACAAACCAGCGCTCGACCGTAGTGCATAAGAGATTACCTTAGGGATGCTTTGACCAGCAAAGACCGTGGAAGCCAAGAGCAGAAGCAACAATGTATAATGTAACGATCTGGGTTCAAGAAATCTTCGAGTCATTAACGATCTACGTCTTTCCTCTTCTTTATGCTGAAGCCGCGGATGAGGAATCATGACTAGATGGCCTGATCTCTTCAGATAAAATCCAGTATAGACCAAATCTTTTGCCACGAGTCTGCCAAAATCACGGTTGTAGAAACCTAACCACCGTCCTCTAGCTCGGAACAAACCATAAATCCAAGAAAATGTGTCCACGCGTTCCTCGTTTTCGCTGCACCAGCAATAAGACCAGGAACAGAGGAGGGGCGCACTGAAAATTCCTCAACAAAGTACGCGATCCAATAGATCCTCGGACCTGGGGGTTATCATCCCACCATCTGGCACCAGCGGCCAATGGAGTTTTATCGACAGATTTGATCTGGTCTGCTCCCCAAAGGCCGTGATCTGGAGGAGGAGCACCACCGCCGCAGCGATCCAGGTCTAAAGTTGATGGCGTAGCAGGCCAACCCACGCTACCACGGGATCTTGTTAAATAAGATTTTATATGGAGAAGAGAAATCCGTGATCATGCCATCCAAAATTCATTGCCAGCCGGATTAACGAATTGTATGGAATGCTCTGACAATTTCCATAGAAGATGCAGGTGAAATAGTTGCCCGATGCGGGAGCAAAGAGATCCAAATTCTTGGGTGTTGGATTAAAACTGAGCAGCACAATAATCCAACACCAAAACTGCTGGTAGCTCAGAACGATCCCAAAGATTTCTCAAAAAAAAGAGCTAATGATCTACATAACCAATATTCCACCAAACAGAACCATAACATAGAACTGAAAAGCTCACTAAGAAAACCACAGGGCAGGGTCACAACCCCTCTCATGAGAGAGTTAGTTAGGGCAGGGTCATAGCCCCTCTCACGAGAGAGTTAGGACTGTGCTTGTTCTGATACCATGAAGAAGAAGTTCAAAACTATTTGTTTGTCTCGATGCACAATTCTGATTCTAGATTCTTTATGAAGATATGCATTCTGATTCTAGATTCTTCATAAAGATATTCTAGTCCCCGTGCAACTTCAAAGCAACATGACTTGAGGATTGAAACCACCATTTAAGTATATTCAATATAAAATGGACAGAGCATTCTTTGAACTTGCATTCATCAAAGAAACTTAGAATCTAGGGTCTGTAGCAAATAAAGCTTGACCCAGGCTGTTGTTTTCCAAATATTCGTAGACCAAGAGGCATTCTTCTTCTTCAACACAACAACCATACAATTTCACAGAAATTCGGTGCTGTACAACAGATATTGTAGCTACCTCATTCAAAAATTCTAGTTTTCCCTGAGGAAAACAGCTTCTTTACTGCCACAGGTTTTCCATCTGACAACACACCCTATAATAGAGAATCATAGAACGTAAAGTAAGTCTTTCAAATTTTAATATTTTGATATAAATTGGAATGGGTCCATTTTAATGTATCTTGTAAACAGTACCGAATCCACCCTCTCCTATTTTATTCTCATCATCGAAATATTTTGTAGCAATTCCCCTATCTGTTAAACTGAAAGTATTTGGTGTTCCAGCTATATTCCTAAAATCTGCTCAAACAAATTAAACACAATTGTAAGATCCTGGTTATGGCAATACATTCATTAATGTCTCATTGAGTAGGATTCATTGCCACAAAAAAAATGCTTCTAGCTACCAATAATATTTGCTTCCGTCGTTTTCTTCTTTTAAAAATCATGAAGGAAGAGCAATATAGCACAATGTTTAAACCAATAAGAACAATTCCAATAATTTTGGTTTTACTGTTTTTTCGAAATTTTTATTTACAATTGTAATTGTAAGGTTTGTCGTTATATCAAAACTTAATGAACATTTGAAACCAAACAAAAAGTCCGATTACCAAGAATAAGGTTAGTCCACATTTTTATATTTCTATAATCCACATTTTTATATTTCCATAGATATCGTGATTACAACCATGTAGTTGTACAGATACTCCAACAATAATCGTTGACTTAAATTCTGCTATGTCATAAGAACAAATTTACAAGTTGAGAGAAAGCGATTCCAAAGTTGACCATTATCAATGAGCATGAGAAACAGTTTCCAAAATGACTCAACCTCATGAAAAATAAAAAATTACAAAATGTAATAAGCAGTTTCCAAAATGACTACAGGTTCCCTTGTCAACCCACAAAAAGTGTATCTCGAGAAAGTTTTCAGTGACATTCACCGTATAATTTTGAACAACTGGCTCGACATTCCAGTGAATTTCTTGATATTAAAATCTTTTAACACTCGAACTCCCTACACAAAGCACAAAAGTGAGAATTATGGTGGAGCATGAAAAAATTATTGAGACTCAGGTATAAAATCTAATGTCTGTCAAGATTCTTCCAAGTTGGGATGAAAACGGGAACTTATGTCCAACTTGGCTTTCCTATAAATAAGAAAAACTAGAAAGAAGAGAATACAGCACAAAATTCATTATGATATGATTTCAAGTAGCAATAGTCTATGACAATTCCAAATAAAAATAGTATAAAGTTTTTAAAATTCTTTATGATATGATTTCAAGTAACAATAGTCTATGACGATTCCAAATAAAAATAGTATAACAAAAACGTTTACACTACTTTCAGATATAACATTTTTTTATTCTCTGCATGTGGAATCTGAATCTTGGATATGCATTCCTTCAATTCCAAGTGATGTTATCCTCAAGCCATGCCTTCTCTTTCTGTGCTCAAAGAATTTTATACCTTCAATTCCAAGTGATGTTATCCTCAAGGCATGCCTTCAGCTCTTTCTGTTCTCAAAGAATTTTATACATGCTTTGATATGATCATATGCATGATGTTCATTTTGACATTTATAAAGGCTGTACACATTCTTGAAACAAAGCATGATTTACATAATACTTGTATCTATCTTGCATGTGTGCTCTGGCTCTATGATTTCATGTTTCACATTTATCGAGCCAGTTGCAGTGACAATACTGTAGGGGAAGCCCTGGGGGAAAATAGCTCGGTGCCAGGATGATAAAAAGCTTAATGCCTCTTATTCTCATTAGAAGGTCGTCTCCTTCGAAACCCCATTTCTGACATCTTTCTCGTTATCCTCAAGGCATGCCTTCTCTTTCCCTGCTCAAAGAATTTTATACATGCTTTGATATGATCGTATGCATGGAATCTTTGATCTCAATTTACCATTTACCAGCAAGGTGTCATAAATGGCTTAGACCAAAAGTTTTGCTAATTATTATATTGATATATGTTTATATCTAAGAATTTGGGGTGGATTACCATAATTTTCTTACATTGAAGGAGGATGTATGGGCCTGGTTCAAAATTCCAAATAAATAATTATAAAAATAATTAAAAAAATTGGTAGTTGATTCATGGATAACTCGTAGCTCATGCGCCCGCACGGGTGTGGCTCATTGGTGTTTCGCTTGATATGAAGTCACATGTTGTAAAGAGAGGTCACGAGTTCAAATCACACCCGGCTTTACCCGTGTCCCATGCTTGCGGGGTGTGTGGGGCACCTAGGGTTATAGTGGTAGCGGGGATTGATCCCTGGACCCCGTGTCACGCAAGTACCAGCCCTGTCTCAAGTTGCCGATTCCGCTAGTACAAAAAAAAAAACTCGTACCTCATGCATATATAACAGGTAGTGATAGACAAGGTAACAGATAGCTAAAGCATAGACAACCATAGGTGATTACAACTAAGAATGGAGAACAAGTAACATATAACTTATTCATGACACTTAGCCAACGTTTCTCAAAATGTGATGTAAAAATACGCACATGATTTTGTATTTAGAATATGGATTTCCTTAACATGGAGCTCTACCCTGTATCATCCATTATTAAGGCCAAGGCCATAGTATCTTAGAGACGTGGGAGAAAGACGTTCAGTTGTATATATAGATGGACTTTGAGTTGATCCTAGTACAAATCCATCTGTGATCATATATGGGTTAGCATTTTCGTTACTTGAACAAGAATTCAAAAAAGATCCCATTGAACTAACTCCCCAATTTTCTTCAGAATCTATGTAGAATGATGTGTCATCTAGTGTTTCATTGTCCCCACAAAAAGAACTTGCGTTGAGGAATCAATTAGTTGTGGACCTCCATAATTGATGGCCAAAGAACCTGAAAAGTAAGTACAAATACGACAAGATAGTTTCCTTTAAAAATTTTGAGGTGACATACGTACAAGATAACACTCAACATCATATCAATAGTAAATGATCTTAATCCTAACTTGACATCATCATGGATGAATTGTATAAAACAAAACATATAATATGAAATGTTGATTAGTGAACCACATAAAATGCATGAAAATCCATTTTTACAAGTTATGTAGGATTTTTACAACTAATTGATCTTTTCCCACAACACATACATACATACATACATACATACATACATACAGATATATATATATATATATTGGTGTCGAGCCATATCTTTTCCAAAATTTTCTCAAAACAACCATCTCCTAACTTAATCTAGTACTAATTCTGAAGGTTTAAACATGGAAGCATTGCAAAAGAGGGTTATCAAAACCAAAAGTAGAAAGTTTTTTGCAAATTTTAGGTTAGGTTTCATAGCTATAGACTAGGGTTAGGGTTATATATATTTTTATTTATAGAAACCCTTAACCTCTTGATTTGAGTCACTTAACCAATAATCCCATCAAACATGAGGAAAATTACCCTACCTTTCTTACTAAATTATCTTATGGCATCCCTAGGTTTGAAGAACAAACTAGAGAATATCCCTTTAACCACATCTCAACCTTTCATTTGTGGTGATTATGCAACATTACAACTGAATCAATAAGGATTGGAATTTTCAAGTGAACTCTTACTGCTGTGGAAACCAAATGGTACATTGATCTTATTACAAATTCCTATAGCTATGGACTTAAGAATTTTCAGTTATCTAATCGATCTGAAACTAGAATTGGTCTTCTCATGACTTGTTACCAATATACACCTACCCATATAATTAATCATATTAATGAATGGTGTCATTAGAGAGGATTGTGTAAAATCCCATTACACCCCCATCTCTCAGTGGATTGGTCTTGAAATCCACTTTTCCTCTCATTGCCAAGGTTGTAGTCATATTGCATCTTTAAAATGAGGAAGGTGTGGAAACGAGGAAGTTGTGATCCCACGGGCCTAAGTACTAGGCTTCATCTAATCCCAATCTAGTTATTTGTACATGAATATCTTTGGTTTTGATAGACTTTCTTTTGTTGACCATTCCAAAATTTCTACGTCAGGGAAATCTTATGTGGTTAATGGGCTTATAGGATCCACTAAGGATTCCATAGTAGCTTACACCTCAAGTTAGTTTGTCCAACTACCCTTATTTGGAGGTCTTAATTATTATGGAGGGAACCCTATCACTAATATTATGAATTTTTTGCATGTTCCTAGTGATTCACCAACACTGTTGGCAAGGGCATATTAGTGGACATTTTTTTATAGAATGTTTAGAAACAGATGCTTTCCAGCTAATGAGACTTTTGTCATGTTGTTGAGAAAGCTTGGAAGATGAAGGTTGCGAGGGTATTTTTTTATAATTTGGAATCAAATGTAGCAAAGAAGTTGTAGTCTAGATAAGTGTGCTTATGATGCTCTAGTCTACGTGCTCAATAAATAGGGAAATTCTCTTTAGCTTGCAATTACATAGAAGAGATGGTAGCAAGAGGGCTTTCATTGGAACCTGGGAGATATAAGTTTGGAAGAATCAAGTTATGCAAATTGTTGGATTTGTAAAATATCGAAAGAAACTATCCTTAAACCACGATATGGTTCTGAATTACATCAATTTCATATCTATGGGTCCTGATACATATATGATTCATTAATAACATGCTATTGGGATGATCACAGTACAAGCTCCTTGATAAAATAAAATATAATATAAAGCAAATTGGTATCATAAATTGGAGATGGTAGGATTCAAGGAGGCATTGAGGGCCACAAAAATAGTCTAACATCATGATTCCTACGACTTCAGAGTATTATTACTTTAGGGACATACCTACACTAAGTGATCCCTCTATCTTCCCCAAATTTGTTGGAACTGAAAAGTCTTTTTGATGGCAGATGCAATAAAGTATAAGATTTTAGTTTTTATAGAGAATATGGTTACATGGGCAATTGAAATTAGACCGAGTTGTTTATTCGAGAGGTTGCTTATTTGCATATAGTGTAAATAATATAGTATGTATTTAACATTAATGCATGGAACTTTGGTGATAATTAGGAAGATTCTACAAGTGGGTGGGATCATTGATATTTTATTTATTTTCAAATGTTGAAAGTAAAATCTAATGGGTTAGCATTCTAGATAGAATAGTATTTATGATATAATTAAAGCAGTGTCATAATTTCCCTATTTGTATAAAGCTTCATTAGATCACCATTACATTAATTACAAGAAATGCTAGAGCATACTTTACCAAAATGCCATTGTAATAAACAAAATATATATAAAATCAAAGTATAAATAAATAAAAATACACAAATCAATAGTTAATATTAGTAACTAAATCTAATGAAGAGGCACCTCTTTAATGAAAGGTCGCATCTCTTCAAGGGCACCCCTACATGGGTATTTATACAAGTCCTCCATTCTCATTGTAACATTCATCATCTCATATCTTATCATTTTATATTTAATATATATATATATTCCTATATGGATTTCTGTTCTCTGTCCTATCTACAGTGGATATTTCCTTAGAAACAAACTTTGTTCTTCTCATTTGGTATCAGAGCTACGTTCTGATTCCGGCCCTTGAACACACCCCTTTTATCAGACTTTGTTTGGTGTCAATCTGCAGATTTTCTCTGATCCGAAGTCTTTGACCAAACCAAAAAAAATATTTCAGTCACGAATTGAAGCAAATCAAGTCAGGCAAGAAAAAAAAGTGATTCTGCCGCAAATATATTGAAGATCAGGTCAAAATCGTCATAAAATAATTCAAAGAGGCCATTAAAATTTCAAAATAGCTATTAAAGGAAGAAAACTATGTCGCAAACAAAAATTCTATTGGAAGTTTCCACGCAAAGAAACGCCAATAAATCTTGGAATTTTCCACGCAGAGAAACACCAATAAATCTTGGAAGTTTCCACGCAGAGGAACGCCAATAAATCAATTTACAACTGTATAAGCTTTGAAATTCTGAAGAACGTTGTCAGATCCATCTAAACTTGTCAAGGTATAGCCACTGTGCCACTCATTCCAAATAACTAGTGACCCATTATAGTCTGTTGAAACCCTGTAGACAATTGCGTGAGAAAAGAGGCACGAAAGAAGGGCTGGTGCAGAAGAAATTGAGAAATTGATCAACAATACAAGTTTGCAAACAGTAGAAAATTAAAAAAAAATCCGTGCAGGTCAATTTAAGAAATAAGTTGCCGTTGAATCGAACAGGATCAATGTAATGTCCCCATTCAAATAAATATCAAGTAGGGAAAATTCCACCAACCTACTAGTTTCCTAGGTTGGGGTGGAGACATTAAAATTGGGATAAGGAGACTAATAAACCCAAATGGGCTTTGGTTTGGGCATAAATATATTAAGAGGGGAAAAATAAATATTTATGGTGAGAAAATAAGATGGCACTTGGTCATGGAGACACATTTGTGGTGTGGGACCCCCAAAAAGCTAGATTCCCCACATGGCATTCCACTCTCACCCATTCAAATCCAAGGTGGAGTCCACTATTCTTGGGGTAGTTGGAAGGACATATTAATTGGCATGACTCAATGAGGTCGAAATGTAGAGGAAGAGTAACTCCCATGGGAGAGGAAGAGGCATTTTGGAGCTAGTGGGACACTTGGGATAGATTCCCTAGCTTCTATGACACCAATGATGAATATGCCTATGAAATTTTTGAAAAATCAGACCTGATGGATGAAATCTGACATACATGACATGTCAGGGATAAACATAGCCTCCAAGAAGGCTCCCAAGTGAGTTAGGGAATCCAAAGAGACACCAACTCAAATTTGGTGAAGGAGGAGGCTAGAATTGGAAGGACAAGTGGCATACTTGGGAATCTCTTCCCAAATTGAGTTGGCATGAAGCTCATGGATGGAATTCGAATTGGGGAAACCTTAGGAATTTTATAAAAGTCAGGAACAAAGAATAATATCAACTTTTTATCATTTTGCATTTTGCATTTTGCATTTGGAGAAAAGAGCTAGTAGAGAGCTAGTCTACTTGCCTTAGCACCAATTTCGAGGGTGAAAGATTCCCATCCTAATTGGAAATTGGAGAGGCCATTCAGGCCTTTCATTTGGAGCTACAATGGAGTCTTTAGTTACAGGTTGAAGCTATAGGGAATCTCGTGTTTCATTAATCTACAACTTGTTCTTGCATCTCTTTCACATTTTCTTGCATATTTGGGCCCCTGGAGGAATTGCGCCCTTGGTGAGATGATGATCTCTTTGTGAGAGTCCATGAATATTAATTTATTTGTATTCTGATCTATATACTCTGTATTTACTTCTCAGAAGACTCTCAAGTCGAAATACCAAGTGAAACTATGTAAAAATATCAAACAATGCATAAATGATGCCATTTTCTCTATGTCTTGTTGTTGGAGCTTCAGGAGCCATTATTTCGAGTTGTATCAGTCATTCTATGTGATTTTGTTGATTTATGGAGTGTCATTAATGTTTTGAAGAAGTTTAATTATCATTTCACAAGTCCTTGGTACCTAAATTTCGAATTTCATAACATATGGTGAAACTTACTAGCTTTCCCCCCTATGTGAAGACTTGCATATAAACATCTGATTTAAGGGAGTTGAAGAAGGTCATAAGAACTAATTTATGATAGATTGTGGAGTTCATTAAAGTCATTTATCAGTACCATACATTTGTTCTGAAATTTGGAAATTTTTAACATCATTTGGAGAGCCATCATTTACCACTACCCTTGGGGGATTGAAGCTCGATTTGACTAGTACATTTCCCTACTTTGTCCAGATTGTAAATGAATGTTGCAGAAGTGTTTTAAGGGTTGTTAAGCATCCATAATCCTCACTTATATGTATGAATACCTTCCAAACTCATTCAAACCCCATTTGGAAGCATTTAGAGCCATTCGGAAGCAGTTGGGTTAATACTAGTTTAAGGGTTGAATTGGTTAAAAATTGCAATTTTTCCTAGTGTGTGCAAATTATTAAAAAGGGACACTACAAGTGGTATCAGAGCATGGTCATTGCACCTGATGTGGATGACCATTAATGAGGACAAGAAGTCAGGGATCACCCTTAGGAAGTGAAACTAAAAGCACTTTTTTTGAAGAGGAAGAAGTAGGAGAAGAAGTGTATTTTGTTGAAACTATGGCTAGGGATGAGAAGGAAACCTCAAAGGATAGGGAATAATTTACTAAACTCATGAAACCATTATTTGAATACATGACAAAACATATCATGAAAGGGTTTGAATTTTTGTCTAGTCAACTTGGGAGCAAAGGAGTAATAGGAGGCAACAGTAGTTCTCATTCCGAGGAAAAGAAGGCAATGGGTGAGCATATCTTCTCAAGCACATGACCCCATAATATATCTAATGAATTTCAGAGCACACCAAGGCCTACTACACCTAAATTTCTTGAGGTCAAAGAAGAGACTAACACCCAATTTGATATGCAGGAAGTGGTGATAGAATGGGAAAAGTTGAGTGAAGATTGTAGAAGAACTCTACCATTTGACCAATTCTTTAATGTATCAAGCAAACTCAAAATGAGGGAAGGTAATAAGACTTCATTTCAGAATAAAGAATTGAATTGTGCCATTGGTAAAATTCCCCTTCCCACTTTTGATGGATCACTCCAAAGTTCTGCAAATACTTGGGTACAAAAAATAGATGTTTATTTTCAGTTGAATCCAATGGTGGAAAATGATGCTTTAAAAATGGCTATTTTGCATCTAGAAGGAGATGCCAATGATTGGTGGTTCCATGGTCTAAAAAATTTGGGACATGATCAGGTTACAACCTATGGAGAATTTGTTGACAGGGTATTAGAAAGATTTGAGCAAAAAGACCCAGAATTGCCTTTCAAAAAACTAGCCCAATTTAAGCAAGTTGGAACCCCTGTTGAATATATGATGGAATTCCAAAAATTATCAATTAAGGTGGCTGATATATCTATGGTAAGATTAGTATTGTTGTTTACTGAATGTTTGGTTGAACCCTTAAAATTTTTTTTTAAGTCCCACAAACCCAATTCATTGAAGGATGTTGTGAGCTTGACAAGAGATATACAAAATGTGCTACCTAGGACACGGTTCCTCCCAAGCCCAACTTCCCTTCCCAATTCAGATATGAAAATAAGCCATGGAAATAAGATGAAGGTGGAAAGGATAAGAAAGAGGAACTAAGCAGGGAAGAACTCAGAAGGAAGAAACTATGTTACTCATGCTTCAAACCATGGGTACCAGGACATAAATGTGCTAAGGGAAAGGCCCAATTCATTGAAGTATTTTGTGATGATGAGTATGAAGAAGCCATGGGGGAAGGAGGACATATTTCATCCCAAGAAGAGGGATATGCCACAGAATAAGAAGAAGAAGAGAAAAAATAAGAAGATCGTCCATTACCTGATAGAGGGAGACTAGCAGTGCTTTCAGGAGTGCCTCGTTTCCACACTATTCGATGCCAAGGATTTGTACAAGGACAAAGGGTTTCAGTATTGGTATATGGAGACACACATAAATTCATTATTGCAGCCATGGTGGACAGGAGAAAGCTACCCGCTGAACCATTAGAGGGCTTCACAGTCATCATTCCAGGTCACCATACTATGGAGTGCAAAACATGGATTCCAAAGCTACAACTCACCATAGGTAATTACACATTTTTTGATAGCTTTTATGTGGTTGATGTTGTTGATACTAATGTGGTCTTGGGAGTGCAATGGTTGTAATCTATAGGGGAACATACAATGAATTATCAAATCCCTGAAATGAGATTCAAAGATTCGGAGGGAAAACAAAGGGTATTGAGAGGAATGCACACCTATCCGAATAAGGTAGTGTCCTCCCACAATATAAAACACAAGAATGAAAAGGTTTTGGGAGACATTCCTCATGGAAGGCCACCTGATAGAGGAGGAAAAATTTTGCAGCATACTAAATTGAGATTTCTTGAGGGAAAACAATCTTGGTTGGGGAGGATTGTAATGTCCCTATTCAAATAAATATCCAGCAGGGAAAATTCCACCAACCTACTAGTTTCCTAGGTTGGGGTGGAGACATTAAAATTGGAATAAGGAGACTAATAAACCCAAATGGACTTTGGTTTGGGAATAAATATATTAAGAGGGGAAAAATAAATATTTATGGTGAAAAAATTAGATGGCACTTGGTCATGGAGACACATTGGTGGTGTGGGACCCTCAAAAAGCTAGATTCCCCATGCCACATGGCATTCCACTCTCACCCATTCGAATCCAAGATGGAATCCACTATTCTTGGGGTAGTTGGAAGGAAATATTACTTGGAATGAATCAATGAGGTCGAAATGTAGAGGAAGAGTAACTCTCATGGGAGAGGAAGAGGCATTTTGGAGCTAGTAGGACACTTGGGCTAGATTCCCTATCTTCTTTGACACCAATGATGAAGATGCCTATGACATTTCTGAAAAATCAGACCCGATGGATGACATATGACATACATGACATGTTAGGGCTAAAAATAGCCTCCAAGAAGGCGCCCAAGTGAGTTAGGACAGCCAAAGAGACACCAATTCAAATTTGGTGAAGGAGGAGGCTAGAATTGGAAGGACAAGTTGCATACTTGGGAATCTATTCCCAAATTGAGTTGGCATGAAGCTCATGGATGGAATTCGAATTGGGGAAGCCTTAGGAATTTTATAAAATTCAGGAAAAAAGAAGAAGATCAGCTTTTGATCATTTTACATTTTGCATTTGGAGAGAAGAGCTAGTAGAGAGCTAGTCTATTTTCCTTAGCACCAATTTCGAGGGTGAAAGTTTCCTATCCTAATTGGAAATTGGAGAGGCCATTCATAACTTTCATTTGGAGATACAATGGATTCTTTAGTTACAGGTTGAAGCTACAGGGCAGCTCGTGGTTCATTCATCTACAACTTGTTCTTGCATCTCTTTCACATTTTCTTGCATATTTGAGCTCCTAGAGCAATTGCGCCCTTGGTGAGATGATGATCTATTTGTGAGAGTCCATTAATATTCATTTATTTGTATTCTGATATATACACTCTATATTTAATACTCAGAAGACTCTCAGGTCGAAATACCAAGTGAAACTATGTAAAAATATCAAACAATGCATAAATGATGCCATTTTCTCTATGTCTTGTTGTTGGAGCTTGAAGAGCCATTATTTCGAGTTGTATCAGTCATTATCTGTGATTTTGTTGATTTATGGAGTTTCATTAATGTTATGAAGAAGTTTCATTAGCATTTCACAAGTCCTTGGCATCTAAATTTCTAATTTCATAACATATGGTGAAAATTACTAGCTTTCCCCCCTATGTGAAGACTTGCATATAAACATCTGATTTAAGGGAGTTGCAGAAGGTCATAAGAACTAATTTATGATACATTGGGGAGGTCATTAAAGTAATTTATCAGTACCATACCTCTGTTCTTAAATTTGGAAAGGTTTAACATCATTTGGAGAGCCATCTTTAACCACTACCCCTGGGGGATTGAAGCTCGATTTGACTAGTGCATTTCCCTACTTTGTCTAGATTGTAAATGAATGTTGCAGAAGTTTTTTAAGGGTTGTTAAGAATCCATCATCCTCACTTATATGTATGAATACCTTCCAAACTCATTCAGACCTCATTTGGAAGCATTTGGAGCCATTCGGAAGCAGTTGGGTTAATACTAGTATAAGAGTTGAAGTGGTTAAAAATTGCAATTTTTCCTAGTTTGTGCAAATTATTAAAAAGGGACACTAAAATCAATCGTCTCATAGTCGTTACCACCGGTGGTAGTTTCAAAACATAGTCTCCTTGGAACAATTAATAATCACTAGGAAAGACAAAAACAAAAACAGTGGGTGCTAGTTGAATGCTGCCATCTTTAGAGAACGTGATGTTTGAAAGAGTAATCACCCATTAGAGCCACATTAGAGCGGCCATTTCAAACTTTGGTTTACAAAGAGATTCCTATTTCCTCTTGTTTTTTTCATATCACATCTCAATTCAAGCGAAGGGTCACAAAGGTTAATAAAGCAAACCAAAAAAATCGAGTGATTAATTAAAGGATATAAGGAGCAAGTTTCCTTATTATAGTACATAGGTATCGTATGAAAGTTATAAATTACCTATATATACATAGTATATTAATTTATTACTATATTTATACATATAAAGGTGCTAAAAGGACTTAGATTGGAAAGAGATAAGGTCTCTATTTGGAAAGAGACACCGAAATATAAAGCTTATAAAAAGGTCAAATTAAAAAATTATATATGTAAGTATACTTATGTTCGAAAAAGGTTATTATTACAATGTAGTGGAGCTTAAGTATTGTTTAAAAAGGAAAAAAAAGAATACAAAGAAACTTATATATATACACGATTTTTATTAAAGAAGATTTTAAGCACTATTTTGTATCAATTTTGGGGGCTTATCACACATTTTTGTGCTTACTAATTACAACGAAAAAGAATAAGTTATTTAAAAGAGATGGAATCTACACAATGTGAATCTATACTATGTAAGATAGTAAGGAGACAAAACTTTTATCTAAAAAATAAGAATAAGAATTTTCTCACTCAAATCACCGAATTAAAAAAATGATAATTATCGCAATAAAATACTACTAAGAGAAAATGGAGAATTTAAGAAGAAAGCTAACAAAAATTTACTAGAAAAGGCCGAAGAGATATCTCGCTTGAAAGATCATAATCACAAACTACTTGAACAACTCAAGAAGTCGAAGGATTCGAAGCAATGTAACCATAAATTAGAACAAGAGAATCAAGAGATCACCAATAAGTTATCATAAAAAGATGAAGAAGTTTCTAACCTAAGGAAGCTTAATAAAAAATTGCTTGAGGAAATTAAAATATTAAAAGAAGAATCAGCAAAAAACCGAGACCTTAAAGATAAAATCAGAAGGTTAAAGAATGACGAAAAACTGACTTATAGTAGCATTGCCAAGCTAGAAGAAGAAATAAAATGTTTAAACAAACTCATTATGGACAAATATAAGGAATTTGCGCAAGTCCAGAGAAAGTTAGAAATTCAAGAATCAGATATATGTCACCATCAACAACAGAATAATGAGCTCCAACAAAAATAGGATGATACAAAAAAGGGGCACAAGTTGGAATTGACAACAGTCAAAAGCACATTATCAAATAACACTGAAGAAATATACCGATTAAGAAACCATACACTACAACAAAACCTGTGTTTAGCGTCTCTTTTAGCTCCCTTTTTTGCATCCATTAACACTTTTAGTGTATTTTTCATCATTTTTTGGACAAAATTGGCGCTTTTCCACGGGAGGGCACTTTTAATGGCGTTTTTTGCATCTTTTTTTAAAAGTAGACACTAATTAGCATCCCAATTAACATCCAGAATAGCGTCCATCATAGCTTCCAGAATAACGTTCAGAATAGAGTCCATAATAGCTTCCAGAATAATGTCCAACATAGCTTCTAGAATAGTGCCAGGCATAGCTTCCAGAATAGAGCTAGGCATAACACTAGGTCTAGAGCCAGGGATTACGCCAGGAATTGTGCCATCATCTAACATAGCGCCAAGTATAGAGCCAAGTATAGCACCAGGAATTGCGCCAATAATTTTGAAAGGAATTGCACTAGGAAAACTCCAATGTTGCACCGAGGAAAGCACCAGGCATGTTGACATAAGTAGCATCTAGATTCCAAATTTTTATTCGAGGTTAAACCAATAAAGTATTACATGAAACAATGCTAGTGTGATTGACTACACATCAAGTATCACTGCAATAATGAATAGTCACTTGATAGATCTAGCTTAGATCTAGTATTTTATGTCAATTACATGCATATTTTATACATGTTTATAGAAAGGTTTGAGGAAGGTTTTTCTTTGTCTATATGTGTGTAGGTTGATCATCAAGTGGAGCTAGAGCCAATTCAACCTGATCTACATCAATCATGGTCATCACCAAAGGAGCACTTATAAGCTAAGGTGAGTTAATCTTTCTTCCTTATTTTCTCATGTGTTGTATGTGATTGATTAGATCTGGTGATGGAAACATATTGGTATACCTCCCCTGTCTGTCTTAGGTCTTGGGAAAGTGATCCAAGGGAGTTCCCATCTTTCCACAGGGTTGAAATATCCATCACACATAAAGATGAATATTTTACGGCCTGCAACCTCATTTTTTATTCCTAAATCTTGCAAAAGGCCCTAAGAACCATCCATGGCATTTGAAATATTTCAACAACAATCATATGATATGCCTTTGTTCGTCTTCAAGGTCATCGATACTTCACAACTAATTGATATATATCTTTGCAATGATATTTTCTATAAATAAATTGTGTTGGAGTTTAGAAGAATCCCAACATTTTTAGAAGACACTCCACTCATCAGCAAATGATAATAACAAATTTTTAATTGAAAAATATATATCTTGTCTAATTCATTTAGATCTTGTACATGGTCTTATTTATTAAAATATACATTTATGCATTGTTAAAATTGTTAAGACTTCACTACAAAAAATATATTTTTTTCCAAATTCACCTAAAAAATTACATCCAACCTATTCTATTGAAAAATATGTGTTTGTGCATCATCAAAAGCATTCAAACTTCCACCAAATTTGAATGCATTCAGATTCTTGGCCTAAAGCAACCTTTTTTTACACTTGGTGTCAAATACAACTCTATCACTAGCACTCAACTAAATCCTAAAACAAGGCACAAACTTGAGGAATCCCAAAGAAAACCTCAAGATTGGTGCACGCCATCATTAAATATCTCACCACACTTATAAGTTAGTACAACTTCATATTGGAAAGTGCTTGGATGCAAACAAACCCCTGTCCATAAATATGTAGCCTCCTAGTTATTGAGTAAAAATTTCTAAGCAAAATATCTTCCTCAAGTATAATATGTCCTATTCCCAAGAAGAAACTCCTCTTAATGTGTTAGGTTTACCCCCCTTTGGGATTATTTGGCATTGTATCTGCTCCTTAATGTGTTAGGTTTATCTCCCTTTGGGATTATTTGGCGTCGTATCGACATCCTTATGACATGGATTACCAGTCTTGATAGAGCGCACATTAAGAAACCAAAATGTGCAGCAGACCCCGTTGACCATGAAGATTATCCAGTTGCAAGGGAAAAGGTAGCTTTGGCGCCAGGTAAAGTTCCATATCGAGGTTTCTGTGCCAGGAGCCGGGGCATATTTAGATCCTATGTAAGTGCCCACCATGGAATTTGCACCAATTTAAGAGCATATAGGGAAAATCCAATTTTATTCATTGATTTGTTCCTCACCCTCTTTATGTCAGGCGAGCCATCCTTCCTCACCCTCAGTAGGTCTCGTGTTCTCTTATTGTGCAGTATTGAATGGCTAGTCGTTCTTAGACTCTTACACTGAATAGATTGCTAGATACACCAACCCTGATCTAATCCCTTAGGCGGCCGTCCATTGTTTAGAAGGGTGCATCTCAGGTAGAAGGAGGGTGCACTAGCTAAAGGGATCTAGGTTTAGATATTCCCCTTGGGATAATCATTTTGTTGAGGGCGCATTAGCTAAGGAACAACATATCCATCACCACTCAATCACCCCTGTCCAAGTCGTGATTCTGTCAGGAGGAGAGTTGCATCATTATTTATGTGTTTGGGTTGTTTCAGGATCCATTTCATGGCATTAAAATTAGTCTTACATCTTCTGCTATTAGTGTTGTTGTATTTTCAAAAGGGTCTAAGAAAGAGGTCTGGGCGCCTCTTCTTTCCCAATCATTGTCAGTGTAGCTAGGGTTTTCACCCCAGCTTGTGCAAATGAGCACCTATTAAGGAGAAGGGACTCCTTAGTAGCAGTTCAATAAACAGTAAATTAAAGCACTAAAACAATATGAAATTTAACCTAGCATGAGCATTAGCAAACATAACAAAACATGAAAATATGGTGAAGATCTTTCTTTTTTGTATTAAAAATTACCTCAAGTGTAGAGGTTGGTGAAGCTCTTGCAGTAGTCCAGGAGGGTTGCTTCCAAGCTTCCATCTTTGCTCCTTTCTCTTTCTCCAAAGGGTTGGAAATGGGCCAAAGGGGCACTCAAGTGTGAAAGTAGCTCAAGGGTGAGCTAGGGTTTCAAGAGTGATTTTGGCAGAGTAAGGGTGTATTTGACTGTGGATATGAAATGAGGGGCCTCCATCACCTATTTATAGGTTTTTAGTGGTGGAGTGTCGGCCCATGGTTTTTGGCACCATATGGTTTAGGTCAGCTGTATAGGGTTTTTGCCTCTTTTGTCCCTCTTTTTCCTCTTTTTTTATATTTTTTATTCCCTTTTTAGAGGGTTTTTGCTATTTTGGAGGAATTTTGGATTATTTTGGGGGGGAAAGGGGTTTTTTGGCCTTTTGGAGGCTTTTTTAATGGTTTTGTGGCCTTTTGGAGGCTTTTTAGTGGGATTTTAAGGTTTTGGAGGCAAATATGGTAGGAAATATGGACAAATGAGTCATGCAATGGGTTAGATGAGGTAGTGAGCACTTTTTGGGTGTTAACAGAGTCATGTGTGGTTCGCGTTTTGGGGTCCCAATCACCTGAGAAGGTGTCCGGGGGCCAGATGCAGCTAGTGGAGCGGGTGCTGGATGGTGTTTATTATGCTTGGGGCCAGATGTTCCTCACTTGTGTTCAACGGCAGCTGACATCGGTGAAGGAATCTGGCAAGGGATTCTGTTATGGATCCTTTTTGTGTGCCTTCTTCATGGAGCGGGTACCTACACTGTGGATGCGGGTGCCGGTCAGGGCAGGAGGACTGAGGGAGCCGCGCATGGTGCGGTGGGGAGAGATGATGCGTCGCCGAGGTGGTGGTGAGGTGGGTAGATACTTTACTCAGGAGCTTTACCTTCAGTGGCTGCAGATGCCGCTAACACTGGATGATTATCCATACAGAGATATGGACTACACCGGGGATCCAGAGGCACCAAGGCCGCTAGGGAAGGCATGGGGACCAAATGGTACATATTGATTTGCTTGCATGTTATGGATGTCGAGATTTGTGTATGACAGGTTTTTTGATATACTGTTACTAACTGATGTGTGATCTACAGATTTTGGCCCAAGACCACCACCAAGACATATAGCGTGCAGGGGGCATGTGGAGGTACCAGCCCTACCAGGCCGAGGGGAGGTGCATCAACGGGACGCTGAGGGGACTCTGGAGTCTGTACGGATGCTTCTAGATCGGTTGCTGGTTGGAGTGACCGATGATGGGTGGAGGGACGTGGATCTGGAGGTGATTTAGGATTGTCTGAGGGCACCACAGGAGTTCTGGTTGATCGCGATCTAGGTGGCTATCTTGG
This sequence comes from Larix kaempferi, assembly GCA_027924585.1. Classification (NCBI taxonomy): domain Eukaryota; kingdom Viridiplantae; phylum Streptophyta; class Pinopsida; order Pinales; family Pinaceae; genus Larix; species Larix kaempferi. The sequence goes on along the minus strand of BSBM01000073.1, from coordinate 25,902,387 downwards.
CGGATAAGGGTCGGGCACAGGAGCCCGCAGAGGATGAGGAGCTGCCGGAGGAGGAGCGAGGTGAGGACTCGGAGGCAGCTGATGCAGGCAGTGACGCAGGGTATGACTCTCATTAGGGAGTGCAGGGGACTCCCCTCGATTTTGTAGCTACGGCATGTATTCTATGAGGCATATGGATGTATAGATATTTTTTGTATAGCTGAGTACGGGGGTACTCAGGACATGTGTAGCATATGGACATGTATTTTTTGATATATATATATGCACATGGATGCACCTTTTTGCGATGATGATGTAGTGTACGCACGTGGATGTGCTTATGGTTTGTTATATGTTTGTACTGCACGTGGATGCAAGTAGTGTAGGATGATGGGCACATGGATGCCCCTTGTGTATTGTATGTGATGCAACATGATGTATGTAGGATTAGGCACGCGGATTCCCCTGTATAGTAATGTGTTTTTATGTTTATTGCACATGGATGCAAATGTTTATGTGATGATAGGCACGTGGATGCCCCTTGCAATCTTTTTGGATTTTTTTATATATTTTTGATGAGATGTTATGGGATGATGGTGCATGATCGAGGTTTTACATGGTGTGATTGATGTGCCAATCTAGGACGTTGTTAGCCATTTGATCTGCGACACTATTTTGAGCTCTTGGGACATGGGTGAATGTTATGGATTCAAATTGTCAGCTAAGTTGTTTTGTGCACAGGAATTTTCTAAAGAGGCAGGGATCACGCACTTGATAGCAGTTGTTGAGTTGGGAGACAGTAGCTAGGAGTCAAGGAACACATGAAGGTGACATATACCCATATGGAGGGCAGCAGTCAGGAGACTAATCACAGCATCATACTCCGCCTGGTTATTGGTATTAGCCACTATACATATTCCGTCAAGGTGAATCAATTCATGTGAAGGGGAATATAAGACCCATGCTGCAGAAGCCAGGTTTGGAGACCAGCAGCTTGTTCCATCAGGGAAGCCAATGTAATGAGGTGGAAGATGGTCCATCTGTGGTCATGCAAAAATGATGAATGTAAGATTGCGGTAAAAAAGGTGAAAAACAAAAAGAGAGCAAACTGTACAATACGGACCAATGGGGCCGCGGGTTTATTTAGGGATAAAAGCGCTTAAGATACAACCCATTATGGGGGTTGCGCAAAGGGTGACCTTCTGATTCAGTTAAAATGTATGCCCCATTGCCGAGGCAGGTCTGCACGATGTAAGGGCCTTGCCACATGGATTCAAACTTTCCTTTACCAGTTTTGTCATGGGCTTGGTCATAGGCGAGGCCGAGGTCCCCTTCATGGAAAGTTCGAGGGTGTACATGTTTATCGTAACCAACTTTGGAGCGGTTCTTGGCGGCTTCAATGGTCTGGAGAGTGGCACGATGGTCTTCATTAGCTTGTTCTAGTGATAATAGACGTTGCTCGAGTGGGGAGGTGTTTGGGAGAAGCTCGACGGCGATGTGTAAGGCAGGTATCTGACACTCGATGGGGAGGACAGACTCTACACCATGAACTAAATGAAACGGGGTAAAACCGGTGGCGGTTTTGGTGGATGTACGGTAAGCCCATAAGGCAGGGAATAACATGTGGTGCCAATTGGACTTATGTCGGTCAACAGTGCGTTGGAGGATGGTTTTTTAAATTGTGTTAATGGCCTCTACTTGGTCGTTCCCTAGGGGGTAGTAAGCAGAGGAGTACTGATGTTCGAACTTCAGTAGGGTGGATAACTCACGCCAGAGGGAATATTCAAAGTGTGAACCATGGTTTGAGACCAACTGTTTGGGGACCCCGAATCGAGTGATAATGTGGTTGAAAAACAAACGGGCAACGGTGTCAGCTGTACAGTTGAAGGTGGGAATGGCTTCGACCCATTTGGTGAAGTAATCGATGGCGACAATGATGTACTTATGGCCGTTGGCAGACGGGGGTTTACATTCCATGAAGTCGATGGCCCACTTACAAAAGGGACCAACGGTGACGACTGGGTGTAACAGAGTGGGTGGTGTAACGGAGCGGGTGGTTTCCGGGCCTTGGGAGTAAAAAGTTGGCAATTATGGCAATGTTTGACCGCTGTGATGCAGTTGGTAAAAAGTGTGGGCCAGAAGTATTTGGCGTGGACAACCTTTTGGGCGGTGGCAATTCCATAGAAATGGTCGCCGCAAGCACCGCTATGACAGTCATTGAGGACGTGTTCGGCTTCCGCGTGTGTAAGGCAACGACGGAGAATCATGTCAACCCCTCGCCGGTAAAGGACATCGCCTAAGAGGAGATATCGAGAGGCCTGGTGACGGATACGACGGCGTCCATCACGACTGATGTTGGGTCTGAACTTCTACGTGCGAAGGTATAACAAAATATCACCGTACCATGGGTCATCATACGAGATGATGAACAAGTGATTGTTGGGTAACTCATCGGAGATTCGTGGGGACGGCAGAAGGGAGGGGAGATCGGTGATGAGCTGGGAAAGCATGAGGGATTTAGTGCTCTTAGGGGTTCTGAAAGTGAGGTCAAATTCCTAGAGGATAATTACCTATTTACCAATATGACCTTGCAGGAGCCGCCGGTTTAAGAGATAGACCATGGGGTTGGAGTCGGCGACAACTGTGGTATGACTGAGCAAAATGTAGTGTCACAATTTTTGGATGGAAAAGACCACAGAAAGGGCGAGTCTTTCCTCATATGGGTAATGTAGGGGTGGTCTAGACAAGGTATGGCTGACATAATAAATGACATGCTCCTGGCGAGAGGTGTCTTCTTGAACAAGGACTCCGAAAATGGCATAATCGGATGCCGAGACGTAAAGGATGAAGTCCTGAGAGAAATCCGGAAGGGAGATCAAAGGGGCTTGTGTGAGAGCTTTCTTGAGGGCTTCGAATGCAGCTTCTGCCTGCTCATCCCAGAAAAAGGGTACGTGGGTACGAAGCAGGCGTAAGAAACCATGAACGGTGGTGACATAATCAGGAACGAAGCGATGGAGGAAATTAGATCGCCCCTGCAGACTCTAGAGCTGCCGAAGCATGCGAGGAGAGGGAAGGTCTAAGATGGCTTGGACTTTTAGGGGATCAACAACAATTCCTTTCTGGGAAACAATGAAACCCAACAACCGGCCTGTCGAAACACAAAAGACACACTTGTGTGGGTTCAAGCGGATTTGATATTTGCGACAACGTAGAAAAACTTGTCGGAGGTCGTTAAGGTGGTTTGATCGTTTCAGGGAATGAGCTGTAACGTCGTCAAGATAGACTAGTAGAATATGGACCAAGTCATGAAAACAATAGGTCATGGCCCACTGGAAGGTGGTACTAGCATTTTTTAGGCCAAAAGGAATGACACGATAGGAAAAGGTGCCCCATGGGGTGGTAAAGGCAGTCTTGTATTGATCCTCCTTACGGATCTGAATCTAGTTGTATCTGAAAAAACCATCCATGAAAGATAGGACTTCATGCCTTGCACACGCATCGATGAGTTGGTCAATAAATCGCGTGGGGAAGTTGTCTTTGGGACAGGCTCGGTTTAAATCGTGGAAGTCAGTACATACTCTGATGGTGCCTTGTTTTTTGTTAACAGGGATGGGGTTTGAAACCCAGGTGGTATATGCAATAGGATAAATGAATCCTGCTTTGCGAAGTTTCTCAGTCTCTGCTTTAACAATGGGGAGCTTTGAGGGATGAATGGGGCGCTGTTTCTGGTGAACGGGGGGTACATCTGGCCATGTGTCAATGTGGTGCTCTATAATAGCGGGGTCGAGACTAGGCATTTCGGTATAGGACCAGGCAAAGACATCGCGGAACTCTTGGAAAAAAAATTTGTACTCTCCAATCTCATACTCACTGCAGGAGGCTCCTAATGTAATGATTTCAAGAGCACCAGGTGGGTCAAAGATATCTATATGGATGACGGGTGAGATGTTGGCCATGTTACCTTCCTCAAAGGAATCAGGAGTGGGAATAGGATCCTTAAACCAGTCGACTTTGGTGGGAAGGAAATCTTTGGACTCAACCGCAAATTGGGTAGCTGTGGTAGAGGAGGAGTCTTCTAGGAGGAAATAGGAACGATGGTGCATGTCATCCCAGGGATAATCTGGGGCAGTGAGAGCCTCAAGAATATCCTCATCATTGCGGAAACGTTGAGTTGTCAAATCGGTTGACGAGGGAGTGGTAGTCGAAGAGATCATATAAATGGTGTTAATCTCTCCGGATGGGGGTGATACTGGGGGGTGGATCTCCTCATTTGTGGGTGGTGCCGTCTCAAGGTCCAAATTATTCATCTTGTAGAGAGCTGCTCTGTAATCTGGGAGATCAGGACAATGATGTGAGTAATGGACGTAGATACCGCATATTGCACAAGGGTGGTTGGTACGCAATGATTTATCATGAGGCTTAGGGCTTGGATCGAGTTCAAAAACCGGGATGTTGGGGTCGTCGTCAAGCATTTGCATGTGTTCCTATAATGCAAGTAAGTGTGGATACTGATGAGTCGGATGGCCTAACTCATCACACAACAAGCATTTGGGGGGAGCATGAAACACGAGGGGGGTTTTAACTATTTTGGGCGGGGGTACAGTAGTGTATGGTTGTGGATTTCTGCCCCCAGTGTGCTTGATAAGAGGGGGGGGATTCGTAGATGATGAAGGGGTAGTGACACCGAGAGGTGGTTGACTAGTAGTGGCAATGGGTTGCACCGGTTGTAGGACGACATTTGGTGTTGGCGGGGGAACGAGAGGCGAAATATACCACACAGGTAATCCCAAGGGTAACCTGGGGAGGCTAAGAGTAGCCATAACCGGGGTTCTTACTACGCTCGAGGGAGGGAATAGGAAGGGGATTGTGTGGATGGGTGTAACACCAATGTGACTAGGTACCAATGGTTGTTTGGGTAACAAGGGCGGTTGATTGTTGGGAGTTTGTGTATTGAGGGAAATGGTGCATAGGTCAGATACTTTGGTCGCGGGTGACAAGGGTGGAATGGATTGGAATGTTGAGGTCATCGACGTATCTGAGTAAAGTCCGGGTCCCACGGAGGAAACAAACGAGGTAGTTTCACAACAAACAGGTTGTTCAACCATGGGGAGAACATTTTCGGGTGCAGCGGGGGCATTGGAAACATTTTCGGGTGAGTTGGTCGACCTTGACCACGCGTCCATCATGGGGGAACATCATGGTACGAAAAACGGATGAGGAAACCGCCCGCATGACATACATGTAGTTGCGTCCAAGTAAGAGGTTATAATCAAGTTGGGCATTGATGACCTCTATGTCAATGAGCACGGTTTTACCAGCCAACTGGACGGGGACATTAGCTAAGAGACCTTGGTGTTGAGCCGAACGACCGTTGTAGGCGCGCAATGCAGTGGTGGACTGCTGAAGAGTAGGGGATCCCAACTTCTACCAAATGAATGTGGACATAACGCATTTAGAGGCACCTTCATCGATAATGCACCGATGGATGACAAGATTCCGAACGGAAATAGAAACTTGGAATGCTAAAGTGGAAGGCATGCATGGTTCGAACTGGTCCAAATCGAAGGCCATCAGTCGTGAATCATTTGGGTCAATAGCACCAATGGCGGAGAGCAAAGTCTTGCGTTGTGAAGGATAGTTTTTTAAGACTTCTAACGCAGACATGGTTGCGGGAGATTGGGCTAATTCATCTACAATGTTGTAATTTGACGCAGCGCGAGCATTGGGGTTACTGTTGATGCGACGAAGTGGGAAGCGAGGTGCTTTGGAGGCGCCATCGAGTGGAGCCGGGGGTATACGTAACGTCTGATCAGTGGGATGAGCGTTAGTGTTTTTGTCGATGGGAGAGGCTTCAGGGGTGGAGCCATATTGGTTCCGACGGGTTTGGAGGTTGACATCAGCGGATGACATCATTAACAAGTGGTGGGTACCTGAGTCTAACATGGGTTGATCAGGATCGGCATAAGTGATCTATTGTTGTGGTGGCGCATTGCCTTGAGGGGGAGCCACCGGTTGAGTGTTCACTACGCCTTGGGTTGGTAAGGGGTTTTGCAGCACCAAAGGTTGATGCTGAGGGAGTGGGGGGTTGGGTGGCGCCTAAGGAGCCGCGTTCCCTTAGCGATGGGCATCATCAGTCCAAAGTTGCCAAGCTCACTCCAAATGTGGGCAAGCATGTGTGTAGTGGCCATAGACCCCGCAAATAGAAAAAGGATGGTTTGTTCACAAATTAGGATTTTTGGCCTACTTGGGCGGCCGATCAGGGTTCTGGTTGGTAGGTGTCGCGTTATTGTTGTTTGGAGGATTGGGAGGTTGACCGGCTTGGTCTGGACGGGGGTTGTTCCCACGGTTATGGCCTTTGCCACGGTTTTTCTAGCCCTATTGGCGCTGGTTGTTTTGGTTCTGCTGCGGATTCTGTTGGGCGTATACTTGCCCTTGGGCAGCAGGTGGGTTCTGGGGTTGAGCAGGCTGCGGTGGATAATAAGTAGGTGGAGGCTCCGCAGGTGCTGAACCTTGTGGGGGTTGTTGATACATCTACGGAAAGGGTTGTGGGTTTGCCGCAGGGGTTTCCTGTGGCAACTAATAAGCGGGTTGGGCTTGAGAGGACACAGGAGTTGGTGTAGCCTATGGGTGGTAATATGGCTAAGGTGCGACTGGGGGGGCGTAAGCGGGGGATCCATGACCAAAGCACTGAGGTGGACAGGAGGGTCCGTGGGAATTGTGGTGATGTGCCATTGGAGCATACGAATTGGTTGCTCCGGATTGAGATGTAGCCCGTGAAAGGTCGGGGCCATAACTAGGACGTGCTATCGAAAAGGGTTGGGGATGCGAGGCAATCCGGCCAATGATGCCGTCTGCGGCATGGGATGCCCCCAGCGCATCGTGTTGGGAGGAATCGCCACTAGGGGTGTCGGGTATGATGGTATATATATAACCCGACTGGGCATAAATGAGGTCAAATTGCTGGGCTTTGAGGATGGCCTCTTCTTCGGACTGGGGTCGTTCGGATGCCACATCCTTGGAAATGACAGAAAGGAGGGATTTTAGAAACCAATCTAAGAAGATACAGTCGTCTAACTTGATTTTGTAGAGGTTGCGGTGTCGACGCCACTCATGAATGTGGTGTCATGTACCCACCTGCTGACCACTGCAAGGCAAGTAACATGCTACCAATCGATGGGGTTTTTAATTAAAATCCAGCCCACTCATTTGATTCCTATGAATAAAATAGGAATGTGCAGATGTAAAACAAATCAACTATGCACAGCGGGATTAAAATAACATCCACACGCATTACTCATGCATACAGCATATCATCAGTCATTGAATTAATATAGTGCAGAAGTAAAAATAGAGGCATATAAACACTTATCTTCATTTTTGCAACTGCCCAAACAACTAGCTATGTCGCTGCAACGTTCCACCCATCCATAGGCTCTTCGACAACTTGTACTGAGTCCATCCGAAGGCCACCCCCGAGCTAGGAATGATTCTCACAAGGGAAAGGGAACATTCCAGCTCAACCACAGCCCAATAACCATTTTATCTCAGCCAAGCTAGTTCAATTGGGTTTATCAGGCTACAAGGGAACAATGGATGCTCATTCTCAAGCTCAAGCCAGAACAATGGATTACCCATTACCCATACCCCAACATACTCTTTCTTCTTACATTAAAACGATTATTGACAGTGTTACACATTTACAACAGAGGTGTTCACAAATCAGGGTCCACATTGGTTCTCCCAACTCGTGGTTCACCCGAACAAACTGTGGAATTTCGATTTCAACCCCAGGGAGCAAAAGCGATTTCTCTCCACTGGTTAGGATCCTTTCCAATGGCCTAAACGACCTCCAGGAATACCCAAAAATGTTCTACTCTCTTCCCCCACTGGTAACCAACACAAAAACACCCCTTCCCAGCTAAAAGATGAAGGGAAACACATAAAAACGAGGGAGGAAAACGCCCAGGCAGCTAGAGTTGCGTGAGAGAGCAAGGCCATGGTGAATAATGGCTTAGGGAGAAATTCCGTGGCTCTATTATTTCCCAAGGAGACCAACACGATTTTCCATGAAGGGTGGCTTGCCCATACCCGATTTTGGACAGCCATACCTCTTCATTCCCAAGGCATTAACTACCTCAACCAACACTTGGGAGAAATCAATGGTTGGGTACAAAAGTCAACATGGGTAGTTGAGGGTTTGATGGGTTCTCTCATTGACACTTGGCTTGACCTGATTCGCTCAAGGGTTTGAATGTTTCCCCCCCCCCCAATTCCTTGTGAAATCATGCCCCCATCTCTTTGTTGCATTGCATAGCTAGTTGTGGGTATTCTTCATTAAATTCGTATTTACATGATATTTGAATTTCCAATGTGCATTGCTAGCACGCAAACCATATGCATCACTAAATCGATGGTGGGGCCTTGGCCTTGAGCTCCTCACCATGATTTCATAACAATATTACATCATTTATAATGTTAATGCCATGGGGTCAAACTGGGGACATTACATGTGGTCAGTGATGTGGGTAGCCATGTTCTGTCTGCAAGACAGTAGGATCTCAACTCCCGCGTCATAGTGGACCGGTAACTAAAAGAACTGCAGGAAAGTCGGAGTAAGGGAAGTAAAGGTGGCATGGGTCCCATGGGGCTACTCGATGTACCACTTAGCTGCAGAGCCAGTGAGGGTGCGCTGTAACAGACGGAGGCGGACGGAGTCGTCCACTATGGAGTTGGAGGAACACCATAGATGGAAGGACATAATATGGTTCTAGGGGTCCTCACCTTCCTTGCCCTCAAACTTAGGGATGTCGTAGGGGAGCTTGGTAGGCATGTAAGGCCACGCAGGGTCGTATCTGATGGGATCGTTAGTCAGTCTAGCTAGGTCAGGAAGGTTGACGCTAGCCATGAATGGAAAACTAGTAGAAGCATGTGACATACTAGTGGGTGTGACCATGTTGGGGCCAATGCCCCCAAGTGGAGGGGAGAAAGTGGTATGGGATGGTCCTGCACCGCCAAGGGTAGTGTGAGTCACTGATGGAGTGGGAATAGGTATGCCAGCAACTGGAATGGGTACAGTGATCGGAATGGTAGATGTGGGCCCCATCGAGGGCATACCCAAAGCAAGTGTGGTAGCTAGTGTGGTGGTGGATGCTCCACCAATGGCCCCTACAAAGAAAGGGGTGGATGTCATGCCAGCCATGGGGTTGGTTGGTGTAGTGTAAATGGGGTTCTCGAACTCTGCCTCAGAATCAGAGGTAAAATAAGGGGCGTCTAGATCGGGTGATGGAGTTCTATGTCGTTAACGAGTGGAGTCAAGTGACAAGGCTCGAGATCTATGATGAGTGGTATCAAGTGATGAAGATCTATGTCTATGACGGGTGGTATCAAGTGAACCGTGCTGTGGGGGCTCGCCCCGGAGGTGCTGAGAATGTCTCGGGGACTCAATGGTGACAGATGGTGTCAAATATCTGGGGGTTGTGTTTGAGTGAAAAACAGCTCAAAAACCCTAATGCAACCGAGTGTGCAGAAGGAGAGCTCAAAAAAATATGGCACTCAGGCCAACAACCAACTCAAAACACTTACTATAACAGCTGTGCTACAATAAGTGGAGTATCAAAAAAAATGGTCAGAATACCAACAAGCAGCAGGTTTCCTAAAAAATAAAAATAGTGGACTCGCTAGACCAAAAGGAGGTAAGGGAGCATGCAAACATCTATCTAAATAGTATTCTGACTGAACTAGACATATCCTCTGCAAGTTGATGAAATCCAAGTCAGACAATATGGATAGTAGAGCCAAGTGGCTAAAGATATCCCCCTACCGGGAGGGACACCGGGTAGTCAATCCTAGAAGAAAGGCAACTAAGATACCTCGTTCATGACACGTCCAGAAAAGGTGAATCTGTCGTTTGGTTCTATTGTCGTTGTATCCCCATAGGGGTGATACACCGAGAACTGCGAAAGGTAGCCTTCGGTTACTGAATGGATTGCGGTATTCCACTCAGGCCTCCGAAACCAGTCTGGCGTCTTCAACCCTCCTAGGGGAGAGGCCCTCTGATAAAATGGTTGTGACCATGCCAAAAAATACTAGGGGATTTTGGTTCCCTAATGGACAACAGCTATGTCTCAAGTGTAAGCAACCGAGGGGTGTTATTTGGATGCCTATCCCCCCAATCCTACCTAACTACAAAAATTCTTATGTGTTCCCTAAGTGGGGTTAGAATGTTGGTTGTGTTAGGTAATATTTTAGGGCTCACTTGAATTAGGTGACAGAGTGTGTGCGTGTGAGATGATGAACCCAAGTAAAAGTGCCACGGGGTGGGAAACTTTCTAACTAAAAATAACAATACAGAATTTAAACTTTGAAATGCAAAATTTTCTCTTTTCAATTAAAGTGTTGAAATTTTTAAAAAATATTCTGTAAATGGAACATAAATAATACTGTAGAAAAGGCTGTAGGGAAGGATGGCTGTAGGTAGGACAGATGGTTGTGCAAGTGCAGAAAATATTGCAGCAAAGTGTTGGGTTCAAAACAGTGAAAAAGGTGCAGAAAACAGACCGCGGGTCTGTGGCAAATCTGGGCGGTCGGACCGCGGGAAACAGCTCAACAGTCACGAACAGGTTGCGGAATTTTGGCAGAAAGACGCAATCGGACCGCAGGAAACAGATCGAAAGCTGCAGGCAGGTTGCAGGAAAATGGCTGAAAGCCGCCGCAAGCGGGACACGGGAAAAAGGCCGAAAGACGCAGGCGAGTTGAAGAAAAATGGTTGAAAGCCGCAAGCGGGACGCGGGAAAAAGGCCGAAAGACATAGGCAGGTTGCAGAAAAATGGCTGAAAGCCGCAAGTGAGACGCTGGAAAAGGCCGAAAAACGCAAGCGGGTTGCAGAAAAATGGCTGAAAGCCGCAAGCGGGATGCGGGAAAAAGGCCGAAAGATGCAGGCGAGTTGCAGAAAAATGGCTGAAAGCTGCAAGCGGGCCGCAGAAAAATGGGTTAACAGCCACTGTCGAACCGCACGAAACAAGCTAATAGTCGTGGTTGGATCGCAGGTAACAGACTGGAAACCGCCGGTAGGTCGCCGGAAATAGTCTAAGAGCCGCGGTCAGATCGCAGGTAAATTCCTGAAAGACATGGTCGGAACGCAACTGCGGGGGGTAAAAGACGCTGTTTACGGCAGCCGAAAGGAAAAAACAGAAAAATATTGCAGAAACTTAAAAACGTTTAAAACTTTAAAACTATAACCAGAAATTCAAAGGAACACAAGGGGAGTCGCCAAAACTATGGCTAGGGTTTTCACCCCAGCTTGTGCAAATGAGCACCTACTAAGGAGAAGGGACTTCTTAATAGTAGTTCAATAAACAGTAAATTAAAGCACTAAAACAATATGAAATTTAACCTAGCATGAGCATTAGCAAACATAACAAAACATGAAAATATGGTGAAGATCTTTCTTTTTTGTATTAAAAATTACCTCAAGTGTAGAGGTTGGTGAAGCTCTTGCAGCAGTCCAGGAGGGTTGCTTCCAAGCTTCCAGCTTTGCTCTTTTCTCTTTCTCCAAAGGGTTGGAAATGGGCCAAAGGGGCACTCAAGTGTGAAAGTAGCTCAAGGGTGAGCTAGGGTTTCAAGAGTGATTTTGGTAGAGTAAGGGTGTATTTGACTGTGGATATGAAATGAGGGGCCTCCATCACCTATTTATAGGTTTTTAGTGGTGCAGTGCTGGCCCATGGTTTTTAGCACCATATGGTTTAGGTCAGCTGTATAGGGTTTTTGCCTCATTTTTCCCTCTCTTTTCTCTTTTTTTTTATATTTTTTTATTCCCTTTTTAGAGGGTTTTTGCTATTTTGGAGGAATTTTGGATTATTTTGGGGGGAAAAGGAGTTTTTTGGCCTTTTAGAGGCTTTTTTAATGGTTTTGTGGCCTTTTGGAGGCTTTTTAGTGGGATTTTAAGGTTTTGGAGGCAAATATGATAGGAAATATGGACAAATGAGTCATGCAATGGGGTAGATGAGGTAGTGAGAGCTTTTTGGGTGTTAACAGTCAGCTGCCAACACCAAGTTAATTCGATCTCTTAAGGAGTCTACATATCAAAGAGGTGGTGTTGCTTCTTGTTGACAGTCACCTACAGGCATTGAGGACTCTATAGAGAATATATATTCAGCAAGAAAGTGCAACCATCATAGGGGACTGTAGAATACTCTGAACAAAGGCGACCTGATTGGGGGTGCTGCCGAGATGATCGATCATAGTGCCAAGAGGCACGGGGGGGACTTCTTCACGGGTTAAGGAACTAGAAGAAGTGTGTTTAAAATGGCACTGTCGTGTGGATTTATACGAGCCCAGGACAGTTCATGCTTGCGATTGCTTTCAATTTTAAGGAGTCTGAAAGCGATAAGAAGACTCTGAAATAATGGAATGGTACTGTCATGTGGATTTGTACGAGCCCAGGACAGTTCATGCTCATGGTTGCTTTCAATTTTAGAGAGTCTGAAAGCGATAAGAAGACTCCAAGGGGTTTCTTTTTCGTGTGTTAGTCTCCAAGGCCCGCAGAAGCATAAAAGGATGCAATGAAGAACTCTTCTAGCCAGTGTGACTAGAGTATTCCATTTTCGTAATTAGTCTACTAGGTCTGGAAAATGGTTAAACTTATACCAGATAGACGCCCTTTCAGGTACTTTAACGAGCATGAAAGGAAGCAAGATTGCTCGGCAATCTTTTCATTGTTTTAGGAGTCATAAAAGAGTTTAACAGAAACTCCCTAAGTGCCTTTTTCATAAAGGACTTGTCCGGCCCGAAAAAGAGATAAAATTATACCGAACAAAAGGAATGGTCAGGCAAGGAGGAAGTGCTCAATCAAGGAACATTGATGATGACCAAGAACGAGGGAGGGGGGGAACATTAGTGGGCCTCCTTGCGGGATAATGAATGGTGGAAAAATAATGAAATAATTACAGTATGAAAGGAGTGAATGGCTCATGTAAAAAGGTGGAACAATCAGATTGCGGCCGATGTGGTGCGCAAACTGAGGAAGCAAGGTGTCGGGACACAATGGTGAAATTGTACTGGGTGAGAGCGAGAAATGATCTCAAGCATCATCACGAGCTCGGAAAAATGAATCCAGCAATATAAAAAGTGTCAAAAACGGAGAACGGCCGAAGTGGCACGCAAACTGAGGTGATGGGGGGCGTTTTGGAAAAAATACCCAAAAAATATGGGGGTGAGAGCGAGAAATGATCTCAAGCATCATCACAGGCTCGAAAAAGTGAATCCGATGATATAAAATATATCAAAAAATGGAGAGCAGCCGAAGTGGCATGCAAACCAAGGTGACTAGTTGTGTCTAAAAAATGCTCAAAAAATGATGTGGAAAACATAAGAGAACAAGTTGACCATCATGACGGTCTCGTCGTGCTGATTCCAGTGGTGGAAATGGTGCAAAAAATGGACTCCGTATGGGTTCAGAATGGCCAAAACAAGAAAAATTCAAGGGACTATAAATAGTAAGTGGGCCCAACATGACAAGTGTCATTTGGACTGGTTGACTTTGACTAGTGATCAGAGTGGACCAGAGCTGAGTTGGCGTTTCCTGGATGATCCGACCTGCCGTTTTCAGATCCGGGAGTTACAGGTATGTTGACAAACTGATACCTGCATTTTCATTGGGTTCGGGGGGGGTAGTGGGTCCCAGAGGAGTATTTGTACAGTCCACGTGAGGTGGACCGCGGGTTTGTGGGATGGAACTGCAGTCGGGGACCGCAGGTTCCAGGGTGGATCACGTGGCTAGGGACCGCTAGGTTCGGGTCGGAATACGCGGTCTGGTACCGCGCGTTCCGAGGCTGGACACACGGTTTGGGACCATGAGTTTGGCTCCTACAGGCACGGTGTTGGACCGCGACTGTAGCCCTGATAGCCGCGGTCGGAAACCGCGGCAAGGGACCCTAAAGCCACGATTGGGATCGAGCTGTTAGCGTTTCCCCCGGGGGGGGCAGGGTTACTTCTTTGACATGAGTCTGATGAGTTTGCCTTGTTTGATTGACAGGATGCCGTTAGTGCTTTGGCGAGAGCGGGATGTCTCGGATGAGATAGTGGATGTCATCCGGAGGGATCGGCATGTGCGGTCGACGTTGGGATTGTGCGAACTGCTGAAGTTCGCACAGGTGCCTATGATGCGTTCAACAGCGCCGCTGCTAAACCGGTTAGTGAGATTTTGGGAGCCGGACATTCAGGCATTCAGGGTGCAGGGGGAGAGGGTGGATCTCACCCTCGCAGATGAATACTTCCTGATGGGGTTGCCATGTCTGGGTAGGGTGGCAGATATGCAGCCACGAGTATCCGCAGATGTGGATATGGAGGATATGTTGGAGCGGTACTGTGTTCCAGAGGCTAGGGTGCAGAGGAATGCACTCCGGGTGGTGGACCTGCAGGAGCCAGCAGTACAGGCTATTGCGGCATGCGTGGTTTGAGTTTTGGGGTCCCAATCACCTGAGAAGGTGTCCGGGCGCCAGATGCAGCTAGTGGAGCGGGTGCTGGATGGTGTTTATTATGCTTGGGGCCAGATGTTCCTCACTTGTGTTCAACGGCAGCTGACATCGGTGAAGGAATCTGGAAAGGGATTCTGTTATGGATCCTTTTTGTGTGCCTTCTTCATGGAGCGAGTAGCTACACTGCGGACGCGGGTGCCGGTCAGGGCAGGAGGACTGAGGGAGCCACGCATGGTGCGGTGGGGAGAGATGATGCGTCGCCGGGGTGGTGGTGAGGTGGGTAGATACTTTACTCAGGAGCTTTACCTTCAGTGGCTGCAGATGCCGCTAACACTGGATGATTATCCATACAGAGATATGGACTACACTGAGGATCCAGAGGCACCACGGCTGCTAGGGAAGGCATGGGGACCAAATGGTACGTATTGATTTGCTTGCATGTTATGGATGTCGAGATTTGTGTATGATAGGTTTTTTGATATACTGTTACTAACTGATGTGTGATCTACAGATGTTGGCCCAAGACCACCACCAAGACATGTAGTGCGCAGGGGGCATGTGGAGGTACCAGCCCTACCAGGCCGAGGGGAGGTGCGTCGACGGGACGCTGAGGGGACTCTGGAGTCTGTACGCATGCTTCTACATCGGTTGCTGGTTGGAGTGACCGATGATGGATGGCGGGACGTGGATCTGGAGGTGATTTAGGATTGTCTGAGGGCGCCACAGGAGTTCTGGTTGATCGCGATCTGGGTGGCTATCTTGGCGGATAGGGGTCGGCACCAGGAGCCCGCAGGGGATGAGGAGCTACCGGAGGAGGAGCGAGGTGAGGACTTGGAGGCAGCTGATGCAGGCAGTGACGCAGGGTATGACTCTCATTAGGGAGTGCAGGGGACTCCCCTCGATTTTGTAGCTACGGCATGTATTCTATGAGGCGTATGGATGTATAGATATTTTTTGTATAGCTGAGTACGGGGGTACTCAGGACATGTATTTTTTGATATATATATATATATATATATGCACATGGATGCACCTTTTTGCGATGATGATGTAGTGTACGCACGTGGATGTGCTTATGGTTTGTTATATGTTTGTACTGCACGTGGATGCAAGTAGTATAGGATGATGGGCACATGGATGCCCCTTGTGTATTGTATGTGATGCAACATGATGTATGTAGGATTAGGCACGCGGATTCCCCTGTAAAGTAATGTGTTTTTATGTTTATTGCACATGGATGCAAATGTTTATGTGATGATAGGCACGTGGATGCCCCTTGCAATCTTTTTGGATTTTTTTTTATATTTTTTATGAGATGTTATGGGATGATGGTGCATGATCGAGGTTTTACATGGTGTGATTGATGTGCCAATCTAGGACGTTGTTAGACATTTGATCTGCGACACTATTTTGAGCTCTTGGGACATGGGTGAATGTTATGGATTCAAATTGTCAGCTAAGTTGTTTTGTGCACAGGAATTTTCTAAAGAGGCAGGGATCACGCACTTGATAGCAATTGTTGAGTTGGGAGACAAGTAGCTGGGAGTCAAGGAACACATGAAGGTGACATATACCCATATGGAGGGCAGCAGTCAGGAGACTAATCACAGCATCATACTCCGCCTGGTTATTGGTAGTAGCGCCTATACATATTCCGTCAAGGTGAATCAATTCATGTGAAGGGGAATATAAGACCCATGCTGCAGAAGCCAGGTTTGGAGACCAGCGGCTTGCTCCATCAGGGAAGCCAATGTAATGAGGTGGAAGATGGTCCATCTGTGGTCATGCAAAAATGATGAATGTAAGATTGCGGTAAAAAAGGTGAAAAACAAAAAGAGAGCAAACTGTACAATACGGACCAATGGGGCCGCGGGTTTATTTATGGATAAAAGCGCTTAAGATACAACCCATTACGGGGGTTGCGCAAAGGGTGACCTTCTGATTCAGTTAAAATGTATGCCCCATTGCCGAGGCAGGTCTGCACGATGTAAGGGCCTTGCCACATGGATTCAAACTTTCCTTTACCAGTTTTGTCATGGGCTTAGTCATAGGCGAGGCCAAGTTCCCCTTCATGGAAAGTTCGAGGGTGTACATGTTTATCGTAACCAGCTTTGGAGCGGTTCTTGGAGGCTTCAATGGTCTGGAGAGTGGCACGATGGTCTTCATTAGCTTGTTCTAGTGATAGCAGACGTTGCTCGAGTGGGGAGGTGTCTGGGAGAAGCTCGACGGCGATCTGTAAGGCAGGTATCTGACACTCGATGGGGAGGACAGACTTTACACCATGAACTAAATGAAACGGGGTAAAACCGGTGGCAGTTTTGGTGGATGTACGGTAAGCCCATAAGGCAGGGAATAACATGTGGTGCCAATTGGACTTATGTCGGTCAACAGTGCGTTGGAGGATGGTTTTTAAAATTTTGTTAATGGCCTCTACTTGGCCGTTCCCGGGGGGGTAGTAAGCAGAGGAATACTGATGTTCGAACTTCAGTAGGGTGGATAACTCGCGCCAGAGGGAATATTCGAAGTGTGAACCATGGTTTGAGACCAACTGTTTGGGGACCCCGAATCGAGTGATAACGTGGTTGAAAAACAAACGGGTAGTGGTGTCAGCTGTACAATTGAAGGTGGGCATGGCTTCGACCCATTTGGTGAAGTAATCGACGGCGACAATGATGTACTTATGGCCGTTGGCAGACGGGGGTTTACATTCCATGAAGTCGATGGCCCACTTACAAAAGGGACCAACGGTGACGACTGGGTGTAACGGAGTAGGTGGTGTCCGGGCCTTGGGAGCAAAAAGTTGGCAATTATGGCAATGTTTGACCGCTGTGATGCAGTTGGTAAAAACTGTGGGCCAGAAGTATCCAGCGTGGACGACCTTTTGGGAGGTGGAAATTCCAGAGAAATGGTCGCCGCAGGCACCCCTATGACAGTCATTGAGGACGTGTTCGGCTTCCGCGTGTGTAAGGCAACGACGGAGAATCATGTCAACCCCTCGCCGGTAAAGGACATCGCCTAAGAGGAGATATCGAGAGGCCTGGTGACGGATACGACGGCGTCCATCACGACTGATGTTGGGTCTGAACTTCTGCGTGCGAAGGTATAACAAAATATCACCGTACCATGGGTCATCATACGAGATGATGAACAAGTGATTGTTGGGCAACTCATCGGAGATTTGTGGGGACGGCAGAAGGGAGGGGAGATTGGTGATGAGCTGGGAAAGAGCGAGGGCTTTAGTGCTCTTAGGGGTTCTGAAAGTGCGGTCATATTCCTGGAGAATAATTACCTATTTTGCAATATGACCTTGCAGGAGCCGTCGGTTTAAGAGATAGACCATGGGGTTGGAGTCGGCGACAACTGTGGTATGACTGAGCAAAATGTAGTGTCACAATTTTTGGATGGAAAAGACCACAAAAAGGGCGAGTCTTTCCTCATATGGGTAATGTAGGGGTGGTCTAGACAAGGTCTGGCTGACGTAATAAATGACATGATCCTAGCGAGCGGTGTCTTCTTGAACAAGGACTCCGAAAATGGCATAATCGGATGCCGAGATGTAAAGGATGAAGTCCTGAGAGAAATCCGGAGGGGAGATCAAAGGGGCTTGTGTGAGAGCTTTCTTGAGGGCTTCGAATGCAGCTTCTGCCTGCTCATCCCAAACAAAGGGTATGTGGGTACAAAGCAGGCGTAAGGAACCATGAATGGTGGTGGCATAATCAGGAACGAAGCGACGGAGGAAATTAGATCGCCCCTGCAGATTCTAGAGCTGCCGAAGCGTGCGAGGAGAGGGAAGGTCTAAGATGGCTTGGACTTTTAGGGGATCAACAACAATTCCTTTTTGGGAAACAATGAAACCCAACAACCGGCTTGCCGGAACACAAAAGAAACACTTGTGTGGGTTCAAGCGGATTTGATATTTGCGACAACGTAGAAAAACTTGCCGGAGGTCGTTAAGGTGGTTTGATCGTTTCCGGGAACGAGCTGTAAGGTCATCAAGATAGACTAGTAGAATATCTACCAAGTCATGAAAACAATAGGTCATGGCCCATTGGAAGGTGGCACTAGCATTTTTTAGGCCAAAAGGCATGACACGATAGGAAAAGGTGCCCCATGGGGTGGTAAAGGCAGTCTTGTATTGATCCTCCTTACGGATCTGAATCTAGTTGTATCCGAAAAAATCATCCATGAAAGATAGGACTTCATTCCCTACACACGCATCCATAAGTTGGTCAATAAATGGCGTGGGGAAGTTGTCTTTGAAACAGGCTCGGTTTAAATCACGGAAGTCAGTACATACTCTGATGGCGCCTTGTTTTTTGTTAACAGGGACGGGGTTTGAAACCCAGGTGGTATATGCAATAGGATAAATGAATCCTGCTTTGCGAAGTTTCTCAATCTCTGCTTTAACAATGGGGAGCTTTGAGGGATGAATGGGGCGCTGTTTCTGGTGAGTGGGGGGTACATCTGGCCATGTGTCAATGTGGTGCTCTATAATAGCGGGGTCGAGACCAGGCATTTCGGTATAGGACTAGGCAAAGACATCGCGGAACTCTTGGAAAAGTTTTTTGTACTCTCCAATCTCATACTCACTACAGGAGGCTCCTAATGTAATGATTTCAAGAGCACCAGGTGGGTCAAAGATATCTATGTGGATGACGGGTGAGATGTTGGCCATGTTACCTTCCTCAAAGGAATCAGGAGTGGTTATAGGATCCTTAAACAAGTCGACTTTGGTGGGAAGGAAATATTTGGACTCAACCGCAAATTGGGTAGCTGTGGTAGAGGAGGAGTCTTCTGGGAGGAAATAGGAACGATGGTGCATGTCATCCCAGGGATAATCTGGGGCAGTGAGAGCCTCAAGAATCTCCTCATCATTGCGGAAACGTTGAGTTGTCAAATCGGTTGACGAGGGAGTGGTAGTCGAAGAGATCATATAAATGGTGTTAATCTCTCCGGATGGGGGTGATACTGGGGGGTGGATCTCCTCATTTGTGGGTGGTACCGTCTCAAGGTCCAAATTATTCATCTCGTAGAGAGCTGCTCTGTAATATGGGAGATCGGGACAATGATGTGAGTAATGGACGTAGATACCGCATATTGCACAGGGGTGGTTGGTACGCAATGATTTATCACGAGGCTTAGGGGTTGGTTCGAGTTCGACAACCGGGATGTTGGGGTCGTCGTCAAGCATTTGCATGTGTTCCTATAATGCAGGTAAGTGTGGATACTGATGATTCGGATGGCCTAACTCATCACACAACGAGCATTTGGGGGGAGCATGAAACACGGGGGGGCTTTTAACTATTTTGGGCGGGGGTACAGCAGTGTATGGTTGTGGGCCTTTGCCCCCAGTGTGCTTGATAAGAGGGGGGGGATTCGTAGATGATGAAGGGGTAGTGACACCGAGAGGTGGTTGACTAGTAGTGGCAATGGGTTGCACCGATTGTAGGATGACATTTGGTGTCGGCGGGGGAACGAGAGGCGAAATATACCACACAGGTAATCCCAAGGTTAACCTGGGGAGGTTAAGAGTAGACATAACCGGGGCGCTTACTACGCTCGAGGGAGGGAATAGGAAGGGGATTGTGTGGATGGGTGTAACACCAATGTGACTAGGTACCAATGGTTGTTTGGGTAACAAGGGCGATTGATTGTTGGGAGTTTGTGTATTGTGGGAAATGGTACATAGGTCAGATACTTTGGTCGTGGGTGACAAGGGTGGAATGGATTGGAATGTTGAGGTCATCGACGTAACTGAGTAAAGTCTGGGTCCCACGGAGGAAACAAACGAGGTAGTTTCATAACAAACAGGTTGTTAAACCATGGGGAGAACATTTTCAGGTGCAGCGGGGGCATTGGGAACATTTTCGGGTGAGTTGGTCGACCTTGACCACGCATCCATCATTGGGGAACATCAAGGTACGAAAAACAGATGAGGCAACCGCCTGCATGGCATACATGTAGTTGCGTCCAAGTAAGAGGTTATAATCAAGTTGGGCATTGATGACCTCTATGTCAATGAGCACGGTTTTACCAGCCAATTGGACGGGGACATTAGCTAAGAGACCTTGGGGTTGAACCGAACAGCCGTCGTAGGCGCGCAATGCAGTGGTGGACTACTGAAGAGTCGGGGATCCCAACTTCTGCCAAATGAATGTGGACATAACGCATGTAGAGGCACCTTCATCGATAATGCACCGATGGATGACAAGATTCCGAACGGAAATAGAAACTTGGAATGCTAAAGTGGAAGGCAGGCATGGTTCGAATTGGTCCAAATCGAAGGCCATCAGTCGTGAATCATTTGGGTCAATAGCACCAATGGCGGAGAGCAAAGTCTTGCGTTGTGAAGGACAGTTTTTTAAGACTTCTAACGCAGACATGGCTGCGGGAGATTGGGCTAATTCATCTACAATGTTGTAATTTGATGCAACGCGAGCATTGGGGTTATTGTTGATGCGACGAAGTGGGAAGCGAGGTGCTTTGGAGTCGCCATCGAGTGGATCCGGGGGTATACGTAACGTCTGATCAGTGGGATGAGCGTTAGTGTTTTTGTTGACGGGAGAGGATTCAGGGGTGGAGCCATATTGGTTCCGACGGGTGGGATGAGCGTTAGTGATCTATTGTTGTGGTGGCGCATTGCCTTGAGGGGGAGCCACCGGATGACTGTTCACTACGCCTTGGGTTGGTAAGGGGTTTTGCAGCACCAAAGGTTGATGCTGAGGGAGTGGGGGGTTGGGTGGCGCCTGAGGAGCCGCGTGACCGTGGCGATGGGCATCATCAGTCCAGAGTTGCCGAGCTCACTCCAAATGTGGGCAAGCATGTGTGTAGTGGCCATAGACCCCGCAAATAGAACAAGGATGGTTTGTTCACAAATTAGGATTTTTGGCCTACTTGGGCACCCGATCAGGGTTCTGGTTGGTAGGTGTCACGTTATTGTTGTTTGGGGGATTGGGAGGTTGACCGGCTTGGTCTGGACGGGGGTTGTTCCCACGGTTATGGCCTTTGCCATGGTTTTGCTAGCCCTGTTGGCGCTGGTTGTTTTGGTTCTGCTGCGGATTCTGTTGGGCGTACACTTTCCCTTGGGCAGCAGGTGGGTTCTGGGGTTGAACAGGTGCAAGAGCAGCCTGCGGTGTATAATAAGTAGGTGGAGGCTGCGCAGGTGCTGAACCTTGTGGGGGTTGTTGATACGTCTGCGGAAAGGGTTGTGGGTTTGCCGCAGGGGCTTCCTGTGGCAGGTAATAAGCGGGTTGGGCTTGAGAGGACACAGGAGTTGGTGCAGCCTATGGGTGGTAATATGGCTAAGGTGCGACTGGGGGGCGTAAGCGGGGGATCCATGACCAAAGCACTGAGGTGGACAGGAGGGTCCGTGGGAATGGTGGTGATGTGCCATGGGAGCATACGAATTGGTTGCTCCGGATTGACATGTAGCCCGCGAAAGGACGGGGCCATAACTAGGACGTGCTATGGAAAAGGGTTGGGGATGCGAGGCAATCCGGCCAATGACGCCGTCTGTGGCATGGGATGCCCCCAGCGCATCGTGTTGGGATTAATCGTCGCTAGGGGCGTCAGGTATGATGGTATATATATAACCCGACTGGGCATAAATGAGGTCAAATTGCTGGGCTTTGAGGATGGTCTCTTCTTCGGACTGGGGTCGTTCGGATGCCACATCCTTGGAAATGACAGGAAGGAGGAATTTTAGAAACCAATCTAAGAAGATACAGTCGTCTAACTTGATTTTGCAGAGGCTGCGGTGTCGACGCCACTCATGAATGTGGTGTCATGTACCCACCTGCTGACCACTACAAGGCAAGTAACATGCTACCAATCGATGGGGTTTTTAATTAAAATCCAGCCCACTCATTTGATTCCTATGAATAAAATAGGAATGTGCAGATGTAAAACAAATCAACTATGCACAGCGGGATTAAAATAACATCCACACGCATTACTCATGCATACAGCATATCATCAGTCATTGAATTAATATAGTGCAGAAGTAAAAATAGAGGCATATAAACACTTATCTTCATTTTTGCAACTGCCCAAACAACTAGCTATGTCGCTGCAACGTTCCACCCATCCATAGGCTCTTCGACAACTTGTACTGAGTCCATCCGAAGGCCACCCCCGAGCTGGGCATGATTCTCACAAGGGAATGGGAACATTCCAGCTCAACCACAGCCCAATAACCATTTTATCTCAGCCAAGCCAGTTCAACTGGGTTTATCAGGCTACAAGGGAACAATGGATGCTCATTCTCAAGCTCAAGCCAGAACAATGGATTACCCATTACCCATACGCCAACATACTCTTTCTTCTCACATTAAAATGATTATTGACAGGGTTACACATTTACAATAGAGGTGTTCACAAATCAGGGTCCACATTGGTTCTCCCAACTCGTGGTTCACCCAAACAAACTGTGGAATTTCGATTTCAACCCCAGGGAGCAAAACCGATTTCTCTCCACTGGTTAGGATCCTTTCAAATGGCCTAAACGACCTCCAGGAAGACCCAAAAACGTTCTGCTCTCTTCCCCCACTGGTAACCAACACAGAAACACCCCTTCCCAGCTAAAAGATGAAGGGAAACACAGAAAAACGAGGGAGGAAAACGCCCAGACAGCTAGAGTTGCGTGAGAGAGCAAGGCCATGGTGAATAATGGCTTAGGGAGAAATTTCGTGGCTCTATTATTTCCCAAGGAGACCAACACGATTTTCCATGAAGGGTGGCTTGCCCATACCCGATTTTGGACAGCCATACCTCTTCATTCCCAAGGCATTAACTACCTCAACCAACACTTGGGAGAAATCAATTGTTGGGTACAAAAGTCAACATGGGTAGTTGAGGGTTTGATGGGTTCTCTCATTGACAGTTGGCTTGACCTGATTGGCTCAAGGGTTTGAATGTTTCCCCCCCCCCAATTCCTTGTGAAATCATGCCCCCATCTCTTTGTTGCATTGCATAGCTAGTTGTGGGTATTCTTCATTAAATTCGTATTTACATGATATTTGAATTTCCAATGTGCATTGCTAGCACGCAAACCATATGCATCACTAAATCGATGGTGGGGCCTTGGCCTTGAGCTCCTCACCATGATTTCATAACAATATTACATCATTTATAATGTTAATGCCATGGGGTCAAACTGGGGACATTACATGTGGTCAGTGATGTGGGTAGCCATGTTCTGTCTGCAAGACAGTAGGATCTCAACTCCCGCGTCATAGTGGAACGGTAACTGAAAGAACTGCAGGAAAGTCGAAGCAAGGGAAGTAAAGGTGGCATGGGTCCCATGGGGCTGCTCGATGTACCACTTAGCTGCAGAGCCAGTGAGGGTGCGCTGTAACAGACAGAGGCGGACGGAGTCGTCCACTATGGAGTTGGAGGAACACCATAGATGGAAGGACATAATATGGTTCTAGGGGTCCTCACCTTCCTTGCCCTCAAACTTAGGGATGTCGTAGGGGAGCTTGGTAGGCATGTGAGGCCATGCAGGGTCGTATCTGATGGGATCGTTAGTCAGTCTAGCTAGGTCAGGAAGGTTGAGGCTATCCATGAATGGCAAACTAGTAGAAGGATGTGACATACTAGTGGGTGTGACCAAGTTGGGGCCAATGCCCCCAAGTGGAGGGGCAAAAGTGGTATGGGACGGTCCTGCACCGCCAAGGGTAGTGTGAGTCACTGATGGAGTGGGAATAGGTATGCCAGCAACTGGAATGGGTACAGTGATCGGAATGGTAGATGTGGGCCCCATCGAGGGCATACCCAAAGCAAGTGTGGTAGTTAGTGTGGTGGTGGATGCTCCACCAATGGTCCCTACAAAGAAAGGGGTGGATGTCATACCAGCCATGGGGCTGGTTGGTGCAGTGTAAATGGGGTTCTCGAACTCTGCCTCAGAATCAGAGGTAAAATAAGGGGCGTCTAGATCGGGTGATGGAGTTCTATGCCGTTAACGAGTGGAGTCAAGTGACAAGGCTCGAGATCTATGATGAGTGGTATCAAGTGATGAAGATCTATGTCTATGACGGGTGGTATCAAGTGAACCGTGCTGTGGGGGCTCGCCCCGGAGGCGCCGAGAATGTCTCGGAGACTCAATGGTGACAGATGGTGTCAAATATCTGGGGGTTGTGTTTGAGTGAAAAACAGCTCAAAAACCCTAATGCAACCGAGTGTGCAGAAGGAGAGCTCAAAAAAATATGGCACTCAGGCCAACAACCAACTCAAAACACTTACTATAACAGTTGTGCTACAATAAGTGGAGTATCAACAAAAATGGTCAGAATACCAACAAGTAGCAGGTTTCCTAAAAAATAAAAATAGTGGACTCGCTAGACCAAAAGGAGGTAAGGGAGCATGCAAACATCTATCTAAATAGTATTCTGACTGAACTAGACATATCCTCTGCAAGGTGATGAAATCCAAGTCAGACAATATGGATAGTAGAGCCAAGTGGCCAAAGATATCCCCATACCGGGAGGGACACCGGGTAGTCAATCCTAGAAGAAAGGCAACTAAGATACCTCGTTCATGACACGTCCAGAAAAAGTGAATCTGTCGTTTGGTTCTATCGTCGTTGTATCCCCATACGGGTGATACACCGAGAACTGCGAAAGGTAGCCTTCGGTTACTGAATGGATTGCGGTATTCCACTCAGGCCTCCGGAACCAGTCTGGCGTCTTCAACCCTCCTAGGGGAGAGGCCCTCTGATAAACTGGTTGTGACCATGCCAAAAAATACTAGGGGATTTTGGTTCCCTAATGGACAACAGCTATGTCTCAAGTGTAAGCAACCGAGGGGTGTTATTTGGATGCCTATCCCCCCAATCCTACCTAACTACAAAAATTCTTATGTGTTCCCCAAGTGGGGTTAGAATGTTGGTTGTGTTAGGTAGTATTTTAGGGCTCACTTGAATTAGGTGACAGAGTGTGTGCATGTGAGATGATGAACCCAAGTAAAAGTGCCACAGGGTGGGAAACTTTCTAACTAAAAATAACAATACGGAATTTAAACTTTGAAATGCAAAATTTTCTCTTTTCAATTAAAGTGCTGAAATTTTTAAAAAATATTTTGTAAATGGAACATAAATAATACTGTAGAAAAGGCTGTAGGGAAGGATGGCTGTAGGTAGGACAGATGGTTGTGCAAGTGCAGAAAATATTGCAGCAAAGTGTTGGGTTCAAAACAGTGAAAAAGGTGCAGAAAACAGACCGCGGGTCTGTGGAAAATCTGGGTGGTCGGACCGCGGGAAACAGCTCAACAGTCACGAACAGGTTGCGGAATTTTGGCAGAAAGACGCAATCGGACCGCGGGAAACAGATTGAAAGCCGCAGGCAGGTTGCAGGAAAATGGCTGAAAGCCGCCTCAAGCGGGACACGGGAAAAAGGCCGAAAGACGCAGGCGGGTTGCAGAAAAATGGTTGAAAGCCGCAAGCGGGACGCGGGAAAAAGGCCGAAAGACATAGGCGGGTTGCAGAAAAATGGCTGAAAGCCGCAAGCGGGATGCGGGAAAAAGGCCGAAAGACATAGGCGGGTTGTAGAAAAATGGCTGAAAGCCGCAAGCGAGACGCGGGAAAAAGGCCGTAAAACGCAGGCGGGTTGCAGAAAAATGGCTGAAAGCCGCAAGCGGGATGCGGGAAAAAGGCCGAAAGATGCAGGCGAGTTGCAGAAAAATGGCTGAAAGCCGCAAGCGGGCCGCAAAAAAATGGGTTAACAGCCACTGTCGAACCACACGAAACAAGCTAATAGTTGTGGTTGGATCGCAGGTAACAGACTGGAAACCGCCGGTAGGTCGCCGGAAATAGTCTAAGAGCCGCGGTTGGATCGCAGGTAAATGCCTGAAAGACACGGTCGGAACGCAACTGCGGGGGGTAAAAGACGCGGTTTACGGCAGTCGAAAGGAAAAAACAAAAAAATATTGCAGAAACTTAAATACGTTTAAAACTTTAAAACTATAACCAGAAATTCAAAGGAACACAAGGGGAGTCGCCAAAACTGTGGCTAGGGTTTTCACCCCAGCTTGTGCAAATGAGCACCTACTAAGGAGAAGGGACTCCTTAGTAGCAGTTCAATAAACAGTAAATTAAAGCACTAAAACAATATGAAATTTAACCTAGCATGAGCATTAGCAAACATAACAAAACATGAAAATATGGTGAAGATCTTTCTTTTTTGTATTAAAAATTACCTCAAGTGTAGAGGTTGGTGAAGCTCTTGCAGCAGTCCAGGAGGGTTGCTTCCAAGCTTCCAGCTTTGCTCCTTTCTCTTTCTCCAAAGGGTTGGAAATGGGCCAAAGGGGCACTCAAGTGTGAAAGTAGCTCAAGGGTGAGCTAGGGTTTCAAGAGTGATTTTGGCAGAGTAAGGGTGTATTTGACTGTGGATATGAAATGAGGGGCCTCCATCACCTATTTATAGGATTTTAGTGGTGGAGTGCTGGCCCATGGTTTTTGGCACCATATGGTTTAGGTCAGCTGTGTAGGGTTTTTTCCTCCTTTTCCCCTCTTTTTTCTCTTTTTTTATATTTTTTTATTCCCTTTTTAGAGGATTTTTGCTATTTTGGAGGAATTTTGGATTATTTTGGGGGAAAAAGGGGTTTTTTGGCCTTTTGGAGGCTTTTTTAATGGTTTTGTGGCCTTTTGGAGGCTTTGAAGTGGGATTTTAAGGTTTTGGAGGCAAATATGATAGGAAATATGGACAAATGAGTCATGCAATGGGGTAGATGAGGTAGTGAGAGCTTTTTGGGTGTTAACAGTCAGCTGCCAACACCAAGTTAATTCGATCTCTTAAGGAGTCTACATATCAAAGAGGTGGTGTTGCTTCTTGTTGACAGTCACCTACAGGCATTGAGGACTCTATAGAGAATATATATTCAGCAAGAAAGTGCAACCATCTCCAGGTCTGAGATCGTTTCTATCAGTTTGCCCAAAATCTTATACTGTTGTTATTTTTAATATGTATTGCAACATGCTATTAATGAATTTATGAAATATTTTTATGTGCCATTGCAAGTACTTTTACTATATGGATGTTGTGGAAACATATACAAATCCAAATAATCATCACAACAAACAAAACTATTTCATAACATTCACTTTTAGAAAGGGGATTCAAGCTACAGTAGTTTGCACAACAGGTGTTTGATGAAAGTCAACACTCAAAAGTATTGAAGAACTCGGGTCAGATTGATAGAAAGCTATAATAGTTATTTGCTGAAGTGTTTGACCAAACCTTGAAGACAAAAATATCAACCATAGAAGGTCATTAACCATTCAAATCTAGTTAGGAACATTACATAGCAATAAGTAACAGGTTCAAAATATTACCCAACTCTATGTATATAAGCCCAATAAAGCCAAAGGTTGTTGTCTAAACCTATCCACAACAAGTAATCTTCATGAAAACTCTGAAATTGAATAGGATGAGCTAATCCCCTTGAAGTCACCCTGTTGCTGAAATCACTACTACATATGGCTCAAAAGTTCCACGACATTTTTCCACAAATAAGTTAAAATCGATTTTTTCGTGGAAAAAATAGTTAAAATTTTTGGAAAAAAATCATCTTGTCCCCGACGATTGTCGCTACAGTGACACAAGCTCCATAACATCGCTATAGCGACAAAGTTTCATCAGTATAGCGAAATACAAGGGTACGTCGCTAGAGCGACGAATGTTTGACATTTTTGTTGTTAATTGGTATGTGGACAAATTTTTAACAAGGTCGTTGTGGTTGAGTTCTTCAAATTAGATAACAATGATATCTCTATTTAGGAAATTTCAATATTAGTTTGTTATCGAACAAGATATCTTTATGACAAATATTGACATGCATGTATTTTTTTTATTGTTGATATAATGATTTTTTAACACACAAAAATTCATTTTCAATAGATATCTTTTAAGCAACTACATGTATTTCGATTCCAACATTGATCAATTTCTTTAGAGATATTCTAAGAACTCACATACTCTTATCCATTGAATGAGTGAATTACATAAATCCTTGAAGAATGTTTAGTGGTAATAGTAAATTGGAAAATAGTATACACTCACTTGAAAATACCATAAAAGATACTACAACAATAAACTTAACTATGTGGGGTCAAGGAAATTAAGTTACTTTATAAAATATATAATTTTATTTTATAATAATGTTTCTCTTGAGATGGTTAGGAAAAGATATTTGAAAAATAAAAAACTAATTTAAAACAATTTAATTTAAATTAAAATTTATATTGTAACAATTAAATATTAAAAAAGAATCAAAATAAATATTAATGATAGAGATGGAATGTTTACCAAACCAGAATGTCACTCAAGGATTGGCCTTGAGGAATTTTCGACAACCATTTGGAAAAAGGGGTGTACGAAGAGATCTCAAGAGGAGGTCTTCTCTCCCACTGATTTCATTTTCCCCACTTACTAATTCACCGAGCCGAGTCCATATTCGCAAGATCACAGAGGGGAGGAGGAAGAGAGATTTAAATGAGGTCGCATATTAGAGGGGAGGAGGAAGAGAGGTTGAGATAAGGTCGTAGAGGGGAGGAGGAAGAGAGGTTGAGATAAGGTCGTAGAGGGGAGGAGGAAGGGATCTCGTAGAGGTCGAGAGGACACAAAGGTTACCGTGGTAGAGAGGACACAGATAAGAGGTTGAGGAGGAAGCGGAGGGGAGGAGGAAGATAGGTTGAGATAAGGTCGCAGAGGGGATGAGGAAGGGAGCTAGTAGAGGTTGAGAGGACACAGAGGTTACAGTGGTAGAGAGGACACATATGAGAGGTCGAGGAGGTTGCATAGAGGACGAAATGCCCCCCAAATCGGTTAGTAAGGGTTTAATATTCTTCAATTTGTTAAATTTTCTCTGTTCCATAGGGTGTAATCTTCTTAAATATGTTAAATTTTCCTGATAGGGTTCCATGGGTTTTGAGATAAGCAACCGTAGTCACTGTCCAGTAGAGAATTTGGTTGAATAGGATTGTTAATTGAAAATTTCAAGTAGTATTAGTTATAACCAATGAAGTTTCCAAATTGAACAGTTTCCAAATCTAGGCAAACCACGGCCGGGTGCAATAAGCCCTAGAAGCCATACCCAATTACTAGTTACAGATTCACTCTTAAAAATAAAATAAAAAATACTGGAAATAAGGAAATGAATCTTACACGACTCTTTTGCTAAGAAAACCCCCATACTCATCTTCTAGAACTTGTGGCATGTCCCAGTGATACATTGAACAAACAAATGATTGTTCATTTTCATCATACTTATAAAGTTTTTTATCACCTCTGAATCGCATTCTGCCCTTCAAATCGATCAAAGTGCAGTTGGTGCATTTCTGGGCCACATGTAGAACGACTATTACTGTCATACCAATCATCTGATGTATTCTCTGAGTGCCTTACAGTTAAATCTTTTTCAGTTCTTTCTGCGGAATCTTCCATTTTATGGACTTGCATGCGAACTCTTCTTGCAGCTGTACCTGGAGAGCTCTTTTATTCCTTTTTAATTAAATCAAAATAGAAAGTTGTTCATAAATTATCAACCCAGGGCCACGAAGGCTTATGAGCTACTAAGAAAAATATATGCCAGACAATGCAACTCAGATGATCTTAACACAGAGGAAATCAAGGAATTGCTGAATTGAAATTAGGATGCAATATTTTGGTGAATGGACTCCTAAGAAATTTCCAATTACAGAAAGAATCTTGCAATCAAATCCAAGCACTTAACTATTAGCTTCAAGAAATGTTCTGTTGTGATATAACATTCTGCTACGCTACAGAAAGTGATCAACATCTAATAACACTCTGTCATATTACAGAAAGCAATTAATTTCCAATTCTAATTTAACAAATTAAGAAATTCCTAAGGGAAACAATTCGATAACCACAACTGAAATGAAGGAATTAAACAGGCTAATTAAATTCTACAGTCTACCTTTACCCTTACTCATTAACAATAGAATTTCAATAATAATTTAATGCATCCATTCACTGCAGAGATGATTCCAATTCCACATTCACCATTCATATGTTCCTCTATAACTGATAATAAAAATAACTATGCAATCCAATCGTGTCACTCATTAAAGAATTCACACTCAGCTACACTCAACACACCAGTTCTGAATATCAAACAATTAAATCAAACAACACTACATCAATATTTAATCTATTAACCTGAACACTCATGCATAAAGGAAAGAAATCCTACTTATAACAGCACCTGTTATAGAAGGGGGCCCTACCTCTGGCAATAGGAGCTGAACAACCACTCAATTACACGAAATTGATCAACACATTCCAATCAGATAAACCAAAAATCCTTTATGTATAATCCTGATACAGTGTTCAATAGATCTTATGCAATTTGTGGCTAACCCTTCTGTAGAGTCCCAATGTCTTTTATACATCAATGCCTATGAGAGAAATATGAGAGATCGTATAGTTACAATAGGTTTCCAATTAAGGCCTATCTACAGATCTTCAAAGAGATATTTCAGGAGCTTGCATCGTGGAAAGTGGAGACGATCCCAGAGATATCGAAGTGGTCAACTATGAGTCATCATAGACCCAAAGTATTGAATTAAGTAAAAAATATCCAATCCTTGGATCGACTGCATCATCATCTGAACACTGTGTAAGTAACCAAAATGATGTAAATAAATACATCAACTTGATATCTTTGTGTAATAGCATCAAGACTGAAATACATATCCTCTAGCTTTCATAACCCTTCATTATGCAACCTGTAGGTAAACTGATACTGAACTTGAAACACCACTTCTTTAGTAGGAAATAATGGCAACATAACTCTATCCAATCATAAGCAATCGACAAATATCAAAGAGGACAAGATCAATCCTTACCAAAGACAAAATGTGCAAGATGTAAGCAAGAGAGCTAGTGGTAATACATGATTATGCCAAAAAGAGTCATAGACAAGGTAGAATAAAGGAACAAAAAAGGTCATATGCACAGCCCATCATCTCCCCCCAACCAAATGGTTTGCATGTCCCTATGCAAACTACGACTGTGATCCACTAACAGGGGTACTTGGAGAGCTGCTTAGGCATTCATCACTCCACTTATAGGAAGAATGGCCACCTTCTGTTATGCTGAAAAAACCTTTTTGTTCACCAAGAATCTTGAAAAATTCACTGTCTTCTTCATCCACCATAGGGCACCAAAGTATAGGGAAGTGAAATCGGAGCCCAATCCATTTGGCTCTCTGTGTACTTAGGCAGTCAAAGTAGAATTGTATTCTGTTTATGGCTCGCTCAAAAATCCTAACAGAGAAGGGATCCTTTCTTTTCAAGTCCAAGCTCAGAGCATTAACCCTCCTTCATAAACAGAGCATCACCTCCAACCTATGAATGGGAATCCAAATCCCACATTCATGAACAACCTTAGATTGAGCAGTCTCCAAGAGAGTAACAAATGATTGATCCTGCATAACCTGGTTTCTCACCATGAATAACTTTTCGACTGAGGGGGAACCTCTTACCCAAAGGGCATCTTCCCATTCAATGTTTTCTACAATAGTGGCAGCATTGTTCCATCTCAAATGATTTCTCATAAAGGACATAAACGCTCTTAGTTGTACTTCTCCTACATGAGAATTTGGGTCCCAATATTCATAATCTGTCATGACCAGGTTATGCATGTATAATTCACACAGAAAATCATGTTGTTCGTCATTGCTCCTGGAAAAGGCGGCAACAAATTGATCTATTGTCTCAATATGATCATTATGTCCCATAGTTACCAGTGACAGTCTGAAAGATATAAGATGTTCCTTTAAAAACACAGAATACAAATTTGAAGGGGGTCTTAGATTTCTCATGGAATGAGTCAGGTAGTTCATATATTCTTTTTCAAATTTCAATTTCTCCAGTTCTTGACCAAGCCTTCTCATAGCCATGGCATAATCCTGTCTCTGCAGTTGTTCTGTAATTGTCTCCTGCTCTTTCCCTTTTCTCTGATTGCTGACCAATTTTAGTTGTCCTTCCAGGTCTCCTGCTGTCGCCTGTAGCTGAGCTATCCTTTCTTCCAGGTATTGTATTCAGACTTCATATGAAGGGTTCTCTTCATGCAACTCTTGACCCTCTGGTCCTTTTGCTTCGGAACCTTCCCTTGGTTCCATATTTTTTTCTTGCATGCTATCCTTTGTTCCTTCATCGTCGAGTGTCTCTCTGTAACCTTCCCTTTGTTCATCTTCCCATGCTATAGCCTCCAATAGGGTGTCCAGCTTATATCTCTCCATCCTCTGAACTTGCTCTCGCAGGACAACAACTTCTTCTATTTTATTTTGATAAGAACCTTTCAAATCCCAGTAATCTTTCTTCAACTTACCATATGCCCTACGGTACTTGCATAACAGGAAATATTGAAACCTCCTCATCCTACTACCTTGCATCCCTTTGAACAAAGTCGTCCATCATTTTTCCTTCTTCTGTTGTTCTTCTGCATTCTGCAACCCCAATTGATTCTCCTAGTTTTTAGTGGTACCTTCTGACATGATGAGTACTTCCCGTTCTTCCTCCAATTCCTTGTTCCAGCCAAGCCATTTGTCTGGTCTTGTTGCTTTGCCCGAGCTCTTGATCTTGTCCGGGTATGGGGTCCTTCTATCGAACAGGTTGGGGTTTTAGCTTGAAGGCTTCTCATTGGAACCGCATGAACTGGTTTCTCCTGTGAGATTTTTGGGGTAATTTCCAACGTTTTCCTCTTCTTCTTCCTTGTCTTCCCAGTGCTCGAGGGTATGCCCACGAATGATTCCCATGTCTGGTTTTGTTTTTGTAGGGATTCCTCCACCAATAATCTAATCAACCCATGATATGCCAGACTTGTATCTGGATTATTACTGCCCTTGACCATTTTTCTTATTAATTCTAAGGATCTCCACAGAAAATATGGCATGTTGATGTATTTTTGGTGCCTTAAATGATTCAGAATTTTGAATGATAAGCAAAAATCAGACTGAACCGACCTTCATATGTGATGAATTTGATTACGCAGAGTGCCACCTCGCCCCATGGAACTGGTAATGAAGCTCATTTTGTCCCCTTGTCTGTTCCTTATAGCAGTTCACCAGGTTCCATAAATGCGTTGATAAGAGGCTTTATTGACACACGTCTTTCGAACCATTTTTCACCTATCTGTGGTAATCTAGAGACCCTTGCAATTGTCAGCTCATCTACTGGAATTTTCAACCCTCGAACTTCTGCAACTTCACCATCGTAGGTGAGCACAAATTCCATTGCGATCACAGCATCTCCCTTCTTCATTTTGTTGAAATACTCCAGCCATCCTGCTTGTTGAAAAAAAAAATTTACCTCTTGGTTTCCATAGACCATATTTGTGTTTTCAGGTTCACTACGGATTGCCCCCTTCATTGTGTTTCATTGCTTATTTCTCCCCAAATAATTACAGTATTTCAAGCTCTTGTCGGTTTCCCGAAGAAAATATGGATTTGGGTTATACGAAGGTGGGTTATCAATACTGATCTGGCAGAGAGCTCGTAGGTGGTGGAATTATCAGACAATAGTTGGTTTGACAGAATTTTTAGAGGCAACCCAATTTCTCCCCCCCCAACCAACTTGGCACGTGACCCCGTGTGGCACTAATTGGCATGATAAACCATGATCTGTCCTTTTGTACTTATCAAAGGCAAATGAAGGATGGTTACGTACCTGCCTTACCTGAGAAGAGATGCGTGGAGTTCAATTGCTGGCTGGTTGAGATGAAGACAAGAAGAGTAGAAGGTTCTCCACTTCTTGAGCTGATGGTTGTAAGGAACTGTGATCATTCTCCTAACAGACTGTGATGATGTTCCGGTATCGAGTCCTGTAAAATGGAATTTGATATGACTCGGTTAGCTGTTGACCGGGATCCATGAAGCTACGGATCAATGCTGAGTGATCTTTTTTTATATGCCGGCAACATCAAATGATGATGATGGGCCCGTAAAGGTAAGAAAGATGTCACCATGTGGGTGTGAGGTGGCTAAGAATGTGACCGTTAAAGTGCTAGAGACGTCGGAAAAGGGGCCGGTATCTTATGTGAAATGATTCCGTGGTGTTGCGGAAAGTTATGGGAAAATGGGAAAGGTTCTGTAATGGAGCAGGAAGGGATTCGGTAATGGAGCGGAAAGAGTTTCGGTAATGGAGTAGAAAAGGTTGCGGTAGTGGGGCAGAACATGTTTTGTAGTGCAACGGAACATGTTAATGGAGCAGAAAGAGGTTCTGTAGTGGAGCGGAACATGTTCTGTAATGAAACGGAAAGGGGTTCTGTAATGAAGCAGAAAGAGGTTTTGTAGTGGAGCGGAACATGTTCCGTAATGAAACGGAAAAGGGTTCTGTAATGAAGCGGAAAGAGGTTCTGTAGCGGATCGAAACATGTTCTGTGATGAAACGGAAAGGGGTTCTATGATGACATGGTGGAAAAACTGTATAGAACCATCTGAAAAGTAGTTATCCAAGAGAGCATGGCCATCCATCAGTGAGTGATATCAAGGGAAGGATGGGATGGATGAAAAAAATAAGAAGGGGGATTATGCTAGAATGTCCCTGCAAAGAATCAACAGATAGACTTATTAGTATCACAAATGAAATTTCTTTTCTTGTTTTTTTTAGGCTGCATCAAGTAGGATTTTCACAGTCCATTTTTTGTTTTTTTTGGGCTACGTCCCAGGAGGATTTTCACAGTCCATTTTTTCATTTTCGGTATTTTTTTTTTCATTCTTCTTAAGAGGTTGAGATGGAAATCTTGAAATCATTGGTACACCAGCAGGCGACAATATTGCAGATGAACTCCTCTTTGGATAATGGTTTCTTATATGGCCTTAGTCTGTGACCATTGGCCATAAGAAGCGTTCCCTCACCATCAATGGTTCTGAGTCGTACTGTACCATTATCAAAAACTGTTTCAATCTCATATGGTCCCAGCCAGCAAGTGTGAAGTTTTCCTTTGAACTTTTTGAATCTGGAGTCGTAGAGAAGAGCCTAGTCACCCTCTTGAAAATACTTAGTTTTGATGAATTTATCATGCCACTTGATTCGTTGTTGTTGCACAATGGTTGTACGTTCTATGGCCACCAGTCGCAATTCATCAATCTCATTAAGTTGCTGCAGGAGAGTATGTTGGGCCTGTGATAAATCCATGCCTAATTGGAATGCAGTTCTTAATGTTTTAATCTCAACTTCTATTGGCAGGGTGACTTGCTTGCCATAAACTAATTGATAAGGACTCAAACCTGTTGTGCTTCTCCATGCTATTCTATAGGCCCATAAGGCTTCAGGAAGCCTATCATCCTAGTCTCTTTGATGAAGTTGAACAGTCTTTGTGAGTACAGATTCCAAAATTATGTTTGTGCCTTCCACTTGCCCGTTGGCCTAAGGGTGATATGGTGAAGTTACCCTGTGCTGAATGTGGTATTTTGTTGTGATAGCTTTGATAAGTTTAGATGTGAATTGGGAGCCTCCATCAATAAAAATCTACCATGGAACTCCAAACCTTGTGAAAATCTCTGCATATAGGAAGTTTGAGACTGCCTGCTCTGTTGCCCTCGGAAGTGCCTTCGCCTCTACCCATTTAGTTACATAATCTGTGCATACTAAAATGTATGAATTCTGCTTGGACTGAGGTTTGATAGGGCCAACAAAATCTAATGCCCACTTCTCAAATGGTTCCACCACGAGCTGAGTCTGAAGTGGCATTTCATCGGACTGTAGTGGCTGCCCCACCCTTTGGAAACTATCACAACTCTGGACATATTCTCGAGCATCTTTAAATATTGTGGGCCATTAATACCCCAATTGTAGAAACTTGTGGGTTGTTCGTTTATCGGCAAAGTGTACTCCACATGGACCATCATGATAGGTTCTCAGAATTAGATAGATTTCATCTTCATGAACACCTCGCCGGATCACCAAGTCTGGTCCTGTATAAAACAAATAGCCATCAATCCATGAAAATATGCTACTACGCTGCACAATCCTTTTCTTTTATTTTGATGTCATATGCCCTGGAAGTCTTCCTACAACCAAATAGTTTGCTACATCTACAAACCAAGGAACATTAGTAGAAATAGCAAACAAATGTTCTTCTGGGAAAGAATCATCCACCGGTTGAGGTTCTTCATCAATAGTTATTCGTGAAAGAAAATCAGCAACCACATTAGTTCTAGTAGGTCTATCTATTATTGAAATGTCAAATTCCTATAGCAACAACAGCCACCTAGTGACTCTGCCATTTGTGATGGGATTATTCATAAGATATTTGATAGCAGAGTGGTGGGTGTGGACAATCACTGGATATCCTGTAATGTAATGGCGGAATTTATTAATAGCATAAATGATAGCCAGGAATTATTTTTCAGTCACTGTATAATTAAGTTCGACAGCAGTCAGGTTTTTACTAATAAAATATATGGCGTAGTGTTTTTGATCTTCTTGCTGACCTAGGACTCCCCCTATGGTGGTATCAGAGGCATCTGTAGAAATCAAGAAGGGCAAAGACCAATTTGTTCCATGTAGGATAGGTGCTGTAGAGACTTTCTGTTTTAAATTTTCCCAAGCTAGTTGGAAATCCTTAGTCCATTCAAATTGTTTATTCTTTGACATAAGTAGAAATAAGGGACTAGCAATTTTTGAAATTTTTTGAACAAATCTTTTATAATAACCTGCATATCCAATAAAACTGTGTACCTCTTTTTGTGTGCATGGGACTGATAGATTATTGATTACCTGGATTTTTGCTGGGTCTACTTTGATGCCATCAGGATATATGAGATGACCCAGAACAACGCCTTGAGTGAGCATCATTTTGCATTTCTCACTACTGAGACATAGGTTTAATTCCTTGCATCGTGTAAGTACTTTGTCCAGATTATTCAAAGCTGCTGCAAAATCTTCACCATGGGACGTAAAATCATCCATAAAAACTTCCATAGTGTCATGAACAAGATCATAAAAGATACCGAGAACAACCTACTGAAATGTGGCAGGGGCATTGCATAATCTGAAAGGTAACACGCAGTATGCGAAGGTAACCCATGGACATGTGAATGTCATTTTCTCTTGATCTTCCGGTGCTATCCTGATCTGGTTATACCCACTGAAGTCGTCCAAAAAAGAGAAATACTTCCTTCCTGCTAGTGTGTCCAACACTTGATCGATGAAGGGTAATGGAAAATGGTCCTTATGAGTGGCTTTATTTAATTCCCTGTAATCAACACAAATATGCCACTTCCCGTTCTTCTTAGGAACTATGAACAGTGGAGACACCCACTTGCTATCGGAAATGGGATAAATAAAATTTGCAGCCAGCAACTTCTGAAGTTCTTCTTTGACCACCTCTCTGAGTGTCGGATTCATCCTGCGTTGGGGTTTCTTGATGGGTCTGGAATCATCTTTAGTATTTATATGGTGTGTGCATAGATCGGGGTTCATCCCTTTCATATCACTATAATCCCAGGCATATGCGGACTTGTGTTTCCTTAATACTGAGGTAAGCTAATCCGTTTCCTGTTTCGACAATGTAGAGCTAATCTTGAGGAGCTTGCCAGGTTCAATTTCAACTTCTGTAATTGTGGACTCACCATTGGGCGTAGCGGTACTATTAGATGCTGTCGATGAACTTGGAATGCTATCAATTTGTTGAGTAGTGCAAACTGCACTAAACAACTCCACAAAATCTCCCGAAGGACTAGAAAAAATGAATTGGCTAAGCAGATCATCCTCAGTTAATTATTTTGCTGCCAGCGATTGCTCGATCATGTACAGCTATAGGGTTTCATCTGCTTGGTCAATTTCCTCTTCATCTGGCCACGAAGGGTGATCTGGTTGTCTTATTGGCTTTGCAGGAGGATACAAAGTGAGTTCCTTAACAGCATGACCATGATATATGCGCATGTTTCCTGGCCTGCAGCCAATATAAGCATCCGCTGTGGCCAACCATGGTCGTCCCAAAATTAGGGGATAGCCTCCAAAGTTTGATTTCGTCTGTAGAACCATAAAATCCATCGGGTATTCCCATGAGTCGACTGAAATAACAAGATCTTCTATAATGCCCTCTGGTTTTACAGTAGATTGGTCAGCCAACTGTAAAATAGTAGAAGTTTTTCGGAGGTTTGGAATGCCTAATCTGTCCATTGTTCATTTAGTCATAACATTAATAGCTGCTCCCAGATCTATCAGTGTATTAGAGAGAGAAATGCCATTGATTTGCACTCTGAAAACGGGACTACCAGGGTCAAAGTACTTAGCAGTGAGAGTGTTACCCATCATTAATTCAGCCAAATACCCTATCACATGGACTGTTGGGGGGTCTTTTCTCTTTCTGCCTGGTTTTTTCAAAGATAACTCTCTGATGACTTTGGAGTAAATGGGAATGTCTTTGATAGCTTGGAATAGTTAAATTTTTACATAGACATTTTGTAATTCTCCAAGGAGATCAAAGTCTGACCGAGGCATAATTTTATCCATGGTTAAGCGTTCAGGATAGGGTGGCGATTGCTTCTGCTCTGGTTGGGGTGGCTTCCTGGGTGGGATGGGTGGGAAATTATCTTTGGATCGTACTGGTATCTCTTCGGATTGGACCGGTAAGATTTCTGGTGTGTCTTCCTCTTCCTCCTCTGTAATTATAGGAGAGGTAGTTTTATTAATTTGTCTGCCAGATCGTAATTGAATGTCGTGGCAGTCCACCGTGGAGATGGAATATGATGGATAATTAGGTATTTCAGCAGCCATTACAGGTTGTCCAACCTTATTATTAGGGTTAGGAGCAGGTTGTGCAAGAAGAAGTGGTTTTGGAGGTGGGTTGTTCAACAGCAAGGTTAGCTGAGGTTGTAAAAGAGGTTGCATTAATGGTTGTACTGGTGCAAACGGGAATTGAGGATTCTATAATTGAGGGGCTAGGTGCTACAATTGTTGTTGATTCCCAAAATTTGAATTCCTCCAGTTTGATTGCCAAGGGTTATTTTGGTGGTAGGAAGGTGCCCAAGTTTGTTGAGGCAAAGGTGGGTACCAAGGATGAGAGTTTTGTTGGACTTGTGGAGCTTGTGGAACTTGTGACTGATGTGATTGAGCATTATTCCAATAAGGATTAAATGATTGCATGGGATCTAGTACTGTACCTAATGGTCGGGGTTTCCATGGACATTTTTGAGATATAAAACAAACCAGTTCTTCATCCGTCCTTGCTTCTTCATATATAGCCTTAAGTCCTGGCAGTGAAGGGTATTATTTCATGGGGTGCTCCAGATCGCATTAAAGGAAGATTTCAACTCTGTCTAATGGGTAGTTTTTGATAGGGCATCTCTTTCTGCATTTAGGACAAAAGAAAACCAAAGCTCGATCTTCCTCCTCTTGCCTTTTCTTTGCTTGAAGTGCATCTAACTGCGAGCTCAGGAAACTGAGGATGTCGGCCTTGAAATCCTCCAAGAGGTTTCCAATCTCCACCCTTGAAACTCCTTCTCTTGAGGTCTTGGTGGTCCTGCTTACTGTGTCCCTAATTCCTCTTCCCAATCTGGAGGAATTCCTCGAATACCTTTTGCAGAGGTCGCATATTTCCACATATTTTAGTATGGATACATCCCCTGCACCCATCAAATTCAGAAGATCAATGCAATCATCTCTAATCCCACGTAGGAGAAAAATTTTCAATGTATCATCATTTAATCCATTATGTCTCGATCTTTGCAAATTATATTGAAATCTCTCCACATAGTCTTCTAGGTTCTCGTCCTCCTGCTGAGTCATTTTAAAAATTACTTCCTTCCGATCCTTGTCCTTGCAATATTCATGATATTTATCCAGGAAGACTTTCTTCATTTGAGCCCAAGTCGTTATACTGTCCCCTCCCAGCCCCATGAACCACCTCAGAGCCTGTCTTTTCAATGTGGCTGGAAAAAGTTTGAGCTTC
Source organism: Larix kaempferi (assembly GCA_027924585.1). NCBI lineage: Eukaryota > Viridiplantae > Streptophyta > Pinopsida > Pinales > Pinaceae > Larix > Larix kaempferi. The sequence continues at coordinate 25,862,015 of BSBM01000073.1, read as the reverse complement.
TGGTGATTTGTAATGTAATCATAGCTTCAGCAGAGGACATCAAATTCAAATAGGAACTTATCTGGGTCTTCACTTGCCATACCATGAAAATTGGGCAATGCCGAATGTGGAATATTCTTCATCTGGCTTGTAAGTGCAGATCTGGAATTTCCTATTGGAAATTCGAAAGTGACCGTTCCAGTACTTGATTCTCCATTGGTATTTCCTCTATGGGTCTCCTCCCTACAGGGAATGTGTTCTCCTTCGCCATCCATATTCACCATTAGATCTTCGAAAGTAGATGATCTGGTTGACGACGGAGATTCATCCAACAATTGTTCCTCACCTCCTTGATTATTAATACTGAGTTGCTCAGGAAACCCTTCTTTTTGAACAAACTCTTCTTCTTGGACGGGTTCTGTCACTAACAGATCCTCATCAGCATGCGTTGGTAAGACCGTTTCGTCGATGTGTGTGGTAGAATGATTAGGACTTTCAGTCTCTTGCTTAGAATTGCCGATAGAAGGTGACCTCCCTTGAATGTGTCCTCCTCTTATTGTACTTCCTGCACGGTTAGTACCTGGGGGGGTATCATATGCATATATGAGTCTACCTGTACTATATCTTACTCTACGCATGAATACTTTGCATGTTCCAGGATCACAGGGACTTGCGGCGGGAAATATTCTAATGAATTTGCCTGTGCGTCTTACTCGTCCCTCCTCTGAAATCACCCTAGACTATTTTCTAGAAAAAAATATATGTCACACACAATCCACTCAAAGAAAAAGAGAGAAATCGCAACTAGAACTGAAGATAATAAATTGAAAATACAATGTCCTTGGCAGCTCCCCGGTGACGGCGCCAAAATGATGAACTCTTTTATTCCTTTTTAATTAAATTGAAATAGAAAGATATTCATAAATTATCAACCTAGGGCCACGAAGGATTATGAGCTACCAAGCAAAATATATGCCAGACAATGCAACTCAGATGATCTTAACACAGAGGAAATCAAGGAATTACTAAATTGAAAGTAGGATGCAATCTTTTGGTGAATGGACTCCTAAGAAATTGCCAATTACAGAAAGAATCTTGCAATCAAATCCAAGCACTTAACTATTAGCTTCAAGAAATGTTCTGCTGTGATATAACATTCTGCTATGCTACAGAAAGTGATCAACATATAATAACACTCTGTCATATTACAGAAAGCAATTAATTTCCAATTCTAATTTAACAAATTAAGAAATTCCTAAGGGAAACAATTCGATAACCACAACTGAAATGAAGGAATTAAACAGGCTAGTTAAATTCTACAGTCTACCTTTACCCTTACGCATTAACAATAGAATTTCAATAATAATTTAATGCATCCATTCACTGCAGAGATGATTCCAATTCCACATTCACCATTCATATGTTCCTCTGTAACTGATAATAAAAATAACTATGCAAGCCAATCATGTCACTCATTAAAGAATTCACAGTCAGCTACACTCAACACACCAGTTCTGAATATCAAACAATTAAATCAAACAACACTGCATCAATATTTAATATATTAACTTGAACACTCATGCATAAAGGAAAGAAATCCTACTTATAACAACACCTGTTACAGAAGGGGGCCCTACCTTTGGCAACAGGAGCTGAACGGCCACTCAATCACACGAAATTGATCAACACATTCCAATCAAATAAACCAGAAATCCTTTATGTATAAGCCTGATACAGTGTTCAATATATCTTATGCAATTTGTGGCTAACCCTTCTGTAGAGTCCCAATGTCTTTTATACATCAACGCCTATGAGAGAAATATGAGAGATCGTATAGTTACATCAGGTTTCCAATTAAGGCCTATCTACATATCTTCAAAGAGATATTTTAGGAGCCTGCATCGTGGAAAGTGGAGACGATCCCAGAGATATCGGAGTGGTCAACTATGAGTCATCATAGACCCAAAGTACTGAATTAAGTACAAAATATCCAATCCTTGGATCGACTGCATCATCATCTGAACGTTGGGTAAGTAACCAAAATGATGTAAAGAAATACATCAACTTGATATCTTTGTGTAATAGCATCAAGACTGAAATGCATATCCTCTAGCTTTCATAACCCTTCATTATGCAACCTGTAGGTAAACTGATACTGAACCTGAAACACCACTTCTTTAGTAGGCAATAATGGCAACATAACTCTATCCAATCATAAGCAATCATCAAATATCAAATAGGACAAGATCAATCCTTACCAAAGCCAAAATGTGCAAGATGTAAGCAAGAGAGTTGGTGGTAATACAGGATTATGCCAAAAAGAGTCATAGACAAGGTAGAATAAAGGAACAAAAAAGGTCATATGCACAGCCCGTCAGTACTCTCAAATAAAAATATTTGATTATGACTCTGCAACATTGGGCTGCAAGAGGGTACCTGGAATCCTTTGTCACGCATCCTATAATATGCTAAGGCCATACACTCTGCAGTTTCTTCAACAATATCCCACTAAGAACAATATGTGGCTTTCTGAATTATCTTGGGACTCAAATGCAAATTCAATTTTAATTTCTCATGCACAACAGATAAGTAGACATCTGGAAAATATTCCAAGAACCATTGTTTAACTAGCCAAGATAGTTCTATGTAAGCATGTGCTTGTAATATAACATCTATGTTGTGGGCAAGGAAATTAATCATCAAAATGCAATGACATATTGGTGATGTCTCATAGAAGGTCTGGTGAGATAAACATGGAAATTACAAAATCAATTGAAGAATTCCATTTGCAAGTCACTAAAAAATATGCATAGGGAATAAAGATTATAAAGAATCTTTGAATCATGCTAAAACGTATAACATAATGAGACATTTTTGGGAAAATATTAAGGACCATCTCATAAATTTATCCTGTTGCAATTAACTTCTACTTTCTCCTATTTTACTGCATATTACTTTTGGTCTTTTTGTTATTTTATGCATGCAAGAATTAGAAGAGGAAATAGGTATTCTGCAACAAACATGATAACTTACGAGTAAAGATGGCCACTAACATCAATGACAGAAGCAAGGTTGCACTCTAAGATCTGCATTCCCCAACTAGGTGTTCTTTCATAAAGAAGGGAAAGTAAAGGTTCGAAATTGCAATGCTTTTTGACTAACCTGACATCTGCCACATTCTCCTCATCTACTTTCACAGTTCTAGTATAGACAAGTAGGATAGTGCAATTTGGAAGACAAACGACCTCTCTATAGACCTTTTTTGTACCATTTTCATTGTTCCTTGATTTAACAAAGCATCACCCAAAGATCCAAATGTTCTGCTTGGGAATAATATAACTAGAGGGAAATAAAGATGATCATCTAGCTGCTAAAAAAACCAAGTGTGCAAACAATGAACTCCCATCTGACAAGACCAACAAGAGGTCATACATCTCATCATTATCAAATGCCTTCTTCATTCTTCTTCCAAATTTATTTGGAAATCCAAATATACCGAAGCAGGACATGTTGTGTGTTGCATACCCTTGTAAACCAGGAGCAAGGCTATTGTCAGCAACCAATTTCTGAAACTGCCTGATTGATAACCAGTTTCTGTTTCTTCACATTCAACCTTTTCCATAGAACCTTCAACATGGATATCTTGTCTGACATTCTGAGCAAAGACTGAATCTGGAACCAATTTTGTGAAGGGTGAGTGGGTAAGAAACAATATTAAATTGCTTCCTTTTCAATCTTGTGTTTCATCCCAACAACAGATTCTCCCATGTGTTGCACTAACAACATGAATAGATACATTTTATCTTGCAACTTTGACTTCATTGTCATAGCAGAACTTAATAGCATGGGACAATATTTCCAGTACATTATATTTATGTAAAGTCCAACTATACAGTTCCAAGCTTGAAAAACTTGCCAAAGACATCAAGCTTACTACCATCAAAATATCATCAAATACATCATTTCCATTGTTACAAGCTCCTAGTGCTACAGTATTCAAAAAAGATTGTAGCCACTCATGACCAAATGGCTCCAGAGCTTCAGCTAGAAAAAATTGTTCTTGTGAAGAAACATATTTGAAAGGCGAATAAACAAGAAATAGGACAACCCTGCAAAATAGGTTCTCTCTCAGATATATCAGGTACTTCCTGTGTAGGTTGCTTCCCGATTTCTTGTTGGACATGAAGCTGACCACATCTATGAATAGTTCTTAACCCAATTTTATGGTCATATTTGCAAAACATGTGTTAGCATCCAATTATTATAAGTTCCTATATCATGAGGTCTTAGTTTTAAATTACGACTAATTTACTTTTAAACACTAATCAACCCAAAATAGATATGGAAGAAGAACCCCAAACAAATATGGAAAATATGAGAGAAGGAAAAGAAAAATACCAGGCAAATGAAATAAGCCTTAAGAGTGACTCTTTCTTTGCAGCAATAGTTGAATCAATATTTGAGCCATACTCAAGCTCTTGGTTAGGGAATGTATATGCTAATTGGCTATAATTTCCAAGATGTTTCTTCTCGAGTACAAGAAACTTGAAGAAATAGTTCCTTGTATTTTAGTGTATAGGTTTCATCCAGGAATCCCATCAAGCATATTCCCCTTTGGTGTAGATATGTGTGCCCTATTTCTGAATTCCAATAGTTTACATAATCAAAATGCATGTAGGATCATTGAAAGCAAGAAAGCATATCTATAACAGCCTTATGAATATCACTAACACATATAATTTGTGGGAATTCTGAGGGAGGCCCCAATACCCAACCTGAGAAATCCTTAGGGTACTACTTGCATGCAAGTTTTATGCTTATCCCACTTCCCCTTTTTTCACCTTGAACATATGACCATTTGAGGTACACGTAGCCTATTTGCTTGTGCCGAAACTACCAAACAGGTTGTGACTAGCCCAACCATCGGATATTTGGGATCCATCTCAGTGGACATATTTTGCTTCTAACATGATCCCTTTTTCATGAATCCGTTGGGGACATTTCCATATCTCATTTGTTTTGCATGCATCCCAAACTTATATTGAGGATCAAACTCACCATCTCTGAGTTGTACTCTTTGGTCCATTGATCTTAGTAATTTCCCCTATCCTTCAATACAGAAAACAAGATAGAATAGAATTAGTTATTCATTGAATCCCTTTGGTAGGTGTTATAGTTAATTTCCTATGTTATTATCCCTTGGATTAGGGAGCCATAAATGCCACCAATATTTATTTCACATGCCTTACTCTTTAGGGTTTTGGAAAGCAATTTTAGAGTTTTGGCATAAGGAAATTTTATAACATCTTGCAAACGGAAACCTTCCAACAATTTTCCACTGTTAGGGTACACAGGGTACTCCCAAAAGACCGAACACCTAGAGAAACCACTTCACAAAAACAGATCACAGATTGATACACCGATTTTTTGACGTGGTTTAAACCCTCGAGAGGGAAACACACCATGACCCCGGCCAAATAGCTTCTACGGAGCAATTTATTATGCAAAGAAAGAAAGTTACAAATGAGATTCTCATAATCGATCAACTTTCCAATGACCCTCCATGCTCTTTAAATAGAGATCATGGACCAATCGGGTGTTAAGCCATGAATCAAGGGTAGGTATGATCTAAGAGAAGTTGAGCCGTCGGATCACTTTATGTCTAAAACATATCGTGACCATTGGATTTAAGTATTTACAAATGCATACTAATGCATGCTAAAGAAACACACTTTACCTAACGGATCTATTACACAAGTTGATCTTAACTAAATCCTAACTGTCTAAATATCCTAACATCCCCCCTTAAGAACAACTTGGGATAGGATTGAAGGATTTACAAAAGTGACACTATTAGGAGAAGGAAGGAGGCATTAGATCCTATCCCCCCTTAATGACAAGTTCCTGAACTCCTAACATAGATCGAAGTTTAGAAAACTTCGCTTCTGTAAGAGACTTGGTGAAGATGTCTGCAACTTGATCATCTGTAGGACAAAAGAGCACTTCAAGAACACGATCATGAATAATATTTCTGATGAAGTGCATATGTAGCTCAATGTGTTTGCTGCATTGATGTAGGACTGGATCTTTGGCAAGTTTGATGGCACTTTGATTGTCGCACCAAAGTGGAGTAGGTTGTTGTTGCTCAAATCCAAACTCTGAAAGGATATGTCGAAGCTATAAAGCTTACTGACTAGCATTAACTGAGGCTCGATATTCTGCCTCTGCTGAAGAAAGAGCAAGAGCTTGTTTTTTCTTGCAAGCCCAAGTGATAGGTCCAGATCCCAGACTGAAAACATAACCTGCAGTAGAATTTCGATCATCAGGATTGCCGACCCAATCTGAATTAGTGAAACCAACCAACAAAGGTTCCCCCCCTGTATTGTAATGAATCCCAAACTGAATTGTATCTCGAATATATTGAAGTATTCTTTTAGTTGTTTTCCAGTGACTTTCATGAGGTGTTTTCATATAACGGGAAACACGACCAACGGCAAAGGAAAGGTCAGGACAAGAATGAGTCAATTATAAGAGACTACCAACAAGCTGACGATACAAGGTGGCATCTACTTCAGGTGAAGTACAAGTGGCAGAAAGTTGACTCCAGACTGGAAGGGAGAAGGGGCTGGTGTACAATCTTCCATGTGAAAGCAACGAAGAAGGTCAAAAGCATACTTAGACTGAGAAATAAAGATTCCTTCTTTGATTTGCAGGACTTGGAGACCAAGAAAATAATGCAAATGTCCTAAGTCTGACATTTCAAAATTTTGCTTAAGAGTGGATTTTACGTGGGTTATAAGCTTAGGGTCACTACCAGTAAGAATAAGGTCATCAACATATAGAACAAGTATGATGAGATGGTTTCCTACTTTCTTGGTATATACATTGGGGTCAGAATGGCATCTAGAAAAACCAGTGTCAAGGAGAAAGCTATCCATTTTGGCATACCAAGCTCTAGGAGCTTGCTTAAGGCCATATAAGTATTTCTTAAGGCGATAGACAAGGCTAGAGTTATTCTGAACATATCCAGGAGGTTGTTCCATGTAAATTTCCTCCTGTAAATCACCATGTAAGAAGGCAGACTTGACATCCATTTGATGGACTTCCCAGTTGTGTAAGGCTGCAATGGAAAGAACAAGGCGGATGGAGTTCATTTTTGTGATAGGAAAAAAGGTTTCATTGTAGTCAATCCCTTCAACTTGGGAAAAACCTTTGGAAACTAACCTTGCCTTAAGTCTTTCAACACTTCCTTCTGATGCATACTTAGTTCTGTAGACCCATTTACATCTGACAAGTTTTCTTCCTTTTGGAAGAGGTACAAGATTCCAAGTATCGTTCACCATTAAGGAACGATATTCTTCATCCATAGTTGCATCCCAATCTAGATTTCCTGAAGCTTCTGCAAAGGTTTCTGGATTATGATTCTCGGAAACTTGAGCCGAAAGAGAAGAGGCTCGCTGAAACTGAGAACGTGTTCGACGTTGATCTCTAGGGTCATCGACAAGATCATTAGCTGCTTCACATGTTGAACGGACCCATCGAGGAAGCACTTGTGCTAGTGCAACTTGAGGAACATGAGCAGGCGGAGGTGGATTTTCATCCTCACTGTCATCATCAGAAACTGGAGTTGGAAACTTGTCAAGGAAGTTGGAAGAAGAAGAAGAAGGCACAATCACCGAATCAGGCTCGCAGGCCAAAGATGGCACAATCGTCGAGTTAGGCTCGCAGGCCAAGAGATTTTCATCAAATTTAACATCTCTTCTAATGATTACATCATGAGAATGTGGTTGAAGAAGTCTATAACCTTTTACATCTTCAGAATAACTAACAAATATGCACTTTTCACTTTTAGGCTGCAATGCTTTCCGTTTTTCATCCGGAATGTGAGCCCATGCTTCACTACCAAACACACGGAAATGACTTACAGCTTGTTTAATTTACTCGATGCTTCTTCCGGTATGATACCTTGTAATGCTTTAGTGGGGGTGCGATTAACTATGTAATTTGCACAATTAATGGCTTCAGCCTAAAATTGAAGACTTAGTCCCTTAGATTGGATCATACAATTAGCCATTTATTTTAAAGTGCGGTTCTTCCATTCAGCTACAAAATTTTGTTTTGGTGTATGTGGAATAGTGTGTTGTTGTTGGATTCCTTGTTTAGTGCAGAAAGTAGTGAACTTTTTGTTAACATATTCTCTTCCATTGTCATATCTTAACTTAATAATTTGATGACCAGATTGTTTTTCAACAAGGGCATTGTAGGCCAAGAACATGTTAAAACTTCACTCTTAAGTTTTAGTAAATAAACCCAAGTGCGTTTAGTGTAATCATCAATGAAAGTTAATAAATATTTTAAACCAAAAAAGGAAGCATATGGGAGAGTAAGGAAACAGATGGGAGAGGACCACACAAGTCACTATGCACAAGCTCCAAGGGAATCGAGGCGTGCCAAGAGGCACGTTTGTCAAAACTGTCCCGATGATGTTTTTCGAGTACACAGCCGGAACAAACACCATCCCTGCAAGATACCATCGGAAGACCTGTCACCATATTATCTTTACATAGTTGTTGCAATGAGCAATAATTTAAGTGACCAAATCTGTCACGTCCCCTCTTATGATACCAGTTAGATGGAGAGGATCGTGATGCTAAAACCGGGCATCTAGCCCCATGAGCCTTAAGTAAGCATTCACATAATATAAAAGAACATATGGAAATGTATAATATAAGAAAAACACAGCGGAAGTAATATCAACTACACATTCATCATACATTCAATATATTCATCAAATAAATAATTGCAAGTTAACACAGGAGAATACTTATCTTATAACAAAGTAGTCCCAAGCAACTCGCTATGCAACTACGACGTTCCACCCAACCATAGGCCAGTTGTGCTTATCAACCTCTTGATACAACTGCCACCCCCCGAGCTGGGCATGATTTCTACAAGGAACCAGGGAACAACAGACTCACACATAGCCAAGCATACACCAAAATGAGCCAAGCCAATCTACAATTGGGTTTATTAGGCTGCTAGGAAATGGAAAGGAAGAATTGCTAAGCTAGTGAGCCCAAGCACAGAGCCAGGGATACCTCTACAAGATCTATCTAGCTTGGCACCCACAATACCTATACACCCAACACAAGGAAGTATTCTTTTCACTGCTGTACAGTCCCTCAAGCCATACCTTCCCCATCTAGTGCTCTCGGGGTGTGCATAGAAGAGTAGCCAAAGCCCTCTTGATCTTCTTGAGAGGTTACTCCCTCCACTACGTTTATCAAGCCAATTCTATCCACTACCACTCCAAGTTTCTTGCTCACAGGTTCAAATCAAAACCGAGATGCACATAACAGCAGAACCACACTTATTGGGCATGATAAAAACGTTTCTTCAGTGGGATGCCCAAAGAGGGGGTTTTCATTAGCTTCAAAAAAACGTGGGAAACCCAAAAATGAAACTGGAAGTTGGGGAACAACCCTAGGAAGCCAAATCCGTTTTCAAAAAAACGTCCATGGACATTCTGGGGCAAAAACGGCCTCCATAACAGTCCCAAATCGTGGTCCTTCTATCCCAGTTGCTGTATAATGCAAAAACGAGCTCCCAGGCATGGAAAAATGCAGGAAATTGGTAAAAACGTGATGAGGAAAGACTCAGTAGTTCAGACTACGTGAGAGAGGAAAGACTATGGGTTCGGAATGGCTTTAGGCACCCATTCGTAGGTGTTTTCTTGCCCAAGGAGACAAAATACAATTTCCCAGGTTGATGGCTTGCCCATACACGAAATTGGCTGCCATACCTCTCCATTCCCAAGGCATTAACTGCCTCAACCAACTCTTGAAAGAATTAAATGATTGGGTGCCTAACCCAAAATGGGTAGTTGGTGGTTTATGGGTTTTCTCATTGACACATGATTAACACCATCGGCTCAAGGGTTTGAATAATTTCCCTCCCTATTCCTTGTAGAATCATGCCCCCATCTCTTTGTTGCATAGCATATCCAGTTGTGGGTTTTTCATTAAAATTCGTATTTACATGATGTCTTAATTTACATTGTGCCTATCTAGCACAAGAACCATATGCATCTATTGCCGGTACATAAAAATGCTAAATCAATGGTGGGGCCTTGGCCTTGAGCTCCTCACCATGATTAAATATCAATATTTACATCATTTACGATTTAATGCGAAGGGGGTCAAAATGGGGACGTGACATTCCCCTCCCCTTACATTAGCACTGTCCTCAGTGCTCATCAAAATTGAACAAAAATGGATATGCCACCCTCATGGCATCCTCCAGCTCCCATGTAGCCTCATTGGGACCGTAGTGCTTCCATTGCACCTTTACCTGTCTGATGGCTCAGTTCCGGAGCAATGTTACCTTCTTGTCTAGGATGCACAACGGATCGATTTGGAATTCTCCCTCGGGTTCCACCTAGATCACATCCCAATTAATCACATGGTTAGGATCATGTACATATTTCTTAAGCAAAGATACATGAAATACATTATGAGCTTTAGTGCTAGCAGGAAATGCAAGTCTATATGCAACTGGCCCTATTCTTTCAAGCACTTCAAATGGCCCACAATATCTAGGTGATAGCTTGGCACAACTCCCAAGCTTCAAGGAACTCTTCCTTGATCTCACTCTAGGATACACATGATCCCCAACACTGAATTCCCTATGGATTCTATGCTTATCTGCATAGCTTTTGTGTCTATCCTGGGCTGCTTTTAAATTTTGCTGGATCTTTGCAACCTCTTGTTCCATTTCCTTAAGCAATTCTGGCCCAAGTACAATTCTGTTCACTGGATTGTCCCAAGTCATTGGTGTCCTACTCCTTCTGCCGTACAAAGCCTCATATGGACTCATTCCCAATGATTCTTGCTACCCATTATTATATGCAAACTCTACCAGGTGTAGATAATCCTCCCACTTGGATGGCTTGTCCATTACATACATGTGAAGCATGTCTTCAAGCACCTGATTTATTCTTTCTGTTTGCCCGTCTATTTGAGGATGGTACACGGTGCTAAAGTTCAACTGTGTACCCAAATCTACAAAGAGACCTTTCCAAAAATTGGAAGTGAACTTGGTATCCTTGTCAGAAATTATTGCCTTAGGCAACCCATGTAATCTGAAAATTTCCTTCATGAAAATATTTGCAATGGCATCGGCTTTATGTGTGGACTTAACCGGTATGAAATGTGTTGCCTTTGTTAACTTGTCCACCACAACCATGATGGAATCATGTTGTCTCATAGTCAATGGCAATCTTGTAATAAAATCCATGGAAATTATTTCCCATTTCCATTCTGGAATTGGCACTGGGTGCAATAAACCTGCGGGGTGTTGGTGTTCAACCTTCACCTGTTGACATTTCATGCACTTCGAAATCTATTCAGCGACATCCTTCTTCATCCCTGGCCAGAAATAATATTTTCTTGCGGTAGCAATTGTTTTCTGATATCCTTGGTGACCAGAGTATGGAGCTTTATGGATTTCATCCATAACAATCCTCCTCAAATCTGCCGCATTTGGAATATAGAATCTATTCTTATAAGTAAGAAGTCCGTCTTCCTCCAAATGATAACCCTCATACTTCTTGCCAAGGTCTTGCTGCTGCAATTTGTCCTTTATCTGTACGTACACTTCATCCTCAGCAATATGGTTAACAATATGCTGCTTCAAATATGGTTGGCAAGTACTAAGTGCTGCCACATACATTTCATGTACCTTCCTACTGAGTGCATCAGCCACCTTGTTTTCTTTCCCTTTTATGTGTTTGATTTCAAAATCAAATTCACACAAAAATTCCAACCATCTAACCTGCCTAGCATTTAAAGTTGGCTGATCAAACAAGTATTTCAGACCACAATGGTCTGTCCTTAGCTTAAATTTTCTTCCCATTAAGTAATGCCTCCACATATTTAAAGCATGTACTATGGCTACAAGTTCTATATCATGAGTAGCATAGTTCTTCTCATGCTCCTTCAACTTTCTTGACTCATAGCATATCACGTGGTTGTCTTGCATAAGAACTCCTCCAAGTCCTTGATTGCATGCATCGGTACACACCACAAAGTATTTTTCTGGGTCTGCAATTTTCAAAATTGGTGCACTTGTGAGAAGATTCTTCAACCGTTGAAAACTTTCCTCACATCTTGGTGACCATTCAAACTTTATCCCCTTCTTTTGCAAAGAAGTGATCGGTTTGCAACCTTGGAGAATCCTTCGATAAACCTCCTGTAGTAACCAGCAAGGCCCATAAAATATCTCACATTAATCACATTCCTTGGAGTTGGCCAATTCATAATGGCTTCAATCTTCTCAGGTTCTACAGATATTCCTTCGTCAAAAATGATGTGACCCAAATAATGAATTCTATCTTTATAAAAGTCACATTTTCTCAACTTTGCATACAGCTTATGCTCCCTTAGTAATTGCATTGTCATTCTCAAATGTTCTTCATGCTCTTCTTCATTCTTGGAATAGATGAGAATGTCATCTAGGAATACAAGAACAAACTTGTCCAAATACTTGCTAAAAACATTATTCATGAGACACATGAATGTAGTTGGTGCATTTGTGAGACCGAATGGTACCACTACAAACTCATAGTGTCCATACCTCGTTCTAAAGACTATCTTATGAATATCTTCTTCTTTGATTCTTACCTGATGGTAACCAGACCTCAAGTCAATCTTTGAAAATACCTTTGCTCCTCTCATTTGGTCAAAAAGGTCATCAATTCGAGGCAATGGGTATTTGTTCTTCACAGTGACTTTGTTCAACTTCCTGTAGTCAACACATAACCTGAGTGTTCCATCTTTCTTTTTCACAAATAGAACAGGTGCTCCCCACGGGGACACACTTGGCCTAATATATTTCTTTTCTAGCAACTCTTGTAATTGCATTTTCAATTCTAGCAATTCCGGTGTACTCATCCTGTAGGGTGTCTTAGACACTAGTGCCGCTCTTGGCACAAGTTCAATTGTAAAGTCAATGTCTCTCTTTGGAGGGGGTCCTGGAATCTCATCAAGAAAAACATCCCTGAATTCTTGCAATACATGATAGTCCTCCAATTTAAGAGTTTCATTCTCTACTGCCTCTAAAATGTGGGCTAAATACAATTGACATCCTTTCCTACAGAACTTCTTCAGCTGCATGGCTGGAACCTATCTAACAGAAGTCACCTTTGGAATTCCTTTTACAACCCTCTGGTTTCCTTCTTCATCCATGCATTCAAATGTTTTGTTGTAGCAGACAAGTTTAACCCTGTGTGCTTCTAACCAATCCATCCCAATGAGAATATCATAGGAACCAAGTGGCAAAATATTCAGATCTGCATAAGTGAATAGCCCATCCATCTCTAATGGACATTTCTCTACTATTTCACTAACTTTTCTCTTGGTTCCAGTGGCTAGTTGAACTAACCATGATTTACTATGCTTTAATTTCTTGAAAGCACAAATCTCAACAATTCTAGGAGTGACATAACTGTGAGTAGATCCAGGATCAATCAAAATAGAAACAGATTGCTTGGCAATCTTACCTTCAACTTCAACCACGGTTGACTGATGATCTTCTTGGCGGTCGTCTAGTGCTGCATAGATTCTAGGGATTGTCCTTGCAACTTGACCCACAGTTTCATCTCCTTGGATGTTGTGAACTTGATTTGGATTCCCATTCCGATGTGGACAATTCCTAAGCATGTGGTCCCCTCCACAACCCCAACATTGAAGTGGTTCTCTTGGTTCCTTTGAATCTCTTGGCTTGTCTCCCATCATCCTAGTTGGCTTAGTCACAACCTGAGATGGTTTCCTTTGTTGATTCCGGAATTGAGGAGGCTTGAACCCCTTCTTCCTTTGATCAAACTTTTCATTTTTCCTATCCTTCCATGCCTTATGGAATTCTGGTTTGCTTCTATTTTGATCAAAGCAATACTTGGCCTTTCTTATGGCCTCCTCTAGAGTTTGAGGTTCATCTAACTCAATTCTATCTTTATATGACTGGGGCAGTCCACTTAGGAAATGCTGAATTTTCACCTTATCATCTCGAATATACCTGACATATCTTAGCAGCTCCAAGAATTTGTTTGCATATTCTTCCATGGTCAATTGTCCCAATCTCATCTCATGGAACTCTTTGATCTTATCATCATAGTACCTATCAGAGAGGTACTTCTGCTTGAAGTATTTCTTGAACTGCTTCCACACAATCTTCCTTTCGTTGATCTTCTTCACTTTCCTGATGTGTTCCCACCATATAGATGCTCTTCCATTCAAGTTGAAGATGGCTACACTTGCCTTCATATTTTTCGAGTAGTCTTGGACTTGAAAATATTTTCTCATCCAAAGAAGCCAAGCTTCAGCTTCTTGACCAGACTTTATCTCTCCATCAAATGTAGGAGGTTTCGCCTTCTTAAATTCCCCATGCGAACTGTTCTTGTAGTGCCTCTTCCTCTTGCTTCTGCGAGATGAAGAGCTTGAAACCTCAATGGATTCTTCAGAGTAAGATGATTCATTAGAAGAGATTTCTGGAGTATATGTTCTATCTGTAGAAACTCTTCTTGAGCTATTAGCCCTCTTACGAGAATTCCTTCTAGAATTACTCCCACCCCTTTCTGGATTTGATGTCTGATGCCCAGAGTTTATTTTCTTTTGGATGTCTGTTAAACTCTGCAGCATGGCTGCATTCAACTGATTTTGTTCTTCCTGAGCTTTAATCATCCTTTCATTATCTTCTCTACAGCTTTGCAATTCCACCCTTAGGCTTCTCATGGTGGCTGCAATACCCAGAGGAGTCTCTTGATTTCTTCTCCCATTAGATTATGTTTCAGCATTTTCAACGTGTATGTTCTCCCCCATGGCATCTGTCTCAGGCTCATAGGGACCCTGTGCATCATCCATAATGTTGATTTTCTTGGCCCAACCAAGATCCAAAACTTTTCAACTGTACTATCTAGAGTGTTTCCCTGATGTAACTGTGATTCTGCAAAATGTGTTCATCAACACAATTGTTAGCTACATTATATTCTCAGAATTCATAACTTACTTTCATGCACGTGGGAAAATGTTATATTGACAATTTGTCAGATCATAGAATTTTCTCATAGTCAACGACATATGAGGGGGGACGACGGGGGTCAAGGGGGGCTTGCCCCCTTGTGGCTTCCCTGCGCCACTACAGGGCGGGTCGAGGGCAGCGCCCTCGTTTTTTTTTTTTTTGGTAAATATTTCCATTTCGCGCAATCTGGTGCATAAGTTCCATGGCAATTTTTCCATTTTCGGCACCTGAAAAACTGAGGGAAAAGGTGATGACCCAAAGTTGTTAAACTTGTACAACCTGGTAATATCATCAACAATTCCAGTAGCTAGGACCTATTGAGGATCTTTAAAATCCTTGATTACAACTTGGTGAGGTGTAAACGTCACAGTTTTACCTTCACCGGAATGAGTGATTTGATAGACTGATAACAAATTGCAGGAAATTCTTGGAACACATAGTACATCACTGAAATGACCATTATCTACTATAAATGTTCCAGCTCCTACAACACTTAGAGATCTATCATCACCAACAAATATTTGTTTGGTGTTACATTCATGCATAGTAGAAAAGATGGCTTAATCCTTAGCCATATGATAAGATGCTCCAGAATCAATGAGCCATTCATTTGAAGTAGAAGAAGAAGATGCATTATAAGAATAACCAGAAGCACAAAGTGCATGTCCATGAGAGTTAGATTCTGAAGGTGAATCTAGGATGATGTGCTGCTTCTTCATTGTTGCTTCCAAGGCTACCATCTTCTTGAAACACTTAGATTCATCATGCTTATCTTTTCCACAATAGTTGCAATGACGCTCAGTATTCTTGCCTTTTGGCTTGGATCCTTTGTCATTTTTTAAAGAATGAACTGACTGAGAGGGTTTGGGACCCTTGTTTGACTTATTATTGCGAAAATTTTGTTTCTTGGGAGGCTTGGACTTTTCTTTCTGTTGGGACAATAAGGCTTTCCCAGATGTATCTGCATTGTTAATTATTCCAAGATGGATGAGCTTATCTTGCTCTCTAATCAATGAATCACAAAATGATTCAAAACTAGGTTCTTGATAGCTAGCTACATTCAAGGATTCTTTCATGGAGTAAAATGTAGATACAAAAACAGAATATGCAAGTCCAAGTTTGGAAAGAATATGATAAATGTATTGTTTATCTTCCCTCTTAATCTTGCATTCTTCACATAAGAGTTTAAGAGTTTTATACTTAGATAAATAATCTTGTATGCATGACAAATCACTTGGATTTAAAGAAATCAACTCATTTTCGAGTTGGTGACCTCGAATTTCATTGTGTTTACCAAACACAGATTCCAACTTGTCCCAAGCAGCATCAGGTTCATCAATTCCAGATATGTGGAATCGCAAATTAGTAGAGATTGACATCCCAATCAATCCACGAGCTTCATCACATCTATTTGCCCATATTGTTTTCTTCTCATCATCAGTGGGTTATGTTTCTTTCCTGAGGTAATTCTGAAAAGTCCCCTTCTTCGTAGAACATCCTCCATATGAGATTGCTATGAGAAATAGTTGGAACTGGTAAGTAGAATATCAAAAGGGACGGCCATACTGTAAATTAATGGCTATAAAAATAGAAACCAATAGTCTGGATGCGAAGAGCTCGAAAAAATAGGCAGTTTAAAAAAAACGGCACTGAAAACTGACTCCGTATGATGAAGTTATGCTTGAACAAAGAAAAAGTTGAAGATGTCCCCAATAGTGACGTGATAGATAGCGAATGACCAGCTAAAAAAAAGGGACCCCCCCTCTTCCCAAGATGAACCTTTGACAATCACTTTACAAGAAAGTTGCTTTAAGTAAATCACTTTTATAAAATAAGTGATTTCACTTTTACAATGATGTTACTTTAAATAGTGCAACAATAAAAATGAACTTAAGTGACTCACTTTTTATTTTTATTTTTTATTTTTTATTATTTAAGTGAGATGCACTTTTACAATAAAGTAACTTGAAGATAGAAATTGCATACACTTTTTCTTTTAAAAGTAACTTCCTAAGACTTGAACTCAAGACCTATTAAGGAATAAAGCAACTTTGAACCAAGTGATTTAGATTAAAATGTATGTAAAATACGAGAATGAGGAAGGGGGCTTTTTTATTTACTCTTCTTGCTCGGTTTCCGTTCTTGCATTTTTTCCTGCAAATCACACCATAAACCAAAACAAAACAAAAATTCCACGTTTCTGGGGTTAGATCTCGTTAGCTTCCCCGGAAAGTCTATGTTTTCTCTCTGTTTCTGATTTGCCGAGATCGCACAAGGTGCACGGCAAAGAGCATATGCAGCCGAGAAAAACCTTTTCCCTGTATATTTTGATTCGTCGAGATCGCACAAGGTGGACGACAAAGAGCATACGCAGACAGGGAAAGCAACAATCCGAAACTAAAAAAATCTAATAATAAAAACTGATAAAATATGAGATTTTTTTCCTTTTAAAACAGAAATAAAAAAGACGTCACTGTAACATTATACCTTCAGATCTGATGAAATAAGCGTTTATGAAGCAACCGAGAACCGTTTTCGATCAAACGAAAACTGTTTCCCAATGGAAACGGTGCTCCGGACGCAATGGAACACCTCCCATAGTCCAGAAATGCACAAGAATACTAGAACCAGAAACTCTTTCAAGTTTCGGCAACAATAGTTCAAAATCTAGATCATAACCGGAAGCGGCTCTTCATAAAAGCTCTGATACCATGTTCGGGTACATAGGGTACTCCCAAAAGACTGATCACCTAGAGTAACCACTTCACACAAACAGATCACAGATCAATACACCGATGTTTTGACGTGGTTTAAACCCTCGAGAGGGAAACACTCCACGGCCCCGGCCAAATAGCTTCTACGAAATAATTTATTATGCAAAGAAAGAAAGTTACAAATGAGCTTCTCATAATCGATCAACTTTCCAATGACCCTCCATGCTCTTTAAATAGAGATCATGGACCAATCAGGTGTTAAGCCACCGATTAAGGGTAGGTATGATCTAAGAGAAGTTGAGTCGTCAAATCACTCTATGTCTAAAACATATCGTGACTGTCGGATTTAAGTATTTACAAATGCATACTAATGCATACTAAAGAAACACACTTTACCTAACGGATATATTACACAAGTTGATCTTAACTAACTCCTAACTGTCTAAATATCCTAACATCCACATGTCAAACTGGGAGAACCATCCACCTGCTCAAGGTTGTTCTTCATTCACCACTCTTTCACCCATCAAAACCTTGGAACACCCCCACCACTGCATGCTTGGAACCATGACATCGCAACATTTACCTGCCATACATAGAAGTTGCTAATTATAGACATGCCCAACAGAAATCTTCCTTCAATAAAACAAAAAGCAAAAGGCAAGAAAGACTGATCATGAAAGGAGGTAACATCAGGTTATCTTCTAAAAAGGAAAAAATCAAAAAGCAGTTTCAAAAAACAGTTTTGATGGACTCGCTTTTTTATAAGGAGCATGGATATACATTGGACTCACTTTTTCACAAGGATCATGGATATACATATTACAAACATCTATGTCATGTGGCACCTGGATCTTGGGCTCTTGGATTTGTTTTGCCAAGAATAGCAGTTTTCTTGGACTTTGGTGAAGCTGACTCTGGAATAGGCTCTGATCAATGTTAGTGTCTGAATGCACCTTCAAAATGGAATCTTGCTGGATCTCAAGTTTGAACCCTCCAGTAGGGAAAGAACAACTAGGTGTTAACAAGGGACAAACCAAGTCCAAGGTTGCTCCCATCAGTATTATGTTGTAATAAAAATACCAAAAGTTGGTGTGGGAATGCGTCCATCAGTGACAAACTTTTTTATGTGGGTGCAATAACAGCAATGAAGAATACCCAAATACAAGTAAAACATAAGAAGGCAAGTTTGCAATCATAGTGGAAGAAGACTTATAAAGGTAGATATGGTCCAAAATTGGAATGTACATGCACAAGTAAAAATGATTTGGGAAACTAACAGGTAAAAACGATCTCCTTATCAATTCCTCCTTGCTGAGAGGAGATCGTCCCTAATTTATGTTGCAGCCAGGGGTACACACCTTCCAACAAAGTATGAAATAATCTTCAGGCTTTGTGTATTTGGGGTTTTAGTATAAACCAATGGTAGAAAACTTTTGGATGGCCTTTGTACTTAAAAAAAACAATAGAAGCATGTGGGAATTAGAAAGGAGAAGCACCAATGAGGTTGCCTTAGCTCATGAAATTATTCGTTCATGTTGGTGTCTACAAGAGGATATCTAGAGGAGATGAAGATGTTGGAGCATCTATAGAACAAGGAGTATGGAGTGTGGACATTGTTGCAAGAGGAGTGTAAAAAAATGTCGAAGGAGTAAAAATCTCTTAATTTTAGACCAGTGGTTACTCGAGAACTTGTTGTAGGGTTTGGAACATGACCATCATGTCTTCCATCATTTTGGTATGAAACTCTTGTTGTTGTGTGAGGGTTTCAATGAAGAGTGAATTTGTAGGAATTGAGCAATGCTAGAATTGTGGGAGTTGACAAAGTCTCTAAAAGAATTGCACGGAGCCATATTGTGGGTCTGGAAGAAAATTTTATGTCATTTTGAAACTAGAAATGAACTTGCGTTGAAGTTGTGTATATAATATTTCTACTTACTCTTGATGTGTCTCATCCATGTAATTTGGTATCTTGATAAAATGTTACTAAATTCCAATGCTGATTATTTTTTTGTAGGATGAAAAGTATTGGCCATTGATGCCCCCATTACCATCATATCGATATGGAAGAGAGAATCCTGGGACGCGTTATGGCATTCTAATTCATGGGAAACATATTCAGGATGTTGTGATTACTGGTTAGAATTGATCTATTTTTCCCATCTCCATCTAAACTATCTCATGTGATGCAAATTGTAATTTTGTTTATAAAATTTAGATGTTCCTTTCTGGTTATATTTCATAAAGATTCATTATGTTGCCATACATTTTCTTATAGGAAAATATCCATCATTCATATTGAGGTTTTTGTGACATGGTACAGCTGATAACTGTCTCGTCTTTAAAACCTATTTTGTTAGTAAAAATGATGCTAAAGCTTCTCATATGGGAGAAGATTTATTTCCTAGAGGGAGGGAAACTGTTTTGCTTCTTATTCATTTTGACCTTCTAAGTTTTTTATTTCTGCGAGTTAAAAATCCTTTGCAATGCAGGCCCACTCTTATCTTGATTACTTTGCTAACCATATTTTTTTCTATCTTTGCCTGGTGGGGCTTTCGGATAGTTTCTTCTTGTTGTAATAGTGGTTTTACAACTAGATTCAAAGTTGAGTTTGTATTAGTCATTGCAAATTAAATGATAGTCATAACAAAAGCAGTCTCCATATTATTGGCAATGATGGATAATAATGACTGAAATTGGATCTCTATGGAGGTTGAAGAAGTACCATACCACAATATCTTAATTTGGTGGAAGTACATGTTGACATTATGCCACCACATAAATCTTTGTGACTTAACTGTTCAATTGCTGAGAGTTTCTATGGGAATATATATAAAGAGAAAGTGGCATTAAGTGGTTGGAGTGGCTCAGCACCCTTGTTCACATATTCACCCCATCTTGGGAAGTGGCAGCCTTGTGATGACGTTCTGGAAACAGGTTGGAAGTAAAGCTCTCCATAAGAAATCTGTTTACCTTGTTTGTTATGGAGAATTATTGAGAATATTTTGTTCATGGTTGATTGTTGTGTTATTTGTTATTAGTATCCTCCTTCAAAAGGGTAGATTATGGTTTCCTTATGTAGCTGGGAGAAGGAATGTTTTAATTACGAAGTGGTTGCCTCACATATGTCTTCAAAAGAGTCACAATAATCTCCTTTTGCATCCTGGATTCTCCAAATCTTATTTTTGGCTTTCTGAGCTTTAGCTTGCTTTTGGAAGAATGATGTGTTTTTGTTACCTGCTTCAAGCCAAATTGCCTGACTTTTCATTCTCCACCTTGCATCCTCCCTAGAAAGGAGGGTATTCCTACTCTCTCCAAGGGTATGATCCTTTAGGTGATCAGGGAGATACTCAAAATATTTTGATACTAACTGGATGGATTCAATTTTGCCTTCCACATCTTTTAAATTTTCATCGGAGTTGCCAAATTTCTTACAAGCTCTCTCCTTAGAGATTCTTTTAGCAGTGATTAGTTTTTTTTGGAAATGTTCCATGACAAATCCTTCCCGACCTTGATCATATGGAATCCACTACTTGGAAACTAGTTCTAAGTAGTTTGGGTGATCCAACTAGTGGGGTAAGTTTAAAAGTAGATGGAGGATTTTGGATATTAATTCCCAACTCCAAAATCACAATTGCATGGTTTGATCCCTTGTAAGTCTCAAGTGAATATTTGGAACTTTTTACTGAGGAGATGAGGTCCTCTTTAATGAAATATATGTCCGGCCTTTTCCCTATGAAGTGGAATCCCCCTCTTTTGTTAGTCGAAGTTGGAGCCATGCTGATTGGTTCCACATCAATTAGATTTGCTCATATTCCTTCTATTGTTGATATTGCTGATTTGGTTCTCTAGCATATTCCTTCTCCCTTTCGCCCTAGACCAATCTAGGGCGAGTATACTGAAGATGGCCATGCTCTCTGCATGTGTGGCATCTGAATAGGATGTTGATATAGTCCATTATCTTCCAGTGGGGAGGCCTTGACCATGCTTTTAAAGCTATGACTTCAGGGAGACCTTTTGTGAAATCAACCTCCACACATATTTTTGATACTGCTATAGAGTCCATCGCTATCATTTTCTTATCAATTTTTAGGAAGGTTCCCAACCTGTTCGTGGGATCCAGAATTCGAGCAGCATGTGGGGAAGCTTTATCCATTTAGGAAGCTTGGAAATTTTTTCCTGGATGGGGTTGAACCCTAGTTACCAGTTCCTGATGAAAAGCACTATAGCATGATTGAAATAAGCCCCCCTGTAATTCTGTCTGTCTTCTTTCGATTTGAAAAAAACAAATGATAAAATCTATGGAGCCTATGTGGAATCATGAAGAGTAGCCTAGGACTTTGCACAAGGTGGTTGACCCATCACCTAAGCAATTTCTCGACTAGCTCTTTCCGATTGAACTTTCCTATCAAAGCTGGCCTTGAATGTTTTATCGCAATGTTTGACACCAGCTCCCGTTCCAGTTCAAGGCATATCACCCTTCCTTTTTTCTGACACATTTATAAGCCCCACGTCTTTGTTTCCTAATTTTTTCTCTCCTCACTTCCTCCTGGGCCAGCATGTCTAGTATGTCATCTCCGAGAGGGATGGGAGATCCCTGGAGGTCTCCTGTTGCTATAGATTTGAGTTGGTCAATTGGCAGTAGCATAGATAGAATGGAATCAAAACCCTCTTCTTTGGATAATGACTCCCCTTCTCCCTTATTTTTTTTGCCTACGCGTGACAGGCTTGGTCTGTCCCTTCTGAACTAACAGCAGCCAGGGCTATTTTTGAGGGGGTTGTTAATCTCATGATTTTTGGGGCATTCGAGGTCATGTCCAATCGATTTTTTGCCTGCCTCGATCAACCTCCATTGAAGATTCCTTCCTGTGGATCCTGCCAACCTCCTTCACCATCATTACCTTTGCTGGAGCCTCCTTCCTCCATGATTCAGTCTGCTTTTGGGTCAGTAACCATAGTCTGCCTAGGGTTTTCTTCTCCTTTTTCTTTTTAATCCTCACACCTTCCTCCTCAGCTAGTGTATAGTTTGTTGCAGCGATCAGAAAATAATTTTAGAAAAATTACAAACTTGACCAGAACACGAAGAATAATTGCCTCTCAAAGAAATAATTTTGCTCATAGTGGATTTGCTATAAATGAAAAACATAATTCACTGCCAATGAATCTGACATGATTCAATAGCATAATAGTCAAGATAATGCAATATAATTTCAATAGAAGCAAATGACACAGACATTTATGGGTGTTGCTATTAGATGTGCATTAGCTTTTGCATATTGTGGCATCCCATCAATAACAGTATTCACTTTATCAGGAGTGAGGTGCCCTCTCATGTATAGTTACACATATTTTGTGTATCCGTTATATGATATTCCTTGTTAGTTTTTCACTTGTTTAGCATAATAACATTAAACAATCTAATCACTGAAAGAAATACAAGCACAACAAACACAAAGAACACAATATTTCTCTCGAGGAAACCACAAGGGAGAAAACCTTGACAAAACTTCCTCAATATAGAATTCACAAGTACAAGATAAAACCCCAAGACAAAATTAGCTCCTCTCCTTCTCTTGTGTGAACTTCTCTCTCTCCTATGCGAACTTGAGTGAGTGAGATGAGTGTTGAAAATGAGCAACTCAATCCCCTATTTATACTTTACAAATGACTTGACCTTTTTACTAATTAGGTCGGCTTTAACTCACCTAACTGGGCCGACCTATACACTTTACAATAAAATATTATTTTCTACTTATTTCCAGGTTGACCTAACAATTAGGGTTTACATTGACTCCTTCAATGACTCTTACATTATCAATTACATCAATGACATATCCAGAAGGAGGAATACAATAATACAATAGACAAATACATTTAGAATAGTTTCCGCAGTTACATTTCTTTAACATTCCTGACCACTAACTACTATGTTTTAACATGTCACTGTCAATTTCAACACTCAGATGAATTGAATAGCCACATAAAGAAAGAGTAGCTTGCACCTTCGGGATTTAATTTGATACATCATCACCTTGAAAGAGTCAAGTTCATTATTTGACAAGGAGGTAGACCACTGTCATTCCTTCCTCGAAAACAATTCTCTGCTGATAAGAAACCACTGACAAAGATAACCATGATAAATAAGTACATGAAAAATTCGCAGTAGAAAAAGAACAGTAAGAAGACAATCTTCTGTACCACTTCAAGTTGAAGACACTCGAATACCACCTAGACTGCACTACCTCTGGATTTTTGAAGTTGTTCAAATAAGAAAAAGATATATTTGTCTAAATATTATATGCAACAAAAGGATATCCAAAATTTGCCCAGATTATGGCAGTACTTAAAACTAAGTATTATAGTAGGATGATAGTACCAAAAATGGAGATTTATAATATTAAGGGTGTTTTGTTGTCTGGTTTTGGATTTGAATTCCAATCACATCTGGCTCAAATACTTTTGCAGGAGATTCCCATCATTGACCAGGTGAGGGTGCATCGCTTCTCTTGCATCAGCTTATAGGGAAGTCTGTTGTAATATATCTATGATAGGTCCCCTGGCAATGTTGAATGCTTTGATTGAACATGGGAAATAATACATATTCATTTACCCTGAAGCCGAGAGACAAGTTTACCTAAGGTTAGGACAAGTTTACCTAAGGTTAGGTAAGACCATTGACCAACCCTTCACTATGCTAATCCTTACCTGAGTTATACTCATATAGGACTAACGCCAACTAAGACCAAACTTATTACTTTACATGAAAATGTTATTTTCTGTTTATATATGTACTATTTTTCTTGTTAATTTATTTGATCATGAATTTTCATTACAAATGTGTAATAGGTGTGGGAATTATTGTTTCAGAGCAGTTTTAGAGCAGCGCCATTTGACTAGTATACATAGGGTCTTTGGTAGGGTATGGTAGCGTAGCATGGCATCTACAATATTCAAAAAATTTGTGTGTGTGTATATGTATGCATGTCACACATGGACAATTTCAAGATCACAACATTATAAAATACTAGAAAGAAATTATGTTACAAAAATATAATAGAGTGTCACTCCCTCCGAGAATCCCCAGTTTTTATGTACATACTAAATAATTCTCTCTCCAAAATATCGTAGTCCACAAGAACCAAAACAAACTAGGAGACTTAACAGTTTTGTTGTTCAATCGAAGAAACAAACTCTTAAAAAACCAATGTTCTTGATTAATTCTTTGTTTAAAATCTTATCAAATTCATTATTGATTTCGATTTTGATGCAAGGAAGAGAGGCCCTACAGATATGGTAGGCCTCAAAGGATATTAAAATGAAAACACACATGTTGATGCAGCTCTGCATCGCTGAATGTTGATGTCAAATAATGGAATTCCTCACCTGCAGATATGAATGCAGGCAACTTAGGGATATAATGTACACACTTTTCCTAGATAAATAGGGCAGATACAAGAGACGCATATATGTATATGAGGTTCTGGTTCAACAGGTAAAACAAAGACATGAGGCCAACATCCAAGGTTTGGCTTACACATAAGCAAATGGGGTTAGGGACAAGCCTTGGGTTAAGGACAAGTGCTTGTAATTTTTTCTCCTTGAAATTTGCTTCATCCATGCAAGTGGACTGCTTATGGTGCCTGATTTGTTTGGGCCATTTGTAGTGTGTACACACTTTCAAATATTTTATCTTATAGTACCTACATTCCTAAATGCATACCTTGCCCTATTTATAGATTATTATTCTTACCAGCAAACTCCACATTAGTCTTTTCAACACTGTAAATGGCCACATTAGCATAAGCTTATATAGCCCTATGTCAATGATAGTGTGATCAGGTTGTTGTTCTTTAAGACCAAAAGAAAAACCTTTTTATTATGTAGGCTCTTGCAGAAAATTTCATCAGGCGAGCTTACCAGGATGAAGGCATTTGAGGACAATGGAGAGTCGATGAAAAGATGGAAACTAGAGAATGGCCCAAATCTAAATAAACACAAGGGAGTGTTTGGAAGGTGAATTCCAGGTCTTTTATGGGTGAATAGATACATAATAGATTTTGAACTTATAAATTATAATACTTCATGTGTGAAATCAAATAGAAGACAGTAGTTGGCATAAATACAACTGCATTCTTATAAATTTTGTAGATTGAGTAGAGTAGGGTGTGTGTATAGTAACATAGTTCTTTTAATAATTACATTCAATATGTGTTTTTTGGTTTGAGGTTGTCTTAATGAGAGGCTTCTATATTCACATTTACCATGTACAATTCAAAATATGTTACACATTTTATGATGCAACAATGTGCATCAAGGAGTTTACTGGAATTGAATCTCTTTATTTTGTCAAAATGATCCTAAGTCTTATTAACTGCTGATATACATGATAAATAAAATAATAATCATCATGCAGAGGGGTTGTGGTTAAAATAGACAAATCTAGTACAAGGTAAGCAACATTGTTATCTTTATTTTCATAAATGTGTATATTTTGGCATATTATGGTATTTGCTGAAGATTTTGGTTGTTGAATATATACAGTATTGACTACAGTTTTTATCCAACATTTTAGTAGTTTTAACTTTCTGTGAGGCAGCTGAACACAGTCTCATACATAATGAGGATGAATATCTCAAACTTAACTGAAATGGACAATTGCTTGGAGATGCTTCACCATATGCTAAAGTGTCTATCTATAATGCAACAATTTTTTGTAGTGTTTATATGTTAAACTAGATAGCAGAAATCAAACTGCAGATTCTAAGTTTGTGCATTTGAATTTTCAGAAGAAAAAAATGGTTGTATATTATGAGTTTTGTGAAATGTTATTAAGGAATCCCTTGAAAACCATTTAGGTTTTACTGATACAATTTTTAAAATGTGTGTTTTGATGTTTCCTGTTAGTTCTTCCTAATTGAGATAGATATTTTGTATTTATCGGATCCAATAATGATACCAAGTTTCTTCTGGTCCACTTTGGAAAATTTTAAATTGGACTTTGATTTCTATTGTTTCTGAAATTAATACTAATGTTTTAAATTGATTATTTCTTTTTTTTGTAGAAAAATGGTGAATATGACTCAGATGATCTAGATTATGTTGTCACCAATGTACCAGAGAAAGATATTGTTGATAATGATGCAAATGGATCAGATGAATATGATGTTGGGATAGATGAGGATGAGGATGATGATGATAATGGTGGTGATAATGATGATGATGGCATCCATTGATGCTACTATTGAGATTGTGGATATTTATTGCTTTCTTGATGCTACTAGACACATATTCTTATTTTTGTGATGATCCAAGTTCATATTAAATTTTGGGTCATTTTGATTTGTATGGTGGATTTATGTTGACATATAAAGTTTGATTATCCTTGATCATTTTGACATTTCTAGATATGGATATTAAAAAAGATATTTCTTGTGATATTGGTATTTTCACTATATATATCGTTCACTTGTTCTTTTAACCTTAATATGATGATCGGTATGATAGTTTATTGATCTGTGATGATGTTTTATAATTTCACTTCTTTTGATGAAAGCTAATGGTGATGTTATCGTTATGTAAAATTATCTATATTGGAAATTGTCGATGATCTTTTCATGGAAAATTAATATATATGATGATGTTACTACTTTGTATAAATGTTGTATGTTTGTGTTAAATTTTCACAAATGCTATGCAATTAATTTCAATAATGGTATCTACACTTAATTTGAATGTTTCATTTTGTTATTTCAGAACTATGAAGTAAATGATATATGAGAACTATTGAAATTAATGAAATAATTATAATAATTTTATATAATAAATATATTAGCACACAATCAGATATAGTTGTAGGTGTTAAATAGCAAGCCTAATGTGGTGCTAATAAGGAAGCAAAACTAGGAGCTAAAATGAAAGCCCACTATGTCATAGATCTAGAAGCAACATTGGATGCAATAGCTAGCGCTAAGTTGGAAGTCATTTCTGATGCTAAAGTAGAATCCAAACCAAAAGCTAAAATAGTGGCCAACAAAGAAGCAAAATTAGATGCTTAATGAGAAGCTAAATGTGGTGTTCATGAGGAAGCAAAACAAGAAGAAATTCAAGGAGCTAAATGGGAAGCAAAATGTGGCGCTAGTGTGGGAGTAAAAATGGACGCTAAATTGGTCGCAAAACATGGTGCTAATGTTGACATAAATAGAGATGCAAAACTAGGCGTTAAAAATGATGCAACAATTTACGCAAATGAGGAAGCCAAACACGACGTTGATATGGTAGCAAAATAAGATGTTACTTTGGATGCAAAACATGGCGCTACATAGGAAGCAAAATATGGTGCAACAATAGAAGAAAAAATTGGCACCATTTTGGTAGAAAAATATGATGCAAAAAAGGAAGCAAGAATTGGTGCAAAACTAGAAGTAAAACTTGGTGCAAAATGGGATGCTAAAGTGGTAGCACATATGCATGCTAATTTGGATGCAAATATGGCGCGAATGTAGAATCAAACATAAATGCTAACATGTCACTTTTAAGGATGCAAATATGGTGCTAATGGGGACGTCATTTAGGAAGTAAAAGAGGACGATTTCTAGGAAGAAAAATAGGATGTTATTTAGGAAGCAAACCTCGACGTCGTTTAGGATGCAAAATTGGACGCTATTCTGGAAGCTAAAAAATGGGCGCTATTTTAGACATCAGAAAGGATGCTATTTAGGAAGAAAAAAAAGACATTATTTTAGACTCTTTAATTTTTTTCCATGACGCATCCCATTTAGCGTCTACTTCGACCACTCAATGATAAAAAAAATTTACACTAAAAAGGGACGCTAATTCCAGGATTTGTTGTAGTGTGACACCCTCGTTCCCGTTTAGCTCCTAAACACGTCTATCACAACATCATGGAAATCAATGTGGAATTTTGGTGAGGCATACCTTAGCATTTATTGTAATTAATGTAATGGCGATCTGATCAAGCTTTATGCAAATAGGGAAATTATGACCATGTTTTAATTCTAGAATAAAGACTCGAATAAACACATCTATGGAACCATATGGACATCAATGTGGCATTGTAATTAATGTAATGGTGATCTGATAAAAATTTATGCAAATAGGGCAATTATGACCATGCTTTAATTCTAGAATAAAGACTCGACTAAACACATGCATGGCGCCATTGTGGACATCAATGTGGCATTTTGGTTAGGTGTGCCCTAGCATTTCTTGTAATTAATGTAATGTCGATCTCATGAAGCTTCATGCAAATAGGGAAATTATGGCCACACTTTAATTCTAGAATAAATATTTGACTAAACACATTTATGGCACCATCATGGACATCAATGTGGCATTTTGGTTAAGCGTTCCCTAGTTCTTCTTGTAATTAATGTAATGGTGATCTGATGAAGCTTTATTCAAATAGGGAAATTATGACCACACTTTAATTCTAGAATAACGACTCGACTAAACATATCTATGGCACCATCATGGACATCAATGTAGCATTTTAGTCAGGCGTGCCCTATAATTTCTTGTAATTAATGGAACGACTATCTAATGAATTTTTATGCAAAATAGGGAAATTATGACCATGGTTTAATTCTATAATAAAGACTCGGCTAAACACATATATGGCACCATCCTGGACATCAATGTGGAATTTATGTCAAGCGTTCCCTAACATCTCTTGTAATTAATGTAATAGTCATCTAATGAAGCTTTATGCAAATAGGGAATTGACCATGCTTTAATTCTACAATAAAGGCTCAAATAAACACATATATGGCACCATTGTGGACATGAATGTGGCATTTTGTTCAGGCGTGCCCTAAAATTTCTTGTAATTAATATAATGATGATATGATGAAGCTTTATGCAAATAAGGAAATTATGACCATGCTTTAATTCTAGAATAAATATTTGGCTAAACACATCTATGGCACCAGATGGACATCATTAATGTGGCTGAGACGAACAAAGTTCGTTTCTAAGGGAATATCCATTGTAGATAGGACAAAGAACATAAATCCATATAGGAAAATATATATATTAAATATAAAATGATAAGATATGAGATGATGAATGTTACAATGAAAATGGAGGGTTGTATAAATACCCACACAGGGGTTCCCTTGAAGAGACGTGACCTTTCATTAAAGAGGTGCCTCTTCATTAGATTTAGTTACTAATATTAACTATTGATTTATGTATTTTTATTTATTTATACTTTGGTTTTATATATATTTTGTTTATTACATTGCATTCCCCTTAAGAAAATGCTTTTTCCTCAAAGCATAATTATGGAAAGCTTCTTTCCCTTGTCCTTGCTCATAAGGTCTTCTCGTGATTGTTTGTGTTGGTAGTTGCGACACTTGACGAAACAAGACGATATGAATTACGAATTTCCCAGTGAAATTGTCGCATCGTTTGTGAAGTCATCCATCTGAGATTTATCTTCCTCATTGTTGTTTGTTGATCACTTTGTGGGATGGAACTTCTCATATTCTGCTTAGTTTGTTGATTTTGAGTCCTTCCTTCTTTGAAATCATAACGCCTCGGTTTGTGTTCATTTTGACCTTGTCGTTGGTCTAAATGATTTTTATAGTTTGTGTGTCGGTCATTTATTGATGAAGCCTCTATTTTATTGGTGTCGGTCATTGTTTCTTTCTCCATAGTTGGAACAACCTTTGCTATAGGTTTTTCTAGCTTTTCATCTTTTAATTGTTTTATTTGCTCGATCAATTCTTGATTGTGATTTGTAAGGTGATGGTTTTCTTCTTGCGTTTCTAGTAGTTTCCCTCCAAGGTCTTCATTAAATTGCTCCTTCTTTTGAATATTTTTCAATTTCTTGATCTTTGTAACTAATGTTTTATTATCACTGCAACAAAGCTTGGAATTAGCGTCCCATTTTGCGTCCATTTTTAGTGTAAATTTTTTTATCACTGAGTGGTCGAAGTAGATGCTAAATGGGACGCGTCATGGACAAAACTTAAAGAGTCTAAAATAGCGTCTTTTTTTGCTTCCTATATAGCATCCTTTGTGATGTCTAAAATAATGCTCATTTTTTAGCTTCCAGAATAGCGTCCAATTTTGCTTCCTAAACGACGTCGAGGTTTGCTTCCTAAATAAAATCCTATTTTGCTTCCTAGAGATCGTCCTCTTTGACTTCCTAAATGACGCCCCCATTAGCGCCCTATTTGCATCATTAAAAGCGCCATGTTAGCATTTAAGTTTGCATCTACATTCGCACCATATTTGCATCCAAATTAGCATCCAATATTGCATCCATATGTGCTACCACTTTAGCATCCCATTTTGCACCACGTTTTACTTCCAATATGCACCAATTTTTGCTTCCTTCTTTGCATCATGTTTTTCTACCAAAATGGCGCCAATTTTTTCTTCTATTGTTGCACCATATGTTGCTTCCTATGTAGCGCCATGTTTTGCATCCTAAGTAACATCTTAATTTGCTACCATATCAGTGCCATGTTTGGCTTCCTCATTAGCGTCAAGTGTTGCATCCTTTTTAATGCCTAGTTTTGCATCTCTATTGATGTCAACATTAGCACCATGTTTTGCTACCACTTTAGCAACCAATTTAGCATCCATTTTTACTCCCACACTAGCGCCACATTTTGCTTCTCGTTTAGCTCCTTGAATTTCTCTTGTTTTGCTTCCTCATGAACACCGCATTTAGATTCCCATTAAGCATCTAATTTTGCTTCTTTTTTGGCCATTAGTTTAGCTTCTGGTTTGGATTCTACTTTGGCATCCAAAATAGCATCAGAATTGACTTCCAACTTAGTGCTAGATATTGCATCCAATGTTGCTTCTAGATCTATGACATAGTGGGCTTCCATTTTAGCTCCTAGCTTTGCTTCCTATTTTGCTTCCTTATTAGAACCACATTAGGCTTGCTATTTAACACCTACAACTATATCCAATTGTGTGCTAATATATTTATTATATCAAATTATTATAATTATTTCATTAATTTCAATAGTTCTCATATATCATTTACTTCATAGTTCTGAAATAACATAATGAAACATTCAAATTAATTGTAGATACCATTATTGAAATTAATTGCATATCATTTATGTAGAAAATTTAACACGAACAAACAACATTTATCCAAAGTAGTAACATCATATATATATCAATTTTACATGAAAAGATCATCGACAATTTCCAATATAGATAAATTTACAATATAATAACGATAACATCACCATTATCTTTCATCAAAAGAAGTGAAATTATAAAACATCATCACATCAATGACCTATCATACAGATCATCATATTAAGGTTAAAAGAACAAGTGAACGATATATATTAAGGTTAAAAGAACAAGTGAATGATATATATAGTGAAAATACCAATATCACAAGAAATATCTTTTTTAATATCCATATTTAGAAATGTCAAAATGATCAAGGGTAATCAAAGTTTATATGTCAACATAAATCCACCATACAAATCAAAATGACCCATAATTTAATATGAATGTGGATCATCACAAAAATAAGAATACATGTCTAGTAGCATTGAGAAAGCACTAAACATCCACAATCTCAATAGTAGCATCAATGGCTACCATCATCATCATCATCATCACCACCACCATTATCATCGTCATCGTCATCCTCATTCTCATCTATCCCAACATCATATTCATCATCATTTTCCTCTGATCCATTTGCATCATTATCAACAATATCTTTCTCTAGTACATTGCGGACAACATAATCTAGATCATCTAAGGAGTCATCTTCACCATTTTTCTGCAAACAACAAGAAATAATCAATTTAAAACATTAGTATTAATTTCATTACATGATGCATATTTTGTGTTATATTGCAAATATTAGTGTGATAATTTATGCATTCTCATGAGTTTTCCAACCATGAATATAAACATCACCTCATCAACAAATAGTAACCACGCATATAAAGTGTATCCACAACCGTGCACACACACACACATACACAGACATGTACACCATAAATTTTCATATCACAACAAGACATAGAGGCAAGGAAAAATAGACATCCCAGTGATTATATATAAAGTGGAGAGAAATATGATATCACATATAGTATTTGCTTCGAACTATTTTTTTGTCTAAAGTTGTTATATCATTAAATCTCTATATATAACATGTTATTCAGTCTATATCTTTAAGAGCATATTAACCATGGTTTTCATCTCTCAATCAAGTTCATGAATTGTTTACATTTTTAATCTAAAAGTAAATTTAATATAACATGCTTGATAATATCCCCTCATAAACATGGCTAAAAAGAATATTATCATAAATATAGTTTTTAACATATTAATCATATCATTGGTATAATAATCGCAAAGCTTATAAAGCTTCGTTCGATTCATGTTATCCAAGTACCTACAGGAGGCAACGAAACTCAATTTCGTTAATTGGCTTGGTTTTTATGCCCCTGGTTGAATTTTCGCCTAGTATCCCTGAATGACCTTGGGAAGAGAGTTGAAATTTTCAATAAATCGAAAAATGAGGCTCAGATGGGAAAATCGTCATTTGGATTCTTGACATCCGAACACCTATAGGGACACCCCTATCTGGCGACTTCATGGACCAAACATAATTTATTTTGATGGTTTTCTACACTAGGGTTTTGATTAGAGATGTACAGTGCAATTTTTGCACGATGGGATAAGATGTTCTAAATGTTCCAAGTGAGTGTGTGGGCATCGTGTTCCTCTCGCCATTTCCCAAATAGACATGCAAGATATAACATAACTCAATTCCATTCAGCTCGGTTTGGTTTTTATGCTACCAATTGAAATTTGTCTGGTTTCTATTAATGGCAATGGGAAGAAAGATGAAACTCGAAATAACTCGAAAACCATGGCTTCGATGGACAAACTGTCGATTATGTTGGATTCGTGACATCCGAGTATAATTAGGGTTTTGCGTAGTGATATGAAATGCAATTTCTGCACCATAGGATAAGATTTTGAAAAATGTGGGGAGCGACTGTGTGGGAATTGTGGTCATCTTGTCCTTGCCCAAACACACTTGTAGGAGGCAACGAAACTCAATTCCGTTGCTCGGTTTGGTTTTTATGCGCCCGATTGAAATTTGCATGGTGTCCCTGAATAGCCTTGGGAAGCGAGATGAAACTCGTTGTAACTCAAAAACCGTGACTCTAGTGGAAAAATCGTCAGTTCTGATGGATTAGTGACATCTGAGTACCACTATGGACACCCTTATTCGGTGGCTTAATGGACCAAAAGTTGTCTATTTTGATGGTTTTCTAAACTAGGGTTTTGCTAAGTGACGTGCAATGTAATTTATGCACGATATGATAATATTTTTAAAAATGTGTCGAGTGAGTGTGTGGGCATCACAGTCATCTCGTTCTTTCCCAAACACACTTCCAGGAGGAAAGGAAAGTCAATTTTGTTGCTCGGTTTGGTTTTTATGCCCCCGATTGAAATTTTCCCAGTGTCCTTGAATGGCCCTAGGAAGCGAGATGAAACTCGCAATAACTCGAAAACCGTGGCTCCAATGGACAAACCATCAACTTCATTGAATTCGAGACACCCAAGTACCGCTAGGGACATTGTTGTCCAGTGGCTTCATGGACCAAAAGTTGTCTATTTTGATGGTTTTCTAAACTAGGGTTTTGTTAAGTGATGTGCAATGCAATTTCTGCACGATATGCTAATATTTTTAAAAATGTGTCGAGTGAGTGTGTGGGAATTGCAGTCATCTCTTCCTTGCCCAAACACAATTGCAGGAGGCAACGAAACTCAATTTTGTTGCCTGGTTTGGTTTTATGCCCACGCTTGAAATTCACTTGGTGTCCTTGAATGGCATTGGGAAGCGAGATGAAACTTAGGTTGGGATTTTCTAAGAGTTCTGCAGATTTTAATCTTTGGTGTTTTGACAGATCCGATCCACATGTATTAGTTATCTATGTAGATGAGTTTATCATAGGAGGGAGTTCTAAACAGCTAATATTGTGGTGTGAGAAGAAATTTTCCCGTGAGTTTGACATGAAGGACATTGGACAATGACAGGAAGTTGATGAAGTCTTCCTTGAATAAGATAAATACACCTAGAAGATTCTGAAGAGATTTCAAAATACAGAAGGAAGTAGTGATCCTAATTTACATTCCTTCATATTCACAAGTGGTCGACAATATGAAAAAGCCGCTAGCAAAGGGGAAGTTCGAAATGTATGAGGGAGTGTTAGTTTTTTGCCTTGTTGCTTCGAACTTGTTTTTAATTCATCATCAACTAGATGAGTGCTTAACTGAAGTTCTTCATTCTTTTTCAATTTGTTGAGAATTCACCGTGAGCAAGATCTTGCTAGAGAGGGGGTGCACATGTATGGGAGGGAATTCATACATGAGGGTGCAATGCTGAAAGGAGATGCTTCTAACTATTTTTGGTCCTTGGGAGTTATCTGGAGTAGGAGGGCAGGAACTTGTTCCATAAAAATATGTGGAGTGGATGAATTTGGATGAATTTGCACTTGTGGGTGCAGTGTTGTATAAATATATGTGGAGTGGGTGAGTTAGAATTTGTGGGGATGTGCCTACCTACTTGGCACATGTAGAGTGCTCAACTTGT
The DNA here is from genome assembly GCA_027924585.1 of Larix kaempferi. Taxonomy (NCBI): domain Eukaryota; kingdom Viridiplantae; phylum Streptophyta; class Pinopsida; order Pinales; family Pinaceae; genus Larix; species Larix kaempferi. The sequence continues at coordinate 25,826,624 of BSBM01000073.1, read as the reverse complement.
GGACCCATTCTCCACGTGGACCTAGTCTAGGGTTAGGATTTTATGGTACTTGTAATTCACTTTTCCTTTAAGGAGGAGCACATCACTATAACAATATTAGCTAGTTTGAGGAGAGCTGGAGAAGAGTAAAGTGAGGGATGTAATAGCTGCTTCCTGTTATTTCATTGTTTTGCTTCATGAACTTAAGAGAAGCTGCTTGTTTTGCATTGCAAGTTTGGCAGGGGCTGATTTGTTGTTTGGGTTTTGCATTTGCAGCTTAAGAGAAAGCTGAATTGTTTTCGTAATGGAATCATGTTTCATGTATAACAGAAAGGGAGTGTTTGTTGTCCCAAATTTGCATGCAGATATGATTTATGGGTGTTATATTGTTGATTTATTGCGTTGATCTAATGAACCGCTGAGCTGATGTTCAGCTGATTTAGCATGCTTTAAATTGTATTTTCAGAACTGATTTATGATGGACTGGTTGTGAACAAATGCAATTTTCAGATCTGATTTTGTATTATATCTAGCCTTAGCGGCTTGCTAAAACAATCTAACCATTTGGCCTATGCTGTTTACACTCTTGAATATTACCCTAGCGGTTTTGTTGAATGCAGATATGAGGTTTTGACAGAGGTTTCAGATTCAACATTAGGGCTGGGACTTCTAAGTTGCAAATCTGTTGCCCTATGAGGCAAGAATTTTAACACCTGCCTATATTTTGTCCTCCGTTTTTTGTCAAATTTGCTAATGTGTAAGGAATTAGGATAGACACAGTGGAAGTATGTTATGTTAGAATGTTTGTAGCAGAATATCTATGTATAACTCATGTAATATAAGTGCAGATGTTAGGAAATACGAGACTAAACTATGCAGACTCTGCCATTCCAGACTATAAGGAAAGTCCTAGCTATATAAACTATGATCAGTGCTGGTTGCTCTCATTCAGAGAGCTTGATATATAAACCTTAAAAATCCCACAACTTGGAAACTGAAGGTCCCACAACTTGGAAAGTGAAGGTGGATGATAGTGAAATGTGGTCATTATCCTTAACACAAGAAGCTGAGATGGAGGTTAATCGCTTAGACTGATATTTAGATGGATACTAAATGGAAACAATCTTGAGTGATGTGCCCAGGAGCTATGAAATGTCTCAATATGTCCCAGATCTCCAAATTCATGCTCAACATCAAGCATACACACATAGAACTCTTCCAAAAGATATTTGTGACTAGTATTTGCCTCTTCAAACTCCCACACTCAAACATCAAGAATATTAGAGTCCCTACAATCTTCTTCAATGGATTCTAAGCATGAAACTGGCTCAGAGTGAGAATTCTTCAGAGACCCGGGTTTATGCCACCTGAGAACGCGCTGCTATTCTAATGTGGCCAATAGTATTCCAACTCTCTTTGATTTGCAATAGTAATGCTGCCGAAAGTGAACAGACTGTTTCCTGGACGGCCAAACAAACCCCCAAAACGAAGATGAAGATGAATAGCCAGTAGTTTAGACAAATTTTGGAAGCCACCCAAGATTTTGGAATTTTATTTTTTGAATCTAGTGGCTATAACAATCAAAAGAAAACAAAGTCAAGGGTGCTGTAAAAAAGTATACCATGTTTATAATTATGCACAGCGTGTTTATTAGCATGGCCAACAATGTTGAGATTGAGTTATTTTTAGTTGTTTAAAGTTTTTAAGGATATGCTTACAACTTATATATATATATATAGATATAGATATATATATGAGAGAAAAACAATTTTAAATATTTAAAAAAAAAACATAAAATTTATATTATGATTTATAAAATTACAAAATTTAAATTTATAAAATTAGAAGCTCTTTCTACATAGTTTGACATATGTTCTTCCATTGAGAAGCAGTTTTTTGAGGCATTTCATTCTTCTTGATGGAAATTTACATATTTGGAGGCATTCTTCATTAGTCAACTCACACTACAAAAGGCATTTCTACATATTTGGACTCTTGAAGCATGTTGGGCACGGTCGAAGGTGATCTAGGAATGTTCCAGCTTTTTCTACCTTCATGCAACAGTAAGAAAATATTATAGGTGAACCTCAGCTATAAATCAACAACAATCAACTTTAATGCGTGAGTTATGGACATGAAGAAATGCAAGTATCTGCTAAACCAATAGTTCTGGGTTAAGTTTAAGCGTTAAAGTGGCATTTATTCCCAATTTTGGGAAATAAACAACCCTAAATATTCAATGCCTAACACTTCTACACCCTTGACTATTAATGTCTGCAACCTAAGGTCCCTAAATTCTAATCCTACCCAAACTTCTAACCCTTGACTATTAATGTCTGCACCCTAAGGCCCCAAAAGTCTAATCCTACCCTCTCTTTCTTTATTCACTCTTCATCTGATGAAAGGACTAAGAACTGATCATTTGTACCAAGCCTATGATGACAAAGGGAATGCATGCAAGTGATGTGTGGATCCATGCCAATATAATCATTGCTAGACATTTCTAGTAGAGCCTTGTTCCACTTAGGCTACATACCACATACATTTACTTAAATTTAATAAAGAAGGAGGTTTTGTTGCAAACGATGTTCATCCTAACAACAGTAACATTCCAAACCATTACTATCCAGTTCCACATACTAGATGGCTCCTAAAAGAAGACATGGTAAATAGATAAATATTTTGTGCAATTTTCCACACTTGAGACTATACGTATACTTTTGTCATTGGAGGCATCTGTAGTCCATTATGCCAAATCTAGAGTCAATTCACCAATGATACAAACAATCGAAGAAATTGATAAATTAATGCAGCTCTCATTACACAACTAGAAGCTACTTTTTGTCAGACTCCCCGGCAATGTATCTCTAGAAAATTTTGATAGATCAAACATCTATATAAAACTTTTACTCAAAACAATACGCCAGGGAAATGCATAGATTTACAGACTAAGCATAGAACAAGCCAGAGAATAACACATAAGAGCAAAAACAATATGAAAACAATAACTCGTTACTTTGACTGCATAACTAATTTGCAATTAACAAACCTGCTTGAGAAATCGTGCACCAAATGCACTAGTGACTTTCAATCAACCTTTGACTCAACCATTCAAAATAGACTTGCTATCATGAAGATGTTGTGCTTTAATTCTCATCACTTCCTTCAAATTCAAATACAAGCAATTATAAGCAAGGAAAGGAAAGGCTAGGACATCAGCAAAACATTGACAACACTCGAATATAAAAGCACGAATCCTTCCAAATTTCTTTTGTCGTGTGAGTCTGTGACAATTCTTGAGGCAATTCTATACAGGTTGAACAAAAGCTTTATGCTTGAAATAAAAAATCCTGAAAGTTCATTATTTCATACGAGAATGTTGTAGCACACTACAGAATTACGAACTTCTATGGTAGAAACCAGATGGATGAGATAGGTAGATAACTTTGTATGTCCCAAATATTTAACACAAACCCCACAAAATATTGAACAGAAGCCCCACCATCAATATGAGTATTTTCTCTATGATTTTTTATGACAATCCATATGAGACTACATTTAAGAAACAGTTAAAAATAGAATACAATTTATAACATGTTTGTTTGATGATGAATGGTACTATGCACTGTCATGAAGGACAGAAAGGTTACTGTTTAATGGCTAGAAACAAGGTGGTTGAGAGAGAAAGGTATTTGTGTCAGAAACAATTCCAAGATGTAGAGATTTTAGGTGTATTGGACTTAGTAATGGGAATTTTTAGGAAGGCATGTGAAAAAAGTACTGTAGAGTATTGCCAGGAAGAAATTTTTATTTTTGCACAGAGGGAGGGGGAAGGCCGAGCAAAAAACATATTCACACTATATATGTGATTTGTCCTCTTGTTCAAATTTAGGGGAGATGTTGAATACATGAGTGTAATCTTCACTTCAGCTAAGGCTAACCTTTTACTGAGTTGGGTATCCATAAAATTTATTCTATAAACCCACTATGAGCTATATTTGAGTTGGGTATTTATAAACCCACTCTCAAATGTGTTCGGGTGAGATATATTCGAGATGGGTATCAATAAAATCACTCTGAGCGATACTTAAGTTGGTTATCCATAAACCTACTCTTATGTATTTGAGCACTCTCAGTTGTATTTGAGTTGGGTGTCCATGAACCCTCTCTCAGTGTTCAAGTTGGGTATCCTTAAACCCACTCTCAGCAATATTTGAGTTGGGTATCCATGAACCCACTCTTTGTTGTATTGAGCTGGGTATTTCATTGTTCTTCTTCTTGACCCCCTGTTCAGCTTAAGCGGGGGTTGAGAATGGTGCAATCCTCACCTTTTTCCAGAGACAAGCTCACTTTGTAAGGATTATTATTGTGTATTTATTGTAATTCTAGGTTATGGTTAAGGCTGATCTACTCATTGTGTGGGCTCATGACCCTTCTTAGGGATGGTGCCCTACTTCTTGATTTGTGTATAAGTACACACAATAATCATTTGTCATTCATCATCTTACAAACTATTGCTCTCTTTAAAAAGTGATTTAGCCTACAGGAACCTATCATATATTGCACTCCTCTTTCTTTTGTGTGATTGAATCTTATTGTTGTATGGACCTGTATGGTTTCTCCAGGTTTTTATGGAATGCTTGTATGACAATGATAAATTCTTAGGCAGGGTATTATTGCTCGTGCAAAAGACAAATTTGATGGAGTTGTACCTTTACACAAAAAAATAATGTTTTAATATTTGTTTGTGTTATTATTTCGTTTCCGGTTTTATGACATGTGAGCCCACCCAAAATTTAGAGAAAAAAATGAAAATAGAATTTTCCTGTACAGAAATTGCCAGGAATCATCTAGGAAATCTAATTTAGACAAAAAATGAAAATAAAAGAGCAAATATAATTTCTTGTATAGAAAATTCCAGGAAGCATCTGAGAAAAATTTCTTAGGAATTTCTTCTACTTCTTCTAGACTATTTCCTTACTGGAATTACTTTTTGGACAGGAACAGCAGCAGATCTACGCATTTTGTATGTCACTTTCTATATGTAGTTATAGGATTGGTTCATGACTCACATACAACAGGAAATGGAATAAAGAAAACTGAATCCAAATAAAGTGTTTAACACTTCATGCAACATGCTTGAAAAATCTTAGACCTTTCTTAAAGTTTATGTACAAGCAAAATAGGTATATGCAAATGCAATTTCATAGATATGGGAAACATGAAGAAAAGGTACATTATACTCTCATGTTGTCTTGTGAAATCTCTTAATGTTCTTGATTTAACTACTGATCCTTACTGGGCAGATTGTTTTTCGGACTCTCAATTCTTCTTGGTCAACATTTTTTGCAATAACATTCAAAGCACAATTTTTTGATACATATAGACTTTCTGCAGTCCAAGCTCAATGCTGTGTGCTTCTGAAGGTATGCAGGCTCTTTCTTGTTGCTTGTGTAATAATACATATTCAGTTGCAGCAAATATAAAACCTAGCTAATCATAACTAAGAGGAAATTTTAGGCTGTCTTGACTATTTTTAGGACAACTCCAAGTAATCTGGAGCGTTTATCAATACTTTGCTAGATGCATAGGCAACAAAGGTGCAGTGGACATTGGACTGCCTAAATGGTGTGTTAAAAGTTGTTATAATGTATTGCATATTTTCTTCAATGTATATAAACAAATTATTTTTGCAGCAGTCTTATTGTTGTTCTCTGCCATTGACCACTTCATGCAGGCATCAGGAAGACTTACTGGATTACTTGCAATTATCAACCTGATATTCAACATTTGGCACTTGACAGGACCAGTTTTCCAAGCCATTTGGTGGTAAAGCCTCGTGATCCGAATAGGTTGCTAGGCAATTTCTAGTCTTCACTTCAAGAGATAACCATTATTGCAACTGAGCCAACTTCAATAGAGTCAAAAACTGAAAGCACTACAGAAGGGAAAGCCGTTGAACTAAGAAGCTACATAGACCCTGTTAAAGGTTTGAAGTTCATCACTTATTCTTAATATCTTTTGATGATAGGTTTTTAAAACACTGTTAGACTGGAGATACTTTATGCACTCTGCATTGATGCTATATGTTCACAAGTCCTCTGCTTATCCTTAAGCATCAGTATAATATTGGTGTCCTTTTGGGATTCAGAAAACAGTGACAATGCATTGCATATGCAAGTTTGGATTGATCCTACAGAGGAGTTACTGGAGTATCACCACAGGGGAGCTCCAGTTGATGTAACATTTAGTGTGAAAGAACTAAAAGTATCATAAATTTTATATCTCATGAAGAGCTTGTATCTCACATTGTCAATGCATTTCTGCTTTGTCTATTTAGTATTTAGTTAGTGTCTAAGCAACATTCAAAATGAAGAAAATACGACGCTGATAAGTTTCATTATATTGAAGTCCATGTTTTTCATAATTATACCATTTTACTAAATTGTGTTATTGCTAGGAGCAACATTTTGACTTTAAATACATAAATCCATAGTTATAAGTTTCCCATACAACTAAGGCTGTTGACTGTTATATATGTTGGTAACTTACCTTATCATTAAACTATACCAATTTAATGGGTCCTAATTTGGTGGTTGCATCCTTTGTCTCGAAATGACAGGAATTCCTTACATTTTGTGAAGGGTGTGAAGCTGATATGCATATGTTTTTTTCAAATGCGGGTGAGTAAGCAATCTTATTGCTTTATTCTACTTTGCTAGCATGGCAATTTCTGTTTTGCATTAGATTTTTTTTTCCTGAACTCGGCTGTTTTTTAATTTGACATTTTATTCGTAAGAATATTTCAGGCCTATCCTATTGGCTCCCAAATTTGGCTTGGATGATGTGGCAAATGCAGACATTGATGCTACACTTGTGTTAGCAACCATACTTATTTCGCAGCTTAGAGAAGTAAATAATTCAAAGCAAATTCCAGTGGGACCTGGTGTCTCACGAGAAGATGCTCATGGAGCAGGGTCTGAAGGCTTTCATACACCCTCATAATCCTGCACAAAATAGACATGGACTAGCTGTTCCTTCATCTGGCTCAGAACCGCCTTCTGATCATGCGAGAATCTGGTCTAATGTTACTGGTGTGTACTAGCTACTAGAGAATAGGTTTTTAGGTTATATCATTATCTAAAACAATTGAAATATAAGAAAGTGTCAGATCATCTCATTGCATCTAGGTTCTAGATTTCCATTTGTATATGATGTTCCAACTTCCTTCTTGAGCAGGTAGTGGTACCAGAAGTGTTATTAGGGAAGCAACTAGCCAGCACCTGATGCAGGACAGTGCCGATGCAAGTGAAGAAATAGTTTATGTTAGTAGGAATCACCACTTCCTTATGGATGCACCCATTGACCTAGGGATCATGGTATAATGGAGCTTATATGTTGGGGGGCACATATCTCAACAAATACTTACCAGAGGACCTCCAGTCAAAGCAATGAGTTATTGTAAATTAGTTATGCTTCCAAAGTAATGAGTTATTGGATATATGTGACAAATCTAGAAATGTATGCGATGTCATAACCTCTACTCTAAAACAATCTTACATACCATCATCCTTCTTGCAGCTGAATACCAGAGTTCTGGAGGAAATATTTTGAGTTTTTTAAAAGGAATTTGTTTATGCCAGATATGATGCGAAGAGACACCATTACCTACCAACAACCAGAAATTGATCTTACCAGTATGGAAACATACTCCTTTATCTGCAATCAACACCTTCCTGTAGATTGACTATAATACATGGCCTTTCTGCTATTGTGTGCTAGCCAAGCATCATAGAGTGGGAAAATGTTTGCATGTTTTCACACTAGGACTGCAACAATTATATCTAGGGCTTGTTATACACCTACAGAAAGAAATTAAACCAGCAGAGCCTACATTTGTTATGTCAGCAGTATGTCTTGATATCATTATAACGGAAGGAAGAGGATCTACAAGTATTTCTACTGCTTATTGATCATTTTCCATCGCTTAGTGTTCTAGGTGCAAGAATCCAACATCCTTCATTCATGTGGATGTGAAATAGACTTTTAATTGCAGGCATATTTTGTATCCTTTGACTGAATAAAGCTCTTGGATCAGACCCCTAGAAGTGTCTTGGTACTCTGATTATCATTTGTTTTCCATCAACACATTTTTATCTTGCTTTGCATTGGAAACTGATAATTCATATTCTGAAACTTTATAGCTTCTTGTTACTACAAATTCTGGTAGATTTGTTGCTTTTATCCTTCAAAACATACAATATTTACCCCCACCTTCTTTCCTATTAATCTATCTTTCTAACTTGTTTATGTAGGACCCAGATAGTGTGGGGTATATAGACAACATTTCTTCACTTATACGTCACCTACTTAAGATCTTTGATCATGCTTATTTTTTTCTGATTTGAGTGTTGTCATCTTCGTATATCCTATACACCACAACTCTCCATTTGTTTGGGGCTTCCATTTATTTGATCCTATCCCATAATATTTTTTTTGGCACTGTATCAAAAATCTTTGTGAATTCTATAAAACAACACCTTAACTCATCCTTGGTGTCCCATGTCTTTTCTATCACATGTCATAAAGTGAGGCATTTGTAAATGGTAGAGTGACTTCGTCTAAACTCTGCTTGACCCCTTGCTCTTTTTTTCTCTCTTTTTCCCACTGGAGAGAGAGATGAAATATTTCAAGAGTAGTAATGTGGTTCAAAGAATTTTTGTACTCCTAATTTGGATTTAGTAACTTGTCTTTAATGTGCATCATCCTTCAGGTTTTCTTAATCATATTATGTACATAGCCCTTTCAGGATGCCCACTCCCAAACTGTGATTTCCACACTTGACATGTCCTGTTTTTCCATTCTTCCTTGGGATCTTCCCATCTTCCTCCCTCACACCTTAATATATGTGAGTTTGGGCTCTTCTCTACAAGATGGTTTTTCATAAAATGCTTGTTTAACTACTAAGTGATAAAAAAAGTACATTTAGGGAATTTTTACTAAAAAAGATCATCGAGAATGGAAATGGAAATGTTAGATGTCAAATATTAAGGACTTGATGGCTTACAATGTGAATTCTATAAGGTTGGATGTATTTTTTTCAACTTGAATTGCTACAAGTATATAATGAAGTTATCTGGAAGCAATTGTTGGGGAATATACCAACAAAGATACGAGAAGGTTTCTTCCTAAACCTACAACCCTTAACTGATTACTAATTGGAAGCTTGTAACCTTGCCCAAATGTTTCACATATAATCTTGGAAAAACCCCGAGCTTTGCATGTCAAGAAAATCTTGCCTAAGGTTGTGCATCCATGAAAAATAATGCTCATCCAAGGTGGCCTCATTTTGGATGTTATCATCACTGTGTGGGAAGTAATGGAATGGGAATGATGCATGTTCCTATATGCCCATTTCATCAACATAGACTTTAAAAATGCTTCACAAAGTTGGCCAGCCATTCATATTGGTCATGCTAAAAGCCTTGGAGTTTGGCTAGTACTTAAAAGTTATGGAAACATTGTTTGCATAAGGGCATCTTGCTTATGCACTAATCAATCCAAATTTAGGTCAATCTGCCAAAGTTGTCCCCTTGCCACTACCTTGAATACCATAGCTGCAAAGGCTTTGGGTATTTACTTCAAACCAGAGTGGATCAATGTCTCATCAAATGAATTCCTGCCCCTGAGCCAAACACTAGTCAACTACTCAATGAGCATTTTCCAAAATCTGAAACAGAGGAGGTGTTAGCATCTCTATCAACTTGTAATATGCTTAAACCCAGAAATTCAGAGAAAATATAGAAAAATACAAGAGAGAATTTGTGAATTGTAGTGTCAAGATATGTGATATGCATTGTATTTGAAGTGTATTAGGAATGTGTGTGACCTTTGTGCAATCCTGAAGTCAAAATCCTGGAGGTTACAGAGACCTAGGTTAGTAATTTGCAAGTTGTAGTGTTGAGATGTATGTGCCACCCCAAAACACTCCAAACTACAAGGTTGAACTCACGTTTGAGTTAGCCTTGCCAAATATTGGCATGTATAGAGCATTATTCTTGGGAAGTGAGGAGATCAAAAAACAATTATAAAAACTCCTACAATAAGGAGTAATTAAGCCCAATGTATACCCATGTGGTCTGCCAATGGTGTTAGAGACCAACAAAAACTGATATTGGTAGATGCCAAATATTGGAATGTATAGAACATTATTCTTAGGAAGTGAGGAGATCAAAAAACAATTACGAAAACTCCTACAACAATGAGTAATTATGCTCAATTCATACCGATGTGGTCTTCCAATGGTGTTAGAGACCAACAAAAACAGATATTGGTAGATGTGTGTAGAGTTGAGGATTAAAGAAGACTAAAGTAAAAAAAAATGTCAAAAACCCCTATAAAGGATAAAAAAAACAGTCAACTAATTGTATCAAGCCCAAATATTTTATAAACATGGATTTGAAGTCCAAATGCCAACATGTCCATATATTGCAAAGAAGATACCTAGAAAAGTAATTTCAAAACAAAACAACAGCTCTATGAGTGGTTGGCTGTCATTCAAATTTGCAATGATCCTTCAACGTTCCGAGATAACGAATTTCCATTGCTATTTATATTTGCATGTGAAATATGTTATATTGTTTTTAGATGTCAAATTCATATGGTTAATGAAAGAAAATAGATCTTGCCAATAATGTTGGATGTCAAATGAAGGAAATTGGGGGCACCAATGAGTGGTATTAGAGATCAAGATACATCATTGGGTTGTAATGGGAAGAAATTATAAGTGTTCATATGGAAATTGTAGTTGCATGTCAACTATTTGATGAAAATAATCAATGAGGATTGGGAAAAAAAGGTTATAAGAATCTAATATGCTAAGCTAATGGACTTGAATTTCTAGGATTAATTAATAAAAATTCCTATGGAAAGGATATAAAAATGGAACTAATGTAAAATCATGAGTTTCATGGTTTGAATCCATGGAAATTAGGCATGTTTAGTTCCATCCATGTGTAAGAGGTGCCACCCATTATTCTTAATTTATAAAAATGTTATGTTGGTTAGCAGTGCTAGACAAAGAGTAATTATTTGGTATGAAGAGAAATCAACATATATGCCCAATGGAGATGAAGGGCAAATAAGTATCTATGACATTGCATGTGAACATACCTTAACAATTGGTGCTTTGTCATGTATGGTTAGGATTTCATCCATTGATTTAGATCAACAGTTGAAGGTCTCTCCTGATGTCTGCAAGTGCCTTGGGTGAAGAGGACCCTTCTTTCTATGAATGGATGGGATTGCACCCACAAGGATCAGAATCATGGACAGGAAGATCCATAATGATTTTGCAATGTATTAGATTGGTGTGTTATATTTTTTCATGAATGATCAAGATCTCATCCTCTAACCAGGTCCATGACCCACAATCATTTGTGACAATTAGGGAAAATACTCGAGGAGGAAGTTTCATTTTTCCATTAAAATATGAGAATCCACCTACAAGAGATGATCCAATGAAAATTCTGATTGGATTTTTGGTAATCTCAGCATGAAAGCAGCCTCGTATCTTTCCTTTTTTTATAATTTTGGGCACACTTAGCAATTTTTGGGCATATTCCATCCTCGTAAACGCAATGATCTTCCTATTTGATGGCAATTATGGGCCTGTTTTGTCTTCAAACAACATTAAGAAATATTTTATGGAGCAAACCTGTTCCTATTGTGACCCTTTGCAGCAGTAAACAATCATCAAAATCTTCTTAAAATAAATTTTGGGTACGAATTTAGACAGAAGAAACATTTCTGGGCAGGTCTGGACTATTTCTAGGTAATTTGTGGACTCCTTTAACCCTTAAGTTAGCATAGATAGCCTAACACCCAATCCCAACACCACCCTTCCAAAAATATTGTGATCCTTAATACCTTAATTACTAGATCTCTTTGTATCTCAAACAAATCACTTTAGACCTTCTAAAAGAATGATTACTCCAATAATCAATTTAATAAAGCAATTTTCCAAGATACTCATTTGATTTATATCCTAACCTCAATTGTCAAGCCATTGTTTCCCAAGCCCACTAACCCTATATCAAATGGGTCATTGATAAAATTATCAAAATCCTCATAAAAATGTACCATCAAAACCATATTTAAACTCCATAAAACACCCGAGAATACATTCAATAACGCAAAATACATAATTAATATATTCCTCGAACCAAAAATGTCTGAAGGTCCTCATTCTTATAGAGTCGCATATTAGCCAATTGGACTACTTAGTAAGAATCATTCTCAAAGAACATATTATCAACACTTTCCATACTTACACTTCTAAATCAGCCATTACATAACATTTCCATCATATCAAACGCCATAGTTACTTTGACTAAACTAGAATTCTAACTAATACTTAACACTACTCCACTAAAACTTTTAGGAAAATGGTTTAAATTAAAAAAATCAAATCCTAATAAATTTTTGTTAATCACTTATAAAACCATAAAAAAGTAAAAAACATCACATGTCTTAGTTTTAAGACTTCTTCCACCCTCCCACCCACATTCCCATAATTCTTCGCTCTCTCTCGCAGTAAACACTAAACAGACATCAAAATCTTCTTAAAATAAATTATGGGTACAAATTTAGACAGAAGAAACAATTCTGGGCAGGTCTGGACTATTTCTGGGTAATTTGTGGACTCCTTTCACCCTTAAGTTAGCAGTCATAGGAATAATTTCTAAATCCAGGCTGATTTCGAGGATAAAACCATAGTGGTTGAGATCATCTTAGCTGATTCTGGGCATGTCTTAGCCCCCTAATAGCACCTAATCTCCATTCTGGGCACATAAACAACAGTAAATGGCAACTTTATCCAAATATGGCCACATTTTGATTAGTCTTGTTCGGATATCCATCATCTATTTCGGGATACATATCTATTTCAGGATCATCTATTTCGGGATACATATCTACTTCAGGATCTTGCATGATCTATTTCAGGATATGCAGTCCAGTCACCAGTTTGATGCCTCCAGCACCTTATCCACCTTCTTCTAGCACCCGGGAGCCACTTTCCACAGAGTTTTAGCCCTCCTAAGCTGAAAGGCGCCCTCTTCTCACCTACTGACAGAGAAGGGCGCACTTGTTCACCTACCACTGCAGATTCACTCCAGTTACATTCAGTTAGCTCCGATTCTGATTGATTTCACTCCGATTTCACTCCTGACTGACTGTTTCACCTCCGATTGACCTCCAGTTCGATTAGGTGACTTGCTCTGACTCCAGTTAGCCTCCCATGCGCCCCCACTGAGCCTCCAGATCCTATATCAGTGCTACACACTTCAGTTACATTTATTATGATCAGTTAGACTCAGCTTGACACCTGGATGACTGGTTGTTGTGATTGATGAGCAACACCGATGATTGATGAGGACTCCTAGATTGAGTCAAGCTACTCCATTCAGTGATTCGAATGACCTCCTTAGGCAATTCGAATTGCTCTGTTCATTGTAACAGTTTGTATTGTAATTCATTCACCCTTTTCTGGGATAGAGAGCACTGCTGCATGTTTTGCACAGTTTTGCACCATATCTTCTATGTTCATCTGTTGTGACTGATTTATTTGTTCATTAGATCTGCTGTGACTAACTTTACATGGTATCAGAGCCATTGCAGGGACAAGATCTCTTTTCTACAGGTGTTTATACAAGAAGATTTGACTGAATTGCTAAAAATTGCAAAAAAAAGTTTGGCATGAGATATCTCAAGGGCATTCGCTCTTGTGCATGCAAAGCTTGAAAAATACTCCAATACCACTCCAGAAGCTTGAGTTACCACATAATTCCTGGATCTGATACATTGGACCTATTCAACATTGCTTGAAATCCAATCCCAGGTGTGATGCAACTCTCAAAGGGTGGATTGTTCGACCTTATTGTGATTGTTCTTATGTGATTTGCAGGTTAATTATCTCCTCCAAGTGCACTCGCTACATTCTGCATGCAAGCTTCCCTACAGCATCTCCATTCGCTATAGTCTGCATGCAAGCTTCTTCTTCATCATTTGACTCGCTCCTAGCAATGGAATACTCTTCTTCAAAGCCTATCCTCACCCCATTCAATTATTTTGATTGGAAAGATGATATGGAGATCATATTACGTTCAAAAGGATACTACCGAGTCACTCTTGGTCTTGAATTGGAGCCAAACAATGTGGCAGAAAGAACCAAACACTACAATAAGCTTGATGAAGCTTACGGTCTTCTTTGTCTCTCCATCTCCAAAGATCTTCACTTCCATCTCAGCGGATTGAAGACTCCAAAGGCCATATGGGAGCAACTTGAGACACTATTCGGCAAGCAGGATGAGCTTAGGGCTTTTCAATTAGAGAATGAATTGATTGGCCTTAATCCTGAGAATTTCGAGAGCATCAATGAATTCTTCACAAAATTCAAGAACTTGAACTTGCAATTGAAGAACAGTGGTGTTATCAAAGAGGATAAACAGTTGATCCTCTCCATTCTAAGCAAGCTTGGGAAAGATTATTCGGTATTTGTCTCCACTTTCAATTCCGGTCGGCTAACTACCCCGAATTGGAAGATGCCTACCTTGAATGCCTTCATTGAGTCCGTTATGAAAGAGCATGACAAGCTGATTCAAATGGGGTCCATAAGCTCCAAAGATTCAGCCCTATTTGTTCAAGGACCCAAGATCTCGAATGGTAAAGGAAATCTAAAGAAGGAGAAGCCCAAATTCGAGCCTCACAAGCAAAAAGACAAAGGCAAGCAAACGGATGCACCATCCAGTTCGAAATCCAAGCAAAAGGGCAAAGAAGGTAACCAAAAATCTAAATGTACTTATTGTAACCGTGGCTTTCATCCCGAAAGTTCATGTATGAAGAAGACTATAGATCAAATGGCCCTCCTTTTGGAAAAGAACAACATAACCCTTCCTGACGGTGCAAGGAAGAAGGATCGGAATGACGATCATGAAAGAGGACAAGCACTCATGGCAACGGTTTCGAAGCCCACTCTCTTGATAGATTCGGGTGCATCAAATCATATGGCTGCAAATATTGATTCTTTTTCCTCATTCGATCCAAACAGCTCCATCCCCATCCATTTGGGAGATGACTCAAAAATTTCTTCAAAGGGCAAAGGTACGATTCATGTAGATCATGGATGCTTTCAGAATGTTCTCTATGTGCCTTCTTTAGCTTCGAATATCCTTTCTGTGTATCAAATGACACATACTGGTGATCCAAAGAAAGTCACATCCAGCCCTAATACAGTTGAAATTTCTGATATCAAAAGTGGAAGACTAGTTGCGGTTGGAAAGGCAAACCACACTGCTAAATGTTATGAGTTTTCGCACTTTATTCCGCTTGCAAAGCCCACTGCTCTTCGCACACATGGTAATGAGGTTAGTAGGCTTTGGCATGAAATATTTGGACATCTAAATTATAATTATTTGCTGCTGCTATCAAATAAATCCATGGTTGATGGGCTTCAACAACTCCGTTCCTCGAAGGGAATATGCTCCGGTTGCATTATTGGGAAGCACCCCGAGCACAGATTCGACCGCGGCAAGGCTAGCAGAGCCTCTACTATTTTGGGATTGATCCATTCTGATATCAGCGGTCCGCTGCCCCATATGTCATTAAATGGTTCAAGGTATGTTTTGACATTTATTGATGATTATTCTCGCTTTACATGGGTATTCTTTCTCAAAAACAAGTCAGAAGTGCTTGGAAAATTCAAGGATTTTAAGGCTTCTGTTGAGACCACCACTGAGAGCAAGATCAAAGCTCTTAGATCTGATAATGGTGGGGAATATATCAAGTCCGAGTTGCTGCAACTTTGTGCCCAAAGCGGAATCAAGATCCAACATACAGTTCCCTACACACCCCAGCAGAACGGTGTAGCGGAAAGGAAAAACCGGTCACTGAAAGAGATGGCTACATGCATGATTGAATCAAAAGGTTTGGCTGCAAATCTTTGGGCTGAAGCAATCAATGTTGCTGCATATATACAGAACCGAGTTCCACATTCATCCGTGAAAGGTATGACTCCTTTCGAAGCATTCTTTGGTCACAAACCGGATGTGTCAAATTTGAGAGTTTTTGGCTCTACTGCATGGGCTAGAATTCCTTCTGAGAAGAGACGAGCTTTGGATCCACAAAGTATCGAGTGCATATTGATAGGATATGGGGAAGAATCAAAAGCATATAAACTCATGGATATCAGATCTAAAAAGATATTCATAGAGCGCAGTGTGCAGTTTGAAGAACCGCTTCAAGAATTGCAACTAGTTGAGGAGAAAACTGCCGATTCACCACCTTCACCAGAAGAAGATTCGAGCAGCGATAATGAAGGTATGAGTTCTGATATTTCTGATATTGTAGTAGCATATGATGATCATGACATATCAGGTTCGGAATCTGACCATTCAGATCCCCCTCAGTTACCAAAGTGGGCCCAAAATACTCTACAATCTGCTGGTTCGAATCTTGGAAATCCTGCTGATCCAAGACGAACAAGAGGAGACTTTCAAAGGGCAGGTATGGCTCTTTCTATTTCTGATCCATTTCTTCCTGAGATTTGTTATTTGATGGCTGGTTCAGATCCCCAATCATATTATTCAGCCCATCGAGATCCGAGATGGAAAGATGCCATGGATGAAGAGTACAGTTCTCTTCAAAAGAACAATACATGGGAGCTAGTTTCTCTTCCACCTGGAAGAAAATTAGTGAAGTGTAAATGGGTCTACCGTACTAAAGTTGCTGCTGATGGCACTATCAGCAAATATAAAGCAAGGTTGGTGGCAAAAGGTTTTTCCCAAGTCCAAGGAGTGGACTACACAGAGACCTTTGCACCGGTTGCAAAGATGGATTCCATCCGCCTTGTTTTAGCTATTGCCGCATCCAAGCACTGGGAGGTGCATCACATGGATGTGAAGAGTGCATTTTTACATGGAGACCTTGCTGAAGAGGTCTATATGCAGAAGCCAGAGGGTTATACATCAGATCCATCATTGGTTTGTAGATTGAAGAAGTCTTTGTACGGGTTAAAACAGGCCCCAAGAGCTTGGTACGCAAAGATGGACTCCTTCCTTCTTTCTCAGAATTTCCAAAGATGCAAATCTGATCCGAATGTCTATCTTCAGCGAGTTAAAGGTAATTTGTTGGTTATTGTACTTTATGTTGATGATCTGCTTATTACTGGTAGCACACTTACTTCAATAAACAAGCTAAAAACTGCCTTAAATCTAGCTTTTGACATGAGCGATTTGGGCTTGCTGAGTCACTTTTTGGGCTTGGAGATAGCTCAAAATTTCGATGGGATCACTATATCTCAGCAAAAATATGCTTCCGACCTGTTATTGAAGTTTAATATGGCTGAATGTAAGGCAGCCCCGTTCCCATTCCTCTCAGGAATCAGTCTTGAGGAGGGAGATTCCACACCGCTTGCAGATTGCAGTATGTATCGACAGTTGATTGGTTCACTACTTTATTTGACACATTCACGGCCTGATATCTCATATGCCGTGAGTGCCGTGTCAAGATATATGCAGCAGCCACATGAGCTTCATTGGCGAGCAGCCAAGTGTATCTTGCAGTATGTGCAAGGTACGAGACAGTTTGGCATACATTATGCTGCAGATTCTGAGCTAGATTTCATTGGTTTTACTGATTCAGATTGGGCAGGTGATAGCATTGATCGGAAGTCCACTTCCGGTTATGTTTTCATGATTGGTCATGGTGCTATTTGCTGGTCCAGCAAAAAGCAAGCAGCCATTGCACTTTCTTCAGCAGAGGCAGAGTATCAAGGGGCAGTCAATGCCTGCATTCAGGCAGTTTGGTTGCAGGGTATTCTTTCCGAGTTTGGTTTTGGTGGCACTACTTCGACTGTCCTATTTTGTGACAATCAAAGTGCTATCAAGATCTCCACAGATCCAGTTCAGCGGCAGAGGACCAAGCACATTGAGATTCATATGCATTACATTCGACAGTTGGTGCATGACCGCACCATCATTCTGCAATATTGCCCTACCGATGAGCAAATTGCAGACATCTTCACCAAGAGCTTCACTGAGAAGAAGTTCTCTTACCTCCGTTCACTGTTGGGGGTGAGTTCCATCATGGTGGAGACAGATTGATTCATTATTATGCTTTAGACTTGAGGGGGGGCTTTCTTCCCACTGGGTTTTCCCTCTTTCCTCACTTAGTTTATTTTTCAGCATTTTTTGGATTATTGTATTGGGGTGACCTTTGGTCTTAGTTACCAGGGCCCCACATTATTTTAGTTGGCACATCATAGTCTAGCTTGAGGGGGGGTGTTCGGATATCCATCATCTATTTCGGGATACATATCTATTTCAGGATCATCTATTTCGGGATACATATCTACTTCAGGATCTTGCATGATCTATTTCAGGATATGCAGTCCAGTCACCAGTTTGATGCCTCCAGCACCTTATCCACCTTCTTCTAGCACCCGGGAGCCACTTTCCACAGAGTTTTAGCCCTCCTAAGCTGAAAGGCGCCCTCTTCTCACCTACTGACAGAGAAGGGCGCACTTGTTCACCTACCACTGCAGATTCACTCCAGTTACATTCAGTTAGCTCCGATTCTGATTGATTTCACTCCGATTTCACTCCTGACTGACTGTTTCACCTCCGATTGACCTCCAGTTCGATTAGGTGACTTGCTCTGACTCCAGTTAGCCTCCCATGCGCCCCCACTGAGCCTCCAGATCCTATATCAGTGCTACACACTTCAGTTACATTTATTATGATCAGTTAGACTCAGCTTGACACCTGGATGACTGGTTGTTGTGATTGATGAGCAACACCGATGATTGATGAGGACTCCTAGATTGAGTCAAGCTACTCCATTCAGTGATTCGAATGACCTCCTTAGGCAATTCGAATTGCTCTGTTCATTGTAACAGTTTGTATTGTAATTCATTCACCCTTTTCTGGGATAGAGAGCACTGCTGCATGTTTTGCACAGTTTTGCACCATATCTTCTATGTTCATCTGTTGTGACTGATTTATTTGTTCATTAGATCTGCTGTGACTAACTTTACAAGTCCAGGGTGACTTTCTGTGTAGCAGCATCCCTAAAACAGTTTTCCTATGTGGTGGAGGGTTCCAACTCCAAGCAGGTAGAAACTTGAGCTTATAAGGTGACATCCTAACGTTTTGTACCCTAGTTGAGACAACAAGCTCATTTACAAGACAACTAGAAAGGAGAATCCAAATATTCAAATATTGGAAGAGTTGGTTAGCCATTGTCTTCTAATGATGAAACTGTGCACCTCAGTCACTGTTCTTGTTAGGAAGATTGTAGAGAGCTTATTTTGTTGCATACAGAGGAGAATGAGTTGATGTTAAGATGGCTGCTAATTTGTCCCAGATCCTGTACAGGAATGCAGAAACTCATGACATCTTAATGCATGAGATATGTATGCATGAAAGGAAAGAGATGGACATGAAAGTATGTAGCCTAATTACCCCTTTCAACCCAATGAAGCACTCAAAAGTAATTACCAAATGCAACCTTATTACCCCTTTCAAGCAAGCTACCAATTAACCCACCCCACCTCCCGCCCTCGGTGATCAAGATCAGGAGACCTTGACATCATCTCCATCTCCATCTCTCTCTTGCTCACCGCCAGGATTTCCTTTAGTCTTGGACTCTCCCATTGTACCACTGCATATATGCCATTGGTATATATCTTTTGGTTATACTTAGCTATTCTCTTAGCTAGACACTTATTTATGCTACACTCTTTTAACTTTCTTTCTCTTGCTTTCAACATTATCTCGAAGTTGCTTTAAGACTCGCACATTGTATTCACATTGATTGTATCTTTTAGTCCCATTGACCTACTTTTGTGGTCATTTGTTGGACATTAATAAAATTATCTTGTCTTATCAAACAAAAAGCATTGGATTCATTAACCAATTCCCTTTGATGAGCAAGCAAACCGAAAAGAGACCTAGGGTTTGTTTACCTAGGTGGGAAAGAGCCTTTAATTCGATTTGGATCTACACTACCCTAATCTAATCTAATCTACAACAAGCTACTTGAGCCTTGAGGAAAAGGAAACAAACAACAAAAAGGGTGGATGCTAAGAACCCATTGGAGCCGGGTTCTTAGCATATAGAAACCAAAGTTAGAATCCTTTTTCCAAAATTCAAAAACAACTGACCAAGCATACAACTCCAAGAATGAGGAAACATTGTTGTATTGGTGGCGAGGGGTATGTGCAATAGGGTGAGTACCAATGCTTATGTTGTTGGAAGCACTAGAAAACAAGTAAAAATGAAAAATCCAGTTGGTAATTCTTTTTTTGTTTACCCTACTTCGTTTCGCCCAATAAAACAACACATTGGTGTGTTGGGTTTGGAGAGAGCATCGTCTAATTGTGTGTCTTTTCTTGAAAGCAATGGAGCATATTATTTAGATACAAAAAACGTTGAGTTTTTCCAATTTTTAATATTAAAATATATATTAATTTTTTTTTTACAATGCATGTATATGTAGGTAGCATATTAATGTGAATAATGCTTTGTCAATATGTGTGCATCAGGGTGTCAATGTTTCACTAAAAGCATCGATTATGTTTTTTAATTTTTAATAAAAATATATTTTATAATTAAATGTAGAGAATGTCATTGGTGCACTTAATATATTATTTGCATCATGGCAGAAGACATATTATTGCACTAGCTAATGGTGTGTTTGTCTCTATTGCAAATTGGGACATCAATAAATTTTTTAATAGAAGTGAACCCCTATTCCCAAGGATTCCCAAGTTTGGGAATGTTATGCCCATATCCTAATTTATTTGACCCAATTTGCATTACCCCAGACATAGAATACCTCGACTGGATGCCACGAAGGACTTTTGTCCAAATCTCAAAGATACGAGGATGTCAAATTATAGGGTTCTAGCCTAGGGAGCACCCTATATGATCAAGTCTAAGGGATATCCCCCTTGGCCCCACAAAATAAATCCCAATCATATCACAATGGGAAAAAAATGTAAATTTCTAAAACTACAAACTAAATAGGCTTCATACCCAGGACCAATTCCTTAAAACTAGAAACAAGTTACACTTGTTTATGCTATAAATAACCAATATATCCAAGCAGGACATACCTTTAAATGATGATTTCTTGCATTGGAGCCGGGTCAAGTGTTACTTCGAAGCTCCCTTTGAGAAAATATTGGTTAATCAAATGCGGAATTGGGACTAGGCCAAACACCTAAATTGAACAAACCAAAGTAGTTAAGGAAGATCCAAACCATATGGAGAGGAAAGTACCAATTGTAGCAACCTCCAAACAGTTGGAGATTTTATGGTGACAACAAATCCAAACAAACTCAAGAGCATGGAATGTGGAAAAAAAGAACTAGATCATGAATGAGCCAACAATCTGGCAAAATTTCCATGTATCAGAGGTAGAAATTAGAGACACCTAACAATGAGGAAACCAGTGACATAAATATATTTGGGAATGCGTTAGGGGTGTATCCAACAAATGCATTGACCATAGAAACTAACAAAGGTGCCCTTTTGACTTGACAATGCAACCTTGTTGTGAAAGACTAGTGATGGCATAGAAAACTACTACTCACTACTGGTGCATAGAAAACCATGTTGGACCAAGTGCATTTAGGATCAACACATAGCTGTCAAGATATGCCTCCTTTATGAATGTCCCTGGTCATAAGAACATAAAAAGAGGTTGCTAACATCTTTAAAAGGATCTCGAGTCTTTTTTTTTGTTTATAGGTCTTTGTTTAGTCTTAAAATGCCAGTTTTTTAGGCCATGCACTCATAATTTTTTGTGTAAAAGTTGTATAAACTTTGTACATGTTTCATAAGGACCAAGAAATCCATATACTTGCAAGAATACTAAAAAAGGAAGACTTTATGTGTGTAATTGCACTTGGTGTAGGTATAATTTCATTTCATAGAGTGATTTTTTAATTTCTTTGGTGATTTGCTTCACTATTCTATGGAAAATGTTTGGAATCCGTCAAACATTGGTTTTCTAAACTCATGCAAACTAGAAAATATTTGATTTATCATCTGAAGTGTTGAATGGATTATGGATTCAGTCTCTTAGCTTTGTGAATGCTAGCAAATTATTATTTTATAAACCAAATGAAAAAAATATAAGCTCAAGCCTCTTATGTTCATGTTCAAGAAAAAAACATGATTGCAATTGAACAATAATCAAATGGAAACAACCTGGCTAACGTGAATTTGAATTGCAAGAGAAAATCTAATTTGATTCTTTGTAAAGGTAATGTTCACTGCACAGTATTTGGTGTGGTTCCATGAAAACTAACCTGTGTGAAGACTGCATAGTGCAAACCCCAAGGAACTTCAAACAAATGCAGAGACAACCATCATCAAAAGTCAAGCTTCATGCAAACTTGCAAAGATGAAAGATCTAATAATAATTGATTCCTCATTTGGGTTTTTATTGATTGTTTCCACAATATATAAGGATAAAATCATTGTACGGTTGAAGGTTCCACGTTTTTCTTAGATATGGACCAATTTGGAGTTAAAAATTCTTCACCCAACAAAAATTGGGGGCTGAAACCACTATTGAAACCTCCACTAATGAAAATCCATGAGCGTTTATGCCAAAAAAGAAAGATAATATGAAAATTCAATCCCTCGACCCATATTGGCGAGCCTGCCCAACCCAACCTCAAATCAAGGGCATACTAACTGTCGGGGACCATAAATCAACAACAAATAAGCTGTATAACCCTCCATTGTTGAAAATTTGGGGCGAACTCACCATTTTGTGGGATTCATTCCCAAAATACTTGACGAATTCGTGGGCTTCATTACCCAAAATACTGGGCGAATTTAACATTTCGAGTCTCCATCACCCAAAATACAGGGTGAACTCACCATTTCAACCATATTTGACAGGGGCGATATTCATTTTCCCCTCTCTCACCGCCTTCACGGCCTTGGCAATTCGGCTTCCCAATTATTCTCATAGAAAGAGAGGGGGTATAATATGATCTAGATTTTAACCCCGTACTAATACTCATAAATTATTGATCTTTCAACGAAAAGCTTCAAAGTCACATCAAAAGGGTCAATGGAATTACCCTCACCAATCATAGTTAGATGGATCTGCACCTGCAAATTGCATACAATGCTGGACATATGTTCATAACTTATATTGGAGTTTGAATAACTTGATCTTATATATAGTCATGGAATTTGTGAAACCAAGTAGATGACATGTGCATGTCCAAAACTTATTCACTCTTTAAATCACGGTGCATGATCAATAAAGTATTGGTCATAAGCTAAACAATAATGTGGATGTTGTAATGGGGGAGATGTTGTAACGTTTGTTCCGAACAAAATAATTAAAAAAATTCATGTCGACTCATAAAATAAAAAATTACGGAAAGTATTTAAAAAAAAATCCATGCTGGCTCATAAATAAAATATTATGAAAAGTAATTAAAAAACCGATGTTCGTTTATAAAATAAAAAATTAAACTCGGATCTATCAATCAAGAGAGAGAAAATTTCTTGAGTTTAAATTGCAAGTAGAGTACTAAAATGGAGAGACAACATGATGGAAGAAATGATAGAGACAGAAATGATGGATATATCGCCCACAAACTTCCAACCTTGCACATAAGTACACATATCACCTACAAACCTAACTCATGTGCTAAAAAACTCCTTATGGCACGCATATCTCAATTTGAGGGAAAACATACCTTTGAATGTTTTATGAAAGGAGTTTGTATTGTTATTTCATTTTATTCCTTCAAACACGGTATAAAACATTTCACATCATTACAAAATCCTTTTGTTATTTCTAGTTTGTATTGAGACTTGTAATCTAAGGATTCTTTGTGTGGGACTCATGTGATGGTTAGGTGCCCTATGCTTGGCCCATGGTCCATAAAGGAAAATATTAAGGTGTAATACTTTGTATTTTGACCCCGGATCATGGCTTGGACTGTCCTAATAACCTAGATAATTTCCTTTTCTAATAACCTATATTTTGATCTAACACCATGGATTAGGCTCCAAGAACCATCCTTAATGTTGTAAATATCAAAATGACTATCATGTCCCACTTGAAATCCAAGGATTCTTTACTCAGGAATCATGTGATGTTTAGGGGCCCTATGGATGGCCCATGATCCATAAAGAAAATTGTTATGGTGTATGACTCTATATTTTGACCCTGGATCATGGCTTGGACTGTGGGAACCAACTTAATTGGTTTGAAAAACCTCAACAACGATGATGATGATGATGAAAATGACGATGACAATGATGATGATGGTAAGGACGATGGTACCAATGATGAGGATGACGATGATGATAAGGAATGGTGAGGAAGTGGATGAGAATGGTGAGGATCGAGCGTCCATGTCTTGGACACTTAAAAGAGTCCCTATGTAGGGCCTATATAGTGTTTTAGGGTGTTGTAATGGCCCATGAGCCCCTTAGGAAATTCATATGGCCTTAGACCCTATGTTTCCTTAAACTCCGTGGTCCAATATCACCACACATGCCTCTAAAGAGAATATTTGTCCTACAAGTGATGCATGGTTTCCATTACAAGTTTTTAAGCATCAAGGATGGTTCTCGATGTATTGGGCATGGTTCAAGGGGGGACACTGATTTCTTAGGGCCTAGAAGAGGCTTTTAATGCTCAGGCTTTTAATGCTCATGGACCATGCACACGGTATGTTTTAAGTGAGCTGGAAGAGGATTGGGCCAATTATGTTTATTTGCTCAATCATAGTACACTAAAATTTCAGAGGAGGAGGACTACCTCAATGGTCAAGGAACAAAGGTCACTACATGGTTTTGTACATCGGGTATGGTTTTTAGGGTCATGAACATGGTTCAAGGAGGAAAAAAATGTATTAGGGCCTAAAAGAGGCTTTTATCGTTCACAGATCATGAACACAATAAAAAACCACCACACATTGCATATAGAGTGAATAAATGTCCTACATGGATCATACGATTGTTGTTGAAATATTTCAAATGCCATGGATGGTTCTTAGGGCCTTTTGCAGCGTTTAGGAATAAAAACTAAGGTTGCAGGCCCTAAAATATTCGTCTTTATGTGTTATGGATATTTCCACCCTGTGGAAAGATGGGAACTCCCTTGGATTACTTTCCCAAGACCTAAGACAGACAGGAGCGGTATACCAATATGTTTCCATCACCAGATCTAATCAATCACATACAACACATGAGAAAACAAGGAAGAAAGATTAACTCACCTTAGCTTATAAGCGCTCCTTTGATGATGGCCATGATTGATGTAGATCAGGTTGAATTGGCTCCAGCTCCACTTGATGATCAACCTACACACATATAGACAAAGAAAAACCTTCCTCAAACCTTTCTATAAACATGTATAAAATATGCATGTAATTGACATAAAATACTATATCTAGACTAGATCTAAGCTAGATCTATCAAGTGACTATTCATTATTGCAGTGATACTTGATGTGTGGTCAATCACACTAGCATTGTTTCATGTAATACTTTATTGGTTTAACCTCGAATAAAAATTTGGAATCTAGGTGCTACTTATGTCAACATGCCTGGTGCTTTCCCTGGCGCAACATTGGAGTTTTCCTGGTGCAGTTCCTTTCAAAATTCTTGGCGCAATTCCTGGTGCTATACTTGGCTCTCTACATGGCGCTATGTCAAATGATTTTCCTGGCGTAATCCCTAGCTCTAGACCTGGTGCTATGCCTGGAGCTATTCTGGAAGCTATGCCTGGCACTATTCTAGAAAGCTATGTTGGACGTTATTTTGGAAGCTATTATGGACGCTATTTTGGACGTTAATTGGGATGCTAATTAGCGTCTAAAATAACATCTACTTTAAAAAAAAAGACGCAAAAAACGCCATTAAAAGCACCATCCCGTGGAAAAGCGCCAATTTTGTCCAAAAAATGATGAAAAATACACTAAAAGTGTTAGTGGACGCAAAAAAGGGAGCTAAAAGAGACGCTAAACACCGGTTTTGTAGTAGTGTCTTATGATATATATACAGCCTTCACTATAATAGTTTTTTTTTCTATTTTCATTTATGCATAGTTGATAGTTAGAGGTTTACTCTAACCTCAATTTTTGACAAATGTAATTTTGATTTTCCTTGATAGTTAGAAGTTTACTCTAACCTCAATTTTGGACAAATGTAATTTTGATTCTCCTTGAATAACAAGTTACAAGTTTTTTTTTCCATTAAACAAAAAATATATATATACATCCTCACATTTTATAATAGTAAGATATACACAATCTTAGATGCCACCAATGATAAGATATTTTCTAACATATATATAATGTTTAATACATCAATGCTGAGTGCTTAATGTTTGATGCTTGTTAAATTGGTAAAAAAGAAGCATAAAGCTCCATGGCTGTCAAAGGCAATCCTTGCTCTTCCAACAAGGAAAAAATCAGTATCTGCTATTCTAGGGTAAAATCAAGAGAAACAATTTACACTTTGACACGTGTCCTTGACAATAGCAATCTATTACCTTACGGCCATATAATTTATCAAAATGGGATAAGAAGATACAGAAATTTTGAAAATGGAGCTACCAAATGAATAAACCGTTTGAATCATTAACTAGTGCTAAGAATACGTTCGAATCCTTGTCTTCTAAGACGACTGTGACTCTTAATCTCTCCAAAAACCTGTCAAAGCCATGGAATTTATCAAAATGGGGTAAAAAGATATACCCAGACCATTTTAACAAGAAATATAAAGCTCGAACGCTGTCAAAGGTACGAAATGAATAAACGTTTGGGCTGGTGAGTGTGAAGGAAGCCCGGGCTTTTTCAAAATGTGCGGAGTGTGAAGGAAGCCCGGGCTCTGTGTGAAACCTTTCGCAACAAGACGTGCCTTGTATTTTTCAACATTGCCTTTAGAATCCCGCTTAGTCTTAAATATCCATTTGCAACCAACGGGTTTCTTGTCTTTAGGCAACGGAACGATATCCCAAACGTCATTGTCATACATAGATTTCATCTCTTCATTCATGGCATTAATCCACTTTTGAGAGTTAGAGCTTTCCACAGCTTGTTTGATATTAACAGGATCATTTTCAAACATGCCAATGTCAAACTCATGTTCTTGAAGATATGCATAATCCTTAGATTGTGTAGATCTTTTCTCTCTAGTAGATCTCCTAATTGGCACAGGTACTAGATTTTCTTGAGGTTCATTTACAACTTGATCTTCAACAGGAGGAGGAACATCATTATCAATTTCTGAATCTCCCACAGGCCCTAGGCCATCAACATTTGTCATGTCAATGTCAGGGTTTGGGTTGGGTTCAGGTCCATTTGTGTTCTCTATTCCATGTTGAGTTTCTAACTGAGTTATTTGTGATGATGAAGTTTGCATATTGTCAGAAGATGTATTTCTAAACGCAATCGGAATTTGAACAAAACCAGGACTTTGGTCCATAGTCTCATTTCTAAACGCAATCGGAATTTGAACAAAACCAGGACTTTGGTCCATAGTCTCATTCGCATTCGTCTCTTCTTCTTCAAAAATACTATCTTTTGTCATATCTCCCCCCACAAACTCATTATCCTCAAAAAATTTCGCACTTCCTGACTCGAAAACTGTATGCTCTGTTGGATTATAGAATTTGTATCCCCTAGATCGTTCAGAATAGCCTATAAAGTAACAACTAATGGTCCTTTCGTCTAGTTTCTTTTCATTTGGCTTATAAGGCCTAGCTTCACATGGACATCCCCAAACTCTCAAATGATTCAAGCTAGGCTTGCGCCCAACCCATAACTCGTAAGGGGTCTTGTTAGCTGCTTTAGTAGGCACTCTATTAAGTATGTATGTTGCAGTCTTTAAGGCTTCTCCCCACAAATTCTCAGGTAGATTTGTACGAGCAATCATACTTCTCACCATGTCTTTAAGGGTGCGATTTCGCCGTTCAGCAACACCATTCATTGCAGGCGAACCTGGCAACGTATACTGAGGCACAATTCCGCATTCCTCTAAGTATTTTGCAAAGGGACCTTGACGTTGTTCTCCTGATCCATCATAACGACCGTAGTATTCACCACCACGATCAGAACGAATGGACTTTATACGTTTGTTAAGTTGTAACTCAACTTCCGTTTTGAACTTTATGAACACGTCTAATGCTTCCGCCTTTTCTTTTATTAAGTAAATATGACCATATCTTGAATAATCATCTATGAATGTGATAAAGTAACGGTGACCATTTCTTGTAGCTTTTGGAAAAGGACCACAGATATCCGTATGAATTAATTCTAAGACATCATTACATCTTTTTGCATCATACTTACGTTTATTAGTTTGTTTTCCCTTTATACAATTCACACAATCACTTAAGTTTGTAAAATCTAAAGGTTGGAGAATATCATTAGACACAAGACGTTCTATCCTTTTCATAGAGATATGTCCTAATCGCTTGTGCCATAATGTTGGAGATTTCTCGCAAGTTAATTTACGTTTTCTATTATCTACATGCAGTGCCTCTGAATGTGAAGTGTCTATATCTAGAAAATAAAGATTATCATAAGAAGACAGGATACCAGAAGCAAGAAGCTTAGAATTTTGACACAAACTGAATTTTCCATTACCGAATGAACATACATAACCATTTTTGTCCAAATAAGATATAGAAATTAGGTTCCTTCTGAAAGATGGAACCACTAAAGCATCAAAACTTAAATAAAATCCTGTCTTACATAATAATCTAAATTTTCCTATGCTTTTCACTTCTACTTTGTTGCCATTTCCTACGTAAACGTAGCGCTCCGCCTCATTTGGCTTGCGATGGCTTAGGCAACCTTGCATCGACATACTGATGTTAGTCGTTGCACCTGAATCTATCCACCAAGTATATCTAGATACAGAACTTAAATTAACTTCAGAACAAACTAAAGCAAGAGACATATCAGCCTTCTCTTGGGGAGTTTCTTCACCCTCATGTTTGAAATTGTTCCCCATGAGGGGCTTAATTTGACTTAGATTTGACATTATGTTTAGATCTGAAAAATTGAAGAACAAAAGAAAAAATTAGATATTATGCATCACGATTTGATCTTTAATCATAATTCTAAAATTCATCTAAAGGCCTAAATTAAATTATGTGCTCCATTGAATCTTTTAGCCAAAACACCACTCAATAATGAAAAAACACCTTTGGGCGCAATCATTACCTTATTGTCTTTTCCGCCTTTGGGCCAGATTGACATATCCATTTGCTAACTACCAGGCCAGTCAAGTGGGGAAGGCAGGTCACTAACGGACCTGGTGCACCAAGCCCCAAATGCTTTTCTAGACATTGCCAGCATATGTGTGTTGCAACTTATTTGTTATACATCACCCTTATGCACCAAACAACTTAGCAAGTGCCAACCCTCCTTTGGGAAAGCTAACACCCACGTCCATTGAGCTTGTCATGAGTCATCCTTGCAATCGTCTTACACAGAGCGGTTCGTTTTGCGAACATCAATGCTTGACTCATGCGAAAACAACACATGTATACATAAAATGCCTTTAGTTAGATTCCAAAATTATACCTAAAATCATCACCCTTATTTGTTAACTTAACAGTTGATAATATGTGCTTGTTCAAGTAAAATATTAATATCTCTAAAAGAAAGTATCACATTCAGAAATACTGTGAAAATAAAAAAGGTTGGTTACTGTGAAATTTTTCAGTCAAATTTACAGTAAAAGATGATTGAAGTTATTCCACTTCGAACTTTACGAATCAATAAGCATACAATTCAAAATTTAGAACCCTGATAGATCTTTCATAATCCGAATACTGATAGATCTTTCATAATCCGAATAATCCGAAATGTAGTTCATGCTTTGCAAACTCTCATTTAGCAATTCAAAATTTAGAACCCTGATAGATTTTTCATTTAGCAAACGATCTAGGAGTCAAATTTCATGCATCGGTTATCTTCTGAAATGTAATTGAAATGCCCCACCCAAATGAATCAAAATGTATAGGATCCAAAGATCGAAATTCTTTTCTGTGTGTAAATATTGCCAATCCGAAATGGAATCAGCATGCGAGGGTTTAAAAAGACTCAAATGTCAATGACCTTTTAATGTGACACCGATTTTAATATCCAGATTTATTCCCTTCATATAACTAAATGCATTTTGTATAAAAATAATGTTTCTCTATGAAATACATAAGCAACGTCATATATAACTTGTACTTTAATAACTCTTCCTCTAACTAATATAGTCAAGGAATAAATAGAGACGTATGATCATTTTTCAAAATGAAAACGCACAGGGCGTTGGTAGAGTTGAACACTTTAATAAATAATTCCCAATGGAGACATACAGGTGTCGACATGTTGAAATTTACGGATCTGATTCCAATGGGACACGCAGAAAGTTGGCAGAGTTGGAAACTCATAACTATTTTCAAATGGGAACATATAGAGCTTCCCCAAAACACGCAGAGAGAAGGAATGTACAGATCTCAGAAAACTTCCTCAAATCGCAGAGCTAAAACAACGGAAATATTAACCCAAAATAGATTTCAACAAATCGAAAAAAAAAAAATGATATTTAGATCTTAAATCTTCTGTTAAGTTACTGGGTACAAATTATGGAATGAATCTCATTTAACCTCATCAACAGAATGTTAAAATGGGGATTATCAAAAGTGTCAACGACTCAGAGATCCATTAAAACTAAAAGTACTGGTACAGGGATGGAGTGATCCATAGTGAAATTTTCTGAAAACGAATTGGATGCCATCGATGTGTTGAAGACGAAACCAGAAGTTTGAATACCATCGAAATTTTCGACATGCTCAGACATTTTAGAATCGATGCTAAGGTATGAAAACAACACAAATTTGAATTGGGGATATCGATGAGATGGGAGTCATCGCCAGGATCTAAGCAATTCATAGAAAACGCATCTCATACTCAGGGGATCACACGCAGCAAATTCAGCCATGGAGACTTGGATTTCAAACTGCAATTCTCACATAAGGGAGGCTCTGATACCAATTGATGGGTTTTACTAATTACTTTAAACCCTAACCAAGATCTACTCCTATGCAAGAAATTAAACTTAATGCACAGCGGAACTTAGAAATTAAGTTTAATGCACAGCGGAACTTACTTTCCATCTTCAAAGGCTGCGGACAGCTTCTGGTCTTGACTTGAGTTGTTGTTGGCTCTCGAATCCTTCCAAGAACTTGCAATCCTTTTCTCTGGAGAGTATCCTGTCTTCAATGGAGCAGACAATTTTTCTGGATGATTGCAAGCCTTGGAGACTCAGCCCTTTTATAGCAGTGCCAAAGAAAAAGATTCTAATCCTAGGGCTGCTGAAATTTAGCTAATACTTGGGAAACAAGTCCAAAAAGAAATCTGGAGTTTCCGATTTTATAAAAAACTTCAAATCGGGAAACTTCAGAAAAACTGAAATAAATCAGAATAAATTCTGATTTCCTTATTTAGCTCAATTTATTACTGCTATTATTTTAATCAACTATAATTGGTCCATTAACAATTATAATTGATTAACATTATTCTATATGTATTTGTATCCAAATCCTTATTTAAATACGTATAATGCCATGACTTAATTAATCACATTGTTTGGCATGTTTTAATCATTACATAAATGTAATCTTTCGACAGTATTTGATATCATAATCATAATGCACGTATGTCCAACTTAATTATTGTAATTAGACGTCTCTAAATCCAACAACATCATCAAACGGTCAGAGCTTCCCATGTAATATATATTCTGGGATGAATTCAATAGACTTCATACCATGTCAATCTCAAAACCATCAAGGACAAGGAATTCTATACGAAACAAATCCAGATCAACATCAGATTTTTCCTTATCCTTTCAGCCCTCCTTTTCAATCCCCATATAATTATACTCTGCAACCGGGAGCGCCTGGATCAGAAGAATTCCAACAATTCAACTTGATTTCTTCAATTTCAGCTGGTTTTCAGTTACCTTCACCGAATTACATCATGCCGGCTGATTTCCCCAAAGCCTTTGGGACATCACCAGACGTTCAGAGCTTCCCATGTAATATATATTCTGGGCTGAATTCAATAGACTTCATACCAAACGAGGCAGAAGAAAAAATGTCAGGTCCATCTCAAAACCATCAAGCACCAGGAATTCCCCAGCTAACTGTGGAGGGAGAAAGACCGCAGGTTACGCAAACACCATGGAATAACAATATTCATGGCGCAGGTTCTTCTTCCCTCTCTTGTAGAATCAATTGCAGGCCAGTCGCAGAGATTGACAGCAAATATAATCAAGAATTTGTAAGCAACGCTCTGGCAGAGATTGAAAGAAAATAAAATCAACTATTTTCTAAAGTAAGTAGCCAACGCAGTTAGATAAGCAAGCAACCCCAATTTTAGTAATGAGTTGGTTTTGGAATTTGAATTAGTGGACTTGATTTGGTTTTAATATTCTGAGTAGTTTAAAGGTTGGTCAAAAGAAGAAGGTTAAGGAAGTCTTCGTCGATTTGAAAGGCGAGCTATTTGCTCCGACTTTTAATAGTACGGGATTTTTTTTGAAAGACTAACAAAAACCCTTTTTTTTTTTAAGACAACAAAACATATTATTTAACTGAATGCATTTTAACATTATTATATATTTAATATTTTTTTAAATAAGTAGATTATGTTAAATCATTTATTTTTTACAAATTAAAATTTTAACTAAATTTTATGTTTTTATTTTAGAAAAAGTAATTTGTAAATGAGATGTGATATATATAAAACTGGAAATTTATGCATATCTTTATTTGAAAGTCATCCAATCACAGTAATGAATTAATATATATAAAAAAAATTCATTATTTATATTAACATCTTTTTAAACATTAGTTTATTTAATATAAATACAAAGCCATAAGAGAAGGCATGAGAAGATAAAAAAAAAGCTGGGAAGGCAGATAAGTTTTCCCTCGGAAAATGTGTCTGTGCAATTGTAGCCATTGGATGAGAGATTTTAATGTAATTTTATTTTGTATGTTTATTTAATTTGATTAATTTATTATTAAGATGATTCAAAATTCAAATCTTTACTGGTTGTTAAATTATATATATATATATAATATGTTAAAATTTATAAATATATATATTATTTTATTGATAAAAAATTATAGATTTATTTTTTATATGGGAAGTAGGTTTTTTTTATGATCTTAAAGTGTTCATATATTAAAATTATATATACATGTTATGAAGAGTTTGTTGTGTGGTTTCCTTTGAATGGTTTAAGGATGGTTCAATTAATGTGGAAGTTTAGACTCTAGAAATCTCTCTTTTCTAGTATGAAACCATATGTGGAAGCTATATCTCATTTTGACTTAGAGGTTCAATGATTCCTTGTTAATTGATAAGTGTGTAGTTGTGATATTTCCATATATATGTCTCTCCTCTAAAATATATAGCACAATATTATGGTATTCTAGATCTTAATGTAAATGTATAGATATTTTGACTTTTGTTGAAATACATGCATTGTAGAGTTGTAAAACCACACAAAGTGATCAAACAACTATTGAAATCATGAAAATGAGGTCCACACCATTTCAAAGCATAGGGATTGTTATGTAACTTGAAATTGACAATATAGAGAAGGGCAAGGTCCATAATTCAAGTAAGTCAAAGTCAACATAAGCATATTGTTGCTACAACTTGACTCTTGATTGAATAAATTTTGTGCACTTCGTGATGAGTTATCGAGATTAGATTTTTGGGCTTCATTCCATCTAAAACATTACCACTGAAAACGGATTTTGGTTGCATGGTCATATGTATAAGTGAGTTTGGTTGATGTCCATCATCTTATTCACTTTAGTCTCTTGAAGCATGGGTGCCATTTTTTTTGTAAAAGGGTCGATTCCTTGTTCTAATTCTATCCTTTTTCCGAATTCATCTTCGCAATGGGCCAAATATATATATATATATATATATATCATTCCCACCCTGTGTTTTAGGCACCCTTTTAGGTGATAAACTTCCTTGCTCTATCAAGCTTCAAGCAACATGACCCCTAAATAGAATAAAAATTATCATATCTTGTCATTGAAGTTCATCAGTAACGTGTAAATGATTGAGTTTGATTTCACTCAGCTTTGTCATTTGCTTGATTATTAGGGTGGGGCATGTGTAATCTAAGAAAGAAGCCTGTGATGAACCTGCAATAATTAATTAATGCAAATACATAAGATATCAGAAATAATAGAACTTAGAATCACTTTTATATTGATCACGGGCCACTTCGAGGGGGCAACCTCCTTTGAGCAAGCTCAATACAATTAACTTCACGGTGCCTTCATAAGCCTCAACACACACTTATATACTAAGTCTAGGCGCCAATACCATGGGTCAATACTATGTGTCAATACAAACCATGGGCTAAGTCTAAGCACCAATACTATGAGTCAAAACCATGGGACATATAATACTATGGGACGACTTACAAAGCATATGCGTCCAATACTATGGGTCAATACTATGGGCTAATATAAACTATGGATCAACAAATACTACGGGACGACTTACAAAGCATATGCGTCCCACAATAATATACTAACAAAGTAAAGACATGGGTTCCTAACATCCCCTCTCCCTTAGAAAAAGCTTTGTCCTCAAAGCTTTAGATGTGGAAATTGATACAGAATCTGAAGGAGTGGGTCCCCTGTAGCATCCTCGGGTTGCATTCCGAGCCACTGGTCCCTTTGGAGTTTCAAGGAGGATTGCATAGAAGGCTATAGATGAAGAAGAACCATATCAGTGATGTGAAAAGTGTGCTCAGAACGGTGTTGATCGGCTTGTTGTTTCAGTCGAATTCTTGCCATGTGAAAATTGTCCTGCAGAATGAGAAGAAGTTGATCACAGTTTCGAAAAATTGAGTCAATTGCCTGAATTGGGGAGCTGCTGAAGGTGTATGGAAGAAGAACTGGTGGTTCCTGTCCAGAGACTGCTTCATATGGTGTCCTTTGAGATGTGGTACTATACCATTGGAGCGCTTCTAGGAAATCCATAGAAATAGTTGTCCAAATCTGTGGAGGGATGGGTAAGGGTTCGAGCAGTCCCAAAAGGAGGGTTGTTTCACCCTTGTTGACCTGGAAAGTATCACAGTCAACCACCATCCGTTGAATTGTCCTTTTGAGTCCCTGCCAAAAGAAGTTACATTGTTCGTGGTCATACGTTTTGAGGAACCCAGAGTGCCCTACTGATGAAGAAGCATGGAGTTCATAGAAGAGATAGCCCCGTTGAACAGATTGCAACCAATTTGGAACAAGCAAAGAAATAGCTGTAAGAGAGACTGGGTCATCAAATGTGCGAGGAGGAGCATCTTCCACCATATTTTCCTTACCCTTCTGGTAAGTGGTCGCATAGTCATAACCCATGAGTTGGATAACCCATTTCAGGTGTGTTGGGGAGGAGACCCGTTGTTCCAGGAAAGTTTCCAGACTCTGGAGATCAGTCTTGATGCAGAAATAATTCCCCAATAGGGATGGCTGCCACTTCTGTACTGTATGCAAAATAGTCATCATTTCCTATTGAGAGGTAGATGCAGCTAAATTCTTACCGAAAAGGTCTCTTGAAGGCAACAAGTTCATTGGTTCAGCAAAGACACCTGCATATCTATCTAAGGAAGTAGTGGAGACTATTGATGGGTGCATCTGAATGGAATGGAGCTGAGCGATGACACCATGTGAATTCTTCTTAAGTATTTTTTCTAAGCGATGTGAATTGATGATGCAAAGAGACCCTGGTTGTAAGCCCATAAATTTGTGTTGTGCCCCATTGACTGAAAACTGCATCCAAAGTTCAGCAAAATCCCATAAGATGGGGCCAAGTGTGCTTAACCATTGAATGCCCAAAACCACATCACATCCGCCTAAGGACAAGGAAAACATGTGAGAGCGCAGGTTATAATCTTCCATAGAGATACACACATTGTGACACTTCCCCTTGCAAGGTAAGGTGCCCCCATTGGCAGCCATGACTTCAAAGTTGGAGCAAGGATGGACAAAACAATCATCCTGTTTGGAAATCCAAGGATCAATGAAGTTATGAGTGCTACCAGAATCAATGAGTATGGTAAGAGGGAGCTTCTTGAAGTATCCCCTGACTCGCATTGTTTGTGGGGTGGTGACATCGGTTACAGCATGGAGAGAGATCTCGGGTGGATCGTCTTGAGATGGGGTGTCAACAGGCGGGTGTTGAATGTCGACCTGATCATCTATTGTATCTGGAGCTTCTTCATCAAGTTCTGAGGCAGGCGGAGAATCCACATCCAAGAGATAGAGATTTTGTTGAACACATCTATGTCCCCGAGTGAATTTCTCATCACCATTATAACAAAGCCCTTTTTCTCAGCGTGCCTGCATCTCTGTTTCAGACAAATGCTTGATAGGAGTTGGTTGAGGAGCAAGCATGATGGGAGGTCGTTGGGAACCCATATTTCTGAAGGGAACAAAGATGGGTTTGGAGCGTTGTTGAGCTGCGATCTTGTCCTCTGCCAACTTAGCCAACCCTAGGACTTCCATCATTGTGTTGGGACAGAACATTTTGACCTCTGAGCAGATTTCATCCTTGAGACCACTGATAAAACAACTCCTGTAGAATTCATCAGACAATCCTTCTGTGTGATTGGCCAATTTCTCAAATTCTGTCTGATACTCTCTCATTGTACCCATTTGGTGAAGTTTAGTGAGTGCTCCTGTGAAGT
This sequence comes from Larix kaempferi, assembly GCA_027924585.1. NCBI lineage: Eukaryota > Viridiplantae > Streptophyta > Pinopsida > Pinales > Pinaceae > Larix > Larix kaempferi. Next base: position 25,789,810 of record BSBM01000073.1, on the reverse strand, counting down.
CATCAAAAGCACTAGGACCAAATCGTGACAAAAGGAGTTGACAAAAATCTGTCCAGTTTGGCTCGGGATGAGCTTTGATGTACCAACAGTACCATTGAAGGGCTTCCTGTTCTAAATGAAAGGATGCAAGTGGAACTTTCTAGACACCAAAAGTATTATGCAGACTGAAATATTGTTCTTCTTTGTATATCCATCCAGTCGGATTAGTACCATTGAAGTGAGGAAAATCAAGCTTCGGCCCACGAAAATTGCTGGAAGAAGAGAATCCGGTGGCTGCAAAAGATTCTAGCTGTCGGTTATTGTTCATGGTTGAATGCTGAAGATGGAGGCTGAGAAATTTTTTATCCAGATTTTAGAGTTTGGTTTGGATGGCTGCAAGTGCTTCCTCCATGGTGTGTGCTCCTGCATGGGTGACAACCATAACCGGGGTTTTTTTTTTGGATGGCTGTAAGTGCTTCCTCCATGGTGTGTGCTCCTGCATGGGTGACAACCATAACTAGGGTTTTTTTTTTTGGATGGCTGCAAGTAATTTTTTTTTTTTCCAGAATGGAGCGGCTACAGATCGGAAGGGATCTGAAACAGATAGATCTGCAACGGCCCGGAAGTGAGCAGAAACAAAGGGATCTAAAACGACACCAAATGGATAAAAAATGGTTGGATCTGAAATAGATCTGGAACGGCTTTCAGAATAGATCTGAACGGCTGGATATGAAATAGATCTGAAACGGCTTTCAGAATGGATCTGAACAATTGGATCTGAAATAGATTTGAAACAGATGGATCTGGAATGGAAGTGATCGGCAACAGTTCAGCTGAAAATAGATATGGACCCCAGGTATGTGCGGCTTCTTATCGGTTCAGGGGATTCACTCGGCCACCAATGCTGTCTGACGGCTTGCGTATTGGGGAAGTACCTCTCACTCCACGGCTCAGGTAAAACCGATAACCGCTTTGCCACAAACAACAGCTCTTGGTTTACATGACGGGTGGGAACTAGTCAATCAGGTAGGGGTCGTTGCCCTTTTCGCTGGCAGGTCCTCTCAATGGGCTAGCTACTTCGAGGTTCCTGTGGTACTCCTCACAATGAGTTTTAGGGCTTATGCCCAAGTACTTCCCACAGTTAAGCGGATAGGGATTATTCCCAAATCCGAACCTACAACAGATGCGGAAAAAAAAAAATTGACAGAAATTTCACCCAGCGAGCCCAAGAAAGTGCTCTGATATCAGATGTGATGAACCTACAATAATTAATTAATGCAAATACACAAGATATCAGAAATAATAGAACTCATAATCACTTTTATATTGATCACGGGCCACTTCGAGGGGGCAACCTCCTTTGAGCAAGCTCAATACAATTAACTTCACGGTGCCTTCATAGGCCTCAACACACACTTATATACTAAGTCTAGGCGCCAATACCATGGGTCAATACTATGTGTCAATACAAACCATGGGCTAAGTCTAGGCACCAATACTATGAGTCAAAACCATGGGACATATAATACTATGGGACGACTTACAAAGCATATGCGTCCAATACTATGGGTCAATACTATGGGCTAATATAAACTATGGATCAACAAATACTACGGGACGACTTACAAAGCATATGCATCCAACAACAATATACTAACAAAGTAAAGACATGGGTTCCTAACAAAGCCCCAACTTATTGAACAACCATGTCTCACCAATAACATCGATCTCGTCTAGGTTGCGACCAACATAGACATGTTGCAGTGCACACAATTTATGAACATCGTAACAAACATAATAGTTGGTTGTGAGTCAATGGTCATTGCCTCACCTTAATGATAAATTCCCACATTTGTCCCTTAACATCTCTAAGACAACCAAGCTAAAAGAGATCGTTTCAGCGGTATGCACAAATATTGAAGAATGCGCAGAAGAAGAAAATGTTGAATATACCATAAGAAATATTGGGGCCAAGGTAGAGTCCCTAGCGGCAGAAATGATGGAAATGGAAATTTCTTATAAGGGGAAGATTGCAGACTTGGAAGCAAGGAAATCGACTCCACCATCAGATCAGCACTTAGCCCCAATTGAGGAAGTGGAGGCAACATTAGGTAGCATCTCATCGGAAGTGGCAAAGTGTCAAGGTTTACTCGAGCAAGTAAACACAATTGTGACAGGATTGAATGAAGATCCAAAACTTCAGAAGATTAAAGAAGACCTGCAGCAGACACAACAAGAGATCGATGCTGCAAGCGCAGAGTTCAAAACTTTATCACCACAGCAGAAGATGCCAAAGTTTAACGAAGTCAAGCAGCTCCAGAAACAATTGAAGGCATTAAGGGAAAATGAAGCTTTCGCTTCTACACAACTAGAGAGCATAGAGGAAGAAGGACTGCAGCCGATACAGCAGTTTGACGAGAAGTTCGTAGAACTTCAAACAGCCGAAGGCACTGTTAAAGAACAAGATAAGGAAAAGGTTTCATAGGCACAGCTGGAAACCATTAAAACTTTTGAGAAGAAGGAGAAGGAAAGTGTTGAGGAGATCATCGTTACCTTGAACAACTTCACCGCCAAGCTTAGCACCACTGAAGATATCCAGGAGGAGTTGGTTGATGGGAGTAGATCAGGGGTGATCCACAGGTAAGTGTTAGGGGCCTGTTGGGCGTGGCCCAAGTGGGCATGTTTTTTCTAAAGTACAATTTTGGTGAATTCCGCAGTCTGAGCTGCAGAGTTAGATGGCACAATTTTGGGATGTGCGCAGTTTGGATCGAAAGGGCAGTTTTGCGTAGTTTAGCTAGCGTACAGTGCCAGCGCGGTAGCTATTGTGGTAAAGAGTATAGAGGAAGGTCGAGCTGAGAGAGTGACCTATTTTGGGAAGGAAGTAGAGTAAATTTAGAGGAAAGCGACATGTCTAAGAGAGTGGCGGCAAGCAGTTAAGAAGCTAGGGCACTAAGTCAGCGGCGACAGGAAGGTTAAAGAAGTGGAAAGTGATAGGCCACGATGCAGTTATAACCGTTTGTTGATTACTGCAGCTGTCAAAAGGGCATTAGAGCCACGAGTGGCCCAGTAAGGTGGTCGTAGCAAGTGGAGTAAACTGTCGACGGCGACAGGAAGGGTGGAGGGTAACCGCACCAATTTTGGGAACCTTAGGGTTTTTGGGGCCTATGCATTATAAAGACATGACCTACGGGCATGATCTATAAGAAGGCACAATTAATTTGTAAGGGAAAGGGTTGAATCATTGTAATGGTTACTATTAAATAATCATCATTATTGAATCTTCTGAGTATTGGAAGCCATTGTAAAGGCTCTGCAAGCTGTGTGCATAGAGACCTATTGAGAGAGAATAGAGTCTGCAGCTGTGTGTGCATACTGGAACTGTTGTACCCTTCCCAAAGACTAATACAACAATAGTTCCTATGGACGTAGCTCCCATCCTGGGGGTGAACCACGTTAAATTTCTTTGTTGTGTGATTGTTTACATGTTTTCCTCTGTTGTTTGCTTATGATGAATGCTTAAGATCTTGCTTATCAGTTTATGTGTTTACTTTTATATGTATTCGCCATGAGGAATGAGATAGGAATAGTATGTTAAGTTTCACATGTATGGATGAATGCTAGATACATGAGTATTCCTATGTCTATGAATGCATGAATCGGTTGGGCAGTCACTTAAGTAGATAAGTTCTTCATAGCGTGCAGCACCATAAGTGCGCAGTATATTGTGTTATCATCCTACACGAGTTTTGAGACAAATTACTTAAGGCAATAATGGATGCATGAGAATTGATAAGTACCTTTAATTAAAGTAGTTAAGTGTCAAAGGGGAAGTGCAATTATCAGTTGCACCGACTTGCTATTGAACTCCCGCTGAGCTGCGTAGTCCTTGGATGCGCTAGTTGCACAAGTCATCTGGCTTGGAGAAGTATTGACTGTGAAGGGGTTAAGCTCCGCACAACCCTCAGTCTGCAGCGCTAGCTCCGCAGCGCGCTGTTCATCAGATCTGTTAAGCACTCATCACGTGGTTGTGGAAACCAAATTCCACGGCCCCCCATAATTTCGCCTTGGGTGAGACCTCAGTCTGCTCGCAGACTGTTGCCGAAAGGGCCAGTGAAAAGGGTTTTTGTTGGTTCCTTGAACCGCGAAGAACCTGGATCTTTATAGAAAAACTCAAGACAGTTATGTAAACCAACATTCTTTAAAAAATTACAACGCCAAGAAATCGAGGTTGCTAATCAAAAAGTGTTAGGTGCATAATCTTCAAAGGAAACTGACAACCCAAATGGTGTATCCATAGAATCATTACCCTTGAAGATACATAATGCATCTAATGGAAAAATCAAAGGCAAGGGTCCCAAGAAGAGAAGAAGGGACACACCTTCTTCAGTGGTCAAAGTTTACAAAACGCACCAAAAAATTATTTTGAAGATGTGAATGCATGAATATGTTAGAAAATGGTGTGCATGGATGTTTGGGAAAGGTATGAGGGACTTAGTGGCACCATAAATATTGAAATATTTGGTGTCTTTATCCATATACAATTACCCCATTCTGTCCAAGACCTTCAAATTCTCCTTGAAAATCTAGCACATTCTCCATCGAATATTAAATTGTATAGTTAAGATAAGAATTTGTCACATATCATCATATATTGTGAAACATATTTATTATTCCAAACAACAACACTTCATACATAATGAACAACAATGTTTTACAGTAAAAAATCCCAGTGGCAGTCTTGTCTCGATCCTGGGTATCCTCTAAGCAAAGACATATCATTCATTCAAAAAAAAAACTTTTACAATAAAAAATCCTATCGGCAACAGCGCCTTGGGCCTAGGTATTCTCTAAGGCAATGACCTCTCTATTTCATATATACAATAGTAACAATCAAGGGATATTCATGCATCTCTTCCATGGCCTTGTTTCCATTTACATCCACAGTAGAATTTCAAAGACCCTAGGAATGAAGAATGAGGAAGGAGAAAAAGGAGAACAAAATCATGTGACAGATCAGGGCAACCTTTCCTAGCTCAAAAACTTGATGAAAGAATGAACCTCATGTATTGCATCTTTGCAGAGTTTTTTAGTTCCTGTAGTATGAATATGCCGCTACGTAGGGTTTGTCGGCTAGCCTGTCATTTCTCCCAAACGAATCTTTTGGTTAAGGAACTATAACTGAATTGGCATGCACATTCCTACTCGGGAGTCCTGGGTTGATTATTTCTCATCTTCTTGTCCTTTCCCATGTTTTCCCCGCATATCCTTTCCAGGGGCCTGTGGTGGTCCTAATATATCCACTTCCGGAGAAAGTTGATCTTGGGCCACCTGTTGATTCAGAATGATGTTGTCTTTCCATCACCTTTTCTTTTAACATTTGTGTAGTTTTTCATGTATGATCCGTTGGTGATCGGTTATTTTTTAACATTATAAATTCCTTGTATAAATTTGAGACTGAAGTATAATCCACATATTTTATGATGCTCAACAAGTACTTCAATAGTGTATAGATAACAATTGCAGGGTCTAATTCATGAAGTATCTCTTGTGGCATTGAGGGAGTGGATCACTAAGTTATGGAATTCAATTCATGCATATTTTCTTTAACCATTTTCGTATACAAGCCATCTGAATGGAGCTCATGCTTCTGGCTCCAAGGGGTTAGAATCCAGTCATGAATCTTGGCAGCTATTATCCTTAAAAAGGGATTAACCACATTCACAGATTCTTTCAATTTCTCTTCTAATATCACCATAGAGGCCAATATCTGCATGTTGTTGTCTATACAAATGATAACTCCAGTTCTGTCACTTATCTGCATGGATTTTAACTGCTTTGGAGAGAAAGTATTGATAACATATCTGGCTATCTTGGATATTTGACACATTTAATTTACATTTGCATTATTTTTTCCCACGTAATCAATTGCTTCTAAGGCTATTTTATGATAACTCAATATGAACTCAATATAATCTCGGGCCTTAGGTAGTTCTTGAAAGATGAGTGTCCATAAGGATTGTTTAACCATCATCATTTCCTCTATCATCAGTTCCTGATTTGTAGCTTTGTCCAGTTGTCATTGTAATTCTACCACTCATTGATCCTTAGTAGCTATTTGTTTATTCAAATCATGCACTTTCTACTGTGAGGTATCTAGTTTACCCCCTTGTGTATTCAAGATTTCATCTCTTTTCTATACAGTTTCGTTTAATATGACAATTTACATAAGGGCATCTAATGCTTTATTTTCACATTCCTTCCATTATTGCTCCTTCTCATCTAAAATTGTCCTCATCTTATCAATGTCTTCCACGGGAATTGTGTCTTGGAGTACAATGGGAGTTAACTCTGACTTCCTTTTATCTTCGTCCATCCTTGCTTCATAAGTTGTGATTTGAGCTATTGCGTCATCTAGCTTATTTTGAAGTTATTGACATTTTCCTTCTGATTTTTTGAGCTCTTTAATTCTCCTTTAATTGAATTCTTTTTCTGCCAGTATAGAAGCATGTTCTGCCCTAAAAAATTCTAGTTCACCCTGTAAATGTTGGTTTTCAGACATTGCTTGAAGGGTAGATGGAAATGCTTGGCTCATCTGGCTATTTTCCAATGCTTTTATTTTTTGATCTTTTAAAGCTAGAAGATTCATTACCTATGTTGAGTCTTGTCTTCCAGGTGTTCTATTGACTATAAATTTCTATAATCTCTGATTCCCCCCCTCTTAAATTTTTACTCTGGCTCTTAGAAACTGATTGGTAGTCGTCAAGGATTAATCTTTTGCTTCGTACATATATATATCTGTAGAATTTTTGGCATTAGTATGGTACACCATACTATTGGACTCTTCAACCAATGATATATGATATTCAAGGGGTAGCTATGAGATTCCTATGGTGACTTGAGATGCCTTCCATTCTCCAAGTTGCAGATTTTGGTATGCTTTTTGTGCCAGGGGTTCCATTGTAATTATTCTAAATTTATTTGTAACAAGATCAAACTTTGGGATCAACCTATTCTTGGCCTGAGAGTCCAGTGATTCTATGATAGGAAATATTTGTAGAGCCTTGGATCTCATCTCTTGATATTCCTCCAGCAACATAAAAGGATTAGTAATTTTGAATGACTCAACCTCTCCACTCTCATTTATTTGTTGTGGTATTTCTAAGAGTGTGGCATGGGAGAGAGGATCCCATGGATATTTTACATTTTCTGCAAACAATAATTCATTAGAATCAATAGTAAGAAGATCATGGTTAGTAAGGTTCACAGCTTATTTTTGTAATATTTATTGAATGGGATTAATCTCTTGTGAAGAGAAAATTATGCTAGATTCATTGCTTTTCTTCTTACCAGTACCCATTTCCTCTTCTTATGTCCTAGTCTTTTTCTTCTGAGGTTATTCTGGGTAAAGTTCTTCTGCTCTCCTTTTAGGAGCTTCTATAGAATCTCTTGTCTCCTCGCATTATGCCTCTTTAGTCCCAGCATCTGATATATGAATTTCCTCTTTCATGGGTGAACGTAGAAGAGATCTTTGAGACTCAGAAGTTCCTATTGCCTACTCTTTTCATGTCTCACTCATGGATTGAACCGTATGTTGAATAATCATAACAAGAGTTTCTTTTTATTTTTGGGTTTCTCCTGCTATTGAAACACCTTTAGTCTGTTCTTCTTGAGTAATATCTAGCATGAGAGGTGTTTGAGTGTTTGTCTCTCGTGATTCCTTTTCTAATTGATCATGCTCCCACCCTGGTGGGATCTTAGGATATTCATCTTTCTCTATAGCAAGTATGACTTGTGCTTCCCTAGGGATCTCTATGTCAACTATCACCTGGGGCATTTGAGAACCTTGATGTGTTTCATGTACATCATCCCCTAGACCCAACCTTCCAAACCTCTTCTCGAGTTGAATGAATTATGTAACCCCTGTTCCTTCCTTCCCCATACCTATCCTGAATTGAAACCCATGGATAACAAAATTAGCATGGATTTTTTATATGCATCTGAATTTTCAGGGGCTGGAGGTAAAGGTGCGTTAGTAATTGATATCTATTTTCCTTTATTGCCACATTCAGTTTTCAAAAGAGATCCTGATTGTTCTGCTTCTTTCTCAACCCAGCCTCCCATCTGGGATACTTCTTTACTTTTATCATCTGGATGATATGCCTCATATAATTCATCAAATTACTAATCTTATGGGATATGATTATAAGGGATATATGTTTTATGTAAATATTCTCACATTCTCCACAAGGCTCCCCTCCTATTCCGATCTTTTGTACCATGTACTCCAGTGTACTCATCACTCTTTTTTTGTAAAGGAGCAGTGAATTTCAATTCCTCCTTGGATCATGACCATTTAAGTGTTAGGATCGTGACTGGCATATTTTTCGAATTAGAGGAACTTATAGTCGGAAATTTGGTTGGATAGTTGGTGCAAATGGTCTATACTTTAGCTTAATCTGAACTTACATATCATGATAATCATTGCAGATGGTGGTAAGGACATATCTCGATGAACTTTCTGACTTAATTTTTTCGATGGAGATTTAAGTCAGTGTCGAGTTCTACCCAGAAATATTAATTTTTCTGTGGAGGTATAATATCCCGTGAACGGTGTAGATATTCTTTAAAATATCGATCAAGATGTTGGCGTGCTAGCTCTCTTATATGATTTAATTTTCTATCTAGCTATCGCCAACAGTTGAGATCTATTTTTTGCTTGGTGCACTTTTAATCTGGATCGTTGACGGCACAAACTCATATGGGCCTTGTTTTTTTCCATTCGAGATCGCGAATGGATACGATTTACTTTAGATCTATTGCGAGACTCAATTTGGATTATCACTGAGATGTGAATTTTTGGTTTCAGTTTCCTTCCATCAACTGTCGTGGATGGTTCATGCTTGCCCTGAGATGATGGTCTGATTCGATATTGACCATCAATGAAGCGCAAAACTTTGAATATTTGCTTCATCTTTTGAACTATTGACACCTGTGAATTTGCTTGATATAGTTTGTGACTGCAATCATCGGCACTGATTTCCTTCCTTGTTTAATGGATTAGGTTCCTTCTTCTGCATAGATACATAGAAATGGAGAACACCACCTTAACAGGTATGGTTTCATACATGGTATATTTTTTGTGTTTTTTTCTTACTGGTTGGGAAATGATTGGGTTCATTCAAATTAAATAAGAGTTGATTTTATGATGTGTCATTTCAAATGCTGCAATGAATCCTTATCTGAAAAACCTAAACACCTTTATGTCCATTTCGGGACCTCATTTAGGATATTTTTACAGTTCAAATACTCTATTCAACTTTGGTCTATGGATTTTTAAAAAACTCAAAGGATATCCCTGTATGCACCAACTAACATTTACTGATGACACAGATATTCAAAGATGATACCTTTTCAAACTAAGCCATGTGCTACAACACAATCCATGCTTCTAATTTTAACTATTTTAGAAATATTGGCAAATTACAAAGTTTAGTCTATAAATATGGAAGTAAAATATGGTTTTTTAGTTTTTTTACTGTTTGATTGTATAGAGAACCTTGCAAGTCTAAGTTTTCATGGAAAAAAAAGAGAAGACAAAGCATAGAGAAGAGAAAAGAGGAAGAACGGGAAAGGGAAGAGCAAGTAGACAGTCGAGACCATATATCTGTAATAATTTTTTTAATTTGAATTTTGGTTGATAAATTGTAAGCCCTACCTGAGACTAAGACCAAGGGGGGAATTTTTAAGTTTTCTGTGAATCAAGAGTTCCTCTCAAACTTTGTAATTTCCATGTAATCTTCCATTTTCTGAGCAAATTTTAATAGCTGAATGAGAAATTTTAATGGTCTTTTATTTGTTTGGAAGAGTGTTTGGAATTGTTTTCTCGAAAGAGGTTGTGCACTCTGTGTTGTTGCAGTCTTGTAGTGTGTTTGATTTTTTGTAGAAACCTATGGGGTTGCACCACAAAGTCACTTCTAAATTCACACTGAAAAAATCAATGGTGACATTTAATTATGTGCACGCCACCATTGCAGAAATTAACGGTGATGTTTATTTGCGACCGTCACCATTAATGAAACCTTCTGTGACTATCCTTGACGGTTCATAACATTTTTTTTAGTTATAATCGAAATTGTGGCGGTCCTTTGTCACACATCGCCAATGAGGTTATGATGACGGTCATTAAAGATATGTCACTATTGTTCTTTGCAATTGGCGACTGTCATTGATCATGACTAATAACGATTTATTGGTGATGAACCCAGTGCTTGGAAACATTCACTGGCCATCACTAATAATAATTTGTTGGTGATGAACCTAGTGCTTGGGGATGTTCACTAACCATCACTAATAATGATTATTGGTGGCGGACCTTGCGTGTCTCCATATCTCCTTTAATTTTGGCTATGTTTCCTTTGGCGATGTTCTCTTTTTAGTGACAGAGGCCATTTTAACCGTCACCAATGAGGTTATGGTGACGATTGTTAAAGTCATGTCACTATTGTCCTTTGGAATTGGTGACGGACCCTAACCGTCACAATTGATGCTTATTGGTGACGAACTTAGCACGTCTCCATATCTCCTTCACTTTTGGCTATGTTTCCTTTGGTCATGTTTGGTTTTTGGTGATGTTTGGTTTTTGGTGACAGAGGCCATTTTAACTGTCACCAATGAGGTTATGGTGATGGTCATTAAATCTATGCCATTGTTGTCCTTTGGAATTGGCAGCTGTCTCTAACCGTCACGATTGATTCTTAGTGGCGATGGACTTAGCGTGTCTCCATATCTCCTTTTCCTTTTGGGTACACTTCCTTTGGTGACGTTCAGCTTTTAGTGATGAAATCCTTTTTTACTGTCACCAATGAGGTTATGGTGACGTTTTTCGCCCGTCACTGTAGACCTTTTTTCTTGTATTGAATGTCTCCTACTTGATAGATTCTCCAGGTGTTCGACTTCAAGAACATTTATTAACACATGTTAGAATGTACTAGGTACCTTGGGTCCCATTATCATTATTGGTGGGTTCCCTCACACTTATTAACGACATACATCAATGACTGGTAATAAAATGGTATCTACCATCTTTGAATTCATCTCATTTATTTGCATGGGTAGGATTCGTACCTTTAGGAGGTTTGGATGTAAGACCTTGGGCCAACAGTAGCATCCTTACATTTTTCTATTGCCCAAATTGTGCAAGACTATACCACACCTCATATGACACTCGTACCATTGGGAGAACCATTACTCAGCTCAGTTATATTGTTCTCCTGATACTTGATGAGACATAGATCCACTGTGTTCATTCGTGGCTATGATCTCTTGTTTGACATAGATCCACCTTGTATCTTATGTGGCTATGATCAGTTGTTGGGCATGGATCCACTTTGTTCATTCATGGTCGTTACCCATTTATATCACATGGATCCACTTTGTATTTTTGTGTCCATGACAGTTACATCAGTTACATATATATGATGGATCCGCACTATATATTTCTTGTGTTCATGATCTATCATCTTGAACAAGGATATATCTGTCCCAGGGATAAGATTGTCTGACATCACTTTTTTGTTTCAGGTACTTTGTTCAGACTGAGATTCTTGGGCCCTCCCATTTTGTCGACTCCACATCCTAACCTATTGATTTTTATATTGTATTTCAGCCATCATGTTCCCTTCTGACGTCATACATTAGGGGGGCATCTGTTATATCCCAAATCGACACTTCTATGCCAGTGACAACAGTTCAAAGACAACAACTCAAATATCGATTATTCGTCACACAAAAGAGCATTTATGGGTGGAAGAGCCTTGATTTGTTTTCAGCATCTATGGCCTTAATCATTGACTTAATTCCTCAGTTATTCCTATTTTTTTTTCTGAAAATCGCTTGAAAGAGCATAATCACTCCCAAAGATCATGAAAATTGCGATTTAATCACTCTCAAACTTTGGTTAGCAAGTGATTTCAGTTAAAAGTTCTAATCACATCATGTTAATTCCTTGACAGTGATTTAATCGCATGTTACCCTTGATTTAAAGGCGATTTTCTCCAAAAAATATAAAAAATAAATAAAATTTTGAAAATCGAGGAAGTTAGGGTGGTTTTGGTAACTACCCCATCCAGTTACAACCACATCTTATCCGATGGTAACTATCTCCAATCACTATAAAAACAAGAGAGATAGGCCATGAGAGGGACCTCTTTCCTAAGTGAGGCTATGTTGGAGGGATGATCTCATCTCCATCCCCTATTTCCCTATGCATTGATATACATTCCCTGATACATTTGGAGATTGGTTGGGATTGTTGGAGGAGAAAAGAAGGAGACCCGGAGTCTTAGTTTCATGAGGTGCCAAAGCATAAAAGAGGTAACATTGTACTTGTTTCTACTATTTAAATAGAGATTTGACATATTTCCCTTCCCAAATTATGATTTAATTTCATGTTTGATAAAGAAATTAACATTTTATGTTGAAAGTTGATTCATATATTCATGTTTTTTTTCATCTTTCAGTTTATCAACAATCTTTATTGTTGTCAAAAGTGTTTGATGACGGTTGTCTTTATCAGTTTTCCATGTTAAAGCTTAGGCAAGTTGGACTAGATTCAAAGCAGAGAAAGGAGTGTCTTAGATCGGCCATCATAAATAAGGTGCATAATCCTCTCTCATTAATCTCTTTTTAATCAAAATATGCTTGGTCTAAATGTGGTCATATGTGTGATTATGATTTTGCTTTGCTTGTTGATAGAGTCTTCTATGTCATTCTCCGTTCTTTTAGTATGTTGGTGACCTCACCCCAATCATAGGATTGATTTTCGTACAACATTTATATTGACCTTTCCTATAATAATTAGAATGAGCGTTCCCAACAACAATTTGACTTGAAGATAAAAAGCCTTTCCTATTCATAAATGAGGTATTTACAAAATTCTCCAAAGTTTGGCTTTTAGGTAACTTTAGACATTTCATTTGCTCTATTTTAAGAATATATGAATAGATCATAAATTGAACGCAATTTCCTTTCCATTGATATGATAAGTGTCGTATCATTTTTTTTGTAATCAACACCACAATTACTTAATTTCTCATTGTAATATTTAATTTCAACTAGAGATTGCTCAATCAAAATCATTAGGATCTAAATTATTTCATTGTGTTTCGAGAAGAAAAGGAAAAACATCATCATTCTCATCATATATTGAAGAGCTAATACCTTACAAACTTTAATAGGACAATCCTTAGATTCAATATGCACATGTAGGTTGTCAAAAGTGCCTATCCAATAAGACCCTTCACCTGTTCATGTCATTCTTCCCATATAGCTAATTATTTTGTATATATTAGCTTTGATATGTCACCATTGAAAATTGGGTTCTTACTCCTAAGAATATCAACCAACTTTCTCTTCCAATTTCTTATGTTAGAACCAATCAATTCAGGAACATTGACCAAATCAAAACTCATTATGGTAACTTAAAATCAAAATTGATAAATTACTACAAATTTTCTGAAATATGACTATAGAAATGAAATCTACACAAAAAATTAATCACTCAAAGTAGATTTTAAATAAGTGAGTTATGGCCTTTGAAGGTTCAAAATTAAGTATGAGGCCTAGATTTTTGGCATAAATCATTGAAAGGCACAATGTGCATAAATCAATTGTACCATTATGAAGTAGACTTAAAACTAAATAAAAAAATGGCATTGCTAACAAATAATTGTAGTTACAAAGTCACCTCAAAATTGAAACTCCAAATCCCCCAGGTTGATGACATGGAAAAGAAGTGACATGTGGCAAAATATGTATAATTGAATGGACTACTAACTATGCAAAGTTCTAACATGGAAATAATGATGTGTCATTAATGACATGGAAATAATTGTACGATGTTGTGGAAATGATTGTACATCTAATATGGCAACTCTATACCACATGGAAATTCTATATTAATGGTATGGCAGATCTATAATGATGATGTGGTAGTTTTTAATTGGATGTCCATACTTCTAAGGTGGTATTTATGCCACGTGGCATCTTAAAAATCAAACTTTATAATCTTGTAAAAAAATTAATAAACTTCATATTACAAAGCAAACTTGATTTTGTGATATCTATGATAATATATGTCCAATTCGAACTAAACAAAATTTAAGAAGAAACATAATCCATAAATTAAGAAAATGAAAAAAAAATGTTCAACAACTTGTAATACATTTTAAAAAATATATTATATGAAAGGTTAATATATAACTTTGATACCATGAAGAAACATAACATTAAACATAGTGATAATATGACCCTATTTAGTGAGATATGTGCAACCCTCACATATTCTAATAATTCTTCATTATATGTGTAATACATCCAATCAGCAATGTTCACATATTCTAATGATTCTTCATTATATGGATGTAATGTATAATACATCCAATCAACAATGTTCGTACAAATTTTGAATAGACATCATATACCCGTAAATGTAGCCATTAGACATAATTACATCACCGATTCTAACAACAATGAGATATTTTTTTCATCAGAAAAATAGCTATATTTTGTATTAAAATATATGGAAATGTTCATTACAGCTTCTCAAATAGAATGTCACAACCCGAACAGCATGTTCCAAATAGTACACAAGACATGACAACAATGTCCACAGCATCCAAAGGTGCCATACATGCAGAGAGATGACGAGCCATAAGGGCGCCTCCCATCACTCTTGAGACGATATATCAACCAAAAAAAGTAGTGCCGAATAATAAGTATATAATGAAAATAGTAACAGCAAGTAAAGCCGCAAAAAAGAAGACACCCAAAGTACCACACCCCTACCAACAGGAGGAGGTAGAAAGTGGAAAACTCCCACTCAAGGAGAGGAGAGAGTGGGTCCAATACTCAAAAAAGATATAGCCGCCGGACACAGACAGAGCCCGCTTCAATAGCAAATCAGCCTCGGCATTGAGCTCCCGATAAATATGGTTGATCGATAGATGCCAGAAGTCATTTAAGAGAGTAATCACCATGTCCATCCAAGAGGAAAGTGCCAATGAATGTAGAGTGCCGAGGTCAGTTGCCCAGTCGATAATAACCTTGGAGTCTCCAATGATCTGCATGAGAGGAATTGATTTGCGCTTGGATAAGAAGAGAGTGATCCAAAGAGCTAGAAGTTCACCTCTTGTATTGGATCCCCTACCCCCGTTCATCCAGATTTTGTAGATGTGTAGATGATCAAGAATAATAACAGCACCAGCACCACAAATGGCTCCATTCATCTGGGAAGCACCATCAAAAAATGCTACAAGATCAGCCCTCAGATTGATAGGAGGTCGCACTCTATCCATTTGATTATGGCGACACAAATTAAAATCTGAGTTAGTTGCGTTGAGAGCTACCAACTTCCAAGCCAACCAAACAAATGAGGTCTTCTGACCATCAAAGAGTCGCTTGTTTCGAGCCAGCCATAACTCCCATAAGATAAAAACAGCCAATGTAATATACTAAGGGTTAAATTTCATCCAATCCCAAAGGCAAATTTCAATTAAGTCTCCAGTCCAAACACCCATATCAGAATGGATGGATCCACAAATGAGATATATGATTATGAAAGATAAAGATCCACAAATGCACTAATTTGTTTTTATAAAAAAAAAATGATATTTATGACTCAACTATTTAGGATCTTCCATAAATAGTTACACAAAATATTATTGATCATAAAAATGGAATGAATAATCATGATAATATAAAATATAACCACGCATGCACAATTTAACATTTTGGAGGTTGGAGTCATGCTAATCATCAATAAAATTCATTAAATTTGCTTTATATTCTCCACTCTAGAGCTCTCACGTGTCCTATAATAATGATCCAAGGGGTGTATAAATATAAAAAATGCCATAAGTTGTAAGTTAAAGAGTTATAAACTTTGGTCCATAGGTCAACACATATAGGGATATACTTGAATAAAGTATTTAGGTTTGTAAGTCTACCAAAAAACTTCACAAATGTACCATTGATATGTTCATACACCCATATTCTATAAATATAATTCAATACTATAATTTTTGTGACCAAGAAAGCACTCGATATGTTTTGTCGAAAATAAAGGATACAAATATCTAATATATGTTAGATATGTGGGTGTAAAAGTGTGCAACTCCTTTGTGTGAATTTATGATGACTTCACAAAACATGTACTAGTCAAAATCACTTATTTATTAGAGCAATGTAGGATGTGTAAAGCTTCATGCACTTACTTTTATCATTCGCATCGTTAATTTGCATGCCAACGATTAGATTGGAAAAATACAAATATTATTTTTAGAAAATACATTATCCATTAATTAAAAATACAAAGGTTTTAACTAGATGGTGTAGGTCATTCCAAGACTAGTTAATATTTATATTGGCAAGTCGAATTATCCATATAATTTAACAAAACAATAACATAAATTGAAAAGTTATTATTTCTCGACACTATATTTTTCAAACTATAATTAACTACCATGAACGATTCATAGACTTGTCAAAATTCACTTAAATGAGTTATATACTCACTTAAATGAGTTATATAGACTAATGTTATATAGTATAATATAACAAAATTTAATGCTCATATTTTCTCTATTCACGTGGTATATGTTAGGGGAACATTCTCAAGTATGGTTTCATGATCTTTGATCAACATATTTTCTTGAACCTTTTTTAATCACGACTTATATGTATCGTAGCTAAGCTGTTATGACCAAATGATTATACTGGACACATATAACATCTAGTTGGTAGGCTTGAAAAAGAATATGGTCATTGAATTTATCGACTTGTTCAAATAATTTCCTTGTTAAAACCATTGAACCGATTGCATGTTCAAATAATTTCCTTGTTAAAACCATTGAACCGATTGCATATGTATAATTTTGGGGATCTTTAAACTATTGTATCAATGCTCCTTTTGACCTAGTGCATTGCATCAAATAGTAGTGCATCTTTTTTTAGATGATTTTATGATGCAAGGGCAACAAAGACATCACCTCCTCTAACAATATCACAAACACAATCACAATCCTTGTCAATCATAACCTCTTTATTGCAGGCATCTCTACATCGTTAGCATTTCCAAATGGTGGCACTAATCCTAGTTCTTCATGTTTGCATAGTTTCACCAATTTTTTTTATTCCGGTTTTAACACTAATGGGTGGACTCTACATCATCAATAAAAGCAAGACAATAGAAAAAAGTACTTATGTTTTTCAATTTAGTATACATTTGTCTTTTTTTCACTCATAAGGGAGTGTAAATCCCTTGTTCTAGGTACTTTAACACAATTAGATAGCATCAATCATCAATCCCATGCATCACAATATTCCAAAACAATCTTCTTGAGACAAATGAGTTTGTGCAAATAAAATTTCACAAATAAATAATAATTTCAATATAAAAACACAAATGTATTTAATCAACTATAAGCTCTAAGGTCATCCACACTTGCATGCACACATGAACCATCCTTCGGTTGAATTTATGGATTAAATCTTATTTTCACAAATTAACACAATCATTTGAATCTAGTAATTTAGTTGGTACCTCAATGCCCATTTTTTATAGGCTCTAACACCCATTTATGATCTCATTTTCCATGCCCCAACTCAAATCAAATCTAGGTGTTATGATTGTTCATTTTCTTATCAAGGTAACATCACCATAAAAATGATCATGTTGATTTAAGCTAACCAACACAATCATCTAACCACTCCCGATGATCGTTAAAAATGAGCCCTCGTCTCATCAATTATGTATCAAGTAAATCAAAACAATGTTGAACAAAAAATATATATTGGTTATGACCATCACTAATGTAAAATCGATATTCCTTAATCACTTCGTGATTATCTACATTGCTATCATAACCATTGATACCAAACTAAAAAATTATCTATAAAGTATGAACAAGTATGGAAACTTGGTCTCGATGTTAGTATTGATCTGATATCTCCCTCTATGTAGAGAAAGTGTAATTCTTAGAAAAATCAACCACTAATAATATTTTCATTTAGGAAATGTGTTAAGTGATTGCTTGAACTATAAGACTTGCCACTGCGCTTTATGAGAGTACTTGATACATCTATATATTTTATCCCTAAAATTCTTCAAGAAATATGTTGTCGTGATATATTATTTAACATAATCAATATTTTTGAGGTTGTAGATGAATCTATGATAGGAGTGTACATAGCATATCCATATCTCTTCCACTTTACAATTATAGTTGACAATCAAGGATCATTAAGCTCAATACAATATTTAGTATTAAAGAGTGCCAAATCATAACATTATTTGCAATTTATCCCACCAACACATTATTTCTTATAAAATAATTTAGAATTTTCTCATGCGCATAATATCTTAGATAAAAATCCATGAACAATGGAAGAAAGAGAGTCATTTAACCAATGTTACATGCCAAAATCTTGAAATATCTTGTAATACAAAGTTATGGAATTCTACATGATAACCTGTGTTATATGCTTGGCATGAGTTTCATGCTCACTTCTTGATATACAACATCACATGATGTCTTTTTCATTTGGTAAAACACAAGAATTTAAATGCCAAAAATCTTGCACCTTATTCCTCACATTATCAATAGTTATATCTTAGTAGGGATACATACAAATAATATCCCAATAAGAAAGTCCATCATCCTTTTCTAATTGAACCCAGAATTTTTTATGCTTCCTTATGTTTTCTTCAAGGTTTTTAACACTTTTGTAGTAATTGACATCAAATGTTTTGATGAAGTTCTTTTTGCAATGTCTTCTATTATTATTGATATATAAGAAATGCTAGCATTGGTGGACTGCCTATTTTCAAGTGAAAAAAGTGCCAAGGTACTTTTTTTAATGCCTCATTTACCTTAGCCTCTTTGCATGTTTTAATGCCCAATAATCTAACTACATCTCTTATATTTCACTAATCTACATAGAATTTGAGCTTGTGCTATAAGTGATTTAACTCAAAAATAAGTATTTATCATCACATTTACCCACAAGAATGTGGTCTATCGACAAGCAACGAGGTGATTGGTATTGTATTAATGTGGAGATCTGGGTTCAAATCCCTAAGTATCTATGATTGTAAATATGGCCTTGTAGATATAAGAAGTATTTCTAAAAAATGTATTTATCATCACATTTACTATATCAAGTTGTGAGATTGTGGATCCCAAGTTCAATTTCTTCAATGTTAGTTGCATCCCTGTTCTACATAAAATTATTGTTAAAGTGGATGTTGATGTAACCACTTATTATTTTTTGTTTATTGTCCAATGTGGTAGGATCTCATTGTTTCTTTTTGTAAATTAACCGATTATATTAAAATTAGAAAATTACAAGAATATCAGTCTGGCTGGTCAACCGCAAGGGAAACCTGACCAACCATAAAACAAAAGGTCCTCATTAAGGACTTTCCATTGTTTAAATCTTTGAGTTTTTTGGAACCAAAAGGAACAAAAATTGCCATTGTTTGTAGTTGTGCTATGAAACTAGATTAGGATACTTTGCTATTAGCCTATGATAAACAAAAAAGGATAAATTAAAAGACATCTAGATAGAACTAGGTGGATTGACCTTTAGCATTAGTGATGGAGAAGATAGGAACCTCTTGGGAAGATGCATGAGGTTGAGCATCAACGCAATGATCCAGGCTCATGAACTCGAACCCAACTGCAACTTTGTTAATGATATTGAGTTTCTCATGGACGGTCTTCATATACAGCTACATTTCATCCATTTGTAACAAGATTTCCTTTTTTTCCTCCTGGTGATCCATTAATACATTGTCGAACATTGATTTGGCATGCTAGTAAAGAATGACATCTTAGAGATATCAGAGTCGTGAGTTCTAGATTTACCCAAATCTGGTACCCAGACTTTAACATCCTTGTATATTTCATTGTCTAGAGTAACCTCTAGCTCGCCCTTAACCCAATTTTTCACCTCTACTATCTCCTACTTGATGTTGATGAGGATCTTTTTGTGGTAGTGAGAGGTCGAAGCCTTTTCCTCCAGTAGGATGCACATGCAGTGGGAGTATTTACATCCCTAGTCGTGACCTCACTGGGCACTCCTAGTGTGAGCCACCATGATGGCAGGGGAGAAACTCCATACCTCCTCCAAGATATCAGCACAAACTTTATCTAAAGCAGCAATACAGGTTCAACCGTTATGAAACAATAAATATAGAAGATCATTGTGCTATGCCTCTAACCTTTCTCGACATAGTCACAATTAGAGACTGAATAAAATAAAAGAACAATCGATCTCGATGCATCTAATACCCAATTTATTTCATGATGGTTGGAGTGTCATGTGATGGCAAGTCATCGAAACCATGAGTAATATCCATGTGTGGGGAAGGAAGAACTCGCATGAAGAGTTCCAATTTAATCACCTGGGGCATGCAGGAGGTGGAGAGTACCAACATTCGGTTGTCTTGAGGACATCTTGACTATGTTATTGTGAATGCAATAGATGGGCGGATCGAGAGGGGTTGCCATGTATTTAGATTATGGCCCTTCTATATCACCATGCATCCTCACCTGAATAAGGAGTGGTAGGATCTCATTGTTGGCTACATGTTGTCATTTCTTAAAATATTATAAATTTCCATTTATAATTTAATTAAATATATATGATTTCAAAATATTCTTCAAAACTTGACCAAATCAAATCTAGTTTAAAAAATTCAAAATTTATGAAATTCTTGATTCAACAATAGTGTCAATATCAACATTGACTTGTTAATTCATTCCATTAGTGAGTTCCTACACATATTTCTACCTCATTTCTTTGTCGTCACCATATTCCTCCACATAGCTTTCACCCATTTAATTTTCTCTTTGTTCTTTTTTTCCATGTAATCACGTTTATCAACATTGACTTGTTAATTCATTCCATTGGTGAATTCCTACACATATTTCTACCTCATTTCTTTGTCATCACCATGTTCCTCCACATAGCTTTCACCCATTTAATTTTCTCTTTGTTTTTTTTTTTTTTTCATGTAATCACGTTTTTCCTCATTATTTTCATCTTTATCAAATCTTTTACGATCAATATTTTTATATGTAATGTCTATGGCATCCCCAAGTGAAGCCAAAACCCAAAACCCATAAATGATAATCCATATTCCATAAATGATATGCCAAATTTGAATATCCCAAATTCAAAAATCAATCAATCCAATATCTAGTGTGTTTAGATCAACACCCTTTTCTTTTTTGCCTTTTTCCTTTGTGCTTTCTTTTTTAGGTAATGTCTAGTGTGTTTAGATCAACACCCTTTTCTTTTTTGCCCTTTTCCTTTATGCTTACTTTTTTTAGGTATTTTTAATATGAGTGACACAAAAGATGTGTTTCCCAAGAATATATATACAAATCTCAAATAAAACTTTACTTTATTTAGATTCCAGGCTTGAAATGATTTTGAAGTGAGGTTGAATTCAACTCTTAGTTGAGAGTTAGTTTCAACTCTTAACCGAATGTTTTTAAGAGTTAATTTGAACTTCCTTGGTGGAAAAATCTCTCATCTAATACTTAAAGTGATCTGTCAATCAAAACATCAACTTACCTAATTATAAATTATATGTAGTTAATAATCATCATATATATATAATTAAAAGAACATATAAATATAAATACAAAGGTAATGCAATTCTTTATAAGCTTGCTTTTATTATAACATAAAATTTTCAAAATAAATATGAGTTTTAAAGTTTATTTTTATTATTATAAAAAATAAATAAAAATTTATTTATTTATATATTTTTATTATTAAATTAAATTGGTTATTCACATTAATTTTATATAGCTAAAAATTAATGAAATTCTATCCATCAAAATAAGTAAATTAAATTGGTTATTTATGTTCATTGTATATAGCTAAAAAATTAATGAAATTTTATTACTTATAGTAAGCAATGAAAAACTAAGTTGGCAAATAAATAAATTAATTACCAAAAATATTTGAATTAGTGATTTTAGATTTGAAGATAAATATCCAATATATGGTGTTGTATGCTTGTTCTAAAAGATTAAACTTACGAAATTGAAGGCAATGTTTATGGTATTGTAGGCTTTTCCTAAAAGATAAACTTATGAAATTGAAGGCAACGTTTATGGGTGTATGACCCATAAACAAGACATTTAAGATGGCAATGTTTATGGGTATATAGTGATAACCATAAACAAGACATTTAAGATGGCAATGTTTATGGGTATATAGTCATAACCATAAACAAGACATTTAAGATGTCAATGTTGGTTAGCATTTAAGTTATGAAATTGATGGCAATGTTTATGGGAAGATATTTAAGCCAAGTTGATTGAGTCACATTCATTATACATGGAAAAAAAGATAATGAAATTTAATTAATATAAAATTAAATGATAATGAAATTATATTAATTATATAATTAAATGATAATGAAATTTAATCAATTATAGAATTAAATTATAATTAAATTTTATCAATTATAGAATTATAGGAAGCAATAAAAGACTAGGTTGAAATAAAAAATTGTTTATTCAATTCCCATAGATTTTGTTTGAATTCATGTTTTTTAGGTTTGAAAAGAAATATCTAAAGAGATGGTGTTATAGACTTTTCCCTAAAAGATGAGTTATGAAATTGAAGGCAAAGTTTATGGATATGGATATGTATTCATAAACGATTGAAATTTAATTCATGTTAGTTAATATTTAATGTGTCTACGTTGTGGAATTTATGGCAAAATTTATAAAGGGTATATAGTGACAATTAAGCCAAGTTGGTTACTTTCATTTACTATGCATGGATAAACGGTAAATTTTATCAATTCTAGTAAGTAATGGAAGACTAGTTTGAAATAAAAAAAATTCTTCATTCAATTCTTAAATATTTCTTTGAAATAGTGCTTTTAAATTGAAAGAAAAGTATCCGAGAGATGGTACAATTATAGGATTTCCCTAAAAGATAAAATGTATGAAATGAAGGTAATTTTATGGGTATATAGTCATTCAAACTTCATTAGATCTATAATAGACCCAAGTTCCATAGAAGGTGTCCAACATAGGCCTAATGTATTGGAGTATATCAACATATTCAAGCTCTAAGAGGAATAAGGTCTCAGGTGAGGTGTTTATGATTTTTGCATGTTAATAATGTGCATAGTATTAAAGATTTACTAGGGATGCATAATCCATTAGTTATCATTTAATAACATTCATTCAAGTTAATCAAATAGGAATAATGCACAATAAAGATAACGATATGAACATCATCCAAATAATCCACAAGCAAATAGACATGAGCAAAAAAGTATTCCATTATATTCACATATTAATCATTACACAACAAGTCATGCATAGAACTCATATCATAGCATAAATCTTGCAATAACTCTCAACATAGCATCAACCGACCAACTCCTTGTGGCATCACAATTGTCATATATAAAGGACAAAATGTATGCACCTTTAGGAAAATGCATATAGGATTGGAGAGTCTAGGCACAAAGGACTTATGAGATGAATTCTTAGACTTTGCATGCTCAAATTTATGTGGTTCAGTGTACTCATTTTTCTATGGCTTTAGGTAACACCCAAATTTTTGGCTTGATGTTTTTAGTTTTGACTAATAGGAAATGGTGTTCTAGACTCAACATCCCCTCATTGTTTTCTTATATTTATGATTGATTGGATAGACATACACATATATGTGGATTCTTAGATTGTGATTAGCATTGATATTTCCTTGTTGATGATTTACTTAGCACTGGTATTCTTAATAATGGATATGTAACAGTAATGATATTTGATGATGACTTAACATGGTTGGTCCTTGTAATGATGTAGTTAATATTATACATACTTGTTGAATAACATGCATATTGATGTACCTCCTTGTTATGGTGATATTGATTTATGATAATGATGTTGCATGTACATTGGTATTATTGGAATGACTAATCTATCATAGGTTGAGACACTAACAAAAAGATGAGAAAACTCACTCGAAGGAAAGGTATTGTGTCTTAATGAGAATGTCCACCATATCCTAGAGGTTAGAAATCCTTGGGAAGGGGAAAAATTGGAAAATGACCTATAAATTTAATTGGGGTAAGAGTGCAATGGAGAAAGAGTTATAATTTACTTTAACCTTATTATTTACACTTTTAATTTTTTTGTCAAGACCAATTTCTCCCTTGCATGAGAAGGGGGAAGCGAAGAGAAAAATATTTGAAATTATATTCACTTCGAAAATATTACAAAAAGATTGATTGCCATAGAGAGGCACGGCTAACCTAAGAGGGAATGCATTGAGGTATTACCATTTTGTGCAAGAAATATGTGATATTGACTTATGTACTTGGTAGACTAATAGGTTGAGAGTGTATTTCCCATTGATCATTTAATGCATGGCTACTTTTATTATTGATTTTGGATCCTTGGGATGCCACTTTCAAGTGTGATTGTGTGTACTAGGGATGAGTGTGTTAGTAAGATATTTGTAGAGGGGTGCCACCACTAAGTGTGGTAGTGATCATTAGGGGTGAGGGTGGTAGTAGGACCCCTTCAAACCATACCTTTAGAGGTATTTAGGGTAATTTAGACCAAAAAAATATCCACCACTCTGAGGTTGGTTAGCTGGGAGTCTAATCTTCAATAATTGTTTGGGAATTGTGAATTATTTGTAAAGGGTTTTTGTGTGCCCTAATTTCATCACCTCATTGAGATAGACCCCTGCTCAGGGGGTAATACCTATGAATATAGTTTCAATGGAAGGATGGAAAATGAACCCTTGGGTGTCATTTCCCCCCTTTTTAATTGACAATTAGATCATGGGATTCTAGTGGATGGACTAGCTCAACACTTGGACTCCAGTAAGATAAGGAATACAAGTATTTGATGTCATGTTTAAATTGTGTATTGTTGGTTTATAATGACTAAATTATGAATTTTTTGTATGAATTATGGAACCTTGGAATGCCTTCCTTATCTTATGTATTTGTTGGATTTATACTCTGATGATTAAATCTAGAGTACTTAATTGTGTTATAGCCTTAGAGAATTATTAGCATGTTCAAGTAACACCCAATTGGGTTGTTACACCTTGAGTATTTAATGGATTGTCTTTGATAAACATTTATATGCACTAATTCTTAGTCAAAATTGGGACACAACTAATCCTTGACCATATCTTTCAACCCATCCTTGAGTTGCATTATATGTCTCATTCTTAAAAATGGGGCTTCAACTCAAGGATGTCTCTAATGGACATGTCCTTAAACTTCTTGAATTCTTCAAAAATTGATTTCCAAGCATTTAAATCCTCTTGTATTTTGTAGGTGCACTCTATTGCAAATATCTATATCATATCCTCCTCTTATGGTATATCCTCTATCAATGCACCTATCTCAGTTTGTTCCCTTACTTCATTTTTTTCACTATAATGAACCGGGACTATGCTTTATTGGCCAATTCCCTTGTTGTATTCCTCAACCTCTTCTTTCCATCCCCCATAGAATCTTGCTTAACCACAAGGATTTATGCTTCTTCATCTTGTCATTAGTTTCAAATGCTTTGGCCTTGTCATAAACCTTTTGGTACCACTCTTTTAGCTACTCAATATCTTATTGAATCGTCTACTTATGTTCTATGGGGATCTCTCAATGCCTCTAAAATTATTCCCATAATGTTTGGCACTTGAGCTGCAACTGCTCTAATTTCTCTATCCCATAGCATGGATCAATAACCATAGGATCAATAATTAATGCTTATCATTTCCTATGACTTGATCTTTGTGGATTCTTGTTGTGGCTTCTCTTCCCTTTTCTCCTATTCTCTTCTTGTTTAATATTTATGCTTCTACCATATACTATAGAAATCCCTTCATGTTCTCTATGATCTAGCATAAGATTGTTGTAACTTTGGTTATGGTGTTGATTTGTTGTTGAGAAAACTCAAAATATTATGGTAGGTTCGGAATCACTACTTCAAAACATGTAGATAGATCATATCTCGCCTTAGTAGCTACTTGGTGGGCCTTTTCTTCCCACATATATGACTTGAGTCCCTGGAAACTACTGTCAAGATCCATTCATCAATGCAATATAAGGCATTTTGGACCATAAATTAAAGATATGACTAGCTTAAGCATGGCCTGGTCAGCATTTAATACATTAAAATCATGCTCTAGTGCTACCTACCATGTATACATTAATGGAGATGATAACTTATATCAACCAAAATTCCCAAGTATAGTTTTTTTATGCAAATCCTTCACTCACATAGAGTCCTTACCCTACACAAACACCCCCCCCCACTTTATGGTCCAATAGCTCTATGATTACCGTAGTTCCCGTGACACCCATTCCATCCCCTATGTAGGTCTCAAGTTCCTTCCAACACCTTGACAATAGATATTTGTTCTAGTGGAGTACTTTTTAAGCCTGCAAAACCATGGAATTGTTCTATTGTTTTATTCCTAAATTTTCAATGTGACTAACAACAACCAAAAATTAAAGATGAATTGGAATTATTGAATTTGAAATTGAAATACAAAAAGTTGAAAAAATTAATGTTGAATTGAAATGGGTTGCAATAATATTTCACCTCATGTAGATGCATGTCCCATACGATGGAAAACATCATTCTCATTTGCATATTCAATGGCATCCATAAACAACACTAGCTATGAAATATTTGTGCATAATACATTTTGTGTAGTAGCTTTCCTAACATGATGTCATTGTTGTGGTCATCATGGGATTCCCACAATATTGCTTGTCACTCATCTATGTAGAATACATTTTGTGGATAGATTATACAAATGTCATACAGTTAGGTGATAGTTCATTATGGATACCACTAGGTGCATACGAAACCACTAATCAACGTAGTCTTTCAACACCAATATAAATCTAAGGAATTAAAAAATCTTGGCAAATAAGTTAGGTATTTCTTCCATGTGAAAGAGACTAGCATCATGCAATTCATCCACTATCACAATGACTTCCCCATTTTGGATCTGAGAGAGATGACTAGGATCCATGTTCTATGTTTATGTCTTAACCATGACACATTTGGAACAACAATAGTCAATGGAAAATCCAACCTTCCAATACTGACTTGTTTACCAAATAGTTCAACATTGAGTGACTGGTGAAAAAACTTAAATGTGTGACCTAGGAGGTAATTTCTAAACTTCTAGAGCACATACACCATGGTCAATCCTTCTTGTGTTATCGTAGTGTAATTATATTCAACTTATGAGAATTTTTAACTAGCAAAATAGACTGGGTAATCCAATGTGACCTCCTCTAGTTGTGGTACAACATTTCTTAGAATGATTCCATATGCATCCACATATATATAAAAATTGTTACTCCAATCTAGAAAAACTAGAATTAAAGTAGTCATTATTTTTTGTTTTAACTGTTCAAACTCTGCTTTCAATCTTCCATCAAGATAAACAAGACCCCTTTTGTACAATCTCTTCCATATGTGTTGTCAATTATACATGTCTCCTAATATCCTATAGTAGTATCGTGTATGTCCCAATATAAACCACAACACAAATACATTCTTGAGTGCTAAAAAATTTACAATTACTAAAAATATTGGCTAAGTCAACCAAAAATACTTCCTCTCATATGATAGGACCTAATAGGATGCTAAATGGGGTGCAAAAGATGCACTTTTTAATATTCAATGATGACTACAAATGTTGAGGCTTACCTAGCATTAACATGAGATTTGTAGTGTGATCCTTTATCAAACTATATATTATCCAATCATCCAAGTAAGCCTCCAAAATCTTAGGAATGTATTCTTGAAACACTGCAAAAACTACTCTAAAAAATACTATCAATGCATATTTTAGTCCAAAGGGATTTATGTTGTAGATGCATGACCCACATTTCCTAGTAAACATTGTTTCCTTATTATATTCTTTAGTTATTCAAATATAATGATAGCCCAAAAATCCATTCATAAAAGAGTATGCCTCATTCGTTGTGACCTTTTCTAAGACCTCATCACTAAATGGAGTTGGAAAAGTTGTAATGTATGAAAGCCTCATTGAGTTCATGGACATCAACATACATATGTATTCCACCTATTTTATTACCCTATATCATGATCAATCCGATACAATCATACTCCTCTATGGGAAATATTAACCTGGCATCCATCATTATAGTTATTTCCTAGTTCATTGATTTGTTTAGTGTAGGTTCATTCAATGCATCCTTTTCTTTGTCAATTGAGTATCTAGTTTCAAGTCAATTTTCATCTCATCAAGTTCTCCAACCATGTCCTTCATTTAAGTGAAATCATGTGGAAACATATCGACATACACATAGAACCGAGCTATAATCTATGAAACTATGTGATTATCTCAGTAATCCCTCATAGCACCTAGTTTTGTCTCTTCCTTGGTTCCATTAACATGTTTAATATATAATGGATCATGGTAGTACTTTGGAAACTTGGTATCTCTTGTATCCTGGACTATTTAGTGACCCTTTGTTTCCTCAAACTCCATATGTTGAAGTTCCTCTATGGGGTCTATATCTTCAAAGTCTACTTTGCGAGGGATGCTTTCACGTGGTCACCCTCGGTGGAACCTATGGTCAGACACTATGTGTGGTCCATCTGCAAGAAACACCAAAATGCACCAGATCACCTATGGAAAAAGTGCATCCCTCACACAAAGTCTGAAATTGTTATAGAAACTTTCTCATAATTGTGTTTACTTGCATCGAGAGTAGTGAGGTGCTTACAATCTAGTATGGGGGAGATGTCGTAACGCATAACGTTGTGTAGCGTTATGTAACATGGCTTTCCTATAAAATAAATAAATAAAAATGAAAATGATGTCAACTTAAGCAAAAAAAAAAGTTATATTGATTTGATCTTAAACCTAGATATATCAAGAATCGAGAGGGATCAAATATCTTGAGGTGTAAATGTTTTCTTAATGTGTAAAAAATTTAAGATAAAAAAAATTTACACCTCAAGAAAAATTGGATCCCTCTTGGTGCTTGATAGACCCGTTTTAAGATGGATCTGTGTTGGTTACTCATCTATCACTGCAGTTCTACCCACATTTACTAGTTCTTCAATAATGGCTCTATGGTGTGCACATATTGATGAACCAATTGATGAATTGGAACACCTTTTGTTATCCAGTGTGCCTCACAAAATTCCACATGTTTTCTCGAGTTAGAAATACCATCGAACCACAAAAATAGATTGGCAAGGCTAGAATTGGCATTTGCTAGTAGATCCCTAATGTTTGGAAATAATTAGTAGGCCTAGCCTCTACCATGTCCTTCCAATAATTCAATGTACTCATATGTGTTATCCACCATATTGATAAGGTACCAAAGTGACATCCAACGCTACAATCATTATCTATGGTACAATATATTCCTTGACCTGTTCCATAAATTCGATCATGTCAGTCATGCCATTAAATTTTGGTAGGCCCTTTATTTTTGCACCAATCCACTATAATACATGCAACACTACACACCACCCTGTGAAATAATCTTAATTTCCATTCCATGACCAATTAAATGTAGCTTCAAAATTTGTTTCAAAGATACACATGCTACACCAACTTAACTCTCCACCCATTATAGGATTTATGTAATCCTCTTAGTGTTGAGTGGTAATGATTATACAACTAATCCATGGAAAATTCATCCAACGCTTCCTCCAACAGATCCACAAGGTACTCACACAGTGTTGGATCTAAGGGTTGAATGACTTATAACCCTCTTTCTCAAAGTGTTGGATCTAAGGGTTGAATGACTTATAACCCTCTTTCTCAAATGACATGTGTCATTTTATCATATTCAAAATAGCATTGTTAGCTAATGCTTGATCAATCCCTAGCTACGCAAGGTATGGATCATTATCATCCATGTAGTATCTCAATAACTTCAAAACTGGCATAAGTCACTAGAACATTTTGGCCTAAAATTCGGTGAAATTATCCACCACTACGGACAGATTGTCAAAATATAATTTATTGTATATTTTTAAAATTTATCCCGTGTTAGTCAATCCATCGATGGTTATCCTTAAATCATTGGTGTTCTAACGTTAAACCGATGGTTTTTCTTAAAGCGTCGGAACTCCGACATTTTAGGCATGTTAGTCGATATTTCAATGGTAAGCTGTTAGACCATCGATGGAAGAAGGATAACGGTTGAACTTTTGCAACGGTCACTTTTAACTAGGTAATGTTGAAAAATTCAAGGTTGACTATGTTAGCAAGTGTCAAAGTCCAATAGATATGAAATTTATAAATATATGATATTTAATAGATGTTTCGACAGTTTTTTTTATAATTACAACATTTCAAAAAGGTTATAAGGTATTTTTTTTCTCAATATAAAACATATTTATTTTATCTTTCAATTACATTATAAATTAATAATAGATCTATATGGACTCTTCATTTTATAAGATAATGATCACTCTATTTTGGTAGGGAAGAATTTCAGATAAAATTATTCCATAAGAAAAACAAAGGATTCTTGATAGGTTGTGGGTGGATTTCAGGGAAAGGGGTGATAACAAATGTTATTTCCCTTGCGATCGATGCAAGGGCTTTGTTCAGAGAAGGATTTTCATAAAAACAACTGAAAAACATTGTAGGAAATATGGACATGTCGAAGGGGGAATGAATACCATACCTTGGTAAGCTCTATATATTCATTATATGTCTTTATATTGATCGTATTTGTAAAATTTTATATCGTATATTTTTTATACACACTAATTTTGCGTGATTGTTTTGAATTATAAAGACAAGTCACCCTAGGTGTTCGACGTTGGAGAATGCTCCAAATACTAGTAGATATAAGGTTATGCAAGTTGAACATGGAGTGAATATTGAGATCAAGCTAATGATCTTACAGAAGAAGATGATAATAATAACATAGTTGAAGATGATGGGACAAATATATTGATCCAAGACACATTCGCTTGAATGGATCATGAAAACTTTCATGATGTACCTCTACTTGACAAGCAAAATTAACCACTTTATGAAGGCTCGAGAGCAAATATTCTCTCTGCTACATTTGTTGTTGGTGAACTTAAAGGTTTTAAATGGTTTTCAAACAATTGTATGACACAGATCCTAAGGTATGTTTTATCACATTGTTAAAAGTTGTACTTGTTTCCTCTATTTTGTGTTAATTAATGTCATGTAAAATAAGAATGCAATATTTAGTACAATTAATGTTCTTTACATTAACTAGTTATTTTTTATGTTGCATATTGTTAGGTGAATTTCTATTACCAGTGTCAAATATATTGCCTCTCATATATAGAGATTTATCTTCCATTAGAAAAGATATTGGAATGAAGTATCAAGATATTGATGCATGTCCTAATGATCATATTATATATTATGGACAATATGCATCGGAAACAAAATTACTGCAATCTCATGTCAGTAGATATCGAACTAATCAATTAACAAAAAAGGTGCCTCACAAGGTTCTTCGTCACATTCCCATAATTCCACTTTATGAAGGCTCAAGAGAAATCTTCTCTCTACTAGATTTTTGTTGGTGAACTTAAAGGTTTTAAATGGTTTGTCAAACAATTGTATGACACAGATCCTAAGGTATGTTTGATCATATTGTTATAAGGTTATACTTGTTTCCTCTATTTTGTGTTAATTAATGTCATGTAAAATAAGAATGCAATATTTAGTACAATTAATGTTCTTTACATTAACTGGTTATTTTTTATGTTGTAGATTGTTAGGTGAATTTTTGTTTCAATGTCAAATATATTGCCTCTCACATACAGACATTTATCTACCATTAGGAAATATATTGGAATGAAATATCAAGATATTGATGCATGTCCTAATGATCATATTATATATTATGGACAATATGAATTGGAAACAAAATGACCGCAATGTCATATCAGTAGGTATCGAACCAATCAATTAAAAAAAAGGTGCCTCGCAAGGTTCTTCATCACATTCCCATAATTCTACATTTGCAGTGACTGTTCATGTGCAAAATCATAGCATAGTTTATGGATTACCATGCATGGAACATAAGTGGAGATGGTGTTCTTCGAATTCCTACAGATGGTTATGCATTTAGGAGCATCTAGGACAAATGGCCAATTTTCAAAGAAGAACCTTGTAATGTTAGGATTTCATTAAGAGTTGATGGTGGCAAACCATTTGGTGAGCTCGGGTCTATTTACTCAATGTGGCCAATTTTTGTTATCAACAATAGCATTCATCCTTGGATGTCAATAAAGAGCGAGCACATAATTTTGGCAATGATTGTTCCAAGTATTTGTTTACAATAATTTTTTGAATGTAACATTTCATTCCTCTTGTTTGTTGCATAATATATTATATTTATTTATTTGCTTATATACACATATCGTAGTAATTACATGTATTTAAAAAAAATTAATTTAGTACCGAGTTAAATATATGAATGTATATATAGAGCCTCTTATTGATGAGCTACTTCAATTATGGGATGGCATCACTATGTATGATATCTCTAGGCCAATAGGTAAAAAGGAATTTCAATTTCGTGGAATATTGGTATGGACGATTCATGATGCCCCAGGACTAACATATTAATAGTATAGATTTTTATGAAGATATTGTGCATGTTTTTTAAATGTCCCCCCCCCCCATATATATATATATATATATATATATATATATATATAGATATATATAAGTGACATTAATCTATCTCTTGCATGTCTTCAAACAAACAGTAAATTTGCATGTCCAAATTGTGGTCCTAATATGAAATCTCATCGTTCAATCAGTTTAGGAAATGAGGTGTTTTATGAGTATAGGCACTTCCTCTCTAAGAACCATAGGTATCGAACCATTGAAAAAACATATTTTCAATGGGAAAGAGGAGACTAGATTAAAACCATGAAGAATGACACCCCTCCTATGGAAGGTGGAATATAATATCAATCGTCAAGGTACGCAAATTGTCCATGTATCATATATGCATTATTGTTTGTAATAATGATTTTTATTGCATTCAGTTTACCATATTTGAAAATTATTGTTGTAATTTATCTTATGCTTCATGGGGGTCGTCAAGGCATTAATGGGATTCCACGAGGACTGAAAATTTATCCCATACAATTTAGTAGGTTTCCCTACTACGAGGACCTAGAAATAGTTCATTTGTTTGATACAATGCATATCGGGAAGAATGTAACATAAACGTTATAGTGAATCTTAGATGAAAGGCGTGACAAAGAAAATATTGCCAAAATTTGCAGTGACATTAAGGAAGCCAATCATGCATTGCAAAGTGTGATTCATTCAAATAGCGATGGAGACCGAAATAGCCTTCCATGGTTACTGAAAGAGCAGCAAAAAATTGTTGTAAAATAGGTCATTTAGAAAATTAATTTTCCCACAAGATTTTCTTCAAACATAAATAATATCTTAGCAAAGAAAGGTGAATTTAGTGGGGTAAAAACTCGTGATTGGCATACCTTTATTAAGGAAATTATTTGGGTATATATATATATATATATATATATTGGTATACATTATTTTTATATTTTTTGTATGTTTTGGAAACAAATAGTGATTCCATTTTATGGTTACTGTATGTCCTACCTATGTCTCTTCCAGATAGCTTTGACAACAATGTCAAACAATTTATATATGATGTTGGCAAATACATGAGATACGTAGCGATTTATATGCAAAATGTTTGTTCAATTTGTTGTCGATCTGAATGACATGTGTTTTACCTGCAATGTATATAACGTTTTTGTTGAAACATGTGATTTATTTGCATATGGTTGTCATCAAAAGAAATCTATAAAGAATATATAAAGTATTGGAGGAGAGAAATTCCTCGACCAATGTGTGAAATGCAAAAGTATCTACCTACGGCATTTTTCAATGCACAAGAAAACTACCTCATACACCAAGTTGAGGAGATTTAAATGTGTGGACTTATTCACACAATTTCAATTGGATGGTGGAGAGGCACTTGAAATCATCAAAGGATTTCGTTATACAAGGAGAACGTCCTAAGGGTTCTATGGTGGAGATATATGCGGTATATCAATCCATGGTGTATAATGCTTAATATCTTCTTATATTAGCATCAAATATGCAAGTGGATCACATTTGGAATGTGAAATTCATCAAGAAATTTCAAGGGGGGCATCTATTGGGGAAAGGTAGAATGAGTAAAGTGAAAGGTAATTAGATGGTGGAGATTTATAATACATCTAACTTCGGGTTTTTATGTATGTCTTACTTATTATTGGTATATCATACTTTTTGTTTATATCGTATTTTTTACCATGGTATCTAATTATTGTTGAATTATTATTTTTTCATTCATTTGGTCGAGAGTGGGATGCTCTACATTTATACATTGCAAACAATCTTGATTGGATGAAGGTATGGATTGAAATATGTACACAACGTTATGGAATGTTATTAGGGGTGTCTATGTTGGTTAAAAGAGCTCATCTTGATCAAGATACCAATCTTACGCAAAGGGAAATTGTTTTAGCATATGGTTTGAAAGATAAACATATCCGAATATTAAGTTTTGTTTTATCGTATTAATGTGTTTGGTGTGTTTCTTTTCTTCATGGGATAATTTCCAATTTATATTAATATGTTTATTAATTTACAGTGCATTTTTTATGTGTTTGTAATATTGCATTCAAACACCACAAGGCTATGTGGTGCAATGGTCATAAATTTCACATTAAAAAGTTGGATGAAAAGAGGAAAACTTTTGATTATGGGATAACTACAGCCTTATAGGTCATTAATGTTGCCTCTATGAGTGACAGACATCCACAAGTATCTGAAAATATATACTATGGGTATTTGGATGATATACTTGAGTGTGACTTTGGATCCTTCAAATTAGTTATATTCGACATCAAATGGAATAGGCCTACGAATGAATGAACGTGATCCTAAGAGAATTGTTATTGAACATGATAATGTATTTACCATGGTTAATACAAGGATGCTTGAACTAGTAACAAAGCCCTATGTTCTTCCAAGCTAATGTGAATAGGTCTTTTACTCAGTGGTTCAAAGTAAAGCATGTTGGTCATATGTTGTTAGATATGATCCAAGAGGAAGGCATGTAGAGTATCATGTACAAGAAGAATTTGATATTGAAGAAGAATATGATGCAGAGGTTGAGCAGGATGTAGTCGATGTGTGAGACGAAGAACTTGAAGAAGTTGAACCAAATGTAGGAGACAATGTTCTCAATGATGATGACGATGATGATATAATCGAAATGATAGTGATGAGGATGTTGATATGGTTAATCCTTTGAAAATTGATTATGAACTAGATGATACACTATATGTTCAATTGGATGAATATGATGATTAACGATATGGATAAGTTCAAATATACGAGGTATGTAGTAATTATATTTTTTTCTATGATTAATTATCTTTAAATAATTTACTTATATGGGTAAATTACATGTTTTCAAGTTTATCCAATTTTCTATGTTGTATGTTAAATGTTGTTTATTATGTCAAATTGGGTTATGGGGAATTGAGAGTGATGTGAGGGGGAGGCATAAAAGGTTCCACCTTCACATGGTTGTCCCTATTAAGTAGAAAATAAATTATTCTTGAAATAAAGAAGAGCTCATTCAGGTTTATACCATCATCATTTTTTTCATCAGCATCACTATAATCACCATCTTCATCTTCATTGTTATCATCATCATCACCACCACCACCACCACCATCATCACCATATTCATAATCATCAACATCATCATCATCATCATCACCACCATCATCACCATCTTCATCCTCATCCTCATCATCATCACCATCATCATAATATTCATTTCATCAGCATCATCCGCATCATCATCATCACCATCATCACTATTATCATCTTCGTCGTTGTCATCATCATTGTTATAGCCAAAATTGACACTTCTTTGTCTGTGATGACACTTACATCTTTTGGTCGCATGACGTCACTCCATGAGATTACTATGAGTCACACAAAAGGAAATTTGTGGATGGAAGAGCCATATTTGGGACTTTATATGGATGGAATTACCTAATTCATCGCCCATTTGATAGGTAATAACCTTGGGAACAATTTTGGAGACCAAAACTTCTCCAAAAAACTCCCAGAAAAAGGTTGTTTTTGACCATTTTCCCACAAAAACGCAAGTTACATATGGTAAAAGTCACAGGTTTCCAAAAAAATACACAGGCTGCATATGGTAAAAGTTGTGGGAACCCGCTATTTATCCATGTGCAAAGTCGCGGGTACCTAAGAAACACTAAAAAAGTATGTAAAATCGTGAAAAATGTTTGGTTTGGGTAGTTTTGGAACCTCCTCTTCAGTTGTAACTACTTCCTCCTTGACCATATCTTCTTCACTTGCTATATAAGAGATCGAGAGGGACCATGAAAAGGGGACCAAGCCCATTATAATCTTATTCTAGAGAAATTTGGATTCACATCCCCCTCACTTGTGCCCTAGTTTCTTGTAAACCCTAGCACATCTTATTAGAGGTTGGGATCCTTGGAGAAGAGGAGCATGAGACCTTGAATCTTGGTTTTTGCATTGGAGAAAAAGAGGATAAGCTTGGATCAACCTTCTGAATAAGGTACACATTCTCCTAAACCCTAATCTCTCTGCTTAATAATTGTACTTGCGGAACCTTGTATGTATGTCTTTTACCCCTATACGTTGGTAGTCTCTCTGTTGGAATATTTTATATTCCTTGGAAGGTAATAATGTTTTTGTATTATGTCATAAGATATCCACAATATTATGTAAAAGAGTAATACATTATATCCCATATTCATTATGGTAAAGTATACTCTTGATATTCATTATTATATAAAGAGATGTTATTATGGAGAATTATATTATCCCACATGTAATATGTGAGAGTAATTCCTCCTCATCTCTTAGTATATAATAGAGTCTAGGGATAGTCACATCACTCATCATGATCTTTACTTATTCACAAGTATTGCTATATTGTCTTGGGGTTATTGGCATTGCTCTCTTGTAAGCTTGAGGGAGATATTTCGGATATAATAGAAGGCTACCTTCTCGTGGACGTATCCCAATTGGGTGAACCACGTATATCTGGTGTACTATTTTCTCTTGTTCTCTTTTTGTACTTATTGTTGATATATTATTGTTTTTCATAGATAGGTAAGCTAATTTAGTTAGATCCATATCTCTCACACTCTCCCTTGCTATAGGAACACTTTTCCTAACAATAGAACTGGCGACTCCGGTGGGGAGAAGCCTATCTTCTTTGGGGTATCCAAGGAAATTTTTCTAGTATATTTGAAGGTCTGAGTTTAATTTCATGTTAGGACCAGTCTTTAAGCTTTGTTAGACCCTTCCTAGCTCAGTTTTTAGTGGAATTTTGCAAATTTTTGGACTTTTCTACATACTTGCGAGTTTGTAGTACTTACACTCATGGTTCTGAGATATATTCGAAGGTTTAATCCTTTTCTACCCATGGGTCCCTCGCACTTGTATCCTTACACAATCGCAGGTACCTCCTGAGCATGAGTTTTTCAATTTTGAAGCTCTTTGGGGGGTTCTTGATTGTAGTTGTTGGAGTCCCTGCTGATCCTAAGTCTGTGTAGGACCCTTTGGAACTATTGTATTGTCTCTTGATTTATCTTATTTTTATGTTTTGGATCTTCTTTAATCATTTTGGGATTGTTTGGAAATATTTGGGGCTTGTTGACCCAAGTTAGGGGTTTGTGAACTAGTTTGGTGTTTTTTACCCTAATTTGAGTCTAAATGAATCCACTTGCTCCAATTTGACTGGATTTGGAACCTTTTGAGTCTATTTGACCCTATTTATATCTATTTGAGTGAAAATTTCTCTTTAGAATGGTTTCTTGTCCTTCCTTTTGCTTTTGGCCTCTCTTTTGTAGTGAAAGCTCAAGTGTCTTTTCTATTGTTTGGGACCTTGATTGCACTGTTTGTGTGCATGCCTAGCTTTACCAAACCATATTTCTTAGTAGGTCCTTTGCTTTGATTGGGTCTAAAAGTACTTGGTGTATGCTTTTCCCAATTTTGGCACGCTTACATGATAATAAGCTGAGAGTGTATGGTTGCTTTCACTGTTTAAGAAGGAGATCTGAAAGTTTTTGCATTTGCTTTATTAATGTGTTACTTTGAGTTTCAATTTTGTTCTCACCTTGAAAAAGAATAAAAATTAAGTTAGTGTTTGTAGAATACTTTGCCAGTGGCTTAAAGGATCTAGGAGTGCTTTGCATAAAAAAAACAACAAATTTTCTTTTGCATAGCTAGTTGTTTGAGTAGTTGCATGCTTAGGTTTTGAGTTTGATTTTGCACATTAGACTTTAAATTTTTACCTTTTGCATTCGAAAAGACCAAAAATTTCATTAGATAGAAAAATTATGCATATGCATTTCAGATTATATCTTTAGGACTTGCATTGAAAATAAAAATAGAGAGTGGGTGAGGACATATTTGTGGTGATCAAGTGCTTCATGTTTCAGTTAAAGGATATCTTTATTTAGTTGCACTTGTTTTTCTTCTTCTGGAAGTTTTTAAAGTACATTTTAAAAGCAAGCAATCAGTAACTTGGATAGGATCTTAGGTTTTCTTCTAGTTTAGAAACACACCTAATAGAATAAGTAGGATTGTGTAGGTAGGGAGTTGTGAGTTAACTCCTCCATGATCACTCAAACTTGTCAAAACATAGGTGTCTTTCTTTTAGGGAGAAAATCCATCTTTGTAGAAGGTGAACTGGGAAGCTCCACTCACACTGGTGTCAAGCATGAGGTCGTGCGAGATTGAGTAGAGGAGATACCCCTCTGATATTCAATTGAGCATCTACCAGGATCGGTGCACGTACGGGGAATTATTAGTACCTTTTTGTTTCTTTTGAGTTTCGGGCTTTGTTACCCTACCCATGCGCATTGATTTGACCTGTGACTATCCCCCCGGACCCTCTCTGCAAAGTTGGTAGCCTTAGTATCCAGACTCTAGGATTCATACACAGGTGACAATGGAAGGTTATTTCCACTGTACCTAGGACAGACATGGGAGGAAATTCCTTACAGTTATTTGGGAGGGCGGGTTGGTGATTCAAATGCTTGCACCCAAAGACTCTGTATTGTGGACCCCCGGTAACTGTTCTTCATACTTCGCTGGTTTGTTTTGGGCCCTAATCATCCCATACTTCCCTCCGGAAGGAATCTTTTTTCTTGGTTTGGATTACCTAGGACCTTTCTAGTGGTGTGCTCTTTGTGCTACTTGTTCTTAGTTGGCCTTAGATATTTCTTATTCGTTGATTCAGAAACTATGGCTAGCATTTCGATGAGCACCAATCAAGGGACCCCTGTTTAGGGTGCTCCTTGTGCTTTTCCTTTCACTGGGAACGTTGGTACTCCCTTAATTGCTACCTTGAATCTTCCAGGATTCACTATAGGGCTACCGGTTTGGTTTTTTTCCACTCCAAACGCCTTGCATGCTCCTGACGCTTCTCAAGTGAGCACCTCAAATCAAGAGCATCGAAACCCTATGCCTTCTTCACTAGTAACATCTTCTCCTCCTCCTTCTACCTCATGTGGTTGAGTAGTAATACTAGTAACAAGTGGTCTAAAAGGAATAGATGGAGGAAGAATAGGGAGAATATGCCAAAGAAAGGGGCATCCACCCAGCCTCTGGAGGTCATGCTGGGGGAATCCACCCAACCGCTGGTGGTCATGTTGGGGGAACTCATTCAGTCACTGTAAATGATATTGAACCTATGCAACCATCCTCTGAAGGTCATGTTGGGGGAACCTACCCAACCTCTGGAGGTCATGTTGGGGGAACTCATTCAGTCACTGCGAATCATACTGAAATTATGTCTTCAACCATTGTTGGTCATGTTGAATACGCATCATTGATCACTGTTGGTCATATTAATGACAAGTCACCAGTTACTATGAGTTATACTGGAGACACTAAATCAACCACTGCAGTTCATGCTAAGAAAGTTGACATTGTTGACAAACATAATAAACAGAAGCTCAAGTTCCCTTGTAATTTTTGTGAGGGAGACCACCTGACCTATTTGTGCCCTGTACTTCCAGAAGTACAAAAGGTGTGGTCCGTAGTTAAAACATCTTCTGCTTTTGAGAAAGAAGCCACTGCAAGTCATGCTGGGGGCAAGTTGTCAGCCAATGCTAGTCATGCTGAGAGTATTTATGTTGTAAAGGAGTCTAAGCTTATAGGACGCAAGCCAAAGTTCCCTTGTAAACTTTGTAAGGGAGATCACCTTACTCACCTGTGCCCTGCTATTCCAGAGGTGCGGAGAGTGTGGTCCATGTCCAAAGGATCCTCTGCTCCTGAATTGTCTATAGATTCCCAATAGCCGGTTCAACCTTTGGTTGATAAAGTGATTGAACCAAAATATTTTTTGGTCAACCCCACTCTTCCTGTGGAGAGTGAAGTGCTCGAATCGATGCAATCTTCGATCAATCCCATCAGTCCTTCGGAGACTAATGCACCTGTCCCTGAAGTCTTCTGTATTACCAGTTTGGATGTTTCTGAAAAAAGGGGGCACTTCATCTGTGCTGAGTGAACCCCTACCAAGATCTAGGATCATTTCCTTTTATTGGAATAATCTAGTTGGGCCTCGTATTCCTTCTTCTACACCTTTCTAGATAAGGGTTGATATGAAGAACCATGCAGTTCACTGATGTATTGTAGATGAAGGAGCCTCTATTAGTATCTTATCCCTTTATGCTTGGATAGATTTAGGTTTCCCTAACCTTGTTCCAACTGTTAATTGGTCGTTGAACTTCGATAGAAGACCTAGTGAACCGGTGGGATTTGTCCCTTAGGTACCTGTTACTTTGGGTGGAAAAATAGTCTTAGTTGATTTTATGGTTTTAAAGGACCGTAGGGACTTTGATATGATCCTCGGGCATGATTACGCATATGATATGCATGCTGTGGTGTCTACTCTCTTTCGTATGATGCATTTTCCTCACAATGAAAGCATTGTCACTATTGATCAGCTTACATTTGTTGATCCCTCTTATTATCCAACTGTAGATCAAGTATATCCCTTGTCAGTAGGAACTACCATGTCACAAGACAATTATGTGGAATATTGTTCCTTGAGTCCAATTGCTACTGAGAAGAATCCTTTGAATTCATGCTTACCTTCTCGGGACTGGGTCCCGGTAGTTGACCAGGTGATACCTCCATCTGAATGTTTAGATATGTTTTCTATCTGGGATGATATACTTCCTTTTGATGAAGTTTTCCTAGATTCTATAATGCAATCTACCATTCCTTTGGATATTGATCCAGTTGTAGTTATGTCCAGCCCTGATTTGACCTTGGAGTCTGATCTTTCCACTGTTGAGTTGTCAAACTCTCCCATAGACTTGCAAATCGGTGTTCCTGTTGAGTTTGATTCTGCTTCTAGAATTTTCAACTCCTGTGATGATGAATTTGTTCCTGCATATTCCTTCATGTCCTTCAACTATGATATTCATCATGAAGTTGATCTCATTGATCTTAAGTCCTCAGGCTTGGGTACTATAGAGTCTTCATTGGTTAACTCTACCTACAATATGCTTGTTGTTGATGATAGCGAAGTTGAAATTTTTTCTACCACAATGACTTGCATCGAATCTTTCTTTACATATGTTTTAGATATGATGTTAGTACTAATGTTTCTTGGAGACAGGATTCTTAGCTGGAATTACACTTGCTTAGTGGTCCTTTTTGACGCTTTGTTCGATCATGTCAAGTATATTTGGAAGCTTGCATATAGGTTTAGGCCTCCCCGCTGTTACGATGCATTTGAACCTTTTTCCATCTGAATTCGCCATAGGGTCAAACCTGTTGGATATTGGTGTGTTAGCCATATCTCTATGCATTGTGCACCAATCCGACAACAGATCCTACCTAACATGGGTCACCCTAGTCAGCAACTTTATGCCATTTTGGTTCCCATGTTGATTTTTTATCATAGGATCAGGGGCCTTTCTATATTTACCACAACTTTGAGAAGAATCCTCATGACTTTCTTCCTCATGTATTTCTGGCCATTCCTTAAAAGGTGCCCATTTTTGTGTTTAAATCGCATGTGCATTCATTTTGATCCCGCTTGCACTAATTAGCTTGATGTCGGATTCCACGCTTTTACCTCGTTG
Organism: Larix kaempferi; assembly: GCA_027924585.1. Classification (NCBI taxonomy): domain Eukaryota; kingdom Viridiplantae; phylum Streptophyta; class Pinopsida; order Pinales; family Pinaceae; genus Larix; species Larix kaempferi. Next base: position 25,747,535 of record BSBM01000073.1, on the reverse strand, counting down.
TATAAGCCTCCATCTCTGATCTCATTTCCATTAAGCCATGTATCACTTTGCGTTTGTGATTTCACATCCTTTACCCGGAGGAGACACACCCCGAGCGTCCTTATCTTGCTCATGTTCCTTGCATTATGCATAGCTTTGTTCCATGCACTTGGAACTACTCTCGCATGCCCCTGACACTCGTCTCCTCCCATCACGAGCATTCTTCCACCTTTTCTTCAATCTTGTTAAAAAAAGTAAGTAGGCTACGAGCATTCTTTCATCTCTCCTTTGAGCTCGTTAAAAACAGTAAGGAGGCCACGAGTTTACTTTTTCAGGCTCGTTAAAATTTTACTGAAACGATTTTTATGGAGTCTTTTTTATGCTCTTGTTAGACTCTTGAAAATTAACAATATTGCTGAGCATACTTGTCTTGTTCAAACTCGTTAAAGGACTTGAACAGATATCCACTTAGGTATATGTTTACCCCTTTTCCGTACCTTTGTGGATTGCTTCAGAAAAAGGTATACTCTAGTCATACTTGACTAGAAGAGTCCTCTCTCGTACACTTTTCCACTTTTTGGGCGAGGAGGCTAACTTTACGAAAAAGTATAGTTTGGAGTCTTCTTTAGGATTTTCAGACTCTCGAAATATGAAAACACCAGCGAGAATCTACCAACTCGAGCTCAATGTGAAATCCACGAGAAGGTGTATAGAGTCCTTGTTTAAGTTTTCCAGACCCTTTAAATATGAAAACGCTGGCGAGCACGAACCGATCCGGGCTCGATATTAAAATCCACGGATCAATACATTATCGAGTAATATTCTATCTTACCTTTAAGCTCGTAAAAATAAGGAGAAAGTCTTGATTTTCCCTTCCATGGACTCATAAAAATTACACATGGATGGATCCTTATCGAGCATGCTTTATTTCTTTTTCAATCTCGTTAAAAAATGAAAAAGGTACCTAAAAAGAGAAAAGGGAAGGGAAGAGTGTTAAATATCTTTCAATATAATGGCAGCAAGTCAACTATGTCCTTGAACTTGAACAAAGCACTTGTTTTGAGTCTATCAAACAAGTTGGGTTCTAGTTTTGGCCTTAGGATAAGCCTGCTTCTAGAGTTGTGTACTCCTCTGATTGGTTACTCTTCCAATCATATGGAGAATCTGTCAATGTATCCAACATTGCAGATATATATCATGGTCCATTTGTGTTCAAAGTTGCCTAAGCCACTCTTGTGTCATGCTCATTGTTCAAGAATGAAACCTATGTCGGCCATTCTGCAGTTGCCTTGACCTCATGTGTTGACCATTCTGCAGTTGCCTTTACCTCATGTGTCGGCCATTCCTTGGGGTCAGTATGTTTCATCATGTATTGAGTCCTACTCCATATCAGATCAACCTTTGATTGTTCCTCGTGTTGGATGATGGAGGATGCCTTAAGGCCTCCCTTCCAACGGACTTCTTCCCATCGACTTCAATTCATCTTGCTCTGGGAATGAAGTTTAGATTTTTTGGTAGTACCTTGGGGATTGCATTCATCAGTAGCAATTTCCCTCGTCATTTAGTAATGGGAATACATTAATGTCCCAGAAAAGGTTGTTTTTTACCATTTTTCCACAAAAACGTAGGTTTCATATGGTAAAAGTCGTGGATTTCCCCAAAAATACACAGGTTTCATATGGTAAAATTCGTGGGCACCCGCTAGTTGTCCATGTGCAAAGTCGCGAGTACCTCAGAAACATTAAAAAAGTATGTAAAATCGTGAAAAATGGTTGGTTTCAGTAGTTTTGGAACCTCCTCTTCAGTTGTAACTGCTTCCTCCTCGACCCTATCTTCTTCACTTGCTATAGAAGAGAGGGAGAGGGACCATGAAAATGGGACCAAGCCCATTATAATGTTATGCTGGAGGAATTTGGATTCGCATCCCCCTCACTTGTGCCCTAGTTTCTTGTAAACCCTAGCACATGTTATTAGAGCTTGGGATCCTTGGAGAAGAGGAGCAGGAGACCTTGAATCTTGGTTTCATGAAGTGCCATGCTTGAAGGAAGGTATAATTTTATGTACTTGCCTCATTCATTAATAAATATCAAACATTCTTCCTTTCCCAAATATGATTTGTTCATGTATGTTTTAGATATGATTACAATTTGATGTTTTCTTCTTTTATAAATATCAATCTTGTATTTGTAGTCAAATTCGTTTGAGGAAGGTTTGTAGTTGTTTTGCAATTTGTTGCATTGGAGAACAAGAGGAGAATCTTGGATCAACCTTCTGAATAAGGTAGACATTCTCCTAAACCCTAATCTCTTTGCTTAATAACTGTACTTGCAGAACCTTGTATGTATGTATTTTACCCCTGTACATTGGTAGTCTCTCCCCTGCTATAGGAACACTTTTCCTAAAAACAATCATCATCATCTTGATCCTCATTAGCATCATCCTCATCATCATCACCACCACCATCACCATCTTCATCCCCATCATTATCCTCATCCTCATCATCGTCATCACCATCAACATCATCATCACCACCATGATCATCATCTTCATCTTCATCAACATCATCCTCATCCTCATCATCACCATCATCATTATCATCATCATCGTCAACATTGTCATCATCGTCATCATCATCACCATAATCACCATCTTCAACTTCATTTGTATCATCATCATCACCACCACCACCACCACCACCACCATCATCATCATCATCATCATCAACCTCATCAACATCATCCTCATCATCATCACCACCATCACCATCATCATCACCATCATCTTCATCTTCATCTTCATTGACATATTCCTCCTCCTCCTCATCATCATCAACAGCACCCTCATCCTCATCATCACCATCACCATATTTATCATCAACAAAAACATCATTGTTCTCATCATCATCATCATCTTCATCCTCATCAACATCATCCTCATCATCATCATCATCACTGTTACCACCACCACCACCACCATCATCATCATCATCACCATCATCATCACCATCATCAGTATATTCATCGTCATTGTTATCATCATCATCATCATCATCATCACCATCATCATCATCATCACCATCACCACCACCACCATCATCACCATCTCCATCCTCATCAACATCATCCTCATCACCATAATCACCTTGTAGATATTCTAAAGAACACACATAATCATCCCTTCCTAAAAGTCCCACCTAGGAAAATATGCATTGTAAGGCCCTAACCATCCAAAAATTCCTACGAAACTAGATATTCCTTAGATTCATCAAATTTTGAAAGTGTAAAAAGTGGTTAGGTCACTAGCTAGGAAAAACCTCTAAGAATAGAAAAATTATGAAAACCTTTCACTAATCAACAAATACCTTTCAAAGGAGTTGGTGATGTAGAACTCCAAAGCAAACTATTCATGTGATATTGTGACCGAGACCAGATAGAGACCAAGAACGAGATCGTTATTCAAGACCAAGACGAAGACCAGACTGATACCAAAGAAATTATGTTCATATCCAAGAACGATACCAAGATCGAGACCACGTTATTGCGAGAAGATACCAGAATGAGACCAAGACTAACATCGAGTACGTCATTTTTCATTTGGGCATGAGTAGAAATCAAGTAGGGAATTTTTCATTTGGGCATGAGTTGAGGCCAAGTCAAGCATTTCTCATTCAGCTGCGAGTAGAGGAGGATCACAATGCCATGGATTAGTTGCTTCTAAACTAGCAAACCCTTGTTCTTCATTCATCTTCAAATAAGTGTTGATAAATGCAATTAGATATGAATTCAATTTACCCGATCCAAAACCTTTTCCTTCACCACTAGCAAAAAATTATTAAATATATAAACCCTTTCAATTTTTCCCAATGGAGAAATTTCTCCCTTAAATTTTCCATTGCCCATCGGAAGTTGATTGGGTCCAAGTTTTTAATAGGTTATTGTTTTGTGTCTGCTATGCTTTACATGATCGATCGATAGGGATAGGAGACCTCAGTAGAGTGACTGCAACAAGAATGGTGAGAGACATATAGATTGGTCTCGTGGGGTATATCTTATGGATATCAACATAATCCGTGTTCGTTCATCCGAGAGCCAAAAAAAGTAAAAACTTGGATGATTAGTGTGCCTTGCCCAAGGGGAAACTTTGATCCTATCCTTTATACCTCAATCTTATTCCCTTCATAGTATGAGCATCCACATCATCTATTGGGAAAGGGGAAACTTTAAAGAGAGTTAACTGATAGTTGACGTGGGTTTTTGCACTACCATACTTGCTTATGCTAGTTTGCGAAAACTGTCTGGCCAATTTTCTTATCATTATTGGATTTTATCTAGAAAAAAGGGAACCAACTCTAACCAAAATTGTTCAAAGCCCATAAGAATACCTAGAAGCTCCTAAAGCTTCTCTATAGATTTCCAACATATTGTCTCCTATACCAAATCTTCTCCAATCAAGATTATGTCCTTTGTAAACATTTGGCGGGTGATAGGGATACCAACAATCATGCCAAAAACATAGAAAAGACTTGAATCCAACAACCATTTAATAATACATGAAAATTCCCTTTAATAGGGAAATGAGATTGGGGAATCCTTGGTGAATTCCTCTTGAAGTCGAAATAAAAGTGAGAAGATTTGTCATCAACAAAGATTGCTTTGTTTCTAGTGACTGTTATATTTGTAGTGTGTAGTACACTTGATATCCATAGTATAATGAGCTAGTGGGTTCTTGTTGTTAGAGCTTTACACATACAATGGTACATTACAAAAACTGCAAACTAGGGTCCCTCCCCAAACTTTATAAGATTCTCTCACCTTCTTTAAAATTATGTTCCACTCTATGAGCATTCCTATAGCTCTTTAATAATCCCACGCTTCCTTCAACCTCCGCTTGGTTATGGCCATATGATTCTCGACTCCCTAAATTAGTTTGGGTCCGACAAGGATTATATCCTCTAATATATCCCAACTAAGAAGGGTCATGTAAAGTCTCCCATATAACAACTAAAAAAGGTGCTAATACCAAAACAAAAACTTGGGGCTATTCCATGTAGATTTCATCTTGTAGATCGTTATGCAAAATACCACTCTTCACATCCATATGATGTATTGCCACTACTAACATATGAAAAGAGAAAGAACAAGGTGGATGAATTCATCTTGCAGGCTACAGGTTAAAAGGTCTTAGAAGAATCAATCCCTTCAACTTGGGAAATATCTTTGGAAACCAAACAAGCGTCATGCTTATAAATACTAATGTTGCATTATTTTGACAACCTAGGGTCCACTTAGGTGTCTAACAAGGTTCCAATTTAGTCTAGTGATGGAATTTCCAGTCTCATTAAGGATAACATCTCACTTAAAGCATGTGCCAAGATTAATGATAGGCAAGTAGGTTATATGGTAAGAGTTTTACCATTCTATCTTGCATTGATATTCTATAGAGTCTTCTCCATTGATCAATGCCTCTTTTTCATACATAATACATTTGTATTTGTTACTTTAATCATATTCATCATTATGGATAGTTTAAAGAGTTACTACCAAGTACATCATCCTCTCTACAACAAGACTACAAACTTACAACCATAACAAAAATGACAACAATTTAGTAACAACAACTATTAGTTTAACAAGTACTTGAAAACTACAACCACTATCTACTCATAGCTCTGGAGGCCACTTATACATTTCAAATTAGTTGTTATATTTGACTATATAAAAAACTCAACTTAAATAAGTTCTTCATCTACATTAATAACTTCCATTACATACTAATAATCACTTTCTAAAATAAGCCACAAAGTTATATTCATTTTATGTTCTTAGTGTTCAGCTCATTTGATTTTATTCTTCTTTTTCTCTACATGAATCGGATTAGAGGAAATTTGAGGTCTAAAATGGGCCTCCTAAGGAAAATAATAAAATAATATTTCTTACTTTTGGAGGAAGAAAGAAAAAAACTATTTTTTTGTTCGTATTTTCAACATATCTCGCTGTAATTTTACTCAAATTTCGAGTGGGGGCACTTGTTGGATGCGGAATTAAATTCCACATCTAACGAGTACCCACACTACATACTTTTGAGTGACATCATCATCACTTTTTTTTTTCAAGTATTTATTGTTTTGGGGGCAACGGGGTCCGTCAAAAGTCGTTGGATGCGGAATTAAATTTTGCATCCAACGAGTGCTCCCGCTCGAAATTTGAGTAAAAGCACAGGGATATATGTTGAAAATACGAACAAAAAAAGTAATTTTTTTATGACAAATATCTCAAGTCAACCATTATGGTTGACTCATTTTATTTAAATTCTATTGGTTCTTGAATTCCAACTCATCAAGAAATTATGGTTGGCTCGTTTTCTTATAAGGCCCATTTTAGACCCCAAATTTCCTCTAATTGGCATAATTGAGATCTTCCAAATAATTCATTGTATTCATTCTGCCATGCAATGTTATTTGTTTCATCCTCTTATTCTTTCGGCGATTTGATTTTATTCTTATTTTTCTCTACATCACATACTGAAATCTTCCAAATAACTAATTGTCTTGTTTGAAATATGACATAATTGAAATATTCCGAATAACTCACTGTCTTGTTTGAAATATGAGATAATTGAAAACTTCCAAATAACTCACTATCTTGTTTTATTCGCTCATGTGATTCTTTACTATTCCATTCTCACCACTGTGAGAATACCATCCAATCCTCTACCATCATGTATATGGTAAATCTTTCCTTGGTCACACTATCTCACATGCCACAACTATTCCATATTATTCTAGCCTTCACCAATGAGGGGAGCCACTCTGTCCATTAATCCTCACAACATTGATTATCATGGATTTTTGCAAACCATAACTTTTCTTACAAAGGAAAAGTCTAATGGAACAATTGTCTCCATGAAGAACATACGACATCCAAAGTCACTTGGATAACAACTAGTAAAGTGAAGGCACCTCTAATTGACGGTCTACCTATAGAAATTAGGTCAAAGATGCTCCAACCAAACCCACACCAACTCAAAATAGTGTTCTAAGTTTTTCCTTTCTTGAACTTGTAGGTCTTAATCAATGGTGACCTATGTTGTCTTAATGTATAGGTGTTTGTTAACCTACTCCAACTCATCAAAACCTTGCTAAAATTTTCCAACCCACTACACAACTTGCTCTGTAGTTAGCATGGTCGTCCACAACAAATATGGAGTCAATTAAATACACACATTAGATAAATGTGCTTGTGCACAAGGTTTAGAAACTCTAGGTGTTCTCCAAATGAGAGTTCCAACACTTAGCACTAAATTTTTGGGTGTTTTCCTTAGAATCAAATTGGTCTCTGACTTAATGAAATGATGGTAGAATTCTTCTTAAGTGGAAGTGGTCAAGTATGGTGTGAAGTCTTCATGCTCCTAGAAAACATTTTGCTTGGCCTTACAATATTATAACTTCTATGCTAGATGTTTGATCACTACAAGTACTAATACTTGGTCATGTGGTGACCATAGAGTCTTCATAGTGGCTATTGGAATGGTTCCTTTGGGAGTGTATACCATGTTCTTCAACCTTTGATGTTTTCTACTTGTGTGAGTTTGGAAGGAAGGAACTTGATTGACCATCCATAGTGGAAATTTTTGTCTATGGGATCTAAGTTTGATTCAGAACTAGAGTCAATCCCCTTCACTCAAATTTTTTTATATTAAGGTTCCAAGGTAGACAGTTATGACAAATCTTCCAAGTAATCTAAGTAGTCATTTTCTACTATAACATAATTGAATTGATTTTACAACATCACATGATAATTACTTTTACAACATCACATGACACACATTAGATCGGGATCTAGCATTTCAAACATAATGAAATACACAATAATAATATTGCATATCTTAAAAAGAATAAAAGAAACTAATACTAGGTTAAACTTTAAACCAATATGCAACATAAGGATATAATCCTTGTTTAGGCACAAAAAACTTTAGTTTTTATCAAGTTACAGGTTATAAGGTTCCATCCATTCTTAAGCTCAACACAAGGAGATTGTAGTCTATTTAATTCCAGAAATATCATGTTGTAACATAAATAAAGATATTCTTAGATTATTGAACTCCCACTGTCGTTACAACAGACGCAAGGTTTAGCAGCTTGTGTTTGCAAAGGATTTCAATATCTTACTGCAAGAATACTTTGTAAAGAATTATGTAGGTCACATGCACCCAAAACAGTATGAGTTCTTGATGGAAATTATAATACACTTGGGAAGCTAACATTTTACTCTACTAAATGTTATGATACTAACAATGATTTTTAGTCCAAATCTATTGATTGAGGTCATTTGGTAAACAAAACAAGGTTGTTTTTATTTATGTTAATATTTTTTTAATTGGCAATGTAGATAGACACATTGATATGTTCTTGTCAACTTCTATATTTTTTTAAATTTCACTATTCTAATTATATTATGATGTGGCAGGTTGATCGTGGGAAAGCACCATCCCAATAACAGGTAAAAAATTTCGAGTTCAAAATAATGTGAAATTGATTATTGTTTATATAATTGAGAATTATTTTTTTGTTGTTGAAAAATGTAGTCCACTAGCCATGATGTTCGTGATGTGCTTGAAGATGAGGAGTTGATATCTTCACTTGAACCATTCCAAATAGTCAAAAAGGTTTTCATAAAATTGAACACAAAACTTCTTTATTTGGTTAAACTTGAACAAATGCTTGAGATCAAACAACGGGTCAAAGAGGTGATGCAAGATGTAGAGAGATACAAGGTAAACACCATAATTGAAAGAGATTATTTATGACCTATATTCAATTCTTTAACTTTTAAATTATCTAAAGGAATTAACATTTTCTTTCTTATGTAGTATTTTTTGCAACCTCACATGTAAGCACCAGCTCCTCAGCTCGGCATTGGTACCAGTGATGCATAGATGCCATAACATATGGTCATGAACCAACATATACTGGTGAGGCTATTCTCCTTTCCACTTCTAATTGATAGTACCCATACTCAAGGTGGGTATCCATCTTCAGTGCCCCATGGCACGCCCCGTGAGGATGTCACAACACCACCCCCAACAAATGATGATGGAGGGAACCCTTCTCTTGAGGTTCTGCGTTCATATCCTAGATCGTCACATGTTCACAACACCCATGAATATTTTTGGTGAATGAGCACCTTGTTCCAATCAAGACGATGAAGGTCCCAAGTATTTTTGAATGTTTCAATTGTTTCATATTATTTCCCGCAAACATACATATTCTGAATTATTGTTTTTAAATTAATGATGCAATCATTCCACATGCAAGAAACAACCTATTTTATAAATACATGCATAATAAGTCGTTGGATTTGTTTGGGCCCACCATACGCACAAGGTGGAATCCCAAAATTCTGACTTGAAAAATTCCCTTACATACTACCTTGAAGATCTGTTTGGGAAAAATACCTTCAGCAGAAGTAGGGTGCTCTCAAAGGTCGACAATTATATAAATGTTTTTAGGGAAATGTATAGGGTGAAACTACAAAAGAACCCTAAATATGAGCAACCACCCATGATTCATGATAGGGAGTGGAAGGCCCTTATCAGGGATGCAGAGGAGAAGAAAATGCAAAAAGAAGGAAAAACGCCACTCGATCCACCAAGGTACATTACGTTTTGAATTTAATACTTTGAATTTGATTTAGATTTAAATAAAATTGTGATGGATAACACATTTGAAACTTTTTGCAGACTCCCTAACACTTCAAAAGCCACCAAGGCAAGGCTTGAGAAACATGGGCATCAAAGACTTAGCTAGGGTGTCTATATGAAGTTACAAGAAAGAATTGTGAGTAACGAAACATCTAAACAAACTCATTCATTCCATCATCCAATTTATGTTTAATTGAACTGGCCAATAACAAAAATCCAATCTCTTATGCAATGCAGGGGGATATGTTTGGAACTGCAACCACAAAGGAAGATTGTCGGCTTGGTTACAAGTCCAGCGTTCAAGCTATGGTTGAACGTCAAAGAAGCATGGGGGAGAGCTCATTATCCAATCTGCAAGACATGGTAAATAAGCCTTGATTGAATTTTACCCTTCATTACTTGTAAAATGAATTCATGTTTGATATTGCCAAAATATTAGTGTGTTTCTTTATTTATAGCAGGGGAGAAACAATGATAACAAGGCCATGAGTGGACAGCAGCACCGAGATAGTGTACTACAACCAGAACATGGTGCGCCCATGTATCCAGATGATAGTGGATTGCATCCCCACGATGGTGCTACACATGCCCACGACAATAATATGACTATAAAATTGTATATTACTGATTGATTTTGTACTTTTAATTATTGTACTTCTCAATTTTTGTGTACTTATACATTTACGATTGTGTACTTAATTTTTTTTGCGTTGTTTCAATGGAAGAGCATGCAATTGAAATTCTTCTGCAAGAAAAGGAGCACATGGAAACCATTCCAACGGTCTCAACTAGTGCACCAGGTAAATAACATTGCAAATGGTTTTTTTATTAATGAAAATTTTCAATGATTAATGACTGGCCTTATTAATTTAATCATTTATGTTATTGTAGGAGATGCCCTGGCCTCACAACAGCCTCCATGTCATGAGGACCATACCAGATGTACACTCCACGAGAGGATTCCAAGCCAATCGACATCAAAACAAGGCTCAAGAAGTGAGGAGGTGCAAATGGATGAGACACTTATGGATTATGTAGAAAATTGTAAGAAGCAAAAAAAACATTGAAGATGTATATTATGAGATAGGTGTATGGACAAATTCTCGAGACAGTCCAAGAGGTTTCAATAGAATACTTGTCAGTGATTGCTTCTCTTAGTGTTTGTACTATGCTTCCTTTTAACTATATTAATTAGGTAGCTTAATCAACACTACTTTCCAGTGATTGCTTCTCTTAGTCCGTAGCATGTTATATTGTATTTTGGTTTGTTTCAATTGTGCTTAAAATTTCCACCTCAAGAGGGTTGATTTTGCTCCATACCCATTGGATGCATGGAATCTCCAATTCAGAAAGGATTCCTACAAATGTCACCAAGGGCTAAAAGTTTAGCTGCATGATTTATCTCAACCACTTGTTCTCCAAAGTTCATCTACATGATTTATCTCAACTACTTGTTCTCTCCCTACTTTGAAGGCATTTGGTTTATTTCGTTGCATGGATTAGTAATATGCATTATTGTTTTAGATGAGTGTATTTTGAAGTTGTGGTTGTTGGTGAATGGATGATAGTATATGTGAAATAGCATCCCTTCACATTGAATAGCTCAATACAGTTTTGGTTGCAAATGGTTTCCATATTCAACATTTATGGCTTGATTTTTGCATCCAAAGGAGAAGCATATTGGTTGTGTGTCCACTTGATGGTTACCATGTTGTTGAAGATGACATTCTAGCAAGATGATTACGTTTATTGAAAGCAAAGGTGTCAAGCTTGGTAGAGATAGTGTCCTTGGAGATATTATGTCCAGATTCTTGAGTCTCATTAGTTTCATGAGGTTGATTGTATTGTTAGTTAATTAGCTTGACTCTTTAGTATATATTATCCTTGTCTTACCCCAAAAGTTGAGACTACTCCAATGTAGGTTGGGTTGAACCAGTAGAAAATTTAAATGTAGAGAAAAGAGAGAAACTACTTTATTGATTGACATGGTGGATGATAGTTCATAAACTTTAAATTTTGATGTTAATGTTAACCCTCCATCCACATGGGAATTAGTGTGTCTCTTACATATCAAGGTAAAAGAGAGGAAGATAGAGATAGATAAATATTGATGTTTTGATCAAAGTGACCTCCTTATTCAAATTTTAGGTAGGTCACTTTTCACAATAGAATTCTTGTACAATTTAATGACTCACCATAATGATTCAATGGCTTAACTGTTATCACATCCATAGTAGTTGCGCTACCATGATTGTAGAGCAATTCATTGTATATTTTTGAGCTTGGCCTTTACACAGTTTTGGTGAGATCAGCCTATGATGAGCAGTATTGTTGATGACCACTCACAGATCAAAGCAGCCCCAGATCAGACATGCAATGAACCTTATTCCAAGACTAAGCCTCTTGACCTCAGATATGACGACCAAGGTGACCTTCTATCCCATACAGAGCAGTGCAGTGCCCAGAGTTTCAGCAACAGTGTTTTCAGTGGTTATAGATGTCCCAAATAGTTGGTACAGGTATATGGCCCAGCAAGTATATGATGTGCACTAGTTTAGATTATCTTGCTCTTTTGGTCATTTTGGTAGCTTGACTTAGTATCTAGTGATCATGATCTGGTAGTATATATATGTATGACATGGATATGGTTATTATTGATTATCTAAATGGTCTTATTACTTAGAACTAGAAGATCTTGTTTATACTCATTGGTTTTACCCTCTTAGGAGTGTGGACATGATCATTCCCACCTTTATGGCTTGCTAGCTTAGGCATCACCTTCACTTTCACCATCCATCCATTATCTCTCCCTTTTGGTTTTTACCCTGAATTACACCTCATCCTGTGATATGGAGGACCTCCCCACTTTTTCCTCTGTGTTGGATATCATCCCTGTTAGCTTGTGTCTCAGCTCTGAGTTGGAAACACAACTTACCGAAGCCTTGATCCTTTTGGGCCAGGAGTACTCGCTAGTGTTGGTTCCTGAGCTTAGGTAAGTTGGATTTGATACCTTGATCACTCTAGTTGATTTCCCCGATGTTTGGTCTTGATTGTGGAGAATCCCCCTAGTTTCTTGAGTTGTGTTGGCTAAAACCTAAATCAAATTGTACTACCATCATTACATGCATATGGAAACTATTATATTATCTTATATGCAATCCCATGGAAACAAATAAAATTGTGCTTCTTAGCACAATGAAAGAGGGCTTTGGAAACTGAAATGTTAAAGCACCCTAGATGTGAGCCGCGATTAGTTGTGCTTCTAAGCACATGCAAAATCCAAAAAGGGTCATAAAGGCCTAAAAAGCAGTGGTTAAATATATGCTAAATCCAAAGACTATTGGCCAGGAAATTAAATGTAATGATTAATTCCTCACGTAACCTATGGGTTGTGATGTGAGATTGAGTAAGGGACAACTAATTCTAAGTTTCCCCTAGAAACTCAAGTTACAATTAGTCGGGCACCTAGCCATGGCAGTTCTAGTAAAGATCCTCACGGAGCTGTTTCAGCATGGATGTGAGTTGTAAGCACTTTTCTGAACAACTTATTCCATTTGTGAGAGACTGTCATTCCCTGTGTGTTTATTATCCGGCATATGCTTACGTATGTATTTCCCTTTTCCCATATCCAAAGTATCACAGTGTTGAGTCATGCAAGTCATCCCCTTATCCTAGCCTTGCATTCTTCACCCTCACCCTTTTTCTAGCAAAATGTTCGTGTCTACGGAATGAGTATATTCCTGAGGTTCTATTGTAAGTAAATGATTATTTAAACTTGTATTTGGTATAATTATCTATTAACTACCAGTGAAATGATGCTTAATACTTTAAGTCTTGTTATGAGAATGATTGATAGAGCATGCTTTAACCATTTGCACATGCAGCATCAAGATTTTCTAGCCTGGGTCATATTTTGATCAGTCTTGACCTGGTCAAACCTAGTTTGCCCAAGTCAACCTTGGGATCCGTGATGAGTTGGACCAGTGATGTTATATGATTATGATTTATGGTTCTATGATGCAACTTTGATGATTCCATACAGTGGACACAGGTTTCAAATGATGGTTGATGTATTTTTTTATGATTATTATTATTCCCAGACCATTATTTTATTATTGTCTGGGTATGGCTGAGGCTACAGATGATCTTACAGGTTGCCACAGGGTGTCTAGATACTCATATCTTATATATTTGGACCTTCTGAGTCCATTGAGACACTCAGTTATCAATTTCAAGCACTCACAGAGATGATATGGTCAGATTTCCACTCTTGTCCAGTTTTCCCATGCAGAAATGGCCTGTCCAATAGTTGCATTGATCTAGCACATTCTCCTAGGGATCTACAGAGGGGATGGGGGGTCTAGACACTTGTTATTACCATATTACACCATCTCTAGACATGTTGGTACAGTCATATTTTGTTCCCAGGCACCAGGTAGTGAGTTACATGCATTTTGATGGTTTTCGGGTGGAATAAAAAGGTCATTAAGGAAATCGATTTGGGAAATTGAGGCAAGGTTTTGGCATGCGGTTTGTTCAGAGGTCACTTGTGATGTATCCCACTCCTTCCAGATCAGTTTACAGTAGTCAGTGGGGTCCACACACTCTCCGGGTTGTGTTTTGATGTATTATTCTCTCATTGAGGGGGGCCACGATTTGGTCATTTGGTCACTTTGACATGTCATTGAGTCATATATTATGTTATTGTGCCATGGGGTGATGCTAGTGAAGGGAATTAATACCTCCTACACTTGTCCTAGTCACTTTTATGTGGTGCAACCCCCCTAGGGCCTCTTTTACTGAGTGTGCACCCCTCTTAGTGAGTTGATCCATGTTATATTGTTCTGGCTCATCATAGATGTTGATTATATTGTATCTATATTTTGATCTCCACCACTCATTCATAAAGTGGTTTAGGGTTTTGGTCTCTCTCATTCCTATTTAAGGAAGAGACCCCCTATTGTAAAGGCACCTTTTGGGCTCTGGAAATACTGGAATAAAACACTATTTTGCAAATCTTCTTCTCTAGTTTTGATGGATGCTTTTGTAAGTTGAATAGACAATATTTTCTCTGTGTTATCATTGTTGATATTGTTTCTCCAAATGTTTTCTCTGGAGGGAGGCCGTGTGGTGGAAGAGGAGGATGACTTGAGGGGACGGTATTGTGGGGAAACCCCATATCTTACCTTTGGATTGTTCTTTGTCTCGGGGAGTATCATTATTGTATCTTCGTGACATATTTGATGCTACTTGTTTCATCTTTTCTGCTTTATAGTAATTTTCATGCTAGATCGATTCTCATATAGATCGTTTTTGCAGGGGAAGGGCGCACTTGTCTCTCTGGAGGGATAGCGATTTCACTTGGAGGAGCTGGATCTCACTCTCAATTACCTCACTTGGGAAATATTATCAATTTTCAAGGTATATGAAAGCTTTAGAGGTAAGATCTACAAGGTACGTATCTATTTTCATGCATTTTACCCATTGGTCACTTCAAACCCTCATTGTTAAAACCCTAGATTTTAGATCGGATAGATATGGCGATTATTTGGGATTAAAACATAAAACCCACCTCTAAATAAATTAAAGAACATCATAACTAAAGTTTGGTTTCGTTCTGTCTCCATTTGGCCCCCGATCTAAGGCACTGATCATCTCTTGAGGGGGACGCACTTGTGGGTTTTATGCATATTTCCGGATATATCACTTGGGTTGTGCTACTTTTTCCTTTAAACATTAGATATTCTACTTAACCAACCTCCTAGTGCCATTTGGACCTTAATTTCAGCTTGTGGACCCCATTTCACTCATTTTCCATATTTTAGGGGTGGGACCCACTTGGGTTTTCTTGATTGGCATTAGATCTATTCACCTAAACTTCATAAGTGGCATAATCATTGGTTGAGAATTTTCCATTCCATAAGCCTCTTCAATAGAGCCCTAACTCTATGTGTCCACTTATAATTCCTAGATCTAGATCCATTCACTCTTGACCTTCTCTTTTTCAACTTCACATTTCTCTAGGAGGTCTAGAGTTGGTTTGTTAGCCTTTATTAGTTAGCTAGGGTCTCCCCCTTGGTCTTACTTAGGCTAGATCTAAAGTGAAGAGTGCCTCGGTTAGCGTGAAAACCATTTATCTTGGGAACCGTGGCATCTCTTGGGTAGCCTCTTTAGTTTTCCAACGCCTCTACCATCCTGGATAGGATCATCTTTTGGGACAACTACAAGTTGTGTGATAACATTAACCTTGATTCAAAAAAACACTTTCATTTACAATTTTCACTTAATGAATATGTGTCACTAAATTTGTTTTCATTTTACGAAGACAATGAATTTAAGAGGACTTTAAAATTTAATTGTCACATGCACCATTGTTCTTTCGATGTTTATTGTCAAACTAGACATAAAGTATTATCAAGCATCCACCATATACAAGCACAATTTTGTGTGACTAAAACGAGTTGTCTTAAGGGTGATCAATATGTTCGTGGGCTGTTCCAGTGAACTCTTCATGCGTGTGGGATGCTACCTGATGTTTTCTGCAAAAAGTCACAGGATTGAGAGAGAACTAGAGGAGCCTCTTGAAATATCTGGTCATGCTTATCCATGATAGATGGAAACTCCAATTGAAGAATATTAGGACCATCACCAAAAATTCTATAGAGATAAGCAATGACCCCCTAAACCCTTTTTCGAGCATATTTTCCATCCTTTGTGAAGAGATCACCCATTTGGGAGGACTTTTCATCCCATTGAGTGTATCAATGTGACCATCTCGTTAGAATTGCAATAATAACACATCAAAATTCATAGAAATGGTACCTAGAGTGTAAAGCAATTTGACACCAAGAACAACATCAATGTCACCTAACATAATAGCATACATGGGGTGGAGAGTTGATAATGAGACAAGTTGAGTTTGATATTATGCCATTAGCCTTCACAAGAAGTTATACCGGCATTGAAATTACGACCTAAATTTTTGACAAGGTATGAAAAGCAATTGAGTTGCACAAGTAACTTGGGGTAAATGAAGTAACAGGTGCTTCAGGAATCAATGAGAACCGATAACTCACTTCTTCTTGATGTAGCCTTCCACTCGTAATGTATGTGGGGTGGCAACACCAATGAGTGCATGCATGGAGACATGGGTACCTCTGGTTCAATTGTCATTATTATGTAGTACTGGGTTCCATGGGAGCCTCTATGTTGGCCACCTAGTCATGTTGCTCTTATTGTTTCTCCTAAAAAACAAAGAGGGTAGATTATTCAACACATTTCTACCCTCAAGACCACTTATTGTTACACTAGAAAAAAAATACTTTAGGAGTAATCTTGATTGTATAATATGTAGAGAACATGGATGCCTTAACTTTGTCATTAGTAGGGTATGGAGAACAAAATACAGTAAGAATGTTGTTCTCAATATGTCAATCCAACTTGATTCTTGTGGAAATGTCTACAACATGATGCATTTTAACCTCAAGTTGGATGTCATTGTGAAGCCTACCAATATAAATCTCAAGGAGATTGTTGGCAATGATACTCATCACAATTTCCCAACCATAGAACCAGTTGAATGGTCTCTTTGTTTGCCACTATCGGTACCACTAAAATGGTTGAGTGTAAAGATGCAAGGAAGCTAAGGGTGCCATCTTTTTTATGGAACTTTTTGTAAAATAAAATATTGTTCTAGTTGTGCAAACCAAGTCTTTATATTAGTGCCATCAAAATTCTTAATATTAATCTTGTGAAACAATTGATATTGCATCCCAAGGGAATTGGTCAAACATGAGAGGCAAATCAGTTTGGATTAGACCCAAAACCTAGATAAAAACTTGATGCTTGGACTTGTTTCAATATCTTGAAAATATTATCCATTTGTTTGAGCAATTGCTTGAGAGGATAGATCTCGACTTCCAAGGTGTTGATTTGATAGGTGAGTGAAATCTAGGTGTTCTCAAGGAATACCTTGCATTCTACCTTGATGAAATCCTTGAGCTCATAAGGTATGGAGGAAACACCAACCTGTAGGGACATTCTGATTTGTATGCCTATGCTAGATGGAAAAGGGTATTGGCAGGGCTGATAGAATACATGGATACAAAATAATGGACAAAAGTACTGTTGTGTCTGGTTTTTTATATATCTTAGGATAGAACATAGAGATTGTTGCTTTTAGGGTTGTGGCTAGGATGCCAAAATTAGGCAAAATGTGCCAAAAATTAGGAAAAAAAAAATTCCTTCTAAATTCCATGCTTGGATCTTACCATATACCCATTGGACTTAGTCCAATTATGCATATACCCATTGGACTTAGTCCAATTATGCATATACCCATATTTGTCTTTTTCTATTGTACATGCTTCTTCACCGCCCATAATTACTTCTTAGGGGTGTTTGAATGCTGAGGTATGCCCAGATGTGCCCAAACTATGCCATACTTGTTGATTCAGTCCTCATAATGGACTTAACATGCTCCAAATATCTAATTACTTAAGGAAAATGGCATAAATAAAATTTCCTTGTACTATAGTAGTTTAGGTTCCAAATTGGTCTCAAAGATTCAAGTTTTGTGGATAACATTGCGAAGTGAAAGGCTTGCAGTGATGTGAAGAATCAATTCATCTCCCACAAGAGATTTGAATTGTGCTCAAAACCTCTAGTATGTTTGTATATTCTACGTTGGGTTTTATTCCCTTATCTCTCTTCGTCATTTACTGTCATTGCGGAGCTTATGAAAAGTCTAAATTATTCTTATGGCCATATGTAAATCTTGCGAAATCAAGTAAATTGGTTTTGTATGCAGGTACAGTCACTGTATTTTTCATATAAAAAAAAGTACGTTGCTTCCTTGGGCAATTGTTATGTTCACCATTCTTTCCTCTTTTGCTTCATCTTGGAAGAAGCCAAGAATATATTCAAGGGAGAGCAGGTGCAAGATCACAAGGTCATATCTGAAAGTATGTAAAATAGGATCAAATAACTCAGACTTACAAAATATTTCAGATATGAAGTAAAAGGGAGGGCATTGTGTCCAAATTGCAATGTATGTCTTCCCTTTTTCCATCCTCAGTGAGCTGGAAATCACTGTAGCTAACAGTGAGCCACAGACATTGAACTTTATATTATTTCCAATACTTCCAGCTACCAAAAATCAGTTTGGTTCAATTGCAATGAGGCTGAGTGTGAATGAGTATAATTTCTACTCTCTACTTGCAATGTTCAGGCCTCCTCTCAGCCCACAAATTGACTGTGTAGATATTTTTTGGGTGAATTATGCCTTGGGACATATCCTATGCTACATTATGGACCTCATCCTACCTATATGATCATTCTCGAATGTACCCACACATTGACCCATGCTTGGAGCTTACCATATACCCATTGGACTTAGTCCAATTATGCATATGGTTCTTTAAATGAGGTGATCTCGCCTTGCATTCTATGCTTACCATGGGTGGCTTGCCACATCCTTTTGTATGTGATGGACATTTGATGAGAAGCATCCCATCCCGTGCATTTAATGATGAGGATTGTACTTCATGATTGTTTTGATCTCATCCATTCATTGACAATCTAATGGTGGTTTGTGTTGTGTTCGTGTAAGTTCTACTTATTTCCTCCTTTACACGTGAGCTATGCATATTTTCCCTTCTACTCTCTCATTTGATGATGGTTATTGGTTGGTGAGTACACAATTTTGAGAATGTTGTAATTATTTTGCCTTAGACTTGTATTTTATAACTATTCTAAAGAGGTGAATGGAGGCATTAATATACAACCCACCCACCATTATGCTTTTTGAGCTCAATCTAGGATTTTTGTGTTGAGCCATTACCTAGCAATTAGAAGTTGATGTTGGAGTTGGCTTGTCCATTGAGGATGTGGAAAAAATTATAAAGAGGTTCAATGGATGGATTGTACACACCCTTATGAGACACCATCAAAGAAGGTAATATGAGGTAATTATATTCAAAAAAATTTCCTATATGTTTTTCCCTTATGTTCATAATTACCTTTTCTTATTGTACCCATAATTTCCCTTATGTTGATAATTACCTTGGTTAGAAGGGCTAAGAAGGTAGACTATGTACATGATAATGTGATGCATCAAACAATTGGCTAGTGAAATTATAACAAGGAAAACTTGGATCAAGCTAGGAGCTACTTTGGTAAACTAGCTAGTAACTGTGGTTGGTTAAATTCCAACAATGTTGGTGCTAGCTAGAATCTAGTCAAGTAAACCAACTTTGCAACCTTGGTTGGTTGAGATATAGCGAGGAAAACCTAGAGTTAGAGGATACTATTCAAGTAGATAAATCATGTACCCTTTATTACTCAAGGAAAATAAAGAAAGGCCTTGAGCTAAGAGACTAGCAAGGCATATTAACATGCTCATCTTTTATTAAAGTTCAATCCAACAAGTAAACCTTGAATACATTCTACAAGGAAATGTTAGCTATAAGAATGTGCTAGAATCCCTACATGTGTATGTATATGTTCAAGAATGAATTTCCTTGAGGATGATTAAAATCACTTGGCATGGAATCTTGGTATTTCATGCATGGATGTTGTTGGTATCCACAAAAGTATGGTAAACCGTGATAATTTTGCATATGTGATGGATCGTGTAATTTTAAATAAGAATTCATATAATGATGCATGATATCAGAAGTTATTAATGATACATGTATGCATGAAATGGTTGATAACCAAAAGGGTAAGGTGAAGTCATAGCCCATTGCACATATGTATTTGTTGGGATCCTATGATAAAATCTTGCAACACTATATGTACATATTTGAATCTTGGTAGTTTCTCTGAGTAGATGATGGTGGTCACTTTTGCATATGTGATGAATGCACATGTCATTAAAAATAAAGATGATAACAATTGAGAATGATTGAACTATTGGTTCAATATAATTTTGTGTTCATTTTACTTGTTGTTTATGAAAGGAATTGTATACATAAGGAAATAATGTGTTAGATGGATAAATATTAGCCTTATCAAGCAAGACATGATAATAAATGGTTTTTTCTTGGATACGGACAACAAGGGTAAGTACATGATGAAGATATTATGAAACCCTTTGATTGTAAATTTTTCGATCAAAATTTGACCATTTTGATGATGCTATATAGCAACCATTAACATAAAAGCTTTGAAGACTATTGGGATACAAATGTCTAAATGGTGTTGGCATAAAATCCCATGGTTTCTCATCTCTATGTTGTTGAGCTCTTGTATCTGGAACCCGTTATCACATATATAGTAGCCGGGCTACCATACATTATTTTTCTGATTCCAGTACACTATTCAGCCAGTTCCCTTACATTGAGATGCTGAGATGAGCATCTATTTGGATCACTATCAGATTTGGACAGCAGTTTTATTCCCCATGCCATGATTGAGTCTCAGGACACTCAGAGAGATGACCGATGTAGCCACTATACCATTGGTACAGAGCAGTCAGTAGTGCCCAGAGTTACAGTAGCAGTTTTCAGAGGACAGATGATGGTTCAGATGATGAGCATTCAGGTATATGACTCAGCAGGTATATCATGGTGTTGTGGTTATGTTGCTTTTATATTTATTCTTATAGCATGTCTTAGCACTTAGTGTCATGATATGGCGATCATATAGATATGTGGACCTGGTTGATCTTATTACATATATTATATTGTCCCTACTCAGACTTAGAAGTTCACTATTCATACTTATTGGTTTTACCCTCCTTAGGGAGAATAGAGGTGATCATTCCACCATACCTTGGATTGCTAGTGTTGGCTCCATTATTCATTGTCTTCATCCATCCATTACCTACCTTTTAGTTTATCACCCTGACTTACTACTTGACTAGTGGCATGGAGGAATTTTCCCCACTGTAGCCTCTGTATTGGATGAGCTTCCCTGTTTATTGGGTCTCGGCTCTGAGTTGGTGACAAAACTTGCCTATGGTGAGTTGGATTTCCTTGTGAATTCCCCCTAGTCACTAAATTTGTGTTGGCTAAACCTGAAACTTTTAGTGCTGCCATGAATACAAAATCTGGAAAATGAAATGTTATATCTTGTATGAAAAGCCCGTTCATGCAATGTGTTCTTAAACACACATGAATGAAAGGCAAGCCAAATGAAAATGTCTCTGAAATAAAATGTTATATCTTTTGTGAAATGTAAAATACCTAGGTAAACAAGTTGTCTGTGACACACCTAGAAGTGCTCAGGTAAACAATTGCCTTAAAAACACACTTGCAGCAAAAAGCCTAAATAAATGTAAATCTATGCAATGTGTTTATAAACACACATAGATCAAAGGCTATGGAAACTTTAGGCCCAAAAAGCAATGGAACTTAAATGCTATATCAAAACAATTGCTAGCCTCATTTGTATTATGGATTGTGTGCATCTGTTAAAGGTGAATAAACCCTCTTTGAACAACTTATCCATTTGTGAGACATCGCCATTCCCTGTGTTGTTGCTCATTCAATATATACTATGGTGTGTATTCCCTTTCCCATTTCCAAAGTGTCACAATGTTGAGTCAGTGAGTCATCCCTTAGCCTAGCCAGTTTATTTTAAGCCTTCACCCTTCACTAGCAAATTGATCACAACTATGAAGTGAGTATGGTCTTGAAAGTCTAGTCTGAGTTATAATAATAATTAATGACATTATATATTCGGATTTAGATCGCCAGTTATGATTACGTTGTGTTATAATTGTTATTTGAATAAGTTGTAAAGCATGCATTAACCTTTGACACTTTGCAGCAACTTCTGATGACAGTATGAGTTATATTTGGTCATGTTGACTTGGTCAAACCTAGTTTGACCAAAGTCAACCATAGGACATGAGATGGTTGGACCTTGTGATGATATAGATAGATGATATATGGTCCATGTACATGTACATGACGGTTCTATGCAACAGATACAGGGTTATGATGATGATTTATGGTTTTCAGCATTATTTGATCATTTACAGATTATTATTATTTCACCTATTTCGGTATATTGGATATATTATATGATCATGCAGAGATTCATATGGTGTATGAGTACACATATTTGATAGATTTGGACCTTCTGAGTCCAATGAGACAGTTTTTTTTCAGTTCCGGGCAGTTACAGTGATGATTGAGCCTCAATAGGCTATCCCAGTGCAGTTTTGGTCTGTTGGAGACCCTGTCAAAGCAGAGATGGTTTTTATTTGGTTGACCTAGGGCACTGTGCTTGGAGGGGGTGGTCCAGCCACTTGTTTTTACCATATTACCCCCCTCCCGGACACACTGGTGCCCTCACCTTGACAGCACAGGCACTCCAGGAGGCAATTTGGGGCAATTTCACGCTTCTCGAGGCATTTCAGGATTGGTATAAATGGCTACAGAGGAATTCAATTTGGGCTGCTTAGGCAAATTTTTGGCATGGGATGATTAGTGATGGTGAGTGGGATGTCTTCCCGACCTTCTCCAGCAGTTTCAGCTTCATCGGGACTCGCATCCATCACTTATGGCATTTTCTGGTGATTTCTGAGGCCTCCTAAGGCCCACGATTTGTCCATAGAGGCACGATTTGGTATATTGATGACTATTTTATTATTATTGTGTTATGGGGATTGACCAAGGGTGTCTAAAATTACCCCTTGGACCCACCATAAGCTATTTATTATATTTTGTCATCATGATTTGGTGGGATCCCCTCTCCTAGGGCGATTTTGTCCACTTGCAATTATAGTTTTAGTGATCCATGTATTTTATTGTTGAGCTCATTTCAACCATTGATTAGAAATTTGTATCTTTTAATCTTAGCCACTCATTCAAAAAGTGGTTAGGGTTTTGATGCCTCTCCTTTCTATTTAAAGGAGAGAGCTTCTCATTGTAAAGGGTCTTTGGCTCTTGGAATCTTGATATAGAAAAATTCTCTTGTGGAAATTCTTGTGGTCTCCTTTGCATTTGGTGTTCTTAGATGGTGATTGGAAAGTCTATTGCATCCTAGCATTTGGGTATTTATGGTAAGATCTATCTTTTGGAAATCTTTGTCTTGTCTATAGGAGGGCGACTTCAACTAGGGCGATTTTGCAAGGCTTCTTCAAATCAATCTTCTTGGCATTCACTTGTATCAGGGGGTTATCATTAGTATCATTGTGATCTATGCTATCTTTTTGTTATTTCTCTTGTGGCATTAGTCTTATCTCTTGTCTACAGTAAATCTGATATTGTTGACGTTTATTGTGCAGGAGAGAGGGCGCATTGGCTTCCTTGGGTAAATCGCACTTCATGAGATCTACTTCAAATTGCTTCAAATTGATCGGGTTTGCATAGATCATCATCATCAAGGCATATACAAGGTTACCCAGGTAAGATCCACAGGTTTTTTCTTCTTTTCTTGATTCCAATCCATTGGCACAAACACATAATTGATAAAACCCTAATTAATCAAAACCCTCATTGTTACATTTTCTCAGATCTACCAAGATCTAGTGGTTCCTTGGGTAAGATATTTAAAACCCACCTCTATAGTATCCACGGCATCCCGGATCTATAGTTTGGTGAGGATTGGCCTCCATTTGACCCTCTTCCCAAGCCAACTTAGCTTCTCCAAGCAAGGGCGCACTTCTTGGTTTGTGTGAGTTGACCAAGATTTGGTACATGGGTAGTTGAGATTTCACTTGATTCATGTTCTACACATCCTAAAACCTACCCCTAGACTGTTACTTTGGCAATTTATACCTTGTGGGCCATATTCCACATTTTAAGGGATTTAATCCCCATTTTGGACCACTTGGTATCTTAAAACTCGGATCTAGTAAGATCTAACCCTTGGATTGCCTTGAATTTCTAGATCCACATTATTAACTGCTTAAACTACTTGGATCTAAAGTTTGGATGCAATTGGACTTGTCTTCATTCCATTTACCCCACCTTTTACCCTCCTTGGGCAAAGTCGCACTTCTTGGGAGATTGGAGTTGGTCCACTTGTAGGACATGGGTACATGAGATTTTGGTGGATTTGGAACAAGCATACCTTGAAACCTAGGTCTAGTGGGTCACTTTGTGAAATCTTGCCTTGGGGGTTGCATTCCTTGTTTTAAGGGATTGTGGTCCACTTAGGTCAAACCATCAACTCTTAGATCTAGACACATCTATTCATCAAACCTTTAATAACCCACTTGTCTTATGCCATGGGGGTCATTAACCATAAGTTAATCATTTCTTGACTCCATTCATCCCAATTCCCAAGGCACTGATCTCTCTCCAAGTCAATTCGACTTTCCTAGATTATTGGATTAACTTGTGGTTTGATCCTTGTTTGGTGGACTAAACCCTTTGATGTTATCATATCTCATGATCAAGGTTGTCATTTGTACTAGTTAGCCCCAATTCAACCCCTAAACTACCCTGCATTGGACACGGTTCCCAAGGTAGTGGATTTTCTCACATTGAACTAGTACTCTAATCCTGGATCTCATTTCAAACACTATAAGTCACTCTCACATCAACAATGAACCCAAGCTATACTCATTGAACCCCTTACTTGTCTTGTGACTTTATCTTTAGGTCTAGGATACACCATACACCTTAAAATACTTCATTCATACTTCAATTTGGGTGTTTTGGTTTGATCTCTCCTGTTGGGAGTAGATCTGGGTCTCCCCCTTTGTTATCTGGGCTAGATAGCATAAAGTGAAGGTTGCCTTGATTGGCGTGACAACCATCTATTGGAGGTTGAGGTGATCGTGGTTCCACCTTTGAGTTGTCCTTCCCTATTGCCATCCATTAATGGATACACCCACAGGGGCAACTACAGTTTAGGTGATAACAGAACCCAAACTCTTAAAAGAAGTAGTTGATTGCTTGAATGTAATCTCTGTGTATGAAGTTTGTATTCTTGAAATTCTAATGGGCCACCAGTATCCTTCCAGGGAGCAATCTTCCACTATTTGTAATCACATTTTCAGGTATAATTCCTAGTCAACATAATAATAATAAATATGATGAGACCTCAAAAAATACATAGAATGAAAATTTTCAAAATGTTCTTTTGGTATTTGATAGATGGTACCTTAAAATCGTGGTAGAGGTGGCCTTCAAATCCCTGTCAATGTGATGAAATGTGGTTTTGACTTCACCCTTGCAACCATCCAATTTTATTCAACTTTTTAGCAGTTCAATCTCCAGCTTCAATGTCCCTATTTTATTATTATTTTTTAAAACACACAGCTTGTGTCAGTCGACCGACGACCAATAATCAAACATTGCAATGGAAAACCATTGATTGCATGGCAAAGCCGTCGAACACTTATTTTGAATGCCAAAAACGAATCGAAGAGTTACCAATGGAACATGGCCAGGCTACCGACTTCACTCTGTCGGTCTACCAACGGATTATCCACCAACCGCCAAGTTGTTCTAATGGCATGGGGTAGGACCATCGACGACATTGTGTCGATCCATTGACGGTATGTAGAAGTTCCACTAACAATATGGTTTATGTCCACCAACCACCAAGCTATTTTGATGGCATAGAGAAGGTCCACCAATGGTATGGTGTATGTTCACTAATGGCATGGGGAAGGTCCACTGATGGTATTTTGTCAGTCCACCAATAGAGTGTCCACCAACCACCAATTTGTTTCAATGGAATGGGGTAGGTCCACCGTTAGTATTGTGTCAGTCCAACAATGGTATGGGGAATGTCCACCGACGGTATCATGTTGGTCAACCAGAAGTATGGTGTCAATCCACTGATGGCATGGGGAAGGTGCATTGGCAATATGGTGTAGTTCCAGCGACGGTATGGCGCCGATCCACTGACAGAATGTGGTGGGTAAACCAACGCGTTCTTGGTGTACCAACGGGCTTTCGTCGGTGTCTCAACGACAAGATGTTGCATGTCCGATGGTTAAGCATGTTTTCGACCATGGCCTGAGGCGTCTGACGACCGATGGTTTTGGTGCCTTATGTTCATCGATTGTGCTTTGAAAATGTGTCTCGCAGCCAACGATTTGTCGTAAAAAAATGGAACCAAATTTGAGAGTGAGTTTTTACACCATTCTAAATCAACCACCTTATGTTCTAGCCTAATAATTATAAAATTATGTGACTCACTATCCAACTTTAGTTAGTTCAACAAGTAGATCAATCTTGACCATCCTATTAACTCCCATAATTTCTTTGGCAATATTTTCATGTCCAACCCTAGGTCAAGCATGACCTATTGCACCTCATATCCCCCAATTAGTGTAATCAAATAGAATTAATTCCACATTTTTGTTCTTTGTACTTGATGTAAGGATTCATCTATGGCATCAGAAGGTGACTCCAACAAATGAAAGTACCCTTCAAATTGTCTACAAATTGGTAATTTCCAAAATCCAGAGGAATTTTTTTAGCCATCCATTGACTTCATATTCTATTTACTACTGTAGAAAAATTTGAGCATCTTATCAATTGTTGAATGATATACATTGACATCTCCCCTCCCACATAACTAGTATCTCACACAAAAACAACATCCAACATCACCTCTATTGCATCAAACAAGTAATCCCTTTGTTGAGTGACATCGAAATCCAACGCCTTCGATAGAGCTCAATGGATAGGTGCCTGATCCACAACTCTCACAATTGATCCTATCTTTTCCCCACACTAAGTGACATTATTTATGCATGTATACATGCAACCCATCTGACATCACCATCAAGGATCCATGACTCTAAATTGATCGTGTTCACACTGTGGTAGCTTATGCCCCATTCATCCCACTTCTTAATCAACGTCAAGCAATCCTTAGTGTTATGCCTAGTATTTCAACAATGGTTGCAGTGACATTGATGTAGATATACAAATAGTTATGCATAATGTGCCCCACCTCATTATAGTTTTAATAGTATGGAAAAGCATGGTTCTCATCATTCTATGATGCTTAATTATCTTAGTTTTTATTCTTCCCTATACTCCCATTCTTGGCTAACTCTACCATGAACAAATTCTCCTCAAAGCTCAGCGAGCACAACAAATGTGTAAAAATCCTCTCCACTGTGAGTGTTTATCTTGTCGAATTTGTAATGTACCACTATGGAAATGCTATTGCACTTCTATAGTAGTGGGTAATGGTGGGGATATTGACCTATATTCAAGCACATATTGTAGATCTCCCCATCTACAATACTCATAAATGGGTTTGTGAGTGGTTTGTGACCACAATAATACTTCTTTGGAACATGGGGCAGGCATTCCATAAATGGTCTTTCATTTTACACAACATGCACCGCACTGACACTACCTCTTTTGCACTTTGCTTTACCTTTCCCAGATAAATTTGCTCTGAAAGAGTTGTCAATTTATATTGGAATTGTGCCAAGCTTGGATCCAATCTCAAAATCAATGATTTACCTAATCCACTAATAAAATCCACCCACATTGTGAATTCCAAGGATTCCCACTTTATCAACACTCATTGTTGTGACAATGGTGTCCATGGATGAGGAAATAGTCTAGCAATAAACCATTTCTTGTACCGCACCTCTTGGATGGTGTAACAAAACCAACTCATTAAATCTCATAACTATTAGTCGTACTGCCAAATGGTCTCTCCAACTTTTTGTTTGATCTCTTCTAAGTCTACAATGCTTCATTATTATAGCTTTGACTTATGAAACTCCTTCATGAAGTATGCTCATGACTAGACCAAAGTCACTTCATGTAGAGTAGGAGAACATTGCTTTTCACTTCATATAGCATTGAAGTTCTCTTTCTTGCAGTGTTGTTTGGAACTCCACCAATGGGTCACATTTGTGGTTCTCCATGCATTCTAGATAGCATCACAGAGGAACTAGTGCTACTCTACATGTTCACCAGCTCTGCTGTGAAATAGAGGAACCCACAGAGAAGACTCATTTTCCCATGTCATCATCATTCTTGCATGCTAACTCTAAACCGACAAGAATCCTCGGGGTCCTTACTATTCTATAACTAGTGCCACAAATATTGTAACACTCATAGATCTAGACAATACTAAAAACAAATTGTGATTCCCTTTAGTGATCACATTTACATTCTTTAAATCCATTATAATAGGTATATTGCTAATCAAACACACACTTTCACTCTATGGGGTGATGGTCAATGGATGCTTACAAAAATCAAAAGATGTAGAGTTTGGGCATAGGAGGGATTGATTTCAATGTCATTTCGGTTTGAGTCCTTAACAAGATGGCATTTTATAGGGTTCAAATACCAAAATGGTGTAAACTCAAAAGCAACTTCAAACATCTCTTCTTGATTCTTCTCTTTTATGATTTCCATGGTGAATCTGGTAAGCAATCTCTAACAACATCTCTACACCTACAATCCAAGTTTATGTGTCCCCCATGTCATCATGTGTCCATCATCTCAACTCCTTAGGCGTTCCTTAAAACTCTGTGTACTTTGGATTTCTCCACGTCACCACACATTCTTGATTTTCTATTTTGGGGCCAATCAAAGCTCCTTCTTACACATCTCTCTTTCCTTGCATTGTCCCACACTCCATATGCATCTCAAGAACATATCTTCTCCTCAAAGAATCCTACAAGGAAAACTTTAGGGGCGAAATTTAGCTCATGGGCTAATTTTCTAGGTTTTTTTCCAACAAAATATTCTCCATTTTCCATTGTTTTTGCAATGTGATTCACCCAAATTCGATGAGATTAAAATTTTTTACTCTAAAAACCACCTAAATTGTCCAAAAACTATATAAAACCCTTTGAAATTTGAATTTTTTTTTTAAATATCACCAAACATTTTATGGTTGGAAATTTGATAATTAGTAATATTTGTCAAGGTTTCTACATTGTAAGAAAATTATGGATCCTTGAAATTTTCCCTGCTCCTACTTGGTGTGGATATTTTCCATTTTTTCCTACCACGGGGCCTATATTATCTCTCTATGCATTTTGTTATCCCTTTTTTCATTCTCTTTCAAGGTCCACTACCCCTACCATCATGAGTCTTTCTTGCAACTTATGGCACTAGCTCTACCCTAAGGTCCTCATGTCATCCCACCTCAACATGTAGGGTTTACACTACCATCTCAATGGGGCTTTGCAACATATCCCATTCCACCATTAGTATTTTATCCACGCTAGTATTTCTTCAATCAATCATTCACACAATCCCTTCTTAAAGAAGTCCAACACCTTAGTGAAGGATTGATGAAATTCTATTGCAAACACCAAAGCATAACAATCGAAGGCACCTTCATACCAAAAACCATTTGCTCGAATGGTGATACTATTGGATCTTTAATATGTTCTCAATTCTTTGTCATGGAAGATAGTGTCAATGCTTCTACATGATTCTTTATAATGATTCGTTTAACTTTACCGGGAATTCAACCTAGGAAATCTCATGCAAACACTCAAACATATACTTATCTTTAAACCTTGCAACCTCTTCTCCCACGTAAGCACTTCTTAATACATGAATTCATGAGTTATTTCTTTATTACTCTGCATTTGTTGAGCTCTCAATAACGAACGATGGGGTTCACTCTAGGACAGACCCAAGGTTTGTATAAGTTTTCCAACATGATCCCAACGTAGTCTAATACAAGGACATATTCAACCTTATAGAGGAAGGAGGTCTCACTTGAGGCATATATGATATTTGATGTGTTAGTGATGTGTAGAATATTAAATATTTAGTGAGGGTGCATAATCCATTAATGATCTTTTAATCACATTCAAGCTAATAGATTAAGAATCATCCATAATAAAGATAACAATATATACATTATCTAGATAAACCACAAGCATGTAGACATGAATAGAACAATATTCCATTCCATTGTATCTAGAGTTTAAACATTATGCAACAAGTCATGCATAAAACTCATTTTAGAGAAAAAGTCTCACAACAACTCTTTACACTAGTACAGTCAAAATTATACCACATGAAGCTTGATATTCAAACCAAGTTGGTGAGCATTCATTATGCCCAAGTTATGAAATTGATACATGCTTAACATTCATGTCCCATGGTGTTCACTCTAATGATAGACCCAAGGTTTGTATAAGTTTTCCAACATGAGCCCAACGTAGTCTAATACAAGGACATATTCAACCTTCTAGATGAAAGAGGTCTCACTTGAGGCATGTATGATATTTGATGTGTTGGTGATGTGTAGAGTATTAAAGATTTAGTGAGGGTGCATAATCCATTAATGATCTTTTAATCACGTTCAAGCTAATAGATTAGAAATCACCCATAATAAATAAACAATATATACATCATTTAGATAATTATCAAGCATGTAAACATGAATAGAACAATATTCCATTCCATTATATATAGAGTTTAAACGTTATGCAACAGGTCATGCATAAAAAGAGTAAATGTCCCACAACAACTCTTTACACTCGTACTTAGTCAAAATTATACCACATGAATCTTGACATTCAAACCAAGTTGGTTAGCATTCATTATGCCCAAGTTATGAAATTAATACATGCTTGGCATTCATGTCTAGTTGTTACTTGTATTCATACATGGATAAAAGATAATAAAACTTGATTAAATAATTAAAAACTATGATTGGTTTTTTTCAAAATGTTCATTCAATTTTAAAAGAATTTTATTTGAATTAATACTTTTAGATGTGGAAAGAAATATCTTAGAAAAAAGGTATTACATACCTTTCCGTGGAAGATGAAAGTTACGAAATTGAAAACCACGTTTATGGATTAGCAATCATTCTGCCCAAGTTATGAATAGATGGCAAAGTTCGTCTATTATTGACTTAGGTTTCATATTAAACAAAGTTGGTTAGCACTCATTGTGTATGGATTATTGACCATGGAAATGAAAGATAACGTTTATGGGACAGTCATATATGTTGGTTATTTATTGTGTATAGGTAAAGGATAATGAAATTTTATGGACAAAGAAGTCAGGTCAAAGGATCCTCATGTTTTTCACATTTAAAAATCTTCATGTTTTTCACATTTAAAAAAAAGTGTTATGTGATAATATAAGATTTGTTTTTAAATTAACTTAATCTCCTGATAGTTAGACTTCCTAATTAGAGCTTTGCAAAGTTTTCCAAGAAAAAATTATATAACGTTGTTATCTGGTCAAGTTCAAGGTGAAGGGCTGCCGGGCCCAAATAGTGATACCGATCAAGACAAATTTCAATTCGCTGAGTCAAAAGAAAATTGGATTTTTGTTCGATGTTAAAAATTGTAATTTTTTTTTTAAATTATGATTATAATGGTCATTTTAGATGTAGAATGAGTTTTTGATGGTATTGAATTCAATAAAATTTATTAAATTTAAATTTTATAAAATATAGAACAGTTGCTGTCCATTGATTGTAGCTTGGGTTGTTGGAAGGAAAGATTGTTGTCCTCCTTTCTTGATTCCTTTGGAATAGCAGGAAAGTGATTTTTCCACTGAAAACAAAAATCGGAACCAACTTGTAAATTATTCAAACTGGTTTATTTCAAATTGAATGAAGTAAACCTCATAATTTTTCTTGATTCCTTTGGAATAGTAAGAAAGTGATTTTTACACTGAAAACAAAAATCGGAACTAACTTGTAGATTATTCAAACTAGTTTATTTCAAATTGAATGAAGTAAACCTCGGGAGCATCCGGAGACTTGTGAATAGAATACCGTGGCCATCTGCGATTGTAATTGCCAAAATTTCATGAGCTTTTGAGTATGGGCGGGCGGAGCCTCTGCAATTTTCATTTCCATCCAGGTTCCATGGTTTTCCTCGTCCTCTGCTATGCCATCTTACTGCATCACTGCTGCGTCTTTTGCGAAGCCGCTGCAGTCACTGATCCAACGGAAGGTGAGGAAGGAATCCTTTTGCATGGATTTGGTTATCTAATATCACTTTTGGGCACTTACAGGCTTTGATTTTTAACAGTTGAGGCGCTGCGAATAATAGCAAGCAAGATGGGGAACACCAAATGGAATTTCAATGTGGATCCCTGCAGCCGCGACTCGTCCTGGTATACTCTCGACGATAGGGAGGGAGAGCTCGGCGCCATCTGTAACTGTGCCTTCAATAGAAATACCACTTGCCATGTCCTTAGAATGTAAGTCAGATCGTCATTTTCCCTAAAGTATGAGTACTGGAAAGGCTGAATTATCTGTTGGATTGATGTTGCAGGTCGTTTGCAACAAATAATTTGTCGGGTGAAATTCCAAAGGAGTTTGGGAAGCTCACCAATTTGATATCACTGTAATCTTTTTTTTCTCTTCTTTAATTTCATTTCGCCTTGAAGCATCGGTAAATATTTAAGGATGGGCTACATAGCGTACAGGCTTGCTCTGGTTTTGCAGGAGTTTTGATTCAAACGATTTATCCGGGACGATACCTCCAGAGCTGGGAAACTTGACAAAACTGGAGGAATTGTAAGTTTCTTTGTTTTCCTTTTATTCAACTGCTCTAACTTTGGCCCCACCATAGTTAAGAAAGAAACTCGCTCCAGCGTTGGAAACGTACATGTGATAGAGATGGAGTTGAACCCTGGTCGGTGGATTTCAAATTGCAAACTACAGCACTAGTGAACTAATTAATTCCTTCCTAATTGTAAGGAAAATATATTAAAAGTAAAAGTAGAGCCCATTAGAGGTATTGTTGATGGGATCTTCCTGAATTAGAGTTAAATGTGGTAAACCATGGCAAATTTCCGTGAGTAATTTCTTCATATTATATGTTTCTCATTATTATGGTTTTATATTTAAGTATATATTTCATGGAGGTTTGATTAATTATATTGAAAGAAATTTTGAAGGGAGAAAACACTTTAAGAATGATAAAATTTATGAAAACAAGACTTATAAGGGATTTAATAGAGCACATCCAAGGAGGATGTGCTTGACAAGAACAATGGTACATTTCCCATACATGTTTATTCCCTTATGTTAAAGGGAAGTGGAGGGGGTTCACAATCCCATATAAGGATCAAGTACATTTCTCAAATCTAAGTCTTTTGGAGCTATCCACCATCTTCATCGTCTCATGCTTCTCATTCAACCTTGAATTCTCCATATTTGAAAGTCATTTTATTTAAGAAAGAGCTGGAATCTATTTTAATGAGATTAGATTTAGGATTGTAGACTAAGTATATATCGAAGGAACATGGTCTCACAATAAAAGGATTAGTGGGGGGCAAGGGACACCCTACTAGAACCAGGGCTGATTATTCAGAAGAGAGAAGATGTTAGGGTATGAAGAAAAAAACAAAATCCAAAGTGCGTGAAGTTGAGGGTTAAGAAGGTTAAAATGGATTTGGGGGCAAGGCATGGTCCTTAGGCAAGTATTATTGTTCATAGATACAACATTGGTGGACTCGAAGGTTCTCTAGGAGGTCGATATCATAATAGTACTTGTTTCAGTGGATGAGGAAAGTTTGGAACCCCTAGTTGGGATATGTGCCAAGGTTCTTCATCTTGATCAAAGAATGGCTTGCAGCCTTGCTTTTACCTTCAAAACTATTGTTTCTCAAATTGTGGTCACCTTGATTTGACCCATGGAGAGAGGAGGAAAATGTCCAACCAATGTGGTAAAACTTCCAACTCCTCCCCATAAATAATGGAACAAACAATCAATGAGAGAAATTAGGGAATGTTTGGGTAATGTTAAAGACATGAATGATAGAAATAGGAGGGGCAATGTGAAATATGTGGCTAGGGTGTGTGTTGAAATGGACTTGGAGGATGGACTACTGAACAATCTAGAAATATTAGCATGAAGACGAACTTGTCACCAATCCCCAAACTATGCTCATATCCCTTTTAGATGCTCATCCCATCATCTATGTGGACATTTAAAAGATGATTGTACAAAAGGCTCTCAAAGAAGGAAATTGACAATGGGTGTCATAGAGGTTGAGGACTTGGTAAATTAATAAGGCTATTGAAGTAAGGCTACAGGAGGGAAATGGGAGTATCTTAAACTATCAAAGGGAAACCCCTTAAGATAAATGCCAATATGTATCTTCAAAAGTCCATGAAGGTGTCATCAAGTTGTTGTACAATGTCAAATAATAACGGCCAAAGAATTGAACTTTTGTTCAACATGGAACCAGAAACCCTCATGATTTTCAGACATAAGGAGGAGGCGAATTGTAAACCTAGCTTATAGTTGACCTATGATTACTAAGGAAAAATATGATAAAAGATGCCATGTTTACTTTCTTCTTAAAAAAATATTTCTAAAAGGTTTCCTATGGATAAGGTCTCATCAGAGTTTCCCATTGAAAATGTTGGGGCATAAGTAAGAGGGATAGAAAAGACCCTATACCATGTTCACAAGGAAGGACATACCCATAGTGGCATTATGCCTTGTTGATCAAGGATTTTGGATGCCTTAGTAGAAATTATAATTCAAGCTCGTGGTGGCTCCCCCTCATTGCCACTTGTTTTGGGTCTATCGTGTTTCCATTGTGGTGGATCTCATAGAAGTGTCAAGACAATGCTCCTTGGATTCATATAATAGTTGTATCCCCAAAATGTACCATTTATAATCCTGTAAAACTCTTGATGTCGAAAATGAAGGGGTTGGAATGAAAGGAGGATTAAGGTTCGATTCAGGATAGTGGAATTGCCATTTGACCCCAAGAAGAGCATCCTTCCTATGCATTGCTCAACAAAAAGAAAAGAGAGAAATCGTGAAACATAAACAAAATAGAATAAATGGGACTCTTAAAGCTAGGATGAACCTTAGCAAGAGTTGAAGATGATGGTTTTGTCCTTAAACATTAGGGATTTCAATGCACCCGACAAAAAAAGTGCCATTGAATGTCTGGTTCATGTGCATAATCCACACATGTTCATGATTCAAGAAACAATCTATAAGGATAGGGGGTGAAGTTTTGTTAACTCCTATTCCAAAGGGATGAAATTTTTTCATTTATGATGTTGTAGGTAAATAAGGAGGAATAGTAATAGGATGGAATTTTGTTGTCTATGACATAGTAGGTAAATTTTGTTGTTTATGACATTGTAGGTAAATATGGAGGACCAAAAATGGGATAGAATGAATTATTTAATTTGAAAACACAAATATTCTTCCATCAAGCATATGGACAAAATTGTTCACATTGGAATTACAAAAGTCCTCCTTTATAAGCTTTTATGGACCCTACACTGACATGCAGAATTATTGGGAGGAATTTTGTGTACCATAAATATTAAGAGGTGTAAATGTGACTGTTGGATGGGATTTGGACTTCGTATAAGGTAGGGGGATGTGTAGGGTGAAACTGGTAGGATGGACGCATTGGCTTCCTTTATGTTGGAGAAGTTAGAAGAGGTAATTTGTGATCTAGATCCAATTGAGTTGGCTCCAACTTGGAAAAAAATTCGATCTCGCGTAGAGGGAATAACAAAAATATTGGATCATTTCTTTCTTTTTGAGTCCATTCTAAAAGGGTCATGTTAACACCTAAATTTCGTACACATGAGACATTTTGGCAATTCTTCTAGTAAGGCATCATCAACATAGAGAATGCATTCCACCACAGGCATCCTCAACATATCCAAAAGACAACACGAGTCCAAAAGTGCCAAAAAACCATTCAAAAGAAGGGGTCGCACGGCTAATACATTGTCAACCCGCGCTATAGCGTAGTTTATCAGAACAATGCTCATGCTACACTCGCACGGCTATTCCTTCGATAGTCATGCCATTGTTAAAACGACGAGACCACCAATAACCCAAATTCAACCCCTCACACACTTGGTGGCATTAAATAGCCCCCTTAGTGTACTTGGGAACTAGTTCATGGAGGATATGAGTTCACATTTGGATCTAGTTGTTTGTTGACCACCTCTTGGCCTATAAAAGGAAGCCATTGGCATGCATTTTGTAGAGAGAAATCAAGAGCAAGGTTATGTTGTTGGATTTGTGTTGGAGCTTCCTCATAGCCCACCTCTTCCTATCATTATAAGCATTCCCAAGCTCCCTTGCTACCTTCCATCAAGGGGCAAGAGTTCCTCTCCATTGTTTTGGCACCATTACTTAGCATTTAGTTTGGACAAAAAAGGCCTCCCTAAGGGATATTGTTGGCTTCCCTTGAATCCCACACCTCCTAGGTGTTGTACAAATTGACCATTGGGAAATACAAAAGTGGTTTGGCATATCTTGGATTGTTATTGGAGTTTGCATTCTCCCCCCCATCTTTTTATTTTGCATTTTTCCATATTCTTTGTTTTTTATGTGAATTACACTAACAATCTATTGCAAGATCACTTGGAGGATACAACCAACCAACCCACAGGGGCTCCAAGGACTAAGACCTTGCTGCATCCTACAAGGCCTAGCCCCTTACCAAGTGGAAGAGTGCACTTGTGCAATTTTTTCCACAACATTTCTAATGGCGACTCCACTTTTTTTTTTTCATTTCTTATTTAACTAGGTTGTTTTATGCTAATCAATTAATTATGGGTATTTGTCATGTGCAAGAAATCAAGTATTCCACCTCTTGCTCCAAAATTTGGCCCTGAGTCGGCCTCAATTAATTTCCACACAGTAGCACGGATTTCGGCCTCTCGGCCACACTACCAACGTGGAAACGCCTTCGACAATCGTGCTAACAGTGTAGGTAATCAGTTCACGATCTGTGTGACCTTCCGTATGGTTGATCCTCGAGGCCGATCAGTGTATCACATGCACTACTAGCGCACCTGTTTTGTATTTATCTGTGATGCTCACGCGACAAAGTATTGTTTGGCTATACTACCATTTTTTTTTTGCTTTTTATCTGCATAGTTTAGTTTGACAGTCCAATTGCTGCTCACTAATGAACTTAAATTAATGTTAATTCACATCATTACTTAGTTTTTTAGTAATTAGTTAACCTAGACCAAGATTAGGAAGTAAAGAATTCATCTCAATTGAAACTTACCTAGATAATGAACCTTGACGCTTTCAACAGGCCTCATTGTTGTCACTAATATTCAAGACCAAGTTTCTTGTTTATGCACAATTCACAATTGACATGGTTTTTAGTATCAATGCTAGTGTAGAATACACTTTTTGCATGCAAGCAAGGACTTAAAGACTCTTGTCTCCCGAAGTACGCTCTTCACCTCAAACTTCATCTGAGCTTGGTGAATCATAAAAGGGTGAGAAGTGTGAAATACCTCCATTGCACACTTATCTATTAGTTAGCATTTGGATTTGCAAAGCACCATGAGCATCTTTTAGAGTTAAAAGTACATTTGCATTTACTTGATATACTCTTCTTGTTAATTTTTCGACAATCGATTTTTCCTTCATCACATGTGTCTGCACCACTAGCACACACTAAGAGACCTAAAGACTCTTATGATCCTAGTATTCTCTTCACCTTGCACTTCATGTGAGCTTGGTGAATCAGAAAGGTAGGAATTGTGAAATACATCTCTTACACTCTATAAGTGAAATTCAAACCCCTTAAAATCAACTTTGTAATTGTCCAACCAACTAAACTCCTCCACATGAGGTCACAAAACAATATTTTAGTTAGGTAGGATTGATTGGGTTAGGCATCCATTAATGCCCACCAATCTAGTTTCATTAGTGATATTTTGAAACATAGCAATTTTGTCTTATAGGGTACTTACAAATCTTGCTATAAGCAAGTGTTCAAAGAAAACCAAGATCAGAAGTGCGCCGTGACTAAGGAGGTGAAAGTCAAGGTATAGCTTCCCTACTCTCCCCTACAAGCCACTTAGCTTGTTGTAGGGAGATGACACTATACCGTGTAGGTTGAACCACTGATCCACACTTAACGGAAGGTATCTCTGTGGTCAAACTTAAGACATTTAATCTATGAATTATGAAATTAAATATTAAGGAATGTTATCTAGGAATTTAATACTGTGGATAATTATTTGTAATTGGAATTATAATTATAGTTTTGAGATTAAATATTAAGGAATGTGATCTAGGAATTTTGAGATTAAATACTAAGGAATGTGATCTAGGAATTTAATATTATGGGTAATTATTTGTAATTAAGGTTGTAATAATAGTTTTGAACGAAAGTATATTATTAAATACAAATATAAATTTAGAGATGGGAGATAATATATGAAAAAAAAATTAAAACCAAAAAATATAAGAATATATATCTTTTGATAAGAAAAGCATTTAACATTTAAGATTGTAAACATTTAAAAATATAAATAAGTAAAATTTAAAATTTAAATTATAAAATTAATATTAATATATTATTAGTAATATTACAAATATTAATATATAATCATTATTAATAATTAAAACATTAAAAATTATATATTGTTTATATTAATATAATTATAAGAGTTCATTTTAAGACACTTGCTAGGTTCAAAGAGAGAGATAAATATAATACAATAAGATTATCATATCTAATATATAGACTGATTATGAGATTTTAGTGCAGTTATCTTAAACTCTATTCATTCCCCCTTGTTCACTCATCCCTCTTCATCATGGATTTGGTAGGGGGAATCCATTCAAGCTTCTCTCCCTTCTCTGGTTTCCAACATCTAGTATTTACTCTCCATAAGCCCTCTTAAAAATTAACTCCATGTTTTGTCCAAAAAGTTAATTCATCCCAAATGTGAAGTTGCATCCTTTTATCTCATGTCTCAAATCATTAGTTCTTGCTGAAATATCCCTCATTGATCAATTTAAAGGTCTTTGATCATCCCACAAGGCCATGGATTAGTGGGTTTAGAAGAACTAGATGGTTTTGATCAAAAGGTAAGTTCTCTTAATTATTTTTGGTAGAGTTTATTATTCTTTTCTATTTCATATCAAAGAGGACACATACATCATCTTCCATAGTGGCCCCTATTTAATGGGTTTGAGGGATGTATTTGAATCCTTAAATAGTAGATTTTGACCTAGAGTCATGGATGTGTCATCTGTGTTTCATTTATGGGTCC
Source organism: Larix kaempferi (assembly GCA_027924585.1). Classification (NCBI taxonomy): domain Eukaryota; kingdom Viridiplantae; phylum Streptophyta; class Pinopsida; order Pinales; family Pinaceae; genus Larix; species Larix kaempferi. The sequence continues at coordinate 25,707,935 of BSBM01000073.1, read as the reverse complement.
ATATCCCTCATCTTTCTATCCACTATTGGAATGACAAATCATTGGAAGCAATAGGAAATACCCTAGAGAAATACATAGATAAGTCTAATCCCAAATCTGTTATGTTTGCTTGTGCTCAAATTTGTGTAGAAGTTGACTTGAAGAAAAGGATTCCTAAATCCATACATCTTAATTAGATAGTTGGACTCACCTTCAGAAACTTGATTACGAATAACTTCCATTCAAATGTAAAAACCTACCATGAATATAATCATTCTGCAAAAGATTGTTATCCATTTCCCCCCTCCTAACCTCCTTTTCAGCCCCTAGAGTAATGGAAACAAATTAAATGGTTTTATGAAAATAAATATAATGCTTTGGGTCCTCATCTCCTAAAGAAAAGATGCCAATTCCATCAAATCACTTATTTATTCTTAACCCTCCTAAATTTGTTGTTTCTCAGTCCCCCCCTTAGTGCTCCCTTCCTTGTCCTCCCCTCCCTCTTCTTTGCAGTCTCCCCCCTACCCCATGCCTCTTGTAATTCCGTCTCTCCCTATTCTAACTTCCCCTTCCCTTCTAATCACATAATTTCCCCACAACATCCCCTTGCCACTCCTCTTCTTCAAATTTCCCCCAAGTGCCCTAGTAGGACCTACCTTATGGTATATTATTGGCCTCTTTGACCTTCTCAAATGTGTCCCTTGATATACTATATCCCCCCTTGAGTGTTTTAATAAGAAGGAAAAAAGCAACGCATCAACAAGAAGAAGATGAGGGATAGGAAGGGTGACCTCAAAAGAAACCCACTCAAAATACAAAGGAGGAGAAAAGAGAAAAAGCAACAACATAAGACAAGAGTTTTGAGTAGATTCTAACAAATGTTGGAGACTGCCTTTGGTAGTGTAACTAACAACCCATCTATCAATAAATGAAGACGATTTCTTGGAATTGCAAAGGAATAGGAAGCAACACAAAGTTAGAAGACATGAGGTATTTGATTTGTATTAGCTTTCGAGATTGCTCCAAAAGTGTTTACATCATTTTTATGAGTGATTCAAGTGATATGAGGTGCATGTTGTATAGATGGCCCTTGGTTGTTCTATGATGGACACACACATGTGAGGTGTTTTTCTCATTGATTGCTAGACCTTGTGTGGATGCTTTTGTATCAATGGAGTGTTGGGGACCCAGACAACATTGATGACATTCTTCATGATGCATTAATAGAGGGTGAGTGGCTTGATTGGAGGATGAATTGCCTTGGAGGAGCATTGGGAACTAGAAGAGGGCTTTGATTTTTACATGGAATAAGCACACTAGGTTGTTTGCATGGAAGCTTGTGCTTGAATTGAGGATGCTTTGGTTGAGGTAGTAATCATGTAAGCGAGGTGGACCTCAAGGAGCACATGGCATATGAGAAGCATTGGAGGATTGTGGAGGTTGAACATTGTACCTTCTTGAGGAGTGTTCATGCCTTGGTGCCTTGCTTATTGGACGTCTTCACCTTGGAACTTGACATGTGTCACTAGTATAGGCAGTGCTTCACATGTGACCCTATGTTCACATGTGTAGGTTTCTTGTAGTGGATTAGGACCACTATTATATTGTTGAGCTCCCTTACCTCTCATATAAATAGAGGAAGGAGAGAATTCGCTCATGCATTCATTGATCGCACACTTGTATTAGAGATGCGAGGAGTGCAACACACTAGCTCTTCTTTCTTATGTATTCCTCTTTATATTATCTCTCTTTGCCTTGGTGTGCTAGGGTTCTTAGAGAAGTTAAAGGGATATTCTAGGGTTAGAGTTTCACCCTAAGGAGGTAAAGACGATAGAGTTTGTCATAAATAATAGAGGGATAAAGATAACATTGTATCTTGTAGGTCTTGTGAGAGAAGAGGCCTAGGGTTTTGGAAACCGTAGTGCTACTTGTTATGCTTATTGAGGACAAGAAGAGGAGGTATTTTTCTTGAGCCAAGGAGGACTAATAAATGTACTTCATCTCTTATATATAGGTGAATGTTGTGGTTATTCAATCATTTTGCACTCTTGTGTTGTTTTCTCGATTGCGTAATTTCTAGCACTTCCTATTCGTGTTGATTGACACAACATATGAACAAACTTGTTAAGTGATTTAACATATATCTTCAAGATTAAGGGGGGAGATTTAGTGCTATAAATTATGTTATAATAAATTTATTTTAGATCTTTAATATGAATGTTGCCACTATAACCCATTTTTTCACACACCACCCGCAAGCACATGTCCCAAGATTTTCCCAAGGAATTGAACCAAGGTGGGTGGCATTAACATTATGAGTCCCATCCACTCGGTCTACCCTATGACTGTGGGATTCCTAGTGATTTTGAGTGAAGTGAAGTGAAGTAATTTTTATATTAAATTTGCAATAAAATTCATATAAAATGTCGAACAATGTGTACAATTTTTAAGAGCTATTTACAGTGAGATTGTGGTGAAGAGGGAGATGGATGTTTCACTTGTACTGTACCCGAGAGTGGTAATTGACCTAGCACAAGTTGGTGTGATATCCTAGGTCACTTGGTATAATAGAAGAGTTAATCTACTTCATTTATTACTATTTTTTTTCTTTGTAGTGTGTTTTTTATTTTCATGATGATGGCTATGGGCCTTAGAGAGTGTGAGAAGTTGGATGTTACTTCCAATTTAATATCAGATGCTTATGGAGAAAGATGAGATTTGGGAGCATGTTGAGAAAGAGAAACAATACCTACCAATCAAATGAAGTTGGCTACCCATAACAAGAAGGAGGCCAAGGCAAAGCAAATCATTCTTGATTTGTGAAATATCACTTCATCTCTAACATTGCAAACAAAACAACCAATAAGAATATGCTTAGTTCTTTGTTTGGTTTATTTCAAAGAACTTTTGTTTCTTGACATATGCTTTTGCAAAACAAGCTTTTATCCATTCACATGAGCAATATAGATATATTAGTTAGCTATCTTGCCATGATCATAGAGTTGAGAGACAATTGGCTACTAGAGGGGTGAAAATGGAGGATAAGGAGTTGTGTCCATTGGACTCATCACTTTGTGGAAGACTTTTGTTTACGGTATTTTTAGGGGTGAATTTTCACCAATTAATTATTTTTGGTCTTTTTTCAAAAAAACAATTCACCAATTGACCAATTTTTTTTTTTTTTTATATATATATATATATATATATATATATATATATATATATATATATATCATCACTTCTTGGAAGACTTTTGTCTAGGGTATTTTTTATGTATGATTTTTTCAATACGAAATAATTATATATATATATATATATATATATATATATATATTATTTGAATCTTTGCAAAATATCATTCTTTTGTATAAGGTGTCATTATGCTTGTGAGATGTTTCCCACCTTCATTAATATTATGAATATTTGGGATATGTATATATATTTGAATCTTTAAAAAATAGCATTCTTTTGTATAAGGTGTCTATGCTTGTGAGATGTTTTCCATCTTCGTGAATAGTATGAATATTTGGTACGACTTTGTGTAGAAAGTAATTACTTTGGATCCTTTTCATTGGTTTACAGTTGTTAGTTTAAGAGCGTATGGTTTTGGGCATCCCATGTTATTAACCCATAATGTTGCATGTGATAGAAGCTTTCTTAAAGATTTTTTAATAGCTCCATTGTAAAGTATTGGCCATGTCTTGGACTAATTGATCCAAGGATAATAGTTCTATTGTTTGTTGCTGCTTTTTTTTTTGTCGTTGTACCTATGTGATTTTTCTCATATGCCTTTAAACCTAACAACTGGTTTGAGAGCCAAGTTGCTTGAGTCCTCACGGGAGTGGCTAAGGTTTTAAGGCTGAAGAAGGTGGTGTTGAAGGCATTGAGATTGGTTGTGGTGATTGGAAGGAGCTCCAGACCGAAGGCCAATAGTCAGTGCGTGTGGGCCGCTAAGACAGGTTGGAGAATCAGGTTGCGGTGAAGTTGTTGGTGACCAGTGAAAAGTCTACTCACGAGAGAGGAACATGCCTGTGCAGCTATCCATTCCGAGTTTTGCAGCCAAATCTGAAGCTTCTTAGCTAGGGTTTCTACAACCAAAATTGATAGGAGAGATTTGTGCAATCACAATTATTTCGGTGCCAGATTTGTCTCAAAATCTGAAAGTTTGCTTTTAAATCGATTTGGACAATCCGGGTAAGGATGTGATTGGTGGCTGGGACAATCAAGCCGAGGTCCTGTTGATGAAGAAATCGTCGCTGGTCGAGTTCCGGAACATGAAAAAATTCCTTCTGACGGTGGAAATTCAGGCTCAAGTGTTGGATTCTGGAGCCTTGGAAGCATTGTGAAGTCTTTAATCTCAAAATCGCAAGGAGTTATTGAATCCTATCGCCACGATTTGGAAGAATTTCGCTCAGGGATGCGATCGAAGAGCTTCCTCGGGTGGCTCTTGGAGACTACTTCATAGGCCCTGGGCTGGAGGCGCTTATTCAGTGCCTGGCTGAGAATAATCCGAACTGTTATGCGACCCTGATGGCTTCCCAAGTGTGTGGTCTGCGTGTGGTCTGCAACGAGGAACCCATCACTAGAGATGAGAGAGCATACGAGAATGCTATTGATAGTGGTGTTGTGTGAGCCATATTTCTCATGGTGGTTGAGCGTGACCATAAATAAATATCCAGTAATGTCTTTGGAGAACTCAATGCTAGTCCTAGTTTGAATCCTAGAAAGAGGCTCACGATACCTGCTATAAGAACTGATCCAATTGGTTTTGTTGTGCCTGTTGTTGCAATCAGACTGAGAATTCAGGCGTAAATCTTCTCTTGGTTTGTTTATAATAAGGAGTGACGATCTGAGCAGAGGTTACTAGAGCGGATCTGATGGTTTGGGCCGGATCTGTTGCACCTGTTTAGCATCGAGACATTGGGTTCTTTGCCCAAATTTATACATTGAATGTAGTGCCCCTTTGAATTCATAGAGTAAAAGAGACAACATATTGCAAATTGATGATGTTGTCCAGGAAGATATTCATTTGTCGTGTGCGTATGCTAATCGTAGATCTATAAGATTGCGTGAGAGGAAATGCATTTGTGGCGTGGATGGGTATATGAACACTGGTTAATGCAGGGGAGAAAGGCATCATGATAAGGATCGATGTGAAGAAGTACTAATAGAAGAAGCACACACGGAAGATAGATGAAGAAGTGATCGGCACACACAGTCCTGAGTGTGTTCGGTGATGGCTGGATCCAAGGGGAGTAGATCTATTTGTTTCTGGTTTTTCTGAGGTTTGGGTTTCCACTATACAATCTTTTTTGTTATTGTATGTGCATGTTTGTTTTTACGTGCTTTTAAACCTAACAAATCAGAAATGATACAAGAAGGGTAATAAGGAAGGTTCTAGAAATAATGACTCTGAGTAAAGTGAAATGTTTTAGGTGCCACTCATGTGACATTATTCTATCCAGCATCTAAAGAAGAAAAGGAAGGCCAAGAAGTAGAGATAAGTTATAGGGAGTGTAGGTACTATATAAGGAGTGGACAAGGGATCATCTTAGCTTGAGATTGCCTTCTCCATGGTCTTGTGTTTATCTTTTGACATTGTATATTGTATTCGATGGTATGGTTAGTGGGGCATTGAGACATATGACTTATGAGATGGCACTCTTCAATAGGATTTAGGAGTAAGTGTGAGGTATGAGTGTGCACTTGTGTGATGATTTTACTTATCTCGTGAGAGGATCTTTTTTCAATTGCTTCTATGGTAGATGATCAATGTAGAATTTCATTTGAAGAATAGTAGTGCACTATTAATGATTTTAGTATAGCAAGGACTTTGGCTCTAGGTTTTCTAGACTTGGCCTTTACAAGTTGTTTGTTGATATTTTGGCACTTGTACAATCTAGTGGGATGTTGGATGGGCCTTCTAGTCTAGAGGAGCCATACGTAGAGCATATATGATGGGATGCCATAGAGATAGGTTCAAAACCTATTGTTGAATCAATGCTTGATTCCAGAATTGGGACTTTAGTTGTCGAGTACACGGACATGGTTGTTGGATTCTCTTAGGGAGAGGGAGTTTACCTTAATGTTAATCTTCCTTCATGATTTTATAGGTCACCTTGTTGAGGTTGTTTCTTCAATTTCCATAGGTTTGGAGGTGCATGGGCAAGATAACCATAATTATGGGCTATTAACAACTTCGTGTGGGTTGTTTCTTGTACCATGAGCTTGGTATTTCAATATGGATGAGATTTGTGCAAATGTTTATCATTGTGATTTCGGATAGTCCCGATCCACTTATCTTAGTATTGTATTGGGATGATATTGTCTTTGTCAGATGTCCTAGATGACTCATTATGTGGTGCAAGGAAAATTTGTCAAGTGAATTCAGGCATGAAGGATATTGGTCTACTACAATACTTTCTAGGGTTGGAGATTTGTCAATGCCCAGGAGATTTCTTCCTTGGGAAAAGGAAGTACAGTTTGGATATTTTGGAGAGATTGTGGATATGTGGGATTGCAAACCCTTGGCTACACCCATAATATCAAATTTGAAGCTCACTTGTGATGATGATGTTTATTTGGTTGACCTTTCATTGTGTAAGAAGTTGATTAGATCTTTGGTGTACCTTATGAATACTAAGGCAAATATTTGCTATGTCATGAACACACTGAGTCTATTTGTGGTTGGTTCGTGGGAGACAAATTAGGTGGTTATGAATAATGTGGTCAAGTATCTAATAGGCATTGTTCATTATGGCATGAGGCATATAGGAGATGCAAGACTATTACTCCATGGATTTGTGATTCATACTAGGATGGAGGCACTTATTCTCAAAAGAGAACTTCTAGATTTTGTTTCAACTTGGAGTTAGGGTTGATATTCTAGTTCAGCATGAAGTAGGTACTAGTTGCACTTTAGTTCATAAGAGGTTATGTATATAGTAACATGTTCAGCAAGTTGTGAGGAAATATGGCTTCACAAACTAATGGTTAAGCTTGGAGTTATATAGTTGGAGCCAACAATTGTGTATTGTGACAATCAAAAGATTCATGATCGCTCTAAGCACATTGATATCCAATATAATTTCCTAAAAGAGAGAGAGAGGTTACATAAGGGTGTTTTATACCTTAATTATATTCCTATAAAGTTGAAGGTTGCTAATGTTTTGATGAAACCCTCAAGCAAAAGGAAGTTTGAGATGCCAAGGGAGAAGACTGGTATTGGTGAAAACAATTTCCTTGTAAATAGGGAATGTTAGTGTTTGGTGTACTCAAAAAGTGTTTACACCATGCTTGGGGGTGCTTCATGTGGTATGGGATGCATTATATATGAATAACCATTGGTTGTTCGATGATGGACAAACACATGTGAGGTAGCTTACTCATTGATCGCTAGACCTTGTGTGGATGCTTGTGTGTCATTCTTCCGTAGAGCATTGGATACTTACACAACATGATGGCATTATGCATGATGCACACATGGAGAATGGGTGGAGTTATTGGAGGACAACTTGCCTTGGAAGAGGATCATTGGGAATCCTAGAGGAGGGCATTAAGTTCAATATGGCATGGCATGGGAACACTTGGTTACTTGCATAGAGGTTTGTGCTCGACTTGACAACACTTAGGTTGAGGGAGTGATCATGTAGGTGGGGTGGACTTGGAGAAGCACATGGCATAGGAAGAGCATTGGATATTTGAAGGCTTGTGGAGATGAAGCGTTGTACCTTCTTGATGAACATTCATGGCTTGAATCCTTTTTTGTTGGATCTCTTCACCTTAGAGCTTGAGATGTGCCGATTGTAGGAGCGAGCACTTCACAAGTGGGCCTATGTTTTTGTATATAGTTTGCTTGTAGTGGATTAGGACCACTATTATATTGTTGATCTCCCTTAGCTCTCATATAAATAGAGGAAGGAGAGAATTCATTGATTCATCCATTTATCACACACTTGTATTAGAAATGTGAGGAGTGGATCACACTAATTACTCTCTATCGTTTTATCATATTTGTATTATCTATCTTTGTCTTGCTTTGTTGGGATTCTTAGAGAAATTCAAGGGATATTATAAGGTTAGGGTTTCACCCTTGGGAGGAAAAGATGCTAGGGTTTGTCATAAACCTAGAGAGATAAAGATAACATTGTACCTTGTAGCTATTGTGAGAGAAGAAAATTAGGGTTTTGGAAACCCTAGTGCTACTTGTTATGCTTGTTGAGGAGGAGAAGAAGAGGAATTTGGTTGATCCAAGGAGAAATTGCTAGTGATTATGCTAGTTATTCTTTGGTGGAGTGACTAGCTTTGTTCAGGAGTAACTCCTAGCCATGAGGAATTGGTGACTAGGGTTTTCATGGTTTCTCTAGCTAGGGTTTCAAGAGCTTGAAATTGTACCATCTTGTGATAAGATATGAGTATGTACATGCACTTCATCTCTTATATATGAATGGAGTGTTTCAATTGTCTAGTAATTGTTACTTGAATCTTTGATTTTCAACTTGTGTTGTCTTATTGATTGAGTAATTTATAGCACTTGCTTTTTATGTTGATTTGACATAGCATAGGGTTGAAATTGTGAAGTGATTTAATATAGAGATATAGGGTGCATATATACTACTATAAATTATGTTGTAATAAAGTTATTTTAGATCAGTTTTATGCATGGAAAAGTGTGCCCTATGAGTTGTGGCTTTTTGCAATTGAAGTACACTTGTTTGGTATCTTTTCTCTTGAGTTTCCCAATGATTTGTACCGAAATGAAGTGAAATATTTTCTATTGTTCGTTGTTGTAATTATATATTTCAGAACAGCCATAAGGCTGAAATATTCCAGAGCTTATATTTAAAAAACATGTATTAAGAGGTGAAATTTATGAATTTGCAATAAAAATCGTATACATAAATTTCTAAAATTTGCTTAGAAATACATGCCATATTCCTCATGTAGGAAAGGAAAATGGAAATATGATCATTATGGAAATATGCATAAAGAAAAGGAAGTATAGTAGTTGGATAACACTGAATTCTATAGGAGTGTATGTAGGTATTTGCACCCTCTGGAATCAAAACCATATTTGTTCTTCGTCAAATATAGATTTCTTAGCATTTGATATTCACAAAGTTAGCTCTAGAAAATCATATGGTATGTGTTGGAAATATAATCCTCCCGAATTATGATTTCAACTATATTGTAAATAATGTAAATATTTAGTCAGTTACAATAAATGGAAGATGAGGAGTCTTGGAGACTCCAATAGATATTTTGGAATCCAAATCCCAAGAAACACTTAGCCAATGTATAAATAAAGAGTTTGATGAATAAAATAAATGAATTCGGGAGTTATACCTGACAAGTGGTATCGGAGCCTCGATTCCTGCTCCTCGTTGCCTACCATAACTCCCGATGTCCTGATACCTGACATTTTTCCATTTTGACTGTCTACCTTCTACGCCCCTCCTCGGGCCCTCAGGCTCGCCTTTTGCAAGATTCTTTTCCTTATTAATGTTCTGGCCTATCATCTACGACCTTCTACGTTTTTCTTCGGAGTGACAGTCTATCCATTGCATCTCCATTCTGCCAACTCTATCTTGAATGCAACGACATCCATCATTAAGTTCGACCTCCCACTAGCTAATGATTTCTCTTTTCCACCCGACTAGAGGTGTGTTTCCTCATTTGATTATGAAACTTAACAACACTGCGTTTAAATTAAAGTCGTGGCTCATTGGTATGGCTGCGGTGTGAGCTCATGGGTGCAAATTGAACGAGAGCTTTTGCAAAGAATGACTGTTGTAATATGTGACTGCAATTTCTTCAAGGACTGAAGGTGCTATGGACCCGCATTTCCCGTGTCCTCATTCATCACTGTGTGGAGGTAAATGTTTTGCATTTGTGTACTACAATTTTTGTGACCATTGGGTACATAAACCCTAATTTCCACCCTAAAACTATGTGTGGAGTTTAATTAATGCTACAAATATCTTCATTTGCGTTGGGTGAGAGAGGCCCGTAACTGATGCATATTATTTTGGATCATGATTACTATATTGGAGCCATGAACCTGAAGAACGTGGAGACTCTAGTGAATGGTATATGCTTTTCCCACTTTAGAATCTAGAACATGAACCATTACCTTGGGAGCAACAATCCTCAAACTATTGCGTGGAGTGTCAAATAAGAGTTTCATATTCCTGAAGCGGGTCCTACTCTCATCCAAGTGAATTGTTGCGTTCTCTTCCTCTCGACTGGAGTTGTAAACAGATTGCGTTTAATCTAGTGGATCGTTGCTGTGAATGTTAGGATGGCTCGTTGGAGTGAGCCCGTGGAATCCCATTGAACATGAACCATTTGCAAATCAGTGCTAGTTTGAATACTTTTGTGAAGAAACACGACCTCTTTGGGGGCTATGAAGAACTACTTGAAGCCTTCTGCATTTTTGAAGTCTGTGCTTGTGGTGGAAGAGTCCACTAAATCTCATTTGTACAAGAGTGGTATTTTGTTTAAATTTGTCTCATGTATTGCTGAATTTCATCTTTGATGGAGATAATGGTCTCTATGATGTGTAACTGAATTTAATAGCAATTTGAAATTCGTTATATAGTGCTACATAATCAAATGTAATAGTGCTGCAAAATCAAATAATGCTGCAAAATGGTATGTGATAGCATTGTAGGTAACGCTGCAGACTTAATTGTAATAAGAAGCACTTTGTAAAGAAAGGGGCAATAATTTAAACCCGCACCTTCATATTTTCTCTTCGAAGATACTTTGTCTAAAGTTGCAGGTTCAAGATCAAACTGCAGAAGATGCATTCACTGGCATCAATAGTTGGTGTTGTCCTCACTAGAAATTACACTTATCTATAATTATCAAGGAAGATTAATGCTACGTTCATCTACAACGATCTATGGGATGTCATTTGTGAAGGAAAAACCATTCTTACCAATGAAGGCACAATCATATGTTCTGATCCAAAACCTCCAACGTCAAAAAAAGAACTTGCTATCTAGCAGAAAAAGACAAGAAAGCTTTAGCAATGATCTCTGCTACCCTCAATGAAGAGGTGAGCCAACATATATTGCCTGCAAAATCTTGTTTTGAAGCTTTACAAACATTAAAAGACCTATATGACTCACACTCTGAAATGGAGGTGATTCAACTAATGTTAAAGCTATATAGTTTGGATGTAAAGGATAATGATTTTATGTTGGTTGCATATGAGATCAGAGTAATTATGCACAATATTCAAGCCTTTGGTATGAAACCAGACCTTCCACTTGCAACATTTGTAAAATCCCTTTATCTTACTCACTCCAACTATCTTGAGTCTCTGCAAGCAAGTGACAAGTTCAAAGACCTCACCTTTGACACCCTGATAGAGAAGATTGTAGAAAGAGAAAAAAACCTTTATAAAGAAGACAAATGAGCATCCCGGAGAATCTCTTTGTTTTACTCAAAAAGCAAAGAACTAGTCCAAAGACCATTCCAAGGGAGAAAACAACAAGAGAGGCAGAGGAAGAAGAAATTTCAGAGGTAGAGAAGGCAGAAACAACTCAAGCAAAAGACCAGATCTGAAGTGCAAGCACTGTGGGAAGATTGGACATGAAGCATATTAGTGTTGGGTTTCTTGGGACTCCACCAAAGGAAGACATAACCAAAATAAAGAAGACAAAAATAAAATCCAAGAGGCTAGTAAAGCCCCTGATTTTCCTCATTGTATTGTTGCACATTCTAATCTTGGAATTAATGAAACTTAACTTCACTTTCATCTTACAAAGATTGTTGGTTGTTTGATACTGGTGCAACATTTCATATGAATTTTAGAAAATATTGTTTTGAAGAACTGAATGCCATTGTAGATGGCATAGTGTGCTTTGCAGACAAATCTAGCCTCAAACCACAAGGAATTGGCTCAATCAGGCTCAAGCTGCCTGGATTCCTTGATTTTGTGTTAAAAAATGTTCTCTATCTTCCAAAGTTGCGGAGAAGCTTGTTGTCCTCAGTGCAAATTCAACAACAAGGCCATTCCATCCACATGTTTGATGGAATTGTACAAAGAAGGAAGTCCTCTGACAACATGGTCATCGTGACTGATTGTGAAGATGGAGACTTGTTGAAGTAGAGGGGCCCTTCTGCAAGAGTTCAAAACTTTGTCTACCTCTCTCAGCATGAAGAAGGTAATATTTCATCCAGTTTGGTATGGCATGCTAGATTTGGTCATTTGAATTATAACAGTCTTTGTTTGTTAAGAAAGAATGGTGTATTTGGTTTTCCCTCCATTCCTAAGCAAAAGAACAAATGTGATGCATCCATACTAGGAAAACATAGTAAGCGACCATTTCAAGAGTCTAAATTTAGAGTATGTAGAAAGTTAGAGCTGGTTCACTCTGACTTATGTGGCCCCGTGCCAATTCTTTCTGCAAATGGTAATAAGTACCTCATGACCTTTGCTGATGACCATACTAGAATGTGTTGGGTATACTTGTTGAAGACAAAATCTGAAGCATTTCAGACTTTCAAGAACTTTCATGCATGGATAGAAAATCAAGCACAAGCACATATTGGTACATTTCGGTCTGATAATGGTAAATAATATACTTCTAATGCTTTTGAATACTATCTTTGCAAACATGGAATTACACATCAAACTTCGCTTCCCTACAATCCTCAACAAAACGGTGTAGCAGAAAGGATGAATAGAACCTTAATGAATATGGCACGTTCAATGATGTTTTTCAAGAATGTGAAACTGATGTTTTGAGGTGACGTAGTAGTATGCGCAACATATTTGAGAAATAGAAGTCCATCTCATGCTCTTGAAGATAAGACTCCACATGAAATGTGGTTTGGCCACCTTCCTTCGGTTAGGCATCTCATGGTTTTTGGTTCCTCCTGCTATGCCTTGATACCAAAGGAGCAAAGAAACAAGCTTGGTGCTAGAAGTCAAAGATATATTTTCTTGGGGTACTCAGAAACCTGCAAGGCATATCGTCTTTGATGAGGTAAACAAAAAGTTTGTTGTTTCCAAAGATGTCATTTTTCTTGAAACTAATAAAAATGACCAGCCTATTGAAAGATAGCTTGATCGTCTGGAGAAGTTTGCCAATCTAAAGACATATTATGAATTTGATAATGAAATTCCCCATCTTGAAGGGGGAATCCCTATCTTGGATCAATCTATTGAATTTCCTTTTGAAGTAGCACCAACACCCCCTCATGAAGAAAATCATGAAGAAGTTCATGTCACTTCACCCGAACAGGAGACTCAACTTGATGATGTGATTAAGAGAATTGAAAGATTGGACCTTGAAGAGAATGAAGCACCAGTTGATCAACCTGAGCCATCAAGGAAGATTCTTGAATGGAGACTTGAAAGAAAATATCTTCATGTCTCAACCAGAAAGTTTTGTTGTGAATGGACAATAACACAAGGTATGCGAACTTGTCAAGTCCTTGTATGGCCTGAAACAAGCACCTCAAGCATGGTATGAAAAGGTAACCGAGCATATTCTAAAGTTTAATTTCAAACATTATAATCTTGATGATGCAACACTATTTTTAAAGAAAGTTGGAAGATCTGTTGTGTTTCTTGTAGTGTATGTAGATGACCTTTTGATGACAGGGAACAATGAAATTTATATAACATCCATAAATAAAGATTTAAAGAAAGGCTTTGAAATGGCTGATATGGGACATTTTCACTACTACTTAGGAATTGAAGTGACTCAACATCCTAATTACATATTCATTTCTTAGAAGAAGTATATTGGAAAATTGCTTAACAAATTTGGCATGACAGACTGCAACCGCTCTAAACTCCATTGGAACAAAAATTGAAGCTCACATCAAGTGAAGGAAAAGAATTTGAGGATGCGACCAAGTACCAACAACATGGTAGGAATCCTTATCTACCTTACCATCACCGGACCATATATTTCTTATGTTGTTGTCATCCTTTCATGGTTCATGCACAAACCTTGTGAATGACACTGGTCTGCTGTAAAGAGAGTTCTAAGATACTTGTAAGGGACTCAAGAATTTGGACTCAAGTACTCTAAGGTGGAAGACTTCAAACTCATTGGGTACTCTAATTCAGACTTCGATGGAGACAAAGAAATATGAGTGTCCACTTCTGGATACATGATAAGTCTTGGATCAACAGCTGTCTCTTGGAGATCACGCAAACAGTCAATTCTAGCAGATTCAATAACAGAGGCAGAATATGTGGCTCCTGCAGAAGCAACAAAAGAGATTGTGTGGCTCAGGAAGATACTTGAAGATTTGGAGGATAAACAAGAAAACTCCACTCCAATTTTGATTGGGAACACTTATGCAATCAAGTTATCCAAGAACCCCAAATTCCATGATCGAACCAAGCACATCAACACAAAGTATCATTTGATTCGACATCATGTAGAGTCCAAGAAAGTTCATTTACGTCATTTTTCCACGAATGAGCAAATTGCAGACATATTCACCAAAGCACTTGGACGAGAAAAGCCTTGAAAAGTTTAGAACCATGCTCAGACTTACAAACACCCCTTCGGATTAAGGGGGGAATGTTGGAAATCTAATCCTTCGAGATTATGATTTCAACTATATTGTAAATAATGTAAATATTTAGTTAGTTACAATAAATGGAAGATGAGGAGTCTTGGAGACTCCAACGGATCTCTTGGAATCCAAAGCCCAAGAGACACTTGGCCAATGTATAAATAAAGAGTTTGATGAATGAAATAAATGAATTCGGGAGTTATACCTGACAGTAAGAATATCCAACTCTTCAATATTTATGCACCTATTATTTATAGAGAAAACAAAGAATGATGGAGCTCAATAAGGGACTTTGGGTTTTCTATTCCAATTTCTAATTGAGTGCTTGCAGGTGATGTTAATATGGTTTTATCCCTCAAAGAAAAAAGAAGCGTTTCCCATATTAGAGATCCTAGAAGAGAATTGCTGGACAAAATGACAGTGCATTAGTATCTTGTTTCTCCAATGTTGTATATTTTGATGGCAGATTCTTTGGGAAGAAAACTAGAGTAGAAATGGATCTATGGAATTTGAGGGGGATCTTTATTGTAAGGAATGTTAAGGTGACAAGTTAATTAAAATTTGTTGACGTCACACTCTTGGTGGGTCGTGCTTTAGTGATGATATCTAATGGATTTACATTAGTCCTAGACACCTATATGGATGCTTTAGGTGGCCAATCGACAAAACCAAAATCCATATATATGGTTGGAATGCCTCACATCACACTATGCGGGAAATCAATAGGGTTTTGGAGTTTTTGTTGGTAGAACGATGGACATCCATCAGATATTTGTGGATCCATATTGCAACAAAACAACACAAAGAAATAGATTGGCAACTAATTATCTTGAAAACAAAGAATAAATAGCCTGGTGGATATCTCAATGGTTAAATGTAGCGGGGAGTGTGTGGTTCTAATAATGTAAATATTATCAACTCTACCAATCTATCAAGGCTTATCTCTCTTGGCACCTGCTAGCATCACTCAGTGGATTAGAAGGGAAATAAGGAAATTTCTTTGGCAAGGAGGGAAAATAAATAGAAGGCATTAGTGAGAGAACCTTTAGAAATAGAAGGCTTGGCTTTTATAGATCCTCTTTTGAAGAACTTGGTTTTGTTAAACTTTTGAACACACAAGAGAGATTGAAGAAATGAAAAAAATGGACTCCTATAAAATATTATTATTTTATTAGAATGAATTCATTTGATACAGTGGTGTTAATCCATTTTTATGTCATTTGCTAGGCAGTTGTGCAAATGGTACAACCTAACTACTTTATTTAATATTTATAATTTTCAATTTATTAGTCAGGCTTATATGACACAAATTCTACATTAGATTATAAACGCTATTGAAACGTTATACTTCAACACCCCCTCTTAACACTACAATATCAATAATTATGTCAAAAACATAAAATGAAAAATTATTCTTTAAGCGACTTCTTTCCTGCACAGATTTGGAATAGGTACTCCATCATGAGGACCCTTGTAAGGGTAGAATTCTCGAATTTATGATTCTTCTAAATTCTCGAGTGTTTGAATTCCTGAATTATTTCGAATTCCCAAGTTCCTAAATTTCTCAAATTCACAAACTCTTGGATTATTGAGATTCCCAATTTCCTAAATTACTTGGACAACAATCCATGTTGAGTTCAACATTTTATGAATTTGTTTCTTTTTTGAATTCAATCACTCGCAATAAAAATTCACAATCTATTTTTGTCACCATCATTCAATGCCTTTGTTTCATTGGGGTTAGCAATTATTTTCAATTTCTTATAGAGTAAATGCTCCAACATAGTCTTAAATAAACTTGTCAAAATCTCAACAAATTTCTAGAATGAAAAATATTCTATGTATAATCCTTTTATTTTGGAATGGTAATTTTTCTTTGTTTTAAAACAAAGACATTATATATAAAAGATTATTTATTTAATCTCCCTCTTCTTTCAACAAGAAAAAATCTCTTATTCCAGGAAGTGAACACACCCTATCTTTGCCCTCTTTCCTTTCAAATAAAGTCACATAGAAAATTCAAATAAATACCTCTATTGCTTTCATTATAGACTCATTGTGTTCTATCACTTTACACTTTGGATTTCTCCACTCTGATACCATGTTAAACTTTTAGACGCACAAGAAAGATTGGAGACATGATAAAAATGGACTCACATAAAATATGCTTTTATTACAATGAAGACATTTGATACAATGGGTTTATCCCTTTTTATGTCATTTGTTAGGTCATTGTGCTACTGGTACAACCTAACTACTTTATTTAATCATATCTATTTGTCAATTTATTAGTCACTTATATGAACATCACTTTTACATTAGATTTGAAACACTATTGGAGTGTTATACTCCAATAGGTTTTAGGTGCAAAAATCTTATTGAGGTTAGTCTCATGCTTGAAAGGGTGGTAGGAGTCCTTTGTAAGAAATATCTATTTAGGGGCTAATTGATATTTCTTCATGACCCCATCCAAGAGATCAATGGCTATCCATTTTGGCATCTTTTTTATTTGTTACTCCTCTCATCCAAGATAATCAGATGCATGCTAAAACTATGCCTATCGTAGCAGAACAATATTGTCCCCTTCAAAGGTATGTAAAATATCATGGTCATTATGTAAAGCTCCAATATGTTAATAACATCATAGCCATGCCCTCCACAAGCTTCTCTACATAAACTTAGGGATTTTGTTGTGTAAAAAGTCACATAGGGTTTTAGCCTAGTAGAGAGAGCATGGACATTCACAACTTCTTGTGATTTTTTCAGCTCGGAGCATTTTTCCACCAAGTAAATTGTTCAAAAATGAAAAGCATATGTAGAGGCCAACATAGGCATGAATTTATGAGCTTTTGTTGCTAAGATTGGTAATATAAAATGCTAACTCAAGTTGTTTAGGAGAACCAAACTATTATCAACGCAGTGGGTGGTGTACAATTGTTGTAACAATAGTTTTGAGGACTCTAACAAATCCATAGGCAAGGCCCACTCTCCCTCCCACAAGCTCCCCAAGTGTTGCAACAAATCTTGTATTTATTGTTGGGAGGCTAGTAGTGTATTTCCCATCCCTAGATACATCCCCAGATCTATTTAGAATTTTTTTCTCAAAAAAATATAACTAAATGGAATTTCAATGTTCCATTGTCCACTCCATTCAAGCCAATTTGTGGCCACAATCTTGTTTTTCGACCCCTAGGATATGTTTGTGAGAATCCAAATCCCTAATTGGTACAATGAAAGCATGGACTCCCATATCGAGAGCTTCATTAGCTTCATTACTTAGCAAGACCAAGATTGAAACACTACAACAAACTTGCCATGTACCACTGCATTACCAATTGCTGAGGAGACCTACACCTTAACCTATTAACTAATGAAAATTGACATTTTTTATTATATTTATTTAAAATTTTGATTGAATAATTTTTTAACCTTTTAATTATAATATATATAAAAACAAGGTAAAACTTTAATAATACCTTAACAAATTAACCTCGAAATAAATTATATTTTCTATATATTAACTTAAATAAACTTAGGATAAGTCCTATTAGTATTGGGTGAATCTATGAAGATGGGTAACACTTTTTAGCCAAAAGTGACGGTGAAAATTTGATTTTTTACTCATTTATTAAATCGAAGCTCTCAAAACTCATATATGCTTTATGAATTCCGACTTATAACAAAAAACAAATTGCAGGGAATTTTTCATTTATATATTTTTTTTAAATAATATTATTTAATTTGCCAAAATTGCATTTAATGATGTGTGTTTTTGTAAATTTCACGAAAAATTAACAAGTAGCTTATGTGCACGTAAAATAATTTAGTGATAAATGCATAATTTTTGAAAAAAAATGTGAACACAAGCTACACAAAAAACTAAAAAGCATAGGGGCACACATATTTTTTTAATTTATTTTGGAAAATTATATTTTTTATTCATTTTTTAAACTAACCATTGAAAATTTTAATCGCATTTTGTAAACATATGTGTGCACATAAACATTTTTTTTATTGGTTACAAAAATAAAAAACAAAAAATACCATTTTGAAAATGACACATTGTTGTGGGACATATATATTTTTTGAAATTTTTTGGTTGTTTACTTTTTATGTTGTTGATTTTTCTTTGTGTTGATTCAAAGTTGCGGACATGATTTTTAAGTGTAAGTTTGAAAATAAAATAAAAAAGAATTATCGTATGAATTCAAAAATCTGTAAATTATATGCCAATGGATAGATGATTCATTGATGAATCCATTGGTATGAAGTTTGCCACCTAAGGTGAGCCTTAGAACTAGGTTTAAGCTTGTCAAAGATGTCAATAAAATTAAATTTCCAGAAATGGGGGCTAAAAGTATGTTTTTAAAGTCCTTGATCGAACTATTAGCTCGATCGAGGTCTATAAAATACTTGATCGAGCTTTTACGCACATTTTTAAATGCCTCGATCAAGGTTTTATGTGTGGTTAGACAGAAGCTCGATCGAATTGTTAAACATTTTAACTAAAAAAAATTTCGAGTGCCCATATTCGTTTGTGCACACAAATATGGGCACCTGGAATTTTTTTAATCCAAATTTTTAAAATCTTGTATCATTTATGGTCCATCGAACTAAAGGAAATTATAGAATTATATGATAATAAAATTTAATAAAATATAATTTCAACAAAAAAAATGATACCTATGTATACTAATAAATACCTTGAAGATGAATCAAGTAAATACATTACTTGCGCCACTTCTTCTAGATAATAAATATCATGAAGAAGAATGTAAATGAATTACTTGCGCCACTTCCTCTAGATATTCGTTTGTAGATATGGGTCAATTCCTCTAGATATTCATTTGTAGATATGAGTAATTGAAGTCATAGATTTAATCAATCATGTCCATAACTTCAATTACTCTACGTCCCATAACCCTAAATAAATAGGGCCCTTCTAATCTATAAGCATCTCATCTCTGAACACTAATCACACATCTATTATATCTATAACACATTTATTCTATCCATAACTGGTTTCTATTAATCCTTCACTAAATTTATATGCAACAAAGGCAATGAAATAATCCGTGGTTTGTTGCGTTTTTATACTTGTAACAATTAGAGATGCAATTTCTATGCAACAAAGGCAATGGAATAATCCGTGGTTTGTTTCCTTTTTATACCTGTAACAATTAAAAATGCTTGATCGAACTATTTAAAAAACTTTCAATCTAGGGTTCCAGGATCGAATGCTTTTGAAGAGGCTCGATTGAGCTTTTAAAAGCTCCATGGAAGGCTTACAAAAAGATTGATAGAGATATATTTTTAACATCCTCATAGAGTGTTACCCATCTTTCATGGAGCACCGTGAGAAACAGGTATCTAAGAGATACCTGCCAGCTAAGAAATCTGCAAGTGTAGACTGCACATCTATCTCTTGTTACTTTGTAGCGACAGCCCTGCGAATGTACCAATGCACTCCAAGGCGTCAGCACAATAACTCATGCTAAAAACAACTTAGGAATCTCATTTTTTTAATCAGTTGTGTAAATAAATGTTTAATGGGCTTTTTGGAGGTGTTATCCTAAGCTAACACAATCGGAGCGTAATGAAATTCTTTGTTTTGAGATTATAAACTCAAAACTCCAGGCATAATCTCGATTACTACTCGTTGCTTATTGCTTACAAATAACCGTGCGGATTTGAAGCGAAGTCCTCATGATTTCGGAGCACGCTTTTCATGACATGTGCGGATGCTATCTGAAAACCGCCATTTAATCTTCGAGACACCTTGGAGTGCCTGGGTACATTTGCCTTGTATTTGAATAATATGGGATTCTGAGCCATAATTCGTCTGCCATTATAGATCCAATACAAGTGCTCAGAATCCCATACTATGGCATTCTACTATTTAACACGCTATCGAGCATCACTCACGTGATGTGATGACATTGTACGATGCCAGGGATAGCCTGTATGAAATCGCATTAATCACAAGCCAGGTGGAGTTAGCATGAAATTGCATTAATCACAAGTCTGGAAAGGATTGTGAACGCTAAGGTAAAAATCAAAGTTAGTACGGGATAGATTTACTCTACAGAGCCATCACTGTATGTCGGTGTCCTATTATCAACGCAGAGACATAATACAAAATATTATTTAACAATTACATTACATGAGACGCTCTAAATAATGAGATGCCCCTGTACCCAAACCTACAATCGAGGTAAGTTCAGGGTTATGATTGAGGTCTATGGAGTTGTTGAGGGAAGAGTTGAGCATGTACCATCGCCTTGAAAAATCTGGAGTGTAAAGACCAGTGTATGGCGAGGCGGAGAGGATGGCGATGAGGGTTTCATGTATGAACCTGGATGGTTTTTGGGCACGGAGGGTTTGTATGGGCGTTCACTGAATACCAGGTGACGACTAGCTTCTCCTACCTTCGGACAGTCAGAGGTACTCCCAAATAGGTGCCGGTATTTTCTCTGCTTGAAATTCACACTTCACATGGGGTTTTGGGTTTTATTTGGATGAGTGTCTAGGATTACCTATTATAGAATGTTGGTTTTTCTTTGGATTCTATCAACTTGCTGTGGACATCGCCATGAACTATTCGGGGGGGGGGGGGGGGGGGGGGGGGGTTTATACACACTAACTGACAGTTTTGGTGCCGACCACTTGCTGTGGTGCTGGTCCCCCGGTTTTCTCACTGGCAGGCTGTGCTAACTTGCTGCCGTTTACTTACCGTTTGCTTAGATAGGGTTTATGCAACCTGGGGTTTTTGGTTCTTCCGGGTATCATTAACACTGGGCCGTTGATATCTGCTGTCTATTGGGTCCGGCCATATTTCTCCAGTCTCTTTGCTGCCGGTCTCTGCCAAGGTTTGACCCGGATGTGTGCGACCTGGGGTTCGATTGACCTAAACTTCTAGGCATCATTATCTATTTGGAATCTGTTGTGGTTTTTACACACGGTCTGTTACATAACTGGGGTCTGATTCTTCTTGATTTTAGCTGCACAGGATCTCAGTTTGTCCAGCACCTGGACGCTTCTATTGTGTTTGATTAAATTGCCTTTATCTGACAGAACCACTTATACTATGAAACGAGAACTCGACACAGTTCTCGTTTTTCTCT
Source organism: Larix kaempferi (assembly GCA_027924585.1). Lineage (NCBI taxonomy): Eukaryota > Viridiplantae > Streptophyta > Pinopsida > Pinales > Pinaceae > Larix > Larix kaempferi. The sequence goes on along the minus strand of BSBM01000073.1, from coordinate 25,686,279 downwards.
CTCCTAATTTTAGTAGCTATTTTTACCTCCGTTTCAAAAAGGGTTGATACCAGTATCACACATTTTCATTTTGAGGCATTTTTTTGGGCCTTTGACACATCTTTATTGTAAAGTATTTTTAATTTCTATTTTCAAGTGTGTTTTTTAGAAATTTAACAAAAAACATACATTTAGAAGCTAGCTATAATGAAAAACACATACATTTTCGACATTTATCTTTAAAATTTAATCATAAATAATATATTTTTATGGAAAAAATAGTAAACAAATCGAGAAAAGAAGACATTTAAACCCATTTTTAACAGATTTTTAGTCATTTTGTATAAAAATGATACTATTTCACATTATTTTTCATAATATTTAACCACTTAACCAATTATTATTAAAATTTAAAAAGAAAATATTTAAAAAAATTACATTGCCCCCTTCTACCCTAACCCTATCCCTACTCCCCCACAAACTATTACAAAAGTTAAAAAAATAATTATAATGCGTCCCTTCTACCCTAACCCCCTAACAAACTATTAATAATTTTTTAAAAAAATTACATTTAAAAAAAAATTACATATCCTACCCTAACCCCTCAACCAACCATTAATAAACATTTAAAAAAACAAAGTACATTTTCTAATGCCCTAGCCCCCTACATTACCCCCTACCTTAGCCCCCCGAAAATTACATTTCCTAATGCCCTACCCACTACGTTAACCCCCTCATGTTACCCCATTACCCCTCACACATCGTTTTAACTAAAAAAAATTTAAAACCCAGCTTAAAAAAATTAAAAAATTAAAATATAAACCTAAACTTAAAAAATAAAAAATAAAACCTAAACTTTACAAAAGAAAATAACAAAAAACAAACTAGACTTTACAAATTAAAAAAAAAAAGACTTTACAAAAAAAAATTTTAAAAAAAAACTTAAAAAAAAAATTAAAAATTAAAAAAAAAAAAATTTAAAAACAAATTAAAAATTTAAAAAAAAACTTAAAAAAAAAATTTAAAACAAATTAAAATTTTTTAAAAAAACTTAAAAAAAAAATTAAAAAAAAAAAAAAAAAAATTTTAAAAACTTAAAAATTAAAAAAAAAAAAATTTAAAACAAATTAAAAATTTTAAAAAAAGCTTTAAAAAAAAAATAAAAATTAAAAAAAAAACCCTTGGGCGCCCAAGGGGGTGGAGCCAGCATCCGCCCACCCAAAAGTGGGTGGCCGATGCTGGCTCCGCCCCACGGTGGCAGCTCGATGCCGGCATCGAGCTGCCACCGTGGGGCGGCCCTTTGGGCGCCCAACGGGGCGGAGCCAGCATCCGCCCGCCCAAAAGTGGGCGGGCGGATGCTGGCTCCGCCCCGTTGGGCGCCCAAAGGGGGCAGCTCGATGCCCGGCATCGAGCTGCCCCCGTGGGGCGGCCCTTTGGGCGCCCAAGGGTTTTTTTTTTAATTTTTAATTTTTTTTTTTAAGTTTTTTTTAAAATTTTTAATTTGTTTTATTTATTTATTTTTTTTTTAATTTTTAATTTGTTTTTTTAAAGTTTTTTTTAAAATTTTTAATTTGTTTAAAATTTTTTTTTTTTTAATTTTTAATTTTTTTTTTTAAGTTTTTTTTTAAATTTTGAATTTGTTTTAAATTTTTTTTTTTTTTTTTAATTTTTAATTTTTTTTTTTTAAGTTTTTTTAAAAATTTTTAATTTGTTTTAAAATTTATTTTTTGTAAAGTTTTTTTTTTTAACTTTTGTAATAGTTTGTTGGGGGTTAGGGTTAGGAATTTATTTGTTGAAAACAGAAAATTTCAATTTAGGGGTTGATTTTAAGGCTTTCGTAAATAACACTATGAGATTTTTAAGCCATGGCTATATTTTTAACCCAGAGAAAAAAAACGTTGATACTAGTATCAACACTTTTCGATTTGGGGGTTGTTTTTGGTGTTTTTTATGAAAACATGATACTGGCATCAACACTTTTTGATTTGGGGGTTGTTTTCGGTGTTTTTTATGCAAAAATATGAGTTTTTATGGCTAGAGTTCTCGTTCTTAGTATATAGTTCTCGTTTCATAGTATAAGTGGTTACAGATGGGGGAACATGTGGCGGCTCCACAAGCCTTGGAGGATAACCCCATGACCGTCTCAGATTACAGAATCGAAGAGGCGGGCTTATTCAAACCCGAATCCTATTTTCAGGATATGCTTCATGGCAAACGTCCTCTTGCCTCGGGTAGTCGGCAAAGAGCTCCACGTGCCAAACATGTGCCAAAAAAAGGCCACCTGCCTTTGTTGGGGGTTCCTGGGGTGACATCGGGCTCTGACCCTTCGTTCGACAGCGCTCGAGCTTGTCTGTCTCATGTGCAGGGAAAGAAACCTCGGTATGTCTCTCGTGATGAGCATCGTTTGAGAGAGAAGTTTTGTTGCCGCCCCGGGGAGGTCTGGCTTACTATGGGCCGGGACCTGGGCTTAGAAGAGCTTGTTGATTTCAATGTGACCATTTTGGTGGGGAAATTCTCCTATTTTGCAATGGATCGAAAGGACATTGTGGGGTGGGTCATCGAAAAATGGAATCCCATTGTGGGTTACACTCCCCAGGTTTTTGCTATGGCTCGTGGTTGGTATGGTTTCAAGTTTGAGCAAGAAATTCACTGTTCAACTATTTTTAACCAGCTGTGGCTTCATGGTGTTGGCAGCCTCATGTTACAGAAGTGGCATACTGATTTTGACCCGGATTCGGCTACTGTTCGCTTACGACATTTGTGGGTTCTCATCCCTAGCCTTCCGCTTGCACTTTGGAATCGGGGGGCGTTTGAAGCTATTGGTAATAGCTTGGGCCATTTTCTTCATGTGGAGGATGACCACCTTACGGGTTTCGACCGTCGTATGGGGCGGCTCTTGGTGGAGGTTGACATCTCTTTGGGGCTCATTGATGTTCTCCACGTCAACTGGCGTGGCCGTCGGCTGGACTTGGTTATTGACTATTGGGGCATCCCCTTCCGTTGCTCCAATTGCAAACAAGTGGGACATCTTTGGAGGCAGTGCAACCAACAATTTTATTCTGGTCGTCCGGTGGGGGTGGACCCCTTTTGGTCTTCGGATGATGGCAGCGACAAAGATGTGGATACGAATGACGGTTTTGACGGTTTTTCCAACATGGTTTCGACACTGATTAATTCAGCTGAGGGATTATTGGGTAAGTTGGAATCCAATGACCCATCTCTTTATCATTCTTTGAATGATTTGGACATTAAATTCATAAATGCATTGGAGCTTAATAATGGTAACAATGGTAACTATCTGAGTCGTGTGTATCCAAAGCTGTCAAATACCTCTGAATCTGAAAAAGATCCCAATGTCTCGTCTAATGATGCATCCCCCACTTCTGATGTGCCACTACCTGTGTTTATTTCCTCCCCTGGGACCTCGTCGGTCATTCCTATTTCGCCCGTTGCGTTAGCTAACATTCACAGTCCTACAGTTATCCTATCCTCGGATTGTGAGGTGCCTTTGCCTGAGTCCGTTCCTGTTGAGGATCGGGCGTTGATTGACAACACTTTGGAACCCCCGTCTGTCTCCATCCCTTCTCATACTTTACCAACAGGTGAATCGGTGCCCCGGGATCGAGTATTACTCATCCCATCCTACTTTGAGATGGTTAAAAAATCACCCCTCCCTGTTTATTTAAAAAATCGGGTTGTCGTTGATTGTGGTCCAAGTAATACAATCGTGGTTGATTCCTCGGACCCTGCAGCACTGGTCCCGGATAAGGAGGTGTTGAATGACATCCCATCTGCTGCAATTTCGGCCACGCTGGGAGATCAATGTATTGTGAAGGGGGCTCGGCAGGGCGGGCTGGCAACTGACTTCTCTCCATTAAAAACGAGGAGTGCTAGGAAAAATTCAAAGGTCAACACTCTGGGGGTAATGACAAAAACATTATGATTACTCCTGTCTCTCCTGATACCAGGGCTCTTAGAGGATTCAAAGCCCTAGCCAGGGGATGATAATGATTTTTATCTCCTTAAACATCAGGGGTGTGGGGGGTATGCCCAAACAACTAGCCCTCAAAAGAGTCCTACAAATTGTTAATCCTGATTTGGTCTTCTTACAAGAAACAATGGTTTGTGGGGAAAAAACTCGTACTTTTTTCAATAAAATAAAGCCGGGATGGTGTATGTCCTCTATTGATGCAGTTGGTCTTTCTGGTGGCCTCCTGGCTGCATGGAACTCGGGGGTTCTTAAGCTAAATCCTTTTATTACTTCGCTGGGCATACTTCTGTCTGGCAATTGTAGAGGCTCAGAAAAAGATATAAATATTATAAATTGCTATGGCCTTTACTGCAACAGGGAAGCTTTTTGGAATCTGGCATGCTCGGGACATTTATTGGCATTGGAAAATTTGATACTTGCAGGTGATTTGAATTTTTCTTGGGGGGCTGAGGAAATCTAGGGTCGTGTGGCCAGAAGGGACCCTCTTGGGACTTTCTTCAGAAATATTTTCTCCACATATTCTCTGATTGATGTGGAACCGCGGCCATTGGCCCCCACATGGACAAATGGTCGACAAGATGAGAATTTGATATCCAAACGTATTGACCATTACTTGATATCTGAGTCACTCTTAAGCTCTTTTCAATCATACAGAACATGGATCCAGTAGACCCATATCAATGATCATCTCCCCATTATTTTGCAATTTGAATCCGACGCAAATCACCATGTATACCCATTCAAATTCAATTATGTATGGTTAAATGATTCGGATTATGATGTGGGCGTGCGATCCCATTGGGAAAATACCAATGTTTCGGGGGAGCGGTCGGCAATGCACAAGCTTGCTGTGAAATTAAGTTCTTTAAAAGACTACTCTATAAAGTGGGAACGATCCAAAAAAGCTGAGCTGACTATTGAACTCAATGCGCTTGAAATGGAAATTGGTGATCTTAGGGATCTATCTCTGAGGGTGGGGATTTCACAACCTGGTCGAGCCCGCCTTGCTATTTGGAGGAAAGGAAACTCAAAATCCTCCTCATTCATGAAGAGTCCTGGCGTTTAAAGAGCCGAGCAATATGGCTTAAAGCTAGTGACTTAAACACAAAGTTCTTTCATCGCTATGTTGATTCCCGCAGAATACAAAATAACATTTGGGATCTTAATGATCATGATGGGAGGCGGATTCGTGGTGATGAAGATTTGATGTCTGAGGCATCTCGGCACTTTCTAGATTACTTTACTGATCCTGTGAATACATCCCTGCCTGAACAATTTAAGCTTATAAAGGAATATCCTCGGATGTTCACTGATATGGAGGGGGACAAAATATTTGAGGCTATTACTATCACAGATGTTTAGAATACCCTTCGGGGTTTTGCTAAGGATAAATCTCCTGGTCCGGATGGGTGGACGGTGGAACTGTTCACACACTTTTTTGAAATTGTGGGGAATGACCTCAGGGATGCTGTAGATGAATCTCGGTCCTTGGGGCTGGTATCTAGGGCGCTGAATACTACCTATCGGGCACTGATACCTAAATCATCACATCCTGAGAGCTTTAATGATTTCCATCCTATTGCTTTGTGCAATTTAGTATACAAGATCATATCCAAGATAATTGCACAACGTATCAAATTGATCCTATCTACGTTCATTTCTAAGGAACAATATGGCTTTTTGGATGGGAGGCAGATACACGATGCGGTTGGCATGGCACAGGAGGTTTTCCATAGTATAAATCAAAAGAAGTTGGACGCACTTATACTCCAACTTGACTTGGTGAAAGCCTATGACCGGGTAAATTGGACTTTTCTCAAATTGATCCTTATTCAAATTGGACTACCTTGGAAGGTAATGAAGTGGATTATGGCCTGTGTTACCTCTATCAATTTTTCAGTTCTTATCAATGGTCAGCAGACTGATTTTTTCAAGGCTTCTAGGGGCCTTCGTCAGGGATGCCCTCTTTCACCCCTTCTGTTTCTGCTGGTCATTGAAGGGTTGAGCCTCTCCATTCACAAAGCTAAATGTGAGGGCACTATTGTGGGTATCAAGGTCTCGGCAGGTGTATCAGTTACTCACACTCTTTTTGTGGATGATGTGATGCTTTTTGGTCTGGGAATACTGGCTGAATGGTTACAGTATAAGAAAATACTTGATTTCTTCTGCTTGGTAACCGGTATGCTCATTAGTATGGTAAAATCATTTTTCCTGAAGCACTCATTGGAGTTGAATATGGAACACAGGATTAGGAGTATTTTTCCTTTGGAATTCAAGGAGTTATTTGAGGGCTCAAAGTATCTCGGCTATTTTGTAAAACCTGCAAAATACAGGACTAATGATTGGCTATGGCTTGTCAAATGGTTTGATTCGCATATTGGACACTGGAGCTTGAGATATCTTTCACTGGGTGGCCGGTTTACTTTGGCAAAGGCTGTTCTTCAGAACCTGGGAGTATACTGGTTCTCCCTTTACAAAATTCCTTTGTCCATTTTACGCATAATTCGGGGGAAATTCTTCCGCTTTATTTGGTCTGGCGGGGGGGAGAAGAATAAGTTTCATTTACTTAATTGGAAAACTCTGGCCCAACCATATACTCTTGGGGGTTGGAATGTAAAGAATATGGAGCTTTTTGTGATGGCTCTCCATGCTAAGAGTTTGTGGCATGCTTTATTTAACAACTCTATGTGGGGATGTATCATTCGGGCCAAATACCTCAAACATGTTCCGGTTGCGACTTGGTTTTGGAATGGCAGGCATTCTGTTATTGGTTCATCAAATATTTGGCGTGGGCTCATGAGATCGTTTTCTGTTGTTGCAAAATGGCTCACTTGGAAACCTGGCAATGGCCGGGATATCAGACTCGGATCGGATCCTGTTTTGGGGGGATCCCCCTCATTTCTTTTTTCCTCGAACTACTTGCACACCTTCGGGACAGGGGGCTCTATAATCTTGCACATGCGGCTTCTTTCAATAATGGGGGATGGATCACTGCTTGCCAACTTGGTATTCGTGGGATTATGGGAAAGGAATGGTCGGATTACACTATGCATCTTTGTCAAGCAAATATCAACCTTAGTGACTCCCCGGACAAGTTGGTTTGGTCGTGGGATGTTGCTCGTAGCGTGGTCACTTCAAAACTTGCTTACGATTCATTATTTGCTGACTGTCGACCGATGAAGGTTTGGTGGCACACTGCGATTTGGAAGCTTGCTCTTCCTCCAAGGATTAGATGTTTTGTTTGGCTGGCATTGAGTAATAATATACTTACCTGGGATAACCTTTGCCGTCATGGCTTCTGCGGCCCTGGCTGGTGTCCTTTATGCTGCTCCCAATTGGAATTGGTCGATCATCTTTTCTCCTCGTGCTCGGTCATACAAGATCTCTGGTTACTTATTGCCAATTCCCTTGGTATACCTGTTGCTTGGCATTCGTCCACATTGATTGATTGTTTTGGCCAGTGGTTCCGCGACTCTCTTTCTCTTCGGTGGTTGAAACTCCCATGTTTTATGCTGTGGGAATTATGGAAGGCCCGCAACCGCTGCATGTTTGATGGTATAGTTCCTAATCTGGTTTGGTTATGCAGCCGAACTATTGACTTATTCAAGGAGTACAATTCCATATCTGTCCCTGCGGGTGGCATGATTGATTTATCAGAAAAATGACGTGGTTACCGAATTGCTCCTCCGGTTCTGGTGTATCCTTGCGGGTTCTTTGATGGGGCTGCGGCTGGGGGGAGAGGTGTTAGCGGGGCTGGTGTGGTGCTACATCTTAACAACTCTGTCTCCTTTCAAATCCATTTAAATTTGGGTTTTGGTACGAACACCCGCAGCGAATTATGTGCACTCTGGCTACTTTTATACTTTGCTCGGCTCAAACAGGTTTCTTCTTTCGTTGTTATGGGTGATTCTTCTTCCATAATATCATGGGCTTCGGATTCTTCCCCGCTCAATGTGTTGCTCCTCACACACTAGTTGGATGCAGTCAGGAACTACATCAGTGATTTTCAGCATATTCACTTTGCCCATGTTTATCGCAAGATAAATGTGGAGGAAGACATGCTCTCCAAGCTGGCTTTGGACTCATCGACTGGTATTATCTTGTGGGAGGAATGGCATGAGGACCTTTTTTTCACCCGGGGCTCGGTTGATTTGCTTTGGATCTGATTCTTATGGTTTGGTTCAGCGGCATTTTCTGATATATATATATTTCTCATATGATTATATGCGGCTTTATATTTTGCAGGTTCATAGGCACTATCTCCAACTCCTTGTTGGATTTTTGATCCGTTTGGAATTATACGGCTCTATACTATTTGCTATATATTTGTCATTTGTGTCCAGGCCTTTGGCTGTTTTGGACTTATATTATTTGTATTTATGTCTTTAGTTTGTCTTTTATGGTACTTTGATACTATGACACAGGGGGATGGTTAGTTATGGTCTTATTTTGCTGCTGGGGATTTGATGCTCATATTTTTTGGCATCCTTTATGGTTTTATGTATGGGTTTTGGTATAGATTCTGGATATTGTGATGATGACTTGGGGCCCAACCTATGCCCGTATATGATATGACTCACATACCTACATGTTTTGATGGCATGATGTATTGAACTTATTTACTATTTCGCGGTATTAATAGTAAGATACATTTTTCCTTGGAAAAAAAAGTTAGGGGTTATGATTCGACTTGAATTCCCAAGGTTAAACGGAGTTCAATCTTCCAAGGTACTTTGATTTTCACTCGAATTCATGTCAAACTTGGGCACGAATTCAAGTGCAATCTTATGCAAATTTTTCGAAGTACGGTCGACTCTACCTAGAATTAATTTGAGGCACAAATATGTTGAAAACACGGCTGTGCATCGAATTTTTGGTCACGCACGAATTATAGAGGATACTTTTCAGTAGGCACAACTTTTAGACATTCAGTCAAGAACGAAGATCAACACGCGTCGTGGACGAGAATCAGAAGGCAGATGAGCGTGAGAAACCTAGAAACTTAGAGGAAACTTTGTCCCTGTTAGATCTTTTGCATTTAACCCAAATAGGGGGGTTATACGAATATTTCGAGACCCTTTATCTACTGTATACACTTCACCAAAGCCTAACTGAGCACCTCAAAATATGCAAATCGTTGAATGTACAGTGCAAGCTCATGTTTTTAGGAATCTAAATGCTATGATCAAATTTGAACCATCTGAAATGCTCAACTTCATCTTAATTTGAATTCCAATCCAGCACACTGTAAGTGCATTTGTCCAACCGAACCAATTGAGTTTTGGTTTATCTCATTGATGCTTCATCATGTTTTATAACTACGTAGAGTCTAGCAATTGGAATGGTTATCTAGTTTTGTTCCATATCTCTTTGAATTATTTCAGATAAGAGGCTTCAATTTAAACTCTATTGAGTTATTTACAAACTTCTTTCTTTTTTTTCTTTCCTAAGGTAGCAATCGTTTGCTATTCAAATAAGTTTGACTTTTTAATAATGAACAAAAATTTTATATAGTTTTCAAATGTTATTTGATAATTTTGTATTTAATTTAATATTATAAAAATAGAAAATTTATTTTCAAATTTTTAAAATTGGTTATTTTTAATTTTTCATTGGTTAAGTACAATGAATTGACTAAATACCCTAGTGTGAGAGGAGTAATTGTTAAATTAAAAAATTATAATTTTATTTGTCATAAAAATTTGACAGCTGGGCCAAATATCATGTACAATCATTACCTACCCTATTCACATGCTTTTTCACATGCCTTGTACAATCATTACCTGTCCTATTAATCATAGCTACGTATCCTGTAACGGAAATGTTATTCGTCATAGGCTGTCTCATAGCTAAGCATCTTATCAGTCACACAAATCCTATCTTTAATTACTCACTTGAATGACCACGATGTGACTGACAACAATCATACGATCCCATTCTTATCATTCATGCTAGTTCTTATTCTTAATTACATACCAAACGGACAATGATAAATTATGTTACCGAAATGTTATTATCTCATAGTGTTCTTTTAATTTTTAAAATATATTTATGAGAATTTTTTGAGTTTTATAACGTGAACACACATTATATTTTTTTTTTTAAACTTTTCAAATTTCATGTCAGTATAAGTTATTTATTATTTAAAAGATTATTTTATATTTGTTTTATTTCCATGTATTTTAGTTTAAAAAATTAAACAAAATAGTAAAATAGTAAATTAAACAAAATATTAAAATAGATAGAACTACTACACCATAATAATTTTTAAAAGTATTATGTTTTCAAATGTTTTCTAATAATTGTATATTGAATTTAATATTTTGAAAATGAAAATTATTTTATTAAATATTTTAAAATTAAATTTCTTGTTTTATGATTGGCTAAAATCAAGATTTTCCAAGGACAACAATTTTATTACTATTTATATCTAGATTAGTTTTATTATTATTTTTTCTTATTTTTAAGCGAAGTAATAAACAACTTTGCTGCTAATTTCACTTATTTTAATAAAATTGTGGCTTTAGAGAAAATCTGAATTTCATATCAGTTTAAATCTAAATTTAATTCTATTGAATCTTAAGCTTGTTGTATTGAAATCTCATTGAATGCTTGGTGCAGTCTCCTTGGCAGCTGTGCCATTTCATATAAAAAGTCTTGGGATGTATTTCTCACACTTTAATTTATAATAATCATGTTAATAAAATTTGGCTTAGAGGAAATCTGAATTATTCAGATTAAATCTAAATTTAACTCTATTGAAGCTTAAGCTTCTTGTATTGAAATCTCATTGGCTTCTTGGCGGCTGTGCCCTTTCAGATATGAAGTTTTGGGATGTATTTCTCATACTTTTTCTGCCCCCATTGATTCTACATTTCTAGAAACTTTTACCCCAATTCTGTAGAATTTCTCTTCGTGGCAATGAGGAAAAACTTTCCCTAACAGTGTCTATTGTTCAATATCAGCCACGTGGGTACTCTTTTGGAGGCTTTCATTGTATTAATCTAGAAGCACCTTTAAATTATTTTCTAGGGTAAATCTCTTTTGGAGGCTCTCATTGTATTAATCTAGAAGCAGCTTTAAATTATTTTCTAGGGTAAATCAGACTGAGAATTTCTCAAGGTGGAAATTCCCCTTACACTCGTTTTAACTCATTCAGTTGTGTTTGCAATGTGGATCTCTCTTTTTAGCCATATTCACAGCAATTCCATCCGAAATGTTGGCCCCTGGACATATAGTATGGCTAGTCGTATTCTCTTTATGAAATCCTTGCTGTAGTTTATGGAGTCTTCTGTTAGACTATATAATCAATTTAGTGCTAAACATGAATACCACTGTTTTCTTTCACTGGCAGCTACATTCGAAGCAATCGATTCAGTGGAGAGATACCTACAACATTTGCCAATTTAACGAGAATGAAAGTATTGTAAGTAGCTTTGTTATTTTCATCTCTACATATCTGTTGCATGTAATTTACAAAGTAAAGACAGCTATAATCAAATAGACACACAATCTTAATCATCTCTGCGGATTATTTACTTTATTGTTTGTTCTGCAGTTGGGCATCTGGCAACAACTTTACTGGAAAGATACCAGATTTTATTGGAAACTACTGGAGCCAACTTGAGGACTTGTAAGATTACTTTTGTGTGAATCACTGATCATTTTTGGGTTTGCTCACATTGCTTACATATAATTGCCCTCAGATGACGACCTGAAGTCAGATACATATAAACATAAATAGGAAAATTAATACTGAACGAGAGTGTTTTGTTTCTTTCCATGTGTATTGTGTATGAGAGATGATGACTCTTTTATTGCAGGAAACTTGAAGGAACTTCTTTTGAAGGGCCAATTCCTTCAAGCATTTCAAATTTGACTAAATTAACAAGCCTGTGCGTATGATATCCTTGGCATTTTTTGTTCATTTCCCAATGCAACCAGTTACTTCTGTATGCATTTTAATCAAAACTTCAAGAGTGATGTCCTCTCTCATTTAGCAAATCATTACTTTTCAACCTTTCAGTTCTTGCTTATTGCACATCTAGAAATAATGTGTTCGAGATAATCATCAATTTTTTTTTGCCATTGTTTGTGCTTTGGTTTGTATTATATTCATTATGCTTTACCTGGTTTGACTTGCTATTGTTTAAATAGCATTATATGTGACGTACCTCGAGGTGGCAGATTTCTTTCATTCTTACAGAACCTGAAAAATCTGACAACATTGTGAGTAATGTAAAGTTGATTGTTTACCTGTGTGGTTTCATGGAAACGTTGTTTTGAAGTTTATATGCTTATGTGATTCTATTTCAAAAGTTTCCATGTTTCGCTTCTTGCTAACTTATCCTATAATCCATATTTGATTATTCTTTACAGATTCTTAAGAAACAATATGATCTATGGGAAAATTCCTGAATACATTGGAGAATTGGACAAACTCCAGATGCTGTAAGTCATTCTCACAAGCTTTTTGGTATTCATGAAAGCATGATCTAAATAGATTAAATCAGTCTGTAATATTAAAAGCTTGTGTTAAACGAGAGTGTTTCTATCTCAAGTTGACTAGCATCATTCAAATGCTCGTTGAGCAATAACTGAACTGACCCTGCTACATATCATACACAGCAAGAAATGCCTTATATCTACAGAACTGAATGCATAAGAATTTCTAGCGACAGCCTGTGCGTGATTGCCAGGAAAGGTGTGTCATACACCTTGAATGCATGGGTATGCATGCCCATGCAAATTCAGCATATCCCACATGCATGCAAATTCAGCATATTCACTCAATATCTACATGCAAACTAAGTGTATATTCACTCAAAGAAGTCATGCATGCAACCTACTTAGAGAATGCATGGCACTCATGTATGCCCGTAGGATAAAAGACAACTAAAACGCCCCGCTTTTCCTACGAAATTTGGGCACGCATGCAACCCATTCAATGGACAAAATATACATGAAACATTGACATATGTTTTGCAGGAGTGATTCATGCAGCGAGTTATGCCTATATATTGAGCACTTGGGTTGAAGGTATGATTTGAGTTTAATGATGGTATAAAAGGCAGCTTCCCACTGATTATTCTTGCGCTGATTATTCTTGTTAAGAGCACAACTCTGTAAATGTATTGTAACTTATTGTTGAACAATACATTGAACTTTTTTAAGAAAAGTACCTAGGTGTTAGGGACAAAGTTTAGTTTGATTTAATCTTGGTTGGAGTGGGATCTTGTGGAGAAGGAAATAGGAAATTTTGTTGCAGGAAAATGCCAAACATGCCAAAACTTAAAATTGAAAAGTTTGATGGCACTAACTTTGAGTTCTCAAAGCTCAATATGGGGAACTTGATCGTAGATCAAGATCTATGGGTTGCAATATCTAGAAAAAAAATACCCTACAATGAAAGATGAAGAATGACAATTAATGACAGAAAGGCAAGAAGTCTCATCAAACTTTGTTTGGTCCATTCAATGTTTTTGAACATTTTTGAAGAGACTATTGTGGTAAAACTTTAGAATAAGTTGGGGGACCCATACTAGGCCAAATTCTTAGTCAATAAACTTTTTCAATGAAAGAAGTTGTATGCATTGAGAATCGGTGATGTTGATTCTATTGTTGAGCACCTTAATGCGTTTAATATTGTTGTGACCTAGTTGAACTCAATTGAAGTGAAGACAAATGAGGAAAATCGTTGCATGACCCTGATGTTTTATTCTAGATTTATGGGACAACTTGGTAATGGCCAATGGAAGAAGTGAAAAGAATTTGGTTCTTAATGAGGTTGTGGTTGCTTTAATACGAGAGGAGTGAGGTGGAAGGTTTTGAATCCACCAAGGAGGCCTTGATTGTTTGTGGAAAATCGAAGTAAAAAGGAAAGAAAAGGGAGAAGGGAATATCAATTATATGAGAGTTCTAAATCTTCTAGAAAGTCCAAGGCAATATGTTGGAGCCACGACAAGGTCAAAGATTTCAGAAGAGACTACAAGGAAGAGAAAAGGGAGAAAAAAAATGATTAGAGGAAGCTTTATATTAAATATATTTTATTAATAAATTCATGCCATTCCACACTTATGCACATCCATGCATATTTATACAAGCAGTGTAGGAGTCATAGCTCTTCACATAGTTCATGATATACACCTATAACTAATTGTTAGCCTATTTTAGGTATATTACAAGTCATCCTCTCTTGAAATGCTTCATCCTTGAAGCAAGGGTAAGGATGATTTTCTAGATCTAAATTCTTCATTTTCCTAGGTAGCTTCATCTTTCATAAGATTCCTCCACTTGATAAGGTATTCATTGACATCTTTTCAATTAAGAACTTAGGCTCTAATTCTTAAGATACCCTTGGGCTTTAATACTATTCTTCCATCTTCATCCTATTGGTTGTGTTTGTATATGATTTGTTGGACCCGTCTGTTTCTTCAAACATTAAACATGGACAACCTCATGTAACTTCCCCTTGTTTGGTATATCTACAACATAGGTAACTTGGTCTACTCTCTTTCGGATTTGGTAAGGACCATTAAACATGGACACAGGTTTATGATTTTTGTAATTTTTGAGCAAGTTTTGTCTGTATGGTTGAATTCTAATGAACACCCAATCTTGTACTTCAAATTCATGATTAGTTTTTTTCATATCATCTTGTTTCTTAATATTGTTCCTTGCTTGCTTGAGATGATTCTTTAGGACACTTGATGTCATCAAAATTAGCTAGATAGTTTTTCATAGCAGGTGCTTTGAAATTGGTGACAACATACTCTTTTATTGACAATGGTGGGTATCCATTAAAACTTCAAAGGGAGTCATTTTTATAGGTGCGTGATAAGTGGTGTTGTACCACCATTATGCAAGATGTAACCAATTGTAGCATTGTGACTAACAATCAATAAAAAAATCCTTAGGTATCCTTCAAGGAATTTATTTTCCACTTTGGTTTGTTCATTTGTCTAGGGGCAGTATGAGTGATCATGGTTTATATGGTCATACTTGGTGCAGGAACAATTCCTTCTAAAATTCGCTATTAAATTTGGGGTCCCTATCACTACCAATAACTTTGTAAAATCCATGGAGTCTATATGTATTTTTCACATAACTATCAATTATTTTACTAGCTTTAGAGTTGGACAATATTCCAATGAAGTTGGCATACTTGGTTAATTCTTTTACGATTACAAATATGTCATCTTTACCCTATAAGGTAAGTAGACCCATGATAAAGTCCATAGACACTTTAGTCCATTATGATTTGGGATATGAAGGGGTTGAACGAGACACAAAGGTGTGACTGATTTGAACTTCCAGTATTGGAAGCCATCACATTCAACCACATATTTATGAATATTAGTCTTCATTCCTCTCTAGAAGAACGATTGTTGGATATTGCAATGTGTTTTGGGAAATCCAACTTGGCTTGATAGTGGGGAATTGTGGTTCTCTTTTAAAGACTTGGTTTTTGAATTTGGAAGTGTTGGGTAAATATATTCTTCCCTTATGCCATAGCATATCATTCTCCCAAGTAAATTTTGAGCTTGATGCATCGTTGCTTTCAACTTCCTCAATTAACTTCCTAATATTTGGATTTTTCACATACTCAACTTAAATATTTCGGATCCATTCAGGAATGACTATTGAAATTAAGCATGGTATGGCATCTTCCTCTTCTTCCCTTCATAAAATATCAACAACTTGGTTTTCCTTTCCCTCTTGTAGAGAATTTCAAAGTAAAAAACATGGATTTTTCTTACCCATGTTTGTTGTTCTAATGATAAGCTCTTATGGTTTAGGAAATATTTGAAGCTATTGTGGTCTATTTTAACAAAAAAATTGGCTCCCAATAAATATTCTTTCCATTTTACCAAGGTAATGATTGGCAATATTTTATTGTCATATCATGTAGATATTGTTTTCTCTTTGTGATTTAATGTTCAACTTTTAAAGGCAATGGAGTGATTTTCCTACATAAGGACAACTCCTACTCATATCCATGGAGCATCACATTTGAGCTCAAAAGGTATTGTTAAGTCTAGGGTAGTCAAAATAGGAGTGGAAGTCATCAAGGTCTTCATCCTCTTACAAACTTCTACGTCATCATTACACCTGAAGGCATTGTTTTTCAACAGTGTTGTTAGTGCAACAACAATCTTTGCATAGCATTTTACAAATATTCTGTAATAACTTGTAAGACATAAGAATCCTTGTAATGATGTGTTAGTTTTGGGAGTAGTCCAATTAGTAATCACCACAATCTTATTTGGGTCAACCTTGACTCTATCCATTGATACAACGTGGCCCAGAAATTATATTTCCCCTCTTCCAAAACACATTTGGATTTTTTTGCATAGAAGTTATTTTATTCTAATAGTTTCAACAATACCTCTATGTGCTTGAGGTGCAAGCTCCACTTTTTGTTGTAAACTAATCTATCATCAAAGAACACAAGTACAAACTTCTATGAGTATGGATAACATAAGTTGTTTATCGCTCCTTAGAAGGTAGCCAAGGGATTGGATAATCCAAAAGGCATTACAAAAAATTCAAATGGGCCTTCATGGGTATATAAAGAAGCCTTGGGAATATCCTCTTCTTGTATTCTTATTTGGTGATAACATGATTTCAAATCAAACTTGGAGAAATACTTAGCACTATGAAGTTCGTCCAATAGTTCATCCACAAACAAAATAAGAAACTTATGTTTAATAGTAATATTATTTAATGTGAGAAAGTCGATATAGAGTCTATAAGAGCCATCATTTTCCTTATGAGTACGACTAGTACCGAAAATGGACCCTTTCTTTGGGTTATCACACCATATTCTAATAATTATTGAGCCAAGCACTCAATTTATGTTTTTGTGTTTATGAGAATGCTTGTAATATTTTCTCCCAACTAGAGTTGATCCAAGAATGAGCTCTATGATATGATCTCTCAACTATTTAGGAGAAAGGCATTGAGGTAAATCATGAAAAATGCTATTATATTTCCCAGGTATCTTATCAAGTCCTTTTGGATACTCGATTTCATCCCACATTCCCTCCCTTGAATAACATTGTAAAACAAATGCTTGGGATCCTTTTCGAATCATTTTCTTCATTTTATTAAATGAGACCCTTTGCATGGGTGCGCTATTGATTCCATGAAATATGTGATTTTTTTCCATTTTCATAAAATTTTAGGAATTGTTTT
Organism: Larix kaempferi; assembly: GCA_027924585.1. Taxonomy (NCBI): domain Eukaryota; kingdom Viridiplantae; phylum Streptophyta; class Pinopsida; order Pinales; family Pinaceae; genus Larix; species Larix kaempferi. Next base: position 25,669,112 of record BSBM01000073.1, on the reverse strand, counting down.
CATATTTAACCCCACTGTACCAATAGTGGCCAACCATTAGACTCCTAAGAAAATGTCTACTCCCACGATCGTCATGGCATACATGGGAGATCTTAATTGGTATTCATTAATGGTCAATTACCTTAAGGAGTTTCCCATCATAAGGTAAATTTATGTCCATTAGAACTATGATTTGAAAGACAGAGGTAGAGTAGACGAACATATTTAATTTCTTTGTTATTCTTGTAGTGTTAAAATTATGCAAATTGCCATTAGCTATAAGCACCATTTCTTTAGTTTCCTTAATGTAGAAAAAACTTTAAGAGTTTGGGGTTGAAAAATACACATTATTGTGGAAACAAAGGTGTTGGAGTGGTATTGTGATTGTTAGATCCCTCATTGTCAGTTTCAGTATCAAATTTAGATTTATCCCACGCTTCCTCTTCTTTGTCTCTATCACTATTATTTTTCACATATGTAAGACTTTTGTCCTTGCAGTTTGGCTTGGAATCCAATTGTGTTTGTTTATTTAAAACAACAACTCTTATCCTTCCTTGTATCTAATGGATAAATCCTTTTGTGGGGAGGAATATATCCTGAACCTAATTTTTTGAATTGGGGACGAGGAGGCTATTGATAGGACTTATGTTTCTCCTTGACAAGTTTGGATATTTTCCATGCTTGCTCTACATCCTTAATGTCTAGTAATTTGAGCTCATTCTTTATATTAATTTTCAACCTTGATATGGAAATTTGTAGTAGAAGTCCATCATATAGGTCTTTGACGTGAGTGGCTAGTACACACAAATCACAAAAATATTTCTCCACTAGACCTAATTGTTGCAATTGAGTGATTTTGGAAAAAATCCTTCTCATCAATGTCCCTAAAATATTGTTTTTGAATATATCCCAATCTCTTGCTAACACTTGGGATTTTGAGTTCCACCATAAGAACTAGTAACAAGCAAATCTCTCGAAGTGCATCGATGCAAGGTTAATTCTCTCTTACTCATTGTGTATTTGATATATATTGAAATAATAATAGAATTTATTAATCCATCTTGTACCTTCCTAATCATCCTCACCATTAAATTTAAGTATTTTTTTAATTTTGTGCATAAAATCGTTAAAAAAATCATTGTTGGATGAATGTCATAGAATTTGGGCTAATATTTCCTTTACACCCATTTTTTAATGCTTCGACTTTAGCCTTGAGAAGCTTGTGATTTAGAAACTCCTTTGTACGAATGCCAAGCTTTTTGTTGATTACTTGCATTGTGTTCAAAATATTGGTTTCAATTTTGAAGTAAATTTTGGCCTCAATATTTTTAATTGCATCACATAATTAATTCTAAGTCGGGATGACATTTGGTTTCAAAGGCCTTTCTTAAACTTTTTGTGATCCTCATGGTGTAAGCATTTATTGAATCACTTACTTTTGAGCTATTGGTGGCTGAAATTCATATGGATAGAAGGGCTAGTGGCTATGTCCACACTTTTGGCATCTATAAACTCAAGTTAATACCCCTTTGGTGCATCACTCGATGATTTATCTAGGTTAATACCTCAATGTCAATTTCATTAATGGTGGTGGCTCATTTGGTGATTTGAATGGCAGATAGGGGTGGAACAAACACACATAGGCTACCATGGTTACAGTCGTAGTCTACATGATGGATTTATGGTATCACAGATGTACACAAGGATGAATGAAAAGCTTTGATACCAATTTGGAGGAAACTTTATATAAAATATATTTTATTAATTAATCCATGTCATGCCACATTGATGCACAACCCCACATGTATATATCGGTAGTGTAAGAGTTGTAACTCTTCACATGACCGACAATATACACCAGCTATAACTATTCTTTAGCTTATTTTAGGCATATTACAAATAATTTGATGATGAATCCAAAAATATTCTCAAGAGGATGGTGGAGATCTATCTTTATTGTAGACTTGGAAACCATGCATGTTAGAGTGCATGGTTGATAGACTTTGGAGCTTCATTCCACATAACTTAACTTTCCATGGAGAGTGGTTTTCAATGTATAATATGATGGTGGGAAGGTATACCACGGTGATGATTCTCATATTAGCATAGTTGGTCATGGTAGAGCCTTGTTTAGATTTTCTTTAATGAAAAAGTGAAGGAGATCAATGCAGTTATGAACATTTCAAGTTTGGCATGGAACCTACCATCAATAAGTGAACTTAATAATGCATATGTGTAGGTTGTTTTATCTAATGGAAGGTGTAATAAGTTGTGAGGAGCTATGTGTTGTGAAGAAAAGATCCTAATGGCTAGGGATCAACACCAATAGACTAAAAGGGGGAAATATGAGCTAATTCTCTCTCTAAATTGACAACCTAGATACACTTGAGTTATCACATTAACCAAGCAAACAAGAAAGAAAGCATTGGATAGAGATAAGAGAAGAAGGGGAACCTGTTTCTGAAGATTAACCTTTCATTGCTCTAGCCTTTAGGATTTGACTTGTTCCACTCCAATGGTTTGAGACTTGCAAAAGAGAAAAGCAATATTCCTCACAAGCTTTATGGCATCAATAGAAATACAAATTAAATCAAATACATTGATATAATCATAACTAATCTTGATTAATCTATTGAAGAGACTAGTATTCTTTAACCAACAAAGATTGAGTAATTCAATATTTAGACATGAATTTGGGGGAAGGAAAGATCATAAATTTCCATTAATAGACAATAAGAATGATATAATAATTACCTCTCCACCATCTTGGCACGTTTTGAAACCTTTGATTGGGTCCCTCTACACTTGAACCACTCATACTCCAACTCTAAAATGCTTTATCTTCCAATGGTGTACAAGGGAGAAGTCATATAAGGGAGATGATCACTTCAACAACAAATGAAAGACTACTCAGGGACAGGGGTCACTGAGGGGAAATGGGGCATATGGGCTCGAAAGAGTAGAGAAATTCTTCCACCATAACATTAACAGGGTGTCTACTTCCTTGTTTCACCATATCCTCTTTTTATGAGTGTTTGGGATTGTTAGAATGGTTACCAAGTAGTTTTGGGAGTTGTAACGGAGGAAAACCACCTTGAAATTGCTTTATTTCACGAATTTCATGTTTTTTAAATATTTTTTGTGCATTTTTCTTGGCCCACACACCCTATTGAAGGGAAAGGGGCTTTGCCACTCACCTTGTAGAAGGAAAAGGTGTGTGAGGCCTCAATTTTGCTTCTAACATAATGATTTTAGTTGGGAAAGAATGGGATTGTCTTCTAAGGGTTGTGAGCATCATCTAAGCTCATTTTTAGGGATTCTTCCATGACGACAGTACATTTGGACGATTGTTTTTGGTGACTTATGTGTCTCTTTGGGAGATCATTGTCACAAACATGGAAGTGTCAATTTGTGCTATAACATATGCCCCCTAATGTGTGAGGTCAGAAGGGGAGTTGATGGTTAAAATACATTATAATTCCAAGGGAGGGAAACCAAGTGGTATCAAGGCGAAGGTTCCCAGACATTGGGTCAAAAAGGTACATGTAATAGAGATGAAGGTGTCGGAAATTTCTCTTCCCTGAGGTGGGTATACCCATGCTCAAATGTAATGAAACATGACCTCCAAATCAAGTTCACTGAGGATCCATGACGTATATAAGATGTTGAATCATGATCACAAAGATAGTACACAGTGGGTCCATGAGGTATATATAAAATGTTGGACCATGGTCATGATAATGATACTGTTATCACATACATTGTAGCTGGGCTACCATGTGAGTAGAGCAGATATCTGCACTTTCCAGAGCTTTTCCTTTACACTATTTTAGTGAGATCACCTATGATGAGCAGCATTATTTATGATCACGTAGCTGGGCTACCATGTGAGTAGAGCAGATATCTGCACTTTCCAGAGCTTTGCCTTTACACTATTTTAGTGAGATCACCTATGATGAGCAGCATTATTTATGATCACTCACACATAAGAGCATCCTTGTATCAGATATTTAGTAGAGCTTATGCCAAGGCTGAGCCTTGAGATCTCAGATTTGATGACTGATATGGCCTTTTATTCCATACAGTTGTAGTGCATTTTTTAGTATTTCAGATATAGTGTTCTTAGTGGTTATAGATGGTTCAGATTATAGATGTTGATATATGGCCCAGTATATATGTGATGTGCATTGATGTTATTACCTTGTTGTTTAGGTCATTTTGATAGCTCTGACTTGGTATATGGCAATTATGATCTGGCAGTATATTGATGTTAAAATAAAATTGGTTGTTATGGATTATATATATTGATTGTATTATTGACATTTGGAAACTCTTATTGTATACTTGTTGGTCTTTACCTTCATATGAATGTGAACATGATCATTTAGTGTCTTTCTGACCTGCTAGCTTAGGCACCATTTTCACTTATCTCCATCCATCCACTTGTCCTTTCCCCCATTTATTGGTTTTCTCCCTGACTTACACCTTGACTTGTGATATGGGGGATCTCCTCGCTTCTGCCTCTGTGTTGGACTTGCATCCATGTTTATTTTGTGTCTCAGCTCTGAGTTGACAACAAAACTTGCCTTTGGTGAGTTGGATTTTATGCCTTTATCACTCTAGTCGGTTGCCCCGATGTGTGGTTTAGATTTGCGAAAGTACCCCTAGTTGCTTGAGTTGTGTTGGCTAAAACCTAAAGCAAAATTGTACTATGCATGGAAATTATTGTTATATCTTGTACAACCCAATGAAAATGAAATGAAAATGCAACCCGGATGTAAGCTGTGATTAGTTGTGCTTATCAGCACATGTGAAATCCCAGAGGGGTCATATTAGGACTAAAAATCAATGGATAAATGTATGCTAAATCTAAAGATTGCTAGCCATGAAATGTAATGAAATGAAAGGTCCTAAAAAGCAGTGGCTAAATATATGCAAAATCTAAAGACTGTTGGCCTTATGTGAAACTTTCCTCATTGATCCTATGGGTTATGATATGATATGGAGCAAGGGACAGCTAATTCTAACTGTCCCCTAGAACCTCAAGTTACGGTTAGCCGGGCACCTAGTTCACGGCGGTTCTAGTAGTAGATAGTTTTTGCCAAGGTTGAATAAGCACTTCTCTGAACAACTTATCCATTTGTGAGACACCGCTATTCTTTGTGTACTCCTTGTCCAACACATGCTTAAGTGTGTAACACCATGTCCTTCATCCAAAGTATCATAGTTTCAAGTCAATCAAGTCATCCCTTTCAACCTAGCCTTGTGTCTTTAGCCTTCACCCTTTGCTAGCAATTTGATCATGTTTACAAACAAGTATATTCTTGAGATTCTGCTTGGAAGTAAATTCTTTAACTAACCATTATTATTTATTAACTGCCAGTGAAATGATGCTTAATACATTAGAGTCTCGCTATGAAAATGATTTAGAGAGCATGTCTTAACTATTTTCACTTGCAACAACTTGGCTTCTTCAGCTAGGGTCATTTTTTAACAGTTTGACCGGTCAAACCTAGTTTGACCAAGGTCAACCTTGGGATCCATGATGAGACGGACCATTTGTATTTTATGATGTTGATCTATGGTCCTTATATACCTTATGATGATTCCATATGATAGGTGCAGGCTTCAGATGATGATTGATGCCATTTTTCATGATTATTATTATTTCCAGATCATCAGATTTATTACTTGTCCGAGTATGGTGGACCTTACAAATGATCCTACAGGTTATCAGGAGGTGTATGAGTACTCATCCCTAGTGGATTTAAGCCTTCTGGATTCATTGAGACACTTATCTTTCAATTTCAGGCACTCCCAGGCAGGTTATGAGCAGTTTTCCACCTATTGACCACTTTGGCCATGCTAATGTGGCCTGTCCAACTTGATCAGTGGAGGCCAGTCATTGCCTAGGGCGCTACAGGGGAAGGGGGTGGTCCAGCCACTTGTTATTACCATATTACCCCCCTTCCGGACATGATGGCATAGTTATATTGACAACGTAGGCACCAGACAATCAGGTATGCGCAATTTCAGGGTTTTTTCAGGAGGATAAAAAATGGAATAAAAAGGTCACAAAGGAATTCGATTTGGGCAATTGAGGCAAGGCTTTGGCATGATGTCTGCTTTGAGGTCATCTATGGTGTATCCCACTCCTTCTAGATCAGTTTGCAGTAGTCAGTGGGGTCCACACAGTCAGCAGGATGTCTTTTGATGTATTCTTCTCTCAGATTTGGGGGGACAGGATTTGATCATTTGTGTATTTGGACATGCCATTGAGTCTCAGGTTATATTAGTGTGCCATGGGGTGATGCTAGTGAAGGGGAATAATACCTCCTAGCCCCACCATGTGCTCCTAATCACTTGTCCTAGCCATCTTATGTGGCAAACACATGTATTAGCCTCCCTTAGTCATGATGTCATCCCCCCTAGGGTCTTTTTAGCCATGACATCATCCCTTTAGTAAGTGATCCATGTCTTATATTATATTGGCTCATCTTAGCCATTGATTAGATTGTTGTATTTTTTGATCTCAACCACTCATTCATAAAGTGGTTAGGGTTTTGGTCTCTCTCCTATTTAAGGAAGAGACCCCCCTATTGTAAAGGCATCTAGAGATTTTTGGCTCTTGGCTATTGGAATCAAATTCTATCTTTTGGAGCAATGCTTGGATCTTGAAGTGGATGTTTGGTTGTGATGATTGTAAGTGCCTTTTCCATTGCACTGGAGGATATCTTGTAGCTATCTTGCATCTTTTGCCATTTTTTTATTTACAGGTGAAGAAGACGTCTTGGGAGGAATGCGCATTGGTGGGGAGGCTTTCCCTACAACTTTCTTTCAAATTGTGGATCAAACAGGGAGTGGTTTTGTCTTTGTACCAATCATTCTTTGTCATCTATTTCTAGCTTGAATATACCCTTGTCTTGTTTGATTGATTGAGCTTTGTCTCCTTGGTTTTCACAGGTACAGAGGGACACACGTGTGGGCTTGGACAAATTGTTTTGGAAAGAGGGCTTCAAAATTTTCCATTTCATCTTTGGGAAAGTTATCCTCATCACAATCGACATTCATCTCATTATCCAGATATGCTTGAAAGGTTAGTATTTTTTCTCCTTGGCTTATCCATTATTTCTAGATCTCAAAACCCTAAACTTCAAAACCCTTGTATTTTTTATTTTTCAGATCTATGGAGATCTAGCAACATTTTGGGCTTAATAATTAAAACCCACCTCTACATTAGTCATAACATTCCCGATCTATAATTTGGTGGACATCCGACTCCATTTTCCCCTTCATCTAAGGCACTAGTCCTCCTTGAGGCAAGTCACACTCCTTGGGTAGATGGTCTTTTGCTAGATTCCACATGTGGGTATTGCCAATTCTTCATTGATCCATTAGATCCACTCATTTGCAAACCCCCTAATGCATCTCTTCTTTAAGTTTTACCTTGTGGGCCCCATTTGGACCAATTTCCTTATTTTAAAGGTGGGCTCCACTTGGATCTATTATTTGGGCACTGGATCTATCTAGATCTGTCATCTTAACCCCATAGGTGGCCTTCAGCTCTCCTTGGTTGAATATTTATCTTGCCTTAAGCCTCTTCAACTAATCCCTAACTCATTGGGCCCACCTATCCATCCTAGATCTAGATCTAATCTTGATCTTCCTTTGTATCATCATCACATATCCCTAGGAGGTCTTGATTTGATTCGCTAGCCTTCATTGGCTAAGCTAGGGTCTCCCCCTTGGTCTTGCTTAGGCTTGATCTAAAGTGAAGAGTGCCTCAGTTAACATGACACCCATCTTGCATTGGGAACCGTGACATTTCTTGGGTCACCTCTTTAGTTGTCTACACCTCTACCGTCCTGGATAGGATACCTTTAGAGACAACTACAAGTTGTGTGATAACATATACATAATGGATCGATGTCAAAAAGATAGTAGCCATGAACATATACACAGTGGATCTATGTCTTATTATATATCAAGAGAAGAATTGAAATGAGTACGAACTGACTCTCCATGCCTTACCAATGTGAGATAGTGAATGGTATAGTCTTGCGCAACTCGGACAATAGAAAAATGAGGAAGTGCTACGATTGGCCCAAGGTCTTCCATCCAAATCATTGAAAGTTACGAGTCTTGACCATCTGAATAGATGATCTAGAGTTAAACATGGAGGACATTGTTTGATTATCGGTCGTTGATGTAAACCATTAACAAACATGAGACAACCCACCGATAATGATAACGGGTGCCAAGGTACCTAGTACATTCTACCAAGTGCGAATAAAGGTCTTGGATTCGAACACTTGTAGAATCTTTCAAGCAGGAGACACTGATGTATTCCCACTACTATTGGTTGAGGAAAATTTCCACTAATGACTGCAAGCCCCAAGGTACTAACTAGTCTCTAAATCTAATTCCTAGAGCAAGATCTATTGAAGTCATTGGGAAGATATCTATTGGAAGGGAATCCTCTATCAACCAACATGAGGAAGTATTAGGAATTGATTTGACTTGGAAAGGACTTGGAAAAAGGTTTTGTAGGATGGACCACCAAGTATGTCTCTCGCATGCACCAGATGTGAACAATGCATGAAAGAAACTCTCCGAGAAATAACCGATAAGGAAAGTCACTGGCAGAGGCGAGGACTTCCACCAATGAGGAAAATGGAATCTACGGTACAACACAAATCCCCAAAATGTGAATAAATGTCTTGATGTTGAACATTCGAGAAACTACTAACTTAGCGACCAATGATGAAATATCACTTGCTGAGTACAAGGTAACCTAGCATTGACATAAATAGGCTGAAGGTGCTACTACTCTGAAAATATTAGAGCATTTAGTCATCATCGAGAAGACATGACCCACTAGTGAGAAGTCAATGGGGACATTGCACACTAGAAAAAGTACAACATTATTTATGATGATACATACTGAGAACAACTTGACACCAAGGAATGTCGACATGCAAAGTCAAGGCAACTGAGAAATGGACAACATAGGCTAGGACAACCCTTAAACATTGAGCATGACACAATAGTGACTTGGGTAGCACTTGACACAAAGGAAACATTAATATAAATCTATAATGCAAGATACATTAACAGATTCTCCATAGTGATTGGAAGAGTAACCAACTAGAGGAGTATAAACTCTAGGATCATGGTTCAATTCCTAAGGCTGTACTAAAACCCATTTTTTCGAGTAGACTCAAGACTAGTTCTTTGTTGAAGGATGACATGACTTGCTACTAATATTTAATAGATATATAAGATGTACCCCCCTCTGTTTTTTTAATATTTGATTTTTTTGTCTTTTTCATATTATAAATATTGAAAAAGAATAAAAGAATGCTATAGTACAGTGGAAGAAACGAGTGTCACAAGGCATGCAACTATGTTACAAGCGCATGGAATAGACCTATTATCACACCATAGTAGCTGGGATACTATTCTTGCTGAGCAGGTATTTGTACATTTCATAGCTTTGTTTTACAGAGATCGACTATGATGAGCTTGTTATTTGTGATCACTCATGGATCGGAGCAATATATTGTATCAAACTTTTGTTAGAACTTGTGCCAAGGTTGCCAAGGCTGAGCCTTGAGAGTTTAGATTTGATGACCGATGTGACCTTTTGTTCCATACAGTTTTAGTTCAGTGCCTAGTGATTATATTGCAGCAGTGTTTCAGATGTTTATTGATGATTATTATGATGTGATGTGACCTATGGACTTCTGATTATTGGCTTTTGATTATTATCTTGTTGTTTTAGTCATCCTCATAGCATTGACTTGGTATATGATTCATGATGTGGCAATACTATGAGCATAGATATGGCCTTTGCTGACATCCTTGTCTGCTAGCTTAGGCACCATTTTCACTTGACTCCATCCATCCATAACCTTCCTTACTTGGCTTTCACCTTTGACTTGCCTTCTTGATTTCTTGATACTGAGGACTTCCCCATTTCTACCTCTATGTTGGACCGCATCCATGTTTGTTTTGTGTCTCGGCTCTGAGTTGGTGACAGAACTTGCCTTTGGTGAGTTGGATTGTATGCCTAAATCATTCTAGTCGGTTGTCTCGATGTTTGGCACTGTGCAGAACTCCCCCTAGTCACTTGAGATGTTGTTGGCTAAAATTGAAAGCTCGTGTACTACCTATATTGGAAATGTTTATATATACGTCCATGGAAACTGTAAACTCTAGAATGTGTTTTTAAACACACATGAGTAGAGGGCAAGAGCAATGACTGCTAAAATGTTCGGGTACACAGGGTACTACCAAAGGATCGAACACCAAGAGCAACCACTTCACACAAACAGATCACAGATCAACACACCGATGTTTTGACGTGGTTTAAACCCTTTTGAGTGAAACACTCCACGGCCCCATCCAAATAGCTTCTACAGGACAATTTATTATGCAAAGAAAGAAAGTTACAAATGAGCTTCTCATAATCGATCAACTAAACAATGACCCTCCATGTTCTTTAAATAGAGATCATGGACCAATCGGGTGTTAAGCCACGGATCAAGGTTAGGTTTTATCTAAGAGAAGTTGAGCCGTCGGATCACTCTATGTCGGGATCATATCGTGACCGTCGGATTAAGTATTTACAAATGCATACTAATGCATAGTAAAGAAACACACTATCCCTAATGGATATATTACACAAGTTGATCTTAACTAACTCCTAAGTGTCTAAATATCCTAACATCCCCCCTTAAGAACAACTTGGGATAGGATTGAAGGATTTACAAAAAGTGACACTATTAGGAGAAGGAAGGAGGCATTAGAGCCTATCCCCCCTTAATGACAAGTTCCTGAACTCCTAACATAGATCGAAGTTTAGAAAACTTCGCTTCTGTAAGAGACTTGGTGAAGATGTCTGCAACTTGATCATCTGTAGGGCAAAAGAGCACTTCAAGAACATGATCATGAACAAGATTTCTGATGAAGTGCATATGTAGCTCAATGTGTTTGCTGCGTTGATGTAGAACTGGATCTTTGGCAAGCTTGATGGCACTTTGATTGTCGCACCAAAGTGGAGTAGGCTACTGCTGCTCGAATCCAAACTCTGAAAGGATCTGTCGAAGCCATAAAGCATCCTGATTGGCATTAACTACTGCTCGATATTCTGCCTCTGCTAAAGAAAGAGTAAGAGCTTGTTGTTTCTTACAAGCCCAAGTAATAGGTCCAGATCCCAGACTGAAAACATAACCTGCAGTAGACTTTCGATCATTAGGATCGCCGGCCCAATCTGAATCAGTGAAACCAACCAACAAATGTTTCCCCCCTGTACTGTAATGAATCCCAAACTAAACTGTACCTCGAATATATTGAAGTATTCTTTTAGCTGCTTTCCAATGACCCTCATGAGGTGTCTGCATATAACGGGCAACACGACCAACATCAAAGGAAAGGTCAGGATGGGAATGAGTCAAGTATAAGAGACTACCAACAAGCTGACGATACAAGGTGGCATTGACTTCAGGTGAAGTACAAGTGGCAGAAAGTTTGACTCCAGACTGGAAGGGAGAAGGGGCTGGTGTACAATCTTCCATGTGAAAGAGACGAAGAAGGTCACAAGCATACTTAGATTGAGAAAGAAAGATTCCTTCTTTGGTTTGCAGGACTTGGAGACCAAGAAAATAATGCAAATTTCCTAAGTTTGACATTTCAAAATTTTGTTTAAGACTGGATTTCACATGGGTTAGAAGCTTAGGGTCACTACCAGTAAGAATAAGGTCATCAACATATAGAACAAGTATGATGAGATGGTTTCCTACTTTCTTGGTATAAACATTGGGGTCATCTAGAAAAACCAGTGTCAAGGAGAAAGTTATCCATTTTGGCATACCAAGCTCTAGGAGCTTGCTTAAGGCCATATAAGGATTTCTTAAGGCGGCATACAAGGCTAGAGTTATTCTGAACATAGCCAGGAGGTTGTTCCATGTAAATTTCCTCCTGTAAATCACCATGTAAGAAGGCAAACTTGACATCCATTTGATGGACTTCCCAATTGTGTAAGGCTGCAAGGGAAAGAACAAGGCAGATGGAGTTCATTTTTGCGACGGGAGAAAAGGTTTCATTGTAGTCAATCCCTTCAACTTGGGAAAAACCTTTAGCAACTAACCTTGCCTTAAGTCTTTCAACACTTCCATCTGATGCATACTTAGTTCTGTAGACCCATTTACATCTGACAAGTTTTCTTCCTTTTGGAAGAGGTACAAGATCCCAAGTATCGTTTGCCATTAAGGAACGATATTCTTCATCCATGGCTGCATCCCAATCTGGATTCCCTGAAGCTTCTGCAAAAGTTTCTAGATCATGATTCTCGGAAACTTGAGCCAAAAGAGAAGAGGCTCGCTGAAACTGAGAACATGTTCGACGTTGATCTCTAGGATCACCGGCAAGATAACCAGCTGCTTCACATGTTGAACGGACCCATCGAGGAAGCACTTGTGCTGGTGCAATTGGAGGAACATGAGCAGGCGGAGGTGGATTTTCATACTCACTGTCATCATCAGAAACTGGAGTTGGAAACCTGTCAAGGAAGTTGGAAGAAGAAGAAGAAGGCACAAACACCGAATTAGGCTCGCAGGCCAAAGATGACACAATCGCCGAGTTAGGCTCGCAGGACAAGAGATTTTCATCAAATTTAACATCTCTTCTAATGATTATATCATGAGAATGTGGTTGAACAAGTCTATAACCTTTTATATCTTCAGAATATCCAAAAAAAATGCACTTTTCACTTTTAGGCTGCAATGCTTTCCGTTTTTCATCCAGAATGTGAGCCCATGCTTCCCTACCAAACACACGGAAGTGACTTACATCAGGTTTAGTTTTACTCCATGCTTCTTCCAGTGTTATACCTTGTAATGCTTTAGTGGGGGTGCGATTAACTATGTAATTTGCTCAATTAATGGCTTCAGCCCAAAATTGAAGACTTAGTCCCTTAGATTGGATCATACAATTAGCCATTTCTTTTAAAGTGCGGTTCTTCCACTCAGCTACACCATTTTGTTGTTGTGTATATGGAATAGTGTACTGTTGTTGGATGCCTTGTTCAGTGCAGAAAGTAGTGAACTTATTGTTAACATATTCTCCTCCATTGTCAGATCTTAACTTAATAATTTGATGACCAGATTGTTTTTCCACAAGGGCCTTATAGGCCAAGAACATGTTAAATACTTCACTCTTAAGTTTTAGGAAATAAACCCAAGTGCGTCTGGTGTAATCATCAATGAAAGTTAAGAAATATTTGAAACCATAAAAGGAAGCAGATGGAAGAGGACCACACAAGTCACTATGCACAAGCTCCAAGGGAACCGAGGCGTGCCAAGAGGCACATTTGTCAAAACTGTCCCGATGATGTTTTTCGAGTACACAACCGAAGCAAACACCATCCCTGCAAGATACCATCGGAAGACCTGTCACCATATTTTCTTTACATAGTTGTTGCAATGAGTGATAATTTAAGTGACCAAATCACTCATGTCAAAGTTTGCTCAAGTTATCACTATGAGCAAACAGCCATTAATTTACATTGATGACCCAAAGTTGTTAAACTTGTACAACCTGGTAATATCATCAACAATTCTGGTAGCTAGGACCTATTGAGGATCTTTTAAATCCTTGATTACAACTTGGTGAGGTGTAAAGGTCACAGTTTTACCTTCACCAGAATGAGTGATCTGATAGACTGATAACAAATTGTAGGAAATTCTTGGAACACATAGTACATCACTAAAATGACCATTATCTACTGAAACTGTTCCAGCTCCTACAACACTTAGAGATCTATCATCACCAACAAATATTTGTTTGGTGTTACATTCATGCATAGTAAAAAAGATGGCTTAATCCTTAGCCATATGATAAGATGCTCCAGAATCAATGAGCCATTCATTTGAAGTAGAAGAAGAAGATGCATTATAAGAATAACTAGAAGCACAAAGTGCATGTCCATGAGAGGTAGATTCTGAAGACGAATCTAGGCTAACATGGTGCTTCTTCATTGCTGCTTCCAAGGTTGCCATCTTCTTGAAACACTTAGATTCATCATGATTATCTTTCCCGCAATAGTTGCAATGGCGCTCAGTCTTCTTTCCTTTTGGCTTGGATCCTTTGTCATTTTTTAAAGAAGGAGATGACTAAGAGGGTTTGGGACCCTTGTTTGACTTATTATTGCAAAAATTTTGTTTCTTGGGAGGCTTGGACTTTTCTTTCTATTTGGGACAATAAGGCTTTCCTAGCTGTATTTGCATTGTGGATTATTCCAAGATGAATGAGTTTATCTTGTTCTCTAATCAAGGAATCACAAAATGACTCAAGACTAGGCTCTTGATAGCTAGCTGCATTCAAGGATGCTTTCATGGAGTAAAATGTAGATACAAAAACAGAATATGCAGGTCCAAGTTTGGAAAGAATATGATAAATGCATTGTTTGTCTTTCCTCTGAATCACATTCTGCACATAAGAGTTTAAGAGTTTTGTCCTTAGATAAATAATCTTGAATGCATGAAAAGTCACTTGGATTTAAAGAAATCAACTCATTTTTGAGTTGGTGACCTCGAATTTCATTGTGTTTATCAAACACAGATTCCAACTTGTCCCAAACAGCATTAGGTTCATCAATTCCAGATATGTGAAATTGCAAATTAGTAGAGATTGACATCCCAATCAATCCACGAGCTTCATCACATCTATTTGCCCATTTTATTTTCTTATCATCATCAGTGGGTTCTTTTTCTTTCCCTGTTGTAATTCTGAAAAGTCCTCTACTTCGTAGAACATCCTCCATACGAGATTTCCATGAGAAATAGTTGGAACTGTTAAGTAGAATATCACAAGGGGCGTCCATATTTGTAAATTAATGACTGTAAAAGAAGAAACCAATAGCCTGGATGTGAAGAGCTCGAAAAAATAGGCTATTTAAAAAAAAACGGCTCTGAAAACTGACTCTGTATGATGAAGTCATGCTTGAACAAAGAAACGGTTGAAGATGTCCCCAATAGTGACGTGACAGCTAGAGAATATCCAGCAAAAAAAAGAACCCCCCTTTTCCCAAGATGAACCTTTTGACAATCACTTTACAAGAAAGTTGCTTTAAGTAAACCACTTTTGTAAAATAAGTGATTTCACTTTTACAATGATATTACTTCTAAATAGTGCAACAATAAACAAAACTTAAGTGACTCACTTGTATTTTTATTTTTTATTATTTAAGTGAGATGCACTTTTACAATAAAATAACTTGAAAATAGAAATTGCATGCACTTTTTCTTTTAAAAGTAACTTCCTAAGACTTGAACTCAAGACCTATTAAGGAATAAAGCAACTTTGAACCAAGTGAGCTAGATTAAAAGGTATGTAAAATATGGGAGTGAGGAAGGGGGCCTTTTTTTTTTTTTTTTTTACTCTTCTTGCTTGGTTTGCGTGCTTGCCCTTTTTCCTGCAAAACACACCACAAATCGAAACAAAAAAAAATTCCACACTTGTGGAGTTAGATCTTGTTAGCTTGCCCAGAAAGTCTACGTTTTCTCTCTGTTTCTGATTTGCCGAGATCACGCAAGGTGCATGGCAAAGAGCATACGCAGCCGAGAAAAACCCTTTCCCTTTCTGTTTCTGATTTGCCGAGATCGCTCAAGGTGCACGGCAAAGAGCATACGCAGACAGGAAAGCAACAATCTGAACCCAAAAAAAATCTAACAGTAAAAAATGATGAAATATGATATTTTTTCCTTTTAAAAACAGAAAATAAAAAATGCGTCACTGTAACATTATACCTTTAGATCTGATGAAATACGCATTTCTGGAGCAACCGAGAACTGTTTTCGATCAAGCAAAAACTATTTTCCAATGGAAACGATGCTCCGAACGCAATGGACCTCCCACATCCCAGAAATGCACAAAAATATCATAATTAGAAACCCTTTCAAGTTTCAGCAATAGCAGTTCAAGATCTAGATCATAACCGGAAGCGGCACTTCATAAAAGCTCTGTTACCATGATTAGTAGTACGGTTGCTGTTACACCAAAACTCGCAAGTTATTTGGTAAACTCACCACCGCCAGATTTCAAGGATCCACGAGAGGCAATTAGTCCCTTGTCACGATACACCAGGGAGTGCTGACTACTTGCAATTTTGTGTAACAATTTCCCCCCCTTAGCGCGAGCCGAGTGTGTATCGAACTCGTGACCTCTAGCTCTGATACCATGTTCGGGTACACAGGGTACTACCAAAGGACCGAACACCAAGAGCAACCACTTCACACAAATAGATCACAGATCAACACACCGATGTTTTGACGTGGTTTAAACCCTCTTAAGGGAAACACTCCATGGCCCCAGCCAAATAGCTTCTACGGGACAATTTATTATGCAAAGAAAGAAAGTTACAAATGAGCTTCTCATAATCGATCAACTAAACAATGAACCTCCATGCTCTTTAAATAGAGATCATGGACCAATCGGGTGTGAAGACACGGATCAAGGTTAGGTTTGATCTAAGAGAAGTTGAGTCGTCGGATCACTCTATGTCGGGATCATATCGTGACCGTCGGATTAAATATTTACAAATGCATACTAAAGAAACACACTATCCCTAACGGATATATTACACAAGTTGATCTTAACTAACTCCTAAGTGTCTAAATATCCTAACATGTTCGGGTACACAGGGTACTACCAAAGGACCGAACACCAAGAGCAACCACTTCACACAAACAGATCACAGATCAACACACCGATGTTTTGACGTGGTTTAAACCCTCTTGAGGGAAACACTCCACGGCCCCGGCCAAATAGCTTCTACGGGACAATTTATTATGCAAAGAAAGAAAGTTACAAATGAGCTTCTCATAATCGATCAACTAAAAAATGACCCTCCATGCTCTTTAAATAGAGATCATGGACCAATCGAGTGCTAAGCCACGGATCAAGGTTAGGTTTGATCTAAGAGAAGTTGAGTCGTCGGATCACTCTATGTCGGGATCATATCGTGACCGTCGGATTAAGTATTTACAAATACTGTTAGGATATTTAGACACTTAGGAGTTAGTTAAGATCAACTTGTGTAATATATCCATTAGGGATAGTGTGTTTCTTTAGTATGCATTAGTATGCATTTGTAAATACTTAATCCGACGATCACGATATGATCCCGACATAGAGTGATCCGACGACTCAACTTCTCTTAGATCAAACCTAACCTTGATCCGTGGCTTAGCACTCGATTGGTCCATGATCTCTATTTAAAGAGCATGGATGGTCATTTTTTAGTTGATCGATTATGAGAAGCTCATTTGTAACTTTCTTTCTTTGCATAATAAATTGTCCCGTAGAAGCTATTTGGCCGGGGTCGTGGAGTGTTTCCCTCAAGAGGGTTTAAACCACATCAAAACATCAGTGTGTTGATCTGTGATCTGTTTGTGTGAAGTGGTTGCTCTTGGTGTTCGGTCCTTTGGTAGTACCCTGTGTACCCGAACATGGTATCAGAGCTTTTATGAAGTACCGCTTCCGGTTATGATCTAGATCTTGAACTGTTGTTGCCGAAACTCGAAAGGGTTTCTAGTTCTGGTATTTCTGTGCATTTATAGGATGTGGGAGGTGTTCCATTGCGTCTGGAGCGTGTTTCCATTGGAAAATAGTTTTTGTTTGATCGAAAACGGTTCTCGGTTGCTCTAGAAACGTGTATTTCATCAGATCTAAAGGTATAATGTTATAGTGACGCATTTTTTATTTTCTATTTTTAAAAGGAAAAAATTTCATATTTCATCATTTTTTACTGTTAGATTTTTTTTGGGTTCGGATTGTTGCTTTCCCGTCTGCGTATGCTCTTTGCCGTGCACCTTTAGCGATCTTGGCAAATCAGAAACAGAAAGGGAAAGGGTTTTTCTCGGCTGCGTATGCTCTTTGCCGTGCACCTTGCACGATCTTGGCAAATCAGAAACATAGAGAAAACGTAGACTTTCCGGGCAAGCTAACAAGATCTAACTCCACAAGTGTGGAAAAGTTTTTTTGTTTCGATTTGTGGTGTGTTTTGCAAGAAAAATGGCAAACACGCAAATGGAGCAAGAAGAGTAAAAAAAAAGAGCCCCCTTTCTCATTCCCATATTTTACATACATCTTAATCTAGCTCACTTGGTTCAAAGTTGTTTTATTCCTTAATAGGTCTTGAGTTCAAGTCTTAAGAAGTTACTTTTAAAAGAAAAAGTGCATGCAATTTCTATTTTCAAGTTATTTTATTGTAAAAGTGCATCTCACTTAAATAATAAAAAATAAAAATACAAGTGAGTCACTTAAGTTTTGTTTATTGTTGCACTATTTAAAAGTAATATCATTGTAAAAGTGAAATCACTTATTTTACAAAAGTGGTTCACTTAAAGCAACTTTCTTGTAAAGTGATTGTCAAAAGGTTCATTAGGAAGAGGGGGGTTCTTTTTTTTGTTGGACATTCTCTAGCTGCCACGTCACCATTGGGGACATCTTCAACAGTTTCTTTGTTCAAGCATAACTTCATCATACAGAGTCAGTTTTCAGTGCCGTTTTTTTTAAACCGCTTTTTTTTTCGAGCTCTTCGCATCCAGGCTATTGGTTTCTGCTTTTACAGCCATTAATTTACAAATATGGCCACCCCTTGTGATATTCTACTTAACAGTTCCAACTATTTCTCATGAAAATCTCGTATGGAGGATGTTCTACGAAGTAGGGGACTTTTCAAAATTACAACAGGGAAAGAAAAAGAACCCACTGATGATGATAAGAAAATAAAATGGGCAAATAGATGTGATGAAGCTCATGGATTGATTGGGATGTCAATCTTTACTGATTTGCGCTTCCACATATCTGGAATTGATGAACCTAATGCTGCTTGGGACAAGTTGGAATCTGTGTTTGGTAAACACAATGAAATTCGAGGTCACCAACTCGAAAATGAGTTGATTTCTTTAAATCCAAGTGACTTTTCATGCATTTAAGATTATTTATCTAAGTACAAAACTCTTAAACACTTATGTGCAGAATGTAAGATTCAGAGGGAAGACAAGCAATGCATTTATGATATTCTTTCCAAACTTGGACCTGCATATTCTGTTTTTGTATCTACATTTTACTCCATGAAAGCATCATTGAATGCAGCTAGCTATTAAGAGCCTAGTCTTGAGTCCTTTTGTGATTCCTTGATTAGAGAACAAGATAAACTCATTCATCTTGGAATAATCAACAATGCAGATACATCTGATAAAGGCTTATTGTCCCAACAGAAAGAAAAGTCCAAGCCTCCCAAGAAACAAAATTTTCGCAATAATAAGTCAAACAAGGGTCCCAAACCCTCTCAGTCAGCTCCTTTAAAAAATGACAAAGGATCCAAGCCAAAAGGAAAAAAGAATGAGCGCCATTGCAACTATTGCGGGAAAGATAATCATGATGAATCTAAATGTTTCAAGAAGATGGCAGTCTTGGAAGCAGCAATGAAGAAGCACCGCATCAGCCTAGATTCGTCTTCAGAATATGCCTCTCATGGACATGCGCTTTGTGCTTCTGGTTATTCTTATAATGCATCTTCTTCTTCTACTTCAAATGAATGGATCATTGATTATGGAGCATCTTATCATATGGCTAAGGATCAAGCCATCTTTTCTACTATGCATGAATGTAACACCAAACAAATATTTGTTGGTGATGATAGATCTCTAAGTGTTGTAGGAGCTGGAACAGTTCCAGTAGATAATGGTCATTTTAGTGATGTACTATGTGTTCCAAGAATTTCCTGCAATTTGTTATCAGTCTATCAGATAACTCATTTTGGTGAAGGTAAAACTATGACCTTTACACCTCACCAAGTTGTAATCAAGGATTTTAAAGATCCTCAACAGGTCCTAGCTACCAGAATTATTGATGATAATACCAGGTTGTACAAGTTTAACAACTTTGGGTCATCAATGTAAATTAATGGCTGTTTGCTCATAGTGATAACTTGAGCAAACTTTGGCATGAGCAATTTGGTCACTTAAATTATCGCTCATTGCAACAATTATGTAAAGAAAATATGGTGACAGGTCTTCCGATGGTATCTTGCAGGGATGGTGTTTGCTCCGGTTGTGTACTCAGAAAACATCATCGGGACAGTTTTGACAAACGTGCCTCTTGGCACGCCTTGTTTCCCTTGGAGCTTGTGCATAGTGACTTGTGTGGTCCTCTTCCATCTGCTTCCTTTTCTGGTTTCAAATATTTCTTAACTTTCATTGATGATTACACCAGACGCACTTGGGTTTATTTCCTAAAACTTAAGAGTGAAGTATTTAATATGTTCTTGGCCTACAAGGCCCTTGTGGAAAAACAATCTGGTCATCAAATTATTAAGTTAAGATCTGACAATGGAGGAGAATATATTAACAATAATTTCACTACTTTCTGCACTGAACAAGGCATCCAACAACAACACACTGTTCCATATACACCACAACAAAATGGTGTAGCTGAGCGGAAGAACCGCATTTTAAAAGAAATGACTAATTGTATGATCCAATCTAAGGGACTAAGTCTTCAATTTTGGGCTGAAGCCATTAATTATGCAAATTACATAGTTCGCACCCCCACTAAAGCATTACAAGGTATAACATCGGAAGAAGCATGGAGTAAAACTAAACCTGATGTAAGTTACTTCCGTGTGTTTGGTAGTGAAGCATGGGCTCACATTCCGGATGAAAAACAGAAAGCATTGCAGCCTAAAAGTGAAAAGTGCATATTTGTTGGATATTCTGAAGATGTAAAAGGTTATAGACTTGTTCAACCACATTCTCATGATATAATCATTAGAAGAGATGTTAAATTTGATGAAAATCTCTTGGCTTGCGAGCCTAACTCGGCGATTGTGCCATCTTTGGCCTGCGAGCCTGATTCGGCGTTTGTGCCTTCTTCTTCTTCTTCTAACTTCCTTGACAGTTTTCCAACTCCAGTTTCTGATGATGACAGTGAGGATGAAAATCCACCTCCGCCTGCTCATGTTCCTCCAGTTGCAC
Organism: Larix kaempferi; assembly: GCA_027924585.1. NCBI lineage: Eukaryota > Viridiplantae > Streptophyta > Pinopsida > Pinales > Pinaceae > Larix > Larix kaempferi. Next base: position 25,648,089 of record BSBM01000073.1, on the reverse strand, counting down.
CAGCACAAGTGCTTCCTTGATGGGTCCATTCAACATGTGAAGAAGTTGGTGATCTTGCCGGTGATCCTAGAGATCAACATCGAACACGTTCTCAGTTTCAACGAGCCTCTTCTCTTTTGGCTCAAGTTTCCGAGAATCATGATCCAGAAACTTTTGTAGAAGCTTCAGGGAATCCAGATTGGGATGCAGCCATGGATGAAGAATATCGTTCCTTAATGGTGAACGATTCTTGGGATCTTGTACCACTTCCAAAAGGAAGAAAACTTATCAGATGTAAATGGGTCTACAGAGCTGATTATGCATCAGATGGAAGTGTTGAAAGACTTAAGGCAAGGTTATTTGCCAAAGGTTTTTCCCAAGTTGAAGGGATTGACTACAATGAAACCTTTGCTCCCGTCACAAAAATGAACTCCATCCGCCTTGTTCTTTGCCTTGCAGCCTTACACAACTGAGAAGTCCATCAAATGGATGTCAAGTCTGCCTTCTTACATGGTGATTTACAGGAGGAAATTTACATGGAACAACCTCCTGGCTATGTTCATAATAACTCTAGCCTTGTCTGCCGCCTTAAGAAATCCTTATATGGCCTTAAGCAAGCTCCTAGAGCTTGGTATGCCAAAATGGATAACTTTCTCCTTGACACTGGTTTTTCTAGATGTCATTTTGACTCCAATGTCTATACCAAGAAAGTAGGAAACCATCTCATCATACTTGTTCTATATGTTGATGACCTTATTCTTACTGGTAGTGACCCTAAGCTTATAACCCATGTGAAATCCAGTCTTAAACAAAATTTTGAAATGTCAGACTTAGGACATTTGCATTATTTTCTTGTGTCCAAGTCCTGAAAACCAAAGAAGGAATCTTTCTTTCTCAGTCTAAGTATGTTTGTGACCATCTTCATCGCTTTCACATGGAAGATTGTACACCAGCCCCTTCTCCCTTCCAGTCTGGAGTCAAACTTTCTGCTACTTGTACTTCACCTGAAGTCAATGCCACCTTGTATCGTCGGCTTGTTGGTAGTCTCTTATACTTGACTCATTCCCATCCTGACCTTTCCTTTGCCGTTGGTCGTGTTGCCCATTATATGCAGACACCTCATGAAAGTCACTGGAAAGTAGCTAAAAGAATACTTCGATATATTCAAGGTACAATTCAGTTTGGGATTCATTACAGTACAGGGGAGAAACCTTTGTTGGTTGGTTTCACTGATTCAGATTGGGCCGACAATCCTGATGATCGAAAGTCTATTGCAGGTTATGTTTTCAGTCTGGGATCTGGACCTATTACTTGGGCTTGTAAGAAACAACAAGCTCTTACTCTTTCTTCAGTAGAGGCAGAATATCGAGCAGCAGTTAATGCCAGTCAGGATGCTTTATGGCTTCGACGGATCCTTTCAGAGTTTGGATTTGAACAGCAGCAGCCTATTCCACTTTGGTGCGACAATCAAAGTGCCATCAAGCTTGCGAAAGATCCAGTTCTACATCAACGCAGTAAACACATTGAGCTACATATGCACTTCATCAGAAATCTTGTTCATGATCGTGTTCTTGAAGTGCTCTTTTGCCCTACAGATGATCAAGCTGCAGACATCTTTACCAAGTCTCTTACAGAAGCGAAGTTTTCTAAACTTCGATCTATGTTAGGAGTTCAGGAACTTGTCATTAAGGGGGGATAGGCTCTAATGCCTCCTTCCTTCTCCTAATAGTGTCACTTTTTGTAAATCCTTCAATCATATCCCAAGTTGTTCTTAAGGGGGGATGTTAGGATATTTAGACACTTAGGAGTTAGTTAAGATCAACTTGTGTAATATATCCATTAGGGATAGTGTGTTTCTTTAGTATGCATTAATATGCATTTGTAAATACTTAATTCGATGGTTACGATATGATCCCGACATAGAGTGATCCGACGGCTCAACTTCTCTTAGATCAAACCTAACCTTGATCCGTGGCTTAACACTCGATTGGTCCATGATCTCTACTTAAAGAGCATGGAGGGTCATTGTTTAGTTGATCGATTATGAGAAGCTCATTTGTAACTTTCTTTCTTTGCATAATAAATTGTCCCGTAGAAGCTATTTGGCTGGGGCCATGGAGTGTTTCCCTTAAGAGGGTTTAAACCACGTCAAAACATCGGTGTGTTGATCTGTGATCTGTTTGTGTGAAGTGGTTGCTCTTGGTGTTCAGTCCTTTGGTAGTACCCTCTGAGTTGGTGACAGAACTTGCCTTTGGTGAGTTGGATTATATGCCTAAATCATTCTAGTCGATTGTCTCGATGTTTGGCACTGTGCAGAACTCCCCCTAGTCACTTGAGATGTTGTTGGCTAAAATTGAAAGCTCATGTACTACCTATATTGGAAATGTTTATATATACATCCATGGAAACTGTAAACTCTAGAATGTGTTTTTAAACACACGTGAGTAGAGGGAAAGAGCAATGAACTGCTAAAATACTCCTCGAAGAGTATAGAAAAGGTCTAAAAAAGCAAATGTTACTCAAAAGTTATACCTATTATTGCTGAACTTGTATATGTGAATATGCCCTGGATGCAAGCTGCGATTAGTTGTGCTTCTTAGCACGTGAAATCCCAGAGGGGTCATATAGGCAAAAAGGCCATGGAAATGAAATGAATGATCCTAATGAACCTAGATCAGCTTGATGTAGACATGATGCCTAAGTTGAATAAGCACTCTCTAAACAACTTATCCATTTTTGAGGCACACCCCTTCCCTTTGTTATTTTGTCCAACACAGAGTGTAGCTTCCCCTCTCCCCGTCCATAAGTGTCATTTAGTTGAGTTTGGTCAAGTCACCCATTTGCCTAGCCTTGTTCTTAGCCTTCATCCTTAGCTAGCAGTTAGGCCATGTTTAATGGGTGAGTCTGTCATTAAAGCTTTTGTGCAAGTAAAATATAAATAACATTGAAAAAATATATATGTATTAAATTCCATGGAATGATGTTTATAGTTTAAGTTAAGCTATGAGTATGATCTAAAGGAACATGTCTTAGTCTTTGTCATAATCTTGTCCTAACATAGTTTGACCATGGTCATTATTGGGATCCATGATGATGTGGACCATGTATGCTTATGGATGATGATTTATGGTCCCACATACTCTTGATGATGACTCCATATGGTGGACATATGCTTCAGATGATGGTTGATGCAGTTCAACAGTTTTATTATTATTTTCAGATCATCAGATTTTACACTGTCCGGATATGGTGGACCCTACTGTTGACCCCTCAGGTCAACCCATGGTGTATGAGTACACATTTTCAATAGCTTTGGGTCTTTTGGATCCATTGAGACACTTGTCTTTCAGTTCCAGGAACTTCTGACAGTGATAGATGCATTTTTCCACTTGTTGATCAATTTTGGGCATGTTGACCCAACCTGTCTAGCAGAGGCTTGGAGGCCAGTTGTTGCCTAGGGCGCTGTGTCTGAAAGGGGTGGTATAGCCACTTGATTTCCACATTAAACCCCCTTCCAGACACCCTGGTGCCATCAGTTTGACAGTGCAGGCACCCTGGGTGGCAGTTTGAGCAGTTTCAGGGTTTTTCGGGAAGATTGAAAATGGAATAAAAGGGTCATTGAGGAATTCGATTTGGGATACAGTATCTATTCTATGTCTCATTGTGGGCTACATGTTGTTTTTCTATAGGGAGGACGAATTGGTGAAGAGGAGGACGATTTGAAGGAGGCTATTGTTGAGGGGACTCACATATCTTCTCTTGGGTTGATCTTGGTGAAAGGGAGTATCATTATTGTATCTTTGTGACATAGTTGATGCTTTCTCTTACATATCTTCATCATTTTCATAATTTTCTTACTTGGCTTGTTTCACTTGATCTTATCTTGTAGGAGGAGGACGATTTGGCATCTTTGGAGGATGACATTTTGGTTTGGAGCACTAGATCTCACTCTTGAATATACAGATAGGGGAATGCTATCAATTTGCAAAGTGGCCACAAGCATTTGAGGTATGTTCTACAAGGTATGTACCTAGATCTACTCTTCTTCTTTATTGGTCATCAAACCCTTAAAATCAAAGCCCTCATTTTTCACTTTTTTCTAGATCTACTTGGATGTAGCTTGGGTTTGGGAATAATAAAAAGAACCCACCTCTATAGCATCCATGACAATTTGTATCTATAGTTTGGTGGCAATTGGCCTTCATTTGACACACTTTCCAAGGCACCTAGCCCTCCTTGAGGCAATTCGCACTCCTTGGGGAAGGTTAGTTGGGCTAGATCCTTGGTATGGGTAGGTGAGATCTCACTTGATTTGCACTTATCTACCTTGATAACCTATCCCTAGTGCTTCATCTTGTTGATTTTCTCCTTGTGGGCCCCATTCCTCAATTTGAGGGATTGAGCCCCACTTGGGTCACTTGGTGATGCATTTTGCATCTTAGATCTATGGAGATCTAGCTCATATTGGGGCATGCCATCCTAAACCCACCTTGATAATTGCCTAAACTACCCCGATCTACATTTTTGCATAATTTGGACTCCATTTTCCCCCTCATCTCAAGGCACTAGTCTCCCTTGGGCAATTCGCACTCCTTGGGTTAGTGGCATTTTCCTAGATCCCATATGTGGGTGTTGTCTATCTCATCTTAGATCCATAGATCTACCTCATCTCATCCACTTAGTGCCATCTCATCCCTAATCCAACCTTGTGGGCTCCATTTTGACCATTTTCCCTATTTTAAGGAGTGGGCCCCACTTGTGTCTTTTCATGGTACTAGATCTAATTAAATTGAACTTCAATAAGTGGCCTTAGTTATTCATTGGTTGAAACACTTGTCACATCCTAATCCTCTTCAACCACACTTAAACTCTTGGGTCCACTTAATCTAACTCACACATTGGTTTCTGTAACCTAACTTACACGTTTCCCTAGGAACCTTTGTGTTAGCTAATCTTCATTGATTGGTTAGGGTCTCCCCCTTGGTCTTGATTCTTCTTGATTTAAAGTGAATAGTGCCTTAGTTATCACGACTCCCAACTTGCACTGGGAACCATTTCATCTCTTGGGTCACCGCTTTAGTTGTCCGTCTCCTCTACTGTCCCGGATGGGATACCTTTAGGGACAACTACAAGTTGTGTGATAACAAGACCAGTGTTAAACAAAATGCAAATAAGATTCTAGGCGAGAGGTGGATACTTCTTAGTATGTTTCTTCCAAGGATACAATTCAAAATTAAAATGTAAGGGATGGAAGTGACGAGCAACATAATGAATGCAATGGTAGTATGAAAGTTGCATTGAAGCATTAGGCATAGTTGTGCAAGTAGTAGTGAGAAAAGGAAAATGCATAATGAACAAAAATGGGATCCTTGTAGGGAATGGATAGAAATAGATGAGAAAGAGAGGCATGTGTCTTATTCTCAAAGTCATGGTAAAACTAAAAAGGCTTCAAATCCTATGAGAAAAACTTAGCATGGGCACCAAAATGGAAATAGGGTGTTGACTACGGTGTTCCATGTTAGGTAGGCTCTTTTGTCGGACTGGTGCAAAATGTAGATAAAGATGGCTGGACACATTCACCCTAGTCTTTGTATCTTTTTCTTATTCTTCCTCTTTTTGTTCCTTTTAGATTGTTCATTACTAGTATCTAGACTTTCACCACATGAGGTAGAAGGAGGAGGAAAATATGTCACTGGTGAATAAGGCAAAGGGTTTTGATGCTCTTGACATATAGTGTCTGCTTGAGAAGCATCAAGAACATTCAAGACATTTGGATTGGAAAACAACCAAACCCGGAGCCCAAGGTTGAATTCAGGAAGATTCAAGGTGGCCATAAAGGGAGCACCAATATCTTCAACGAAAAGAAAAGCACAAGGATCCCCTTGCACAGGGGTCCCTTGGTTGGTCTCCTTAGGAACTTTAGCCATAATCTCCAATTCAAAATGGAAATCTCTATGACATTCTAATGGGTCAAATAATTCCAATCAACACACCTATAAAAAACTCTAAAATAGCCAAGCAAACCCACTCTCCCGGAAATCGAACTAGGGTGGGTAAGCCTGGAGTTCAAGCAATGAAGAGCTGAATAAGAGATTTCCAAAAGTTATCCTAGGTCGATTAGGGCCTAGGACTAACTAGCAAATGCAAGAGAGATAATTACAATAACCTTCATGTAATAATCACCCAAGGTGCAAGTACCTGTTATCACACAAACTCTAGCTGCTATTAAATGAATCACACCTGAGATGGTAGAGGTAGGACAGTTAGGCAGGTGACACCTGCAAACACCAAGTCCACTACTCAAAAGAACAGTTGTCACTCCGGACAAGGTGCTTCTCGCTTTAGACAAGGCACGTAGCCAAGTCAAGGGGGAGACTCTATTCAACTAGCTAAGGTTGAGACTCAAAAATCAGACACCCAACCCCAAAAGAAATACAAATGAAGATTCAAGGTGAATGCCTAGAGTGTTTGAGGCCTCTTCCAGCCAATGGATCAAGACTCTGGGTTAAATGAAGTACTAAACTAAATGATTCCAGATCTGATATAGGTGCAAAAGATGATGTACAATGAGGAATTAAATGGCTGGAAAATTACTCAAAAAGTAATGATAAGCTAGAAGTGCAAATTAGATTTTTTGCCTATGGGGAAATTGACTCAAAATGGTAATGCATACATGGCAGAAGCAAAATTACCGATTTAACTAACACTTCTAGTGGGTTTTAACTTGATATAAGGTGATATTATAGATCTGCAAATCAAAACCAACAATACCCACAACCCCAAAATGACCCAAACAGTGTGGTTAGGGCAAACTGCCCAAGTAGGGCGAATTCAGAAAATTTTCTAGTGCCTAATAAGTGGGAAAATGGAGTCAGAATGGAATAAAAATTATGATATGGGAATTTAAGGTTAATTCCAAAGTGGTTTTGAAGTAAAAATGAGATTCTAATGGTGAAATTTGAAGATGTAAATTTTTAGGTTGATTTTTAATATGTTTCAGCTCAACAATCACAACAGAAATTTAAATAGAGAAAGAAGCATGGGGAGTGTACCTGAAATAATGGAAATTGGAGGAGTTGTTGGACGAATACTACTTCCAGAGGTCAAGTGTTGAGCGACCAACGTTTTCCCTTGAGTTTGAGTGAGCCAGCTCACCAATTGCGCCCTTGCTACTTGCCACAAAAGAGGAAAAATCATAAATCTGAAGCAAATAGCGAGTTAACACAGCAAAATGAAAGACAAATGATGAGGAAATTGAGAAACAATAAGTAAATTCAACTCCCTTGTTGAAATTTCGAAGAGAAGAAGCAAGAATGGAGTGGTTGCTCCCAGTGTTGCGCCCCTCTCCAAGTGGTCTCTCAACCTACAATTCGAACTAGCTATCTATGGTGGAAAAACATGCCAAATCACTCAATAATGTAGTAGAATATAGATACCAATCATGACAACAAACACCCAAATACACAATATCTCAAGTGCTCCGGAAGAATTCTTCTCTATTAATCTCAAGTGTCATAAACAATGTCCATGAGAGTCTCCAAATGAGAGAGATGCTCCTCTTATAGCAAAAGACTCATACAAAAACCCTTCCCACCAAGATGAAGGACTGAGATTAAATCCCACAATTGCCAAAACGAATGGCCGAGATTGAATGAGCTAGAGAGGGGGGGTGAGTTACCCTATTGCACCCAAGTGGAGTGAGGGACCAATGTGGGGTACATACAACAGGTGAGGGGGTGTCTAAGGGGTGGCTTTAGGCTGTTTTAGCCCCTTAGACCCCATACCCAAAGTCTCAATACAAAATATTTCCAAAAAATGAAGTTTTGAATGTCCAAAAACACCAAAGTATGTGCAAATTTGCCACATATGCATAACTGGCTGAAAGGAGGGCCCCACACCAAATTATGTGTGTCCAAACTATGTAAAAATGCTAATAAGAGACCCTTTTACCTTTGCCTAACATTTCACTTACCATTTCAAATTTTAACTTAGCCAATTTTGATATTTCCATTAATTATTTGCTGGTTCACATAGCTGAAGATGAAATTTTCCCTTTTGACACACTTCTTTTGCTCTGATTGATGAGCCGTCTATTCCAATGCGGTCGTAGGCCCCAAATGTACTAAGAATGGTCACTAGAGTGACCATGATCCATCATCTAGGCACAATTTGCCCAATTTCAAGCATTTTTAATTAAAGTATGGACCTGTTGGCCATCAATAATTAAAAATCTCATCGATGCTTTACTATTTTGACGATCTAACACTTGGGGGCTTGTATGGGACCCCAATGCATACCAAATGACCAAAATCCAAGTTTTGGTTCCAACTTTTTTCAGGGCCCATTTTTGGCCTAGTCAAGCTAGTTTGACTAGTTATAAGGTAAAAATTGGCTATGGCTGAACTATTATGTCTTTGCATGCACATGGGATCCCATGGCTCCCTTATTTATGTTACTACAAAAAACTACGAACATAAATGACAAACATATGGTGATCATAAATAAACAATATCTCAAAACTGGCCCTAAGGTGAGGTGGGCCCACCACTTCCAACAAAGACTCTATTGCTATGCACACTTATAGATTTGGTCATTGAGCTAGCTTTGGGTGAGGTGGACAACAAGGCCAAAGGATAAGGGAATGACAAAGACCAAGACTGAGTGACCCTTCGGATAAGCGGGGAAAAACATGATCCAATGACATAAGTACACCATGAGAAACACAAGGAAGGACAGTGCCTCACAAATGGGTGTGGTGCAGGGAAACCACCACTAGACTCTAACATGCACCTTGCAACTCACATCTGTGCCTACAACAGACTCCATGAGGATCTTTTCTAGAGCCACCATGACTGGGTGTCCGACAAACCGTAACTTGAGACTCTAGGGGACACTTAGAATTAGTTGTCCCTTACTCAATCTCACCTCCCAGTCCTTTTGGACTTGGTGAGGAATAACCATTACTTGCTCAAATAGATATAGCTAGCCCTTGTCCGTGTGTGTTGACAAACACATTCTTGGATTTACATTTCATAGGCTTTATGATCCGTGTGTGTTAAGAAACACATTCTTGGATTTTACATTTCATACATTTCTCATTAAACAAAACAATGATACACATACTACAAAGTAATGGGGGCAAGTGTGCATGGTTCAAGGACTAATGGGGAGCACCCGGTGAGTCTACACAATCTTATACTGCATTACAACATTGGGGGCAACCGACAGGAGTAAATCCCAGGTTTGAGAATGCATCTCACACACTAAAGAGTCGAGGTACAAAACAACATGGAGTCATCGTATACTCAGGGGTCACAGGGGGAAGGGGTCCTCAAAGCCACCTATCTAGGTCTAAGTCAGGGAGAAATCCAAAAATGGATGGGTTGGATGAGTGGAAGAAAATGATAAGTGGAACCAAAGCCAACTTCCTACAAGTCGAATGGCCAAATCTATACCAAAGGGGACAGGAACCAGTGTGCATATACAAGAGTCTCTATTGAAAGAGGTGGACTGACCTCACCATAGGCCACAAGCATCATTAGAATAAAACATGAGATCACCAAGTTAGCCATCATATGTCAAGTCTATGTACTAACGTAAATAAACAACCCTCAAAGCAAAAACCATGAGCAATAACCATCAAATGATATACCTGCCATACCATATACCTGCTACTGTAAGTGGATCTGAAGGCCAATCTCTACTGTGTGTGGGCAAGAAGTAGTGAACCAACTCTGAACTGTGCTGCTCTCATCAAAATATGGCTAACTTATACCTCTCAATGGGATCGTGCAAAGGTGAGAAAGGAAGAGGGACTCTGTACATTTGCTCAGTAGTACATATGGACCCACAAAATACATAATGTCCCCTCTATAATCTCTGCTCATCTCTGCTCTGATAAAAAAAAAATTGTATAATGGTCCTTGACCATACAATCTGCATCACGGTAGCTCCAACTAACATGGATGTGATAACAGTACCCTCCCAAGGAGTTGAGATGGTTATTATGTGTCTGTATTAGATGCCGCAAGCACTTTGCACTTGCAATTACTTGGGCGGTACCTAGGAAAATAAACTAAGGATACCACTTCACAATCAGTAACTGGGCAGAACATTTGTGGGTCAAAATCTTACGTATGGCCAGGGAATGTAAGATGCAAGTTCTAGACCCAAAGATTATGTTGAATTAGTGTCACCTCGAGAACTTTCCAATCCAACTGAAATCCCCAAACATGCAAAAATACACTAACTAAAAGGAGAAGGGATAATCTCTCACAAACACCTAGCTTAACCTCGTGCTTGATGTGTGTGTTAGATGTGCTTTCCCCCCAAGTACTTCTTGCTACTAATGGTTTTCTCCTCTCAGCTAGTCAACTTCTAGGTTTGTTTTACATGGCCTTGGAGAAGTTAACTCTCCAATCATACAACCAAGGCCCTAGACCTAGACTATGAGTGGTTTTCTATCATAGAAAATCAAATCTAGTTCATTTCAATTATGTCGCTTTTAGAGGTTGTTCGATTACCCAGAAAGATGTGGAAGTGGATGAACAATGAAATACGCATGAAAGAGAGCTTATTCATTTTTATTAACACTTCCAACAACATTCAAATGCCAATGAGATTTCATAATAAATCAAATAAAATTTCCTTTCATGCAAAATGATGGCAAGATGCAAGGAAACAAACTTGCAGTTTCCAATTGAAGAAAACCTAAGAAGGATTTATTTATTTATTTTTCATTTAAGAGGTGATAAAAAGGGATGAAAAGGGTGCAAACTATGTTTTTTTTTTCACTTATAATGCAAGGAAAACATATGCAAAAATCAATTATAGTATGCCCTTTCTTTTCATAAAAAATGCAAGGAAAACAAGCAAAGGAATGTCAAACAAGCTAGGTTCTTTTCCTTTATCTCAATGCATCCAATACAAAGCATAAAAGAGACACTTTAACCATTCAAAAATACTAAACCTTATAATGTAATCTCTTAAGCAGTTTTGGAGACCCAAAACATCATAGAACAAGGAAAAAGCAATCAGAAATAGAGCTAAAAAACCGTGTTTCCAGATCCCATGCACCTGCTATGAAGAAAAGGTGCATGGCCACTCAGGTTTCATGAAGAAAAGGTGCATGAACTTCATAAACCATGCTTCCGTTACCTCAATAGGGTGCGTGGAAGGCTTGGAAGTGTGTAAGGCAAGGTTGAAACTAAGAAATTTGTAGTTTTCTTGGAAGTTCAAGGAAGGATAGCTCTGTTAAGGACCTAATGGATTGAAAAGACCCAATAGTAGTTAGAAAAAGTAACCTACAAATTCCCTACAGAGACGTAATTTCCAATGGAGTCACCATTTCGATTATGAAGAAAAGTTCCTAATGGCTAGGACTGACCAGTGACCACCAACAGATTGAAAGGGGGAAATATGACCTAATTCTCTCTCTAAATTGATTGTCCAGATACACTTGATATATCACATCAACCAATAAAAAAAGCAATCAAACATTGGATAGAGATAAGAGAAGAAGGGGAACATGTTTCCAAATATTGAACTTTTGTTGTTCCCACCTTTAGTATTTGACGTACTCCACTCCAATGGTTTGAGACCTGCAAAAGAGAAAAACAACCTTCCTCACAAGCTTTATGGCATCAACAAAAATACAAATCAAATAAAATAGATTGCTATCATCATAACCAATCTTGCTTAATCTATTGATGAGACTAATATTCTTTAACCAACAAAGATTGAGTAAATCAAGATTTAGACATGAATTTAGGGGAAGGAAAGATCATAAATTTTTGTTAATAGACAGTAAGAATGATATAAAAATTACCTCTCCATAGTCTCGACACCTTTTGAAACCTTTGACTGGGTCCCTCTGCACTCAAACTACTCATACTCCAACTCCCAAATGCTTTGTCTTCCAATGGTGTATAAGGGAGATGAGTTCAAAAACAAATGAAAGACTACTCAGGGACAAGGGTCACTAAGGGGAAATGGGGCATATGGGATTGGAAGAGTAGAGAAATTCTTCTAGCATAACATTAACATGGTGTCTCTTTCATTGGTTCATAATACCCTCTTTTTATGAGGGTTTGGGAAAGTTAGAATGGTTACCGAGTAGTTTTAGGAGTTGTAATCGAGGCCAACCACCTTGAAAATGCTTTATTTCACAAAATTTTGTGATTTTTATATTTGCTTTGTAATTTTATTGCACCCTACTGAAGGGAAAGGAGTGTTTCCACTCACCCTCTAGAAGGGAAATGTGTGTGGGGCCTCAGTTTTAATTATAACTTAGTGATTTTAGCTGGGAAAGAATTGGATTGTTTTATGAGGGTGATGACCATCATCTAGGCTCTTTTTTAGGGCTTCTTCAATGATGATAAGTGCATTTGGACGATCATTCTTGGAAACTTATGGTCACTTTGGGAGGTAATTGTCACACACATATAAGTGCCAATTTGCACTATAATACTATGGTGATAAAAAAGGGTGTTCAGGTGGGCACTCTATTTCAGCTTGATGCATGCCCCGTTTAATGCATTTGTTTGTCAATTCTTGCATGAAGAGATTTGTAGATATACACCTTCATCATTAGAACCAACAACAAAGAGGAGTATTGTATCTAATCCTTGTGATCATGCTTTCTGGGTAACCAAAGGATCTCTTGCTTTGGAGATTGGGGTTTTTTCTCCCAAAAGGGTTTTCCCCAAGGAATTGTTGTTTAATGGTTTGTTGTCTTATGAGTTTGCAACAACTGTTTAGTTTATCTTTTGCACATTCTTCTCCCATTAATTAATGTAGGAAGCATATCATGTACCTCTGCTTCCTTTTAGTGATGCCATTGGGTTTCCTTGTCTTGACTCTCTTCATAATCAAGATCAAATGCATGATGCTCTCTTCATGCATTCATATGAAATTATTTCAAGCACCACAACCAATGATACCTAGCCTTTTATAATCCCTCATGAGTTAATTATTTATTTATTAACCTAACTTATACCACATCAATCACATTACATATATGATTCAATTAGATCTTTTTTTTTTTTTGACCGAAACTGAGGGGAAGATTAGTATTGATCCGGAAAACCAGCTTCCGGGTGCTGTATTACAGTAGTAGAATCTTTGACCAAAGCCAGGGGCTCTGATGAGATTGGTAGATACCAATAGTGACCAGAGATATCGTAGTCAATTTTCCAATCGTGCTGAGGATTGCAACGGCCATCTGGCAGAGACATCTTGACATTTAGGGGAATAGAGCGCCTATGAGAGACAGTAAAGTTGACACAAACGACAAAAAAATTGCAGAGGTTGAGCAGAAATGGGTCTGCGGTCATCTTAAGAACAGAGGAAACTTGATAGGCGGCCTCAGAGTCATTTGAAGTCCAATTTTGTGAGAAATATCTTGGATGTTGTCTCCGGTACAGATAAACTTCTTCCTGAGTTTCCAAAGGTGATTGCTGCATCGTTGAACTCAGATGAGACATCGACTTTGATTTCTTCCAGTACTTCTGAGGCAGAGTCAACTTCTTTTTTAAGCTTTCCCATCTCGGAGTTGAGCCAATCCGGAGAATTCTCATCTGAGCCAGTGGATGGGCGAGGATGATGGATCTGTTCCATAAGTTGGCCTTGTAGTTACCCAACAGCTTGTTCCAGCTCTGCGAACCAAGAGGCGAGTTGAGCAGTTGAGTCCAATGATTCCATGAAGGAGCTTGTGGAGGGAGATCTGAAGCAGGATCACAGGAACCAAGCGAGCTAAAAACGAATGAAATCATGAGAGATGAGCATGAGGGCCTTAACACGATCTGAAGAGACCAGGGAAAGAGGACCAAAGCAGCTCTGACAGTTTCACGGGATGGAGCAGAAAGATTCAGTCCCATTTTCTAAGATGGTGCCCCTGCCTAGGAGCGTGGCACGATTAGCCTCAAGGTCGGCCATATTGTTGAGATGACGTAAAATGTGATAGATTCTTATTGACTGAAACTTGCTAGCTAGGACCTGAATTTTCTGGAAAATACGCTTCATGGGGAGACTAGAAGGCCGAGAATTTGTACGAATGGCCTGCACAACAATTCTAGAGTCACCGAAAACAGTGATCTGCCGTATATTCTGTTTAATAGCTTGCCTGAGACCTTGCCAAAGGGCGTAAAATTCAGCATAGTTGTTGGTTTCCACACCCAGTCCCCAAGCAAAGGAGGAGCGAATGGAGCCAGTAGGGGAGAGGATCACTCCTACTCCACCCGAAGGGCCTGGGTTGCCTTTTGAGGCACCGTCGAAGAGCAAACAATGAACCTCCAGGGAGCTCCTCCAGTTAATAAAATCAACTTCTTCCATTCTGATTTTCCACTCAGCAAGCTTTGGGCACCTGACCTGGGGGGGGTTTTGAGCAGTATTTGTGAAGGCTGATAGCCATTTGGTTTCATAATCATCCAGAGGTTGAGCATTGCAGAGTCCCGGCTTGTGATCCAGGGCCTCTCCAAGGAATACTCTTGCTTTGAGGGCAACCTTTGATGGGTGATTTTCCACATTTCTGAAGATCCTGTTATTCCTTTCAAGCCACAGCTTCCAAATGATGAACTTCGGGATTAGCATCCAGGCAGATTTAAGGAGGTCTTTTTTGATGAGGAGAAAGGGAGAGGAGCCGGCCCAATTGGAGAAGAGGTCTGCTGTTAAATCAGGAATCAGAAGATTAGATTGATCCAGGGAGAGGGCTTCTCTCCAAACTTCTCTAGAGAAGGGGCAGGTAATTAGAAGATGCTCAAGATTTTCTTCATTATTTTTACGCAGAGAGCAGATTGAAGGGCCTTCCAGACCTCTTTTCCTGAGGTTCTCCGCAGTGAGAATACTCTTATGCATTACATTCCAGCAGAAAAGATCCACTTTCGGAATGGACTGAGTGGACCAAACAAACTTCCAGAGGCTGGGATTTGGAGCAGCATGGGGAATAGCCATTAAGGAGCGGTAGCCTTCAGCAGGAGTGTAGGTTCCAGATTTTGTTCCCCATCCTCTTTTGTCACTCACTGACTGATTGACGGGGGCTTTTCCGTGCAGTAGATTGGCTAGAATCTTTGCTTCCTCTGCGAGTCCAGGGGGGTGGGGACTTAATTTCCAATCCATCCAACAGTTGTCGGAGTCCCAGACAGAGAGATACCACAAGGTGGACATTTGCTGATCCTTGAGCCACTGTTTCATATTCTGCACTTCAGGATTTTGCCCCAACGGCTCGTCCCCAAGGATTGAGTCTTCCCAGACATTGATTTTTTTTCCGTTCCCTGGAATCCAGTAAAGCAGAGATCTGAAGTGGTCCATGACTTTGATGCAAAGCTTATAAATTGGTGAGCCTTTGCTGTGAGGAGGATTAACATCTAAGCACCGAAGCCGCTGTCCGGGGAAATATTTTTTCCACAGAACCTTTTTACTCCAACTTGCTCTTCCGGAGATTAGCTGCCAGAGGAGCTTAGTTCCCATAGCTAGGTTCTGGGCTTGAATGCTTCTGATTTGGAGCCCTCCTTCCCTGTAAGGTTTTTTAAGTTTTTCCCAGCCAACAAGGTGTAATTTTTTTTTATTTCCTTTTCCCCCTTCCCACAGGAATTTTTTTAGGAGGCTTTCTATCTTATTGATGACAGAAGAGGGTGCCAGGAGAATGGAAGTTTGATAGACTGGGATGCTGGAAAGAACGGATTTCAGCAGCACCAATTTTCCTGCCATAGTGAGCCATCCAGCCCCCCAGTTCTGGATTTTGGTTTTTATTTTGTCAATTATGGGATTCCAGTTCGAGGGTTTGATGGCAGATTTGAAGATCGGGACCCCAAGATAAGTGAACGAATCCCAGTTATGAGAGCCTTCCATTTCCAGCAGTCTAGAGGCTTTTCTCATTTCTACAACAGAGCAATTCCAACAGTAGATTTTGCTTTTTAGCAGGTTGATTTTGCTTCCAGAGATCTGATTATAGGTTTCAAGCTCGTTCTTGAAGCTTCTTGCAGATTTAACACCGACACCTCCCAGCAGCAGCGTGTCATCTGCAAACTGGGCATGATTAATGTCTTTGACATTGTGAACCATTCGGAGGCCAGGAAGGGTTTGGACCTGCTGACAGTTAATAAGCTGAAAACTGAGAACGGAGGCCTGAATGGCATAGAGGAGCAGTGACAGGGGGCAGCCCTGTCTCAACCCTCTTGTGGCCTGAAAAAAGTTAGTTGGTCTCCCATTGACCAGCGGAGCTATCCAGGGAGCACAAATACAGCCTTTAATCCAGTCAATGAAAGCTAAGGAAAACCCAAATTTCTCCATCACCGAGAAGAGATAGTCATATCTTACCCTGTCAAAGGCATTGGCTAGGTCTAGCTTTACAACCATGCCTTTCTCTTTCCGGTTCACGCTGGAGTGAATTGCCTCTTGGACGAGGATAACATTGTCAAGAATTTTCCTGCCTTTTATGAATCCGCCTTGATTCTCAGGTATGATCCTTGGCAAAAAAAATTTCAGCCTGTTTGTTATGATCTTGGTGACCAGCTTGTAGCCCGTGTTGCAGAGGGATATAGGGCGGAACCTGGTGAAACTAGAGGCCCCTCTCTCCTTCGGGATCAAAGCAAGGAAAGAGGAGTTTGTGCTCCCACCCAGCTTGTGATGAATTTGGGAATTCTGAACCATTCTCAACAGATCATATTTGATAATATCCCAGCAGGAAGAGAAGAATCTGGTTGTGAATCCATCCGGACCAGGGGCGCTGTCAGGTTTCATATGAGAAAGAGCATATTTGAGTTCTTTCATAGAGACAGGGGCATCGAGAAGATCATTATCAGGGCCATGAACCAGGTTGGGTATGAGATTAAAGGGATGAGCCATGGAGTCTAAGGGCTCGGCAGGAGGAGCAGTGAAGAGGTCCTTGAAATGGGAGCGGGCTGCACGTTTAATACCTTCAAAATCTTTTACCAGAGTGCCTTGATGAGTGATTTCTTTCACTGTTTTGAAATTTTTTCTAGATTCAGCCTGTTTGTGAAAGTAGGAAGTGTTTTTGTCACCACTTGCTAACCATAGGCTTCTGGATTTTTGCCGCCAATGCTCCTCTTCAAATCTGCAAGCTTTGAAAAAGGCTTTCTGAAGGTTGAATTCTGTACGGGAGATACTTTCAGTGATTGGACCAAATTCCGTGAGGATTTGGTGATTTTCTAGGGCATCTTGGGAAACTTTGCGGCTAGAGACCGGGGATGGGAGAAGCTTGGCCCAGGATTTCAGCTTTTGTTTAAGTCTTCTGAGCTTTCCTTCCCAAATGAAGGAGGGGTTCCCATTGATCTTTTGGTTCCATGAGTTAGAGACCAGGGGGAAAAACCCTTCTTGATGGATCCAAAGAGGGCTGAATCTAAAGGGAATGGGCCCCAAGTTTTCTTTAGAGGTAAGATCAAGGAGGATAGGTTTATGGTCGGAAACACAGTTGGGGAGAATTTTGGAGGTTGCATGGAGCTCCAGGGAAAGAAAGGAGGATTCCACCAGAAATCTGTCAAGACGGGCGGCAATGTGTCCAGGCCCTAGCCTTTTGTTGGTCCAAGTAAATTTACCCTTGGAGGGTTTGATGTCCACGAGGTTCCATCCCAGGATGATATCTTCAACCCATTCCCGGGATGGATCTCGCATAATGGAGCCCCCTTTTTTCTCAGAAGCTGTTAAGATGACGTTGAGGTCTCCTGCAATGACAATATTTCTGGGCGTGTGGGTGCTGAGAAATGAGCTAATGGAATCCCAGCACTCTTTTTTTTCCTTTGTTGAAATAGGAGCATAAATGTTAAACATACTTACATGATGGCCCGAATCTTTGTGGATGAGGATGGTGAGAATCCAATGAGTAGTGTTGTGAACAGAATGCAAATCGAACTTGATGGAGTCCCAGAAGGTGGCTAGGCCTCCCGATGCTCCCCTTGAACTCACGGCTTTCCCGGGACCTTTTTTCCAAAATAAGCTTCCGGTTTGGAGGGCGAGGTCACTCTCCATTTTTGTCTCCTGGACGAGAAGGATCTCAGGCTTGTGGATTCTAACCAGATCTTTCATTGCTTCAGCTTTCTGAGGACTGCCTAGACCTCTACAGTTCGAGGAGATGTACTGCATTACTTACTTTGAGAGGGGGCGGCCCCTTTAGGGACCTGGCCAAGCTTTGATCTCGTTTTCATCATACTTTGGATTGTTTTTTGGGAGCCCTGCAGGATATCTGCATAGGAAATTTCTTCCCTTTTCTTTTTTTTGATTTTCGACCCCTTGGGTTCTTGATTGGGGTTGCATGCGAGCTGCTTGACTCGGTGGCTCCATCATCTGAGTATCCTCCTGGATCAGAATCAGCTGCTGAAGGTTCTTCTACCACTTCACGTTCTTCTTCCCCGATAAGGGGGTTCTCAGTCCTAGGGATAGCAGAATCAGGCTGGGGAGGAATTTCCCCTGGCTCCAACAGGTTTGCATCATGGATGATGGGGGATTCCAAGGGGCATGCGGATTCGGGAGGAGAGGAATCCGGGATAAAAGTGACTGGAGATGACCCTGGGGCAATCCTTGCCCCTTGGCCAGATGGAGCTGGGGGAGGATTTGAGGGTTGAGGCTGGATTGGATCTATCGGAGGGACTTTAGGATCAGATTTCTGAATATTGCTTGAAGCTCTCTTGTCATTCGGTTTGGCGGTAGCTTTGCCTTTCTTGACCTTCTGCCATCCTTCCCCTTCTTCTGCCGGTTAAGCTTTGGGGCAGTTACGTTGAAAGTGTCCGTGTTCATGGCAATGCCGGCACTTGAATGGCAGCTGTTCATAGTCGAGTTTCTGGAAATGGGTCCAAGAGCCCACCGAGAGCTTGACGGCTTCTGGTAGTCCCGCCTCCAGATCTACTTCTACACATATTCGAGCACAAGAATACTGACCTTTGGGCTCGGCTTTGTCAATGTAGCGTCCTAGGGCATTCCCTATTGTCTCCTGGGCTTGGATGTTCCAGCAGTGGATCGGAAGGTTAGGGAGCCTAACCCAGACCGGGACCTCCTTGGGGACATCAACAGAAGGATCGAAGTCCGGAGACCACCTATTGAGGTACAGGCCTTGGGAACCCATGAAGTAGGGTCCGCTACGGAAGATGAGATCGCGATCCTCTTTGGAGATGAATTCAAAAACGAAGAAACCTCTGCCCACCGGGTAGCAAGTGACACTTTGTTTCAGAAGAGGCCTCCAGTTGCGCTGGATCCAATCATCCGTGGTTTTGGCTGAGGGCCAAAGCCCCATGAATTGGCCAACCAATCCTCTTTCAGCGAGGGCCAGAGCTATCTTGATCGAGGGTTCCTCTGGCAGGGCGATTTCAGGGACTGCGTCTAATTTCTTGATGAATTTCGGGGTCTCATGAACAACCGGTTTCTTCCCGGGAGGACCAAGCAGCCTACGGAAGGCATCTAGCGCAGTGAATGGGGAGGCAGGAGGGGGCTCCCCTCCCCCATGGGAGGTCATGACGGCGGCCTGGAGAACAGCGTGAACCCTAGAGGAGGATGCAGGCAGCTTCAGCGGCAGCGTCCGAGCTCGAATTTTTTTTCCTGAGCCATGATTCAATTAGATCTTACCACTATTGATGTTGTGATTTATTATTACTCGTTGAATTAAATTCACTGAGGTTAATCATAACAATACAAGCCATACCCCCCCAAAAGTTGTAGAATTTGAAAAACTTGCAGTTTGCTAGCTAAAATAATTGTTGTAACAATCCTCTTCTCTCCCGTTGGGACTTTTTGCTATCCCTTGTAGTGCAGTTTCTCTCATGTCTCCTCATTAGCAGCTCTACGTCCCTACCTAGGCAATTGTGAAGAACTCTGGCGTATTTCTTTATTTTTGTTTTGCTAGTACCTTAATTTCACAAATTATGGGTGTTCATAGACTATGAGGAAGTGCATTGCATATCTTATTTTAGAAGTATATATAATTTGCACCTATATTTTAAAATCATTTTTTCCATTGATCTTGAGTTGGAAAAGATTAGGGCTCAAATGTAATTTGGTGATTGTATCATTGTGATTTGGATTGTCTATATTCATTAGTTACAATTTTTCAATCATAATATTTTCTCTATTTCACTTAAGGTTCAAACTCAACCACTATGTTTATTGTTGGTAAGATTACAAGAAAAAGATTAATATCCACCGCCACCCCCAGCACAAAATATGTTTAGACATACAACACACTACAAATCTTAAGCATTAGAGAGATTTGTTATAAATACATGCATATAACTTTGATATAATTTGTCTTTTTTTTTAAATCGTGTAAAAACATCAAAATTCCATCAATATTTATGACCAGTATGCCTAATGTTTAAGGTTTATCCATACAACACTATCTTCTTCCTTAGCATCAAATAGTGTCATTTATGATTTTCCATTTCTACAATTTTTTCCCATACAACACTATGTTATTTATTGACATCAAATGTTTCCATTTATAATGTTCCAATGAACTTCAATTGCTTTGATTAATGATGTTTCACTTTTCTCTTTCTTTATGGTGCCTTTAAATGCCACCTTCTTGTATTTATTTATCTTTTCGTTTTGAGTTTGTCCCACTTACAAGCTATTCACTTCTCGTGTTCCTCAATTATAATTCGTCCCACTTGCAAGATATGGCCAAGCATGGTTTCAATTTTGTCTTAATTGAATTGATCATATTTTTTTAATCATCTTTTTGATTCGATATGAATGTAGCTTTGTTTGGTGGAGTTATTTTGATAGAAGAATTGTTAATAATATCCTTGTTGCCCAAAATTTCAAACTAGATCCCACTAACTTTGATGTTTAGGGCTTCATAACTCTTAAGAAATGATACTTTATATCTCGGGGTTCGAAACCTTGAGGTTCTAAAGTGGGTAACCCACTTCGTGACTTCAAAGGTTTGAGATTTTAGGGATGACCATTTTTAACATATTCGACCATGTAAAAATCCCAAAGTGGGCCTCACATATCTTTGGTATTTCAAGGGCTTCGAAATCTTGAAGTGTTATGTATGTTTCCCATCCTTAATGCTTGGAATCCCAAAGTGGGTTCTCGCACTTTGGGAGTCTAGGGTTGTTGTAGTTTTTCCTTTGTTTCACACCTTTTATTGTCCAAATCCCCTAAGTGGGTCCTATTGGATTTCAAGACATCATTATTATGGGGTACTTGGAAGAAAAATATCATCCCAAACATCTCTAAAACCTTGAAATTCTAAAGTGAGACACTTCCACTAATGAATTTTCCAAAATTAGATGTTGGGCATGTTATCACACCATAGTAGCAGGGCTACTATTCTTGCTTAATAGATCTTTGCACATTCCAGAGCTTAGATTATTTAGAGTTTGGCTATGATGACTTTATATTTTGAGATCACTCATGATCAGAGCAGTGTTTCAGATGATATATGATGATTATTCTTATGATGATGTTGTATGGCCTATGGATTCCTGACCATTGACTGTGGATTATTATCTTGTTGTTTTAGTCATGTTCACAACATTAGCTTGGTATATTATTCATGGTGTGGCAAACTTTATAAAATGGACTATCTTGATGATAAATTATAAAATGGACATTTTACTTGCACATTTAGGTTGTTTGACAAAACTCACTGGTTTACTACCTTGCATAGATATGGTTTTTCTTGACACCAGTTGTCTGCTAGCTTAGGCTCCACTTTCACTTGACTCCATCCATCCATGACTTTCCTTATTTGGCCTTAACCCTTGACTTGTCTTACTTGAATTTCTGATATTGAGGACGTCCCCTTTTACTACATCTGTGTTTGGATCGCATCCCTGTTAGTTTAGTGTCTCGGCTCTGAGTTGGTGACAAAACTTGCCTTTGGTAAGTTGGATTGTAGGCCTAAATCATTCCAGTCGGTTTTCCCGATGTTTGGCACTGGCACGAACTCCCCCTAGTCACTTGAGATGTTGTTGGCTAAAACTGAAAGCTCATGTACTACTTATGGAAACTTACGTAAATTCGCCCATGGAAACTAAAAACTCTAGAATGTGTTTATCAACACACGTGAGTAAAGGGCAAGAGCGATGAACTGCTAAAAATACTCCTCGAAGAGTATAAGAAAGGTCCAAAAAAAGCAATGGTTCTTAAATTCTATATCTAAATGATTGCTGACCTTATATATGTATAAACATGCCCTGGATGCAAGCTGCAATTAGTTGTGCTTATTAGCACACCTGATATCCGAAGGGTTATGTAGGCCAAAAAGGCCATGAAATGAAATCAATGGATCCTAATGAAACTGGACCATCTTTTATAAAAGTAGACATGATGCCTAAGTTGAATAAGGACTCTCTAAACAACTTACCCATTTGTGAGGCATAGCCATTCCTCGTGTTTTATTTGTCCAGCACAGAGTTTGTAGCTTCCCCCTTCTCCCAATCCAAAGTGTCCTTTAGTTAAGTTTAGACAAGTCACCTCTTTTTCCCTGCTTGTTCCTAGCCTTCATCCTTAGCTAGCAGTTAGACCATGTCCAATGGGTGAGTCTGTCATTTAAGCTATTGTGCAAGTAAATATAAATAACAACGAAATATGCTAACATGATTAATGCCACTAAATGATGTTATACTTTAAGTTAGGCTGTGAGTATGATTAGAGGAACATGTCTTAGTCTATTGATATGATTTATCCTTGGTTATATATTGACCTAGTCAAACCCAGTTTGACTATGGTCATTTCTTGGGATCCGTGATGATGTGGGCCATGTATGCTTATTGATGATGATTGATGGTCCCACATACTCTTGATGATGATGCTATATGATGGACATATGATTCAAATGATGATTGATGCAGTTCAACAGGTCTTATTATTACTTCAGATCATTAGATTATGCATTGTCCATATATGGTGGACCCTACAGCTAGCCCATCAGGGCAACCCATGGTGTATGAGTACACATTCTTAGTAGATTTGGGTCTTTTGGATCCAATGAGACACTTATCATTCAGTTCCGGGCACTTCTGACAGTGATAGATGCAGTTTTCCACTTGTTGACCAGATTTGGGGCTGATTTCCAGCTTGAGCAGGAGGGGCTATGAGAGGCCAGTTCACCTAGGGCGTTGTATGAGGAGGGGGTGGTCCAGCCGCTTGATATTACCATTTACCCCCCCTTATGGAGAGACTAGTGGGCTCAGTTTGACAGCGCAGGTGCCCTAGGTGGCAGTTTCAACACTTTCACAGTTACCGAGGCAGGTTAAAAATGGAATAAAAGGGTCACTGAGGAATTCGATTTGGGCAATTGAGGCAAGGTTTTGGCACTTGGTTTTCACAGAGGTCTTCTAGGGTGAACCCCCCATCTTACAGCCAGTTTTCATCAGTCATTGGGGTCCACAAAGGCCACAGGAGGCCTTTTACTGCATGTCTCTCACAGATTTTGAGGATAGATTTGATCATTTATATTTATTTTGGACATATTATATTATTTTATTGTGCCATGGGGATGAGCTAGCAAGGATTGATGCCTCCTATCCCCACCATGAGCTTCATGTGTCATGTCGTAGTCATATGAGGTGGGCCCATGTACTTTTTCCCCCTCTAGAGGATGACGTCACCCTCACTTAGCCTCTCCTAGCTATGACGTCACCTCTATTTTGAGTGATCCATGTGTTATATTGTTATGATTCATCTTAGCCATTGATTATGTATTGAGATCTTTTAATCTCAACCACTCATTTCATATAGTGGTTTTGAGATCTAGGGTTTTGGTCTTTATTATCCTATATAAGGAAGAGACCCCCTATTGTATAGCTCACCTTTGGAGCTCTAGAATATTGGAATAGAACACTTCTTTGTGGAGCATATTTCTCTTGTCTTGTGGATTCTCTTGCATCTTGAGTATACAGTATCTCTTCTATGTATCATTGTGGATTTTGGAGCTACATCTTGTTTTCTTGCAGGGAGGCCGAATTGGTGGAGAGGAGGACGATTTGAAGAGGGTTATTGTTGGAGGGATCCACATATTCTCTCTTGGGTTGATCTTGGTGACATGGAGTGTCATTATTGTATCTTTGTGACATAGTTGATGCTTTCTATTACATCTTTCCACCATTTTCATAATCATCTTACTTGGCTTGTTTCACTTGATCTTGTTTTGTAGGAGGAGGACGATTTGGCATCTTGGAGGACGTTTTGGCTTTGAACAACAAAATCTCACTCTTGAATATACACATAGAAGAATGCTATCAATTTGCAAGGTGGCCATAAACAATCGAGGTAAGTTCTACAAGGTATGTGCTTAGATCCATCCATTTCTTCTTCATTGGTCAACAAACCCTTAAAATGCAAAACCCTCATTTTTGTTTTTTTTTAGATCTACTTGGATCTAGCTTGGCTTTTGGAAAGATATTGAAAACCCACCTCTATAGTATCCATGGCAATTCGGATCTATAGTTTGGTGATGATTGGGTTCCATTTGACACACTTTCCAAGGCACCTAGCTCTCTTGAAGGCAATCCGCACCCCTTGGGAGAAGCTAGTTTGGTTGGTTCTAAGACATGGGTAGGTGAGATCCCACTTGATTCATGATCCTCACACTTGATTCAGTTTTTGCCTTGTGGGCCTTGTTATCATATATATAGTAGCTGGGCTACCATACATTATTTTTTTGATGCCAGTACACTATTCAACCAATCCCTTACATTTGAGATGCTGAGATGAGCATCTATATTGGATCACTATCAGATTTTGGACAGCAGTTGTATTCCCCATGCCATGACTGAGTCTCAGGACACTCAGAGAGATGACCGATGTAGCCATTATACCATTTGTGCAGAGCAGTCAATAGTACCCAGAGTTGCAACAACAGTTTCAGAGGACAGATGATGGTATAGGTGATGAGCATTCAGGTATATAACTCAATAGGTATGTCATTGTGTTATGGTGATATTGCTTTTATAGTTATTCTTATAGCATGTCTTAGCACTTAGTGTCATGATCTGGTGATCATATAGATATGTGGACCTAGTTGATCTTATTATATATACTATATTGTCCCTACTCAAACTTAGAAGTTCACTATTCATACTCATTGGTTTTACCCTCCTTAGGGAGAATAGAGGTGACCATTCCACCATACCTTGGCTTGCTAGTGTTGGCTCCATTATTCATTGTCTTCATCCATCCATTGCCTACCTTTTAGTTTATCACCCTAACTTGCTACTTGACTAGTGACATGGAGGATCTTTTCCCCACTGTAGCCTCTGTAATGGATGAGCTTCCTTGTTTACTGTGTCTCGGCTCTGAGTTGGTGACAAAACTTACCTTTGGTGAGTTGGATTATAGGCCTAAATCATTTTGGTCAGTTGTCCCGATGTTTGGCATTGGCTCAAACTCCCCCTAGTCACTTGAGATGTTGTTGGCTAAAACTGAAAGCTCATGTACTATGTATGGAAACCGATAAATTCGCCCATGGAAACTAAAAAGGGCAAGAGCGATGAACTGCTGAAAAATACTCCTCGAAGAGTATAAGAAAGGTCCAAAAAGCAATGATTCTTAAAAGCTATATCTAAACAATTGCTGACCTTATATATGTATGAAAAACATGCCCTGGATGCAAGCTGCAACTAGTTGTGCTTATCAGCACACCTGAGATCCGAAGGGTTATGTAGGCCAAAAAGGCCATGAAATGAAATTGAATGATCCTAATGAACTTGGATCAACTTGATATAGACATGATGCCTAAGTTGAATAAGCACTCTCTAAACAACTTATCCATTTGTGAGACACCGCCATTCCCTGTGTTGTTGCTCATTCAGTATATACTATGGTGTGTATTCCCTTTCCCATTTGCCAAAGTGTCACAAAGTTAAGTCGGTCAAGTCATCCCTTAGCCTAGCCAGTTATTTTAGCCTTCACCCTTCACTAGCAAATTGATCACAGCTATGAAGTGAGTATGATCTTGAAAGTCTAGTTTGAGTAATAATAATAATTAATGACATTATATATTTGGATTTAGATCGCCAGTAATGATTACTTTGTGTTATAATTGTTATTTGAATAAGTTGTAGAGCATGTGTTAACCTTTGACACTTTGCAGCAGCTTCCGATGATGGTTTGAGTTATATTTGGTCATGCTGACCTGGTTAGACCTAGTTTGACCAAGGTCAACCATAGGACATGAGATGGTTGGACCTTGTCATGATATGGATAGATGATATATGGTCCATGTACATGTATATGATGATTCTATGCAGTAGCTATAGGGTTATGATGCTGATTCATGGTTTACAACAGTATTTGATCATTTACAGATTATTATTATTTGCCCTATTCCGGTATATTGGATATATATTTTGATCATGCAGAGACTCATATGGTGTATGAGTACACATCTTGGATGGATTTGGACCTTCTGAGTCCAATGAGATAGTTTGTTTTCAGTTCCGGGCACTTACAGTGATGACTGAGCCTCAGTAGGCTATCCCAGTGTAGTTTTGGTCTGTTGGAGACCCTGTCAGAGCAGATGTGATTTTTATCCGGTTGACCTAGGGCGCTGTGCTTGGAGGGGGTGGTCCAGCCACTTGTTTTTATGATATTACCCCCCTCCCGGACACATTGATGCCCTCACCTTGACAACGCAGGCACTCCAGGAGGCAGTTTGGGGCAGTTTCACGCTTCCCGAGGCATTTCAATATTGGTAGAAATGGCTATTGAGGAATTCGATTTGGGCTATTGAGGTAATTTTTTGGCATGGGATGATCGGTGATGATGGGTTGATGTCTTCCACACCTCCTCCAGCAGTTTTAGCTTCATTAGGGCCTGCATCCATCACTTATGGCACTTTCTGATGATTTCTGAGGTCTTTTGAGGCCTACGATTTGACCATAGAGGCATGATTTGGTATATTGATGACTGTTTTATTATTATTGTGCTATGGGGATTGACCAAGGGTGTCTAAAATTACCCCTTGGACCCACCATAAGCTTCCTATTATATTTTGTCATCATGATTTGGTGGGATTCCCCTCTTCTAGGGTGATTTTGTCCACTTATATTATATTTTATTAGTGATCCATGTATTTTATTGTTGAGATCATCTCAACCATTGATTAGAAATTTGTATCTTTTAATCTTAGCCACTCATTCAAAAAGTGCTTAGGATTTTGATGCCTCTCCTTCCTATTTAAAGGAGAGAGCTTCTCATTGTAAGGGGACTGGTGGCGCTGGATTATTGGAATAGAAAATTATTACTGCATCTATCTCCAGTGTTGTGGTGAATGTTTTTGGTGTTCGTTCGTTGGTTCTTCCTTTTCACTGAGTTATTGGAGATCTTGTTTGCCATATCTTTTGTACCACGTTTTTGCATCTACAGGTGGAGGCCGATTTGCTTTGAGGAGGAAGTATTGGTAGGGGAAGACTCTCCCTACCTCTTCTTTGGATCTCTTCGTTGGTAACAGGGAGTATTACTGTCCCAGGACCTTCTATTCTATGTTATCATTGCATTTTACTTGTATTTCCTCCATACTTGACCTCTCTGATTGAAATCGATTTTCCTTGGATTGACAGGTAGAGGAGGGCGCACTTGTGGGCTAGGGCATCAATTTGGCAAGCAAAATCAACCATCTCTCATTTGATCTCTGTGGGAATCTTCCTCAACATCAAGGCATCTCTCTTCATCACTCAGGTATGATCTCAAGGTAATTTCTATCTCCATGATCTATCCACTTGTCTAAAACATTTAAAACCCTAATTAATCAAAACCCCCATTTTTACATTTTTTCAGATCTACTAAGATCTAGTGGCTTCTTGCGCAAAAAATTTAAAACCCACCTCTATAGTATCCACGGCATCCCGGATCTATAGTTTGGTGAGGATTGGCCTCCATTTGACCCTCTTCCCAAGGCATTTAGCCTCTCCAAGCAAGGGCGCACTTCCTAGTTTGGTGGGTTGACCTAGATCTAGTATGTGGGTAGTTGAGATCCCGCTTGCTTCATGATCTACACATCCAATAACCTACCCCCAGATTGTCACTTTTATGATTTCTACCTTGTGGGCCCTATTCCACATTTTAAGGGATTTAATCCCATTTTTGGACCACTTGGTATCTTTAAACTCAGATCTAGTAAGATCTAGCCATTGGATCGCCTTGAAATTGTAGATCCATACTCTCACTTGCTTAAACCACTTGGATCTAAAGTTTGGATGCCATTGGACTTGTCTTGAGTCATTTATCACCATTTTGACCCTCCTTGGGCAAAGTCGCACCACCTTGGAGATTGGAGTTGGTCCACTTCTAGGACATGGGTACTTAAGATTTAAGTGTGTCACTTCATCAAATCTTGCCCTGGGGATAGCATTCCTTGTTTTAAGGGATTGTGGTCCACTTAGGTCAAACCTAGATCTAGACCTATTCATCCATCAAGACTTTAATTGCCCACTTGTCTCATGCAATAGGAGTCCTTAACCACAAGTTAACCTTACTTTGACTCCATTATCCCAATTCCCAAGGCACTGGTCTCTCTCCAAGTCAATTCGACTTTCCTAGATTGTTGGATGAACTTGTGGTTTGACCCTTGTGTGGTGAACCAAACCCTTTGATGTCATCATGTATCATGATCAAGCTTGTCACTTGTACTAGTTAGCCCCAATTCAACCCCTAAACTACCCTGCATTGGACACGGTTCCCAAGGCAGTGGATTTTCTCATATCGAACTAGTACTTTAATCCTGGATCCTATTTCACAAATTATAAGTCACTTTCACATCAATAATGAACCAAAGCTATATTCATTGAACCCCTCACTTGTCTTGTGATTTCATCCTAAGGTCTAGGATAAACCATACACCTTACTTCACTTAGATTTGGTGTCTTGGTTTTGATCTCTCCTGTCGAGAGTAGATCAGGTCTCCCCCTTTGTTGTCTGGGCTAGATAACATAAAGTGAAGGTTGCCTCGACTAGCGTGACAATCATCTATTGGAGGTCGAGATGATCGTGGTTGAACCTTTTGAGTTGCCCTTCCCTATTGCCATCCATGAGTGGATACATCCATAGGGGTAACTACAGTTTAGGTGAAAACAGGCCCCATTCCTAATTTTGAGGGTTGAGCCCCACTTGGGTCAATTTGGTGATGCATTTTCAATCTCAGATCTATGGAGATCTAGTCATTGGATCCCTTTGATTTTCAAGATCCACATTGATAATTGCATTAACTACCGGGATCGAAAGTTTCGTGGCTTTTCGACTTGATTTGACATACCTTCCCATGCATTAAGCCCTCCTTCGGCAAAGTCACACTTCGTAGGGGTTTGAGTTGGCCCACTTCAAGGACTTGGGTGGTTGAGATTCCACTTGATTTGAAAAGAGCATACCTTTAAACCTATGTCTAGTATCTCACTTTGTGGATTTTTTCCTTGGGGGTATCATTCCTCAATTTGAGGGTTGTTGTCCACTTGGACCACTTAGTAAAACATTAGATCTAGCAAGATCTAACCATTACATTCACTTGATCTTGATCAACACCCTTGATTTGCATCTTAAGTGTCCCGATCTACATTTTGACATCTATTTGACTCCATTTGCCCATCCATTTCAAGGCACTAGTCCACCTAAGGTAATTCGCACTTCTTGGGATTAGTGTCAAGTGCTAGATCCCATATGTGGGTATCTCTAATTTCACCTTAGATCCATAGATCTACCATTTGCATACCCCTTGGTACCATTTGCACCCTTAACTTCACCTAGTGGGTCCCATTTGAACCACTTTCCATATCCCAAGGAAGTGGGTTCCATTTGTGTATTTCATGGTACTAGATCTTGTTATTTGATCTCATTATGTGGCCTAAATCATTCATTGGTTTAAACACTAGTCATCCCTTAAGCCTCTTTCAACCATACTTAAACTTCTAGGTCCACCTAATCTTGCATTGGTTTCCGTAACTCATCTTTCACACTTCTCTAGAAACCTTTGCTTTGGTCCAATCACCTTTGATTGGCTATAGAGTCTCCCCCTTGGTCTTGATTCATCTTGATCTAAAGTGAAGAGTGTCTCGGTTGACGTGACTCCCAGCTTGCATTGGGAACCGTGGGATCTCCTAGGTCACCTCTCTAATTGTCCATCTCCTCTACCATCTCGTATGGGATACCATTAGGGGCAACTACAAGTTGTGTGATAACAGGGCAGTTTAAAAAATAAAGAAAGTTATTTCCAACAATAAGCTACTCTTCTCCAATGATTGCTTGCCATGTGTTCGAACCACATAGGGAAGTTTGAGCCAATCATGGAATGCCACATGTTTACGAGTGGGACAACCCACCCTCAACTTGATATGTTTGAGAATTTCACAAGAAATAAAGTGCCAAGAATTTGACAAACTTTACTCATGGAACTTGATAGTGGCACATGATTCAACATGATTACTTGATAGTGGCATGCGATTCAACATGATTAAGGAGCTGGTATCTTGTCATCCTAATAAGATAATTTGTTTTTGAAACTCTCACATGAAATCATCATCCATGAGGGATTATGCAATTACTCATCATGTTGAGTTCCAATCTTTTTAATGCCACTTCAAGATTTTCCATCTTCATTGAAGTTAATTGGTCCTCTTCTTGAGTTTGTTTTTTCTCATCATTTTGACAAATTACACATTTATGAACAACCATTCACCCAACCTTGCTGAAAAATTATTACTTTTAGTATATTGTGCTATGTGGTGTTCCTGGACTTTTCCCTTAGCGATCGATCACTATCGACAAGATTTATTTTTTCTATTAACCAATTGCGAGGCTAAATTTGACCTCTAACGATATAATATAGAATTCATAGACATATACAAAATAGTAACAAAAACAACATTTTATATACTTACACCCTATGTTGCACTGGCCTGGGGGACGAGGGAACACGGGGGACGTGGGGACGAGTTTCTGGAATGGCTACAGTGCAATGCCAAATTTTCAGGGGACGACAATTATATAATATAAAAATTAAAAGAATTAAAAAAATTTAAATTTAAAAATTCATCTACTAAAAACTACTATAATTGCACATAAATTGTCTATTAAAAACTACTAAAACAAAAAATTTAGCCACTAGTATCAACCTAATTTCATACTGCAATTATATGACAGTTTTGCACACAAAAATTCATACTTAATCTGGAGATTTAAAAAATACAAAATTTAAAAAACACAGTCAAAATAATTTTTAATTTTATAATTTAAGTTTTTAACGTACCTGTATAGTGTAGGCTGTGAAATGAGCTCTGCAACGAGCCGTGAGCTGAGACTCTAGAGGGGAGCCACCAGTTCGCGACTAGTCTGTGACCACAAGGCCACGACCTGCTGCAGCTACGACCACGGGGGAACAGGGGAGCCACGACCCCTGCTGCGTGCTGCGACCATGGGGGAACAGGGGAGCCATGACCTCCTGCTGCGTGCTGCCACCACGGGGGAACAGGGGTGCTGCTGCGTGTTGCATGCTGCCACCACGGGGGAACAGGGGAGATGTCGTGAAGGGGATGGGTTTTGGAGAGCCGATGTTTGACGTGCAGATTTGTGCAACAAGGAGCTCGCGATGGTTGTGCAGACCAGAGTTAAATCTCGTTGTTTTTTGTTTGTGGAATGAAATGGATGGGCCCGCGGGTTAATGATAGGGTAACGTAGTTTTAGGTTTTCAATTTTTAGTTTTAGTTTTAGTTTTAAATAAAAAATTTAATAATTAAATGTTTAATTTTTTGTTTTCTAAATGTTTTTTGTGTGCAAGTCCAGGGACATCCAAGAGTCCTCGATTGATCGAGGGACTTCAGGGATGTCCCTAAAAAGTTCCCAAAATTTCTGGGTACGGTTAGGGGACGTCGGATAAGTCCCCGAGTCCCCAATGGAGTCCTCGATGAATTGGGGACGTTTCCGAGGAGTTCCAAAGTCCCCGGAACTCGGAAACGCAGGGAACAGAAGGAATTTTGGGGGGGATGGGTCCCTGTGCAACATAGCTTATACCATTCATTACCCATTGAAATCAAGGAATCACACAACATATCACAAACAAAAAACATTCATCGTAATAAAATGAGTACTTATTTGTAACTTGAATGAATTCCACCAACTCAGTTGTTAAGGAGAGATTCAATGCCCAAATTTAGGAATCATTGATGGATTCCACCACTAAGCTAGACCATGATACCACTAGGGTGAAGTAAGCTACTATCAGGCTCTAATCTCACTCAACCCAACCCATTTCTCTCATGAAATTGACAATTTACTCATTATTGAGCACCCCATGCCTTCATTCAACCATCGATTAGCCATGGAACTCTCGCCCACTCCTTTATGTTGTTCCTTAGGTTGTACCCCTCCTAGATATAGGTATAAGGCTTATTTTCTTGCTTGAATATTAAGTCTCACAGTGGCACGTAGAGTTTTCTCAGGAGGAGTTACAAGGTCTAGGAGTGTTGTGTAGGATGCATCTTCTTGCACCACTTTAGATCACCAAGCCAGTCCATGGGTCAAGGGAGTGAACCTTGAGTTTGGGAGGTAGAACTCCTAGTCTGTCACACTAATGACACCTTTGTTCAATTGTGATTTAAGTGATTAGATTTGCAACATGGATCTATGGTGTGGAGAATCGATCTTAGCTACTGATACATAGCTTTCAAATGTTATATTTAGGTGTGGAGGGGCAAAATACCGCTAAAGCAACAAAAATTACTGGAAAAGTATTGCAGGGGTGCCTTAATAATAATTTCATTCCTTTGAAGGAATGTTTGACATCACAAACAAATTTAACAACAAAGAATTCATCAAAACTTTCCAAGTTAAACATGCTTATAACGTACAGAAAATCATCTGGGCAGAGTTAATATAGATCCATAGATTCATGTAATGAAACAAAGACATTTGACAATATAAAATGAATACAATAATACACATAAAACATCATATCCTTAAATCCAATGGCAATTGCCTCAGTCCTTATTTAATTCAATAAAAACCTCAGTTGTTCATCACTACAATAAAAGATACATCAAGAAAGACCGCGTGATCTCATTCGTGAGTCTATTATCTTTCTTTATATGGAAAATTCTTAGATGTCATTGTTATCACACAACTTGTAGTTTTCCCTAAAGGTATCCTATCTAGGATGGTAGAGGTGTTGGACAACTAAAGAGGTGATCCAAGGCTTGCCACGGTTCCCAATACAAGTGAGTGTCACGCCAACCGAGGCAACCTTCACTTTAGATCAAGATGAATCAAGATCAAGGGGGAGAACCTAGCCAATCTATGAAGAATAGCTAACCCAAAGACTCCTAAGGAAATGTGTGAAGTTATGCAAGGAGGTCAATGGTGGAAGACTTTAGATCTAGAGAGATAAGTGGACCCAAGGTGGTAAGGGCTTGGTTGAGAGGCTTAAGCAATGGACAAATGTTTCAACCAATTGTTTGATTTAGGCCACTTATGAAGTTAAGAAAGTATATCTAAGGAAGAGCCAATGCATCACCAAGTGACCCAAGTGGGGCTCAACCCTCAAAATGAGGAATGGGGCCCACAAGGTGAAAATCAACAAGGTGAAGCACTACGGGTAGGTTTTAGGGGTTGAACTAGCAAAAGAGCCTCCCTCAAGGAATGCGACTTCCCTTGGAGAGACCAAGTGCCTTGGGAAATGGGCCAAATGGAGTCCAATAACCACCAAACTATAAATTGGGATTGCAGTGAATATTATTAAGGTGAGTTTTAAATTTTATACCCAAGAGCATGCTAGATCCAAGTAGATCTAAAAAAATGTAAAATGAGGGTTCATGTGACCAATAGGATAGAAAACAAGCGAAATGGATACATACCTTGTAGATCTTATCTCAAAATCTTGCGGCTACCTTGTACATAGATGATCCTTGCATTTAGTTACAATTCCAAGCTAGATCCAAGTGATTCCAAGCATAATCGTCCAAGCCCTAGGAGGAGAGATGCTCCATTAAACCTGTAAATCAAATTACAAAATGTTAGATTTGATCCACAAATCAATGAGATCTAAGCATGTCATATCAAAGAAGCAATCAATGGACAAAGCACAATTGAAAAACTCCCTCAAGATGAAGACATCTTGCCCCAAGGGGGATGTGAGCAACCCCAACAATCTTCCCTTCAAGGCAAATCGCACTCCTTGCTTCAATCAATTCGGCCTCCCTTGGTTGATGACGAAATCACCTGTAAAAGCAAAGATGTCTAAAAGCAAAAGATGCATAACCATGTACAAGAGCAACCCAATCAAAGCCAAGAAGAAGATCTCCAAAAATAGTATTTTATTCCATGTTTTCCAGAGCCCAAAGGTGCCTTTACAATAGGGGGGTCTCCTCCTTAAATAGGATGAGGAAGGCCAAAACCCTAAACCACTTTTGAAAACTAGTGGTTGAGATCAAAAGATATAACAATATAATCAACGGCTAAGATGAGCCAACATAACATAAGACATGGATCACTCAAATAAGTGATGACTTCATGGCTATAAGAGACCTATGGGGGATGGCATCATACATGGGGGTGGCTAATAACATAGGAGCCACAACATAAAGACAAGGACAAGTGACTAGGAGCACATGGTGGGGCTAGGAGGTATTATTCCCCTTCACTAGCATGACCCCATGGCACAATAATATAAAATATGACTCAATGACATGTCCAAGTATATAAATGATCAAAACCTGTCCCCATCAACAGAGAGAGATATGCAATAAAAGACCTCCTGTAGCCCATGTGGACCCCACTGACTGGTTCAAATTGATCTGGAAGAAGGGGGATACACCATGGATGACCTCTGAGCAGACGAAGTGCCAAAGCCTTGCCTCAATTAACCAAATTGAATTCCTCAATGACCCTTTTATTCCATTTTTTATCCTCCTGAAAAACCCTGAAACTGCCCAAAAATGCCTCTTAGGTGCCTGTGCTGTCAAACTGAGTGTACCATCATGTTTGGAATGGGGGTAATATGGTAAAAACAAGTGGCTGAACCACCCCCTTCCTTTGTAGTTCCCTAGGGAACGACTTGCCTCCAATGTTCTTGCTGGACAGGCCACATCGGCATGCCCAAATTGGCCAACAGGTGGAAAACGGCTAATATCATGCCAGGGAGTGCCCGAAACTGAAAGATAAGTGTCTCAATGGATCTAGAAGACCCAAATACACTAGAGATGAGTACTCATACACCTCATGATAACCTGTAGGATCATCTGTAGGGTCCACCATACCCGGACAAGTAAAAATATGATGATTTGTAAACAATAAAAATCCATGAAAACTGCATCAATCATCATCTGAAGCATGTGCCCACCACATGGCATCATTAATAGGTATATGTAGGACCATAGATCAACATCATATAGCATAAGGGGTCCATCTCATCACAGATCCCAAGGATGACCATGGTCAAACTATGTTTGACTAGGTCAAAATACAACCAAAGACTAGATTATAACCGATGACTAAGACATGTTCCTTTAACCATATTCATAGCTTAACTCAAAGTATAAACATCAATCAAGTGGCAATTAATACATAGATATTCAATGTTATTTATAACTTGCACCAAAGCTTTAAAGACATACTTCATCCAATGGACATGGCCTAACTACTAGCATAGGGTGAAGGCTAAGGACAAGGCTAAGTAGATGGGATGACTTGACCAACTTAACTAAGTGATACTTTGGATACGGGAAAAGGTGTTACACACTCAAGCATGTGTTGGATAAGATAAACAAAGGGAATGGTAGTGCCTCACAAATGGGTAAGTTGTTTAGAGAGTGCTTATTCAACCTTGGCATCGTGTCTACATCAAGTTGATCCAAGTTCATTAGGATCATTCATTTCATTTCCATGGCCAATAGTATTTAGATTTGGCATACATTTAACAACTTATTTTTATTTGGCCTTTCATTTATAAAATTTTGAGGTCAGCAATATTTAGATTTCGCATTTATTTAGCCATTGCTTCTTAGACCTTTTTGGACCCTTTGTTGGGGTACTTTAGCATTTCATTGCTTTAGCCCTTTTCAATTGTGATGATAATCATAGTTTTACATTTCATTTATTTCCATGGGATTTCATTTCATTTCAAAAGAGATTTCCAATAATTTCCATACAAGTAGTACATGTGCTTCAGGTTTTAGCCAACAACATCTCATGTGACTAGGGGGAATTCCGCAATCTAAACCACACATTGGGGAAACCGACTAGAGTGATCAAGGCATAAAATCCAACTCACTAAAGGCAAGTTCTGTCACCAACTCAGAGTCGAGACACAAAACAAACATGGATGCTATCCAACATAGAGGCAGGAGCAAGGAAATCCTCCATATCAAAAGTCAAGAAGGCAAGTTAAGGTGAAAGCCAAAACAGGGAAGGTCATGGATGGATGGAGTCAAGTGAATGTGGTGCCTAAGCTAGCAAACATAAATGTCCAGAAAGACCATGTCCATGCTCAGAGGAGGGTAAGTGAAACCAATGAGTATAGTCAGTAAACCTTAAAGTGCAAGTAATACATCCAATTTATTATTTAAATCCAACCAAGATAGTTCATTTCATTTATTTAGATAATACTGCCACATCATGAGTTATATACTAAGTTAATGCTATCAAGATGGCTAAAACAACAAGATAATAATCAAATGCTAACAATCACAAGTCTAATGGTCATATCACTGCATATCTCAACAAACATCATCTAGAACCAATGAAACACTGCTGCAATAATAACATTTGGAACTATGGGCACTGAACTAAATCTGTATGGAACAAAAGGTCATATTGGTCATCAAATCTAAGCTCTCAAGGCTCAGCCTTGGAACAAGGTCTACACATTGTCTGATATAACTGCTATGATGTGTAAGTGATCATAAATAATGTTGCTCATCATAACTGATCTCACTGAAACCGTGTAAAGGCAAAGCTCTGAAAAGTGCAGATATCTGCTTAGCAAATATAGTAGCCCAACTACTATGGTGTGATAACAATCATTTAAAGATGAAAGAGGATAGGAAAAAGAGAAGAAGCTAATGTTGCAGACCCCATTATATACGTTTCAAAGAAAATTTGGTAGTCTTTTGGACACGCTTTGTTGGGCCTCCTGTTTTTCTCCTTTCACCATTTCTTTATAGCTATAATATCCCAACAATGACCTTCTCATCTCATGATAGCATGTATGAAGGGATACGTGACGCATTTCCATATCACATGCAATCATGGGGGAGATAATGATTTGTTATAACCATAATCAAGTGTGACGAGGTGCCATTTCTGACTAACGCACCTCTTCAATCTTTCTCTTCATGGTTTCTAAGGAATATTGGATAGGACCATAATCTTGAAAATTCATTTAACTTTCCCCCAATGGTTCTTTCATTTTTTTGCAGTTTTATACCTTTTTCTTTCTACCAAGAATTATTCATTTCTTGGATCTCTTAGAGCTGTAAACTTTAGGTGGCTTAGAAGTCTTGGGATGAGATGGTCTTTGTGAAGGTGTTGTTGTTTCTCATGCTACATGGCTCTTCTCCCTATCCACCACAAAATTATGCAATGTAATCATGAAATCCAACCCTCACTGATTAATGACTTTTCTCCCTTTCAAAATCTTGAATGTTTGTCTAATTCTAAGTAGGGTGTATAATCCACATCCCACAGGCTTTGAATCATGCTTTTTAGTAGAGCTGATGTGGCAACATATGGCTTCAACTGGTTCAAAATCTCTATTGCAATAGGAATAGTGGGATTATCTGGCACATTCGTTAAGTGTGACATGGATCCTCTATGGTTCATTACATTTCTCTCCTCTTGCATTAACTGTGCATTCTACATGGACAGATCCTTGATCTTCTCCCAGACTCTATTTCCATTGTATAGGTGGCATTCTTATATATCCCCATTAACTCCCTATTTCAACTGCATTAAATCCACTATTAAATTCTCTTCTTTTGGGTTCTTCTGCTTCATTTGACCTCTATTCTATTGCAAGTCGATTGATCGGCTCCGATCCATCATGATTGGAATTCCCTATTCCATCAAGAATTCTCACCTACACCAATTCCTTGTCTTTCTTATCCATCACCTTTTTCCTTCATCAGGGTCTCTTGCTCTATCGACACTCTTGCCTTGTGCCTTTTCTGCGCTTATCAGATGCAATCCATTGGATCTTCTCCATTGGGTTTTCATCCATGTGCTTACATGGGTACTTTCCAATACTCGACCTCCGATGAGGTCCTAACATATATCATTGGTCCAATACACTATTGGACTTTGCCATCGGGAATCCTTGCACATGCACTTTTGCTGCCATTTTCCGATATGACATTCCCCATACCATCGGTTTCGATATATTGGATTTTGGTCCATCGAAACTTTCTCCTTGCACCTTTTGAGGCATCCTCTAATGCTCTGCCCCTAATGAAGCACTCTTGATGTTGTTGATCCGATATACCATCGGACTTCACCTATCGACTTTCTCTACACATGCTTTCACAACAATTCTCCGATGTATTGCTTTTGATAATCACCAGGTCCAATATACTATCGAACTTCACCCATCAGGATTCTCCAAATGCACACCCACATAATTTCTTCGATATTGCACCTCCGATGAGGCCCTTCCGATATCCCAACATTCGGTTTAACACTCCCAATATGATATCAGGTTTTGACCCATCAACCTTCCTTGCATCTATTCTTGTTCGTAATTCCTGATGCCTAACCTCTAATATGTCGGATCCCAATACATTGGGATTTCCCTCTCCATCAAACATTCCTCCGTGCACTTTCAATCGCTCTTCCTGATAGGTCTCCTTCGATAGGGAGACTCTAATGCCATATTCCCAATCATCTCATAGGACAATTAAGACTGGATCCAATATCTCAATGAACAACTAGGATTTCTTTCCTGAAAAATCTTGTGGATGACTGTAATGCGCCCAAATTTCCTACACTAAACTTGTAGATGGTTGCAATGGTGCCCAACAATCCTACAAGTGGTTGTGACTGCACTTGAAAACTCTTGATCTAAGTCCACAACGGTGCCTGAGAACTCCTTGTCCAAGTTTGAAATGGTTCCCGAAGTCCATGTGCCTAACCTGCAACTGAATGCTCTTGTATCATTTAGCCTTTTGTAGACCAAAAACTTCAAAATCATGAGCTTGGTGATACATATGGAGATACACTAGCTACAAGGTGTATCTAAACATCCTTGTTTTCAAGAGATCGACCAATTGGCCTCTCATTTCGGTGGCAATGTCTTCTACATATGTAATTAGGGGTATCTCGCAAATTGTAAGCATCAACCAAAGCTACCATCTATGGTTCTGAAATCTTACTATTTCACTTCTGTTGAGGGAATTCTTGAACCATATGAACTAATAGGCTAAGTAACAACATTGACTCCTTATGTGGGATGGTTCCTCTGTGAGGGACCAAGATTCTAGAAATAATATCTAGGGTGAGTAGACCAATGCCTTATCCATTGGGATATGGAGTCAAAATTGGGGATGGCATAAAAAATTGTCTTATTCCCAAACTCTTCTTTTAGGAAAACAAATGGGAAATAAAACGAAAAATTGGAAATGCTAGAATTGACTAGGAAAACTAGAAACCTACTACCTAAAACCTAATTGACAAGTAGGCCCATGAGGTGACATGATGCTTCCAGTGAAACCATGCATGTAGTTTGAAAAGGCTATGATACGCAAGCATGAAGAGTACTGATGGGATGGTGAATGACCTTGGGATTTGGTAGGAAAAAGGACGGGGTAATATATTTCCAATGACTAGAAAATGTAAAATGTGCTTGAGAGGGACAAGAAATGTTTGTAGCACATAAGAAGTTAGAATTACAACAAATAATCTTGAAAGAATAATGGAAATTGGTACGAATAAAGGAGAAGAATGCATGAGCTACCCATTTCCAATCATTGGGCGACTAATCATTGGGTGCATAGGCAGCTATGAATGCTTCATTCTTTTCAATAGATAGTTGATTGTCTTCCTTTTGTATGTCGAAAGCATGCTCCAATGAAGTTTGAATTTGGTTTTTACTCACACCATCGTTGACCAAATGTGGAGTGGGTTCACCAAGAGGTCGATTACTCACAAATTCTTTGGGTTGGGATCATTTTTTGGAGCTTCATATTTCAAGTTAACATTTGAATCCAATGAAGGTTGGAAAATACTTTCATGGACAACACTATTATTCCAAGAAATGAAAGGTCTATTAAATACCTCATGAGTTTGATCATCTATGTGATTTAAATTTTTATCCTCATCCTCTAATTCAACATTAGAATCTTTTGAACATTCATTTACAACAATGTATTTTGAGAGAGAGAGGGGGTTGTTTAAGTGAACCATTAGATTCATAACTTGCAATCTGCAACTTGTCATTTTCCTTGCTTGTGTCATCTCGTTTCCAACTATTTTCAGAAATAGCTGGAGGTGACCAATCACCATTGGTTTTAACAATTGCATACTTAAGCTGACATTTTGGCTCAAAACTCTTTTCACCTTGAATGCACTCTTCAAGGTTTATGAACAAAGATTTGATTGCTCATTATACTGAAATTGTTGTTCTTCATAAGTAATGTGCTTAGAGGATTTCTTTGATAGTTTATTTTTCATTTTTACTGGAAACCCAAATGCTTCCTGTTATCACATCCATAGTAGCCGGGCTACCATGATTGCAGATCAGTTTCTAGTATATTTTTAAGCCAATCCTTTACACATTTTGATGAGATCAATTGATGATGAGCAGCATTTTGATGATCACTCTTATACATTTAGTGGACCCCAGATCTTGTACATTTACAATCTCATGCCAGGACTGAGCCCCATGACCCTAGGTTGGTGACTGAATTAGCCATTCTCCTATCATCCAGAGCAGATCGATGACAATGCACATATTATATTCAGATGCAGTGCTTCAGTGTGATTTAGGTTGTTTAGATCAGGGACTCGGGTATATGAAAGGTACATTTTGGTTGCAAATGTTCTCTTTCCTTTATCTAGGTAGTTTATGAATGGGTATATGATGATTGTTTACTGGCTATATCTTATGATGATTCTTGTGTTTAGAGCAAAAGTGGTCAGTTACTATGAGTAGGAGGTGATTGTTTATACTCGTTGGTCATACCCTTACTTCACGAAGTACAAACTTGTTCATTCCCTTACTTTTGGGCCTTTGTTATCCATGGCATCACCAGTCATTTCTTTGTCCATCCATTACCTTCCAGTTTGGTTTTATCTCGACTTACACCTTAACTAGTAATCTCGAGGACTTCCCCCACCTAGACCTCTGTGTTGGATAGATTCCTTGTTTACATTGTGTCTCGGCTTTGGAGTATGTGATTTAAGTCACAATGATTGTTCTCCTCTATTCCTCGAAACCAAGTATTCCTAGAAACAATGTTGCTAAACACTAGAGCATCGGATCTTAAATGGCATATCAAAAGGAATGCTAAGTCAACGAAAACAATGTTGCAAAACACTACTGCTTATATCTATATTAACTAGTTAGTGGCCAAAGGACGAGCACTCATTCTTGTTTGATGTAAGGTCATTTGTCCCCATAGGGCAACAAGGCAGTCACTCCGTCGCACCTATGGATGGTGGAAGGCAATGGAGGTCATACCGAGTGACATCTGAATCCCAGAAGGATTTTGGAGGCTGTCTAGTAAAAATATTTAAAGTGAAATAAATGATAAATCTCGAGTCAGAAAGGTTGACAAATAAATAAATTGCTAAAGGTTACTTTTTTAGAGTCTATTGGAAGCATTATCATCACTCTATCCATTTTGAGACACCTCCATCCCTCGTGTTATCTTCTATCCAACATATGTCTAGGTGGTTTCCCTGGTTCCTTCATCTGAGAGATTGCAGTGTTGAGGTTGTTGAGTCGTTCAGGTTGTTGAGTCGTTCCCCTAGCCCAGCCTTTGTTTCTCCACCCTCACCCATGGTTAGCAAATTGTTCAAGTCAGTAAACGAGTATACACTTGAAAATCCTATTTATAGTAGCTAATTACTTTGATCTAGACTTATATTTATTTATATTATTTACATGCTTATGCCAATTAAACATCATTATATGATTTAGTCTAGATACTGATATAATTGAAGGAGCATATGGTAACCTTTTGTACTTGCAGAAACAATTATTTGTGATCTGGATCATCATTTTGATCATTTTTGACCTGGTCAACCTAGTTTGACCAAGTCAACCACAGGGTCTGGGAGGAGTTTGGGCAGATAGTGATCGAGATCGTTTATTCA
Organism: Larix kaempferi; assembly: GCA_027924585.1. Classification (NCBI taxonomy): domain Eukaryota; kingdom Viridiplantae; phylum Streptophyta; class Pinopsida; order Pinales; family Pinaceae; genus Larix; species Larix kaempferi. Next base: position 25,605,870 of record BSBM01000073.1, on the reverse strand, counting down.
TGGCCCATATATGTCTATTTGATGGTTCCATGCTTCAGACTGCCTTTTCAGATGATGGTTTGATGGATTTTTATGATTATTATTATTTATGGACCATTATTTTATTATTCTGGGCATGGATGAGCTTACAGAGATACTTTTTGATGGTCACATGGCATATGAGTACTCATTCATAGTTGATTTGACCATTTTGAGCTCATTGGATTGGTGCACTCAGTTATCAGTTCCGGGCATTTACAAGTGATGATATGGTCAGGTTACCACTTTTCTCCAGTTTGCCATGCAAAAATGGCCTGTCCAACACCTTCATTGAGCTAACACATTTTACTAGGGTGCTATAAAGGGAGATGCGGGTCCATCCAATCGTTATTTTACCATATTACCCCATCCTGAGACATTTTGGTGCACTCATATTTGTGTTTGGGACACTTGGCAGTGAGCTACGGGCATTTTTGTGTTTTTAGAGGTGGTTTTTCGATAGTAGAATGGTTCATTGAGGAAATCGATTTGGTTTAGTGGGGAAAGGAAATGGCATGAGATTGGTTTGGGATAGTTTGATGATGATCTCCACACCTTCCAGCACTTGTTTCGACATCAGTGGAGTCCACACGTCCTAGCATTCATCATTATGAGCATTTTTATTGTATTATAAAGAGGCCACGATTTGGTCATATGGTCACATTATGATGTTATCTTGAGATATTATTTATTATTGTGCCATGGGGTCATGCTAGAAAAGGATATGATAACCTCCTAGCCCCACCATGTGCTTGTGTCATGTGTCTTAGTCATGTTGGCATGTGGTGCATCCCCCTAGGGCGTCTTACTGAGTGTGTCCCCTCTATTTGTTGAGTGATCCATCTATATTATGTTTTGGCTCATCTTAGCCGTTGATTAGCATTGATGTATCTTTTAATCTCAACCACTCGTTTGAAAAATGGTTAGGGTTTTGGTCTCTCTCACTCATATTTAAAGAAGAGACCCCCCTCATTGTAAAGGGGACTTTTGGCTCTGAGCTATTGGAATAGAAAGAAATATTTTGTGAGAATTTTTGTGATCTTAGGTTGGATGCTTGGCTATGGTGATTGAAACTACTTTTCCATTGCACTGAAAGATCTGGGTAGCTATCTTGCATATTTTGTACCACAATTTCGATTTGCAGGTGAAGTAGAGTCTAGACGATTTTGAGAGAGGGGCGCATTGGTTGGGGAGACTTGTTATCACCAAACTTGTAGTTTCCCCTATAGATGGATCCATAAAGGATGGTAGAGGGAATGGAAACCAAAGAGGTGAACCAATATAGCCTCGACTACCAAATGGATGGTTGTCACGCCAATCAAGGAAATCTTCGCTTGATGTTATCTTAGCCCAAGACAACAATGGGGGAGATGCAGATCTACTCTCGACAGGAGAGATCAAACCAACACACCAGATCAAATCAATGGAGGATGAAGTACGTAAGGTGTAAGTTGAAGTAAACCCTAGATCTATAGATGAAGTCACAAGGTGATTAATGGATTGGATCAAGAGGCTTAAACAATATAAATTTGATCCAACTTGGTTATGCAAGTGACTTATGAGATTAATTACTAGATCCAGAATCAAGGTACCAACAAATGATATAAAAATCCACTGCCTTGGGAACCATGTCCAATGCATGGAGGTTAAGGATAGGATTGGGGCTAACTAGTACCAATAGATAGACTTGTAGGAAAATATGACAGTATCAAAGTACCCACATCTCAGAGATAGAATCAAAACACTGAAAAATTAGCTAATTAGGGAAGTGCGCTAGGGTTTGGAGATTAGTGCCTTGCGATTTGGGCCCTGTGGAGTCACCCAAGCATGACTCCTAGGAGAACCCACTTTGGGGTTTGGTCCAAGCTAAAATACCCAGATGTGGTTTGCCAATTGATCAAGGGGTTTGATCCATGGAATTTTTCGATTATTTTTTGTGAGGGTTTTACAGTAAAATAATGATGCCAATGGATTGGAACCAAGAAATGGAGAAAAAACCTATGGATCTTACCTGGATAACCTTGTAGATGCCTTGATGATGATGATCTATGCTTTCCCAATCAATTTGAGAAGATTTGGATGGGTTTCTATGCAAATCAATTTGCCCAAGGCAGTTAATGCGCCCTCCCTCCTGCACAACAAACGTCAACAATATCATATTTGATGCATCAAGAGAAATGGACAGATGCTACAAGAGAAATAACAAGAAGATAGCATAGATCACAATGATACTAAAGATAACCCCCTAATACAAGCGATGCCAAACAAGTGAGTTGAGGAAGCCCTACAAAAATGCCCAAGTGAAGTCGCCCTCCTGTAAACAAGACAAAGTTTCCACAAAATATAGATCTCACCACAAATACCGAAATGCTAGGATGCAATAGACTTTACAATCGCCATCTAAGAACACTAGATGCAAAGGATACCCAAGAATTTCCACAAGAGAGTTTTTCTATTATCAAGATTCCAAGAGCCAAAGACCCTTTACAATGAGAAGCTCTCTCCTTTAAATAGGATGGAGAGATACCAAAACCCTAACCACCTTTTGAATGGATGGCTAAGATTAAAAGATCAAAATATTCTAATATACGGTTGAGATGAACGCAACATAAAGTACATGGATCAATACAAAAATATAACATATCAATGGACCAAATTGCCCTAGGAGAGGGGGTCCCACCAAATGTCAATGATAAAACATAATAACTAGCTCAAGGTGGGTCTAGGGGGTCATGTCTAGCCTCCCTAGTGTGTCCCCATGGCACAATATCATCAAATGACTAACACAAGCACCAAATAGTGCCTCTCTGGGAAGTCGTGAGCCTCCCAAAGGCTCCAGAAAACCATAAAAAGTGTCGAATAGATGGGTGTGGGTCCCACTGAATGCTAAAACTGTTGTTGAAGGTGTGGAAGATATCACACTCATCATCAAAACTCATCCCATGCCAATCCCTTGCTTCAGTATCCCAAATTGAATTCTTCAGTAGCCATTTTTGCCATTTTTTAATCCGCCTCTGGAAATGTGAACCTGCCCAAACTGCCTCTTGTATTGCCTGTGTTGTCAAGGTGAGCCCACCAGGCTCTCTGGGAGGGGGGTATAATGGTTAAAAAAAGAGTTTGGACCACCCCCTCCTCATATAGCGCCCTAGGTGAACCAATCAAATCATCCCTCTGCTCTGACAGGCCATCTAACATGGCAAAACCACACCAGTATGGCCAACTGAGGCCAATCATCACTATAATTGCCCAGATCTGAAAACAATCTGTCTGATTGGACTCTGTTGTCCACCGAGATGCACACTAGCAGTAGAAATCTTTCGAAAGTTGTCTCTTCACTACAATTGAGAGAAGTGTGGCCTTGGGGGCAAGCAATGAGCTAGGTACTGTCACCTAAATCCCAGCTCCTCTGTTTAGGCTAACTCTTAATGAAGCCAAGGGGGGTAGTCCCTACAAAGAGTTAACTATGGATCAATGTGTTAAGTGTTTTAATTGTGCAGTGATGCGGATGGGTGTTGTTTAGGAGTTTTTTGATAATGAAAGACCCCACAACTTATAATAGACACAAGATAAAATGCAATCCACGTTGCGAGACAAGATTTAGCAGTATACCAAGATTTATAAATTTAAGCATCCACAGATATATAAATTCCAATGAACAAATGGTTAAATTTAAATTTAAAGCATATGAATATAAAAGACCACTGCCTTATCCATTGGGTGAAGGAGTAAAAATGATTGAATATTGTGCCGTGGGATGCTAAATATATAGTCTTAGTAACTGTTTGTGAGAACGTTGTGCAAATTATCTTGGTAAATTAAAAGGTTTTAGTGGTCTTGATTATTAGGCTAAGAACAAAGAGATAAGCAAAAGTCCAGAAAGTGATACTTTCAGTGGCATCCACTCTGATGATAGGTTGGAACCATCCAGATTGCAAAAGGTAAGTGTCCAATGACTTAACCACCCCGAACCTAACAATGGCACTTCCGGCACCACCAGGTTTAGGAATCTTTTCCTCCCACTTAAAAGTATTTCTCGAAAATATCAACGCCGGCACGTTGGTTGGGGTAAAGTTTTATTTGATTTTCACTTATGAGATTAACAAAATCCAACACCTTTCTGAGTACTAGCCCAACCCTTTCAGGTTGGCAGAGCATACGAGTGTCAAATAACAACCAAGATAAATTAATTAATGGGAATGTGAGTTGGAATATTTTAATATTATTAAAGCACACAATTCAACTGTCCGACAGAGAGCGCTCTTGACTTAGTCTTAAGACCAAAGTTCAAGAGACTTATTTGATTGAAATCCCTAATGCAAGGAAAATGCAGAATCTAGTATGCTCTCCAATAGAGAGTGCTCTTGACTTGGGTTATTTCAAGTTCAAGAGGCTTTGTTCATTGTTAAGATAGAAGCAACTTGTAAGCATGAACGCATGTGATAGCTCAATAAGATGGGAAAATAAGAGACAAAGATATCACTTGCAAAAATGAACAACTAACATTCTATAACAACATGAAATCAAACTATTCGGCCAAGACTTAAACTAATCTAAGAAAAATAAACAAGTGGGATCAACCTCCGAACAAGGTGACCACTAGAACCACCAGTCCTTGAGAAATTCCAGCTAGCTGAGTTTCGACAAGGAGTCTAATGGGGAAAGAGAAGTAACCACAAAACTATGTGACCCTGCCCTTGGGATGAAATCCCAAGGATACTATCTCAAGTCAAGACTTGGAAAAGGACTAATCTAAGTCAAAAATGAAATTTAATCTATATGAAATTGAAACAAAACTAAAACTAATAATGCATCAAAACACTCTTCCCCAAATGGGGAACAAAGAACCAAAGTGTGGGAGGCCTTATCCCACTTTGCCTTTTTATTAATCGGTTACAAGTGAGGGATTGAAACCCTTGAAATGAAAAGCAACTAAGAATTTAAAAATAAAACCCTTTTGGGGGTTTGTACAAAGGAGAATGACTGTATTCTTGTCTTCTTGGTTCGAATCTCCTTCTTCTTTGGGTAATCTCCAAGTGGTTTCAATTCAAAATTTGCTCTTACTTCCCTTCTCAATAACTTGTTCTTTTCTCAAAACTTGTAACAAACAAAAGTAAAAAAACTCATGCACCCATTAGCATTAGTATAAAAAATAAAACCAACTTGAAAATAAACTTGATTTAACCTTTGCGAATAAAGAAACTAGATGCAACTAAATTCTAAGCTATATGTCAAAACTTTTTCCAATGCAAGCTTTAGAAATTCTTAAATGAGATCTAGTAGAGTAAGCTAGAAACTTAACAACAACATGCAAATCTAGTGTTTTAAGTGAGATCTGAGATGTAAGAGACTAACGATAATCAAAATATGAGTGCAAGACTAGAGATCTAAGATGCCCTAATGATACTTTTTAAAGCAAGAAAAAGAACGAACTTAACAAAAACATGCAAATCTAGTGTTTTAAGTGAGATTTGAGATGTAAGAGGCTAACGATAATCAAAATATGAGTGCAAGACTAGAGATCTAAGATGCCCTAATGATACTTTTTAAAGCAAGAAAAAGAACAAACTTAACAAAAATTTGAGAGATCTAAGCTATGAGATAATTTTGACTTTGATGACAATACAAAACTTGAGATTTAACTACTAAAAAAAATGAATCTAAAAATGAACAAACTCTACTACTAACCAAGCTTACACTTGTTTTTTATGTCTTTTTTGAAGTTGGACGAATGGGAGAAGGGATGAAGATGAGAGGAGAGGGTATGGGCAATAGTAAAGAAGGGACAGTGGGCAGCAAACTAAGGTGGAAAGTGGCAGAAAATAGGAGCAGCAGTAATAAGATAGCAGCAGAATGAAGAGAGGTAGCAGCGAATGGAAAGAGGGAAAGAGTGGGAGGACGAGAGCTAGAAGAGGAGATCTAATGGGTTGGACAAATGCAAGATAAATGGGGAAAAACAAATGCAAGGAGGAATGGAGAAAAAGAAGTATAGAAGAGGCAAACAAGAGGGCAAAGGTCAAGCAATGCCGAAAACCAAAGGCTAGCTTAACAACGATCTCAAACTTGGATAGGAATAGGGCTTTGGATTTCCACTGTTTGGAGATAGGTAGATCAAGTAACCAAATGAGAAGCTTTTTTGAAGGGGTGATGGAGAAAGCAAGAACTCCTTGTTCTTTGTTTATAAAGCTTGAAACTCTTTGGCCATATGCAAAGTGAAGATGTACCTACAAGAAACCCAATGCATTGGAAGATACCTGCAAAACAAATTATACTCAAGCGAAAAGAGATAGATTCATTGTTTACTTGTGCTAGATTGTTAGCCCTCTTGAAACAAAGATCTATAACTTAATAATCATAAGCATAAAGCATTACACAATATCGCCTTGTTTATTGGGTGAAGTATGGCCACCAAGAGCCTCCACAGTTTGACCTCCAAAGTCTCAACTTTATTAATAATCAAAACGAGTTACAAATCCTCCAGAATTTCTTTGCTAAAAATTCCATGAGGAATGAGGAAAGAGAGCCTCATTATATAGCAAAACAATAGCCTAGTCTACCCTAATTCGAATTGGCATGATGGAAGCCAATGCACCTAACACAAATTGAATTCCATGTCTAAATCCCAATCAACACTAAGTCAAGCCAAGCTTTGGAGTCCATCTTCACCAAACAAGTCGAGTTTCATTGATTGAGATGAGGAGGTGGACTCCACCTACGCAAGGCACCCCTCACCTCTTCTTTGGAAGTATCATCATGCAATAAGTGAATGCCATGTGGTAGAACTTGAGATCCAAGCCAAAATCATGTGGGCTCCAATAGGTAATGCGTGAGTCTAGTGGGAGATCCACATCATACTTGATATAAATGCAAACTATCTTCAAAGGGAACCAATCCTTGTGTTTGTTTAATCTTAGGAGGGCGCCTACCATAGGCTTTAATTCCAAACCACCAAACCATTTAATGATTGACATGTCATCAAATCGAGTTTTGCATGGAAGGAGGGCGAATTGCTTGGTGAAGACATGCTTGTGCTAACTGTATACTCAACTGAATGATGACTGAGATGACTGGAATCTTCATTAATGTCTAGTGCCATGTCAATTAGCCTTTTATTTTAATCCATTTGGATTATTTTGGAGAGATTTGGATTATCTCCAAAATAATAATTTTTAATACTTTAATTAATAATTTTTTTGTAACTGGGTTTTTTGAGAAATGATTAATTATGAGGCTGAATTGACATCCGAAACTTAGGATAAACTGGTCCGGGGATCATGAATGATTTTTGGATTAAGGTTGGATCTTTCAATCATTGAATTCAGATCCCATATGACTGGCATATTACAAATTGAAATTTCTCCATTTAAACTATAGATAAATTTATTAAAATTTAAAAAATAATTAAAATCAAAATCCGACGCTTCCTGTAAAAAAATTTCGAAATTTTTTCTGAGGGTCCTAGGGACCTAGGACATGACCAAAACCTATTCTAATAGTGTCTAGTAGGCTTATATACATCAGTTGTACTCTAATAACCCCCCATGGCTAAAATTTTCAAAATCGGGCATTCCATCTTTGGAGGAAGCGGGATAAAACCTCATTGATTATAGCTCAGCTATTGGCAAAGTATAATTGACAAGAGAAAAAACTCCCTGGAATACCTTAGTTGCTTAACCAAGTCATGGAGAACCGGGACACTCAGAATCCTACTAGCACACTTTATTACAAACCCCATGGGGCCATGGTCATGTTGACTGAAAAACAAAACTGACTAGCCAAAACTAGCTAGGCACAAATGCTGGATCATCTGATACACTGGAGTACAACATTCATCATGTTTGTCAAATGGCGGCTCTTCAGATAATCCAACTATGGTACAAAAAGTTGGTAACAGACTCAAAGAGCCCAAATCCATCTAAGTTGTGTACTCATACACCCTATGGATCTCTACATGATCATATAAAATATCCAATATGCCGAGACAAACCAAATAATAATAATCTGTAAAAGTGTTGAAAAATACAAATCATCATCATAAGCCTATAACCACTGCATAGAACCATCTAGTAACCTGTACTAGACCATATATCATATCTTTCCATCATCTGAGGTCTATCCACCTCATGTCCTGTAGTTGACTTTGGTCAAATTGAGTTTGACCAAGTCAACATGACCAATAATATGACCCAGGATAACATCAAACTGCTGCAAGTGTTAAAGGTTAAGACATGATTTACAAATCATTCAAGTAACAATTATAACAAGAAGTAATCATTTCTCTGGCGATCTAATAACCAAATATAAAGTGTTTTCAATATTAATTATGACTCATACTAGACTTTCAAGACCATACTCACTTCATAGCTGTGACCATTTTGCTAGTGAAGGGTGAAGGCTGAAACTGAATGGGCTAGGCTAAGGGATGACTACTAACTTGAAATTGTGACACTTTGAATATGGAAAGGGAATACACACTCTAGCATATGTTGGACAAGCAATAACACAGGGGATGGCCATGTCTCACAAATGGGTAAGTTACTTTCAGAGGTGCTTATTCACCTTGACAAATGCTCACAGTCCATACCAATACAAATGAGGCCAGCAATAGTTTAGATATAGAGTTTAAGAACCATTGCTTTTTTGGGCCTTTGAGTTTCCATAGCCTTTGATCTATGTGTGTTTAGAAACACATTGCATAGATTTACATTTATATTAGGCTTTATGGTCCACATGTGTTCAAAAACACTTGTTACATGGGCTTTACATTTCACATATCACATTTCATTTCAAAGCCAATTTCATTAGGCTTGCCTTGCATTCACGTGTGTTCAGAAACACTTGTTACATGAATGGGCTTATTTCACAAGATATACATCTCATTTCCTGTTAGGAACCCGTGTCAGCCTTTCTCTTTACTTTGTTAGAATATTGTTGTTGGACGCATATGCTTTGTAAGTCGTCCCGTAGTATTTGTTGATCCATAGTTTATATTAGCCCATGGTATTGACCCATAGTATTGGACGCATATGCTTTGTAAGTCGTCCCGTAGTATTATATGTCCCATGGTTTTGACTCATAGTATTGGGCATAGACTTAGTATATAAGTGTGTGTTGAGGTCATTGAAGGCACTGTGAAGTTAATTGTATTGAGCTTGCTCAAAGGAGGTTGCCCCCTCGAAGTGGCCCGTGATCAATATAAAAGTGATTATGAGTTCTATTACTTCTGATATCTCGTGTATTTGCATTAATTAGTTATTGCAGGTTCTTCACATCTGGTATCAGAGCACTTTCTTGGGCTCGTTGGGTGGAATTTTTGCCAAAAAAAATTTCGCATCTCTTGCAAGTTCGGATCTGGGAATAATCCCTATCTGCTTAACTATGGGAAGTACTTGGGAATAAGCCCTAAACTCATTGTGAGGAGTACCACAAGAACCCCAAAGTAGCTGGCCCATTGAGAGGACCTGTCAGTGAAAAGGGCAACGACCCCTACTCGATTGACTAGTTCCCACCCGTGAGGTAAACCAAGAGATGTCGTTTGTGGCAAAGCGATTATCAGTTTTACCTGAACCGTGGAGTGAGGGGTACTTCCCCAATACGCAAGCCGTCAGACAGCATTGGTGGCCGAGTGAATCCCCTGAACCGATAGGAAGCCGCACATACCTGGGGTCCATATCTATTTTCAGCTGAACTGTTGCCGATCACTTATGCTCTAGATCCAGCCGTTTCAGATCTATTCTAAAAGTTGTTCCAGATCCAGTTTCCGTTTCAGATCCAGCCATTTTTTGATCCATTGCGCGCCGTTGCAGATCCATCTGTTGCAAAAAAAAGTATAAAATTCTGTTTTTCGACCATATCTCCCTTGTTTCAACTTTGTTTTCCCTGAAACTTCACTGACATCCCTGCAATCCCATTCTGCATATTTCATTCTTGAAGACCCTATCCCAAATTCCACTTCCCAAGACCATAAATCACACATTTGTCTATTTTTAAGGTTTGCCATAACTCCTTCAATTTTCACCCAAACGCCTTCAAATTTTGCCACCGTGTTCCTTTCCTAATTCTGCTTCTTTGTCCCTCTCTACCAAATTTTCTCATTCTTTCACCCCGCTTATGAAATCCTCATTTTTTGCCTCCCTGTCCATCAGAAAGTGTCCAAATCCTAGTCAAATCCCAATTACCAATCCGAGTTTTTCCCAAATCCAAATTTTCCTTTACTAAATAAGCTTTTGTTTGTGTTTTTCTATCCATTCGCCCCCCCCCCCCAAAAAAAAAAAAAAAAAAACTCCTGGTTGTGGTTGTCACCCGCGCAGGAGCAAAAACCATGGAGGAAGCACTTGCAACCATCCAAACCAAACTCCATGATCTGGATGAAAAATTTCTCAGCCTCCATCTTCAACATTCAGCCATGAACAATAACCGATAGCCAGAATCTTTTGTAGCTATCGGGTTCTCTTCTTCCAACAATTTTCGTGGGCTGAAGCTTGATTTTCCTTGCTTCAATGGTATTGATCCGACTGGATGGATATACTGAGCAGAACAATATTTGTCTGCATAATACTTTTGATGTCTAGAAAGTTCCACTTGCATCCTTTCATTTGGAACAGGAAGCCCTTCAATGGTACCGTTGGTACATCAAAGCTCATCCTGAGCCAAACTGGACAGATTTTTGCCAGCTCCTTTTGCCACGATTTGGTCCTAGTGCTTTTGACGACTTCATAGGAGCACTCACTAAACTTCACCAAACCGGCACAGTGGGAGAGTATCAGATGGAATTTGAGAAACTAGCCAATCACATAGAAGGATTGTTTGATGAATTCTATAGGAGTTGTTTTATCAGTGGTCTCAAGGATGAAATCCGCTTAGAGGTCAAAATGTTTTATTTCAACACAATGATGGAAGTCCTAGGGTTGGCTAAGCTAGCCGAGGACAAGATCGCAGCTCAACAACGCTCCAAACCCACCTTTGTTCCCTTCAGAAATATGGGTTCCCAACGACCTCCCATCACGCCTGCTCCTCGACCAACTCCTATTAAGCATTTGTCTGAAACAGAGATGTAGGCACGCTGAGAAAAAGGGATTTGTTATAATTGTGATGAGAAATTCACTCGGGGACATAGATGTGTTCAACAAAAGCTCTATCTCTTGGATGTGGATTCTCCACCTGCCTCTGAACTTGGTGAAGAAGCTCTAGATACAGTAGATGATCAGGTTGACATTCAACACCCGCTTGTTGACACCCCATCTCAGGATGACCCACCCGAGATCTCTCTCCATTCTATAACCAGCGTCACCACCCCACAAACAATGCGGTTCAGGGGATACTTCAAGCTCCCTCGTACCATACTCATTGATTCTGGTAGCACTCATAACTTCATTGACCCTCGGATTGCCAAACAGGCTAATTGTTTTGTCCATCCTTGCTCCCACTTGAAGTCATGGTTGCCAATGGGGGCACCTTACATTGCAAGGGGAAGTGTCACAATGTGCGTATCTCTATGGAAGATTATAACCTGCACTCTGACATGTTTGCCTTGTCCTTAGGTGGATGTGATGTGGTTTTGGGCATTCAATGGTTACGCACACTTGGCCCCATCTTCTGGGATTTTGCTGAACTTTGGATGCAATTTGAAGTCAATGGGGCACAACACAAATTTATGGGCTTACAACCAGGGTCTCTCTGCATCATCAGTTCACATCGCCTGGAAAAAATCCTTAAGAAGAATTCACATGGTGTCATCGCTCAGCTCCATTCCATTCAGATGCACCCATCAACAGTCTCCACTACTTCCTTGGATAGATATGCAGGTGTCTTTACTGAACCAATGAGCTTGCTGCCTTTAAGAGACCTTTCAGGTAAGAATTTAGCCGCATCTACCTCTCAGCAGGAAATGATGGCTATTTTGCATGCAGTATAGAAGTGATAGCCATACCTATTAGGGAATTATTTCTGCATCAAGATTGATCTCCAGGGTCTGGAAATATTTTTGGAACAATGGGTCTCCTCCCCAACACACCTGAAATGGGTTATCCCTATGCGATCACTTACAATAAGGGTAAGGACAATATGGTGGCAGATGCTCCTTCTCGCACAATTGATGACCCAGTTTCTCTTACAGCTATTTGTCTGCTTGTTCCAAATTGGTTGCAATATGTTCAACAAGGCTATCTCTTCTATGAACTCCATGCTTCTTCATCAGCAGGGCACTCTGGGTTCTTCAAAATGTATGAACGGGAACAATATAACTTCTTTTGGTAGGGATTGAAAATGACAATTCAACATATGGTGTCTGATTGTGATACTTTCTAGGTCAACAAGGGTGAAACGACACTCCTTTCGAGACTGCTCAAACCCTTGCCCATCCCTACACAGATTTGGCCAACTATTTCTATGGATTTCTTAGAAGCGCTCTGGTGGTACAATACCACATCTACAAGGACACCATATGAAGCAGTCTATGGACAGACACCGCCAGTTCTTCTTCCATACACCCTTAGCAGCTCCCCAGTTCAGGCAATTGACTCGGTTCTTCGAAACCGCGATCAGATTCTTCTCATTCTGCAGGACAATCTTCACATGGCCAGAATTCGACTGCAACAACAAGCCGATCAGCACCATTCTGAGCGCACTTTTCACGCAGCTGATATGGTTCTTCTCCATCTACAGCCTTCCAAGCAATCCTCCCTGAAACTCCAAAGGCGTTAGTGGCCCGAAATGAAACCCGAGGATGCTACCGGGGAACCACTCATTCAGATTCTGCATCAATTTCCCCAACCAAAGCTTTGAGGACAAAGCTTTTTCTAAGGGAGAGGGGATGTTAGGAACCCGTGTCAACCCTTCTCTTTACTTTGTTAGTATATTGTTGTTGGACGCATATGCTTTGTAAGTTGTCCCGTAGTATTTGTTGATCCATAGTTTATATTAGCCCATGGTATTGACCCATAGTATTGGACGCATATGCTTTGTAAGTTGTCCCGTAGTATTATATGTCCCATGGTTTTGACTCATAGTATTGGGCATAGACTTAGTATATAAGTGTGTGTTGAGGTCATTCAAGGCACCGTGAAGTTAATTGTATTGAGCTTGCTCAAAGGAGGTTGCCTCCTCGAAGTGGCCCGTGATCAATATAAAAGTGATTATGAGTTCTATTACTTCTGATATCTCGTGTATTTGCATTAATTAGTTATTGCAGGTTCTTCACATTTCCATATATCGTATTGATGGCAACACTATCTGTTTCAGGTTTATCCAACACAACTTAAGGCAACTCAGAGCCAAGACACAATAAATAGGGAAGCTCATCCAACAAAGAGGCTATAACAGGGGAAGGTCCTCCATGCCACTAGTCAAGTAGCGAGTCAAGGTAATCAACAAACTGGAAGGTAATGGATGGGTGGAGACAATGAATAATGAGACCAACATTAGCAAGCCAAAAGATGGTGGGAATGATCACCTCTAATCTCCCTAAGGAGGGTAAAACCAATGAGTATAGGTCAAGAACTTCTAAGTATGAGTAAGGACAATATATATAATAAAATACAACCAGGTCCACATATCTATATGATCTCTAGATCATGATACTAAATGCTAAGACATGTCACAAAAATGAGTCTAAAAGCAATATAACCAAAACACAAGATAATACCTACTGAGTCATATACCTGAATGTACATAATCTGAATCGACATTTGTCCACTGAAAACTTGCTGCTGCAACTCTGGGCAATATTGATTGCTCTGTATATGGCTATATGGCTACATCAATCCTCAAATCTGAGTGTCCTGAGACTCAGTCATGGCATGGAAATATACTATTGTCCAATGTCAAATAGTGATCTATCATAGATTCTCATCTCAGCATCTCATATGTAAGGGAACTGGCTGAAAAGTGTACTGGAATCTAATAAAATGAATATGGTAGCCCGACTACTATATATGTGATAACAAAACCCACCCTACTTCTTTCTATCAGATCTTGGTTATACACGGAGTAATTTTGTCTTCGTACCAATTATTCTCTATCTTTTACTTCTCACTTGCATCTACCCTCATTTTTGTTTGCTAATTGAGATTTGTCTCCTTGGTTTTGTAGAGAAGGGGCGCACTTGTGGACTTGGGCAATTCGTTGGAGCAAAGAAGTGGCCAAGCTTTCATTTTATATTTGCGGGAGTAATCCTTGTCACACTAGCATTCATTCGCATCATCCAGGTACGCTCACAAGGTATGTGTTTTTATTTTTAGCTTACCCATCTGTCAATTTCATTCAAACCCTAACTTCTAAAATTTATAAAAATTCCCTAGCTCATTCAATTTGGAATTTGGGAAAAATATTTATGGGTTTTTCACTTAAGGCCTAGCCCTAAGCGGGTCCTTAAGGGCATCATCCTTGGGAGACTCCATCTACCCCAAACCTTTAGGCATTAATCTTTAGCTATTGCGCCCTCCTTGATTTTGCCACTTTTTCTCGGTTGTTTGAGTCTCATTTTGGCTTGTGAGCTTAGTCACTATCAGATCTACTATCAAGCTGTGCTAGGAAGCCCTAAACTTGTGAGATCTACTCCTTGGGACCATTTTTCATATTCTAAGTACACGTTTCCCAAGGCAGCTGATTTTGATCATTTACTCTAGCACCCTAGATTCACTTTTAATCCCGAGTTACTATAATTGAACTAATTAACTTTCATATCTCATATTCCTTAAGCCTCTATAGTAGCTCTTTTCCTTAAATCTAGGGTTCATCATCCTTCACCATAGATCCCTTATTGAACATCTTGATCTAGTGATTGATTTTGATCTCTCTCTGGGAGTAAATCAGGGTCTCCCCATTTGTTATCTAGGGCTTAGATAGCAATAAGCGTAGAGTGCCTCGATTGGCGTGACAACCAATCCACCTTGGGAATCGAGTCCCTCTTGGGTCACCCCTTTAGTTCCCTATCCCCTCTACCATCCTGAATAGGATCACCAGTAGGGGCAACTACAAGTTGTGTGATAACACTTCCCTAGCATTTTCTTCAGATTTTGACAATGTTAGGAGGTTCTTATGTAAACAAAAATCCACTAGTTCTAGAGTGCACATTGGAGCCTTATATTCTTGCTAACCTTCATTTTCTTTGTAAGAATGGGGATAAGAGGAATCCAATAGTTTGGAAGTTGACATGCTACCTTCTATGTCTAATTCATCATCAAGCATTTCACGTAGATTTGATGAATGCCTTTCTTTGATGTATACTAAAACATAAGAACTTTGGGCGGAAGTATAATCCAACATCACAGCTGCTTCTAAAGGCCTAACATTCACAGGGATTTGATGATAAGACTTGAGGAACCTATCATTAAATGTTTTTGAACCTTCAAGATCATCCTTTCTCAAGGAATTAAACTCTATCAAGAGCTTAAGAGGATCCTTTCTCTTTCCCAACCTACGCAGGAAAATCTCATGGAGTTGTTGATTAATTGAGATGGAGTTGGCTTCCAAGTGCCTGAACCAAGAATGAGCCTCCCCTTTGAAGGAATATACAAAAAGACGTATAAACACCTTCATGCTTAACAAGGAGGCTATTGGTATAATATTCTAAAGAGGTGAGGTGTTGGTCACTAGCCTTGTGGATTGGATGTGTGTCCAGTGTCATCGAATTGCCTCTTTAGTTTTCTATCTCAGTTATCCTAAAAAATGCATCGGAAAGACACATGTTATATACAAAGGATGCAAGGCTTGCTATGACTAGTTTTGTTTTTCAACACTAGGCTTGAATGAAATGAAAGTAAATAAATCTTCTGTAGCTAGTCAGTGACCAAGGGATGAACACTCAACATTTGTATGATGTAAGGCCATTTTCCCTTACAAGGCAATAGGGTGGTCACTGCACCGCACCTATGGACAGTGGCGGGCAATGCAGGTAAGATCGAGTCATTATCTAGGATCCACAAGGCTATCCAAGGAACCTGCCCTGAATGTTATCCTCAATTTAGTTTGGGGCGTAGTTTTTTATCATCTATCCCTGTCTAAATCCAAATTGCATTCACATTTAAATGGTGTGTCATCTTAATTGAACATGCTTTATACAACCACCTTTAAATGGATTTCAATCTTTGTTATCATTCGTGATATCGATTAGTTTTATGTTGGGTTTCAATATATAAAAAATTATGATCTAAATCTGGTGGCGATCGCATCAATCCTGCGGGTCTTAGGCTACTCTCATTTTGTTGGCATTGGTTTTGAACAATATCATGACATTTGTTCGATCTCGGTCTTTTCAATTATAAAGCTTCACATTTTTCATCTTTAGCGAGGTTGAAGTTTGTTCCCTTAATGATGATTTGGATCTAATCAATATCATGGTTCGTATTTCAAAAATCAAATTTGAGTGATAAAATGAGATGCCAATTTGCTCTATGACTATCTATTTCTATTGATCTTTGTAAGCCGTTACAAAACTATTTCATCATACCGTCATAGTCTTGGGGAAGACTCTGTCTCTTTTAATTCATACAGGTTTATTTGAGTGCCATCTTGAAGGCCACAGTAAGCTTCACAATTGGTCATCGACCTCTTTTAAGTTCAATTTAGTCCAAGACGTAAATCTTTGGTAAGTCGAATCGGTTATTTAGAATTCATATCTCAAAATGGCTATGTTTCATTGAAGTCTTTTCAATTCAACTCTATCGGTTGAAGATTTAATTCATTAGAATCATCTACATTAACCTTCAATGGCATATTCAATTTAACTAACAAATAATCCTAAGGAGAGGGGTCTAATATTGGGGTTAAATTCAAACCTTAAGCCATTGTCGTTTAATGTTTTGAGTTAATGAGCTTTGAACCCTTGCCAACTTGAGAATCAATACATCTTTAAATGATAATCAACATTAGGGTTTGAAGCTTGAACACCATTCACAAATTGAAGTTGAAAGTCCAAGAGACAATTTATCAACTGAAAACTCCATTTTCCCATCACGAGCACTGATCCTATCAAAGTCAAGTTGCCCTTAAAGCAATTTAATTCCTCTTTGCAATAAAATGCAATTTACCTTGCTCATTTTAAATGCATCATTATCCATAGCAAGGCTTTGAATCCAGGGTGTTTTTTTAAACATCTTAAGACCTTTTTCCCTAGCACCCTCTTACCTAGATCCTGAACTATACTAAGATATTATTACTTGATCTAGGGTCTCATCCGAGATTCCTTACGTTAGATTGTCAACAAATTGAGATTTGGTTTCCTGGTAAGAGATCTCTCCCACGAGGATTGATCAGGGTCTCCCCCTTAGCCCACTCTTAGTGAGGCTTAAAGTGAAGAGCTATCTTGCTTGGTGTGACAACCGACTACATTTGAGTGAGTGATTCTCTAGGGTCACTTCTTTAGTTGCATGTCCCCTCTACCATCCTGATAGGATCTCCTTTTGGGGCATCTACAATCCAAGTGATAACAGTACCCAACCCTTAAAGTGCTCTTTAGTGTGTGTAGAAAGAGTCCAACTTGTTGTATGCTTTCAGAGAACCTCCTATAAAATCAATTCATGGCTTCTCAAGCATCCAACAATAGCAAATAAATAGTGGGTAAAGGTTCCTACCTTTCCCAACCTCTATGCTCACTTACAACCATCATCTTCACTTCAATGTATGCCAATTCCTCTTCACAATTCCTTTTTTGGATAATTTCACAGTTTGATTATTGGCAATGGAGAAAACGACCTGAAGCTACGTAGTGTATAAATTTCGCATGGAAAATAGGTATAATATACCCAATGGATATGAGAGTATTGGTTAAAACACAACTAACATTACTTTTGACCATAAAGGAAGGACTCTTACATTGTCATAAAATTATATTCATTCCATGCTTCCAAAACTCCGCGAGAAACTTTTCTCACCAACTTGACACATGCATTCAATGACTGGATTTAATAAGCCGAAGGAAGGTAAATGGTTCATTTAAGGCACATGGCAGAAATGGAAATTTTAAGGTTGACACTTGGAAAAATAGGATTTATTCTCCCATAGGTCCCCTTTCCTCTTTCCCTGTAGTGGAATTGTAGTCGCTATAGTGCTCTTTACGTAGCCATCTTGGTCCATTTTATTGTTTTCCATATAGAAATATTTACATTATACATGCCTAGCCATTCACTAGTTGGGCCTTAGCCTTGAGCTCCGCACTAGCATTCCATACTATCATATTTACATAATTTTACATAATTTGATTTAATACATTCCAAGGGTCAAAGCAAGAAGTAGTACACGCAAATAGAATTGTATGTTGCATTATAAATATTAAATATTATTAAAATAGCTAATATATTAAATACAATCACATTATAAGAAAAGAGGAAGTTATTGTGAAATTCTTGTACACACCAAGATCTACTCAAGCAATTACAAACTCTCACAAATTGCCTTGCAAAAACTAGTCATAGAATATTGAAAATAGTCATGAATTGATGCAAACAATATAACTCTATTGAATAAATCTACATCAGCCAAACTTGGGCAATGTAATGGATGTTCATATATATAATTACATCAGAGATTTGAAGGCTAAAGATGCCATTTGAAGTCCTCACAAAAGCAGGCTTACTAAATCTATGAAAACCCCCCCTTGGTGTAAAAAGTGCTGTCTAAGTCACCTCTAATGCTCACGAATTGGAAAATTAGTGATTGGATGGTGATGTATGATGGAAAAGTATCATAAGTACAAAATTTAGGAAGATGAAACATCATGGAGGATGAGTTGGCCAAAAAACAGTTAAGGCAAGTCAACTAGCTTTCACCTTTTCACAAAAAACAGTAAAAATCAGTAAAAGAAGGAAAGCGCCCTTCTATTCCTGGATTGGATAAAATCTACCAGAATCTAATAAGATCTTAACAAATCTTATCCAGGATCTCAGAAAATGCACCTAGGTGACTCATGATGGCTTGTGGTCCACACAACGCATGATTTTGGTCAACTACCTAGTCTAACACCTAGGAATTAATAAAAAATGATCAATTAATGCTATCCTAAGTATTAAATGACATGGATGGGTTTTAAAATACTCCAACACCCCCCCTTAAGCTTGATTTTATGTGCTAAAAATCAGAAATAAATAAGGCCCAACAACTTGGCATGGTCACCCTTTAACATACTGCCTTGTCCACAAAACAAAGAAAGAAGGAAAACCTCGTGGGAAAAAACTCCCCTCAAGAATGGACATGAACAAAATTGAAAGATTGTTGATCAATCCTTCACTCCACCACATGTTCAACCATCCCAAGCAGTGATCTTAGATGGCTGAAAGTATTCTCAGTAAAAGCTTTGGTGAAGATGTCTGCAATTTGCTCAGTTGATGGGCAATATTGTAGATCAATGGTGTCATCATGCACTAAACTCCTGATGTAGTGCATATGGATCTCTATATGCTTGGTTCTTTTCCTCTGTATTGGATCAGTTGAGACCCTTATAACAAT
Organism: Larix kaempferi; assembly: GCA_027924585.1. Lineage (NCBI taxonomy): Eukaryota > Viridiplantae > Streptophyta > Pinopsida > Pinales > Pinaceae > Larix > Larix kaempferi. The sequence goes on along the minus strand of BSBM01000073.1, from coordinate 25,586,415 downwards.
CTGAGTGTCACAAAAGATGATTGTGGGAGTACTAAAGGAAATCCCAAACTCTGAAAGAATACCCTGCAACCACACACACTGAGTTGCAACATTCACTGCTCCTCTGTACTCGGCCTTTGCTGAAGATAGTGCAATTGCACTCTGTTTTTTACTTGACCAGCAAACAGGGCCTTCTCCAAGCATGAAAACAAATCCATAAATGGACTTCTTATCTAGGCTATCACCAACCCAATCTGAGTCAATAAAGCTAAGAAGATCTAGGCTAGAATCTGCAACATAGTGAATCCCATCAGAATTGGTGCCTTGCACATAATGCAAGATTCTTTTCGCAGCCCTCCAATGAAGCTCATGTGGCTGCTCCATTTATCTTGAGGCCACACTCACAACATAAGCAATATCAGGTCAAGTATGAGTCAAGTACAACAAACTGCCAACTAACTGTCTATACAGGGTGCTGTCAACCAATGGTGTAGAATTTGCTTCTTCAAGTCTTACTCCTGAAAGGAAGGGAGTCTTTGAAGGATTGCAATCAACCATCTTGAACTTCTTTAGCATTCTTGAAGCATATTTTGACTGAGATACCTTAGTTCTAGACTTGAATTGTGAAATCTCAAGCCCCAAAAATTGCTTAAGTATTCCCAAGTCAGTCATGGAAAAAGCTTGATGCAAGGAGGTCTTTAATGAAGCTATTTGATCAACAGAGCTACCTGTGATTAGTAGGTCATCAACATATAACACAATAATCAAGATGGAGTCATCAATCAACTTCATGTACACATTTGGATCAGACTTGCATCTAGTAAAATATTGTGACAAGAGGAAGTTGTCCATCTTGGCATACCAAGCTCTGGGAGCTTGCTTAAGCCCATATAAGGACTTCTTCAACCTGCACACAAGGTTAGGATTTGATGTATACCCTTCTAGATGCTGCATATAGATCTCCTCCTCAAGATCCCCATGGAGGAAAGCACTCTTGACATCCATGTGATGCACTTCCTAGTGCTTGGATGCAGAAATTGCCAGAACTAGTCTTATCGAATCCTTTTGTGCAACTGGTGCAAAAGTCTCATTGTAGTCAAGGCCATGGACTTGGGAGAATCCCTTTGCCACAAGCCTTGCCTTATACTTCACAGCTGCACCATCAACTGCAAATTTGGTCTTGAAGATCCACTTACACCTTACCAATATTTTGCCTGGAGGAAGCTTGACTAGCTCCCAAGTTTCATTCTTTTGCAGTGAATGAAATTACTCATCCACGGCTTCCTGCCATCTTGGGTCATGTGAGGATTCCTCATATGTCTTAGGATTTGAATCAAGCATAAAAAAACACTTCTCAGGTAGATAAGGATCATTCACAGTAAGAGCACTCTCAAATTGTGATGTAGTCCTCTTAGGATCTTGAGGATTCCTCACAAGTTCACCAGTTGTTTGAAGGGTCTTAGCAGCCCACTTAGGCCTTGTAGGTGAACTTGGATCTTCAATAAGATGGTTTTCATCATCAGAAATATCAGAATCATAAATATGATGAGGATCTTCACTTATACTCTCAGGTGGTGGTGCAGAGGGTTCTCCAATTTCAATAGATTGCAAGGGCTCTTCTTCAAATTGAACACTCCTCTCAATGAAGGCCTTTTGAGAGGGCATGTTCAACAACTTATAGCCCTTGGAGTCTTCTGAATAGCCAACAAAAAGACATGGTTGGATTTGGGGTTACATGGCCCTCCTCTTCTCAAGTGGAATTCTAGCCCAAGCCTTGGAGCCAAAAATCTTGAAATGAGAAACATCAGGTTTGTGCCCAGTCCAAGCTTCAAAATGAGTGATTCCTTTCAATGCTTTGTGAGGCACTCTTTTTTGTATGTAGGTTGCACAATCAAAACATTATAAGAAAAGAGGAAGTTATTGTGAAATTCTTGTACACACTAAGATATATTCAAGCAATTACAAACTCTCACAAATTGCCTTGCAAAAACTAGTCATAGAACATTGAAAATAGTCATGAATTGATGCAAAAAATATAACTCTATTGAATAAGTCTACATCAGCCAAACTTAGGCAATGTAATGGCTGTTCATATATATAATTACATCAGAGATTTGAAGGCTAAATATGCCATTCGAAATCATCACAAAAGTAGGCTTACAAAATCTATGAAACCCCCCCTAGGTGTAAAAAGTGCTTTCCAAGTCACCTCTAAAGCTCACGAATTGGAAAATTAGTGATTGGATGGTGATATATGATGGAAAAACATCCTAAGTACTGAATTTAGGAAGAGGAAACATCATGGAGGATGAGTTGGCCAAAAAACAATTAAGGCAAGTCAACTAACTTTCACCTTTTCACAAAAAACAGTAAAAATCAGTAAAAGCCAGAAAACGTCCTTCTATTCCAGGATTGGATAAAATCTACCAGAATCTAATCAGATCTCAGCAAATCTTATCCAGGATCTCAGAAAATGCACCCAAGTGATTCATGATGGCTTGTGGTCCACACAATGCATGATTTTGGCCAACTACCTAGTCCAACAACTATGAATTAATAAAAAGTGATCAATTAATGATATCCTAAGTATTAAATGACACATATGGGTTTTAAAATAATCCAACAGTTATAAATGAACGAGTCTAAACATTTGAAGATTATGCTTGACCGATGAGTTTTTGATTGAAATTTGGTGATTTTTTAAAATCTGTATTCTATGTTGTTCAAATCATTATTCTAAATGCATAAATAGATTCCATGCCCTCAAATACCACAGGGCACCTAGATTAAGCAAGTTTAAACACTGTGATGTGAAATCTTAAATTTGTTTACAAGATTTCATCGAAATCGTGCCAAAAAATGTTGTTGGAGATGGGCAAAATCATTGAACATTTAGGCTACATGGATATAAATTAACAAAATAAAATGAATATATTAAAGAAGAAATAAAAATTTAAAAAAGAAAAAAAAAAAGAAAAAATGGGAAAACATAATAAATTTAAATTTAAAAACATGAATAAAAAAAAATGTAAAATATGAAAAAAACATAAAAACATGAAATAAGAAAAAAATGTGAAATGTGAAAAAAACATAAAAATATAAAGAATTGTAGAAAAATGTAAGGATACATACTTAACAGACACATGCACAAATTGTAATCTAACCAGTTAACATTGCATTGAGAATCACAATTCTTAAAATTTTAAAGTCACCTTGTAAGCTAGCCACTTAACTCACATTGGGAATTGTAATTATTCACATTTTATAGCATTGTAAATACAAAAACCTTTGGCCATTATGATTACTCCATTGCAAATTGTAATTATGGAACCGATATATCTAATGTTTGGTGAAGTAAGTAATTTAGTTGAGATGTATAAAAAAAGAAAGAAACTATCATTGCTTAGATCAATCAGTTAATTTCATTTATTTAAAGAATGATATAATGCATAGGTATCAAGTAGTTGCATTGATAATCAATAATATAACACATAACAATAGGGGCATCGGTTTCAATGATGATATCGAGAAAAATGTTTTAGAGTAATCAAGTAATTGAATTAATTTCAACAGGGTTTATTGAATTCAGTGGTGATACAAATAAAATGATTTAGCACAATTAAGTAGTTGCATTGATTTTAGTAATGATATCATGCAAAACAATACTTGGCATTACTTTTAGTGATGATATAGTGAAAAATGATTTAAGTGCATTAATTGAAAAAATAACCAAGAAAATTAATTTGGTTCATTGATTTTAACAATGGGATAGTGCAAATTATCAACTGAATGACTTTAACACTAACACAATGCAAACCAAATTCAAAATACATACTATGATGTTGCAAAATAGATTCTTAATTATAAGTTGAAGTCCATTGCTTTGTTTTCTTGGATGTGATTCCTTTGTTAGTATTTGCACATTAAAACCATTATAATATTGAGATATATATAATACATTAATATATACAATGCATTAAAACCAAAATCACGCAACTGAATGTTATGAGAATTATAAGGAACATATGAGGTTGGAGAAAGAAACAATTAATAGTGGAAAACAAGAAACAAGATATGACCCTCATTACAATATCTTGAGTTAAAGGTTTGAATGGCCTTCAAATCATGTTCCATTCTCATATGATCTATATGAAAAGGTGGGAAAGCTAGTAAGTGTGGGTAAAACAAAAGTTAAATAAGATAGATTGAGATTGGTCATTACGTAATCTATGTGTTCTTTATTATATGCATCCTATTACTTTTTGACTATCACTTTCTTCATTATTAAAACATTGTTACGTTTTTATTATTCACCTTAATCCTCATGTATCTTTTGAAGTGACTTTCTTGATAGTAGTGTCCATATTATAATAGATGATACTTGGTAAATTTCAAATGATCAAAATCATCTAAAACATATACAATAATGATGATCATCTAAAATTTTGATGTGATTGCTTGCAACTAGAACTAGCATAGATCTTAACTCAAGATCTATCATGCGTAAAGAGGGGTCAACTCTCTCGAGGTGCAAATCTTTTCTCAAATTTTCACTTTGAAAAAGGTTTGTACCTTAGAAGGCTTGGTCCCTCTTGGTGCTTGATAGATCTGGAAAAAGATTCGAAAAGTAATGTCAAATTGACTTATCTGTATGGTTGTTGCATTGAACTTGTAGTTTAGGGATTTCATCATACATATCTATATGTGGATCATTTCAATTTTTTTTAATTATACATAACTATATGTGTGTTGATGTTTAATTTATGTTTCCATGTGACAGGGATTTAAGCTTTAACAATTTGACAGGAGAAATTCCAGAATCCTTGAGAAATTTGAGCTCTTTGAATTACTTGTAAGTAATGCATCAAGGAAACACATAAAAAAATAACTGATATGTAGAAGTTCTATTTTAATTTCATTGATTTCAATATTTTGATTATAAAATTTTTGTAGGATCGATGATTTAAAAGCATTGTGTTTACTTTTCAGGTCCCTTGGAAGCAATTATTTGACAGGACAACTCCCTTCTTGGCTAAGTGTATCTGGCAAGAAAGTGTGAGTAATTTTTTATTTACAGCTTTGAGTATGGGTGAACATTTAGTATACATGCAATGCCTTTAGATACAAGTTCACAAGCAAAGGGCAAAGAGAATGGAACAGATTTAATTTAGTTTTACTATAACATGCACAAGGCTGATTGGATTATAGGAGTGAAAGGCTTAGATCTAATGTTAAATTTTAGTATGTAGTAAGGATTTAAGATCCATTACATGGTACAAAGCAGTGTTGTACTTCTAGTTTATATTTGACCTCCTCTTCGTGAGTAGGTATCCTAACAAAAATGGGTTGGATTTTAGTAACTTGTCTCTAAGGCACATAATCCTTGGGGTTATATTGGCCATGTCCATTACATGATCCTCTTGGAATGTAAAATCCCAGTAGTTCTTTTCTATGTTCTTTCCTTTCCTAGTGGTCATAGGCCTCATAATGTAGTAGGAAACATTCCTCATTCTCCACTTCCCCTTTCTACACACCGAATATATCCTCTTTTCCCAAGCTTCCTTACTTCTTTAGATATTCTATTTTCACACTTAATATATGATAATTGGTTCTTGTTCGAGAAAAACCATTATTTTATGTCCATGGGATATTTATTTTAAATTATTTCTTAATTTTGATTTTTCCCTTTGAATTTAAGTTGTCCATGCAGTATTGTTGTTTTCTCTTGGAGTTTCCTTTCCACTTACCTCTTCTATAAAACTCTTATGTGCGGATCTTTATCTCTTATCTAAATGTTGAGAAAATTTCCTCTCCTATGCCCCAATTGTTGAGCCATTATGTTAATTCTAAGGCCCCTATATCATCTTCTTCAAGTTGGACATCCACTATTTTAACTAAATTTTGATTCCAAACTTATTAAGAATAACCCTTCATTTTGGACATCTTCCTAAGGTTAAAATAACAAAATCTAGATCTGTAAAAATCAGGTATATGTTACAAAGTGAAGTGCTCCCCCTCTGCTATGAATAAACCTCATCAACTCAACTAACAAAATCCAAATTTGCAAAAATCAGGTGTATATTACAAAGTGAAGTGCTCCCCCTCTGCTATGAATAAACCTCATCAACTCAACTAACAACGTGATGACATGGCATGCCAAAAGTAGAAAAGTTGATACCGACTTATTTTGGTAACTTATCACTCACAAAGCAATCTTTCTATAAATAAAAAAACATGTTATAACTAGGGAAATCAATCTAATCCAATTGAAATAGAATCTATGTATTTGTAATTATAATGATTCTACTAAAAATAATAACTTTTAAAAATAAAAAAAATCTAAAAATAAGAACTTCTAAAAATAAAAAAATATTTAAAAATAACAAGTTTCCCAAAATAAAAAGATATCATCCTAGGAGCATCATGCATAACAATATAATTGCATGTTGTTTCATACATAGACAATCCCTGCTAAACTAAAAGTAAAGTATCACCCATAAGCACTAATTATGGCATCCCCAATGTCACTATGAAGGTGTCTAAAATGCAATATGCAATATGTATCATGATTTCTAACTATGGATCCAAAGGGTATATTCATGAATATGCTTACTTGTTAAATTGTTAAATTTAAATATTTATGGGAGAAATTAATGTTAAATTGTTAATAGAAGTAAATATAGAAAGTGAAAATAATTTATTTTTAAAGATATTAAACCATTTTAAATATAATATGAGTACCAGGTGGAAGAAACGAAAAAACATAGTTTTTCATACTAAATAATCTGAATCAAGTTGAAAATCCCATTAACTTAAGAACCTAACTTATACATGGTGAACCTAGCATGTTCTTTATAATAGAAGCAAAACTTATTAAATATATAGATTACCCTTATACTTGACAAATTATGTAATTACCCCTTATCCCAAAAGGATAGTACCCTAATACTTAGAATGTAGAAGGCTTGTTAAGAAATTGATACGCTTGTGTCAATATATGAATGACCTTTATATACTTGAAAATTATGTAGTTACCCATTATCCCATAAGGATAGTACCCCCAATACGTAGATAGAATTTGGAAAACTAGTCGAACAAACATTATACTAAATGGAAGACATGACAAGACCAACATGCCTAGAGAACAAATATACCTTTACAAAATGAAAATATAATAGAGGACAAATATACCTTTACAAAATGAAAATATAATAGAGGACAAATATACCAATAATGGCTGAGCACAAATGATTTTTGTCTTAAAGTACTTCCCTCTTAGCTAAATATGATCAAGTGCGGTTTCTTGATATGATGATTTTCAAGTATTTTTTTCTTTACAGGTGATTAATTTTCAGAATATGGAAAACACCCTCTATCTCGACATTTTAAACTGAATTAACTAGGCCTATCATCATGTTAATAATTTGTCATGGAGTAGAAGGCTTGCTACTTTCTATATAAAAGTAATATTATTTCATGGATTGAGCATAGTTTTGATGGGAGAAATCATGATTTTCATTTCTTAAATGGTCAAAAGTGTATTTTATTTATTTATTATTTTATGGATTGGATTGAGCATAGGATGTTTGTTGGGAGAAACCAATATATTTTTAATTAATTATGATTTTTATTTTTTAAATGTTTAGAAGTCAATTTTATTTATCTAAATGTTTTATTGGGTTGCTTTACGCTGTTGGAAAAACCAATATATTTTTAATTAATTATGATTTTTATTTCAAAAATGTTCATAAGTCAATTTTATTTATCTAAATGTTTTATTGGGTTGCTTTATGAGGTTGGAAAAACCAATATATTTTTAATTAATTATAATTTTTATTTCTTAAATGTTTATAAGTCAATTTTATTTATCTAAATGTTTTGTTGGGTTGCTTTATGCTCTTGCTTATTACAATTTTGAACATGCATGTATATAAGAATCTCACCAATCAAATTTTCTTATTTTTCTTTCTTTCTACTACTTGATACTTAAGGTGTTCCTTATTTCTTGTAGAGATTTGTCTTATAACAACTTTTCAGGGGAAGTTCCAACATGGTTTTCAAATCAAAGCTTAATTGTGTAAGTAAATATTATCATAAATTGACTTCTATGTGTTTTCCATGTTTTTACTCTAACATGAATTATTGTTAGAGTTTTTCATAATATTTTAAAAAGTGTAGGAGTGAAGGGTTGAAACATTAATTTTTGATGAATTTTCTTTTCATAGTTTTAAATAAGAATGATATTTTTCTATAAATAATTTAATAGTTTCTTCTATAATAATTTATAGGAATTTGGTTGGCAACTTTTTGCAAGGAAATATAACAAATAAAAGGTACACTTTTATGTATCCAATTCATATTTCTGATCTATTGTTATCATAGGAGTGTTTAATTAGGATGAATAAGGTATTATTGATAGCACAATATAATTTAATCATATTGACTATTATGAATATATTAAATTTATAGTATGCTTAGGTTTGATTAGTTGCATTTTTTTCTTCTATATTTAACTCATTAACTCTTTATATTTCTTATAGCTCACTAAGTTGCCTCCAAAGACACTTTCCATGCCACAAGGGAACTCCACAAAGTAAGTCTATTTCATGGTACTTTCTATTGTAATTTTTTGGTACTTACTAATCATAGTATAAATGTATACTTAGGTTATGTGCAAACGAAAAAAATGTATAGGTATACAACATCATTTATTTGTGTTAAAACTTAATTTAAGAAATTTAAATAGTTGTTGCATTCTTAGCAATCTTATTAAAGGTCATAACTAGCCAAGCCAAGAACATGCATACTCACCTTAATATTATTTAAGAACAAAAAAATATACTAAGACTTTAAACTTACATGATTTTATTTAATCATATACACTACTAATAAGCTAGTTTGTATAACATTCATAATTATGTTAGGAAAATTAGCTATAAATGTTGTTACCAAGAGTTAGTATCCATTTGTACTCAACAACCCATATATTTAGTATAGTGTCTAATAAAACAAAATCTAGCATCCACAAAAGTGTAGATTCTCAAGCACCAAAGTGATAGCTTTATGTAACTCAGGAAAGTTTCCCATTATCATCTGGGCAACTCTTTCCCACACTTTAGGTTGGACCTTCGCCAACACAAGGGGGAATTCAAGGATGTGGAATTGCGGCTCAAGGTGAAATTTGAAGAGTAATCCTTAACAAAATAAAGGTTGTAGTATATGGAAGGAAATGGAGATGAGAGAGGGATATGAGAAAGAAATGAATGGGAAGAAAAGGGTAAGGAAATGAAATGAGACAGTTGCCTCTCAATCCATTGAGTTAATGAAGTCATACAATATTGAAAAAATGAAAGAAAAGTTGATGCATTCATCATTTAGGTGCATAGTTAAGGTAAACAAAATCAATTTCATATATTTAATCTCAAGTATTTGTTGGAAATGGCTTATAGAAACTAGTCTTACAAAGTTAGAGTTTCCACTTATTAAAGAAACACGAAGACCTGTTGTTTTATGGCTGAATTATGATTCCAATCAACAACTTAATTTGATAGAATATGGATAGTAATGCAAAAATCAAATAAAAGGGAGAGTGTCCCCACATTGATTTACTCCTAAATGAGTATTGTGTTCATTAATAGAGGTCTTCAAATTGGAAAAACAACAAGAGTTTTCTACAACAAATAAAGATAATAAACATGAGAATAACAAAGTAGTAGATGCAATACCTCACTTCTTCATTATTCTTCAAGTGTTTGATATACAAGGGAGCTCAATCTATGATCATATCCAATCCCCTACTCAATATTCCATCACTTCTCAATATCACTGCACTTCAGATCACTCATTTGCTAATGAATGAAGAGAAAGCTCATTTTCATAAAGGTAGATACATCTCTCACATAATCAAAAGCCATATTTTCCTAACCATATCCATGACAAGTCAAAAAATAAAAATAATATTTAGAGTAGTTAGGCCCATTCTCATCCAAGTTGACTTGTCAACTATGATCAACAGTCTCCACTCTCTCCAAGAGAGGTCACTCCATCTAAAAATATGAATTAATGTACAAGTTAAACCTCCAAGAGAGAGATTGTATCACTAAAAATAGGCTTTGACCATGTCAAGAGGATAAGAGGTCCACTTCCAAGTGCACTCTCCAATATGCTAGATCAATTATATATTAAAATACACCATGACATAGAAGAATGTACTCCATGGTCCACCTAGAAGAAGTCGCCAAGTGTGCCCTCCAATATGCATGAGATAAGAAAATAATATAATACTCCCTCTAGGAGAGCGCTTCTTAACCAAATCCTCAAATTAGCAAGTGTGGTCAAGGTAAATGAATATGTTTGTAATGAACTCATTATGAATAAGAAATCCTCCACACATGTGAATATAAAGGTCGATCGCCCCTACAAATATAGGGATCAATGTGCAAAGGTGTCATCAAAAGTGGAGTGCCCCACTTTTGAATCTTGATTATATGTCAAGGTGGTTACCACTCCACAAACAATGATTAAGAGGATAAGTATGAGGAATAAGGAGTTAACAACCCTATCTACTTACCAAGTCAACAAGAATCCCAACAAATTCCAATACTAAGGGGATGACCCTCTACTTAACAAAAAAAATAATAAATAATGCGATCTGCCTCACTCCATCAATGTGGTGTGCTCCATCAATGTGGGTGTTGTTGTTGTTAGTAGTTATGTGAGGTATCCTCATAAGCTAGGATGACCTACAAAAAGGAAAACGAATAAAAATGTATTTTATTATGCAAAAAGAGAAGTCATCTTAGTAAAAGAAGTCAAGTCGGCCCCAATGAAAAAATTCACACAGAAAAAAGTATAAATAAGAGGGACGCCTCCTCATTTGGACACATCTCACTCAAGTTCGGCCAAGCAAGGAGACGTTCGCTCTAGGTTGTAGAAGACTGATTTTTGGGGCTCTTTCTTTTTGTATCTTCTATATTTGTGATCTCTCTTCATATAGATCACTCTTATATCTGATGTATTTGTATTATGTATTGAATCTCTGAGTAAGAAAGGATTGCTGGGTTTTTCTCGAATTTGGGTTTTCCAAGGGTAATCTATTGTGTCTCTTGTGTTTTGTGCTTGATTATGTGAAAATTATATTGCTATATTATTACAAATCTAATAGGTTATGGGCCCACACCATGCTCCCGCTGCACAACTACCAGAGACTGGGGCTTCTTGATTCTAGGGTTTCCATCCACTTATTCAAAATAAAAGGAGGATTGCTCAATTTTCCCAAGGAGGGTGCATCTTTCAATGGAGACAAATTTCAGTTTGGTGAAGTTTCAGTTTTGACCTAGAAATTCTGTAGAAACTACAGAAATTAGGGTTTTAGATTGTGAGTTGTTCTGACCTCGGATCTGGAAGAAAAGGAGGTCTATCCTACTTGCCTTGGGAGGGCGCATTAGCCTGTGGATTTAGTTTTATCAAAGTCCAAGTTTCAATTTTTGACCCTCTCTTGCTAGGGTTTCTGCAGCTGGTTTCGAATTCAGTTTTTGACCTATTTCTGAACTAAGGTCAAGATGGTTGTTGGACTCAGAGTAGAAGACAGATTGGAGGGAGTTTCAAACTTCCGATCTTGGAAGAGTAGGATGCTTATGCTCCTAAATGAACATGATCTCAAGGATCATATACTTAGAGATATTCTAGAGCCAGAGGGAGCCCAAGATAAATCAAGACACGAGAAGAATGAATCCATAGCCATGAGGATCTTGATGGACTTAGTAAAAGATCATCTTGTACCTCTTATTGCAATCCAGGACACTGCCAAGAAGATGTATGATGCCTTGAAGAAACTTTATGAGAATGATAATCCGAGCAAAATATTGGCCCCGAAAGACCAACTTCATCAAGTGAATTTTATGAAGGATGATTCGGTTTCTTCTTACTTCTTGAAGATTGCTCAGATCAGAGATCAGCTAATGGTTGTTGATGAAAGTGTCCCTAACAGAGATCTTGTGTTGACTTCCATGGGTGGTCTTCCTTTAGATTGGAAGCCATTTGTAAAAAGGATATGTGGTCGTGGTCAGCTTCCCACCTTTGATCAGTTTTGGTCAAAATGCATTCAAGAAGAAATAAGGGAACTTGCCTCTACCTCAAAATAAAAAGGAAGAAGAACTAGTTCTTGCAACCAGAATTGGAAAGAAGAGAGGACAGAGGAACAAGGGAAAGAAAGACATCAAGTCAATCCAAAGTACAAAGATAAAGAAGGATGGATACAAGCTCCAATGTTTCAATTGTGGCAAGCTAGGTCACTTTCATGCAGAATGCCGGAAGAAAGGAAAAGGCAAGCATGATTCCTCTACAACTAAAGAGAAGCATGCACCGGAACAAGAAGAAGAAATTCATAAAGATTACTTTCTTGTTGCTACTCTCTCAAGCAATGATGCTCATGAAGATTCTTCACAAAAGAGGTCAAGGAATGAAGAAGATGATCTTGAGGAAATTGCAAAATATCATCGAAAGGAGTACTCTATGAGTGTACCAATGATTGTAGTATCAAGATGATGTGATTTTCATTGGTGATGAAGATCTAGTTGAAGATCTGAGGACTCCTATAATTTCTGCAAGGAGGCAGAGATCAAGAGAAAGCCAACAAAACAATAAAAGATAAGTATTAGTATTATCATTTGAGTTATTCTTTAAATCCTTGAATGTTTGGTTTAAAGGATAATGTTCACAACAATTATATGTAGATATGTGATACAACTATGCATGACTAAGATTGACGAGCAGTAGACTCGTGTAGTGCATGTTGGGAGAGATTATGTGCTACGACCTACAAGAGACTTGTTCCAAAGAAGAACCGATAGTTGTTCAGCAAGAGGACAAGTGATGGATGTGAAGATCCCGTTGATACTTAGTATTTAAGAGGGAGTAGGATGCTCAGATGCAAAGGGAGCAGGGCGCTTGAAGATTGATGTTTGCAACATTGGGAAGACATTTCCCCAGTATTAGCCATGTGACTTGGCTAAGGGGTGAATGGCCCGAAGGCAGAGTCAGTGTTCAAGATTCGGTTCAAGTTGGCATCCAAGATGACACCTTCTATAGGCTGATGGACTAGCCAATGAGAATCTCTAGAGGGAGAGTATGATGTAAAGTTGCAAAGGGAGCCTACATCACGGTTCTAGAGGGAGTGTGGAGTGACATCCAGGTACATTCAAAAAGAGCAATAGCAAGAGCTCTAACATATATTCAGGATATTTAGCCTTAATGAGTCACATCAGTGATTTAGAGCCTTACAGTTTTGAGGAAGTAGTTGGAAACCATGTCTGGAAATATGTTATGATGGGTGAGTATCAATCCATCATGAAAATGATGATCTATTTCTCATAGGGGACGAGAGTCTGATTGACAGATGCAAGAGGGAGTTAACCCGTGAGTTTGAGATGAAAGACCTACAATTGATGTACTATTTCTTGGGCTTAGAGGTGTGGTAGGGACCGGATGAGATCTTCCTTGGACAAGTGAAGTATACCATTGATATCTTGTGCAGATTTGGTATGATGGGATTTTTATTACACCATAGTAGCTAGGCTACTATTCTTGCTGAGCAGATATCTACACATTTCAGAGCTTAGCTTTTACGGAGATCAGTTGTGATGAGCTTGTATATTGAGATCACTCATGATCGGAGCAGTATATTGTATCATACTTTTATTAGACCTTGTGCCAAGGCTGAGCATTGAGAGAAGAGCTGCTAGGAATCGATCCCCCCCCCCACGAATCGATCCTGAATCGCGCTCCGGAAGGAATCGGTGAGGAATCGATTCCGGAATCGCGATTCCTCATCAATTCCTCCCGGAATCGATTTCGTAATTCGCACTTCCTTGGAGAAAAAAAAGCTCCTTGGAATTTTAGGAATCGATCCAGAATCACTTTGGAATCTATGCTTTCGGATCGATTCCTCATCGATTCCTGAGCGATCCCGGGCAAAAAAATCGCTCCCGAAAACGCTTCCCGAGCGAATCCTTAATTTTTTTTTTGTCGGATTGGCTAAGGTTAATTTGTGCAAATAAAGTCTATTGGAATCCATTTGGACTCATTCTATGCCCTCAGTGGTAAGCCTCTTTCCATTTTTAATACTCTGATTTTCTTATATTTAAGCTGAAAATCCCTGCTTGTGCATGTAGACTTTATGTTTCACCTTCCAGAGAAACTTCCTTCAGAAGATATTTTCATATTCTGGAACAAAATAATATGGAAAATTCATCATCTATATTTCCCTGGGAATGAAAGTTTGCAGAATCTCAGTGAAGTATCAGGACATGAAAAGCCACAGCTTGGGAGTGTATGGATGGAAAGGAAGAAAAATAATCAGTGTCCATTGATATCCAAGAGTGGCAGATGTATGAAATACGTGAATACAGTGACAATACATCTATATAAAATTCTTCCCATGGACTGAGACATAGAATATAAATCAATAGGTTTGGTGGTTGGCGGTGTTGCTTGGAAGCTCAGGTGACACATTAGGAGTCCTACAGTGAAGCATAAAGCTCAAATCATGTACGTTATTCATCATCTATATACATAAAGCTCCCAAGTGTTTGTTACATAATATATTTTGCTCTAAACAAATGAATAGTTGGATGATAGTATTCTTATGATATCTACTGAAGTGCTAGTGTTTCAAAATTTACAGTAGAAAGAGTTGTAGTTCTTTGAGTAACTGTAATACTTCTCAAGGATTACCTAATATTTGTTGTTGCTGCATGTATTTTTACTTCCTTTCCCAACACCATTGACATCATTATTTTCAGAATATCTTTTAAGCTCTTACTCATCACCTAGTTTCTTCCTATGAAAGAAGCCCTGGTTGCTTGTCTTCTATGTGAAAGCTTTGTCTATTATTCAAAATTTTAACAAGCATTGAAATTGTTCACCATTTTTCATTTAATTTGAGCATTATAATGGTTTCCCCAAACACTGGTACCAAAAAAAAAGTTCATTTGATGCACTGCCTAATTCATAAAATAATCCTTGGTATGAAGTGAGATTAACTTCCAATGACAATTTTGGTGGAGCCTAATGAAATGAATCCTTGATCTTACTCGCAAGATACATACATGAGATATACAAAGGTATATGACATCAACCATGCAGCCAAATCATTTATTCTTTTCAGTACAACCAAATGTTCCAAAATTAAAAATAGCTCTACTTTTATACTGGGCCCTTACATTCTTCAGTTTATCATGTAAGATGTTGCAATTTCCATGCTACTTTGGAATCTACAATTATTGATGGTGTGAATGGTACAATGCATTTCACCTTATTCACCAGTGACCTCTTTCACTGATGTGGGCATACACAATCGAATGTAGTGATCCAAAGAAAGGCACATACAAAACATGTGAACATACAAATGGCATACAATGAGGCAAAGAAAGAGAAACACAAACAAAAAAGAGAGACAGCCAAGACGAGAATAGAGAATTATCGATACTCTACATTGCTATACACTCTTCCATTAGAAGTTAATAGAGTATGAAAGTGCCAAAAAACGAGTAGGCATCGAGGATTTTGCAGGACAGTTACAAGGAGAATATTGCAGGTTAGTTACAACTTACAAGTAATACTGTCGATCACTTACATGGAACTTTTAGACTATCAAGAATATTCAAACAGCTGGTCTCAAAAACAGTTACAATCATAGTTAGCATATATGAACTCGGATTTGGATTCAGATTCCATGCAATTCTGAAAAAGCCTTGTTGGAAGAATCCATATCCAAAAAAAAATTGGAAGTATGGATGTCATTAATATGAAGAAACATACTAATGATATTTGATAAAATAGAAAACAGTCTGCATGTTAATTTTAATCAAATTCTAATTAATACAGTTTGGTTATATGAGAAAAATGGTATTGACATATGAGGGTCAAATACATGCAGCATTGTCTTAAAGTCGATGCCATCAGCTACACATTTGTACTTCCCTTACAAAAATTAAACTTCTATTACAAAAATTCAATCATAGAGTTTGTTTTATAAAGTAAATCTTAACAATAAATTAATATCTTTGCAAGTTTGATATTGGATTTAAAGACATCACTTGCAAATGGTCATTGCCATAGCTATGTCATTCCAGAAAATCTTCTGAGATGTCCTAGATGATTGATGTTATATCAATGTGTACTAAATGGTTATATGAATATCTATGTTTTGATGTTTTCTATAGCTAATTTGGCATCATACATGTTTTTTTTTTAATTTATATGCATCAAAATATATTAAAATATATATTATATAAAAAACGCTCCCGAAATGCTCCCGAAACGGAAGCTTTTGAAAATTTCGCTTTTCGCTCCCGCTCCCAACAGCGTAGGTTGAGAGCTTAGATTTGATGACCGATGTGACCCTTTGTTCCATATAGTTTCAGTTTAGTGCCTAGTGATGTTTTGCAGTAGTGTTTCAGATGTATATTGATGATTGTTTTGATGTGATGTGACATGTGGACTTCTGATTATTGACTTTGGATTATTATCTTCTTGTTTTAGTCATCTTCATAGCATTGAATTGGTATATGATTCAGGATATGGCAGTACTATTTAAAATAAAATGAAATTTCTTGGATGATGTTATAAATATAAAATGGATGTATTACTTGCACACTTAGGTTTTCTGACAATACTCACTGGTTTCATTACCCTCCCGTGAGCATAGATATGGCCTTCCTTGACATTCTTATCTGCTAGCTTAGGCACCACATTCATTTGGCTCCATCCATCCATGACCTTCCTAAATTGGATTTTACCTTTGACTTGCCTTCCTGACTTCTTGATACTAAGGACTTCCCCATTACTACCTCTGTGTTGGACCACATCCATGTTTGTTTTGTGTCTCAGCTCTGAGTTGGTGATAGAACTTGCCTTCGGTGAGTCGGATTGTATGCCTATATCATTCTGGTCGGTTGTCCCGATGTTTGGCACTGCGCAGGACTCCCCCTAGTCACTTGAGATGTTGTTGGCTAAAACTGAAAGCTCATGTACTACTTGTATTGGAAATGCATTATGAAATCCTGTGAACTTAAAATTCTAGAATGTGTTTCTTAAAACACCTGAATAAAGGCTATAGCGATGAACTGCTAAAAATACTCCTCAAAGAGTATAGAAAAGGTCCAAAAAGCAATGGTTACTCAAAGTTATATCTATTATTGCTGACCTTGTATATATATGAACATGCTCCGGATGCAAGCTGCGATTAGTTGTGCTTCTTAGCACATGTGAAATCCCAGAGGGGTTATGTAGGCCAAAAAGGCCATGGAAATGAAATGAATGATCCTAATGAACCTAGATCAACTTGATGTAGACATGATGCCTAAGTTGAATAAACACTCTTTAAACAACTTATCCATTTGTGAGGCACAGCCCTTCCCTTTGTTATTTTGTCCAGCACAGAGTGTAGCTCCCCCTCTCCCCGTCCAAAGTGTCACCTAGTTGAGTTTGGTCAAGTCATCCCCTTTTTCCCAACCTTGTCTTAGCCTTCACCCTTAGCTAGCAGTTAGACCATGTCTAATGGGTGAGTCTGTCGTTAAAGCTTTTGTGCAAGTAAAATATAATTAACATTAAATATATATATGTATTAAACTACCATGGAATGATGTTTATACTTTAAGTTAAGCTGTGAGTGTGACTAGAGGAACATGTCTTAGTCTATTGTTGTAATCTTGTTCTTGGTTATATTTTGACCTAGTCAAACATAGTTTGACCATGGTCATTCTTGGGATCCATGATGATGTAGACCATGTATGCTTATGGATGATGATTGATGGTCCCACATACTCTTGTTGACGACTCCATATGGTGAACATATGATTCAGATGATGATTGATGTAGTTCAATAGTTTTATTATTATTTTCAGATCATCAGATTTTACACTTTCCAGGTATGGTGGACCCTACAGTTGACCCCTCAGGTCATCCCATGGTGTATGAGTACACATTTCTAGTAGATTTGGGTCTTCTGGATCCATTGAGACACTTATCCTTCAGTTCCGGGCATTTATGACAATGATAGATGCAGTTTTCCACTTGTTGACCAATTTTGGGCATGCTGTCCCAGTGTATCTAGCAAAGGCTTGGAGGCCAGTTGTTGCATAGGGCGCTGTGTCTAAAGGGGGTGGTCTAGCCATTTGATTTTACCATTATACCCCCCTTCCAGACAGCATGGTACCATCATTTTGACAGCGTAGGCATCCTGGGTGGTAGTTTGAGCAATTTCAGGGTTTTTCAGGAGGATTAAAAATGGAATAAAAAGGGTCATTGAGGAATTTGATTTGGGCAATTGAGGCAAGGTTTTGGAACTTGGTATTGTCAGAGGTCTTTTAGGGTGAACCCCCCATCTTCCAGATCAGTTAGTGGGGTCCACAGTGGCCACAAGAGGCCTTTTACTGCATGTATCTCTCAGTTATGGAGATAGGATTTTGGTCATTTGTGTTATTTGGACATGTCATGGTCCCGTTACTTTATATTATTGTGCTATGGGGATGAGCTAGTAAGGATTGATGCCTCCTAGCCCCACCATGAGCTTCTTGAGTCATGTCCATGTCATATTAGGTGGGGCCATGTATATTTAGCCCCCTTTAGGAATGATGTCACCCTCAGTCTTTTTGAGGGATGACGTCACCCTCTCTTTGAGTGATCCATGTGTTATATTGTAGGCTCATCCTAGCCATTGATTATATTGTTAGATATTTTGATCTCAACCACTCACTTGTTGTATTGAGAAGTGGTTTTGTAGTTTAGGGTTTTGGTCTTTATTATCCTATATAAGGGGGAGACCCCCCCTATTGTAAAAGTTATCTAGAGATTTTTGGCTCTTGGCTATTGGAATAAAAATACTTTTTTGGGCATCTTGGATCTTGAAGTTGGAATGCTTGTGGTGATTGTAAATGCTTCTTCCTCTGCACTGATAGACATTGGTGGCCATCTTGATTTTATCTTCAACTAACACTGTTTTGTAGACAAAGAAGATGATTTTGAGGAGTGCGTATTGGTGGGGAGGCCTACCCTACAAGCTCCAAGAGGACGTTTTGGGTGACAGGGAGTTGTTTTGTCTTTGTACCAACAATTTCATGTTCTTCATCTCTTTGCTTGCATCTACTTCCATTCTTGTTTATTGATTGATCTTTGTGTCCTTGTTTGACAGAAATAGGGTGGTCGATTTGGTTGAAGGAGGCAAAACATTGGCAAGAAGGGCTCATCAAGTTTGGCATTTGATCTTTGTGGTAAGTAATCCCCGTCTCAAGGCTCTTACATCTTCATTTTCCAGGTATGTCCCATGAGGTATGACATTCTTCTATCCTACCCATCTATTCTCTTACATCACAAAACCCTCATTGATTAAAACCCTCATTTTTACTTTTTTCTAGATCTACTTGGATCTAGCTTGGCTTTGGGGATAATATTAAGAACCCACCTCTATAGTAGTATCCACGACAATTCGGATCTATAGTTTGGTGTTGATTGGCCTGCATTTGACACACTTCCCAAAGCACCTAGCCCTCCTTAAGGAGGCTAGTGGGGCTAGTTCCAAGTTATGGGTAGGTAAGATACCACTTGATTTGCATAGATCTACCTTGATAACCTACCCCTAGTGCTTCACCTTGTTGATTTTCACCTCGTGGGCCCGATTCCTCATTTTGAGGGATTGAGCCCCACTTGGGTCACTTGGTGATGCATTTTCAACCTTAGATCTATGGAGATCTAGCTCATATTGGGGCATGCCACTTCAAACCCACCTTGATAATTGCCTTAACTAATCCGATCTACATTTTGGTGAAATTTGGACTCCATTTTCCCCTTCATCTCAAGGCACTAGTCTCCCCTGGGCATTTCACACTCCTTGGGTTAGTGCCCTTTTGCTAGATCCCATATGTGGGTGTTGTCTATCTCATCTTAGATCAATAGATCTACATCATTGCATCCCCTTAGTGCCATCTCACCCCTAATTTGACCAAGTGGGCCCCATTTGGACCATTTTCCACTTTTTAAGGAGTGGGTCCCACTTGTGTGTTTTCATGGTACTAGATCTATCCATTTGAGCTTCATAAGTGGCCTTAGTCATTCATTGGTTGAAATATTTGTCACCTCCTAAGCCTCTTCAACCACACTTAAACTCTTGGGTCCACTTAATCTAACTCACTAATTGGTTCCGTAACTCAATTTACACGTTTCCCTAGGAACCTTTGGGTTAGCTAATCTTCATTGATTGGCTGGGGTCTCCCCCTTAGTCTTGATTCATCTTGATCTAAAGTGAAGAGTGCCTCGGTTATCGTGACTCCCAACTTGCATTGAGAACCGTTGCATCTCTTGGGTTACCTCTTTAGTTGTCTATGTCCTCTACCATCCCGGATGGGATACCTTTAGGGACAACTACAAGTTGTGTGATAACATTTTTGGCGCCATTGCCGGGGAGGTAGAGGCTTACCTTAGGTGTCTGCGATTATCCATGCATAACTCATATATTATCGCATCCGGATTAATCTAGATGGTTATCATTTCAATCCTTAATTAAACATATCCATCTATTTGTCACTCACTCTCTCCCTGCATTTTTACGACATACATCTTGGTAGAAGAGTCTAAAATCTACCTGGCGACTCCAATATGTGACTTCGCTGAGAAATGAACCCATAAAAAGATGTCTTCTCAAGACAATATCTCTCCTGAGATGACCATGGAATTCATGTCAAATATGTGTGAAATGGTCACCAACATTACTATGTATCGTAAAAATCAAGATGAAGATCTTAAAAGACGTGATCATCAGACTAAAGAAATGTTAAAAATCCATTTGTAACAATTCAGTTCCTCCTAAGGCTAGTTCACCTCTAATTTATTGGAAATGTCCTAATAGCCTTGGTGAAACGCCGTTCCCCGTTTCGGATCCTGAAACGGAGGGGATACGGACCTGAAATGTCATTGAAACGTATCGGAGTGGTACATATACGTTTCAAGGGTTTTGGAAACGTTTCAGGGGAATTCTGAAATGTATCAGAGAGAGAGGGCCACGTTTCTAACGGTTTTTTATTCCTGAAGTCGAATTTTTAATTGTTTCCCTAGTCTACATTGAAACCCTAAAGGACCCACGACCTCTCCATGGAAGCTATAAAGAATATTAAATGGTAATATTAAATTCTTAAAGTAAAGTGACATTCTCCTTATATTTCATTTTCTATCCTTTTACTTAAATTTTTAACATTACCATTAATTGTTTCAGGATGTTTGAGAGTGGTTCCAACCTCATCGGACTTCATATGCAAAAAGTTGAATTTTTAATCCCATTCAGAATTCAATAGACTTAACAGTTTTCAGGATTTCAGGATTGCAACGTTGCCACTGGATTCAATCAAGCACATCGACCCCTCTATGTACCTTGATGTTGGTGGTGTTGATTGTTGAACTCCTCTGTCTTAAATGGACTTCGACCCACTTCCATAGCTAGAGAATATGAACATTGGTGTTGGACTAGTGCCTTCAAGCCTAGGGGAATCAAGCCAGGCTCAGGATCCCTATTTTCGGTCTACTTTTGTTGAGGACATAGATGATGATTCTGACTCTGAGCATAAGGATTCAAATGATATTAGTTAAAAGTTTTCATAGTATCATGTTACATGTATGATTAATGATATTTGATAGTAGTCTTAGGTGATGATGATGATGTACAATGATAATATTATAATGATTATGATGACAATGATAATATTATGATGATGACGATATATATATATATATATATATATATATATATATATATATATATATATATATATATATATATATATATGTCGTTTCCCCGCCATATCGTATCTGGCTTTTTTGAAAATTTGTCGTATCCATGTCTCCCCCCGTATCCGTATTTGTTTCCGTATCCGCTTCAGTGCAACTTAGGTTCCCCTAAGCCTCAGCAACCTAAGCCATTTGATTCGCAACCTAGCAAGGCAGTGCATCCTAACAATCAACCTGTGTGAAGAATCAAGCCCAAAAATCCAAAGATTTCATCTAAATTTATTACAAAGGGAAAAGCTATTCCTAGTGCTAGTCGAGCCCCTCCTACAAAACAAAATCCACATCAAGAGATTAAGATTGATCTTCCTCCTAAAGCTAATGTGCCTAAAGAAACTCTTTGGATAAAAAAAACTGGGCCTTTGAAGACAAAGCCTCCCATAATTTTAAAACCTAATCAAGAGCATCCAAGAACAAATGTTCCTAGTAAGTTAACCAATTCATCTGCTTTAGTTTCCTTAAAGGATTTAATCAAAATTTCGTCTGTCAAGTATGACATTATGAAGTTCCTCGGTTTGAGTGCAAACGAAAAAGATAAAGAAAACCCCTACAACTTAAACATTGATGTCACTAGTTTCTTAGGAAAAATGAACATGCCTATTCCTTTCTGTGAAATATTCAAGATCCCCTCTTTCCACACAAGAGCTACCACCCATCTAGGAATCCAAACAAGGAAGCAAATGACAAAACTAGTTTCCGTGGAATCTAAGGATTCCCCTGTCATGATCCAAAGTGTCTCTGGTGACAACTTTGGGGGTTGCCCTCCCTTTTATATAGAATTGGAAGTAAATGGGTTGATATTGCATAACTGCATGTTAGATTCGGGAGCTGAGGTCAATGTCATGCCCCTAAGAGTCATGGAGCAACTTGAGCTAGTGCCTACAAGGCCTTACATGAATGTATGTGGGATGGATTCTAGAACTGTGAAAGGTATTGGGATAATAGAAAATATTCCTATTAGGTTGGCTGCCTGTTCTAATATTGAGCATTCAATGAACATCCTATTCCTAGATGTCCTTGATGTCTGGAGAATGTTGCTATCCAGGGAATGGTCATCAAGACTAGGTGAAAGTGTGCAAATGCATCTCACATATGCCATAATCCCAATTGTTAAGGGTTCTGTTATCACTGATCTTGTAGTTGCTCCTAAAAGGTGGATCCGTAAGGATGGTAGAGGGGATGGGAAACGAAAGAGGTGAAACCAAGATAGCCTCGATTCCCAATGGATGGTTGTCACGCCAATCAAGGCAATCTTCACTTGATGTTATCTTAGCCCAAGACAACAATGGGGGAGACCCAGATCTACTCTCGACAGGAGAGATCAAACCAATACACCAGATTAAATCAATAGAGGATGAAGTACATAAGGTGTAAGGTGAAGTAAACCCTAGATCTATGGATGAAGTCACAAGGTGAATAATGGATTGGATCAAGAGGCTTAAGCAATATAAATTTGATCCAATTTGGTTATGCAAGAGACTTATGAGATTAAACACTAGATCCAGAATCAAGGTACTAGTCAATGATTAGAAAATCCACTGCCTTGGGAACCGTGTCCAATGCAGGGAGGTTAAGGATGGGATTGGGGCTAACCAGTACCAAAAGATAAACTTGATGAAAGGATATGACAGTATCAAAGAACCCAAGTCTCAGAGAAAGATCAAAACACTGAAAAATTATCCAAGTGAGGAAGTGCGCTAGGGTTTAGGGATTAGTGCCTTTAGGTTTGGGCCTTATGGAGTCACCCAAGCATGACGCCTAGGAGAACCCACTTTGGGTTTAACCTGATCTACAATACCCAGATGTGATTTGCCAATTGATCAAGGGATTTGATCCATAGATTTTTCCAATTATTTTGAGTGAGGGTTTTAACAGTAATAATATGATGCCAATGGATTGGAACCAAGAAATAGGGAGAAAACCTATGGATCTTACCTGGATAACCTTGTAGATTCCTTGATGATGATGATCTATGCAAGCCCGATCAATTTGAGAAGATTTGGAGAAGTTTTCGATGAGATCGATTTGCCCAAGGAAGCCAATGCGCCCTCCCTCCTGCAAAACAAACATCAACAATATCAGATTTGATGCATCAAGAGAAAAAGACAAATGCTACAAGAGAAATAACAAGAAGATAGCATAGATCATAATGATACTAATGATAACCCCCTGATACAAGCGATGCCAAACAAGCGAGTTGAGGAAGCCCTGCAAAAACGCCCAAGTGAAGTCGCCCTCCTGTAGACAAGACAAAGATTTCCAAAAATACCCAAATGGTAGGATGCAATAGACTTTACAATCACCATTGAAGAACACCAGATGCAAAGGAGACCCAAGAATTTCCACAAGAGAGTTTTTCTATTATCAAGATTCCAAGAGCCAAAAGACCCTTTACAATGAGAAGCTCTCTCCTTTAAATAGGATGGAGAGATACCAAAACCCTAACCACCTTTTGAATGGATGGCTAATATTAAAAGATCAACATGATGTAATCAATGGTTGAGATGAGCTCAACATAAAGTACATGGATCAATATAACAATATAACATATAAATGGACCAAATCGCCCTAGGAGAGGGGGTCCCACCAAATGTCAATGATAAAACATAATAAATAGCTCATGGTGGGTCTAGGGGGCAATATCTATCTTGCCTAGTCAATCCCCATGGCACAATCATAACATATGAACAATCCTAGCACCAAATCGTGCCTCTCTAGAAAGTCGTGAGCCTCCAAAGGCTCTAGAAAACCATAAAATGTGCCAAAGAGATGGATGTGGGTCCCACGGAATGGTGAAACTGCTGTGGAAGGTGTGTAAGACATCACACTCATTATCAAAGATCATCTCCTGCCATTTCTTTGCATCAGTAACCCAAATCGAATTCCTCATTAGCTATTTTTACCATTTTTAATCTGCCTCAGGAACTGTGAACATGCCCAAACTGCCTCCTGGAGTGCCTGCGCTGTCAAGGTGATCCCACTAGGATCTCCAGGAGGGGGGTAATATGGTAAAAACAAGTGGCTGGACCACCCCCTCCAGATACAGCTCCCTAGGTGAACCAATGAAATCATCCCTTTGCTCTGACATGCCATCTGATATGGCAAAACTGCACTAGGATGGCCAATTGAGTCCAATCATCACTGTAACTGTTCAGAACTGAAAACATACTGTCTCATTGGACTCAGAGAGCCCAAATATATCTAAGGTGTGTACTCATACACCCTATGGATCTCTACATGATCATATAAAATATCCAATATACCCAGACATACCAAATAATAATAATCTGTAAAAGTGCTGAAAAACACAAATCATCATCATAAGCCTAAGACCACTACATAGAACCATCTGGTGACCTGTACTAGACCATATATCATATCTATGCATCACTTGAGGTCTATCCACCTCATGTCCTGTAGTTGACATTGGTCAAACTAGGTTTGACCAAGTCAACATGACCAATAATATGACCCAGGCTGTCATCAAACTGCTGCAAGTGTTAAAGGTTAAAGCATGCTATACAACTCATCCAAGTAACAATTATAGTAATAAAGAGTTTTAAATATTAATTATGACTCAGACTAGATTTTCAATACCATACTCACTTCATAGCTATGACCATTTTGCTAGTGGAGGGTGAAGGTTGAAACTGAATGGGCTAGGCTAAGGGATGACTACTAACTTGACACTGTGACACTTTGGATATGGAAAGGGAATACACACTGTAACGTATGCTGGACAAGCAATAACACAGGGGATGGTTGTGTCTCACAAATGGGTAAGTTACTTTTAGAAGTGCTTATTCACCTTAGCAGATGCTCATAATCCATGTCAATACAAATGAGGCCAGCAATCGTTTAGATATAGAACCATTGCTTTTTGGGCCTTTGATTTTCCATAGCCTTCGATCTATGTGTGTTTAGAAACACATTGCATAGATTTACATTTATATAAGGCTTTTATTTCACATTTCACATTTCATAGCCAATTTCATTAGGCTTGCCTTGCATTCACGTGTGTTTAGAAACACTTGTTACATGAATGGGCCTTTCAATAGATATACATTTGATTTCCAAAGCCAGTTTCATTTGGCTTGCCTTTCGTTCACAAGTGTTGAAAAACACTTTCAAGAACGGGCTTTCACATAAGATATACATTTCATTTCCATATATTGTATTGATGGCAGTGCTATCTGTTTCAGGTTTAGCCAACACAACTTAAGGCAACTTAGAGCCGAGACACAATAAACAAGGGGAGGCTCATCCAACAAAGAGGCTATAGCGGGGGAAGGTCCTCCATGCCACTAGTCAAGTAGTAAGTCAAGGTAATAAGCAAACTGGAAGGTAATGGATGGGTGGAGACAATGAATAATGAGACCAACACTAGCAAGCCAAAAGATGGCGGGAATGATCAACTCTATTATCCCTAAGGAGGGTAAAACGGATGAGTATAGGTCAAGAATTTTTAAGTCTGAGTAGGGACAAAATATATAATATAAAGATACAACCATGTCCACATATCTATATGATTTCTAGATCATGATACTAAATGCTAAGACATGTCACAAGAATGAGTATAAAAGCAATATAACCAAAACACAAGATAATACCTACTGAGTCATATACCTGAATGTACACAAACTGAGCCAACATCTGTCCACTGAAAACCTGCTGCTGCAATTCTGGGCAATACTGACTGCTCTGTAAATGGCTAAATGGCTACATCAGTCCTCAAATCTGAGTGTCCTGAGACTCAGTCATGGCATGGGAATAACATTGTTGTCCAATATCAAATAGTGATCCATATTAGATGCTCATCATGACATCTCAATGTAAGGGAACAGGCTGAAAAGTGTATTGGAATCTGAAAAATAGAACATGGTATCCGAGCTACTATATATGTGATAACATTAACCACTAGTTCGGAAATCCTTTTCCATTGGCCAGTCAAATCGGTCGGTTCCGGTTCAAACTGGGCCGGTTTTCAAAACGTTGATATTACCATGCTCCCAGACATTTTGGTATAGTCAAATTTGTGCCCAGGGCACCAGGCAGAGAGATATAGGCATTTTATTCTTTTACAGTTGATTTTTCGAGGATTAAAAATGGAATAAATGGCTACTGAGGAATTCAATTTGGGATATTGAGGCAAGGAATTGGCATGAGGATTGTTCAGAGGATTTTTGTGATGCATCCCACACCTTCTGGCACAGTTTGTAGCATTTAGTGGGGTCCATGCACTCGAGACTATTATTTGGGGTTTTTATTTTGTCATTGAGGGGGCACGATTTGGCCATGTGGTCACAATATGATGTTATCTTGAGTTATTATATGTTATTGTGCCATGGGGACATGCTAGAGAAGGATATGTTACACCTCCTAGCCCCACCATGTGCTTATGTTATGTGTCTAGTCACTTTTTATGTGGTGCGTCCCCCTAGGGTGACTTAGTGAGTGCTCCCCCTCTATTATTGTGTTGATCCATGTATATTGTATTTGGAATCTGTTGTCACTGGATCGCCCACCTGGTTAATGCAACATAAATCTATGCTATTGCTTGGTGCGCCCTTGGGGGTAAGTCTCGAGTCAAGGCTGTCACCTGACCTTGACTCCTCCATTTATGCCAACTCCTAATTGAAGCCAAGGGGTGTAGTCCCTTTGGAAAGTTTCCAAGGTTAATTAGAATGCCCCAATAAATTTATTATGGATTGTTTTTTAGGGGGTTCGATTTACAAAGTCCAAGTTCATTTGCAAAATGATTTTATAGAGACGTTTTCAATAGTAGAAAATACAAAACCACCAATATATAAAGATACAACAACAGTTTACTGGTATTAAGCAAAATATGAAATGATTGTTGTTGTGGACCAGTGCCAAATGGAGTCAATACATGAAAGTTGCTGCTGAAATGGAAAGTTTTGCAAATGTCTATTGGTTGATTTTAAATTATTAAAGATTTAAATTTGTTACGGGAAGAGGGGAAACTCCATAGATACCATGAGGTACGGGGAGTCGTGTCCGGTAATTGAGTGAAGGTGGCTCCTCATGAAGACATGTGGGTTGAATGAAGTCTCTAGGGAAGTGTTCAACACTACACCAACAAGGGTGTAGCCTAACTATGCCCTAAGGTCTCCTCTCGGCTATTCCCACTTCTTCTGAGAAATTTGCCCACGCAAAACTCAAATAACTTAGTGTCGGATTGTCACTATGTCAGGGGTTGTTACTTTTATTAAGATGAGTTGTTAATTAAAATGTAAAAATTTAAAAAGTGGTTACAACTCTTTCCGATTTCCTACAGGGCCATGCAAATGCTCCCAAGGGAAAAGAGCATACTTTGAGCTGTAGGCCAAATATTTATTTCAATTTGCTTGTAAAAAATAAAGAAAGTGCTTGACAAAGTAATTTGCAAAAAGGAAAGATATAGGTCACCAAGTTTATGCGTCACTTTTTGATCAACCACCACTAATTGGCAATGCCTTTAGGGGGCGGTGAGAGCATACTTTGTGGCAACGAAACTGGCTTTATTTGTTACTTGCAAAAAATGAAGAAAGCAAAAAACTTGAAACTACTTAATTAAAGTATACATCCTATTAAAGCGGATTGTGTGCATGTGTTAAGAAAATAAAACAAAGGTTAGAAAAAATCACTCCACGAAAAGAGATTGTGAATCCCCCCAGGGGGGATGGGGTGTGGGTGCTATGTAGCCCACTTGCTCTTGTTTAATACTCTTACAATATTTACCAAAAGGAAGTTTCCTCTTAGTCCATTTAATTTGGATCCAAGGGCTTACAAAGTTCTACAAATAAAAGCTTGAAGAAAGGGGGTCTACAGAATGTTTTTTCGGCACTTTCTGGCGAAAAATGGCTAGAACTTCTTTCTCTTTTTCCTTGAACCTGCTAAAAACCAGCAAGCTAATATGTTAGAATTTGATAGGCAAGATGAAACAAAAA
Source organism: Larix kaempferi (assembly GCA_027924585.1). Lineage (NCBI taxonomy): Eukaryota > Viridiplantae > Streptophyta > Pinopsida > Pinales > Pinaceae > Larix > Larix kaempferi. The sequence goes on along the minus strand of BSBM01000073.1, from coordinate 25,557,655 downwards.
AAATAAAAAAAAATTGAAAAATTTTGTACTTGGAAAAAATTGGAAAATTTTTGCTAAGTGTAAGTACAAACTTTTAGCTTAGATCTAGTGAAAGATAAGGCCTTTTACAATACTTAAATCTAACTAATTAAGCATGCTAAAGAAATATGGATCTAGAGAATAAGCATGAAATACAGTGGATCTACTTCTTAAGCACTTTGCAAAGCAAAAATTGAAAGAGGGAAGATTTTTTGTTTGAGAAGATGGATGAAACTCTTGAAGCCCAAGCTTGGTCTTTTGTGTTGGCCTTGGAAAACACCTGAAAACCAAAGATTAGCTTCAAAAACTGTGCCGAAGAGGAGAGAAGAGACAATCGAGTTCTAATCCCCCTTCAATCTTGTGATATGCGCAACTAAGAAAATTTCTTGCACATAATGAATTAGATCTTGTGCGTTTGAAGAAGAAAAATTGAAAGAGCCTAAATACAATCGAGTATAGTTGGTTACTTCCTAATATTTCAAAATCAAAACACAAGTAAGCAAATTAACACCTGCAAATGTTTACCATGGTGGTCGAACCTAGGGAGGTTATTAAATTCTATGTGTCTATGTATTTTTCACATGCTAGTCATCAATAATAAGTCGTATGGACATGCAATAGGTCCCCTCTGCACTCTCTGTGATAGCTTGACCAAGCAATTCCTTTATGTACCAAAGGAGAGTGAGGGTCTTAATGTATCGAGTCTCCCACGACCTAGTGGAGCCAGGATCCTCCATCAGTCTACTAAAGTCTATTATTAGACTTTCAGGATTAGGGTAGTCATGATTGGTTTGAATCTATGCTTCCACATCACTAAGACGATGAAGCACAGCAAGAGAGACCATGCAATAAAAGCTAGCTTTGGCTTTATCGTATTCATAAAGGACCCGTGGCATGTGACAACGACGAACACCAACAGGGTCCTTATGCTTTGTTATCTTAACCCATACCATGATTGCACCAGGAAAAAGCCTCAAAACCTGAATTGAGGAACAACTTAGAGAGTAATGGGATCCCCTAAATCGAAACCACAACGTCTCTCTAAGTTCCTCGAAAAATAAAAACCTGTGTCGTCTACCATTGAATTGATAAGGACCATCCATAATCCTCGGCATGGTTGAAGCCGAGACATCCACCCAAGGGTCATGAATTATCCAAAGGGGTAAACAATAGTTTTCATAATGGAGTTCAAAGTGTTGGATAGAGGCTGATGAGAACTTGACTACAAATAGTACCTTCATGTGGGGGAGAAGGACCTTCCACTTTCTGCAATAATTTCTCATTAGAAACCTAGTGCAATTGTAGATCTCGATGAGCTGGGTAGTCGCTAGTTGGAGGTCGGGTCAAGCTACATGTGTGTCCACCAGGCATCATGTGGAGTGTGAGGGCGACACATGATATCCAACTTGGGGAAGGAAAGATCATGTGTTGGTAATCCCTAACTACACGTTTTTTCTCTTCTTCTTTTTGTAATTTCATTTGAGCATACGATGGATGTTGTACCCCTGTAAAAGAATGATCAAGGTTTTGAACAACCAATAGCAATTTTTTAGTCGATAATTAAGGAATGTTGAACTAAAATACAATGTCATGGAGAAGTACTCTTACGACTTGGTCAATATGTATCCTCCATTCCATAATTATAGCATATGTATCACATCATGCTATGAAGGAAATATTGTTTCAACAAGATTGTGAACATAAGAGATGTAGATGGAATTCTAAAATCTATCCGGAGTATGGTATTGATATTAGGCCTACCAAGTTGGTGAAAGAATAAGGCTTGCTCAAACTCATGGTGGAATCCAATTTGCAAGCAGCATGAATAAATCAATTGAAAGAGGAGCTTTCTAACAAAATGGAAGACTATAATAAGGATGGATATATCAATTCATATTAGTATAAGGATGTGATCTATGTCACATACCCCAATTTTGTGAAAATAATGTAATTGTTTTATTTTACTACTAAGACATTATGTTAAATTTAATGCTTAGTAGGAATTGATGACTCAGCAGAGTCACTAGAATGGAGTGTAATTCTGAATATTTTATTATTAATAAATAAATTATGGAGACAACAGCATGGGAGAGCTGTTAAAAGAGGTTACTGGTCTAACTGGTGGATGGAACTAGGTGGAAAGGAAAAAGACAAGTGGTAGCATCCTCAAACACTTCCTAAGTTGCAGGTGGCAACTTCCCTATATTTGGGGTCATGATTCCCCAAGAAAGTGGAATCTAAGCAGGTGGCTCATTAATGACAGTTAACCCAACAAAGACCTAGGAAATCTTTTAAATAGTACTCAATGAACTGAGCTGTGGGTTGAATAGTTCTGGAGGGAGAATACATTGAGGTGAATGTTATTCAGGAGTCCCATTGAGGAAGAGGGAAAGACAGTAAGGAAAATTGTTTGAGTGGGATGCTGCAGTAACTTGGTTCCAGTTTAGCTGTTTTGGCTGAGTGAATTGTTTTGCTGCACCTAGTTCCAGCCAGGGAGACCAGAGCAAGCTCGGGGGTCCTGAGAAGTGCTGTCTGGGCACTCTCCAGGAGTTGGTAGGGAGGAATAGCCTCCCATTGCTGTTGTTGTCCACGGAATCAGGTTCTGCTATTTTATTCCTTTATGTTGATTAAGTACAAATGAATGCATGTGATGTCTATCATCTACAGGTCGAAATAATATTTAGTTTATTAAAAGTTAGCATTTCTGATTATCAGTAATAGATTTGTTGAGATTCACTGTGTTTCAGCATCCTTTATTATCATTATTACTTTACTGTTTAGGTATCTTTAATGTTTCCATGAAACGGTAATAGTTAGAACAATAGTTATTATTATAATCTTAATCCTAGTTTAATTATGATGTTCTGCGTAAACAAGGTGAAATAAATAGTCATAGAAGACAATAGTATTTATAACCATAAAAATGATTCCATTTATTATATCTTTGTCGACAGACTTTACAGGAGATTTTGTAGTCTTAGTTAAGCTTCTTTTATTAGAGTACAAACCCTAATCAAGATTTAACCAGTCCCTACATAAACAACTAATGTAAAATGCAGAAACCATAATAGAATATTAAGACAAGGATTTATCAACAGTTTTAAGCACCTAGCTATTAATTTAAACCGTAGAGTTAGTAGTCAGTATCTAGCTCATTATCGAGCTTAACATTATATTAATCTCTTTCATTTGACTCTCATTTCGACAAAGTCTTATTTCATAAACCTAGATACTGATTTAAAAACCAAATGACTACAGAACCGTAATTCTGCTCAGCTATCAAGTTCAACTGTTTATTAATATCATTCACTTGTTTTTTTTTTTATCTACCCACAGAAGCATTTTCAGAACCATAGAAGAAACTTTTAAAACAAAAAAATCGTAACTATGGAGTTCAACATACAAACAAAACCACTATTGTCGTTTTGGACCGAACCGATCACTCCAGATTTATAAGTAGAATCTTAATCAACAACGATAGACCAAGCAATGGAACAGAATCAAAACTGTAAACTTTTTAACTAACTAAACCCTATCATTTCAGTTTCCACTATTATTTTAAACGCTAAGATTTAAGACCAGATTCCTATCTACGGCCGCAGCCTAAATTCTTAATAGAAGCAATATGTACACATAGAAATTTACAACGTAATCCACACTCAGTTCATTCATATAGAATGACTGTAACAAGTCGTGTGTTAAAAAGCTTACATTACACAGGAAAAGAAACGTAAAAGCAAAACCATTTCTCCCTAGTTATTATAACATTTTACCTACAGCCGAGTCACAATCCACCGTAACAGTGTTTTGGAGAACGGAAGAATTACTACCACAATACACAGCTTAGAACAAAGACAAAACATGAATTACACAAGCCTGTGTACAGGTAGGACTAATATTAAGATTTCTTTCAAGAACCCTGAGCGTTATTCAAAACAAAACCCTTTTTAAAAGTATTACATGGGAACATAAAAACCGAGGTCGTAACCCCACCTACATAACAGGCTCTCAAACCTTGTTCTCTTCTAATTTTTACATTACAGTTCTTCTGTGTAAAAACAAACTAAGTGCCGAAAGGAGTACAATAGTTACATTATCGACTGAAGCCACATAACCAAACCAACGCAGGGTTAAACCCTTATATATTCATTTAAATTATACAGTCACAAGAGTTTTGCAAGGCTGTCGTGACTTTTAAGTCAAACCAAAACCCTACTACCTAACAACCCACAAGGAGAAATTTGCCATGGTAAGAACCAGGCTTACTCGGGAATGCCAGATGTCGCAGCTTGTGCCATCCATCGGTTAAGTGGAGCTTGAACCTGCAACGAAAGAACAAGATTGTAAACCTTCTGTGTTTTCTTGAAGATTTAAACAAATTCTTGCGACTTTAAAACAATAATTTTTTTTTAAAACCCTGTAGCTTACCGGAGTGACGAACGCAGATGCAATTACAGGAGATAGTTTGATAACTACGAGCCAAGTAAACCCCACCTTGGTCACCAGAAGGAACGGGCTGGGAAACTCCAAGGTTACCTTCCATAAAGGAAACCGTGACAGAAAACTAGTCAGACGTTACCCTTACACCATGACCAAACTTGTATTGGAAGCACGAAGACAAAACCCTAAGTCACAACCATTTCATAAGCTGCCAATAGTAGGAATACCATGACTCTAAAACATTACAATGGATAAGTACGAGGACTGGGAGAAGCATAGGAACTGCTAGCAAACAGTAACAGCAGAAAAGATAACCCAAGATGCTCAATAAACGTATAGAATGCCAATAGCCGAGTTTACAGACTCATGAACAACACAAAGGGGCACACACCATGAACGGTAGCAGCAGGGGAACTATTACTTACAGCACTACAATGAGAAACTCAGACCTGGAGAGGTTGCAGAAAGACCCGAGCCCGAAGGCGAAGGATAATGACGAGGTAGGGTTGGGTCCAGTGTTTTATATCGCCAAGCACTTGGCTCTTGTTAAACCACGTAGCAACTTAAATTTTTCCATGCGGTGGGTCAAGACTCCATAGTCTCATTTCCAATTATTGTCAATCAATTTAAAATCATAGCAATGATACCCAATTATGGTGATAAACCATAGTTCCAAACTTGCCAAATTTCCATGTTAGCACATGCTTCGATTTGGTATTGGAGAGCCATAATACTTGGACCTAAAATCATTATAATAGTGATAATTACAATAAAGTTCAAAGATCTCAATGATATTCTTATCATTGTTGACATTAAAAAACTCATAATATATATAGATAAAAACATTATTGTAAGATTCTCATAATGGATAATTTACATATCATTCTTATAATAATCAAAACCCTAGAATGATGTCTTTAATACCTTGTATTATAATCAACATAAAACTTGCTTGGACATTAGCATTCGAGATTTAGACTTGGAGTCTGTACCAAACATAGAGCATGTGATCAATGATTATAAAAATGGCCATGGAGGTAGTTTTTAAATAAATCAAATGTTATTTGCAAACCAATCACTAAATCTTATAACCTAACCTAATGAGGAAGATTAAGAGATACTATATCTCTATTAACTTTCTAAGTTATTGTAGAGCTGTAGGTCTTAAATAAATGACAAATTTTGTATGGAGATAGCGTTGTATAGCTGAGTCATTAGTCGTTAATTCTTCCTTATGGAACTTAACTAATGAAAACTAAGTTATGCAAATCATAAAAACTGTCTCACGGAGAAAGGTCCTTTGCCATCCTTATCACATAACGAGTTCAATCAAATATTGGAAACGAAAGACTAAATCCAAACATGTTTATGGAATTTGTTCAAAGTATCATATACGAAAACAAGGAGACGACACCAAACTAGGCAAATCCTTAAACTTAATAATAGAAAAACATATACTGACAGGTAAACCTTGCAATTGCTGAAGGTAAGAGAAATACAATTATAGTGATAATTTTTAACTCCAAATCCTTTGCAAATTAAAGTATAAATTCAAACATATTCAGAAGTGAACTTAGCAAGAGGCAGGAAGATCTTCTACCTCTAAGATGACTTGATAAAAACTGGTTAGCATGTTACACTTTTTACCAAATGAATTGGTACTGATATTTGATATTTAATTCTTGAAAAATTTAAAGGTAGTGACCGCTATTACCTGTATATCTGTAAGAGACAGAAAATCGATTGCATTAGCTCGTAAGCTAAGTAAGCCCAGTTCAACATACAAACTCCCCCTTGTGGTTACAAAACAATAAAACAATTGGTAGCAAAAAAGAGAAACCCATAACAACATTTAAGTATAACAAAAGATCATTTAGACACATTTACGACCACGTAAGCTAAACAAACAGTAATGTGGCTGCACTTAAATATCATTTATTGCTATCTTAAAAATTTTAAATTTTTTTGGAATTTTTGGGTTTTGACATGTGGTATCAGAGCATGGTTCATACACTAGGCCTTGATATGGCTCAACTAGTTTCCGCAGAACAGTGCCAATGAAAAGAAAAATTTATATATATATCACGTACTAACTTGTATTTTCTGTTTTAAAAATACAGAGCAGAAAAATTTCCTTTTTCTGAATCTAACAGGCAGGTATGGAAAAGCTAGGAGAATATGATGAGGAAGAATCTCCAAACACTGCGACAAGACAAATGTCAAGAGAACCTGTGATAGAGGGGGTAATTGCTCACTCCTCGGAACTGATGCAGACCATAAAAGGTTTAAAGACCGAGATAGAAACAGTCAAGAAGGATAATGAAAGGATTCTTAAAACTCAAGAGCAGTTAAATCAATTATTGATGGAAAAATTTCAAACAGAAGGAAGAAGCAAAAGAGCTGAATCTGAAAAAGCTAGTCATCAAAGAGGGTCTAAAAGGATGAAACCAGCTAAATCTGACAGCAGTTCATCATCTGAAGAAAGAAGGGAACAACACAGCTATCGCACTACCAGTGACAACAGTGAAGCTGAGCTGCATAACAACAAGAAAAAATACAGACCTTATGAAGAGATTTCCAGGGAGTTTAAGAAAATAAAACCCCCAACTTTCAATGGAGAATCTGATACAGGAGAAGAGGCAGAATCATGGTTATCCGGGATGAGAAAATATTTCCAGATTTACAACTATTCAAATCAGCTGAAGGCACGAATGGCCATCTACAACCTTTCTGGAAAGGCGGACATATGGTGGCAAGACCTGAAAAGGGTCAAGGGGATCAAAGAAAAAGAAGTTAATTGGAGTACTTTTAAAAGGTACTTCAAAAAGAAATTTTTGTCTGAACAATACTATGAAGAAAGGGCCAAGGAATTTTATGAACTAAAGCTAGGATCTATGACTATGAAGGACTTAAACAATAAGTTCTTAAGTCTGTTAAGATATGTGCCGTATTTTGTTGAAGAGAAACCTAAAATACAATGGTTTCTTAGCTGCCTGCCATATCATATCAAGGACATAATTGAATATGATAACCCCAAAAATCTGGAAGAGGCTATGCGAAAGGCCAATTTTTGTTTTGAACAGAATAAAAAGAAAGAAGGGATAGCTAACTGAAAGGCTAAAAAGAATAGTAATCAGTTTGAGTACCGGAAAAATGAGTTTGTACCCCAGAAATTTTTTAAGAATAACAAGAACGGAAACCATTATAATGGTAAAAGCTTCCAGGGAAACAAAAATGGAGCTACAAATTATTCCAACAATTTCAAGGGCAGCAAGGAGGCTCCTAACAATCATGGAAACTACACTAAGAATGTTGAACGAAAAGAACCTGTTAAGTGCTGGGAGTGTAATGGCCCACACTATGCTTTAGTTTTCCCAAATCGGAAGAAGCCAAACAACAATATTCATACTATACAAGATGAAATGACAGTTGGAGACTTTGCAGGAACTATGCCCCAAATCAATGTAGCATTGGAGAACCGCCAAGCTGACTATCAAACTTCCATGGTGGAAGTAGGAGGTATGATTAAAAAAATCCCTGTAACTATTTTAATAGATCCGGGTGCTAGTCTTAGTTATATTTCACCCCAGCTAGTAGAAAAATGTAATCTGACTGTTGAAAGGTTTGATAATTCTTGGTCCGTACAACTAGCTACTGGGGCAAAAAGGAAGGTAAACTGTTATGTTAAGGATTGTGTCCTAGATATGAATGATTTTAAGACCACTGTTAAATTAAATGTTTTGCCACTTGGCTCTTATGACATACTTATCAGTATGGACTGGTTAGAACATCATAAGGTAGTTTTAAATTGTTTTGACAAAACCTTTAGGTGTGTAAACAATAATGAACAGCCTGTAACTGTTAGGGGTATTCCTAGGAAAATAGTAGTCAGGCAGATTTCTGCTTTACAACTTAAAAGGGCAGTCAGAAAAGGGTGCAAAGCCTATGCTGTAACTATTACAGATGAGGCAGATAAGTCTGAAATCAGCAAGATAACAGTAGAGGATATCCCTGTAGTAAATGAATTTGTTGATGTTTTCCCGGAGGAAATCCCTGGATTACCTCCCAAGAGAGAACTGGATTTTACAATTGAACTAGTACCAGGTGCTGTACCCAGTTCAAAAGCTCCGTATTGTATGAATATTTTGGAGCTTAACGAATTAAAAAATTAGTTAAAGGAGTTAATAGATAAGAATTACATTCGACCTAGTGTGTCCCCTTGGGGAGCACCAGTAATTTTTGTTAAAAAGAAGGACGGAACTATGCGACTTTGCATAGATTACCGTCAACTGAACAAGATGACAATTAAAAACAGATATCCGTTGCCTCGCATAGATGATCCGTTTAATCAGCTACGTGGAACTACGGTGTTCTCTAAGATAGACCTGAGATCGGGTTACCATCAGGTGAGGATTAAAGAAGAAGACATTTTCAAAACAGCTTTCAGAACAAGGTATGGACATTATGAATTTGTCGTAATGCCATTTGGGCTTACTAACGCCCCAGCCGTCTTTATGTGCCTAATGAACAACATAATGCATAAATACTTAGATAAATTTGTTGTCGTATTCATCGATGACATTTTATTTTATTCTAAGAATGAAAAGGAGCATAAGGAACACTTACGGATAGTCTTACAAGAACTACGAGAGCAGCAGCTCTTTGCGAAGTTCAGTAAGTGTGACTTCTTCAAAGATGAAATCCAGTACTTAGGTCATGTAGTCACCAAGGAAGGGATTTCAGTTGATCCTGAAAAGATCCGGGCAATCGAGGAATGGCCAGTACCAAAAGACGTAACAGATGTTAGATCCTTCATGGGAATTACCGGATACTATCGGAGGTTCATTGAAGGCTTTTCAAAAATAGCCAACCCAATCACTTCCTTGCAAAAGAAAGGCAAGAAGTTTGATTGGAACTTGAAGTGTGAGGAAAGTTTTAAGAAGTTAAAAACTTTATTAACAACTGCGCCTATTCTAAGAATAGCAGATCCTAATAAGGATTTCGTGGTTTGCACCGATGCTTGTAATGACGGTCTAGGCGGAGTGTTGACTTAGGATGGACATGTCATTGCCTATGAGTCTAGGAAGCTAAAAATTCATGAAAAGAATTATGCCACTTATGACTTAGAATTAGCTGCTATTATTCATGCTTTAAAGATGTGGTGACACCACTTAATAGTCAGAAAGTTTACTTTAATGACTGATAATAAGGGTCTGAAATACCTTTTAGACCAGCCTAACTTAAATGCAAGACAAGCCAGGTGGTTAGCCTTCTTAAGTGAATACGATTTCGAAATTCAGTACATAAAAGGAAAGGAAAATAAGGTGGCTGATGCTTTGAGCAGAAATGCAAGGCTGAATTTTATATCAGCTAGCAGCACTTATACCTCTGATGTAAATGAACAGTTGGCTGAAGGGATAAAATCAAATGAATTTTATCAAAAGTTACAAGCTACAGCTAAAGAAGAACCTACATAAATTTTAGTAAAGGGTTACAGCCTAAACACAGATGGATTTTTATTGTTTAAGGACAGACTATATGTGCCTAATGTATCCAAGGTCAAATTACTAATTCTGGATGAAGTGCATAAAACCCCTTACTCAGGGCATCCAGGCTACCAGAAAACTGTCACCATGTTAAGAAAAGATTATTTTTGGCCTAATATGAAATCTGAAACAGCTGAGTACATAGCTAGATGTTTAGACTGCCAACAAGTAAAAACAGAACATCAGCATCCAGCTGGGTTATTGCAACCTTTGCCTATTCCTAGTTGGAAATGGGAGATAATCAGCTTAGATTTCATTACTGGATTACCCAAAAATCAACATCAGAATGATTCAATTATGGTGGTAGTAGATAAATTAAGTAAATCAGCACACTTTATTCCTGTTAAAACCACTTACAAGGCTACAAACATAGCTGATATATTTCTGAAACAGATTTTTCGGTTACATGGTGTCCCAAAAGTTATTATTTCAGACAGGGATCCTAAATTCACAGGAAATTTCTGGAAATCTTTGTTTAAAGGATTAAACACAACACTGAATTTCAGCACTTCCTTCCATCCTCAGACGGACGGACAAACTGAAAGAGTTAATCAGGTATTAGAAGATCTGCTGAGAATGTATGTTAAGGATCAACCAGGTAAGTGGGAGGATTATTTACATTTAGCAGAATTTGCATACAATAATAACTATCAATCGTCAGCTAAGTTCAGTCCTTTTGAAATTCTGTATGGACGAAAATGTAACACTCCTATCTCTTGGAGTAATCCAGTAGATAGATTAGTGTTAGGTCCTGATTTATTAAAGGAGATGGAACAGATTGTGAAACAAGTGCAGGAAAATTTGAAGATTGCCTAGGATCGGCAAAAGAGCCAAGCAGATTTGAAAAGAACCCCTAAAGAGTTCCAGGTAGGTGAACATGTGTTCATAAAGGTAAGACCAAGGAAGAGCTCCCTAAGATTGGGGAGTTGTGCAAAGTTAGCACCACGTTACTGTGGTCCGTTTGAAATTTTATCTAGAATTGGTCAAGTTGCTTATCAGCTAGAATTGCCACCTAATTTGAAAGTGCACAATGTTTTTCATATTTCTGTTCTGAAAAAGTATGTTCATGATGCTACTCATGTTATTGATTGGAACATTGTACAGGTAGAACCAGAAGGGGAAGTTCTGGTGGAACCGGATTGTATCCTCGGGAGGAGGGAAATTACTCTACGGAACCGCATAATTGGACAACTGAAGGTGCAATGGAAGCACCTTAGTCCTGAAGAAGCTACCTGGGAACTGGAAAGTAAGATACGGGAAGCATACCCAAATCTGTTCCAACAGGTGGCTGAGGATGAGGAATAAGTAACATCGAGGACGATGTTACATTTTAAGGGGGTGTGTATGTCACATACCCCAATTTTGTGAAAATAATGTAATTTTTTTATTTTATTACTAAGACATTATGTTAAATTTTATGCTTAGTAGGAATTGATGACTCAGCAGAGTCACTAGAATGGAGTGTAATTCTGAATATTTTATTATTAATAAATAAATTATGGAGACAACAGCATGGGAGAGCCGTTAAAAAAGGTTACTGGTCTAACTGGTGGATGGAACTAGGTGGAAAGGCAAAAGACAAGTGGGAGCATCCTCAAACACTTCCTAAGTTGCAGGTGGCAACTTCCCTATATTTGGGGTCATGATTCCCCAAGAAAGTGGAATCTGAGCAGGTGGCTCATTAATGAAAGTTAACCCAACAAAGACCTATGCAATCCTTTAAATAGTACTCAATGAATTGAGCTAGGGGTTGAATAGTTCTGGAGGGAGAATACATTGAGGTGAATGTTATTCAGGAGTCCCATTGAGGAAGAGGGAAAGACAGTAAGGAAAATTGTTTGAGTGGGATGCTGTAGTAACTTGGTTCCAGTTTAGCTGTTTTGGCTGAGTGAATTGTTTGGTTGCACCTAGTTCCAGCCAGGGAGACCAGAGCACGCTCGGGAGTCCTGAGAAGTGCTGTCTGGGCACTCTCCAGGAGTTGGTAGGGAGGAACAGCCTCCCATTGCTGTTGTTGTCCACGAAATCAGGTTCTGCTATTTTATTCCTTTATGTTGATTAAGTACAAATGAATGCATGTGATGTCTATCATCTACAGGTCGAAATAATATTTAGTTTATTAAAAGTTAGCATTTCTGATTATCAGTAATAGATTTGTTGAGATTCACTGTGTTTCAACATCCTTTATTATCATTATTACTTTACTATTTAGGTATCTTTAATGTTTCCATGAAACGGTAATAGTTAGAACAATAGTTATTATTATAATCTTAATCCTAGTTTAATTATGATGTTCTACGTAAACAAGGTGAAATAAACAGTCATAGAAGACAACAGTATTTATAACCATAAAAATGATTCCATTTATTATATCTTTGTCGACAGACTTTACAGGAGATTTTGTAGTCTTAGTTAAGCTTCTTTTATTAGAGTACAAACCCTAATCAAGATTTAACCAGTCCCTGCATAAACAACTAATGTAAAATGCAGAAGCCATAACAGAATATTAAGACAAGGATTTATCAACAGTTTTAAGCACCTAGCTATTAATTTAAACAATAGATTTAGTAGTTAGTATCTAGCTCATTATCGAGCTTACCATTATATTAATCTCTTTCATTTGACTCTCATTTCGACAGAGTCTTATTTCATAAACCTAGATACTGATTTAAAAACCAAATGACTACAGAACCGTAATTCTGCTCAGCTATCGAGTTCAACTGTTTATTAATATCATTCACTTGTTTTTTTTTTAGCTACCCACAGAAGCATTTTCAGAACCATAGAATAAACTTTTAAAACAAAAAAATCGTAACTATGGAGTTCAACATACAAACAAAACCACTATTGTCGTTTTGGACCGAACCGATCACTCCAGATTTATAAGTAGAATCTTAATCAACAACGATAGACCAAGCAATGGAACAGAATCAAAACTGTAAACTTTTTAACTGACTAAACCCTATCATTTCAGTTTCCACTATTATTTTAAACGCTAAGATTTAAGACCAGATTCCTATCTACGGCCGCAGCCTAAATTCTTAATAGAAGCAGTATGTACACATAGAAATTTACAACGTAAGCCACACTCAGTTCATTTATATAGAATGACTGTAACAAGTCGTGTGTTAAAAAGCTTACATTACACAGGAAAAGAAACATAAAAGCAAAACCATTGCTCCCTAGTTATTATAACATTTTACCTACAGCCAAGTCACAATCCACCGTAACAGTGTTTTGGAGAATGGAAGAATTACTACCACAATACACAGCTTAGAACAAAGACAAAACATGAATTACACAAGCCTGTGTACAGGCAGGACTAATATTAAGATTTCTTTCAAGAACCCTGAGCGTTATTCAAAACAAAACCCTTTTTAAAAGTATTACATGGGAACATAAAAACCGAGGTCGTAACCCCACCTACGGAACAGGCTCTCAAACCTTGTTCTCTTCTAATTTTTACATTACAGTTCTTCTATGTAAAAACAAACTAAGTGCCGAAAGGAGTACAATAGTTACATTATCGACTGAAGCCACATAACCAAACCAACACAGGGTTAAACCCTTATATATTCATTTAAATTATACAGTCACAAGATTTTTGCAAGGCTACCATGACTTTTAAGTCAAACCAAAACCCTACTACCCAACAACCCACAAGGGGAAATTTGCCATGGTAAGAACCAGGCTTACTCGGGAATGCCAGATGCCGCAGCTTGTGCCATCCATCAGTTAAGTGGAGCTTGAACCTGCAACGAAAGAACAAGATTGTAAACCTTCTGTGTTTGCTTGAAGATTTAAACAAATTCTTGCGACTTTAAAACAATAATTTTTTTTTAAAACCCTGTAGCTTACCGGAGTGACGAACGCAGATGCAATTACAGGAGATAGTTTGATAACTACGAGCCAAGTAAACCCCACCTTGGTCACCAGAAGGAACGGGCTGGGAAACTCCAAGGTTACCTTCCATAAAGGAAACCGTGACAGAAAACTAGTCAGACGTTACCCTTACACCATGACCAAACTTGTATTGGAAGCACGAAGACAAAACCCTAAGTCACAACCATTTCATAAGCTGCCAACAACAGGAATACCATGACTCTAAAACATTACAATGGATAAGTACGAGGACTGGGAGAAGCATAGGAACTGCTAGCAAACAGTAACAACAGAAAAGATAACCCGATATGCTCAATAAACGTATAGAATGCCAATAGCCGAGTTTACAGACTCATGAACAACACAAAGGGGCACACACCATGAACGGTAGCAGCAGGGGAACTGTTACTTACAGCACTACAATGAGAAACTCAGACCTGGAGATGTTGCAGAAAGACCCGAGCCCGAAGGCGAAGGATAATGACAAGGTAGGGTTGGGTCCAGTGTTTTATATCGCCAAGCACTTGGCTCTTGTTAAACCACGTAGCAGCTTAAATTTTTCCATGCGGTGGGTCGAGACTCCATAGTCTCATTTCCAATTATTGTCAATCAATTTAAAATCATAGCAATGATACCCAATTATGGTGATAAACCATAGTTCCAAACTTGCCAAATTTCCATGTTAGCACATGCTTCGATTTGGTATTGGAGAGCCATAATACTTGGACCTAAAATCATTATAATAGTGATAATTACAATAAAGTTCAAAGATCTCAATGATATTCTTATCATTGTTGACATTAAAAAACTCATAATATATATAGATAAAAACATTATTGTAAGATTCTCATAATGGATAATTCACATATCATTCTTATAATAATCAAAACCCTAGAATGATGTCTTTAATACCTTGTATTATAATCAACATAAAACTTGCTTGGACATTAGCATTCGAGATTTAGACTTGGAGTCTGTACCAAACATAGAGCATGTGATCAATGATTATAAAAATGGCCATGGAGGTAGTTTTTAAATAAATCAAATGTTATTTGCAAACCAATCACTAAATCTTATAACCTAACCTAATGAGGAAGATTAAGAGATACTATATCTCTATTAACTTTCTAAGTTATTGTAGAGCTGTAGGTCTTAAATAAATGACAAATTTTGTATGGAGATAGTGTTGTACAGCTGAGTCATCACTCGTCAATTCTTCCTTATGGAACTTAACTAATGAAAACTAAGTTATGCAAATCATAAAAACCGTCTCATGGAGAAAGGTCCTTTGCCATCCTTATCACATAACGAGTTCAATCAAATATTGGAAACGAAAGACTAAATCCAAACATGTTTATGGAATTTGTTCAAAGTATCATATACGAAAACAAGGAGACGACACCAAACTAGGCAAATCCTTAAACTTAATAATAGAAAAACATATACTGACAGGTAAACCCTGCAATTGCTGAAGGTAAGAGAAATACAATTATAGTGATAATTTTTAACTCCAAATCCTTTGCAAATTAAAGTATAAATTCAAACATATTCAGAAGTGAACTTAGCAAGAGGCAAGAAGATCTTCTACCTCTAAGATGACTTGATAAAAACTGGTTAGCATGTTACACTTTTTACCGAATGAATTGGTACTGATATTTGATATTTAATTCTTGAAAAATTTAAAGGTAGTGACCGCTATTACCTGTATATCTGTAAGAGACAGAAAATCGATTGCATTAGCTCGTAAGCTAAGTAAGCCCAGTTCGACATACAAACTCCCCCTTGTGGTTACAAAACAATAAAACAATCGGTAGCAGAAAAGAGAAACCCATAACAACATTTAAGTATAGCAAAAGATCATTTAGACACATTTACGACCATGTAAGCTAAACAAACAGTAATGTGGCTGCACTTAAATATCATTTATTGCTATCTTAAAAATTTTAATTTTTTTTGGAATTTTTGGGTTTTGACAATTCTATTGAAATTGGAGTTCCATGCAAGGATGGACAAATCCAAATGAAGATCCTTGAAACTAAAACCGTTTGAATACTTTATCATTCATGGAAACCTATTTTGGAAACATGCTAGTGATTTTTTGTTAAATTGCATCATGAAGGATGAAATTGGGGTGATATTTAATGAGATGCACCAAGGGATATGTGGAGATCACTATGAGGATAGGGATACAACTCACAATTTTTTTAGGTTTAGGAATCAACCCACCTTGTTTTCTAAAGTCAACAATAATATGACAACCTATAAGGAATGTAATTTTTTTTCTAACTAACTTGAACTCCTAGCCTTACCCTTAAAGCATGTTAAGGTAGAGGATCGTTTTAGACAATGAACCCTTAAAGCATGTTATGGTAGAAGATCTTTTTAGACAATGAGATGTAGATTTTATTGACTAGATTCTTCCTCATTCAAGAGGCCCACATAGGAAGATCTTAACTGGCACTACTTATTTCATTAAGTGGGTTGAATCCATTCCAACTAGAGCAACCACTACAAAGGCCATAAATTTTATTGAAAAAAACATCCTATGTAGATTTGGATTCACCTTGAATATTGTAACTGATAATGCTCAAGCCTTCATGTATTCTAAACTATTGGAATTTTTTCAAGAATACAATATCATATTGGGTCATTCTACAAATTATTTTCTTCACAACAATGGTAGGGAGGAATCCTCAAATAAAAATAATGATGAAATCATAAAGAAAACCCTTGCAGATAATATAAAAGAAGACTTGGGATGCACAGCTGAAGTATGCATTATGGGTTAATAGAATTAGCATCAAGTGATCAATATGCACCTCTCCTTTTCAAATATTTTATTGTAACAATGCCATACTACTCATACAACTAAGTGTCTCAATGGAAAAAATATTGTAAAGAGTGGCCAAAGAATATAACAAGATAAAGAGAAGAGTATAACAATTATTAATAGAGGTGTAGGAAAATAAAGATTTATTAAGTGAAAAAGCTCATAGGTATCAAGCATAAATGAAAAGGGTCTTGATAGGAATACCAAGTATAGGATTTTCCAAGAGGGAAATCTCAACATATTGTGGAACTATAGAAGGAAAGAACCAAGTAATCATCGTAAGTTTGCTCATATATTAATAGGGCTATATATCATAGAATCAATAGTTGGATATGGTTCATTTAGATTGGATTTTTTGGAAGGGGACCTATGTTACCCATCCATGAATAGGAAACACTCGAAGCATTTCATCATATAACTATCATATCAAGAAATGTGACATTATATATAGTAGCATAGTCTTTTATCTTTATGCATTTGAGGTTTGGATTTCCTTTAGTATGTAAACCAAAAAATTTATTTTTTTACTTTGTAAGGCTTAAACAATTTATACAGGCTTACAATTTGAAGGGGTCTGCAATAACAATATAGAAATATGGGATAAATTTTCTACCTCATAGGTAGGTGATACCACCAAGTGGAGCCGAATTTTGTAGCACTGAGTAACACTCCTTTATTCTTGATTCTATTTGGGCAAGTCATGAACTAGGTGGTAAGATTGATCCCAACGCCTTGACTAGAGGAGTTTCACATGAAGGATGGATCTGATAATGTTTTTCATGGCCTCATGAAGTAGGTGGTAAGATTGATCCCAATGCGTTGACTAGAGAAGTTTCACATGAAGGATGGATCTAATAATGTTGGTCATGGCCTCAAGAGTAGACCAAACAATTGGCTTAGAAAAATGAATCACTTGACATTTCCTTACTTGGGAGTAAGTATGCAGTATTTGGATGGCTTAATAATGGCAAGCAACTTAGGAGTTGGGATAGATGGCTCTCTTTTGATGCCAATAATAGGTGTCATCCTCGTAGGTTCTCATATTATGACTGCCCTTTTCATACCATGAAGAATGTGACCCATTGATCAACCTCAAATCAATGACAAATGATGATAGGTCCGACAATTGTAGTCTCAGTAGAGAAGGTAGTTGGAATAACACCCAGTGCTCGTATTTAATTGATCTATCATGGACTATTTTTTCATGTAAATATGATCTATTTATCCCTAATTGAATTTTTGGCTAGAGCTAATCATCTATTTAGCATATCTCCATTGATCTTTCCTTGGTGTGTGTGTGGGGGGGGGGGGTAATACACATTATTCATGGGTTTTTGGGTAGGAAATATGATTCCTACACATAGGAAATATCAATGGAGATACACTAAATAGATGACGAAGTCTAGCCAAGAAATCAATTTGGGATAAATAGATCATATCTACATGATAGATCAAATAGACACGACATGATTAGATACTAATGAATATTTGAAAGGGCTTGCACTAAGTTCAGGGTAGTCATTGATGGTGTAATGCTACCTAATCCATGGATGAGAGGGTTTGATCTATTAGAAGGTTTCCATGTTTCTATGGTGGAATTTATTATTGCACCCTCCATTAGCTCACATCTTAAGGAATAGGAGCTCTATATGATTCCTTCCATCCAAATATATCCAAATGAAGGAATGCTCGGTGACAACTGAATTAACAAAGGCTTGCAGCTTTGTGCATATTGGAAAAGGACTAGGATTAGTAATTTATCAATAGCAAGGTGTGAAAATTTCTCTTGTTCAACCTCTTAGATCTATGTATCATTGTTTGTTCACCTCATCATATCTGCATGAAGAAATAGTCTCTCACACATAAATTAGATAAGGTGTCATTCTACACATAAATATTTGAAAGGGCTTCGCTAAGTTTACTGTAGTCACTAATGATACAATGCTACACTACCCAAATCCATGGATGAGAGGGTTTGATTGATTACAAGGTTTCAATATCTTTACAGTTGAATTTATTGTTGCACTCTCCATTTACTAGTTGACATCTCAAGAATGTAACTCTATCATTCCTTCCATCCAAAAGCATGCCAAATGAAAGAATGATTTATAAAAAAAATAAAATTAACTAACTTAATACAAAATGAAAAAATGATTTATAAAAATAAAAAATTAACTAACTTAATACAAATTAGTAAAGGATTTTTAAATTCAAATCCAATTATTCAAACACGTTGAATATGTCCTATATATATTAATTAAACTTCTAATACACTAAAACCCTAAAAGGTTGTAACCATGGAACAAATTCATGATGACAATGATTTTTCCAAATGTGGCCATCGTAGCATGTATATTACAGAAATTAATAGATGAATGACAAAATATCGTAACATGTATATTACAGAAATTAATAGATGAATGACAAAATATTAAAAGAAAGGTTTAGACAATAAAAGCAATAGCTAGAAACTTGAAAGTCTGCTAGTAGACTTAGTTTTGTGATGACAATGTACATGTCCTAGTTGATAGTTGATGGTTTAGGAAGCAAGTAAAGAAGATTTAGTTTTGTGATTACAATGTACAAATCCTAGTTGATGGTTTAGAGTGAAAATAAAGAAAACAACATTTAAAGGTTATTATGAACAAGTTATAGAAATCTGAAAAACTTTAGGTCAAATAATTTTTTCCCACTGTAAACAATCCATACTTCAAAAACCACTGATAAAGTTGAAAAACTCTAGAACCCTTATTATCGAAACTGGAAATAGATTGGAAAAAACCTATCCCTGGATTCTCATTATATAACATGTCGGACTATTTGTAAGCTCCAAAGTAAAACTTTGTCAACAGAATTTCAGGATAACCAATTACAACAGTTGAACCTTCTAAAAGTCCGGAGCTATGGAACCCAACCTAAAATTTTGGTTTTGATAACCCTCCTTTTGCAATGCTTCCATGTTTAAACCTTAAAAATTACTACTAGACTAGGTTAGAAGATGGCTTTTTTGAAAAAAATTTGGAAACGATCTGGCGGGACACCGTATATATATATATATAAAAGTTCAGTTAGTTGTCAAAATCCTACATAACCTGCAAAAGTTGATTTTCATGCATTTTATGTGGTTCACTGATCACCATTTATTGTATGCTGTGTTTTATACAATTCATCCATGATGCTGCCAAATTAGGATTAAGATCATTTACTATTGATATGCTGTGAAGTGTTATCTTGTACGTATGTCACTTCAAAATTTTTAAAGGAAATTATATTGTCGTATTTGTACTTGCTTCTCAGGTTCTTCTTTGGCCATCAATTGTGGAGGTCCACAGCTGATTGATTCCTCAACGCAAGTGCCTTTTGTAGGGGACAATGAAACACTAGATGCCGCATCATTCTACATAGATTCTGAAGAAAATTGGGGAGTTAGTTCAACAGGATCTTTTTTGAATTCCTCAGGTTCAAGTAACGAAAATGCTAACCCATATATGATCACAGATGGATCTGTACTGGGATCAACTCAAAATCCATCTATATATACCACAGCACGTCTTTCTCCGACGTCTCTAAGATACTACGGGCTTGGTCTTGAGAATGGACGATACAGGGTAGAGCTCCATTTTAAGGAAATCCAGATTCCAAATACAAAATCATGGCGAAGTCTTGGATTGTGTATCTTTGATGTCTATCTACAGGTATTACTCTGTAATTATATTTATAGGTGTTTATATTTTAAAATTTGGGGTAGATTATTATTTATGCTTTTCCTAGATTGAAGGAGGATGAGTGAAGGAGGATAAGACAAGTGTACTGTATATATTGATTTTATGGATATAGTTAATTCAAAATAAACTATTTTAAAAATATATAAAAAATAACTGATAATTGATGCATAAATAACTGATAGCTCATGTATAAACAACAGATAAATGGTAAATTAAGATTCATAACATTCATACATACATACACAGCATGTATAAAATTCTTTGGGCAAGGAATTGCCTCAAGGATGGCATTACTTGAATCACTTGAATGGAAGGAATGCATATCCAAGATTCAGATTCCACATGGAGAGAATAAAAAAATGTTATATCTGAAAGTAGTCTAAACATTTTGCTATCTAAACCTTATACTATTTTTATTTGGAATCGTCATAGACTATTGCGACTTGAAATCATAATGAATTTTGTGCTGTAATCTTCTTTTTTTCTAGTTTTTCTTATTTATAGGAAAGCAAGTTGGACTCAAGCTTCCCGTTTTCATCCCAAATTGGAAGAATCTTGACAGACATTAGAATATATACCTTAGTCTCAATCCTTTTTTCATGCTCCACCATAATTCTCACTTTTGCGCTTTGTGTAGGGAGTTCGAAAGTTAAAAGATTTTAATATAAAGAAAGTGGCTGGAACGTCAAACGGACCAGTTGTTCAAAATTATACGGTGAATGTCACTGAAAACTTTCTCGAGATACACTTTTTGTGGGCTGGCAAGGGAACCTGTTGCATACCATCAGACCAGACACATGGGCCTTTAGTCTCGGCAATTATGGTCACTCCTGGTTGGCAAAATATTATATAACTACCCATTTATTCAGTTTTTGGATCTCATTACATTTGCTATATAGATTATTACATTCTCTCATTTCTTATTTTTCAGGTTGAGTCATTTTGCAAACTGTTTCTCATGCTCATTGATAATGGTCAACTTGGAATCGTTTTTTCTCAACTTGTAAATCTGTTCTTATGCCATTGCAGAATTTAAGCCAACGATTGTAAACAAAAGTTCCAAGAGAAGCAGTAGAACCAAAATTGTTGGGATTGTTCTCGGAGTAGTAATTGGTTTGGGCATTGTGCTATATTGCTCTTCCTTCATGATTTTAAAAAGAAAAAGAAGGAACCAAAAATCATTAACAGCTGGTTACAGTGAAGGTGATCGTATATGTTTGTTTCCATGCATTTTTTGTAGAAATGAATCTTAATGAGATATTAATGAATGTATTGCCATAACCAGGATCTTACAATTGTATTTAATTTGTTTGAGCAGATTTCAGGAATATGTCTGGAAGACCAAATACTTTCAGTTTAACAGAAATGCGTATTGCTACAAATGATTTTGATGATGAGAATAAAATAGGAGAGGGTGGATTCGGTATTGTTTACAAGGTACATTAAAATAGACCATCCCAGTTTATATCAAAATATCAAAATTTGAAAGGCTTACTTTACGTTCTATGATTGTAGGGTGTGTTGTCAGATGGAAAACCTGTGGCAGTAAAGAAGCTGTCGTCCAGGTCTACTCAGGGAAAACTAGAATTTCTGAATGAGGTAGCTACAATATCTGCTGTACAGCACCGAAGTTTTGTGAAATTGTATGGTTGTTGTGTTGAAGAAGAAGAACGCCTCTTGGTCTACGAATATTTGGAAAACAACAGCCTGGGTCAAGCTTTATTTGGTACAGACCTTAGATCTCTAAGTTTCTTTGATGAATGCAAGTTCAAAGAATGCTTTGTCCATTTTATTTTGAATAGACTTAAATGGTAATAATATTTCTTTATAAAAAAAATGGTTTCAATCCTCAGGTCCTGTTCAGTGTAGGCTCCAGCTTGATTGGCCTATACGGTCTAACATTTGCCTTGAAGTTGCACGCGGACTGGCATATCTTCATGAAGAATCTAGAATCAGAATTGTGCATCGAGACATCAAACCTAATAACATCCTTCTAGACAAACATCTGAATCCAAAAATCGCTGATTTTGGGTTAGCTAAACTATATGAAGCTGAAAAATCTCACATCAGCACCAGAGTGGCCGGAACAATGTATGATAATATCCATTTATATTCCTTTATAGAGATTTTATAGAGATATTTTCTTATGACTATATGTCGCTAACATAGGTCAATATACTCCACAATTATCACAAGATGATTTATTCTCAGTTTATTTCTAGTCACGGAGGACATTTGACTTACATGAGCACCAATATCAATCTTAACAAGAAATCAAATTTGTAATTTTCAGTGGGTATTTAGCTCCAGAGTATGCTTTGCGTGGTCGCCTTTCGGAGAAAGTGGACATTTTCAGCTTTGGAGTAGTTGCTCTTGAAGTTGTCAGCAACAGAAGACATGAAGACAGGAGCTTGCCAGATGAGATGGTCTATCTTCTGGATTGGGTACCAACTTCTTGTGAAATCTCAAACATAAGTGATTTGCTTGTACTTATTTTCTCAAAAGAAATCTTTTGAAATTATTTGACTATGAACCAATGACAGTACTGCAGATGTGAAGAATCCTCTCTGCAATATTTCCCTCAAACTCTATGTCTAATTTCTGTCATTGAACTGCAGACTTGGCATCTGTACGAGGAAAACAGACTACCAGATTTAATGGACACCGACATGCGGTCGAGCTGCTCTGAAGAAGAAGCGTTGAGAGTTATTCACGTGGCTCTTTTGTGTACACAAGCATCTCCCTCACAACGACCTGCCATGTCTCAAGTGGTTTCCATGCTATCAGGTGTTATAGAAATTCATCCTCCACAATCTCGGCCTGGTTATATCACCGATTGGCAGTTCTCTGAAGAGAATGGAAAGCATCCAGCCAACAATGGAAATTCATGGAGCTGGAACATGAGCTTGACATTGGAGGAGAGAACACAATAGCCATAGAACATGATGTAAGGGCAAAAACATCATCCTGATTCTTATGGTTAACTTTGTTATAATGACAGGTATACGATGATAAAAAACTTCCCTACCATGCTTTGAGGTACTATTCTCAGGAAATTCAGTGGAACTTATTGCTGTGTGGTATATCAAAGGTCAATATATTTCTGAAAAACAATAAATATTCAGTGTTGGGACTACCAGTTAAAAAAATAAATCTAAAAAGTTTTAGTAATAATCATTGGTGATATCTTCATGTTATAAAAAACTTATGGGTTGTTTATTTATGTTAATTGTTTCTATTTGATTTTTATTATATTCAGTGGTCGGACTGTATTGTCACATAATTCTGAAAAAGATAGTAAACTACTTGTTAAAAAAAAATCTAATAACTTCATGTTATAAAAAACTTATGAGTTGTTTATTTATGTTAATTGTTTCTATTTGATTTTTATTTTGATTAATGGTTATTTATTATTATATTATGTTAGCATCATTAATTTATGATATATAAGTTATTTTGATAAATGGATTTTGGAATGTAAGTTAAAGGGTTTATTATGAATTATTGTATTTAATATATATAGTTTCATTTATGATATATGAGTTATTTTGATAAATGGATTTTGGAATATAAGTTAATTATTTATTATGAATTAGTGTATCCACGATGGTTGTGAATAATGGTTTTGGAACAATATATTTTTATAATGAATTTCTATTTAGATTAAGAGTATAAATTAGTTGATGATGTTTATGAATAATTGTTTTAAACTAGCATAGATTGATCTCAAACTCGGATCTATCTATCAAGCACCGAGCGGGATCCAATTTCCAGGGGTGTAATTGTTTGGTAGATCGTGTTGAAGATTGATGGATGCTCTTTTTTTAAAAAAAATTTATAAGCCAACATGGATTTTTTAAATAGTTTTTTATTTGGTTTTAATTTTTTTATTTTATGAGCCTACTTTTACTTGGTTTTATTATTTTTATTTTATAAGTCGACAAGAATTTTTTAATTTAATTTTTTAATTTTATGAGCCTACTTTTTACTTGGTTTTATTATTTTTTATTTTATAAGTCGACATGAATTTTTTAATATGTTAGGAAGGAACGTGACTACATCTCTACCACACTGGGTTGTAGAGCACCTCGCTACTTTCAGTGCACCAATATAATTTATAAGATGAATTTTTATTTAGAATAAATGACTTAAATTACTAATATTTATATTAAACTTTATTTGTTATTGCAAATATATAAAATAATAATGATCAAAACTTGATATGAGGTTCATTTGAATTATTTTATTAAATTTGTTATGGGGGCCTTGGTTAGGGTTTGGGTGATTCTTGACTCGGAGGTTTGCAGGAACGTGTTGAAAACTCTGGTAGGCGAGATATTTCCTTGAACAATCGTCAACTTGGAGTCAAGATGGTTCTGATGAACCATCCCAGTACCAGTCAAGGATTAAAAAAGTGGGAAGCATGGTTTCCGATGGTTGTTCTTGGAATGTCTATTTATACTATTTGTTTTCAGTTTGTGTTGCTATGGTTTTTTCCTATTTTTAGCTCATTTTTTTATGGGATGGCCTTCCTAATTTGGCTGGGGTTTTAGTAGGTCGATTTGACGTTTTTTGGCATTCGTGTTTATGACTAACCCTCTGATAGACAGCTGGTCATCACTCTCTATCATTGGGGTTTCGGACCACTTGTCCTGGTGGAGGTTGGTTGTGACAGGTGCCGGTCCCGATGGCTCAAGAAGGTCACCGGCTTGACGGTTTTGGGTTTATCTCACCGGGGGCTGGAGTTAGCAATCTTTTTCCTCCTTACGATCCGGTCCAGGGAGGGTTTGGTCCTTCGGAAGCTCTGGGTGATGGAGTTGGGGTTTTGCCGTCATACTCTGGTGTGGGGGGTTCTGATACTGATAAGGGATGGCAACACCGTTTTAAGGGTATAAAAGCTCGAAAAAGACATTGGATAGGGCATCATTTGTTTGGATGAAGAGGATGAGGGGGGGGAATTGTTAAGCCATGAGAAGGTGAAGCATTGTGAGTTATCTTCTGCTGATAATGGAATTTTGGGGGAAGCTGGTTATGGGGAATTTGGGGGGGGAGGTTCATTCACCCCTCTTTCCATTTTTTCCCAAAATCCTACTTCTAATCCCTTGGTACAGTCTGTACATTTGGTGAGATTCCAGAATGTAACTATTTTGAAATCTCGAAGGAAAGATCGTAGTGTTGGGGACCAGGCTATTGATACCCTTCAGGGTCATATTCCTGTTTCGGAACGGATTGATTTGTTGGATAATGAAGTGGATTCATCTATTCATATTGGGGGTCTTAGAGCTACATCCCCTATCAGTAGGGTGACTTAATGTCTATTTGCTCATTGAATATCCAGGGGTTGGGGGGGTTGTTCGAGTTAGGGCCCTCACCGATCTTATTTCTACTACTCGTCCTTGTATTATTTTATTACAGGAAACAATGTGTACAGATTTGGTTGCTATCTCAAAGTTTGTTGGGCTCCTGGGGGGTTGGGAGGTCTCCGCATGCAGTTCGAATGGTATGTCTGGTGGTCTACTAGTGGCTTGGGACCCTCAGGTTTATTCTTTTCGGGTTTTCAAGTCATGCTGGGGCATTTTGATGGAGGGTTTTCGTAGATCTGATGACTCATCCTTATCTATTTTAAACTATTATGCTCCTTATAAAAACATAGAGTTATTTTGGAACGGCTTACAAGCTACTGGTCTGCTGGAAAGAGAAAACATCATTGTTGCCGGTGACTTAAATCTTACCCAGTTATCCCAGGAGATTTAAGGAACTAATGCTAAAATGGACGTTTTGGATGACTATTTTTCTGATTTTTTGATTAACAATGACATGATTGACGTGTGCACAGGTGTCTACTCTCCTACCTGGTCTAATGGCAGAGGGGGACATGATTCCATTAAGAAACGTCTGGACAAATTCCTCATTAAGAGGTCACTTCTGAGCTCCTGTGGCAGGTATCGAACTTGGGTTGGAAAGACTAAGATTTCTAATCACTGGCCTATATTTCTGTAGTTGGATGACTGTTATCATCTGCGAAATTTCCCCTTTAAATTTGATTGCTCTTGGAATGCAAACAAGGAATTTGTCAGGTGTGCTTCGGATGTATGGAAACATTTAATTATTGATGAGGATCTGAATCCTGTGGACCGTTTGTGTATTAAATTGAGGGTGTTAAAAGGGAAAGTTTCACAATGGATTCATAATAGGAAACAATTGGACAAGCATAAATTGTTGTTAGTCGAATCTCAGCTACATGCCTTATATTCTCAATCTCCGGAGGCACCGTTGGGTGATTCTGATTTTATCCTTCTGAAAAAGTTGGAAGCTGAAAGAGAATGCATTTATTTAATGGAGGAAAAGGAGTGACGACTGAAAAGTCGTGCACTGTGGGTGAAATCTGGTGATAAGAATACAAGATTTTTTCATTCTTATGCATCAGCCAGGAGAAATAATAATACCATTTGGAGAATGGATGATGATGATGGTAATGAGGTTGTTGGTGATCAGGATCTACAGGATTTGTCTAAGAAACACTTTAGCATTATTTATTCGGATGATCATGGGTGTGACTTGTTATCTCAGTTACAGGTGGCTAGATTATATCCTAAATATTTTGATGAAAGGGAAGCTGCTGATCTTTGCAAGGAAATCCTAAATATTTTGATGAAAGGGAAGCTACTGATCTTTGCAAGGAAATTACATTGGAGGAGGTGGAAAGTACTCTCAAATCTTTTGCTAAGGAGAAGAGTCCTGGGTCGGATGGTTGGACTGTGGAGCTCTTTTTACAATTTTTTGATATCATGGGATTGGAAATTTAGCAAATGGTTTGAGTTTACCAGGTTACAGGGTTATATCTCCGGGGCTTTGAATGCTACATTCATTACTCTCATTTCAAAGGTCAATGACCCAAAGGCATTTGGTGAATTTCGACCTATTACTTTGTGCAATCTTATCTACAAGGTCGTATCAAAGATTATTGTAGGACGTCTGAAACTAGTATTTTCCAGATTCATCTCTTCGGAGCAATTTGGTTTTTTACAGGATCGACAAATCCACGATGATGTTGGTATTACTCAGAAACTTCTACATACTATCAAGTGTAAAAAGCAAAGGGCTATCATTCTTAAAATGGATTTGGAAAAGGCCTATGACCGTGTTAGTTGAGATTTTCTCAGGATCGTTTTGATTCACATTGGTGTTCCGGCACTAGCTATTCGGTGGATTATGGATTGTGTTAATACAATGAACATTGTTGTTCTTGTAAATGGTGCTCTGTCTTCTTTCTTCAGTTGCACTAGGGGGCTTCGTCAAGGCTGCTCATTTTCTCCATTACTATTTTTGCTAGTGATTGATGGACTTAGTAGGATGATCAAAGAGGTTGTGGGTGAAGGAAAAATTAAAGGATTGAAAATATCAAAGAACTTATCTGTGTCTCATGCATTATTTGTTGACGATGTCTTATTAACTAGCAACGATTCTGTGGAGGAATGGAGGGCATATCACGGGATTATTGAACTGTTTTGTAGAGCCTCTGGTATGAAGGTCAGTCTAAAAAAGTCTAGCATATTTGAGAATTTGGTAAGTGCGGATAGATTGAGACTTCTTAAAACCCTGTTGCCTTATAATTGTTCTAAGATTGGTGATGGATTTACATACCTCGGCTTTCAGCTGAAGCCAAATGGTTATCTGGTAAAGGATTGGTAGTGGCTCATAAAAAAGTTTGAGTCTAGGATCACTCATTGGACTTACCGTCTCCTATCTATTGGTGGGAAACTTACATTAGTAAAGTCGGTTTTAACTGGGACTTCGGTGTATTGGCTCTCACTCCTTCATGTCCCTTGTTTTAACATCAATACTCTGAGAAAAATGATTTTTAATTTTTTATGGTCTGGAGGGATGAAGAAATCT
The DNA here is from genome assembly GCA_027924585.1 of Larix kaempferi. NCBI lineage: Eukaryota > Viridiplantae > Streptophyta > Pinopsida > Pinales > Pinaceae > Larix > Larix kaempferi. The sequence continues at coordinate 25,529,321 of BSBM01000073.1, read as the reverse complement.
TATCTGTCAATGATAGGATGGGAAAAAATTTCAATACCTGTTGCTGTTGGTGGATGGAGGATCAAAGGCCTTGTTGTTTTTAGTGCTGCTCTTCAGCTGAAAAGTTTTTGGAGGGCGTTATTTGGTAATACTCTCTGGACTAGTGTGATTTAGTAGAAGTATGTTAAAACAAAAATCTTCTACTGGTTGAGGATGCCGAAGAAAGTAGTAAGTGGTGTGTCCCCTATTTGGAACGGGTTCATGAAAGTATATTGTTGGCTAGCTGATGGACTCTGCTGGAAAGTTGGTAATGGAGCCGAAGTTGCAGTTGGTGTTGATCCGATTGCTAGCATGAATGAACATGTTACATTGTCCTATGAACTGCTACATATCTTAAGAGGTAAGGGTTACATCACTCTTAATTCTATTGTTAATATTGGTGCACAGGGATATTGGATGGGGGCTTCTGACCTGCAGCTGCCACAACAAGTTGTCATGGAATGGGAGAACTATATCAGTACCCTTAATGGTGCTGGCATCTGTTGTTACCCTGGGGAGGATGAGATTCGGTGGGCCGACAATGTGTCTTTGGGCAAAATCACTGCGCGTACATCATATGATTATATTATTAAATGCAGATGCATATTTCCCACACACTGGTGGTACAAGGTAATCTAGCAGTGGTATCTCCTTTTGAAGCTGAAGTGTTTCTTATGGTTTGTTTTAATGAATAGGCTTAAAACGTGGGACAATTTGTCATCGATGGGGTGGATTGGGCCGAGTCAATGTGTATTGTGTAGGGATGGGTCTGAATCGGCCACTCATCTATTTATTGACTTTGCTTTTACTATGAGTGTGTGGGAAAAGTTCTCTCAAAAGCTGGATCTCTCCTTTAATTGGGATGGGTCTAATGTGGAGCCTTGTTTGCATGCATGGGTCAAAATTGGTAAAATACATTCCACTCTCCCAGTTTTTATTTGTTGGGCCATTTGGTGGGATCAAAATAAATCCATCTTTGAGAATATCAGTCCAATTGTTGATAACGTTTATAATGTAGCATTGTGCCATTATTTAAAATATTAGAAAGAGGTTGTTAAACCTGTTGGGCGAAACATTAGACAGTTTCACCTTACTATTGATGATCCAATGCTATTTTTCGATGGGGCTGCAATTCTATAGAAATGTGGCATTGGTGGAGTCATTTTTCTCAATACAGATCACTTTTATACTCTGCACATGAACTGTGGAAATGGAACCAATATGAAAGCTGAGCTATTAGCTCTTTGGTGTGTCATCTGGGTTGCAATTTGCTTTGGAATGACAAAGGTCAAAATCTTCGGTGACTCCAGAGTCACTATCAAATGGGCAAGGGGTGAATTTGATTTGCAGGTTCTGAATCTGGTCTATTGGTGTAATAGAATACAACGTGATTTGAAATCCTTTAGCTCTGTTACACTTGAACATATTTATCGAGAGTTCAATTCTCATGCTGACAAGTTGTCGAAGAAGGCTATTAAGGGAGATGAAGGCTTTTTATTCTGGGAAGATGTTTGTGAAGATGTGGTATTGGATACTAGTTCTTTTTATTTTCTGCACTAGTGATCTATGGAGCTATGTGAGGTAGTATTTGGACAATGGTTGTTAGTCTTTTTTGAATTTTTGAATTTTTGAGAGTTAGAAAGATCCATTTTATATGGTTTTTCTGGGATACTTTGTACATATTTTGATGATTATTTGTACTACTTGATTCAGATATAATTGAATGGCAGTAGTATGCTTTTTTTCGCGGGAAAAAAATAATGATCAAAACTAGCTCAATTAAAGTTTTGGTTAAAAAAAATGAGATTAAAATAGATATCAGTTCATAATTAATAAAATTTTAAGAATACTAATAAAGGAGTTTATATTATCACTATCTTTAATAGTTAAAAAAAAATCTCACTTGTTACACTTGTAATAAATGTTTAATATTGAGAGTGAAAAATCTCTTAAGAATTTTTATACTCAACTTTTCAGACTTCAATGTGAGTTATTTTCATCCAAACAACCAAATGAAGTGGAGTAGGTTCTTTGTCAAATTCACCAAAGGAGGTTTACAAGAGAGTAGCCTCATCCTCCAACCAAGTTTTAGATTTCCCAACTTGTCAACTTGGTGCTCAAGTTCTCCATTTTCTATCTACAATTCATAGCAATGGCGTACAAAAATACATTAGTACCATGTAAGGAGACAACTTCACCACTAAGTTGAGAAACTAGTTTATTGAAATTAACAATTGTTTTATGCAATGAAACACGAAGTTTTCCTCCATCCTCATGATTAAATTTTTTGGATCATCAATTTTTCCCACTTCCAATCAAGCACAGAGTAGCTTAAAATATATTAAGTCCTTTCATAATGAGACAAATACCAATAGATTCATAAATACAATATTCTAGCCAGTGAGTTGTGCCCTTTAGGAATTGTGAGAAGGGGGACAATAGTTGGATTTTTATAAAATCTAATAAATTTGAAAATATTAAGTCCTTTTATAATGAGACAAATACCAATAGATTCATAAATACAATATTCTAGCCATTGAGTTGTTCCCTTTAGGAATTGTGAGAAGGGGGACAATAGTTGGATTTTTATAAAATCTAATAAATTTGAAAATATCAATAGCAAAATTATCAAATATGATTTGTATCTTTGAAATTATTTTTAGAGAGAACTTTTTAAAAAATGGCATTGAAAATAAATCTCATATGGGAATGTCCTGGGTGTTGATCTACAATCCCAACAACTTGCTAATTGAACTTACCAAAACACGGAACTTTCAAGAAAGATTTTTTTTTTTTAATAAAATTTTTCATAAATATAAACTTTCCAAAAAACCAATTCAAAAACAAAAATTTCCAATAATAATAACCACCAAAAATAGAAATTTCTGAAAATGGAAACTTTATAAAAATGACCACAATTGAAAACAAAAATTTCTAAAATAGTAACTGTGGAAAACAAAAAAATTATTTGAAGTTTTATCAAATCTTAAACAATTAGAGTCCAAATCAAGTGATACAAGTCCTAAGAACCATAACTTTGATACCATCCTAGAGTTTCACACTTGATACAAATACAAGGTATGTCTTATCATATAACTTAGCATAAACACATATCAAAATCCAAGAACACCAGAATCTTGGGTATCCTCCATGCACTAATAGTCATTATAAACAAGATAATATCACAAACAAGTTCACAAATGTGTGTCCACATCTTTGCATGATGCCTTTAGGAATGAGGTAAAGCCTTTCATATATGTAGGTTTAGGTGTTGACCCAATAACCCAAAGTATGGGACCATATCCCATAACCATCCACAGAAATTGGTCCAATACACTTGTATAATTGGGCTACATGTACCCAAAGTGGGTACTCAACTTGAAAGTACCTAGTCAATTCATCAATTGTGATAAGTTGAGTTTACTAGTAGACGACGAGGTTCCACATTACATACAAGATTCCAATGATAATGTTGTCACAGTTCTATCTATAAGTCTTCTTTTGAAATCTATTTTGGATATATTTCCACCATCACCATTGTATACTGTATATGGGAAACCTAAAGTAAGGGTAGCAACCTCAAGTGATGCCTTGAAGGCATAAAAGTTCAATGGCTAGATAAATAAAATACACTTGTATGTTTAGGAGAAATTGAAGAAGTCTTAGAAGAAATACAAATCCAGACATGATCAGCATAGAATTGAGAAGAAATTCCAAGTAATAGATAGAGTTTGTATGCACCTTAATAAGGAAATGTTGTAGGGACCAAGGAAGAAAACCAAATCACTGAGATATGGAACTTTCAATATATTGGAGAACGTAGGAAACAATACTTACAGACTTAGTAGTTCTACCATATATGTTCATTTACTCTATAGTCAATGTAGATAGCTTGATACTCTAAAAACCATCAATACTCAATGGGTATGAAGAGGATCAAGTCTTACCTTCCAAAGTAGATTCGGCACCAAATAATTAAGAAATCACCATAGGAGATAGTTTTGTAGAACAATATTAGAATGACCAAGAGGGGGCAATAATTAAACTTTGGTAAGTGGGATTGAAGGTTCAACTACTATTGAAGGCCAAATGCTACTCCAATGAGAAATCTACATAATTGTTTCCTCATCCCCTTCAAAACTAAATATTTTTGACACTAATCTTCCCAAAATAGGGAGAGATCCAAAATGGATCTGCATAGCTACCCTATAACTTCATTTATGCTCGAGGGAAGCGAATATTACATTTGGGATTGATTTGGGTTGGAACCTAAAAACCACACTAACTAGGTTGGAACCTAAAAACCATACTAACTGGTCAAAATGTTAGATCCTCTATTTGAGATCCAAAGTAATGGAACTTGGGGGCCTCAATGCCAAGCACCTAAGTCTCGCGCTACTTTTCTTCATTCTATGGGATGATATATTTCCAAGGGTGGTTCATTTTCACAAAATTGAGATTGTATGTGAAATTTATGGCCATGGCATGTTAATGGTCCAAATATTCTCCATGGCTCCAAGTGATTATCTTTTCAACTCACCATAATTTGAATAGTAAGAGGAGTTACTAACATGTGGAAATACACTAGAGACTTCCAGAAGCATCATGGAGGTTCTAAGAGGGTTTCAAAACTATAGACATACTCTAATTCTAGCCACCAAAAACCTAGCAAAAGGATGGAAAAGGGTTAATTTTCATTAGCCATCAATTGTTCCATAGTATGATCAAGAGTGTGGAGGAGATTATAACATTACACAGAGAGAGAATCCATCTATAGAGGAATGCAGTAGACCATATTGTCTCATAGGTTTGTATTAATCTTGTGCAACTTTGTATTATGTGTTGTCCATTAAAAAAAATGGAATGCATAGCCCTTCCTTTCTTGTCGGTTTTCCCATATGGATTTTTAGGGTAGATTTTGTGTTCAAATGTAAGGATTTGCTATTGTAGTTACATTGTAGTTTTATTTTTGTTAAAGCTTTAAAAACAAAAACATAGTTATGCAACCAAGGATAGGATCATTGTAGTAGATTTATGTTTAGATCTATTTGGTGAGCTAATAAATGAAACATACAATGTTGTTTACATATCATACGCAAAGATCATCAAGATGATGGAAGATATTTTGTGGAAGGATGCACCACTTGTGACTAGAATGCATGTCGTGAGAAGGCCTTTGATGTGTTGAAGGAAAATATGTTCATCGTGTGATTTGGGTCTTGTTCTACGTTGGGAAAGGTTTTTGGTGTCCATGTGGACTCATTTGGAACAACACTAGTGAGTGTGTTGGCCAACCAACTAGACAAGGTTTGTATTTCATCCGATGTAGTTTACTAGTAGGAAGTTATCTCATGTCAAGACTAATTACACCACAATGAAGAGAAAGGGTTTAATAATGATGTATGCACTATATAAGTTTAAACACTATATGATAAGATGGAAATTCAATTTTTTCACTAAACACTCTACACCAAAATACGGCAAAAAAGCCAATATTGAGAGGAACGATCTACATATGGTTGTTGTTTGAATAATTTTAATTAGAGGTAGTAGTAAAGTAGTGGGATGAATTTTAACCAATAAGGTACTATATTGTCGGCATTGTGCCAAGGTTTATCTTCAAAAATATTATAACAATGTTTGGATACCCATAAAGTCTTACTAGTGATAAGGGGGAGCACTTTGACAGTGAGACCATTGGTGCATTAATGGGAGTGTTCATGATTCAACACCATAAGACTACTCTATACCACATGTAGGCTAATGGCATGGTTGACGGCTTTCAATAAAATTATAGAGAATGGATCAACGAAGAGTTGCATTGTCATGTATCCCGCATAGGAGGCTGGGATGAGAAAGAAGCAGAAAAATCAAGGTCTCTTTTGAAAACTAAATGTGGCAATAAAGGAAAAGATATAGAAATTACTAACACACCTTTTCCTCCAACCCCTGAAAATTCAGATCCATATCAGAAAGCCATACTAATTATGTTATCCATGGTTTGAATCCAGGACATGTATGGGGAAGGAAGGAACAAGGGTTACATAATTTATTAAACTTGAGAAGAGGTCTGGAAGACTGGGTCTAGGGGATGCTGTACATGAAACACATCAAGGTTCTCAAATTCCCCAGGTGACAGTTGACACAAAGATGCCTAGGGAAGCACAAGTTAGACTTGGTATAGAGAAAGATGAAGATCCTAAGATCCCACCAGGGTGGGAGAATGATCAATCAGAAAAGGAATCACGGGAGACAAACACTCAAACACCACTCATGCTAGAGATTAGTCAAGAAGAACATACTAAAGGTGTTTCAACAACAGTAGAAACCCCAAAATCAAAAGAAACTCTTGTTATGATGATTCAACATACGGTTCAATCCATGAGTGAGACAGGAAAAGAGCAGGCAATAGGAACTTCCAAGTATCAAAGATCTCTTCTACGTTCACCGATGAAAGAGGGAATTAATATATTTGATGCTGGGACTAAAGATGAAGAATGCGAGGAGACAAGGGATTCTATAGAAGCTCCTAAAAGGAGAGAAGAATAAATTTACACAGAAGAACTTCAGAAGAAAAAGACTAGGATAGAAGAAGGGGAGATGGGTCCTGGTAAGAAGCAAAGCAATGAAGCTAGCATACTTTTCTCTTCACAAGAGATTAATCCCATTCAAGAAAGATCACAAAAAGAAGGTGTGAACCTTACTAACCCCAATCTTCTTACTATTGAGTCTAATGAATTATTGTTTGCAGAAAATGCAAAAGATCCATGGGATCCTCTCGCCCATGCCACACTCTTGGAAATACCACAACAAATAAATGAGAGTGGAGAGGTTGAGTCATTTGAAATTACTAATCCTTTTATGTTCTCGTAGGAAGATCAAGAGAGAAGATCCAAGGCTCCAAAAATATTTCCTATCATAGATCAATGGTCTCTCAGGCCAAGAATAGGTTGATCCCAAAGTTTGATCTCATTATAGATAACTTCAAATAATCACAATGGAACCTCTAGCGCAAAAAACATACAAAAATATGCAAACTAGAGAATGGAAGGCATCTCAAGTCACCATAGGCATATCAAAGCTACCCATTGATGATCATATATCATTGGCTGAAGGGTACAATAGTCTGGTGTACCATAAATATGCCAAAAATTCTACATATATATGTGTGTGTGTGTGTGTGTACAAAGCAAAATATTAAGCCTTGACGACTATCAATCAATTTCTAAGAGCCAGAGTAAAAATTTAAGAGGGGGGGAATAAGAGATTAGAGAACGTTGTAGTCAATAGAACACATGGAACAAAATACTCAACAAAGGTAATGAATCTTCTAGATTTAAAAGATTAAAAAATAAAAGCATTGGAAAAACATGCAATTACAAGGTGAACTAGAATTTCTCAGGGAAAAACATAGGAGAATTAAAGAGCTCCAAAAATCAAAAGGAAAATGTCAATAACTTCAAAATAAGCTAGGTGACGCAATATCTCAGATCACAGCTTATGAAGCAAGGATGGACGAAGATAAAAATAAGTCAGAGTTAACTCTCGTTATACTCCAATACACAAGCCCCGTGGAATACATTGATAAGTTGGTGAAACGTTTAGATAAGAAGGAGCAAGAATGGAAGGAATGGGAAATAAAGCATCAGATGTCCTTATTGAAATTTTCATATTAAACGAAATTGTATAGAAAATAGATGAAACCTCGAAGACACAAGGGGGTAAACTAGATACCTCACAACATAAATTGCATGATTTGAATAAACAGATAGCTGCTAAGGATCAATGAGTGGTAGAATTACAACGACAACTGGAAAAACATACAAATTAGGAATTGATGATAGAGGAAATGGTGATGATTAAACAATCCTTATGGATGTACTCATATTTCAAGAACTACCTAAGGCCCAAGTTTATATTGAGTTCATATTGAGTTACCATAAAATAGCCTTAGAAGCAATTTATTACGTGGGTCGAAAAAATAATGCAAATGTAAATTAAAAGTGTCAAATATCCAAGATAGACAGATCTGTTATCAATACTTTATCTCCAAAGCAGTTAAAATCCATGCAGATAAGTGACAAAACTGGAGTTGTCATTTGTATGGACAAGAACATCCAGATATTGGACTCTATGACAATATTAGAAGAGAAATTGAAAGAATCCGTGAATACGGTTAATCCTTTTTCAAGGATAATTGTTGCTAAGATTCATGACTAGATTCTAACCCCTTGGAACCAGAAGCATGATCTCCATTCAGCTGGCTTGTACAAGCAATTGGTTAAAGAAAATATGCTTGAATTGACTTCCATAACTTAGTAAGCCACTCCCCCAATGCCAAAAAGAGCTACTTCATGAATTAGACCCTGCAATTGTTGTCTATACACTATTGAAGTACTTGTTGACCATCATTAAATATGTGGATTATACTCTAGTCTCAGAGCTAGACAAGGAATTTAGAATGTTAAAAAATAACCCATCACCAGCGGATCATACATGAAAAACTATACAAATTTTAAAAGAAAAGGTGATGGAAAGACAACATCAATATGAAGAATAGGTGGCCCAACATAAAATTTCTCCGGCAGCGGATATATTAGGACAACCACATTCCCCTGAAAAGGATATACGGGGAAAACATGGGAAAAGGAAAATAAGATGAGAAACAATCATCCCACAGTTCCCGACTAGGAATGCGCATGCCAATGCAATTATAGTTCCTTAACCAAAAGATTTGTTTGGGAGAAATGACAGGCTGGCCGACAACCCTGCGTAGCGGCATATTCATACTTCACGAACATAAAAACTCCGCAAAGACGCAAAATAGGAGGTTCATTATTTCTTCGATTTTTTGAGCTACGAAAGGTTTCCTTGATTTGTCACATGATTTTGTTCTCCTTTTTCTCCTTCCTCATTCTTCATTCCTAGGATATTTGAAAGTCTATTGTGGATGTAAATGGAAATAGGGCCACGGAAGAGATGCATGAATCCCCCTTGATTGTTACTATTGTATATATGAAATAGAGAGGTCGTTGCCTTAAATAAGACCCAGGACCGAGGCGCTGCTGCCACTGGGATTTTTTACTGTAAAATATTTTTTTTGAATGAATGATATGTCTTTGCTTAGAGGATACCCAATATCGAGGAGAGACTGCCACTGAGATTTTTTATTGTAAAACATTGTTGTTCATTATGTATGAAGTGTTGTTGTTTGGAATAATAAATATGTTTCACACTATATGATGATATGTGACAAATTCTTATCTCAACTATACAATTTAATGTCCGATGGAGAATGTCCTAGATTTTCAAGGAGAATTTGAAGGTCTTGGACACAATGTGGTATTTGTATATGGATAAAGAGACCAATTATTTTAATATTTATGGTGCCACTAAGTCCCTCATACCTTTCCCAAACATCCATGCACACCATTTTCTAACAGACCCATGCATTCACATATTCAAAAGAAATTATTGACATGTTTTATAAGCTTTGACCGTTAAAGAAGGTGTGTCCCTTCCTCTCTTCTTGGGACTCTTTCTTTTGATTTTTCATTATATTCATTATGTAGATTCAAGGGTAATGATTCTATGGATACAACATTTGGGTTGTCAGTTGCCTTTGAAGATTATGGACTTGACACTTTTTATTAGCAGCCTCAATTTCTTGCCATTGTAATTTTTTTAAGAGTGCTTCAAGATATTTCAAATCACCATCCCAATCAGCCTTAAATATAAAACAATCAAGACACTAAATATCGACATATAATCCAATAAATACTATTAAAAAACTGACATTCCACTCAAAATTTAAACAGACGAACTCTCCACAAACCTACCAACACATTTTTAAAAATTTCTTCTGAGTAATAAGGATACTTGTTGTAAAGCTCCTTAATATATTTTTCTTGATCTACATTGAAATGCCTTTCATTCACATGTGCCTAGATATTTTCATCACTCACTTCTTCAACCTCAATAATCTTCTCTTGTCTTGTATTTTTAGGGGATTTTGATGTGTTGGCAGGTACAACCTTACGCTCCTTGAGGTCTTCTTCTTGTTGCATCTTTACACACTTTTCATCTAAAGATTCATCAATATTAATTCCCTCACTTGGATATTGATCCTCATCATCACCATCATTACTCTCATATCCATCTTCAAGTATACCTTTAATAGATATTATTACATCCTCAATTTTCCTATTCACCTAAACCAAATATAATGATGTTCCATAAGCATATATAGACAATTTTTAGAGCTTCATATAATCAACAACACTTGTTTCCTTTCAAAATCAAAATTTAAATAATTTATATCGTCCATTAAAAGAAGTCAGATAACACAGGAAACGACAGTACCCGAGGTTTTAAAAGAAAATCTGTAATGTCTCCATGAAAAGAAGGGAAACTCTTGACAATATTTTGGACTCTTAACAAATTCCCACCAACACCACTACACTCTCACACATATTGCTTCCAAGCAAAATCACCTTCTATGCATGATTTATAAAAATTACGTCCACAAGGACTAGCGAGTATCCTTTGCATACAACATATACAAATGCATGAGTATCCTTTGCATACAATTCAAATTACAAAAAGCACTTTCAGAAAGACTGAATTAAACATTGAATAAAAGGAAAGCTTATATTATGCAAGTAATTTTGCATGCAAATAAAAATGCAGACATTGCTGAAAATAATCACAAGGAACAACTAGGGAAAGTCATCCTTAGAAATCAACACTTTTATCAAAAGAAGATGGCCAAAGTACAAAGTGAATACAAACCTCCAAGCAAGTTTTTTTAATGTTAGAAAGTTAGAATGTCGAGTTCCATCCCTACATTTATGTGCTATGTGAAGATCTTCCATTTTAATGAGCTATGAATAATGGATATTTTAGAGGTTACTAAACCATATTGTTGTCTATTTTTTAGTCTCTAATCACTTGCAGGGTTATGATATCAAGCAAACATTATATTTTCTAGAAGTGAGGAGTTGCCCATTCTATAGCGGAACCTGCTATTTTGGGTTATAAGGTGCTACAAAATATTTTTCCATTTTGTAGCGGAACTCACCTGTATTCCCAGTCCAATGCTACCAAATTTGAATTTCCCGACACCACCAAACATATAGAGAAATCAATCAAAATATGAGAAGCCTGCATCAATCAGGTGAGACAAGTTGTTAGGATTCCATGTAATCATGTCCACTCAAGGACTGTGGTAACTAGTTAAATCATAATTTGCAGTCATTTGAATTTTATTTAAGTGTGCGATTAGTCTGTTGATTGTACTTTATCATGCTTCTTCATGATTATTTCTAAAATCAATTATTTCGATATTTGTTTCTTGTTATAACTCATGTCTAATGTTGTTACTTTCATTTATCTTCCGAAGAGTTCTCTTAATGTTTTCTTAAGTTAGCAGTGACCAACTACAGTCTTCCCCACCATCTCCAATTCTCACCCATGCCTCCTCGAAGAAAAGTGGCTTCCTGGTGCGATATGAACCTCTGGGACCATATTTAATTGAAGCCCAGCTAGAGCTCGAGGATAGGTTTAGGGAAGCTATATGGATGGAATTTTTCCAGAAGCTACTGGGACATCATGAGAGCGTAGCCAAAGGCTTGGCATATGGATTTGATGGAAAGCAAGATAATGTTGCAGATATGAAGTTTCAAGTTATTGAAACATCAATTGTTGTAGTTGGGTAATTCTCCACAAGTGGAGAACACTGGTTCAAACGCCAAGATTTTTGTGTGTTCAGCTTGTGATCAGTTTTTGATTCCTGAATTTCAAAACCTTGACTAGAGGAAGGGACTTCCCAGAACCTCTTTGAAACGAAAATGGAAGGAATTGTTGATTGGATATAACGTTATTTTAATGGAGAGGGAAGGTACTCCTTTTTTTACTTATACCAAATGATATTTCTATTACATGTTATAGGGGATGCACCTCCCAATTTACTCTTTTTCCTGCTTAAAATCCTCACGAAGATGTCAACAAAGGCCAGGGCTTGTCCACAGAAAACATGCCATGGTTTTTATTACCATGCTCTGATAAAATTGTGAATTATGGAGGAGTTGGCCAAGATCCACTAAACTTGGGACCATTTCTTGTTCTTTTTTGAGTTTGAAATCGAACTCGTTCATCCCCAGGATGTAAAGGTAGGTTCTTCTTCAAAAGGAACAGGAGCTCTAAGTCGACTCAAAGTAGAAAAATAATCTCCCTGATCGAAGTCAACAATTTCCCCCCAGGAAAAGGCAAGTAGATGCAGGTTATTCCAAGATTTATAGTCAAAAGAGGAAATCTCAACAAGCATCTCTAACACAAAATGATGAAGAGAATAAGGAAAAATCACCACCTGAAATTGAAAACCATGAAGCTGTTGAAATTCCTTCTAGAATGAAGAAGCAACAAAAGGTCTTAGAGGATGACCAATATATATTGCAAAAATATCCCCCGAGGAGGCCTCATACCCGACCAACCAATACATTTAGAATGAAGGCCAAATCCCTCTTTGATCCTTCTTTAAAAGGAACTGAAGTTATCGATCTGGAAAAATCCTCAGATGAAATCAAAGAAAAATCAAAGAATATAGGCAGCTCCAGGTCAGCTCAGAGGTCATTCCAGTTGAGTAAGAGTCCCAGGTTAAACTCAGAATAGGAAATTATTGAGCCTGAGAATCCTATCAAGTATGTAAAGTTTCAAAAATCAGTCTCTCCTCAATCATTATCAGATGAAGAAGATGAACATTCCAAAGAAATGGAAAGGAAAATTGCGGAATCCCTAACTGGAATTGAGAAAAAATTGGATGCCCTACCAGATCTTTCAGGCATAGATGAAGAACAAGAAGTTTAAGAACCCCTTACTTGCTTTGTTGAACATAGTAATCCATTCCAGGAGCATTTGTCAAATAAAAAAAATTCCAAGACAAAGCAAATGCTTCGCAGGAAGTTGAAGAAGTTTGAAGAAAACGTTAGAAGCCTAGAACAACAAAATGTCAGTATCAATAAAAAAATTAAATAGGTTAATCATTAAGCACAAGAGGCTATGCGAGTTTGCTCATAAAATAGTAAATAAAAACAAAGGACTGAGAAAAATGAAAATCTAAATGGCTTTGGGAAAAACATAAAATAAAGCAAGTAGCAGTAGGTTGGATGTTCTTGCAGAACTGGGCACTCAGTTTTTACAAGACACTCTCAAGAATCAGAAGGCAAGGGAATAGACAAAGGTTATGTTTTTCCCTACAAATGTTGAATATCAGATCGCACTTTATAGCATTTTGATGGAATTTTGAAGCAGAATAAGTTTGATGTATTTTCTATGACTACAAAGGAAGCTCCAAATATTTTTGCAACACCATCCTCAACAAATCCACAAAATGATACAAATTCCAAGTGGTAGGCTTACTCTATTTTAATCTAGATTTTGATTTTGTCAGCCAGTCAAATGTAAATTTTTAAGTTTCTTCCTATGATATTGTATTCCAATGTAACATCAAGTATAGATGAGGATCGAATATGAGGTCAATTAGCATGTACTTATATTCGGGATTTTGGTTATAATGAGTCCACTTATCATATCTTGTCAAATACATGTAATCTAATTTGGAGAAGGCTAGGAAAGTGGATCCTCACCTCATGGATATGAGATCTAAATTTGTAACGGATTCAATCTATGAAATGGATGATGTCTAGGTAGGAGGGGGTTGGTGGGTTGAAAGAACAGTTCTAGTTGAGATGAGATCCAACTTTGTAAATGCAGACTGTTCTAATCAAGTATCAAATCATGCTCATGGAATTGTTCTTCTATGGTTTGATTATGCACTCTCTTTATCTCTTATTTACATTCCTCTGATTGAACCTAGATTTTTTTTGAATGCATAAAATGTCTCACTTATTATAGATCGAATAGCAAGGTTTCTTGTTTATTCCCGATAACAAGTGAGCTATGTTTGATATATGTCTATTAGCTTTCATAACATTGTTTTGGAAACTAAGATCTTTAAGTGATGTATGGATTTAATGTCATGTATTTCTAAATGTTTATTTCTATATCATTCCTTTGTTTTGTGATGTATACAACCATAGAAGTATGCATGTGATTCAATGATTTGATACTTGCTTATCCACCTGAATTTTTAATTTGAACCATACCTTGTGTCATATCTAACCTTCCTATTAACTTAAAATTCTAAACTATTTCCAATGTCAATCCAAGTGCTATAGATCTTCCCTTTAGCATTTGAAGTGTAGAAATTATAGGTAATGCCCCCATTAGAATGTAGTTCACAGGTCGAGGTTTCAAAAAATTTAAATATACCAAATTTGTAGGTCCATGGGTTTCTGTCTTCATGTTCTATGCGTCATTGTTTCCACTTCTCATTACAATGCTAAAAAACAAGCCAAAATGATCACAACCCATTTGTTGTTTCCAATTCCATGCCGAAGAAGTCATACACATTGTGTCTGTTGAGTTCTGCATGTCCACCAAAAAAAAAAGTAAAAGATAATGACATCATAACACACACTAGAAACAATCAACATATAACCTATATGATGGCTTTATCAGATATTTGATGCCCATAATTCATATTCTGCATACTAGCAATAGATAGGCTCCAAACTTTGAGTGGACTACAAATGATTTTTTTTTTCAAATTTTCACTGTTTTGTGAAATACAGTTCAACCATAACTGAAATTAAATATGTAATTTTGCACAAGTTATGCAATAGCTAATACACTTAGAAGGCCACTTAAGTTATGCAATAGCTAATATACTTAACTGATAATTGTGAACCTTTAAAACATGAATAATATCTAAAGAGATAGCCTTATATGTGCCTTAATAAATCACAACCATAGTCACTTTGTAAATTCCTTAGAAGAGGACAATGAATAGTTAATAGAAAAGGTTATTCATGCAGAGTTTAGATCCCATCCACCATGCTTGGACATCTAGTTTTTTGACAAGCTGTATCATTTAGTTTCACATGCTTGTAACAAGTTTGGGACATTCTCCAGTATTGTGACTGTGGAGTCATTTGCTGCATCGACAGGGCTTAACTGTGGGGGCCATGGTGCCTATGACTAAGGAATTTATTTATTAACATTCAACCATAATCCTACACAATCTGAACGAACATAATCCATATACACGTCAACATCAACTCTACTTTCTTCATCTACGCATATTGTTTCTTGAAAGTCTGCAACCCTTGAAAGATCCACATACTCAGGTTCATATGGTGTATCATTTCTCAACCCCTTTGGAGGAAATGTTAACAATACATACCAATCAGTCTCAATTGGATCCTGTACATAGAATACTTGTTCGATGCTAGAATAAATGGATCATCTTGCCAATGCTTTTTACTTAGGCATTTTCATATTCACCATTGTAAAACCAAAATCATCGGTTTTAATCTATTTCTTATTGTAAACATCGACCCAATCACATTTGAACAATGTGTGATCCACACAAAAATAATCTGATGTAATAATATATGTTATAACTCCATAAAATGTTGTTTTTTGAAGCATAGGATTTGCATATTTGGAACTTGATCTCATCATTGATTGAGATTCTATACACACACTACTCTTTTGGGTGGTTCTCTCAATATATGTACATTCTGTATGGAATCTATAAACATTGATTAGGTATCCCTTGTACTTGTTCACATTTTTTTGGGGCCACATGCAAGCCATTTAAGTGTATCCGAGACATTTTCATTTCCTTCCACCTGTAGATTTTTTAAAGGATGTTAGAACATACATTCAACCTTTAAAAAAATATTTAGTTTCGTACATGACAATATTCTCATTTAATAATCTTGAAGTACTTATAATATGAAGAACACATCATCACCTGCTTTTTTAACCAACTAGTAAAATTATGGGTGTGGAGTTTCTGCAATAAAGCTTCATCTTTTTGGGCTTGGATAATTGAGTTGGAAATATCCTTCTTATGCATCCTAATTTGAATACAATTATGGACAGTGAAAATAGAACCCATCTATGGGATTGTTCCCAACAAATGTCATCCAATTCAGAAAGGAACTATAGAAGATAATGAATTTCCATCAAGCATAACTTCTTTGACTTCATCATCCTATACTTCATTTCATCCTTGTGTGCTTACAATAGTTTCCATACCTTTCAGGTATCTCCCACAAAACTTTATCGATTCCTACATAGTGTAGCTTTCAACGATTCATCCTTCGGGCCTATTTTTGTTCCTTACATAACTCTTGTATACTTTCATGTTCCTACAAAATTAACACAATTTTTTCAGTCAAAAGCTTTGAATAAAGTTTTGTTGTTGTTGTGCTTGATACAAAATAAAATTTCACTTACCTCTCAAAGGGGTATATTCATCTATATGCAATTGGGCCATAGTATCGTAGCTCTTGTACCAAGTGTACATTCAAATGCACCATAATATCAAAGAATGAAGGAGGGAAGTACTTTTCAAGTAAACACAATGTTTGAATGATATCATTTTCTGACTTGTCAAGACTCTCTGTTGAAATTGATTTTGCACAAATTTTCCTATAAAAGTAGCAAAGCTTACAAAGTGTCTTTCAAACGACACTTGGTAGCACATATTGTAGAGCTATTGGAAGGAGTTGTTGCATTAGAACATGGCAATCATGTGCTTTCATACCTTTAAACTTAATCTCTTCCATAGATATATGGTTTTTTGGATTAGAGTTGTAACCATCTGGCACTTTTAACATGAAAAAAACACATCATAGGTTTCTTTCTCTTTCTCTGAAAGAGTTGTGGTGTAGGTGGAAGGAATAATTTTGATCCCTTGACTTCTGGCCATAACGATTTCCTCAAACCCAATTCTTGCAAATCATCACGTGATTTTTTTCCATTTTTGCACTTTCCGTTTATGTCCAGAAGAGTACCAAATATGCTTTCACATACATTATTCTCCACATGCATTACATCTAAATTGTGACGTATCATGAGTTTCTGCCTCCAAACACATCAAAATATCAGAAGAATATTAATATGGAGGTAACCATAAACAATGAATTCAACCAAGACATAAACACATTGAGATCATATAAGCATGTGATGCTTAATAATTAGACATTTTTGATGGATCTACATACCTCCCAATATGGAAGATTGAATAGAATTGACCATTTCTTCCACACCACAACATTACTTTTGTCACATTTTTCCTTGTTTCTTTTCCTTTTGTTTGATTCATTTCCCACCCAAATTGCTTCCCTTCCCTTTGTTTCATTAAAAAATTTTGACACTTTTACGGCTAGAGGGGTGTAACGATGCT
Organism: Larix kaempferi; assembly: GCA_027924585.1. NCBI lineage: Eukaryota > Viridiplantae > Streptophyta > Pinopsida > Pinales > Pinaceae > Larix > Larix kaempferi. The sequence goes on along the minus strand of BSBM01000073.1, from coordinate 25,511,986 downwards.
CCTTCCCATTAAATTGTCCCTTTTGTGAACGAAAATTATGATTTTGTGGAATAAATCTCCTATGTCCCATGTAAACACACTTCTTGCTACAAATGAGGTACTATGATTATGTGTTCTTTCCACATATGGGACATGCATTATAGCCTTTGGTTGTGCAACCGACCATATTTCCATAAGCAGGAAAGTCATGGATTACCCACATAGAATTGCCTTCATGTTAAAGCATGTCTTATTATAAGCATCATATGTTCATACTCCCTAGTCCCATAATGCCTTTAGTTTATCCCCCAAAGGTTCCAAATAAACATCAATGTCATTACTTGGTTGTTTGGGACCAGGTATTAATAATGTTAGCATACAAAAAGTCCTTTTCGTACACAACCATGGTGTAAGTTTGTATGTAACCAACACTATAGGTTAAATACCGTATGTACTGCTCAAGTCTCCAAAAGGATTAAATCCATATACCGCCATTGCAAGTCGTACATTACGGGGTTCATTGGAAACTCAGACCATCTGTTATCAATAGTTGTCCATGCCGGGCTATCAACAGGGTGGCGCATTTGACCATCATTACTTGCGTTGTCATGATGCCACCTCATTTTTTGTGACATCTCTATAGAGCTGTAGAAAAAAATAATTCATTTATAAAATCTATATTATCATACCATACATTGTGAAAAATACAAAAGATAATGCAAGAAAGGGAAAACTTGAATAAAATCAAAGTGTTCAAAATCATACCTGTACATTCTTTTGAAACTTGGTGCTATGGGGAAATACCTTCACACCTTGGCAGGAACACCTTCACGCACCTTTTGAGATTGAGCATCCACCTTCCATCAATATTTTCTACACGTTGGCAATTTGTATTTACTTTCGTAATTTCCTTGATATAAAATACAGTCATTTGGACATGCATGTATGATATCATAGTGTAATCCTAATGATTTTATCAACTTTTTTGTAGCATATGCAGAATCTGGAAGTGTATTATCTTTAGGAAGCATCTCTTTTTGCAACTTTAACATTTGGCCAAAACTTGAATTAGACCATCTGATCTTCACTTTAAAATTATATAATTTCACAGTTGTTGATATTTTTGTGAAATCAATACAACCCGAGTACAATGGTCTTTTGACATCTTCGATTAGCTTCTTATATTCATTAACATCATTCATCATCTCGATTGATGCCAACCATTCATTTTCACAACTCTCATTGATATTTTCATTAAGACATTGATAAGCATCATTCACCATCTGAAGCATTTCCTCATCAATAATGGTTGTATCATCATCATTTTCACGAAGCTCATTATCATTTTGAAACAACATTGGAGACCAGGGTATTTTTTAAGGATTATAATATTATACTTAAGTATAGTATCATAGGTGATTATTTTGGATTGAAAAAACATGTATATAGATAGGTAGGCGAGTATTAAACAGGAAACATGCAATTTATTACTGAAATGTGTACATTTTGGCGAATATTATGACAAAAAACATATTTATGTAAATATAGGCGATATTAGAGATTAAAAATGACCAAATAACGAATTTATTTTTTGAAAAAAAGCCCCAAAAATAGCCAATTAGTGAAATTTCGCCCCTAAAATTTTCTCTGTTGGAGAATCATAAACATGAATATCATAACCATGCTCCACAACATGTTCACATTTCAGTTATTAAGACAATTAGATTCATGTCAGTGATTTTATGGTTTTAATGAAATTAGAATTGCAACACAGATTGCACAGATGGAATCTGCAGGAGACAAAATAAAATTAGAGTTTTCACATATAAATATAAATGATATCTTTACTATAATATATGTATGTTTGAGACAAGATGATTTCAAAAAACATTCATGGTACCTGATTGGGAAATCTCTCTCCATGCGAATACCAAATGTTATATTGTTCTATTATACTATCACAGATCAAATGCTCTCGTACTTTATCAAATGTCTGTACATTCACTATGCCACATTTATTACATGGACATTTTGTGGTCATATTATTCTTTGAATGCTCCTTAGAAACCTTTAAGAATTCCTCAACCCCATCTCTATATTATTTTAATGTTCTACACATAACCAGTTTTCAAGTCATATCAGTTTAAATGATTAAAAGTTACAACTAAAATATTTTTTCTATATTACAATGAAGAATCAAGGATACAAATTGTACCTGTTTTTCAATTTCATCCGACTTATTTTTTCCATTTGGTAACAAGATCCGAGATCCTTCGAAATTATGCCTACAAAGAACTAACAACAATTAGTTAAATCAGAGGTGGAAGGAAGAAAAAAAAAATTGGTTTGCAAGGGGAGGACCTAAAAATTAGAATAAGAGATGAGGAGGATGAAATTGTTTGGTACACAGTTACTCTACTATATGACCCTTTGATACACGACCAAATATAATCATTGCAACAGTTGAAATATCAACAGTCAATGTTATTATTGCGTTTCCACAATGAGGAATAAACCTTTGTTGATTCAAACTCAGCATTGGAGACAACACAACTTAAGATTCACAAGATTGGGGAGAAAAAAATGAAAGCACACTCCACATCAAAATATGCACCAAGTGGTCCACATATGAGAGTGCTATTAATGACCATATATAGTGTTTCCACTAACTAGAGTTATGCTCACAAATGTATGCACTATATTTTTGGATCAACACTAGGATATCTAGGCTCTATTGCTTAGAAGTATAACTAGAGGATACACCTAGCATACACCATATGCACTACAGATTCTAGGCTTTGAAGCTGTTGATGCCTCGGAGATCGTAGCATCAATCAGAAAGGGATTCTCCCCGATAGATTATCCCATTTAGATTATCTACCGTTTAAGTATAGGGAATCCGTCCGGTTAGCGGTTCCGGCAACCGTGGGTTTGGAGTTTTATTCCAACTATACCGGTTATGGCCCGATCCACTGTTCTTTTGATTTTATATTTTATAATGATATGCAAGTGCCTAGTCTAAATTTAATCTAAATGCAAAATTGGAAAACAGATCTAAGTCTAAAACTAAAATACATCTAACTATCCCTGCAAGGAGCAAATTTAAAGCATGAGCAACAAGCTGTAGGAGTTATCTTAAAGAGTAAACAGACAACCATTAAATCTTAAAGAGAAATCTACAGCAAAGATAAAAGATATCAGAAGACAGCTTCTGATGAAATATAACACATTTTATTACTCATGAAAGGGAGAATTCATTTGCAAAGAGAGAAGCAAGATCATTTAATACAATGAAATAATTCAAGACAGTAATAAAGATCTCACAGCAAAGTATAGCAGACACAGGAATAATCCACAATGCATCCAATCTCCATTCTCATGCAAAACGTCCTCTCCAGGCTCTTATTAGAAGATTTTATTTTCTTAAAACATGTGCAAGATAGCTCGTACAAGTCTAGAAAATAATTCCCTACCAAAAGTCCCTTACATTCCTTCCTACCTTTCTATTTATAATGTTACAAAATGCCTTTTGGGCTGCAACCTGGACTTTTACACTTGTCACCTACAGACTTTTCCCCTTATAATAGACAAAAATGTGACCTCCCTTTTAAACAGAAAATTATTTAAACAGAAAAGGACAGCTGTCCCATAGCTCCACGTTTTATACATATGAAAGCCCAAAATAAAATATAAGAATTAATGCTCTAAAATCAGCGCCTTCCCTCCTGGGCATGCACTTCAGTTGGAAGAGAGGCACTCAAACTAGCTGTTGATGCTGTTGCTGCTGGGAGAGGAGAAAACAAGCCAGCTGGAATTTTTGCTACTGCTGGGAGAGAGGAAATAGAGCTAGCTGCTACAGCTGTTTCTGCTAGGAGAGAAGAATCCGGGTTTGCTGACACAGCTGCTGCTTCTGCTTTCTTCTCCTCTTCTGCAATGTAACTATACCATAAACCAGTGTCCCTTATAACTACATTTGCTGAGGCGGGGAATAAGATTTTCTGGGACGTTACATGTTTACCAAGCTCTGTCCCAATACTTTGAATTTCTGTTACTGCAGCTTGATGCATTTCTTTGAGCAGATGACCATGTATTGATGACATTCCAATATAATGTTGGAGGTCATCAATGGCTAGGACATCAATCTTCTTCACATATTCAGTTTGGATGCCCAGCTCTTCCTTCAGCTCAGACAAACGTTGTTCTTTGTCTGGGAAATCATCAAGGGACTGAGGGAAACTCAACTTGCACTTGTCATGCACTTCATGGATTCTTTGATACAGACCGTTGCTCTTATCCATTGTCCCTCGGTTCTTGGCTATTAGCTTAATGATACAGTTTCTGCAAAATTCCAAAAGGGCTATGTCTTCATTGAAGCCATCTATAGATTTGAATGGGAGATGCTTGGGGAAATCCACCTTTCCTTCTCTCCATTCTATTTGGCTCATGATGTTTGCCTTAACCCGAGTATATTTAGCTTTAAGCCTATTGGCCTCTACATTAAATTCTTTTAATCTGACCATCATGGCCTTGAGCTTGCATACTTCATCAATGATTAGCTCCTGAGTGTCATGCATTTGTTTTAGAATGCTGCAGGACAGCTCATGGAAGGGGGATATATCTATCGCTCTGTTCTCTGCCTGCTCTAATTGTTCAACCAATGCTAGCTTGTCTGCTTCTAGATGGGACACCCTGGCTTCTGCATCATTCTTTTCTGCTTCTACAATCATCATCTGGATCGCCATGCTTTCCTTTTCTTCCTCTAGCTGGTTATACTTGTCTGACAATTCTTTATGTTCAACAGATAGGCGATTATACCTATTCACCATGAGATCCCTGTAGGCTTGCTCATTAGCCACAGTATGTTGTAGCATGCGAGCTCTCCTCTTAGTCGACTCAGATTCTTTAACTATATCAGCTACATTGTCCAGCGTTGCTTTTGCTGTCTCTACAGAGGCGGATGCCATAGCTAAAGGATCCTTGTTTGTGTTCTGCATTACTGTGGTCTCCCGGTGAGTAACAATATCCTCCTGGAAGAGTGTCTTTATCCTCTCTTCTGATTTAAGGACCATAGCCTTCCTCTTCTTATCATAGACAAATTCATTCCATCTGGACACGGTATGCTCTTCCGATGGAGTATACGGGACGATTGGGAGATCTACAATATTTATCTCTGCTTTCGCGGGTGGGGTCTGGACTACCTGAGATGGATCTATTCCCACATTTTGGGTACCAGAGACACCTGATTGTACTGTGTCCGTCTCGACATTTTGAGTGCTGGAGACACCCGTTTGAGGTATGTCTATCTCCATATCCTGGGTGCCGGGGTCTCCTGCTTGGGCATCTTCAACTGCTTTGAGTTCTTCTTTCGCTGTCTGCCCTACTTCAGCTTCCTGCCTTCTCTCTTCTCCTTCAGCTTGCGGCTGATCTTCATTTTCTTTCTGCTGTCTTTCATCTTCAGCCTCTTTCCGCTGCTGGGCTTCCTCAGCCTCTTTCTGTGGCCTCTCACTTTCTGCTTCTTGCTGCACTCTCGCCACCTCAGATTCTTGCTGCATTCTGGCAACTTCAGCCTCTTGCAGTAACCTTGCTTCCTCTTTTAACCTTTGTTCTTCTTGGGCTCAGGCATCTTCTGCTTCCTTGTCTTTCTGCTGGCTGGTTTTCTGGGACTTGGTAGAGCTAGAGCTTGCTCCACTGCCTTGGCAACAGATCCGCAGCTCAGCCATGTTGCTGATGCCTCTGAATGCCTCTTCCTCGGCATCATAATAATGAGCGTACTCAAAATGAGCATAAATTTCTTTACAATTCTCGGCAACTTTTCCCTTCCTGTCATTCCTATGGAAGATTACCTCGCTGAAGTGGAAGGCTTTCAGCTCCTGAACAAACTCTTCGGCTGAGGCAACCCCTGAGAATTTGTATGCTCCTATGCAAAAGGGCAAAGGCGGGAAAGAGGCCTTATGCTGTTTGTTAAGCATTGCTCCAATTCCGTCCAGGAAAATTTGTCTCACTGCCTCCTTAAGGACCACATAGTCTGTAGCATACCTCGGCAAGATATATGGAGCTTTAGTCCCTCCAAACATTCTGAGGTAGGTGCCTTGCTCTGAAAAATAAAAATCTCCATAGTTTTCAAGGACCTCCATAGCATTCTCCGACAGACGGTTGGGCTCTTCCTTGAATATCTGCTCATATAGGGGCATGATGAACCCCTCACAGATGAGCTTATAGCTGGGTTTGTAATTTTGAGCCCACAACATCCTGAAAGCGGTATAAACCGGGGTGTTGGCCTTGTCCCACATGCAGCCTAAGCTGGGAAAAGATAGCTTGGCCAAAACACAATCAATAAGATACGAAGACATGTAAAATTTTACCTTTTTTAAGGCCAGACCTTCTCTTGCAGCAACTACCATTGATGCCAAACTGTCTGACAGGAGAGTATCCCAGTCAAACACAGTTCCTTTGAACGCCATGAAGTGGATGATGGGAACCCACTGAATCTTGTATACGGTGCCATCGGGCATGCCGAAGATTCTGCACAACATCAGGGCAATTAACCTGAAAGGAGGTCTTAGATTCTGCACATCATATTCGTCATTACCTCTCTTTCTTAAGTGCTTGCCTACGACCAATAATTTTTTGGCCATTTTAATATTGTTCATCTGGCCCACCCATTCATCACTCAGGGCTTGCTGGGGACGTGGGAATTTATAGGCTGCAGCAAGATATCCTGGGTGGAATGAGGCGATGGCTATTTTCCCACTGTCATGTATTACCCTTGTCTCTGCATTAGTATGTTCGAGTATCCACCCAATTACTTCAGAACATGGGAACAGTTCAGGGCGGGTAGCAGCTCTAGCTATGCCTGAGGTTCTGATGTTGAGATAGATCTGGGATATCTTGGTCCCTGATCATCCTGTAAATGTCGCCCCAGTGGATTTCGGGAGGAATACCGGTGGTGCACCTGGTATCTTGAAACATAGTCTCAGTCCTAAGGGGTGCTGGCTGCGGTTCCATCATTTTAGCTTTCTTCCTACCACCTTTTGGCATCTTGACTTATCCCTGCTAGCAACCAAATATAAGTCATTATAAACATGTACAACCTGTTATGAGATTTTAACAAAAGAAGGACCATTTTAACATGCCAATGAGATATATAAACAAATTAGGACGCTGCATGTTGGGAAAGAAAAATAAACCATTCCAAGCAAGAAACATAGTTCTGAGATTTGGCTATCTTAAGGGGACACAGTTTAGAAAGTTCCCGAAAGGATAAGTATACGTCGCGGAAACAACCTTCTTCCCATCTAGCCCTAGGAGAGAGGGTGTCCTTCATTGTTGCGGTTCAAACGGTTAATGGCGGGTTAGCTTGGATTGAGATGAACTTAAGACGAGGTCAGGGATGGCTTTCTGCATTGATGAACAAGCGACAGATCCGCCGACCGCCAGGGTTATTCATAGGACTTGACGAGAAGTTCTATGGCCAGGTTGGAATTTGAACAAGGGTGACGATGTCTGGAATATGGTTGGTGAACAGAAAAAATCGGGCGGTCAGAGTTTTGGTTTGATTTCTATTAGAACGAAAAACCCATGGGGCCTCGGCGGCTTCTAAAACGAAATAACTATATATGCGACTAGCACCTATCGGCCATGTCTTAGACGAAAAATAAAACTTCAAAAGTAATCTGACGTGTAGATGAGACAAAATTAACGGTTAGAAACCTACCTGGAAACGTGAAAATGGCTGAATGAGTTGGACACAGACGTGGACGGGCTGAGCTGGAGCAGTCTGGAGAGGCGTCCAACAGCGTTCATTTGATCGAAAAAAAACATTACGGTTGACCCAAAACCCAACCGTTTACTTAAACGTGTTAGGCACGTGCGGTGTCTTAATACGGTGGGTGGCGCATTTAAACAAGTTTTAAATATTGTACGCCGCGGTCTTTTCGAGCCGCCTCGGTGTCCGTGCACGACCGCCACTTGCGGGGCAGACTCACGAGTCTTGCCCACAATTGTGGGACGATAGAGCGAATGGCCTCGGTGCTTCGGAAGGCGAGTGGCTTCCGCAACTCGAACAAAATAACGCAAATGGTTCCGCAATTTCGGGAGGGGTTTCCGAAATGATTCGGAAAAAGGTTAAGTGTTTCGGCGGGGTTTCGAAAAACAATGTGAACACTTCCGTGGTTGCGGAAGGCTTTCGCGAATAGCTTCCGCAATTTCGGGAGGAAAACCCAAAAGGTTCCGTCGTTTCGGAAGGCTTTCGCGAAACGCGTCCATAATTTTGTGAGGAAAAAGACTTAAGTTTATCGCCGGCTCCAGGTGAGATTTGCGGATGACTCCCTCGGTTTCGGGAGGGAAACCCAAATGGTCCTGCAGTTTTGGAAAGATAACGTGAAGGCTTCCGCAAAAGGATTTTAGCAGGGTCTCGGAAAGATAACGCGAAGGCCTCTGCAACTTCGAAAAAATTTCTAAGTCTCCGCAGGGTTTCGGAAAGATAACGTGAAAGCTTCCGCAATTGCGGAAGGGAAACCCGAATGGTTCCGCAAAAAGTCTAAGTCTTTCGGAAAGATAACGTGAAGGCTTCCGCAAAAGGCTTCCGCAGCTTCAGAAGGGAAACCCAAAAGGTTCTGCCGTTTCGGAAAGTTCTCGCGAATGGCTTCTGCATTTTGAAGAAAAAGACTTAAGAATTTTCAAAAAGAGACTAAGTCATTCGGTGGCCCCGAGGAAGATTTGCGAATGACTCCCGCCGTTTCAGGAAGATAAGCTGAACGGTTCCGCAACTGCAGGAGGATAACCCGAAAGGTCCCGCAACTGCGGGGAGCTTTTTTCAAATGCTTCCGCGACTTTAGGAAGATTTCAGGAATTCTATCTTTGTAAGAAAACTTGGATTTCTCAAAGCAGGTTTTTCAGCTGAACAGACAAAAGAAGGAGAATTTACCTCTTACAGCAGTCTTTCTAAAAAAAGATGAAGGAGGGCCCCCAATATGTACAAAAAATTTTGGGGGGATGTTGTTGCAACAACAAATGGCGAGTCATTGGCGAACAGAGATCTCTGAAAAATTCCTCTCCATGATCCAAAACCTTATTAAAGACCTCCATCTTATGTGCAATATTCAGCTGAGCATTTGAATTTCTATGAAGGAAGAAGGCACTTTACCTGCTAGCCCTTGGGGAAAGGGAAGCGTTGATAGAGACATCTCTAAAACTCTCAAAGGGCCAACATATGAGATTCATTTTAGAAGGATCATCTTTCATATGTTTACTACTGTCAGACTCCACAGGATTTGCAACACTTCCTCATAGACATTATTGCTCTTGTTCCTCATTCCCATGCTGCTTGCATCCTTTTGGATGTTTGTACTTTGGACAGCTTAGCTGTTTGAGCCTTCCAGAGATATTTTCTTTAGACATGATCTTTGATTTAGGCTCCTCAATCCATAATGTCCTTTTGTGTGAGTTAGAGATTTTATTGATTTGATCAAGCCTCACAGACGGAGAGGAGCCTATTTTGGGCTGTGTCTTTTGGACAACATTCTTGATTTTACATGCTTTGCTTTTGTCTCAGCCATGCTTTAATTGAGGCGAGAATCTCTGGAAAACAGGCCCTTGAATAAAATCCATTTTGGCTGTTAAATTTGCAGCATGGATTCATTTCAATACCCTATGTCCTCGAGATGTGCTACTTTCCATGGGTCCAACTTTAATAACCTTCTTAAGATGCCTTTAAGTGTGAGAGTGGGTGGAGCCCAAAGATAGTAATGAAGATGGTCATAGGTCTCTGCTATTTAAACAGGATTAGTGTGACTAGCAGAGTAGGCTTCCTTCCTTCTGAAAATTTCAGCGAGAGCACAATACACAGATAGACTTTATTCGAGCGTAGTTCCAGACTCATGGGTTGTGAGATTTCTTTAAGAGACCTATCTTTGACGAGACACTCAACCACAAGGGCTTTCAGAAAACAAACTTGTTGCAAAGGTTGAAATGACAAGAAAAGAAACAAAATGGCCGAAAATAAAGCAAACAAAAGGCTAAAGCAACAATAAAAGAAAATCTTATTTATGTACAGAAAGTCTTAGCGAGACTATGCAAAGTATTGCTTCAAGGAGAGGCCATTGAGAGGAAGGGTTACTTCTTCTCCCTCGAGATTTGTCAGTTTATAAGTGGATGGGCCTATCTTTGCCGAAATTTGGTATGGGCCTACCCATAAATGTTGGAATTTCGTATGCATTCCTTTGCCTTCATGATTGTGGTCCCATTTCAGGACTAAGTCCCCAACTTCAAAACTTCTTTTACCGGAATTCCTCTTATCGAACCATCTCTTAACTATGTCTTGGTGTTGATGGAATCGGTCTTTAGCTTTCTGTCGGGCTTCTTCAAGTTGAAGCAGGGTATTGATCCTGGATTGTAAGGCTTGGCTACCAGAACCCCGAGAGGCTTGGGATAACTGTAAGGATGGGAGAAAGATGTTTAGGGGAAGGATGGCTTCCTTGCCATAGACAAGAGTGAAAGGGGAAACCCCTAATGCGTTCTTTGGAGTCACCCTATCTGCCCATAAGGCGTTTGGGAGAGCTATATGCCAACTTCTCTGGTTTTCTATCACAGTTTTCTTGAGAATCCGAATGAGGTTTTTGTTTGAAGATTCAGCTAATCCGTTTCCTTGAGGGTAATAATTGGTTGAATAATGCAGCTTAATTCCCCATTCATAAACAAATTCATTTATCTTGCAAGACCAAAAATAGGAAGCATTATCAAAAATAAGGGAAATTGGAACCCCAAACCTGGTTATGATGTTCTCTTTCAAGAAGCTGATGATTGCGTCTTCATTGATCTTGCGCAATGGGATGGCTTCCGTCCATCTAGTGAAATAGTCGGTAGCCGTCAAGATGTATCGATGTTGCAAGGAAGAATTTGGATTTATCTCTCTGATAACATCTATACCCCACTGCTCAAAAGGCTCAGAGATAATAACCGGCTGCAAGGGTCCTGCTACCCTAAGTACTTTTCTGGCACTTCTTTGGCATACATCACAGTTTCGTGCATATGTGTGGGCATCTCGGAACAGAGTGGGCCAATAATATCCGGCTCTCAGTATCTTGTGTGCTGTTGTCTCTCCTGAATAATGTCCACCCGCGGGGCCATCATGCAATTCTTTAACAACTTTACTTGCATCTTCCTTTTCTAGACATCTACGAAAAACTCCATCATAATTCTTCCTGAAAAGTATCCCATCAATGATTTGATAAGGTGTTGATTTCAAGCGGAGTGCCCTTCTTTGTTTAGAGTTCCAGTGCTCAGGTAGGTATCCTTGCTATAAATAGTGTACCAGATCTCTATACCATGACTGGGGAGCTGAGAAGATAGGACATACTTCAACCAAGTTTAGCTCAACTTCATTCTTCCAATGTTGCTCTTCATCAGTTGAGTTTCCTGCAAGTAATTTGCACAGGCCTTGCCCTTTGATGATCGTGGCTGGTTTAAATTCTAAATCATATTCTTGAAGAGTTGCAACCCAGTTCCCCCTCCTTTCTCCTAGTTCCTTTTGAACGAAAAGGGATCTAACAGCTGGGTGGGGAACTATAACTTTAGTTCTGTTCTTAAGAATATATGGCCTAAACTGCTTGACTGCTTTGAAGACCACATATGCATGTTTGTCAACCATGGGATAGTTCAGCTCAGCCCCTTGCAGACCAGTGCTCATAAACGAAATTGGGTATTCGTCTCCTAGCTCCACCTTTTGCGTGAGTACTGCTGCGAGGGAGTCATCCGAAGCAAAGGTATACAGGATAAAATCCTTATCAAAATCTGGGCTTCTTAAGGAAGGAGCCTTAGCTATAGCTGCCTTGATATCTCTAAATGCATCCTTTTCCAAATCTGTCCACTTGAATTGTATGATTAGTTTAACCATCTGTTGCAATGGTTTAACAATTTGTGCGAAATCTGGAACAAATCTACAGACAAAATTGATAGTGCCCATAAAGGACTGCATAGATTTCTTGTTGTAAGGCATTGGAATCTTATTAATAGCTTGGACTCTTTCTTTATCTATTGACACTCCCCCTTTAGAAATGATATGACCCAAGAGTTTACCTTCAGGAACAGCAAATACGCTCTTCTTGGGATTCAAAGAAATACCATATTTTCGACAGCGATCAAAAATATGCTTCAGATGAACAACATGATATTCCCTTTTCTTTGAAAAGACTGTCACATCATCTAAGTATACAACAACACATTTCCCACCCAATCCTCAGAAGGCGATATCCATTGCTCTTTGGAATGTAGCCCCGCGTTTATCAGACCAAATGGCATCCTTCTGTAGGCGAAAGTTCCCCACTTAGTTCGGAAAGTAGTCTTAAGATGATCTTCTTCGGCTACTAATACTTGATTGTAGCCAGAGAAACCATCGAGAAGAGAAAATAGCTTAGATCCTGACACCATTTGGAGGATTTGTTCCATTGAAGGGACGGGGTAGTTGTCTTTATCCGAAGCTCTATTTAAATTTCTGAAATCTACACATAGCCTTATCTCTCCCGACTTCTTTCTTACGGGAACCAAGTTAGCAACCCACTCAGAATGCCGGACCTTAAAGATTATCTTAGCGTCCAGGAGCTTCTTTAATTCCTTTTGAATCAGTGGTTCTAGAGTAGGATGCATCCTTCTTAACTGCTGTTGAAATGGCTTGACACCCGCTTTCATTGGTATAACATGCTGAATAATGTGGATGTCACACGTTTTCAAATCCTCATAGGTCCATGCAAAAACATCCTTATATTGCTTAAACAATTTGATGAACCTATCTCTTTCTCCTGGTGAACAACATTTGCCAAGGTTGACAAATTTTGGTTCTGCCTCGGTACCCAAATTAACTAACTCATGTTGCATTGATGAGCTGTTGGTTTTGGTATTAGCTGGCCTTTTGAACTTATTTTGAAGATCGAACAGCATTTCGAGGGACCTTACCCCTTTGGGGATGAAATTTCCTTTCTCCTCATCCTTCTTCATCAAATCAGCATCGTGTTCTTCTTCATCTATTGCAGCTCCTTGGAAGCTATCTTCGTTCGTTAGAAAGCTGATAATCTGTTCGTCATCATCGAAGACTCTGAAGTTCATGATGTTATCGGGAACGGAAGGCCTGAAAATCAATTCAATTGAGCATTTATTATTTGACGGCACCAATCTATAAGCAGATGTTGCTAACAAATCAACTGCAGAATTTTGCAATCTAGGAATAGATTTTATATTGAAACCGTCAAAATGTATAATTAAATCCCATACCTCAGCCTGATAACCATTCAAATGAGGTGAGAGACAATGAATGGTGTCCCTTACCTGTCTTACAACTATCTCGGAGTCACCAAAAACCTTCAGGTACTTAACATTTAAGCCAATGGCCTTCTTTAATCCATGTACCAAGGCTTCATATTCTGCCGTGTTGTTAGTACAATCAAATTCTAATCTACAGGATAAAAAATACTTGTTTCTTTTTGGATCCATCAGAACACAACCGGCTCCGGATCCTTCCAGAGTTTTAGAACCATCAAAGTATAATGTCCAAAAAATATCTTTAGATTCAACTAAGTTAGTATCTCTATGATCTAAATCAGTAACTAAACTAACTATGTTATAATCAATATCATCAGTCCGAGAGAAATGAAGGAGATCGGACTGTTCATCAGATTCATGGCTGATGGTTTCAGACTGATAATTACCCGGATCCATTTCTAAGAAATAATTCCCCAGAACCGAGGATGAGAAAGTTACAGCCTCATTTTTTTCTTCTAATTGAGTTACGTTTTGCTTCATATGTGGTTCTCTCAGGACTTTAATGTGATTCTGCCTGTTCTGATAAGGCAACCACAAATGAGACCAATCAGTGGCAAAGTAGCCATTCAGCTTGGTAGACCAGTCCCTACTTAAGATTAGACCATAGGCTTCAGGAATATCAACCACCATTATGTCAATAAACTAACAGATCCGAGGGTTAGATGATAATCTAATGAGAACATCTTTCATCTCCCCAATTACTTTAACAGTAGTCCTATCTAATTGGATAATTTGGGCTGGAGATGGCACAGGCTGCCCGTTAATTTTTTTACAAATGTACAGTGGCATGACATTCGAAGATGCCCCAGAATCTACCAAACAGTTGTGAACATTGTGATTAAAAATTTCAAAGGTCAATAGGAATGGCAATCTTTGATATTTAGACTTCCCTCCGATGCTAGCTTCATTAATTTCGGGATTTTCTTGAGAGTCCATTAATGGAGTGCTGGTTTGGGGTTGCAGAACGTGCAGCAGCTTGTCTCGCTGATGGGGCGAGCTTCACATATAAAATATCGACACATTTTCTTTGACCTTCTTTATATCTTCAATAATTTCATATCCTATGTCAGACTCATTCCCAATTTGGGATGGATGATCTGTTTTGCTCATTATGACCTTAGGTGTTTGAACTATGGTGTCAGCGTTTGGCTGTTTGGCCGCTGTTTGGATAACTTTAGGCTGTGGTGGAATAATTGTTATATGCCTTCTAGGCAGTTCTTTTGAAACTTTAGGCTTAGGAGGAGCCGAGCTTGGCACGGGATCCGTAATAGGGCCTTTTCTGCGAGTAGCAACATTCACGGTAGAGGGAGAACTTTCTATGGGATCCTCTGCTGCTAATTCAGTCATAGGTACCCAATCCCATAGCACCATAGTAGTGTCCGGGGTTGGTTCCTCTAATTCAGGGCTCGATTCCTCTGGAGAATCATCTTGGTCTGGGATCTTTGAATCCAGCATTTGGTTCATGACTAAGCTTGTGGAATTAATCCATTGTGGGCAGCTCTTTTCCGAATGCGGTTCTTGATGAAAAGTGCAGAAATTTTCCATCCCGATTTCATTTAGGTTTAAAACAGGGGAATTATTCATTGGTGGATGAGTTTGATCACCGTCTTCCCTCTTTTTATAAAATGGCTTGAAAGGTTTCCTAGATGTGCTAGCAGCCTCATCTTTCTCGAGATCTACAATTTTATTAGATAATTTCTGCATCATCTTGAATACATTTTCCATGTCTGTAGATGATTCTTCTTTACCTCTAGTGAGCAGCAAGGTCTTTTTACTGGCTGCTGGTTTTGGTTCTGCCTCTAAGGCATGTTTACCAATGCTATCAGCTTCTTCTTCTACCTTTCTAGCTTCTTCAAAGTTCTCTATCAGGGTAGTTTTCTTGGACCTTTTTACGAACATTGCTATGGGTCCTTCAAGAGCTGTTGTATAGTATTCAATCAGAGATTCCTCTGCTGGTTTATTAGCTTCACTGAAATTATTTAAAAGCGTCGGAATCTTTGATTAAAGTCTTGAACCTTTTCTTTCTTTTCCATTCTCATGGATAAGAGTTCTTTCATAAGTGTAGCCACAGTCTTTTGGTTTCCGTATTTCTTTAAGAAACAATTTTCGAATTCATCCCAACTAGAGATCGAGTTGGGTTATAGGCTAAAATACCAGGATGATACTTTTGGCTCGAATGTGTATGGAAACAGCCTGCAGACTACATCTTCATGCTGCACGTTCAAAAGATTCAGAGCTAAGTATAAACTCTTGAGATGATCTTCCACCGAAATGGCTTTCCCTGGGTCGAACTTAGGTAAGACCTTTTCTGGATTTTTTGAAAGATTATGGAATGGCCCAGCTAGATTCAGCGCTCCCCTTGCTCTCCAAGCAGGTACAACCATGTTTCTATGTGGAGACCCTGGTGGAGAATTGTAAGGTGAATTCTGTGGAGTATTCTTTGGAGTAATAAGTTCTCCAAGGCCTTCCTGATCTGAAATGTTTTCTGAGTTTTCAAGATCTACTTTGTTCAAAGGGTCTGAAATTTCTTCTAAAGTTAAATTTACAAGCTCTTCAAAACTTTGAACAAGAATCGAATCACGGGTGTATTGTGGCTCTTTTCTAGGGGTACTTTTCCTAGGGAGAAAATTTACCGCATTTAAACCACCTAGTTGTCTAACGTAAGATCGTGTATGCCTCCTCAAATCCTCTATTTCTGCAAAAGGTACAGCGTATAATGCTTCTTGAGGCTCAGGATCAGAAATGAGGCATTCTTGATTTAATATTCCAAGATCTGGGCTGTTTGAAATGCCTTCTTTAAGTGGGTTTTCAGTGACACTTATGGCAGTGGGAGATTTTCCTCTATCAGCCATGCACTTTCAGGCCCTCCTTCTAGCGCCAAAAACTGTTGATGCCTCGGAGATCGCAGCATCAATCAGAAAGGGATTCTCCCCAATAGATTATCTACCGTTTATGTATAGGGAATCCGTCCGGTTAAGGGTTCCAGAAACTGTGGGTTTGGATTTTTATTCCAATTATACCGGTTATGGCCCGATCCACCGTTCTTTTGATTTTATATTTTATAATGATATGCAAGTGCCTAGTCTAAATTTAATCTAAATGCAAAACTGGAAAACAGATCTAAGTCTAAAACTAAAATACATCTAACTATCCCTGCAAGGAGCAAATTTAAAGCATGAGCAACGAGCTATAGGAGTTATCTTAAAGAGTAAACAGACAGCCATTAAATCTTAAAGAGAAAGCTACAGCAAAGATAAAAGATATCAGAAGACAGCTTCTAATGAAATATAACACATTTTATTACTCATGAAAGGGAGAATTCATTTGCAAAGAGAGAAGCAAGATCATTTAATACAATGAAATAATTCAAGACAGTAATAAAGATCTCACAACAAATTATAGCAGACACAGGAATAATCCACAATGCATCCAATCTCCATTCTCATGCAAAACGTCCTCTCCAGGCTCTTATTAGAAGATTTTATTTTCTTAAAACATGTGCAAGATAGCTCGTACAAGTCTAGAAAATAATTCCCTACCAAAAGTCCCTTTCATTCCTTCCTACCTTTCTATTTATAATGTTACAAAATTCCTTTTGGGCTACCACCTGGCCTTTTACACTTGTCACCTACAGACTTGTCCCCTTATAATAGACAAAAATGTGACCTCCCTTTTAAACAGAAAATTATTTAAAAAGAAAAGGACAGCTGTCCCATAGCTCCACGTTTTATACATATGAAATCCCAAAATAAAATATAAGAATTAATGCTCTAAAATCAGCGCCTTCACTCCTGGGCATGCGCTTCAGTTGGAAGAGAGGCACTCAAACTAGCTGTTGATGCTGCTGCTGTTGGGAGAGGAGAAAACGAGCCAGCTGGAATTTCTGCTACTGCTGGGAGAGAGGAAATAGAGCTAGCTGCTACAGCTGTTGCTCCTGGGAGATAAGAATCCGGGTTTGCTGACACAGCTGCTGCTTCTGGTTTCTTCTCCTCTTCTGCAATGTAACTATAGCATACACCAGTGTCCCTTATAACTACATTTGCTGAGGCGGGGAATAAGATTTTCTGGGACGTTACATGTTTACCAAGCTCTGTCCCAATACTTTGAATTTCTGTTACTGCAGCTTGATGCATTTCTTTGAGCAGATCACCGTGTATTGATGACATTCCAATATAATGTTGGAGGTCATCAATGGCTAGGAAATCAATCTTCTTCACATATTCAGTTTGGATGCCCAGCTCTTCCTTCAGCTCAGACAAACGTTGTTCTTTGCCTGGGAAATCATCAAGGGACTGAGGGAAACTCAACTTGCACTTGTCATGCACTTCATGGATTCTTTGATACAGACCGTTGCTCTTATCCATTGTCCCTCGGTTCTTGGCTATTAGCTTAATGCTACAGTTTCTGCAAAATTCCAAAAGGGCTATGTCTTCATTGAAGCCATCTATAGATTTGAATGGGAGATGCTGGGGGAAATCCACCTTTCCTTCTCTCCATTCTATTTGGCTCATGATGTTTTCCTTAACCCGAGTAGATTTAGATTTAAGCCTATTGGCCTCTACATTAACTTCTTTTAATCTGACCATCATGGCCTTGAGCTTGCATACTTCATCAGTGATTAGCTCCTGAGTGTCATGCATTTGTTTTAGAATGCTGCGGGACAGCTCATGGAAGGGGGATATATCTATCGCTCTATTCTCTTCCTGCTATAATTGTTCAACCAATGCTAGCTTGTCTGCTTCTAGATGGGACACCTTGGCTTCTGCATCATTCTTTTCTGCTTCTACAATCATCATCTGGACCGCCATGCTTTCCTTTTCTTCCTCTAGCTGGTTATACTTGTCCGACAATTCTTTATGTTCAACAGATAGGCGATTATACCTATTCACCATGAGATCCCTGTAGGCTTTCTCATTAGCCACAGTATGTTGTAGCATGCGAGCTCTCCTCTTAGTCGACTCAGATTCTTTAACTATATTAGCTACATTTTCCAACGTTGCTTTTGCTGTCTCTACAGAGGCGGATGCCATAGCTAAAGGATCCTTGTTTGTGTTCTGCATTACTGTGGTCTCCCGATGAGTAACAATATCCTCCTGGAAGAGTGTCTTTATCCTCTCTTCCGATTTAAGGACCATAGCCTTCCTCTTCTTATCATAGACAAATTCATTCCATCTGGACACGGTATGCTCTTCCGATGGAGTGTACGGGATGATTGGGAGATCTACAATATCTATCTCTGCTTCCGTGGGTGGGATCTGGACTACCTGAGATGGATTTGTTGCCACATTTTGGGTACCAGAGACACCTGCTTGTACTGTGTCCGTCTCCACATTTTGAGTGCTGGAGACACTCGTTTGAGGTATGTCTATCTCCATATCCTGGGCGCCGGGGTCTCCTGATTGGGCATCTTCAAATGATTTGAGTTCTTCTTCCACTGTCCGCCCTACTTCAACTTCCTGCCTTCTCTCTTCTCCTTCAGCTTGCGGCTGATCTTCATTTTCTTTCTGCTGTCTTTCATCTTCAGCCTCTTTCCGCTGCTGGGCTTCCTTAGCCTCTTTCTGTGGCCTCTCACTTTCTGCTTCTTGCTGCACTCTCGCCACCTCAGCTTCCTGCTGCAATCTGGCAACTTCAGCCTCTTGCAGTAACCTTGCTTCCTCTTTTAACCTTTGTTCTTCTTGGGCTCAGGCATCATCTACTTCCTTGTCTTTCTGCTGGCTAGTTTTCTGGGCCTTGGTAGAGCTAGAGCTTGCTCTACTGCCTTGGCGACAGATCCGCAGCTCAGCCATGTTGCTGATGCCTCTGAATGCCTCTTCCTCGGCATCATAATAATGAGCATAAATTTCTTTACAATGCTCGGAAACTTTTCCCTTCCTGTCATTTCTATGGAATATTACCTCGACAAAGTGGAAGGCTTTCAGCTCCTTAACAAACTCTTCAGCTGAGGCAACCCCTGAGAATTTGTATGCTCCTATGCAAAAGGGAAAAGGCGACAAAGAGGCCTTATGCTGTTTGTTAAGCACTGCTCCAATTGCGTCCAGGAAAATTTGTCTCACTACCTCCTTAAGGACCACATAGTCTGTAGCATACCTCGGCAAGATATATGGAGCTTTAGTCCCTCCAAACATTTTGAGGTAGGTGCCTTGCTCTGAAAAATAAAAATCTCCATAGTTTTCAAGGACCTCCATAGCATTCTCCGACAAACAGTTGGGCTCTTCCTTGAATATCTACTCATACAGGGGCATGATGAACCCCTCATAGATGAGCTTATAGCTGGGTTTGTAATTTTGAGCCCACAACATCCTGAATGCGGTATAAACCGGGGTGTTGGCCTTGTCCCACATGCAGCCTAAGCTGGGAAAAGATAGCTTGGCCAAAACACAATCAATAAGATACGAAGACATGTAAAATTTTGCCTTTTTTAAGGCCAGACCTTCTCTTGCAGCAACTACCATTGATGCCAAACTGTCTGACAGGAGAGTATCCCAGTCAAACACAGTTCCTTTGAATGCCACGAAGTGGATGATGGGAACCCACTGAATCTTGTATACGGTGCCATCGGGCATGCCGAAGATTCTGCACAACATCAGGGAGATTAACCTGAAAGGAGGTCTTAGATTCTGCACATCATATTCGTCATTACCTCTCTTTCTTAAGTGCTTTCCTGCAACCAATAATTTTTTGGCCATTTCAATATTGTTCATCTGGCCCACCCATTCATCACTCAGGGCTTGCTGGGGACATGGGAATTTATAGGCTGCAGCAAGATATCCTAGGTGGAATGAGGTGATGGCTATTTTCCCGCTGTCATGTATTACCCTTGTCTCCGCATTAGTATGTTCGAGTATCCACCCGATTACTTCAGAACATGGGAACAGTTCAGGGCGGGTAGCAGCTCTAGCTATGCCTGAGGTTCTGATGTTGATATAGATCTGCCCCTCTTCTAGCAACATATCTGGGATATCTTGGTCCCTGATCATCCTGTAAATGTCGCCCCAACGGATTTCGGGAGGAATACCAGTGGTGCACCTGGTATCTTGAAACATAGTCTTAGTCCTAAGGGGTGCTGGCTGCGGTTCCATCATTTTAGCCTTCTTCCTACCACCTTTTGGCATCTTGACTTATCCCTGCTAGCAACCAAATATAAGTCATTATAAACATGTGCAACCTGTTAAGAGATTTTAACAAAAGAAGGACCATTTTAACATGCCAATGAGATATATAAACAAATTAGGACGCTGCATGTTGGGAAAGCAAAATAAACCATTCCAAGAAAGAAACATAGTTCTGAGATTTGGCTATCTTAAGGGGACACGGTTCAGAAAGTTCCCGAAAGGATAAGTATACGTCGCGGAAACAACTTGCTTCCCATCTAGCCCTAGGAGAGAGGGTGTCCTTCATTGTTGCGGTTCAAACGGTTAATGGCGGGTTAGCTTGGATTGAGATGAACTTAAGACGAAGTCAGGGATGGCTTTCCGTGGCAACGTGAAGATGGCTGAATGAGCTAGACACGAACGTGGACGGGCTGAGCTGGAGCAGTCTGGTGAGGTGTCCAACAGCGTTCGTTTGATCGAAAAAAAACATTACGGTCGACCCAAAACCCAACCGTTTATTTAAACGTGTTAGGCACGTGCGGTGTCTTAATACAGTGGGTGGTGCATTTAAACAAGTTTTAAATATTGTACGTCGCGGTCTTTTCGATCTGCCTCAGTGTCCATGCGCGACCGCCACTTGCGGGGCAGACTCACGAGTCTTGCCCGCAATTGTGGGACGAAAGAGCGAATGGCCTCGGTGCTTTAGAAGGTGAGTGTCCTCCGCAACTCGAACAAAATAACGTGAATGGTTTCACAATTTTGGGAGGGGTTTCCGAAATGATTCGGCAAAAGGTTAAGTGTTTCAGAGGGGTTTCGAAAAACAATGTGAACACTTCCGCGGTTGCGGAAGGATTTCGCGAACAGCTTCCTCAATTTCGGGAGGAAAACCCAAAAGGTTCCGCTGTTTCGGAAGGCTTTCGCGAAAAGCGTCCATAATTTTGTGAGGAAAAAGACTTAAGTTTATCGCCAGCTCCGGGTGAGATTTGCGGATGACTCTCACGGTTTCGGGATGGAAACCCAAATGGTCCCGCAGTTTCGGAAAGATAACGCGAAGGCTTCCGCAAAAGGCTTTTAGCGGGGTCTCGGAAAGATAACGTGAAGGCCTCTGCAACTTCGAAAAAATTTCTAAGTCTCCGCGGGGTTTCGGAAAGATAATGTGAAAGCTTCCGCAAAGGGTTTCCGCAATTGCGGAAGGGAAACCCGAACGGTTCCGTAAAAAGTCTAAGTCTTTCGGAAAGATAATGTGAAGGCTTCCGCAGCTTCAGAAGGGAAACCCAAAAGGTTCCGCCGTTTCGGAAAGTTCTCGTGAATGGCTTCCGCATTTTGAAGAAAAAGACTTAAGAATTTTCAAAAAGAGACTAAGTCATTCGGCGGCCCCGGGGAAGATTTGCGAATGACTCCCGCCGTTTCGGGAAGATAAGCTGAACAGTTCCGCAACTGCGGGAGGATAACCCGAAAGGTCTCGCAACTGCGGGGAGCTTTTTTCAAATGCTTCCGTGACTTCAGGAAGATTTCAGGAATTCTATCTTTGTAAGAAAACTTGGATTTCTCAAAGCAGGTTTTTTAGCTAAATAGATAGAAAAAGGAGAATTTATCTCTTACAGCAGTCTTTCTAAAAAAAAATGGAGGAGGGCCCCCAATATGTACAAAAAATTTTGGGAGGATGTTGTTGCAACAACAGAAGCTTAGAAGTATAACTACATGGTACAAATAGCATACACCATATACTTATAACAATGTTTAGACTGTTGTTAGCACACAATTGAAAACATTGAGGATACAAATTGATGAATGAAAGAAAGACTAAAAGGCAAAGGATTAGCAGAAAGTGACCCCAAACCAAATTCAGACAAAGGAGAAACAAAGAGTGAATATGTAGGAGCAAAATTGGTTAGTCTTCTTAAGAACAAGAAGGGTGCAAAAAAAATGGAGATTTGCATCTTTAGTATAATCCTCAAGGCTCAAGATCTCATCAATTGGATAATAAAAATAGAAATATATGTTTCATATGAGAGAATTGAAAACCCCAAGAAATAAAAATTTGCATGTTAAACCAAATACCCTAGTTAACACAAAAAGAAGGGCTTTAAATTCTGTAAGACCCTATGTTAATCTCTTAGTGGTCATCTTATCTACAAAGGTAGGGAATAATGATGCCATCTTGACTAGTTCTATAGTATTTTCCCTACCATGCTTGTATATCTTCCAAAAATGAGCCAATCTAAGCTTTTGATCCATCACATCTTTGTTCCTTCCAGTATTATAAGCATTGACCATTCTCTTGGCTTGATGGGTTGAAAGTAGTGGAATTTTTTTCTTACCCTTGTATGCATTCACCGAGAATGGATCCCTTCTTTAAGCAACCTATACTTATCATATTATTTTATACTTAAAAATGGATGATGGTTGTTGGTTTGAATTTGGAAAATGAACTTATCTGCAAAAAAATGGGTGTAGGGTGATGAGTAATGATGTTTTAGTTTGTCCAATAATTTGAAAAATGGTGCAAATAGTTTGGGTTCTCATCCCCTTTTTCTAGTTATAATGCCCTACTTTTGAGTCTCAATAGCGATGATTACCTGAGTCCTATGTAAATTATTGGCGGACTGGTTTGTTAGTCCAAAATTGTCCCAAGTTCCTCCCTACAATCTAGTGGTGAATAGATTCGAGAGAAGAGTTTTAGGAAGTGGGCCAGGTAAACTATTGCACATGTCTTCCAGATGTCATTTTTAATTTGTGCACCTAGGTATTTCCACTGATGATCACTGGCTCTTTCTCTCTCCCACTCAAGCTCCCTTGATGAGTCCATGAATTTTCCATTCAAGCTCTCTTGCTTAAATCTAAGAAATTATCTTATTTTCCACTCAGGCTCTGTTAGGAACCTATGTAAACCTTTCTCTTTACTATGTTAGTATATTGTTATTGGACGCATATGCTTTGTAAGTCGTCCCGTAGTATTTGTTGATCCGTAGTTTATATTAGCCCATAGTATTGACCCATAGTATTGGACGCATATGCTTTGTAAGTCGTCCCGTAGTATTATATGTCCCATGGTTTTGACTCATGGTATTGGGCATAGACTTAGTATATAAGTGTGTGTTGAGGTCATTGAAGGCACCGTGAAGTTAATTGTATTGAGCTTGCTCAAAGGAGGTTGCCCCCTCGAAGTGGCCTGTGATCAATATAAAAGTGATTCTGAGTTCTGTCATTTCTGCTATCTCGCGTATTCTTGTTAATTAATGGTTGCAGGTGCATCACAGGCTCTCTTGCTTGAGTCTAGGAAATTATTTTAGCATAGTAGAGCTGGATCATCAATTTTTCCCCTTGGTGTTTTTCCTTTTTTATTTTGACTTTCTCCGATGTATAACTCATTAATAATGATCATATTATTTTTGGTCTGCAATTCACTGTAAATCACAACAATTGACTACTTGTGACCCATAACTTGATTCTCATTGTGGCTTCATTGCCATCTCCAAGTCCTCTGAATCTGTTACAACTTCATAGATAGGATAGTTAGTCACAACATCACATCATCAATTCATCATCAATAGGTTCGCCTATTTATTGATCAACTATTACACACAAACATTTCATACGCTTTAGTGATTTAACTATCCCTATACATTAGCCTTTACGTTTGACCTTTATTCAAACCCTTGCAATAAAATCACCATATTTTATGCACAATCATTTATAACAAGTTCCGCAGATACTGACGATTTGCCACAACAACTTGTTAGTGCAAATTTTCATGATGCAATCGACATTTAAGAAACCCTTTTCTAAACATTTGGTTTTAGCTTTCATACAATGCTATAACCAAACACATAGAATAACAAACTCATCACTCACTCTGGAGTGATTCAATTCTGAGAAAAAATGGATTATAATCAACATCCTATTTTGATAATTTATTTTCATCAATAATAAATCATAAACATAATTCTGCAATGCTAGCATGTAAACACTTATTGTTCCCATCTCATAATCTATGTTTTCTCATGGAGTTTATCAACCTGATAATTTTTCCATGTTTCTAGTAGTGCTAAGTTTTGATGGCTACTCTATTCATCATTTTAAACATTTAACTTGCGCATTCATAATAACAAATTGTAAGATGGTCGTATCGACTAGACACCTTTGTATATATATATATATATATATATATAGAGAGAGAGAGAGAGAGAGAGAGAGAGAGAGAGAGAGAGAGAGAGAGTAATTCTAGAACAATATCTATAATTCTTTCTATATGTATTTATAACTCAAACTTCATTATTTAGTATTTGATCATAATGCTTCAAAAATAAAACAAAATGAACTACTACCTGTAACTCCCAGCTTTCGATCTAATCGGTTGTTTTGCAAAATGCAGTAAACCACCTTGTCAAAATTCTCTATTTCATTGGTTACCTCTTGGATATCTTTGAACATGAACTCATCTCTTTATCCATTCCACAAAACAAAATCAATTTGTTAGTTCCAACAAACTTCATACCTTCTTACTATATGTTCAGCCCAAATAGGCCTAACTATTGCAACTTCATCTTTGATACCACTCTGTAATGTACCCGAATTCCTCATTAGTATTTTGGGAAATGGGGTATAATTTTTTTCCTTTTCCATTGTACAACATACAGATAGGTTAGTCTTGTAATACGAAACATCATAATTAACATACTTATTAACTGTATAAAAACTCATTTAACTTGGGTCATATCATGTAATGATAAGCTTTTCGAAATTATCTTGAATCTTACTCGTATTAACACATGCTCCATATATTAAGTTTCCAAGATTAACAAATCCAAGTTATAAGAGTATGATATTCCTCTTTCATCAACCACAGTTTAATAAAAGAAAAATTACCTTATAAGTAAACCCTTAGAAGAATAGAAAATAACACCTATATTTATTCTCATAAGGGACTATAATAAATTCTCATAATATTTCTTCATAACTTATTGTACCTCAAAGACACCTCCTTACTTACCATGCATAGTTAGTCTTAATAAATTAAGATTTCATCATAGGGACACATAACCCAGCTTTGTCAATATAGTCCTATTAGTTATATGATGACCCACCATGTTAGGTTCACTAAGACTTTAAATT
Source organism: Larix kaempferi (assembly GCA_027924585.1). NCBI lineage: Eukaryota > Viridiplantae > Streptophyta > Pinopsida > Pinales > Pinaceae > Larix > Larix kaempferi. The sequence continues at coordinate 25,486,490 of BSBM01000073.1, read as the reverse complement.
ATAAAACATCATAACGAGCATAGTATAAATAATACTGCGATGTAGACTATACAAAGATCATTACAAAAGATGCTCTGTCCACCGGTGCAAAAGATCCGTACATGCGATAACTCTCTCAAGCAGGGATCAAATTTGAAGGGCTGGTCTTAATTTCAAATAGAAGGGTATATATTAATGCAGCCCTTCTAAGGTGAAAAGTTCTAAAAAAAGTTACCCTTCAATTGACAATAATAAATTAACTCAGCCTTTCATAAAAAAATTGCTAAATAAAATATTACATTTTTAATTAAATTTTTCAACTAAAAAAATCGATAAATCCAATTGCAATAACATGATGCTACATGTCTAGAATAAATTTATTTATGGAATAGAACTTTTCAAATACTGATTTCAACACATTGAAAAAATAAAAATAAAAAGAAATGAGATAAAAATCTACCTTGAATCCAATGTGGACAGAAATCAGCAGAGATTCAAAAGCATAGCAACGTGCTCTAGTCTGCATCCTCCCTTAGCAAAAAAAAAACTGATTCTAGAAAAGAAACACTTCCAAAAATGCCGCACTCAAAATCCCACAAATAAAAATGCCTCAGCATGATTAAAAAATGACGCAACTTCGTATCCCGGGTCCTCGGCTACTATGGAACATTGGATTTTATTATTCTGTTGGAGTTAGAGAGTTTTGGATTCTTCTATAAAGCCATCCTGAAAAATAGTAATATGAAAAGGGCTAGAGCATAGAGATTATAGCCCAAAAAGTCCAATCCAGAGAGCCGTCAAAATTGTTGAGTCAATGGAGATGCAACTTAAGAAGTCTGATAATTTCATGTGGACTCCGGAGGACTTTCTGGTGCTGCTAACTTTCACCGATTGGTTTTCAGGATTGTTCTGTTCTTTTCTAGGATTGCTCTTTTCTTCTCTCTATGTATCCCCTTTCACAATGACACAAAGAAGATCTCCATTATAACTTTAATATCCTGATAATTTTGTTGAAAATAATTAACCACGATAATTCCATCACGTAGTTGGCACATTGAAGTTGGTTTATCTGAAATGTCAGCAATCTTATATTTCCTGTAAGTTGTTTGGTGCAAGACATCAACATACAAATCCACCAAGATTTTCTTTGTCTTGTTTCGATAAGAAGGAATAGCCCACACACCTATTCCTCTCCCCTCTAAATAATATGCATGTTTTATTTTTCGATGGAAGGCCATGGATGCACTGTCCAGATTGAATGTGAGGCCACGATCTACAGCACGCGGCCTCTGAATAAAACCCTTGAATGTGAGGACGCGATCTATAGCACGCAAGATCTGAATAAAACCCTTCAAATCCTCAATAGAGTAACCTCCATTTCCCAGTTGTTCTCCATCGCCTTTCAAATTCAACTCCTTAAATTGACCATGAGGATCCCAATAATAGGAGGCATTATTAACAGTGTAGCAAAAACGAGAAGAGTTAGGACCTTCCCTCATGATAACTTCCAAGGCCTCATGGTAATACGAGGGGTTTTTCGCTATGCCTCCCATGAGAAAAGATCTGAGCCCAATGTCACCAAGGACATTAACTCTCCTCAGCTTCATCTAATAAATATTTGTGCTTGGACATGGAATGATCTTGAAGTCTATTTCTTTTCTGTTGAGGTAATCCTTCTTCCTCAACGTACTCTCTACAATGAACATGTTCTTTTGGTCGTCGTAGTGGAGGAGCTCTCCATCGAAATTATCTCTCTGCAACAAATACTTGAGATTTCTGTTCATAGGCTTGGAATTACAGGAAGGATCCAATTCCACTTCATAAGGAATGATCCATACTCGAGCCTTCTATAAATGCAAATCTAGCCCGGTTTCCCTGTAGCAGACTCGGGAGGACTTTCTGCTACTGGTAACTTTCACCGACACCTGTGAGCTTAATACATTTAATTCAGATATGGCCCAGCTGAATTAACCGATGGGAGAGCCCATCCCATCTAACATCGCTCTCCCTTAAATGCCAACAACTCTAGGTACCAGGTACCTTGGCAAGTTGGAAATCGTCCTTACTAGTGGACGTGTCCATCGATCAAAGAACCAAGTTGAGTGGAGTCTGTGGATACATCCGTATCGAGGGTGCCCACTGCCTTAGTAAGTTAATATTTGGAACTCGTAGGCAAATTTAATTTTTGACGGGCCGTTTGTAAAACCGCCCTTTTAATGAAGTTTTAATCAGAATCTAGAATTTTTAGTTAAAATGTCAAAAATTTAAATTTAAATTTTTTTTGACGTCCATTTTTTTCCGCTGCACTTCTTAGATGTGCTAGGACCCCTTTGACGGGCTGTGACGGCTTCAATTTTGAACCCTGCTCTCAAGTGATATACAAAGATTTACTAATTAATAAATCTGTACAAAAAAATAATAATGAAAGGGGTCATTTCTCTGTCAAGTACTATGTGATGGTATACACCAAATAATACCAGGCGTGGGTCGAATCTCTCTTGGAGAGATTTCCCAACCATCGGGTTAGATTAAATAATTTATATTGTAATTAACATATAGAAATACAAAAAAGGCGCGAGTCGATCTGCACAAAAGACCATCGCCCATCCAATCGGTTAGATTAGATTGCAATTAGTTAAGTAGTGGCATCGAGCTCTTTTCCGAGCTATCATACTCCCACAAAATACAATAAATATGCGTTCACAACAGTAATTGAACTGGGATCAAGCTTTGTTGGAGCTGTCCCTTCCCTTGGATGCGACCAACATGAAAACAAGTGCAGGATTTATAATGGGATCAAGCTTCCCCCCCATTTATCTACACTATAAATCTAGTAAATAATAAATAACACCCCCCCATAGCAAGCTGCCACATGCAAGGACATATACCAACAAATATTCCTTTTGTCATGAAGTAGAGATAAACTATTATGCGTTTCTTTGTGCCTTTCTATGTTTTACTAGGGAGAATAATAAAGGGGACTAGGCATTCCCTTCGAGGAGCCCTTCTACTATCCTACCCATGTCTCCTTACATTTGAAGGCGGTAGTTAAAACTTGAATAGGGCTTATTTGAAATCTTTCGAGTTACCGCTCTGGGCTAGATAACATTCGCTTTACAAGAGTTATGGCACCTTATAAGGAGCTGCGGCTTCAAAAAAGGTTTTTATTAAATATTAATAATATATTTTCCTATTTTCAATATATATATATACATATAATCATATTTGTATCGATGATTTTTTAAGACAATTTCTTTACAAATCGCCGTGTATTTATTCATAGTGAGACTTGGGAGAAAATTTTAGTTTCTACCTAGTAGGAACTTTTAACAAATATCTTCTTATCTTCTTTTCTCGAAGATATTTATTTATAATGGGGTGTTCATTTAGTTAGGTTCCTCTAACCATTATTGCTTCCTGCTAAAAGACAGGTTAAAGGAGTTCCCTATTAGCCCACAATGGCTAGATACTCCACTTGGGATGACACATAAAAGTTTAGGCCATCGAGTGAATCTACATTTTCCACCCTCCTTCCGATTCCCATGGCACCAAGATGACCCCATTATCAACACATGGATTCTTATCGTTTTTCACCCCCCCCTAGTGGATTCACTGCCCCCATCGTTAAGTTGCATCATGCCCTCAATATCCTAAGTCTACGATTCAAAATTACAACTTAGGAATACCTCATAAAACTCACCAAGTTTGTTGATGTATTTGTCGGAATGTATTTCACTTGTATATTTTATATTGTATTCATATGTCATTGTACTTCCGACGGAGAGGTTTCATTCCTTCGATCGGGAAAGCTATTATTGTATTTGAGTGGGTTATTAGACTCCCCTTGTGGGGTCAGCCCAGAGTCAAGTTGTAATGGGTTATTAGACTCTCCTAGGAGAAGTTGGCCCAGTTAGGGTAAAAGGAAAGTGAAAGTAAAGTATAAATAGAGATGAGCATCCTCTCTATTTGATCATTCACTCACTCACTCATTCGTACAAGTGAGAGAGAGACAAGTTCGCACAAGTGGAGGAGGAGGAAGACGCTGGAGACCATCTTCTTGTTTTGGGGTTTTGTATTATTGCTCATTCTATCTCTGAGGAACTTGTGGGATTTTCTCCTTTATGGTTTCCCCGGTGAAATGATTTGTGTCTCTTGTCTCTTATGTTTGACATGATGTGCATGTTGTTCTCTCAGATAATATCCTAGATCATATTGAATTAAATGATAAAAATATAACATGGTGTTAGAGTTGAACCTAGACTACTGGGGTTCAAGCTTAGGGAAATCTTGAGAGTAGATATAAAGTAACTGAAAAACAACTCTATAGGGTTTGATGGTAGGTAAACATATTACAGAAATAAAATAAAAAAAATCAAATATTCAAATGGCAGGGAGTATATCAGTGTTTTACTATCAGGGATATTGACAATACGTAGCTATGAAGCATGACTTTGTGAATATAATGATCCAGGTTCTGTTTTCAAAACATTAAAACAAAACAGTTGCATATTGATCAAAAGAATCATCGTATGAAATATTAAGACCATACATAGACAAAATGATGATAACATGTACTTTATATATTAAAACGGAAAGGCTCACAGATCACAATCATTTCAAAAAACAACTATTTCTTATCAATATGAAATGAAACCATATACATGCCTGCAAATTTGAGTTTATAATATGACTTCCATCATAAGTTGCAACCTGTACTACTTCATCATTGTCTGATATATATACAAAATTCTTCAATACTTGAAATTGTTTCAAGATCATATTTTCATGGATCGAGCTTTTAAAAAATAGTAAAGTTTCTTCAACTTCAAACTCTTAGACTAGACAAGTGTATACAAAATAAAAACAATACTATCTACTGCTGACTATCAAATCATCAACAAACTAATCTTCTATGACTATATTATCTTAGATCATCACAAACTAAAGACTTCTAGAAGATTCTGCCAAGACAGTTAGATCATTAAGAACTTGGGACCTATTTTGCAATCTGATGTATTCAGCATCTTGGTTCTGTTCTCGACTCTGCAGCTCCTTGATCTGAATCTTCAGCTGTTCATTCTGCTTCTGAATGGCCCTTTTCTTCTTTAATATATCTTTAGATATGAGAACCATCTTTTGGTAATCAACCTCTTTCTCTTCTAGATCCTCTCGCAGTCTTTTGTTAGCAGACATCAGGTTTTCATTTATGTCCTGGAGGTATTTTCTTTGCTCCTTGTAAGACTGCAACGATTTCTTGACTTGATCTAACTCTGGAGTTATTTCGATCTCCTCTACCTCCATAGAAACTTCATCTACCTGCAAGGCTTTCAAGACTGATCCATCTTCATTCTCAGAATGAGTTTGTTTGTTCAAGCAAAAAGACTGATCCATCTCCTCCATTTCCTTGAAAATATATGAAATTTTCATTGTCTGAGAAATACTTCTCCTTTGACAGTTCACTAACAGAGTATTTCTCCTGTATATCTTCTTCATTAATAGAATCATTGACAACTACAAGTTCACTACCCTTTTCGGGATTGTACATTAGCTGCATGTCTGCTTCCAACTTACATCTTAACCTGGTCCTCGGTTTGATTTTCAAGTTTTTTGCATTTAGGGTTTCTTCCTGCGAACTTGAATTTTTCACAACAATATTAAGCATATCAGACCCTTCTACAACATTAAACTCTTCAGCAATCTTCTTACATTCCTCTGCAACCTACTTGGTCTACTCTTCCCTAGTCTGTTCACTTACCATCTTTATAGGATCCTCTGTTTGCTTTTGCTTGTATAAAATTTCTGATTTCTTTTCTTTCCCTTAAAAGGATTTTGATTTCTAGATTCAAACCCCGATTCCAAAAGAAAATTGTCCCATTCTCACCCAGTCTTATTCAAATGATAAATAACCAGCAACTTAATCAGGCCCTGGTGGAAAATAGAATGGGTAGTGTGTTGTGGATGGGTTTGAACCCATGAAATCATCCTCTGCAAACTCTTTAAAAAATAATATGGTAGATTTAGCTTCAAGCTTCCAATGAGATGCATTAATAGTCGTAGATGGCACCTTAAAACCCTGTCATATCGCCCTTCACGGGTGATATAGTTCCGAACCATTTCCAATGGAATTCACCAATTTGGTTTAACCTTGCTAATGTGTATGCCATTCTTCCAATTTAATTTCTCATAAACTGGCAACAAGAACTCACCAAAATCACCTGAAAACTCTTGTTGTTTGAACCACTTCTCTCCATGTGCACGAACGCCGATGGCTTTTGAAATTGACTACTCATTAACCATGACTTTGAAACCCTCAAAATCAACCATTCCATCCTTGTAATTTTTGATAAAAGATTTAGTTACTTGCAGGTTATAACCATGAAGTCTCTCACAGAAAACAAACCGCCATGCATCCTTCATTAGCTGAGCTGACCTGGGAAACTGCGTGATCCATTGTATGTTATCTGGCTTGATCCTACAGATTAACCCTCCAGGTTTCTTCTTCGCTGTGGTCTGTGAAATTTCTTCCATTGTTACCTTAAAAATCATACAACGTGGAGTAGAACAAGGTCAAGCAAAAATATTACAGGGTTAATTCCAATATCAGGGTTAATTTCGATACTCTGTCCATCAAGTTTGATAATTTCGATGGCGTTGTAGGCATAACTTCTGAAATGACTGTTTGATATTTGGAGTGTAGATGTGATGCCACGATTCATGAACAGTACACAATGCATGAATACACCTTAATGAATAATCATGATACATCAAAATCATAATACAATACTTTACCATTCGTATCATGCATTTCTTATCACTGATAGCATTATTACATTTGGAATTTTAATATATGCTGCCAGATCATAAATAATCACAATGGATAACGTCAATGTTTTCAAGCATGATAAGCATCATTTGGAATAGCATCTAGGTAAGAAATAAAACCCTTTTTTGAAAATCAATATGAAACACGAGCCTTGCCTTTGTTTTAATATTGAGAAATGTAATAAAAAATCACTTAGGATAAGACCTAGGACAAAGAAAAATTAGGAAAATGAAAAATTTATAAAATGAAAAGGGAAAACTAGGATGGAGTAGGAATGGTAACTAGGTAAAAATGAAAATAATCTAGGATACAACCGTAGAGATAACATCTAGCTCCGATTGGGGATAAATTCCTCCCTGCGAGACTTTAAGAACACTCTGACCTGTGTCTTCTGAAATCTGCTAGAGTCAAATTTCTGTCTTATTTGGCCGGAGTCTGCTTAAACTGACATGGTATGTACAATGAATATATACACTGAACCTGTCCACCTTAATATGTATGAAACAATTTTATAAATCATCCATTTACTGGACCTGCAAGTTCATCACCACTCAAAGTATACGAAACAAAAGTATTGTTGCCCAAAATCTTAACAATTATGAATGGTCCCAACCATAAATTATCAAACTTCCCATGTTTACCTTTGTCCTCATTTCTGGCATCCCACATCAGCACTGTATTACCAATTGAAAACACCGATGTTTTGATCTTCTTATCAAATCTTTCTTTCACCTTCTTTCTGTGCACTTCAGCTTTTTCCATAATAGCCTCTCTTTCTTGTTGCAACTGAATGATTCGAAACACTCTTCTTCTTTTTTCTTCAGGTTCTTCCTCAGTTTCCTGCACAAATTTAATTACTAGAGAAACTAATTGAACATGAAATAATGCATCCACTCCATATACCAACTGAAAAGGGGAAGTTCCAATTGATTTTTCAATAGTGACCCTGTCTTCCCATAGAGAAAATCTCAATTTAGTGTCCCAATTCCTTTTGTTTTCCAATAACATTTTCTTGATACTAGTCACAATGTTTTTATTACTGGATTCTGCTAATCCATTACCTTGGGGGTAATAAGGTGTAGACTGTTTCAAGATAATATTATTTTCTTCAGCAAATTTTATCATTTTTCTAGACTTGAATGCAGGAGCATTATTAGTAATCAACTTTCTAGGACATCCAAATTGATTGAGAATATTGTCTTGAAGAAAAATAATGATAACTTGGTCTGTTGCATTTCTTGTTGGGATTGCCTGTATCCATTTGGTGAAAAATTTTGTTGCAGTTAAAATCCATTTATGTTGACCACTAGACGCAGGATGGATCTCACCTATAAAGTCTAAATCCCACTGTTGAAATGGAGCATTTACTACTATAGATTTTAAAGGTAAGGACTGTAATTTATGCTTACCTGCAAACTTTTGACACTCCATACAGGCTCTAACCTGATGATACACATCTGTAAAAAGGGAAGGCCAATAGTAACTTTCTCTCAAAATTTTGAATGCAGTAGCTTTCCAGTATTTATGTCCTCCACATACACCAACATGCAAGTCTTCAGTGATATCATTAGCTTCTGATCTATCCAAACATTTCAACAATATACCTCCAGGATCTTTCCAATATAGAACTTGATCAATAAAAATGTATTTGAGAGCTTTCAATTTTAAAGATCTACATTCACTTTTACTTAAATATGGAGGACATTGTAAATGCAACAAGAAATATACAATTTTCTCATGCCATGGAGAATCACAATACCTGCTGTAAATTTGTTCCTTATCCTACTCTGTTGAAACCAACCCTATTCTGAATTTTCAGCCATCATATGAAAGTCTAATACCTGACAATTTGATTCTGCAAGAAGCTTCGCTAAACCCTTCCCTTTCACCAACTTGGTAGGCTTAATTTCAATGTCATATTCCATTACCTTTGCAATCCATCTGCCTCTTTTACCCTCACTGTCAAGTTGTACCAAAATTTCTTTAACAACTAGATTAGGCACATAAGCCAAAATTTTAGAATGGAGAACATATATTCTGAAAAATTGAAGTGATTTTACCAAGGCATATGCCTGTTTCTCCATACTAGTGTATTTCAGCTCTGAGTCTCTCAATGTTTTACTAAAGAAATAATTGGATGTTCTAATCCATCTGAGTTTTTCTGTAATAGCACAGCAACTATTGTGTCTTCTGATGCAAATGAAAAAATTGCAAAGTCTTTTGTATAGTCAGGGGCTATCGACACTGGTGCTTCTATGAGTGCTTGCTTAATCTTTTCAAATGACTGTATGGCTTGATTTGACCATTTTACTTCCCTGTCCTTTTTGAGCATGTCAGTGATATACTTTATAATTTCTGCAAAGTTGGGGATAAACCATCTTAAAAAATTTATTTTCCCTATGAAAGACTGAATTTCATTTTTATTTCTAGGGATAGCAATCTTTAAAATAGCTTTTACTCTTTCCAGATCTATTTTAATCCCTTCTGCAGAAACTATGTGACCCAAGAGCTTACCTTCTGTCATGGCAAAGTGAGATTTTTTTGGGTTAAGTGACAAACCAAATTTTCTGCACTTCAGGAAAGTTTGCTTCAGATGCTTCAAATGTTCTTCATCAGATTTGGAAAAGACTGTGATATCATCTTGATAAATGAAACCAAAATTTTCATTTTCACCCACAAAGGCTATATCCATTGCCCTCTGAAATGTGGCACCTGCATTCATCATCCCAAAAGGAATTTTTTCATACATGAATGTACCCCAGGGGGTTGTAAAAGCTGTCTTCTCTTGTAACATCTCGTAAAATACCAAAAAATTAAAAAAATTTAAAATAGCAATAATTATCGAATTTGTTAATGCGGAACATATAAAATAGTTAAATCTCTTAACTAGGATAATTAATAAGATGACACGTCGAATTTCTCAAAATAAAAATATGATGTTAGTTGTATTTGTTATTGCAGACTTAAATGGATGCTAATCACTTTAGCGAAAGATATTTTATGATCATAACACAAGAACACAATCTTCAAATCTACTTAAGTTCTAAATGTAATTACATGATGTACATAGGTTTGTATTATTATAATTTTCTTGGTGATGTGCTGACAGTTTGTTTTGAATGATGACGAAGGGGTCCTACGAGGTACCCTGGGGTTTACTTAGCTACATTTAGCTAAGGCATTTGAATCCTGTTTCCATGTGTAGAACACAAGTAAGAAATTTTACGACAAACATGAGTTAAGAGTACATATGTCTTTCAATTCATCGTCAATGTAATATGAAAAATACTAAGTACTTCCTTGCAAAACAAGTTATTGGAGGTATGGATATTTTGGTTTCAATTCTCGTTTATGTGTTAGCTTACAAACTTTTCAATGTTATTACAGTCACGTCGTCATTTTTCTTTTACATTGCTATATTTATTATCTACAAAAAATCATCCTAATATGACTATTATTATTAATATCCAAACGATGATACCAACGTCCAATTATAACTCTATTTGAAATCTTGTGAAAAATCATGTTTATACTATTTCAAAATGAACTATCATTATATTTTGCAACAACAGAACTTTAGACTATCCTAAAGTCTCACGTTTATCATTTGATTAACAATACATAGCTAATATATGAAATATATATTGATTATAATGCTTATGCTATGAAATTAGCATTATAGTGTATATCAACACAACTTAAACTATACCTATAGTCTCACTTGTATCAATTGACTTGGAAATACATGGATAACATATGAAATATATAAACTTTACCTTATATGACCATACATAAGCTATAGAAATGAAATATATACAATCTAAAGTGACTATGCATTCACGCACATACATTGGCATATATTACTATTATCACGATGTCTAGCAATAAACCTTAAGAACTATTATAGAATGTGAACTATGGATCTAACATTGCAATGATTACGATTTTGACAGGGTAATAAAGCTCGGTACTTGGTATGCTTTCAAACTGGGGATGACAGGTCCTAGCATTAACGTCGCTCAACTATTAAGTGAAGTGGAAATCTTGGTTGGATGGTCTTCACGTGATTGAGTTTACAATTAGCACCATACGATGCTAAGCTATGCTAAACACTATTCCTTGGTCTGCTGATTTGGTGACTTGGTAGATGCAGTAATCAATGTAGTATTGATTGCAATGATCTCTCGAATATTTGCGTGCCCAACTGGCAGCTATCCCACCATTGATCTTTACAAGATCTAGAGCTTGGAAGAAACCCTAGTCTTTTGTTGGTAAGTAACAAGGAATTTCTTTCCTGGTCTTCATTTCGCGTTTTAGGGGTAAGGTTTGGAGAGCCGACAGTGCTGCTACAATGTAGGGTTTATATTTTTATTGTTAGTAGGACTCCTTCCTCGATTTCGAACCTTAGACCTGTGAGAGAGATTTTATATGTTACAGGCTTAAAATCTTGTGCAATAGAGCCACGATACAGCCATTGTATTTGTGGGGAGGTTCTTATGACAGTTTGTTGAATGTAATTCGAACTGGAGTTCGATTCTCCAATTCATAAAATGGTCTTCTGAGTTTGAACTCGTGTTTGCTGCAAATGCCATCAGGCTTCGTCGTTTTGTGGTGTGGTGTGTCTAAGTCCAGGAGCTTCAACGTTAATGGTAAGTTTTCAATGATAGTGATAATAATACTATAATACTTACTTTATACCTGCATTTTTCTTGTTTTTAATCCTTTCAAAACTGTGATTGGCAGGTACTACTTCGTCGGAGGGTTTCTATGAGCAGAACTTGGAATGGGGATGCTGCAACTACTTCCTGGTAAGCCTCGGTGGTTCTTGAAACCTCGTAGGTACCTTTGGCATGGTTTAGCTGGTGAATTCGGTGTGACGAGAATTGGAAATACAACCCTGTTCGGAGTAATGACCGAGTTTTAATGTTTTAAATTGATCAATACTGTAAAGAGGATAAACCCTCAGTATTTAGTTGTTATTCGGCTTTGTAATGCCTTGCTGCATCGTTTAAAAATGACCTTGAAATTGTTTTAGTGTTGCCGGTTGTTAAGGGAAGGACCTTGTGTAAATTTGGAACCTTGAAAGGTTTGCAATGTAAACTCTGTTGAATTTTTACTATAGTTTTGAACACGAAAAACATAGAGCTGAGGGTTCACTCGCTTCTGTAGAACAATGGCTCGTTTGTACTGAATGTTATAGTTTTGTTTAAATCATGGTTTGAGAAATCGTTTGTATAAACTGTTGATTTGGTAACAATCGTTGTCTCTAGTCGAGAGTAGTAGGTTGTAAGTCTATTGGTATATAGATCCTATACTTCGTATCGTTTTCAAGTTTTGAAATAATGATGTGGTAAAGTTTGGTCTGTCACATGCCTTCTAACAACTTCCATTCCTCCTAGTGGGTCAGTGAACACTCATTTAACAGTTCCCTTGGGTGTTTGTCTCCTATTTTAATTTATTAAATAATAATAATCAATAATTACAATCAACCTTGACCAAACTTGGTCACAATTACAAAAAATTGTAATTATAATTTAACATAAAGTATTTTGCAATTAAAATAAATATTCTCAGAATTTGGGTAGGTGACATCTCTCTGTCTTCTGGCTAAACTGCAATCTAGATATAACCAGAAAAACCATCAATCATTGAAATTCTCTCTACACCTACCACTCTTTGCAGGATCTTATCTGTCTTAGGTAGTGAATAATGATCTTTTAAGGCAGGACCTGTTCAAGTTACGGAAATCCATGCAGAGCCTTATCTCTCCATTTTTCTTGCGTACTGGTACAAGATTTGCTACCCAAGATGAATACCTGAGAGGTACAATAATTTTTGCATCCAACAATTTTTTTAGTTCTTTTTCAATAACTGGCAGTAATGCTGGATTAAGCCTTCGAAGTTTTTGTTTAAAAGGCTTAGTGTTTGGTTTCAATGGGATCTTATGCTGGATAATGCTAGTATCATAAGTTCTAAGATCCTCATATGACCAGGCAAAAATGTGTATAAATTCCTTCAACAAACTGATGTATCTTTTCCTCTCCCTCTCTGAAAGTTTCTTAGATATTCTGATCATTCTGGGTTCAGCTTTAGAACCAATATTACAACTTAAAAAAATTTCTGCAGTGGTCTGCAAGTTGGTTTTCAACAATGTGTCATTCTTTGAGAACAACCTTTCCAGTGGGACAAGTCCCTTAGGAATGAAGTTACTTTTTAAATCAACAATTTTCTGATCAGCAATTGAATTTTTTGTATGAGTAGTAAATTCAGCCAAATACACATCTTCATCTTGATCTACCCCATCATCAGCAAATTCTTCTGTCAACTCTAAGAATGATTTTATCTCCTGATCATCCTAGAATACTCTCCAATGTTTAATATCATCTTGAACAACTGGCCTATATATCACATCAATTGGATATTTCAAGTGTGTCAATTTTGGAATTTTGAAGTGGGATGCTGCTAATGCTAATGAATCTGCTGTTTGATTACAATCTCTTGGAACATATGTTATGTTGAAAGCAAGGAAAAAATTATCTATCAAATCCCATACTTCATTTCTATAAACTTTCAACAATGACTGCTTTACCTTATAAATACTCTTAACTTGTTGAATTACCAATTCGGAGTCGCCAAATACCACAAGACTTTGAATATTCATATCTTTTGCAGCTCTCAATCCAAGGATTATTGCTTCATACTCGACAGTATTATTGGTGGTTTGAAATTCCAATTTATACATTAATGAAATCATCTCACCTCCAGGAGAAATCAACAAAACACCTACCCCTGCTCCTTCTTTACTTGAAGATCCATCAAAATACATCTGCCAAATGCCTTGTTGCTCTTTTGTGTTGTGCTGAACTGGACTGTCCTTCCATATTTGCAAAACCCCTGCAGAATCATCATTTAACTGTAACATGCAAGAGTCCATATCCTCTTGTATTGAATAAATGGGATGATTCGTAGGATTTTTATCATCACTTACCAAGAATTCCAATTGCACTTCTCTGTAAAGCCTTCTATATTCACCTCCAAATATAGGAATTGAAGCATATGATATATCCATTTGCAGAGTGCCACCTATCTTTTTAGCCCATGACCTTGACAGCAACATGCCAAACTTAAGAGACACGTCAGCTACTACCACATCCATAAGGACACTCTTCATGGGTAGTTGGGTAAGGTTAACTACAAGATCTTTTATGACTCCAAAACATTTTATAGCTCTAGAATCAAAGGCATATAGATCATGATAAGGTTTGGTAATAGATAATCCTAGAGCTTCCATAACTTCCTTTGGCATAAGATTATGTGAAGCACCTGAGTCCAAAAGGAAATTATGTAACATCTGGTCATGTATTGTAAGTGTGATATAGAATGGTGGGGGATAACAGGCTTTCATATCTGACTGATCAGCATTTTTTGAACTAGTGATAATAGTTGGGTCTTTATCTTGCAAATTTATCACATCTGATGAAGAATGAACAGGTGATGAATTTAGAATTTTAAGGACAGGTTCTCTATAGGATTTGCTCCTTACCAACTCAGTCAAAGGAATGGGAACCTTGATTTTATTTATCTCATGTTCTAAATCAAAACCAAGCACTTTTCCTACTTCTTCTGATTCAATAATCTTCTTTTTATATTTTTGTGGTTCTTGTTTTTCTCTAGAAGACAATACTTCCTTGGTAGGCACAAACTTAACCTTGTTTTTAAATGGTGCAGCCTGTTTTACACCTGACCTGAGACCATATGATTTATGTTGATATTGTTGAAAGATTTCAGATTTCTGCTCAAGGAGATCTGTTTCATCATAATTAAATTCTGTTGCACCATAATAATCATCCTTAGTCACAAAATTAGAAGAAGAAAAATCATTCAATTGATTAATACCAGGCTCTAAATCCTCAACTTCTTCTATTGGTGTTTCATAAGCATCATCATCTCTTATCAAATTGTTTTGAAAAGGTGGCTGTATCTTATGATCTTCATTTTCTCTCCTCTCCCTCTGAATATCATTGTTTCTTCTTGCTCTGGGGATGAATCTAGGGGGAAAAGGGCATCTGAATTGATTTTGGTTTCTCTTATCATTGTCTTGGATAGGCATGTTCTGACCCCTATTTTCTGTTTCCATCCTATTCAATTTTGCAGATAAAGATTTTATGACTTTGTTCATTTCATCATATTTATTGTCTGAAACCTTTGTAGAAGAAGTAGATGGCATGATTTCCTTTTTACCCTTTTTGTCCAACATTTGACATTCTGCTT
Source organism: Larix kaempferi (assembly GCA_027924585.1). Lineage (NCBI taxonomy): Eukaryota > Viridiplantae > Streptophyta > Pinopsida > Pinales > Pinaceae > Larix > Larix kaempferi. Next base: position 25,471,417 of record BSBM01000073.1, on the reverse strand, counting down.
CTTCTTTAAGTTTATTTGAGGCTAAGATATTAGATTCAACTTCTAAAGCTACATCCTGCATGTTCATCAGAGACAAAGCTTTTCTTTCCCTTAACCACAAGGAAATCTGATAATCAAAAGCATTTGCATAAGTTAATTTTGTTGCAGGTTCAGTAGGCTTAATCTCAAGAAGAATCTTGTTATACATTTTATTAAACCTGTTAGAAAAATCTGCAACTGCTTCATTTGGTTTTCTTTTTAAGGCTGTGAACTCTGTATAATAATAGAGATAATCTTTTGTATCTCTCCATTGTCTCATGAAAACCTGCTGTAACTCCTCTAAACCATTTATATAATTTTCTGGTAATTCCCTGAACCACTTCCTTACTTCCCCATCTAGACTTTGTATGAACATCCGCATCCAAACATCCCTATTCTCAATGTTATAGTTATCAGCATAACTACAAAACTTATCCCAATGTTCTTCTGCAGTTTTTCTACCCTGGCCATCAAACCTAGGCAAGTATTTCTGGTAATCACCACCAGGAAAAGGATTTAAAGGTCGAGGCATAACCAAGGGAGCATATCTAGCTGCTACCATACGGTCCATCATATCTGGAGATTGAACAGCCATATTTGGTGCATTAGATATCTGTGAAGAAAATGACTAATTTTGTGGAGATGGTGGTTTAGTATGTGGAGGAGATGGCACTTCAATTTTCAATTGGCCAATGAGAATTCTACTTGTAAGAGGTATATCAGGTGCTGTTAAAGACTTTAAAGTGAAAGTTTCCTCAGAATATGTTTATGTTCATGAGTTAGAGGATTTGAATACGCCTCAAAATCACCAATCTGTGTTGTATTAAAGTCGTCAACTTCAGGAATGCACACAGATAAACCCAAATTAGAAGAGGAAGAACCTTGGTCTATGTCAACCGAGAAATATTGAGGGTTACTGGATGATGGGTAATTCAACTTCCTTCTAGCTTCCCTTGTAATCATTTTTGGATCAAAAACCCCTGAATGCAGAGGAGACAAAGGATTTCCTCTTGTACCAATCTGCCGTTAAGCCACTATAACTTTCTGAACTGCAAGGTGAATATGTAGTTTGTAAACAAAATATATTGATCTTTTTTCACCCCTCAAAATTAGATATAAATATATCAAACACCCAGGGAAGATATACTTTCGTCTTTCCGTTCCCCGGCAACGACGCCAAAAGATGTTATCACTAAGCTTGAACCCCAGTAGTCTCGGTTCAACTTTAGTGATAACACATGGTATCAGAGCTAACCTGAGAAGAAGACACTATGCAGCTGCGGAATCTCGGGATTCTTAATTTTTGGTTCTCTTTCCACAGATCATCAAAGGCAGGAGGCTAGGCTAACTCTCCTAAGGAAGGCGCATCTTTCTTGTTGATGTATATGTAACTTCGGAATGTATTTCATCTGTGTATTTTATATATATTTATTGTACCCTTATAAGAGATGTGTCATTCCTCTATAAGGAAGTGTCGTCATGTGGATTGACAAGTGTTGCAAGTGCGTGTACTTGCCGATGGGTTATTAGACCACCATGTGTGGGGTCGACCCTGAAATATATATTATAATGTGGATGTACCTAGCTAGACAAGTCGGCCCCATAAGGTCACTGGGCAAACAGATTAGTATAAATAGAGATCAGGTGATCTCTATTTAGATCACTCGGAAAAGTAACTCACTCTCACTCAGAAAGTGGCGCACTAGTGAGGAGGAGGATCATCTACTACTAGGAGACTATCTTAGAGCATTTTGGTTGTACTTTGGTTGAGCCATTGCTCTCTCTATCTCTGAGGAAGTTGTGGGGTTTTTCACCTTAGGGTTTTCCCCATGGAAACTCTGTGTCTCTTGTCTCTCATGCTTTTGATTCTTGTGATGCTTGTCATGATTATTGTGATTTTCATGCATTGATATACTGTATATGTTATTCTCTCAGCAAAGATCCTAGAGTATTGTGAATTAATGCTCAAAATTTAACATTTCTATCGAAACATAATTTGATTCCGAGCATTTTCAGTTTTTGGCCTGTCACTACTGCGGGAAATTAGGGCTTTTGACATAAGTGGAATTCTGGAGTGCTCTCAGCATAGGATTGTTCTTCTTAGAAAAATCAAAATTTAGAGATCAAGATCGAATTTTCTGGCTGGGTGAATCTTCGGGAAAGTCAAACCCTAATTTGACTTTTGGACCAGAAAAACCAGAAAACTAGAATTTGACAGAAATTGCAAATCTGAAATTCGCAGATCACTTTTGAGGGGTCAATTTTTTGAGTTTTCAAAATCTAAGCATACCAGCTTGCTCACCTCAGTCAATTGCATCTCCCTGTCCAGGCAGAAGTTTGAAATTCAAAGTTTGGATTTTTAGGGTTTCTCTGTCAAACCCTAGCCAGCTCCAGATCTAGTTTCAAGCAAATCAAGTGGTAAGATCTAAATCTTTTATTTCCATTTGAGTTTCTCATTAATATGTATCACCACACCAACCTTGAGGATAAGCTTGAAGGGGATGATAACTTCCGAGCATGGAAGTATATGATTGGATTAATCCTAGAAGAGAATGAATTGGACACCTACATAAGTGAAGAGGTTCCAGTTCCATGGGGAGATGAGGCTAAGGCCTTACATAGAAGAACTTGGTCAAGGCCAAGAGGGTCATTGCATATTCTATCAAGGACCATCTCATACCACATGTGTCATCTCTAAAGACACCCAAGGAGATGTTTGATTCCTTGACCAAGATATTTGAAGGAAAGAATATAAATCAGAAGATGACATTGCGGAACCAATTGAAGAATGTAAAGATTCAAAATGATGAGACCACGCAGTCCTAATTTTCAAGGGCCTCCCAGATAAAAGAACAACTTGAAGCTGTGGGAGAAGATATAGAGAATGGAGAAGTAGTGATGACCACCTTGAATGGTCTCCCTAGGTCATGGGATTCCTTCATTCAAGGAATTTGTGCTAGAAATAAGCTCATCACATTCAGTAGGTCGTGGGAGGAATTCTCACAAGAAGAAGCTCGAATTGTAGCTCGAGAAGAGAAGATGGTTAGTGAAGACCAAGCTCTCACAGTACACACAAGGAATAATAACAACAAGAGGGAGCATCATCATCACAAGAAGGGTAAACACCATTACCAGAATCAGAGGGATAACTTCAGATCCCGAAGAGATATATCCACTATGCGATGCTATACTTGTGATGAGATGGGACACTATTCCAGAGATTGTCCGAGGAGAAAAAGCAACTCCCACTAGAAGAAGAACAACAAAATAAGACATCACGCTCACATTGCAGAGGATGATGAACCTCCCAGGAAGAGAGCCAGAGAAGAAAGTGAATATTCTTCAAGTGATGAAGATTATGTTTTGATTTCTGCTCTCACAGGAACTGTTACACATGGAAGCAATGATTGGCTTATAGATAGTGGGGCTTCCAAGCATATGACTGGATTCAAGGAATCCTTTATGAATCTATCTGAACATGATTCACCCCATAAAGTGAAACTTAGGGATGACTACATGTATCCTATAAAAGGAAGTGGTGAAGCCTCTTATAAGCTAGACTCCGGAAAGTATATGAAGATGAAAGATGTTCTATTTGTACCAGGACTAAAGAAGAACCTTCTCTCCATCTCTACATTGGATGCAAAAGGTATGAGGGTTGCATTTGTAGATGTCCAAGTTCTTATGTGGCATAAAGGAAAGACTATAGATGATGCAGTAGTGATTGGAGAGCAAGAGGGAGGATTATAAAAACTGAAGGGCCAACCAGAACAAGCCTTGGTCCATGAATCCATGGAGCCAAGTGAACTATGGCATAGAAGGCTTGCACATGTGCACTATAGAGCACTACCTCTTGCAAGCAAAGTTGTTGAAGGTCTTCCAGATATCTAGGAAAAGCATGAATGCGTTTGCAAAGGATGTGTGAAAGGAAAGAAAACAAAGAAGACATTTCCAAGTAGCGAAATCAAGGCAAAAGGAATCTTGGAAATCATCCACTCCGATGTATGTAGTCTGATGTCATCCAGTTCTTTAAGTGGGTATGCATATTATGTTTCTTTCATTGATGATTTTTCTAGGAATACATGGATATATTTCTTGAAGAGAAAAGATGAAGTATTCAGTAAGTGCAAAGAATTCAAAGCCTTGATTGAGAACCACATAGAGAAGAAAATCAAGACTTTTCAGTCAGACAATGGCGGAGAATTCACATCAAAAGACTTCAAGAAATTATGCAGAGATTCAAGGATTAATAGGGAGTTGACCACTCCATATAATCCACAAAAGAATGGAGTTGTAGAAAGTAAGAATAGAACAACTATGGAAGCAACAAGGGTGATGCTTCATGACTAGGATCTTCCTATGCATCTATGGGAAGAAGTTGCAAAGACAATTGTGTATGTACATAATCGTACTCCACATAGAGTACTTGACAACAAGACACCAGAAGAAGCTTTCTCCAGTGAGAAACCAAAGGTCATCCATCTCATAATATTTGGTTTCCCAATGTACATACACATTCCGAAAGAGAAGAGGATGAAATTAGATCCTTAAGGAAAGAAGGGTATATTCGTGGGATATAGTGAAAGCTTGAAGGCTTACAGAATATACTTCCCAGGATTCAAGAAGATCGACATTAGCAGGGATGTAACATTTGATGAAGACTCAGCATACAAAAAATCCAGAAAGCTACTTGTTGAAGGCATTGAAGAACCAGAAGCACCCAGGATACGAGATACAACAATGAATGAAGTAAATCCAGAAGAAGACTGTGAGATAGAAGATCCACAGGAACCTGTAGATCCACCCCGTGAGAAAAATTCTCACAAGAGGAAATCGACATGGGTACAAGAAACAATCCAAGATGCAGAGTGATATGGTGCTCCAGAAGGAATGCACAGAGAAAGCAAGAGACTAAGGCCATACACCAGTTATGTAGCCCTGCTGTGTGACATCATTAACAAAGAACCTTCCAACTATGAGGAAGCAGCTGAGAAGAAGGAATGGAAGGATGCCATGATCAAGGAGTACTAGTTGATCATGAAGAATGATGTCTGGGATGTGGTCCCAAGACCAAAAGGGAAGTCTGTGGTGACTTCCAAGTGGATCTACAAGATCAAGCATACTGCAGATGGCAGCATAGAGAAATACAAGGCAAGATTTTTGGCACGTGGCTTCTCCCAGAAGGAAGGGATAGACTATGAAGAGACATTTGCACCTATAGCCAGATACACTTCCATCAGATCAGTACTTGCTCTGGCTACAGTAATGAAGTGGAAGATACAACAAATGGATGTCAAGACAACGTTCTTGAATGGTGTAGTGGAAGAGGAAGTGTATGTGGAGCAGCCACTCGGGTTTGAGACACATGATAGAGAGACTCATGTGTGCAAACTGAAGAAAGCCTTGTACAGTTTGAAACAAGCACCCAGGACATGGTGCGGCAGGATTGATGGCTTCCTGACTAGTTTGGGATTTACCAAGAGTAAAGAGGATTTCAACCTTTACTACAAGGTTGAGGAAGGCAATCCAGTGATACTCCTACTATATGTAAATGACCTGTTTGTGACAAGTGAGGATGGGTTGATTGCTGACATGAAGAGGAAGCTTGCTGTCGAGTTTGAGATGAAGGACTTGGGTATGATGCACTATTTTCTAGGCATGGAGGTGTGGTAGAGTGTGGATGGAATCTTCCTTGGACAAGGGAAGTATGCAGTAGAGATCCTGAATAGGTTTGGAATGATGGACTGCAAGGCCATGGCCACACCTATGGCATCGAACTTGAAGCTATTGTGTGATGCTTCATCAGTTTCGTTTGATGCCATGATGTATCGTCAGATGATTGGGTCTTTAATGTACCTAACAAATACGAGACCAAATATTTTCTTTGCTTTGAACACATTGAGCCAGTCCTGAAGGATCTGAGACATGTTCACTTGATTGCTGCAAAACATATTCTGAGGTACTTGAAGGGTATGGTGGATTATGGGCTCAAGTATGATGCGAATCAGAAGATTAACCTGGAGGGTTATGTTGATTCGGATTGGGTAGGCAATGCCATTGATAGGAAGAGCACTTCGAGGTGTTGCTTCAGTATGGGATCAGGTGTGATCTCTTGGTTTAGCAGGAAGTAGTCATGCGTGGCACTGAGTACAACCAAAGTAGAGTATGTTGCAGCTTGTTCGGCTAGTTGTGAGGCAGTATGGATAAGGAAGCTACTATATGATTTGTTTGATCTCCAGTTGGATGCGACTTATATATATTGCGACAACTAGAGTTGTGTAATGTTATCTGAGAACTCGGTGTTCCATCACAAGTTGAAGCACATTGAGATCAAGTATCACTATATCAGGGATATGGTGCGACGGACGAGCATATAGTTGATGTGTTGACTAAGCCGCTAGCTAGAGTGAAGTTTGAATACTTCAGAGAGAAGCTTGGTGTACTTCAGATCGAGGTTCCTTCCAAGGGGAAGTGATGAATCTGGAAGACGCAGATGCACATGGGCCATTCTCACATAGTGGTAGGAAAGTCCTCCTATGCCGGTAGATGTAAGGGCTGAGCCATTCTCACATAGTGGTAGGAAAGTCCTCCTATGGTGTAGATGTAAGGGTTGAGCCATTCTCACATGGTGGTAGGAAAGTCCTCCCATGGTGCAGATGTAAGGGCTGGGGCCAGTCCGACATGGTGGTAGGAAATTCCTCTCATGGCCGTTGACTTAAGTGTCGAAGCCTTTCCTGAATGGTGGTAGGAAAGTCCTCCCATGTCGGTTGATGTAAGTGTTGTGTCTCACATGTTGGTAGGAAAGTCCTCGCATCATGGTAGACTGGGTCTCGTATGGTGGTAGGAAACTCCTCCCATACTGGAGACATTTGGATGTGCATCTAGGCTGTGCTCCATGTGACGATGAGATGATTTGAAGATGATGAGGTGACAGTAGGGTACACAGGTTTTGTAGAGGCATATAATCAGTCATGGGATGCTCCTTTAGGTTTTGCAGTGGCATATAATCAGTCCTAGGAGATCTTGCAGCTTTTGCAGAGGCATATAATAAGTCCTGAGACGTACCTACCAGATGGCTTGCTCGCAGAGATGATGAAGACCTACATGGAGGATAGGCCTACATCCAACATGAAAAAGGGTTGGCTTTGTAGAACTTCCTATGACGAGTAGATTGGAGACTGATGGTTGAGATAGCAGCAGCAGTGATGATGATGATCCATCTTTGATGATGATCCAGCTTTTATGATGATCCAGTGACGAAGACTTATGCTGATGAACTGTGTCAAGAGAATACCTTCCTAGTTAAGAGGGAGTGTTGATGTATTTGTAACTTCGGAATGTATTTCACTTGTATATTTTATATTGTATTCATATGTCATTGTATTTCCGACGGAGAGGTTTCATTCCTCTGATCGGGAAAGCTATTATTGTATTTGAGTGGGTTATTAGACTCCCCTAGTGGGGTCGGCCCAGAGTTAAGTTGTAATGGGTTATTAGACTCTCCTAGGAGAATTCGTCCCAGTCAGGGTAAAAGGCAAGTGAAAGTAAAGTATAAATAGAGAGGATTATCCTCTCTATTTGATCATTCACTCACTCACTCATTCGTACAAGTGATAGAGAGACAAGTTCGCGCAAGTGGAGGAGGAGGAAGCTGCTGGAGACCATCTTCTTGTTTTGGGGTTTTGTATTATTGCTCATTCTATCTCTGAGGAAGTTACGGGGTTTTCTCCTTTATGGTTTCCCCAGTGAAATGCTTTGTGTGTCTTGTCTCTTATGTTTGATATGCTGTGCATGTTGTTCTCTCATATAAGATCCTAGATCATATTGAATTAAATGATAAAAATCTAACAAGGTTTTGGTGGGGCCTTGGCCTTGAGCTCCTCACCAGAAACAAGTACATAGTTACACTTTTCAAAAGAAGAGGGGTAAGAGAGGGATGTTACATGGTGAATCCTTCCACAAAAAATCTTCCATCATCTTGATGATCTTTGTGTATGATATGTAAACCACCTTGTATGTTTCATTTATTAGCCCACCAAATAGATCTAAACATAAATCTACTGCAATGATCCTATGCTTGGTTACACAACTATGTTTTGTGTTTTTAAAGCTTTAACAAAAATAAAACTACAATGTAATTACAATAGCATATCGTTACATTTGAACACAAAATCTACCCTAGAAAGCTATATGGGAAATTTGAACACAAAATCTACCCTAGAAGGCTATATGGGAAAACTGACAAGAAAGGAAGGGCTATGCATTCCAATTTTTTTTAATGGAAAACACATAATAGAAAGTTGCACAAGTTTAATACAAAGCTATGGGACATTATGGTCTACTACATTCCTCTATAGAGGGGTTCTCTCTTCATGTAATGTTATAATCTCCTCCACACTCTTGATCACCCTATGGAACAATTGACGGTTAATGAAAATTAACCTTTTCCATCCTTTTGCTAGGTTTTTGGTGGCTAGAGTTAGAGTTAAGTTTATAGTTTTGAAACACTTTTGGAACCTCCATGATGCTTCTAGAAGTCTCTAGTGGATTTCCACATGTTAGTAATTCCTCATAATTCAAATTATGGTGAGTTGAAAAGATAATCACTTGGAACCATGGAGAATATTTGGACCATCAACATGCCATGGCCATAACTTTCACATATGATGTCAATTTTGTGAAAATGAACCACCCTCAGAAATATATCATCCCATAAAATGAAGAAAAGTAGCGTGAGACTTAGGTGCTTGGCATTGAGGCCCCCAAGTTCCATTACGTTGGGTCTCGAATAGAGGATATACCGTTTTGACTAGTTAGTATGGCTTTTGGGTTCCAACCTAGTTAGTATGGTTTTTAGGTTCCAACCCAAATCAACCCCAAACATAATATTTGCTTCCCTCAAGCATAAATGAAGTCATAGGGTAGCTATGCAGATCCATTTTGGATCGCTCTCCCTATTTTGGGAAGATAAGTGTCTATAAAATATTTAGTTGTGAAGGACATGAGGAAACAATTATGTAGCTTTCTCATTGGAGTAGCATTTGGCCTTCACTAGTACTTGAACCTTCAATCCCACTTTCCAAAGTTTAATTATTGACCCCTCTTGGTCATTCTAATATTATTCTGCAAAACTATCTCCTATGGTAATTTCTTAATCATTTGGCGCCAAATCTACTTTGGAAGGTAAGACTCAACCCTGTTCATCCCCATTGAACATTGATGGTTTTTACAGTTTCAAGATATCTACATTGACTATAGAGTAAATGAACATATATGGTAGGACTATCGTAAGTCTGTAAGTATTGTTTTTTACGTTCTCCAATAACGTAGGAAACAATACTTACAGACTTAGGGATTTTATTTTCTTCCTTGGTCCCTGTAACATTCCTTATTAAGGTGCATTCAAACTCTATCTATGACTTGGAATTTCTTCTCAATTCTATGTTGATCATGTCTAGATTTGTATTTCTTCTAAGACTTCTTCGATTTCTCCTAAACATATAAGTGTATTTTCTTTATCTAGCCTAAGAACATTTATGCCTTCAAGGCATCACTTGAGGTTGCTATCCTTACTTTAGGTTTCCCATATACAGTATGCAATCGTGATGGTGGAAACATATCCAAAATAGATTCCAAAAGAAGACTTACTGATAGAATTGTGAGAACACTATCATTAGAATGTTGTATGTAATGTTGGAACCTTGTGGTCTACTAGTAAACTCAACTTATCACGATTGATGAGTTGACTAGATACTTTCAAGTTGACTGTCCACTTTTGGTACATGTAGCCCAATTATACAAGTGTATTGGAGCAACTTATGTGGATGGTTATAGGATATGGTACCTATATGAGAGGCTTTACCTCATTCCCACAAGGCATCATGCAAAGATGTGGACACACATTTGTGAACTTGTTTTGTGACATTATCTTGTTTATAATGGCTATTAGTGCAGGGAGGATACCCAAGTTACATTTCTCACCATAATTCATAATAAATCCTTAACTTATATTCCAAAATCCATTTATCAAAATAACTCATATATCATAAATGAAACTATATATATATTAGTGATTCTAACAAAAAACTATTAAAATATAATAATAAATAACCATAAGCCAAAATAAAAATCAATTTTCTTCCATCGATGATCAAACAGAAACAGAGATAAATAAACAACCCATAAGTTTTTAATAACATGTAGATATCACAAAATACTCCACAATTTTGACAATGATTATTACCAAATCTTTTTCAATTTTTTTTTCTTTTATTGGTAGTTAACTATCTTTTTCAGAATTATGTGACAATAACAGTCAGACAACTGAATATTTATTGTTTTTCAGAAATATGTTGACCTTTGATGTACCACACAGCAATAAGTTCCACTAAATTTATTGAGAAAGTGTAGCTCAACCGTATGTCGATGTCCACCAAATATGGTAGTCTGTTTTTCTCGTACAGATGCCAAGTCTGCAGTTCAATGGCAGATATTAGACATAGCGTTTGAGGGAAATATTGCAGATAGTCAAATAATTTCAAAAAGTTTCTTTTGATCAAATAAGTACAAGCAAATCACTTATATCTTTGATATTTCACAAGAACGTGGTACCCAATCCAGAAGATAGACCATGTCATCTGGCAAGCTCCTGTCTTCATGTCTTCTGTGGCTGACAACTTCAAGAGTAAATACTCCAAAGCTGAAAATGTCCACTTTCTCCTAAAAGCGACCACACAAAGTCTAGGAAACGAGGTTATGAGGTTATGGCGCGGTCTCCATATATGCACAACTTGCCTTTGATGTGAGCTGGGCAGTAAATACTGTGACACTAAATATCTGCGTAGTAAACTCTTGAAATTATTTGCCCATTAATTCTTAACATTCACTGCTCGGTAAAATACTTGAGTGAAGCTATGCAACAAAATTAACTTGAATTGCTAATAAAATACTTTGACAAACCCACAATATTAAAAGATTATTTATTGCTACACAAATTGCTTTCTTGCAATACCAATAAAGTAAATCACTAAATGTTCTTTATATTTCATATGAATATCATTCACGCTGCTAAATATGAGGAAAGTGCGCACATAAATTAGTTTCTCAAATAACACACTAAAACACTTAAATATATATCACATGAGCATAAAAATTACAGAGCTTGAGCTCCTTACAATTTTTCACATACAAAGTTTGTGCTCCAACCTTCTACTCTAACTCTCTAAAGTTTGACTATGCTCTCCTATGTTCTTCTGATCTTCTATTTTTCTCCCTTCTATTGTATGTTGTTCTAATATAATGCATATATATATACAAAAACTTGATATTGGCTTCTCTAAAAAGCTATCTAGTAATATTAAAGACTGTAATTTAATTATGGACTAAAATCTACCTAACAACTTGACTTGCAAAACAATACATGGCCAATTAAATACAAGGAAATGTGTGTCGTATAGGCTGACTGGCTGTCTGACAAAATTGTGCTCAATGCAGACTAACTTCAGCTATGAATACTTGATACTTGATAGACATCATCTTGTAATTAATATTTCCAACACAAAGCATACTCCAGAACTAAGTACCCACTAAAAATTACAAATTTGATTTTTGTTATGCATCCATGAGATTGATATTGGTGTTCATGTAAGTCAAATGTCCTCCATAACTCCAAATTGACGGAGTATTTAAATCCTCTAGTGAAAATTGTGGAGTATATTGACCTATGTTAGCAACATATAGTCATAAGAAAATATCTCTATAAAGGAATAGAAATGGATATTATCATACATCGTTCCGGCCACTCTAGTGCTGATGTGAGATTTTTCATCTTCATATAGTTTGGCTAACCCAAAATAGCAATTTTTGGATTCAGATGTTTGTCTAGAAGGATGTTATTAAATATGATGTTGAATAAGTATATAACTACTTGCTTGAATTACAAAGAATCAATGATATTTATACAAGTGAAAGTGGCCCAGTGATCGTTGTCACAATTGGGAAAATGAGAGTTACTATATGAGCTTACAACTCACAATAGCTGGCAGCGTTGGAAATACCAACACCAACACCCCCTATAAGCAAAACATAGGGAAGAAATAAAAGAAAACAAGGATGGGTCCTGACAACGAGGCCTGATAAAGTACCCATGTAAAAACTACTATCATAAACGGAGAAAAGGAGAAAACCTCATGGGAAAAACTCCTCCCCAAAAGAGAGAAAAATCACACATGCTGAAAAAGGCATGAAGCTGAAACGGAAGAAGATCCACCAATGATGCAATGAATGGAAAGAATAGGATATCTGCCAAAATTCTGAAGAAGACTCAAGCCAAATTGTTGAGACAACAAGAGATGAATGCACATCCTTCGAACTAAATTGATCCTCTAGATGAATGTCGACAATCGATAAGACATCATACACTGATTGTCCCTATGAATGCCAATCTATCTCACCAGACTGCATGGGTTACTAGCCGCTGCAATCGCTAAATCAAAATAGGGACTAGTGCTGTGTACGAGGCTCACTCTAATGATGCGTGATCTCGATCGAAGTTGGTGAGTAAAAAATAACCTGAGGAAGCATTTCATACCCCCCACCCCCCCCCCACAATGTTAAACTGAGTGGAAAAGATGACGACAATGCATGTCACAAGTGATGGCGAAAGTATGGTGATAAGCGAAAGGCGGAAAAGATGCAAAACAACCTAAGCATGAAATACTCCAAAGTGGCAAGCTCCAAGACAATGTGAAATAAAGAAGTATAGGGAGACATATGCTTGGTTACACTCCTAATACTATCTACACGAGTGGCCCAAAATCCACTATGCAAAGGTGTAGAATGAGAGGTACCATAAAAAGCCACTATGGACATCAATCCACATTATGGATTCTGGTAAACAAAGTCATTTTAGATACCCAATTACAATAAAGGAATCAACATTTGAACTCATAGAAAGATGTGGTGTGCAACCACTTGATTGAAAGAGTGCAAAATTCTCTTTGCAACGCCTTAAACAATATCGCAAATGGAAGCTTTAATGAAGGATTATGGAAAAAAAAATGGTTGCAGGTGAGTGTGGAAGGACTCCAGGTCTTGAAGCCTGAAACTGTAAACTGCAACACTCAGTTGGATCCAAGCACAATTTGTGAAGAAGGTTGATTTTCTAGTCATATGGTTCTTGATTCTTCTGGAAAGAGAAACGGATTGATGCAGGACCATGGCTGGAAATTGAAGTCAGCAGTCGCTTGTAATAGTGGAGTTGATATTGAAGTTCGAATGGCGATATCTGAGAATGACATTGACATTGGTATGGGTGAATGGGTAGGGCATAGCATAAGAGGAGCTGTTAAGGAGGCGGTATATTTTATGTTACTTTTGTACTTCTAACCCTAGAGTAACAAAGTTTCACTTCTTGGGTCAGTCTGTTACATGCAAGGTTTTATTATCTGGATAATTGAGCTTCTTTATTGTTTTGTTTGTGAAATCACTACTTGCAGGTGGACATTGAGGCAACAAAGGTAGAACTGGATTATCTGGTGCTTCTTTCCAAGTCAGAAGTTGAATCACTTAGCAGAATAACTGCAGGAATATTGCAAGTTTTGCAGCTTTAAGGCTCGTTAGGTCAAGCTACAATAGATCAACTCAGTAATATTGGTAATTTTTTAAAAAAATTTCTGCCACTTCTATAATTTTTGTTTTTGTTAATTACAGTCCAGCGCCAAAGGAAATGCCATTTGTGTTTTTTGTAAAGTTTCTAACATAAGTTGTATTGATAGCTACAAAATCTTGCTTTCTTTTTAATAAATGGTTTAATGTGATGTGCAGGAAGTGGGAGTTTGGATGGGGTTATTACACCAGACAGATTTAGGCGGAGAAGCAGCATTGGCAGTTGTCACGTCCCCTCCCGTCAATCCGATGCAAGGAAGGGAACATGACCAAACATACCCGGCTTATTGACAATCTCAGCTCCATTCAAAATGCTAAGAAATGCATGGATAAATAAAACTTGTGCATACATATTCATACTCAGCAAGCACAGCGGAATTAAACACTATATATGCACACAGTTTCATCATGCATTCAGCATATAAACAAGAGTTATTAATTAAGACATTGCAGAACATAGAATTAACACAACTCAATTAATAAACACAACAGAATAACCATAATAACATACACGCAGAAGGATATGCATCAGCCTATTTCTTCCAAGCAGAATAATGAAACAATCGTAACATAATAATCAATCTCATTCTCATACTATGCACAAGCATCATGCCAACTAACTTAAGATAATCATTTCGTCCAAGTAACATGAGTAATTAAACATATAGGACAAAACACAGAATGATCATACTTTAACCACATAGAACACTTATCTTTATGATGAAGCTGTCCAAACAACTAGCTATGGGAGAGCAACGTTCCACCCAACCATAGGTCTCTGTCCAGCCTGTATTCTTTCAGCCGAGAGACCACCCCCGAGCTGGGTTGTGTATCCACTAAGGAGGAATTAGATGGGTTCACTCACAACCATGGTTTCACTTAAACAGTCATGCTAAGCCAACACACAGTTGGGTTTATCAAGCATGCAATAAGCAAAGGAGGAGGATGCTAAGCCAGTGAGCTCAACCACAGAGATACAGACATCTCAAGCTAAATTCAATCAATCCAATCCTCTGTTCAAACCTCCACACTTGGATTTCTCACAATTCTGTTATCAAATAACTCAATCCCGTCACTGGATTTATGGGCTATAAAAATTGGGTTTTCCAATGGATTTCAGGGTATTTAATACTCTCAATATCCCCCCAAGGTTCATATCTATGGATCCCCCATTGGATTTCACTGTCAAATACCAATTTTGGGCGTTTATGGCTCTTCAAAACATGGGTTCTTGCACAATTGCGATTTCTGGTTTTTCTCACTGCTGGGCATTCGTAATGGATGGAAATTGAAGCTGGGATGTTCAACAATGGAATGGGAATAAGGAAGAACCAACTCCCATGAGGTAGAGTGACTTGCGGTACAAGAAAAACAGAGTCCATATCTTCCATACGAATTTCTGGGCTACCCATGCTCCATTGAAGCCATGGACTGAATTCTTCAACAACTTCCTTACAACATAATTAAATGTCAGCCAGGAAAGTAAAATGGGTTCTCACAATGACATTTGGCAGCATATGGTTCATCCCCACACCCCCCTCACCACTCCCTAGTGGATACACATTGCCCCTTCTCATTAGTTGCTTCCATAGCCAGTTTTGGTATTTTATTGCATGATGTTTATTTACATCATTTTTACAATGTTCCATGGCTTCATAGCACATGGGTAACATAATATCAAATGCTTTCCTTTTACTAAAAATCCAAGCATCCACTAGCGGGGCCTTGTCCTTGAGATCCACGCTAGGAACACATACACCACATGTATACAATATTTACATTAAAAGCCAATATATCCTAAGGGTCAAAATGGGGTATTACAATCCCCTCCCCCTTAGAATAACACCATCCTCGGTGTTCCTATACTTAGGAATACATATACAATTTACAAGTCCAAAATTTTCAAAAAAAATTGCAGATCTTCCCTGCATTCTATCCTTTACTTTGAACCCTCTGGAACAAGTACTTTGGATTCCATAAGCTGCTCCTATTGGATTTTATCTTCCAGCTCCGCAGGTGGGCATTGCTCCACCGCAATCCCTTCCCTTTATCTACCTTCCAGCTGATATACAAGTCTTAAATTTTCGTGGATGCCATCTTTTTTTGCTATTCTGGCAACTATTTGAGGAAGATTTTCAGTCAAATCAAATAGCTTTTGGCCTACTTCCTGATCAATGTACACAGCAGCCCACTCTTTGCTCGCTAGTACCACTGTTTTTGTAACAGCTGCAACCAATTAAACTCCACTTATCACCTGTGGAATACATCATTGCAATTTCTGTTAGGCCAATCATAATATAAACATTAAAATCAGTCAATTAACTGCCCAATTGACATGGGTAGTCCATGCTTTATCCATGATACTTTCATACTTTTCATGCTTTCCCAACAAGCACATGAGCTCATTCATGTCCATTCTTTCACCAGGAATTAACTACCTCAGCATTCACAATTTATTTCTAGCAAATAAACACACTCTACTTTCAACCATACATACATCCAACAATTTTTTGTTTTTATAAATGCATCAATAAAAAAAGGAAAGAGAGAGTAGTAAGAGTCTTCTCCTCTTAGTCTTGTTCCATTCTGGAACCCACACCACCACTGTGGTTTTCATGCTCCTAGCCTCTTTCTCTTCAATGTGAATGCTTGACCTGCCCTTCTTGGCTATGACACTTAGTGTCTATGGTCTATTCCAGACCTCTCAACCATGGAGTCCCTCCACATGGTTTGTCTACAACTCTTGGCTGCTAGGACCCACATGGTCCCACTAGCACCATCTTTCACTACTGCTCATGGTGAGCTCGTTAGGATAGTTACATGTCCACATGCACCCCTAGGATGCCTTTATAGCCCTTGCTTCCAACAATACCTACACTCAAACATTGAATCAATTCACATGTTTAGTTTATTTTCATAGGATTTATCTCTAAACAAGAGTTTAGGAAATCATAACCAAATCATATACACATATATATTCATAAGCAAGAAGCTACAAGATAACCAAATACTTATCTGTATTGTGCGTTTCCTCTCTGGTCCATAGGGTCCTGCTTTGCTTTGCAAGCCTTGGGATGGCCTATGGACTTGGATGTTCGGCCAGCACACAGGCTGCTCCACAACATCAAATAATCTTGGATGTTCGGCCAGCACGCAGGCTGCTCCAAAACATAAAATAATATTGGATGTTCGGCCAGCACGCAGGCTGCTCCACAACATCAAATAATCTTGGATGTTCGACCAGCACGCAGGCTGCTCCACAACATCAAATAATCTTGGATGTTCGACCAGCATACAGGCTGCTCCACAACATCAAATAGTTTTGGATGTTCGGCCAACACACAGGCTGCTCCACAACATCAAATAGTTAATGCTCAACCAGTCACTCTCTGGATTTACCAAGCAATTTATAGTTCTTTTAGGGTCCTTGCTTCCTGTATTATGCGTTTCCAACCAAGAAACAATAGTGTATCAGCTTAGCTGTTAGAATACTTATACCTGAAATCTTCATTATTCCAAACAAGAAATAAATGAAAATGAATACTTATCTGTATTGTGCATTTCCTCTCTGGTCCACAGAATCCTGCTTTGCTTTACAAGCCTTGGGATCCTCCTGTGGATTGGGATGTTTGGCTAGCACGCAGGCTGCTCCAAAACATTAAATAATTAATGCTCAACCAGTACACCTTCACGCCGACTGGATTTACCAAGCATTTGTGGTGCCCAACCAGTCCCATACCTGGTTGACCCTCTCCATTGTCGAGCCAGCACATCCGTCTGGGTCATCGGCCAATGGAAGGAAACTGCACCACCGACTATTATAGGTCAAGGCTCTACTACTTTGCCTTAGGCTTGCATCAGCCTTTCACACGTGTCACAACCCTTCATGCGCATAACAATTCTTCACCCACACAAGGATGGCACTCCTTTTTTTGTGCAAACCGGCGGTTCCCTTTAGGAACTCTTTAGGTTCCTTTCTTAACTATAGGCTATCATGGCCCCATGATACCCACTCACACTACACAAAGGTTACCACTGCTCATACAGTCCTCCTGAGTACCCTTTTCTTCACTTTGTTGTTTATCTTGCAATGACTAAATTGCATCTGTGTAAGCTGATAGCACAAGAAGGATAAACAGCTCATCAGTATTGCTGCTCTAAAATTGTAAACACATTTCATAACATTCACTATACAACATTGAAACAACGGGAATGTGTCCATTCCCTTAGGGTGTAGTCAATATTGACAGTCCTGTCATAACCCATCATCAGAAAAGTGTGCACCCCTTTCTGATGTGAGCCATGTAGGCCCTACTCATACTCAAGCAATCTGCCATAATGGAAATAAAATCAAAACAGGCTCTGCATATTTAATCTAACAATTAAACATGCATATTCTTAGCTAGGGTCAGAGAACACTTATCCATTTGCAGATGTAATCTTTCTTTATTAATGAGGAATGGGGGCTCCCTTCTCTAAGTTGACAGTCCCTCGGTTTTCCATCCCAACTTATTTTGATGTTACATAACCCTCATATGTCTTACTAACATAATCTTTACCATCTCACTCATATTGTTTTCCAATCATGCGGTGCAGATGGGACATTATCAAAATGTCCAATGGCGTTTCACCCGAAACCCATTTCCAAAGGATGGGGTCCTTCCCATCTAGTTTGGTTTCTGCAGGCCATCACACATGGTCTTCCTGCAATGGGTCATCTTGGCACAATTATCAAATATCCAAACAGTTAGCAACATTTAACAATAACTTCAAATATGATTGTTTCATAACCAATCAATGGCATTAATAATTAAATTCAATATGAATTTATAGTTCTATCTTCTACAAAAATTGATTTGTTTCAACCATAAGGTCAGCCTCATATTGTTTGGCTCCTGTAACTGACACCACTCTTCCCATCATGGTCTTATGCTCGCTGCCATACATGAGAATCCACTTACAGCATGCCCTCCTGACACATTTTATATAAGCCAAATAGTCATTAGTCATTTATTAGCAAAATTCCAATTCTGAGATTTACAAATCTGAATTGACAATCTGTTCTGCACATAAACTATTTCACAGCCATGAGATCCTTCTCATGAGGTTTGTCTCTTTCACATGGTAGATTCCAACCTTCATCATGGTCTTACCCTCATTGCCATGCCTTGAACAATCTACCTGTAATCAGAAACTTCAACCAGCCAAACACTTGTAAGTCTCCATGCATATAATATTTCATTGTTGCAACAGTCACTGAAGCATTTTCAGAATTATAACATTCCATAATTCAAACACTTCGAGCTGCTGACATATCAATATCACCAAAACTCATTTACTTCACATGCATCATTATCATACTAAAATTGCAAGGTACAGTCACATCATTCATGCAATTTAAATGAAACTTTTAGATACTCATCATTTCTCAGTCCTATGATTTATACAACTCTGCCCTTCCACAGAGTATTCCGATAGCCCATCGATCATGACTTCCCTCTTCATGCCCGTACTATTTTGCATTCATAGCAGCTCATGAAATGATCTCATAATTTTTGACAATTCATCATTTCATCTATTATCTAATTGCAATGACTCATACGCATCACAACCGTGCATTCGCACAATGCATCACAACATGTGCATCCACACACATGCATGCACATCTACAATGTTTACACAAGTTTTTCAAGTGCATTCATTCAAGGCATAACCACAAGATTTATAAAATTTCTTAACGCATATTCACTCAATGCTACCTTGCATTGGTTCATGAGTACTATGCATTCAAACATATTATGGCCGAAACATGACCACCTCATATAGCATGCATTACCATAATCAGGACCACCAATCCTCACTTGATTTGATTATTAAGCTCATAACCAACATACACATGGCACGATATATTTTATATGAATGCAATCTAAATTTCTAAACAGTCACATGGTATGAGGCCTCTTTCCTTCAGCACTCCATGCTCCACCACACTATGGTAGTGCCCCTAGACTATTTCCAACCAATGCATATTCATGCCACTCATCTAATCTCTTGCATTTTCAGAATTCCCATGCCATAATTTTATATACATAAAGCTTATAAAATATAAATACAGTTAGCAAGACAGGGGTTAAGGAATTCTCCCTTTCCAATCCCTCATCTTTGCATGATATTCCTCTTCCACATCATAGCTGGTTCGATTTCATGGTCTCTGCTACTTCTAGGCATGCAATTCTAGAAATTGCCCATATCGACAATAATTTGTCAAAACAGCCACTGGCACTTTTCTGCTCTGCAAATATATGGTGTATGACACCCTCATTCGAATTCTGGTGATGAAATATTGTTCTCTACTGGATAAGCTTTCCAATGCCTATCCACATGCTCCATTCCGACTTTGGGTGTGGAAGTTACATTACTTCAAAAATGACAATTTTTACCAAAAATTCTGCACTTTTACACAGTTGCAAAATATCCTGAACTGCCAACTTCAACCACCTGTAGAAGTAAATGTAGGAAGATTCAGGAGAACTTTTCTATCGGGAAAAGCTAGTCCATATAACAAGGAATACTCAGCAAATTGCAGATCTATGTTCCGATGCACCATTCATCTTTTATGAATTTATGGGTTTGACTACTTTTCTTTTTTAACTCCCTTGGCAACATGTGCAACTCCTGCGCAACTTGTGCATAACCTGTGCGCCACCTGTGCAACCTATGCGCAAACTGTGCACAACTTGTGCGCCACCTGCACAGCCTGTGCACAACCTATACGCCACCTGCGTAATCTATGCACAACCTGTGCGCCACCTGCGCACAACCTATGTGCAACCTATGCAACTTATGCACAACCTGCACGCAATCTGTGCGCAACCTGCGCGTAACCTATGTGCAATCTGCGCGCAATCTATGTGCAACCTGCGCATGACCTGTGCGCAATCTGTGCGCAACCTGTGCGCCACCTGCGCACAACCTGTGCGCAACCTGCGTGCAATCTGTGCGCAATCTACTCCCAACCTGTGCGCCACTTGCGCGCAACCTGTGCAAATTATGCGCATCCTGCGTGCAATCTGTGTGCAACCTTTGAGCAACCTGTGCGCAATCTGTGTGCAATCTGCGCGCAATCTGTGTGCAATCTGTACGCAACATGTGCGCAACATGTGTACAACCTGTGTGCAATCTGTGCACCACCTGCGCACAACCTTTGCGCAATCTGTGCGCAACCTGCGCACGATCTATGTGCAACCTATGCACAACCTGCGTGCAATCTGTGTGCAACCTGCGCACAATCTGTGCGCAACCTGTGCACCACCTACGCACAACCTGTGTGTAATCTGTGCGCAACCTGCGCGCAATCTGTGCGCTTGCGGGGCTCATATCTCCCTCGTCCCTTAACCAAATATGGCAAGTCTGGTCCCATTGGAAAGCTCTTGGAGATCTCTATGCAATGATGTGATCCTCTGCCACATCCGATAACTCTGATCCTGCCATTTTTCCATATCAAAATTATGCCCCAAACCTCACCAATAACACATTAAAAAATTATGTTACTTGCCTGTAACTCAGAGTTTGGCCCAAGCAGCCCCAGTGCTACAACATGGGCTCTGATACCACTATGTCACATCCCCTCCCATCAATCCAATACAAGGGATAGAACATGACCAAACATACTGGGCTTATTGACAATCTCAGCCCCATTCAAAATGCTAAGAAATGCATGCATAAATCAAACTTGTGCATACATATTCATACTCAACAAGCACAACGGAATTAAACACTATATATGCACACAGTTTCATCATGCATTCAACATATAAACAACAGTCATTAATTAAGACATTGCAGAACATAGAATTAACACAACTCAACTAATAAACACAGCGGAATAACTATAATAACATACACGCAGAAGGAGATGCATCAGCCTATTTCTTCCAGGCAGAATAATGAAACAATCGTGAGATAATAATCAATCCCATTCTCATACTATGCATAGGCATCATGCCAACTAACTTAAGATAATCATTTCGTCCAAGTAACATGAGTAATTAAACATATAGGACAAAACACAAAATGATCATACTTTAACCACATAGAACACTTATCTTTATGATGATGCTGTCCAAACAACTGGCTATGGGATAGCAACATTCCACCCAACCATAGGTCTCTGTCCAGCATGTATTCTTTCAACCGAGAGACCACCCCCGAGATGGGTTGTGTATCCACTAAGGAGGAACTAGATGGGCTCACTCACAGCCATGGTTTCACTCAAACAATCATGCTAAGCCAACACACAGTTGGGTTTATCAAGCATGCAATAAGAAAATGAGGAGGATGCTAAGCCAATGAGCTCAACCACAGAGATAAAGACATCGCAAGCTAAATTCAAGCAATTCAAACCTCCACACTTGGATTTCTCACAATTCTGTCATCAAATAACTCAATCCCATCACTGGATTTCTGGGCTATAAAAACTGGGTTTTCCAATGGATTTCGGGGTATCTAATACTCTCAATATCTCCCCAAGGTTTATATCTATGGATCCCCCATTGGATTTCATTGTCAAATACCAATTCAGGGCATTTATGGCTCTTCAAAACATGGGTTCTTGTAAAGTTGCGATTTCTGGTCTTTCTCATTGTTGGGCATTCGTAATGGATGGAAACTGAAGCTGGAATGTTCAACAATGGAATGGGAATAAGGAAGAACCAACTCCCATGAGGTAGAGTGACTTGTGGTACAAGAAAAACAGATCCTATATCTTCCATACGAATTTCTGGGCTACCCATGCTCCATTGAAGCCATGGACTGAATTATTCAACAACTTCCTTACAACAGAATTAAATGTTAGCAAGGAAAGTCAAATGGGTTCTCACAATGACATTTGGCAGCATATGGTTCATCCCCAAAACCCCTTCACCACTTCCTAGTGGATACACATTGCCCCTTCTCATTAGTTGCTTCCATAGCTAGTTTTGGTATTTTATTGCATGATGTTTATTTACATCATTTTTACAACGTTCCATGGCTTCATAGCACATGGGTAACATAATATCAAATGCTTGCCTTTTACTAAAAATCCGAGCATCCACTAGTGGGGTCTTGGCCTTGAGCTCCACGCTAGGAACACATACACCACATGTATACAATATTTACATTAAAAGCCAATATATCCTAAGGGTCAAAATGGGGTATTACAGCAGTGTCTCATGCATTCCCTCCAATTCCAATGTGGAAAGTTCAGGCAAAAACCTAGATTACACAATCACCATGTCAGAACAATCTATTTCCGAGTCTCATGATATATGTACAACCTTAAGAAGGAAATTGCTCAGACATCCTAGGGAGGCTGAATATTTTGCTGAGAGTGATCACAGAATGTCTATTGAGACTTGCACCAAGAACATTGAAGATGTTACAAAACACCTTGAGAAGATGCAAACATTACTATCTAAGCTACGTAATGAAGTTTAGTGGAGGTGCTTTAGCTGATGAGCAAGATGTTAAAACAATGATAGAAAAATCATTTTAGTGATAGTCACCCATTCTTTGGAGTAGACAGATTACAACCTCAAGTAGAGAAAATTTTGTAGTTTTCAAGAACTTTATTGGCAAGTGCGTGATACAAATGTTACCCTGCATATTTAGGCATAGGAACTTGGGCATCATACTTGAACTCAGAGAGGCATGTTGCTCAAGTTTTTTGGTATCATAAAATATACCTCTACATCTACACAGGTCATGAACAACTTTGATATACTAAATGCATTGCAGCTAAGTTCCAAAGTCGTTAGCCAGAGATTGTCATGGATGCTAATCATTTCAATGGTGGATTGTGATATATGGAGAAATTAATGAGAACAAACTGGGATTTTCCATATTACAAGAAACTTCTAAAAAAATATATATTTAGCAAGAACTAAGGATATCGAAGGATTCCATACATTCCATTCCATCCCAAAACATCGCAAGAACTAAGGTTTTTGGATTGGTTACCTCATAACAACAACGATTTGCTACTAACAGAAGCAAGTCGTCTGTTGATCTATTCTTTGGATCTTGTTCATATTATATTGTCCATAGACAGAGTTCCTAAAACCCCTAATTGGATTTAATTCTCTCGAAGTGTTTAAACAATTCGCAGCTTAATCTTTTAAGGTTTTCTATTGATTATATTCTTTCACCCTGTAGATGTCCTCAAAATTGGAAGTGTTGAACTTGAACGGGGGTCGATATGACAGTCGATTTGAGACTGGAAATGCTTTTAGGAGGCTACGGGGTTTAAAGACCTTGATATTGGCAGAGTTTAAGACATTGGAGATTCTTCCTGAGGAGCTTTTATTATTAACCCAACTAGAAGAGCTGGATCTAAGTGGATGCATCTAAAGCTTGTCGAACTTCCAAAAGATCTAGGCAATTTAAAAACTTTAACTAAATTGAGTCTCCGGTCTTGTGGGTCTTTACAAGAATTGCCAGAATCGTTCTGTAAACTCCGATTTTTGACATATCTCGATCTTCATTCTTGTGTAACTTTGAAAAAGTTGCCAGAAGATTTTGGGTCATTGAACTCTCTTGAAGAGCTTGATTTGGTATCTGGATACTTGAAAGAGCTTCCAAGTAGTTTTGAGAATCTTTCCTCCTTGAAGGTGTTGAACTTAATGCACTGCAGAAGTCTTAACCACTTGCCTGAGAATATCGGAAATCTATCAGATTTGACTAGAATAGAATTTGAAGGTTCGCATCTGCAAAAAATTTTGCCCAATTTTCAGCGGCTGAACTCTTCCCCGGTGTCATTGAGCATGGCAAATTGTTCCTACTTGACAAATTTACCAGTAGAGTTTTGCAGTTATCTCAAATCAGTAAAAGATCTTTCGTTCCGTCATTGTCAATTGCTTACGAATCTTCCGAAATGGCTTGTGGAATTAGCAAGTTTAAAAAGGTTGGATCTTTACTATTGCACAAGTTTGGAGAGCCTTCCTGAAGGTTTCGGTCAGCTAAAGTCGTTGGCCGAGCTAAATTTAAAGGAATGTCACTCGCTACAAGAATTGTTCATTGACTTCAATTGCCTCACGTCATTGCAAAGTTTGAATATGCAATGGTGTATGAAGTTAGAGGGACAATGGATGGACAGTGTGGGGAAGATCAAAACGTTGGACTTGGTCAACATTGTTGGAAGCCTTATGTTGCTAAAGCAGTGGGCAGAAATGGAAATGGAAAAGGAAAAGGGTCATTCAAACAGGACAAGAAGTAGAAAAAAAATCAATAGAGAACCCTAGCTCGTGGAATGTAGCAGAATATACTAGCAGAACAAAAGGCTGCAGGCATTTGACAGCTGAAGGACTGATTTAAACAGTTCAGATTTAAACTTACGCTGAACAACACTGCTGATGAGGTTGATATCCAGTCACTCGCAGAGTTGGAGGTTGATATCCGGTCGCTCGCAGAGTTGGAGGCTGATATCCGGTCGCCCGCAGGGTTACTGCTTAGAGTTTCAATGAAAAAGACAAAAACAAAGGATATGAGTAATGAAGGGGGAGGGACCGGGGGAAGGGGTGGAGCCTCGATTATTGAGCCGCCTAGCGGAGAAAACGGTGACCGAAAATTCTTTTAAACTTTCGACCGAGCCAGCGGGTTGGTGGGCCCGGTCAAGAGAGTCAAGCAGGGAGCTAAGATAAGCTCAGCCAAAAAAAACAAACCAATTTGCCTATATACCTCCAAAATTAAAAAATATAATCAAACAAATTAAACACAATTGTAAGATCCTGGTTATGGCAATACATTCATTAATGTCTCATTGAGTAGGATTCATTTCCACAAAAAAAATGCTTCCAGCTGCAAATAATATTTGCTTCCTTCGTTTTCTTCTTTTAAAAATCGTGAAGGAAGAGCAATATAGCACAATGTTTAAACCAATAAGAACAATTCCAATAATTTTGGTTTTACTGTTTTTTCGAAATTTTTTGTTTAAAATTGTAATTGTAAGGTTTGTCGTTATATCAAAACTTACTAATGTTATTGAACATTTGAAACCAAACAAAAAGTCCAATTACCAAGAATAAGGTTAGTCCACATTTTTATAGACATAGCTGTTAGTCCACATTTTTATATTTCCATAGATATCGTGATTACAACCATGTAGTTGTACAGATACTCCAGCAATAATCGTTGAATTAAATTCTGCTATGTCATAAGAACAGATTTACAAGTTGAGAGAAAGCGATTCCAAAGTTGACCATTATCAATGAGCATGAGAAACAGTTTCCAAAATGACTCGACCTCATGAAAAATAAAAAATTACAAAATGTAATAAGCAGTTTCCAAAATGACTACAGGTTCCCTTGTCAACCCACAAAAAGTGTATCTCGAGAAAGTTTTCAGTGACATTCACCGTATAATTTTGAACAACTAACCCGACATTCCAGTGACTTTCTTGATATTAAAATCTTTTAACACTCGAACTCCCTACACAAAGCGCAAAAGTGAGAATTATGGTGGAGTATGAAAAAATGATTGAGACTCAGGTATAAAATCTAATGTCTGTCAAGATTCTTCCAAGTTGGGATGAAAACGGGAACTTATGTCCAACTTGGCTTTCCTATAAATAAGAAAAACTAGAAAAAGGAGAAGATTACAACACAAAATTCATTATGATATGATTTCAAGTAGCAATAGTCTATGACGATTCCAAATAAAAATAGTATAAGGTTTTTAAAATTCATTATGATATGATTTCAAGTAACAATAGTCTATGACGATTCCAAATAAAAATAGTATAAGGTTTAGATAACAAAAACGTTTACACTACTTTCAGATATAACATTTTTTTATTCTCTGCATCTGGAATCTGAATCTTGGATATGCATTCCTTCAATTCCAAGTGATGTTATCCTCAAGCCATGCCTTCTCTTTCAGTGCTCAAAGAGTTTTATACCTTCAATTCCAAGTGATGTTATCCTCAAGGCATGCCTTCAGCTCTTTCCGTGCTCAAAGAATTTTATACATGCTTTGATATGATCGTATGCATGATGTTCATTTTGACATTTATAAAGGCTGTACACATTCTTGAAACAAGGCATGATTTACATAATACTTGTATCTATCTTGCATGTGTGCTCTGGCTCTGTGATTTCATGTTTCACATTTATCGAGCCAGTTGCGGTGACAATACTGTAGGGGAAGCCCTGGGGAAAATAGCTCGGTGCCAGGATGATAAAAAGCTTAATGCCTCTTATTCTCATTAGAAGGTCGAAACCCCATTTCTGACATCTTTCTTGTTATCCTCAAGGCATGCCTTCTCTTTCCCTGCTCGAAGAATTTTATACATGCTTTGATATAATCGTATGAATTTTATACATGCTTTGATATGATCGTATGCATGGAATCTTTGATCTCAATTTACCATTTACCAGCAAGGTGTCATAAATGGCTTGGACCAAAAGTTTTGCTAATTATTACATTAATTATTATATTGATATATGTTTATATCTAAGAATTTGGGGTGGATTACCATAATTTTCTTACATTGAAGGAGGATATATGGGCCTGGTTCAAAATTCCAAATAAATAATTATAAAAATAATTAAAAATAATTGGTAGTTGATTCATGGATAACTCGTAGCTCATGCGCCCGCACAGGTGTGGCTCATTGGTGTTTCGCTTGATATGAAGTCACATGTTGTAAAGAGAGGTCACAAGTTCAAATCACACCCGGCTTTACCCATGTCCCATGCTTGCGGGGTGTGTGGGGCACCTAGGGTTATAGTGGTAGTGGGGATTGATCCCTGGACCCCATGTCACACGAGTACCAGCCCTGTTTCAAGTTGCCGATTCCGCTAGTACAAAAAAAAAACTCGTATCTCATGCATATATAACAGGTAGTGATAGACAACCCATTTAACTAAAGAAGGTAACAGATAGCTAAAGCATAGACAAACCCAAGTGATTACAGCTAAGAATGGAGAACAAGTAACATATAACTTATTCATGACACTTAGCCAACGTTTCTCAAAATGTGATGTAAAAATACGCACATGATTCTGTATTTAGAATATGGATTTCCTTAACATGGAGCTCTACCCTGTATCGTCCATTATTAAGGCCAAGGCCACAGTATATTTGAGACGTGGGAGAAAGACATTCAGTTGTATATATAGATGGACTTTGAGTTGATCCTAGTACAAATCCATCTGTGATCATATATGGGTTAGCATTTTCGTTACTTGAACAAGAATTCAAAAAAGATCCCATTGAACTAACTCCCCAATTTTCTTTAGAATCTATGTAGAATGATGTGGCATCTAGTGTTTCATTGTCCCCACAAAAAGAACTTGCGTTGAGGAATCAATTAGTTGTGGACCTCCATAATTGATGGCCAAAGAACCTGAAAAGCAAGTACAAATACAACAAGATAATTTCCTTTACAAATTTTGAGGTGACATACGTACAAGATAACACTCAACATCATATCAATAGTAAATGATCTTAATCCTAACTTGACAGCATCATGGATGAATTGTATAAAACACAACATATAATATGAAATGTTGATTAGTGAACCACATAAAATGCATGAAAATCCATTTTTGTAGGTTATGTAGGATTTTTACAACTAACTGATCTTTTCCCACAACATATACATACATACATACATACATACATACATACATATATATATATATATATATATATATATATATATATATATATATATATATATAGATATATATATATATATATATATATATTGGTGTCGAGCCATATCTTTTCCAAAATTTTCTCAAAACAACCATCTCCTAACTTAATCTAGTACTAATTCTGAAGGTTTAAACATGGAAGCATTGCAAAAGGAGGGTTATCAAAACCAAAAGTAGAAAGTTTTTTGCAAATTTTAGGTTAGGTTTCATAGCTACGAACTAGGGTTAGGGTTATATATATTTTTATTTATAGCAACCCTTAACCTCTTGATTTGAGTCACTTAACCAATAATCCCATCAAACATGAGGAAAATTACCCTACCTTTCTTACTAAATTATCTTATGACATCCCTAGGATTGAAGAACAAACTAGAGAATAACCCTTTAACCACATCTCAACCTTTCATTTGTGGTGATTATGCAACATTACAACTGAATCAATTAGGATTGGAATTTTCAAGTGAACTCTTACTGCTGTGGAAACCAAATGGTACATTGATCTTATTACAAATTCCTATAGTTATGGACTTAAGAATTTTCAATTATCTAATCGATTTGAAACTAGAATTGGTCTTCTCATGACTTGTCACCAATATAAACCTACCCATATAATTAATCATATTAATGAATGGTGTCATTAGAGAGGATTGTGTAAAATCCCATTACACCCCCATCTCTCAGTGGATTGGTCTTGAAATCCACTTTTCCTCCCACTACCAAGGTTGTAGTCATATTGCATCTTTAAAACAAGGAAGGTGTGATCCCACGAGCCTAAGAACTAGGCTTCATCTAATCCCAATCTAGTTATTTGTACATGAATATCTTTGGTTTTGATAGACTTTCTTTTGTTGATCATTCCAAAATTTCTACATCAGGGCAATCTTATGTGGTTAATGGGATTATAGGATCCACTAAGGATTCCATAGTAGCTTACACCTCAAGTTAGTTTGTCCAACTACCCTTATTTGGAGGTCTTAATTATTATGGAGGGAACCCTATCACTAATATTATGAATTTTTTGCATGTTCCTAGTGATTCACCAACACTGTTGGCAAGGGCATATTAGTGGACATTTTTTATAGAATGTTTAGAAACGGATGCTTTCCATCTAATGAGACTTTTGTCATGTTGTTGAGAAAGCTTGGAAGATGAAGGTTGCGAGGGTATTTTTTTATAATTTGGAATCAAATGTAGCAAAGAGGTTGTAGTCTAGATAAGTGTGCTGATGATGCTCTAGTCTACGTGCTCAATAAATAGGGAAATTCTCTTTAGCTTGCAATTACATAGAAGAGATGGTAGCAAGAGGGCTTTCATTGGAACTTGGGAGATATATTTTGACAGATATAAGTTTGGAAGAATCAAGTTATGCAAATTGTTGGATTTGTAAAATATCGAAAGAAACTATCCTTAAACCACGATATGGTACTGAATTACATCAATTTCATATCCATGGGACCTGATACATATATGATTCATTAATAACATGCTATTGGGATGATCACAGTACAAGCTCCTTGATAAAATAAAATATAATATAAAGCAAATTGGTATCATAAATTGGAGATGGTAGGATTCAAGGAGGCATTGAGGGCCACAAAAATAGTCTAACATCATGATTCCTGCTACTTCAGAGTATTATTACTTTAGGGACATGCCCACACTAAGTGATCCCTCTATCTTCCCCAAATTTGTTGGAACTGAAAAGTCTTTTTGATGGCAGATGCAATAAAGTATAAGATTTTAGTTTTTATAGAGAATATGGTTACATGGGCAATTGAAATTAGACCGAGTTGTTTATTCGAGAGGTTGCTTCTTTGCATATAGTGTAAATAATATAGTATGTATTTAACATTAATGCATGGAACTTTGGTGATAATTAGGCAGATTCTACAAGTGGGTGGGATCGTTGATATTTTATTTATTTTCAAATGTTTAAAGTAAAATCTAATGGGTTAGCATTCTAGATAGAATAGTATTTATTATATAATTAAAGCAGTGTCATAATTTCCCTATTTGTATAAAGCTTCATTAGATCACCATTACATTAATTACAAGAAATGCTAGAGCATACTTTACCAAAATGCCACTGTAATAAACAAAATATATATAAAATCAAAGTATAAATAAATAAAAATACACAAATCAATAGTTAATATTAGTAACTAAATCTAATGAAGAGGCACCTCTTTAATGAAAGGTCGCATCTCTTCAAGGGAACCCCTACGTGGGTATTTATACAAGTCCTCCATTCTCATTGTAACATTCATCATCTCATATCTTATCATTTTATATTTAATATATATATATATTCCTATATGGATTTTTGTTCTCTGTCCTATCTACAGTGGATATTTCCTTAGAAACAAACTTTGTTCGTCTCATTTCGTATCAGAGCTACATTCTGATTCCGGCCCTTGAACACACCCCTTTTATCAGACTTTGTTTGGTGTCAATCTGCAGATTTTCTCTGATCCGAAGTCTTTGACCAAACCAAAAAAAAATATTTCAGTCACGAATTGAAGCAAATCAAGTCAAGCAAGAAAAAAAAGTGATTCTGCTGCAAATATATTGAAGATCTGGTCAGAATTGTCATAAAATAATTCAAAGATGCCATTAAAAGTTCAAAATAGCTATTAAAGGAAGAAAACTCTGTTGGAAGTTTCCACGTAGATAAACGCCAATAAATCTTGGAAGTTTCCACGCAAAGAAATGCCAATAAATCAATTTACAACTGTATAAGCTTTGAAATTCTGAAGAACGTTGTCAGATCCATCTAAACTTGTCAAGGTATAGCCACTGTGCCACTCATTCCAAATAACCAGTGACCCATTATAGTCTGTTGAAACCCTGTAGACAACTGCGTGAGAAAAGAGGCACGAAAGAAGGGCTGGTGCAGAAGAAATTGAGAAATTGATCAACAATACAAGTTTGCAAACAATAGAAAATTAAAAAAAAATCCGTGCAGGTCAATTTAAGAAATAAGTTGTCGTTGACTCGAACAGGATCAATGTAATGTCCCCATTCAAATAAATATCAAGTAGGGAAAATTCCACCAACCTACTAGTTTCCTAGGTTGGGGTGGAGACAATAAAATTGGGATAAGGAGACTAATAAACCCAAATGGACTTTGGCTTGGGCATAAATATATTAAGAGGGGAAAAATAAATATTTATGGTGAGAAAATAAGATGGCACTTAGTCATGGAGACACATTTGTGGTGTGGGACCCCCAAAAAGCTAGATTCCCCACATGGCATTCCACTCTCACCCATTCGAATCCAAGGTGGAGTCCACTATTCTTGGGGTAGTTGGAAGGGCATATTAATTGGCATGACTCAATGAGGTCGAAATGTAGAGGAAGAGTAACTCCCATGGGAGAGGAAGAGGCATTTTGGAGCTAGTGGGACACTTGGGATAGATTCCCTAGCTTCTATGACACCAATGATGAATATGCCTATGAAATTTTTGAAAAATCAGACCTGATGGCTGAAATCTGACATACATGACATGTCAGGGATAAACATAGCCTCCAAGAAGGCGCCCAAGTGAGTTAGGGCATCCAAAGAGACA
This sequence comes from Larix kaempferi, assembly GCA_027924585.1. Lineage (NCBI taxonomy): Eukaryota > Viridiplantae > Streptophyta > Pinopsida > Pinales > Pinaceae > Larix > Larix kaempferi. The sequence continues at coordinate 25,439,469 of BSBM01000073.1, read as the reverse complement.
CCAATTCAAATTTGGTGAAGGAGGAGGCTAGAATTGGAAGGACAAGTGGCATACTTGGGAATCTCTTCCCAAATTGAGTTGGCATGAAGCTCATGGATGGAATTCAAATTGGGGAAGCCTTAGGAATTTTATAAAAGTTAGGAACAAAGAATAATATCAACTTTTTATCATTTTACATTTTGCATTTTGCATTTGGAGAAAAGAGCTAGTAGAGAGGTAGTCTACTTGCCTTAGCACCAATTTCGAGGGTGAAAGATTCCCATCCTAATTGAAAATTGGAGAGGCCATTCAGGCCTTTCATTTGGAGCTACAATGGAGTCTTTAGTTACAGGTTGAATCTACAGGGAATCTCGTGTTTCATTAATCTACAACTTGTTCTTGCATCTCTTTCACATTTTCTTGCATATTTGGGCCCCTGGAAGAATTGCGCCCTTGGTGAGATGATGATCTCTTTGTGAGAGTCCATGAATATTCATTTATTTGTATTCTGATCTATATACTCTATATTTACTTCTTAGAAGACTCTCAAGTTGAAATACCAAGTGAAACTATGTAAAAATATCAAACAATGCATAAATGATGCCATTTTCTCTATGTCTTGTTGTTGGAGCTTGAAGAGCCATTATTTCGAGTTGTATCAGTCATTCTATGTGATTTTGTTGATGTATGGAGTGTCATTAATGTTCTGAAGAAGTTTCATTAGCATTTCACAAGTCCTTGGTACCTAAATTTCGAATTTAATAACATATGGTGAAACTTACTAGCTTTCCCCCCTATGTGAAGACTTGCATATAAACATCTGATTTAAGGGAGTTGAAGAAGGTCATAAGAACTAATTTATGATATATTGTGGAGTTCATTAAAGTCATTTATCAATACCATACATTTTTTCTGAAATTTGGAAATTTTTAACATCATTTGGAGAGCCATCGTTTACCACTACCCCTGGGGGATTGAAGCTCGATTTGACTAGTACATTTCCCTACTTTGTCCAGATTGTAAATGAATGTTGCAGAAGTGTTTTAAGGGTTGTTAAGCATCCATAATCCTCACTTATATGTATGAATACCTTCCAAACTCATTCAGACCCCATTTGGAAGCATTTAGAGCCATTCGGAAGCAGTTGGGTTAATACTAGTTTAAGGGTTGAATTGGTTAAAAATTGCAATTTTTCCTAGTTTGTGCAAATTCTTAAAAAGGGACACTGCAAGTGGTATCAGAGCATGGTCACCGCACCTGATGTGGATGACCATTAATGAGGACAATAAGTCAGGGATCACCCTTAGGAAGTGAAACTAAAAGCACTTTTGTTGAAGAGGAAGAAGTAGGAGAAGAAGAGTATTTTGTTGAAACTATGGCTAGGGATGAGAAGGAAACCTCAGAGGATAGGGAATAATTTACTAAACTCATGAAACCATTATTTGAATACATGACAAAACATATAATGAAAGGGTTCAAATTGTTGTCTAGTCAACTTGGGAGAAAATGAGTAATAGGAGGCAACAGTAGTTCTCATTCCGAGGAAAAGAAGGCAATGGGTGAGCATATCTTCTCAAGCACATGACCCCATAATAGACCTAATGAATTTCAGAGCACACCAAGGCCTACTACAACTAAATTTCTTGAGGTCAAAGAAGAGACTAACACCCAATTTGATATGCAAGAAGTGGTGACAGAATGGGAGAAGTTGAGTGAAGATTGTAGAAGAACTCTACCATTTGACCAATTCTTTAATGTATCAAGCAAACTCAAAATGAGGGAAGGTAATAAGACTTCATTTTGGAATAAAGAATTGAATTGTGCCATTGGTAAAATTCCCCTTCCCACTTTTGATGGATCACTCCAAAGTTCTGCAAATACTTGGGTACAAAAACTAGATGTTTATTTTCAGTTGAATCCAATGGTGGAAAATGATGCTTTAAAAATGGCTATTTCGCATCTAGAAGGAGATGCCAATGATTGGTGGTTCCATGGTCTGAACAATTTGGGACATGATCAGGTTACAACCTATGGAGAATTTGTTGACAGGGTAATAGAAAGATTTGAGCAAAAAGACCCAGAATTTCCTTTCAAAGAACTAGCCCAATTGAAGCAAGTTGGAACCCCTATTGAATATATGATGGAATTCCAAAAATTATCAGTTAAGGTGGCTGATATATCTATGGTAAGATTAGTATTGTTGTTTACTGAAGGTTTGGTTGAACCCTTAAAAGTTTTATTTAAGGCCCACAAACCCAATTCATTGAGGGATGCTATGAGCTTGACAAGAGATATACAAAATGTGCTACCTAGGACAAGGTTCCTCCCAAGCCCAACTTCCCTTCCCAATTCAGATATGAAAATAAGCCATGTAAATAAGATGAATGTGGAAAGGATAAGAAAGAGGAACTAAGCAGGGAAGAACTCAGAAGGAAGAAACTATGTTACTCATGCTTCCAACCATGGGTACCAGGACATAAATGTGCTAAGGGAAAGGCCCAATTCATTGAAGTATTTTGTGATGATGAGTATGAAGGAGGCATGGGGGAAGGAGGACATATTTCAACCCAAGAAGAGGGATATGCCACAGAAGAAGAAGAAGAAGAGAAAAAATAAGAATATCATCCATTACCTGATAAAGGGAGACTAGCAGTGCTTTCAGGAGTGCCTCGTTTCCACACTATTTGATGCTAAGGAGTTGTACAAGGACAAAGGGTTTCAGTATTGGTAGATGGAGGAGACACACATAACTTCATTATTGCAGCCATGGTGGAGAGGAGAAAGATACATGCTGAACCATTAGAGGGATTCACAGTCATCATTCCAGGTCACCATACTATGGAGTGCAAAACATGGATTCCAAAGCTACAACTCACCATAGGTAATTACACATTTTTTGATAGCTTTTATGTGGTGGATGTTGTTGATACTAATGTGGTCTTGGGAGTGCAATGGTTGTAATCTATAGGGGAACATACAGTGAATTATCAAATCCCTGAAATGAGATTCAAAGATTCGGAGGGAAAAGAAAGGGTATTGAGAGGAATGCACACCTATCCGAATAAGGTAGTGTCCTCCCACAATATGAAACACAAGAATGAAAAGGTTTTGGGAGACATTCCTCATGGAAGGCCACCTGATAGAGGAGGAAAAATTTTGGAGCATACTAAATTGAGATTTCTTGAGGGAAAGCAATCTTGTTTGGGGAGGATTGTAATGTCCCTATTCAAATAAATATCAAGCAGGGAAAATTCCACCAACCTACTAGTTTCCTAGGTTGGGGTGGAGGCATTAAAATTGGAATAAGGAGACTAATAAACCCAAATGGACTTTGGTTTGGGAATAAATATATTAAGAGGGGAAAAATAAATATTTATGGTGAAAAAATAAGATGACACTTGGTCATGGAGACACATTGGTGGTGTGGGACCCTCAAAAACTAGATTGCCCATGCCACATGGCATTCCAATCTCACCGATTCGAATCCAAGATGGAATCCACTATTCTTGGGGTAGTTGGAAGGAAATATTACTTGGAATGAATCAATGAGATCGAAATGTAGAGGAAGAGTAACTCTCATGGGAGAGGAAGAGGCATTTTGGAGCTAGTGGGACACTTGGGCTAGATTCCCTATCTTCTTTGACACCAATGATGAAGATGCCTATGACATCATTTGGAGAGCCATCTTTAACCACTACCCCTGGGGGATTGAAGCTCGATTTGACTAGTACATTTCCCTACTTTGTCCAGATTGTAAATGAATGTTGCAGAAGTTTTTTAAGGGTTGTTAAGCATCCATCATCCTCACTTATATGTATGAATACCTTCCAAACTCATTCAGACCTCATTTGGAATCATTTGGAGCCATTTGGAAACAGTTGGGTTAATACTGGTATAAGAGTTGAAGTGGTTAAAAATTGCAATTTTTCATAGTTTGTGCAAATTATTAAAAAGGGACACTAAAATCAATCATCTCATAGCCGTTACCATCGGTGGTAGTTTCAAAACACAATCTCCTTGGAACGATTAATAATCACTGGGAAAGACAAAAACAAAAATAGTGGGTGCTAGTTGAACGCCACCATCTTTAGAGATCGTGATGTTTGAAAGAGTAATCACCCATTAGAGCCACATTAGAGCGGCCATTTCAAACTTTGGTTTACAAAGAGATTCCTATTTCCTCTTGTTTTTTTCATATCACATCTCAATTCAAGCGAAGGGTCACAAAGGTTAATAAAGCAAGCAAACAAACAAAAAAATTATCGTATAAGCTTTAAGTAAGGTACAAAAATCGAGTGATTAATTAAAGGATATAAGGAGCAAGTTTCCTTATTATAGTACAAAGGTATCGTATTAAGGTTATAAATTACCTATATATATATAGTATATTAATTTATTACTATATTTATACATATAAAGGTGCTAAAAGGACTTAGATTGGAAAGAGATAAGGTCTCTATTTGGAAAGAGACACCGAAATATAAAGCTTATAAAAAGGTCAAATTCAAAAATTATATATATAAGTCTACTTATGCTCGAAAAAGGTTATTATTACAATGTAGTGGAGCTTAAGTATTGTTTAAAAGGGAAAAAAAAGAATATAAAGAAACTTATATATATACACGATTTTTATTAAAGAAGATTTTAGGCACTATTTTGTATCAATTTTGGGAACTTATCACACATTTTTGTGTTTACTAATTACAATGAAAAAGAATAAGTTATTTAAAAGAGATGGAATCTACACAATGTGAATCTATACTATGTAAGATAGTAAGGAGACAAAACTTTTATCTAAAAAATAAGAATAAGAATTTTCTCGCTCAAATCACCGAATTAAAAAAAGGATAATTATCGCAATAAAATACTACTAAGAGAAAATGGAGAATCTAAGAAGAAAGCTAACAAAAATTTACTAGAAAAGGCCGAAGAGATATCTCGCTTGAAAGATCATAATCACAAACTACTTGAACAGCTCAAGAAGTCGAAGGATTCGAAACAATGTAACCATAAATTAGAACAAGAGAATCAAGAGATCACCAATAAGTTATCATAAAAAGATGAAGAAGTTTCTAACCTAAGGAAGCTTAATAAAAAATTGCTTGAGGAAATTAAAATATTAAAAGAAGAATCAGCAGAAAACCGAGACCTTAAAGATAAAATCAGAAGGTTAAAGAATGACGAAAATCTGACTTAAAGTAGCATTGCCAAGCTAGAAGAAGAAATAAAATGTTTAAACAAACTCATTATGGACAAATATAAGGAATTTGTGCAAGTCCAGAGAAAGTTAGAAATTCAAGAATCAAATATATGTCGCCATCAACAACAAAATAATGAGCTCCAACAGAAATAGGATGATACAAAAAAGGGGCACAAGTTGGAATTGACAACAGTCAAAAGCACATTATCAAATAACACTGAAGAAATATACCGATTAAGAAACCATACACTACAACAAAACCTGTGTTTAGCGTCTCTTTTAGCTCCCTTTTTACATCCACTAACACTTTTAGTGTATTTTTCATCATTTTTTGGACAAAATTGGTGCTTTTCCACGGGATGGCACTTTTAATGGCGTTTTTTGCGTCTTTTTTTAAATGTAGATGCTAATTAGCATCCCAATTAACATCCAGAATAGCGTCCATCATAGCTTCCAGAATAATGTCCAGAATAGAGTCCATAATAGCTTCCAGAATAATGTCCAACATAGCTTCTAGAATAGTGCCAGGCATAGCTTCCAGAATAGTGCCAGTCATAACACTAGGTCTAGAGCCAGGGATTACACCAGGAATTGCGCCAGGAAAATCGTCTAACATAGCGCCAGGTATAGAGCCAAGTATAGCACCAGGAATTGCGCCAATAATTTTGAAAGGAATTGCACCAGGAAAACTCCAATGTTGCACCGGGGAAAGCACCAGGCATGTTGACATAAGTAGCACCTAGATTCCAAATTTTTATTCGAGGTTAAACCAATAAAGTATTACATGAAACAATGCTAGTGTGATTGACCACACATCAAGTATCACTGCAATAATGAATAGTCACTTGATAGATCTAGCTTAGATCTAGTATAGATATAGTATTTTATGTCAATTACATGCATATTTTATACATGTTTATAGAAAGGTTTGAGGAAGGTTTTTCTTTGTATATATGTGTGTAGGTTGATCATCAAGTGGAGCTAGAGCCAATTCAACCTGATCTACATCAATCATGGTCATCAACAAAGGAGCACTTATAAGCTAAGGTGAGTTAATCTTTCTTCCTTATTTTCTCATGTGTTGTATGTGATTGATTAGATCTGGTGATGGAAACATATTGGTATACCGCCCCTGTCTGTCTTAGGTCTTGGGAAAGTGATCCAAGGGAGTTCCCATCTTTCCACAGGGTTGAAATATCCATCACACATAAAGATGAATATTTTATGTCCCGCAACCTCAATTTTTATTCCTAAACCCCGCAAAAGGCCCTAAGAACCATCCATGGCATTTGAAATATTTCAACAACAATCATATGATATGCCTTTGTTCGTCTTCAAGGTCATCGAGACTTCACAACTAATTGATATATATCTTTGCAATGATATTTTCTATAAATAAATTGTGTTGGAGTTTAGAAGAATCCCAACATTTTTAGAAGACACTCCACTCATCAGCAAATGATAATAACAAATTCTTAATTGAAAAATATATATCTTGTCTAATTCATTTAGATCTTGTACATGGTATTATTTATTAAAATATACATTTATGCATTGTTAAAATTGTTAAGACTTAACTACAATTTCTTTTTTCTTTTCCAAATTCACCTAAAAAATTACATCCAGCCTATTCTATTGAAAAATATGTGTTTGTGCATCATCAAAAGCATTCAAACTTCCACCAAATTTGAATGCATTCAGATTCTTGGCCTAAAGCAACCTTTTTTTACACTTGGTGTCAAATACAACTCTATCACTAGCGCTCAACTAAATCCAAAAACAAGGCACAAACTTGAGGAATCCCAAAGAAAACCTCAAGATTGGTGCACGACATCATTAAATATCTCACCACACTTATAAGTTAGTACAACTTCGTATTGGAAAGTGCTTGGATGCAAACAAACCCCTGTCCATAAATATGTAGCCTCCTAGTTATTGAGTAAAAAGTTCTAAGCAAAAGATCTTCCTCAAGTATAATATGTCTTATTCCCAAGAAGAAACTCCTCTTAATGTGTTAGGTTTGCCCCCCTTTGGGATTATTTGGCATTGTATCTGCTCCTTAATGTGTTAGGTTTATCGCCCTTTGGGATTATTTGGCGTTGTATCGACATCCTTATGACATGGATTATCACTCTTGATAGAGCGCACATTAAGAAACCAAAATGTGCAGCAGACCCCGTTGACCATGAAGATTATCCAGTTGCAAGGGAAAAGGTAGCTTTGGCGCCAGGTAAAGTTCCATATCGAGGTTTCTGTGCCAGGAGCTGGGGCATATTTAGATCCTATGTAAGTGCCCACCATGGAATTTGCACCAATTTAAGAGCATATAGGGAAAATCCAATTTTATTCATTGATTTGTTGCTCACCCTCTTTATGTCAGGCGAGCCATCCTTCCTCACCCTCAGTAGGTCTCGTGTTCTCTTATTGTGCAGTATTGAATGGCTAGTCATTCTCAAACTCTTACACTGAATAGATTGCTAGATACACCAACCCTGATCTAATCCCTTAGGCGGCCATCCATTGTTTAGAAGGGTGCATCTCAGGTAGAAGGAGGGTGCACTAGCTAAAGGGATCCAGGATTAGATATTCCCCTTGGGATAATCATTTTGTTGAGGGCGCATTAGCTAAGGAACAACATATCCATCACCACTCAATCACCCCTGTCCAAGTCGTGATTTTGTCAGGAGGAGGGTTGCATCATTATTTATGTGTTTGGGTTGTTTCAGGATCCATTTCATGGCATTAAAATTAGTCTTACATCTTCTGCTATTAGTGTTGTCATATTTTCAAAAGGGTCTGAGAAAGAGGTCTGGGCGCCTCTTCTTTCCCAATCATTGTCAGCTGCCAACACCAAGTTAATTCGAGCTCTTAAGGAGTCTACATATCAAAGAGGTGGTGTTGCTTCTTGTTGACAGTCACCTACAAGAATTGAGGACTCTATAGAGAATATATATTTAGCAAGAAAGTACAACCATCTCCAGGTCTAAAATCGTTTCTATCAGTTTGCCCAAAATCTTATACTGTTGTTATTTTTAATATGTATTGCAGCATGCTATTAATGAATTTATGAAATATTTTTATGTGCCATTGCAAGTACTTTTACTATATAGATGTTGTGGGAACATATACAAATCCAAATAATCATCACAACAAACAAAACTATTTCATAACATTCACATTTAGAAAGGGGATTCAAGCTACAGTAGTTTGCACAACAAGTGTTTGATGAAAGTCAACACTCAAAAGTATTGAAGAACTCGGGTCAGATTGATAGAAAGCTACAATAGTTTGTTGCTGAAGTGTTTGACCAAACCTTTAAGACAAAATTATCAACCATAGAAGGTCATTAACCATTCAAATCTAGTTAGGAACATTACATAGCAATAAGTAACAGGTTCAAAATATTACCCAACTCTATGTATATAAGCCCAATTGTCACGTCCCCTCCCATCCAACCAGCTAGATGGAGAGGATCGTGACGGTTAAACCGGGCATCTAGCCCCCGTATCCAATCATTAAACAAGCATTCAAATTCAAATGAATAAAAATATAGACATACACAAATGCATAACAGATGTGATATCAAACTGGGCGTCTAGCCTTATGAAACATTTAATCCTAAGCATGAACATAATATAACAGAGATAGATGGAACTGTATGGTTTTAAGAAAATCACAGCGGAATATTAAGAATTTCACATCCATCATACATTTAAGATGTTCATCAAATAAGTAATTGCAATTTAACACAAGAGAATACTTATCTTATACAAAAGTAATTCCACGCAACTGGCTATGCAACTGCAACGTTCCACCCAACCGTAGGCCAGTGTGCTCCTCAATCTCTCAGCACCACTGCCACCCCCGAGCTGGGCATGATCTCTACAAGGAACCAGGGAACAACAGACTCACACATAGCCAAGCATACACCAAGATGAGCCAATCCAATCTGCAATTGGGTTTATCAGGCTGCTAGGACATGGCAAGGAAGAATTGCTAAGCTAGTATGCTCAACCACAAAGCTGAGGATGTCCCTCCCAGATCTATTCAGCTTGGCACTCACAATGCCTACACACCCAACACAAGGAAGTATTCTCTTCACTGCCACACAGTCCCTCAAGCCATACCTCCCTTTCTAGTGCTCTCAGGGTGTGCATAGAAAAGTATCCAAGCCCTCTTGATCTTCTTGAGAGGCTACACCCTCTACTAGGTTTATCAAGCCAGTTCTATCCACTACCAGTCCAAAACTTCAGCTCACAGGTTCAAACCAAAAACGAGAATGCACACAACATCAGAACACCATTATGGGGCAAGACAAAACGTTTTTACAGTGACAGGCAGGAAAATGATCCCCTAGACTTCAGAAAAACGTGGGAAGGTTAAAAACGAGCAATGGAGGTTTGGAGAAAACCCCAGGTAGCAGAAAACGTTTTTAGGAAAAACGCCCATGGCAAATCGGGGACAAAACGAACTCCCTACAGTCCCAAATCGCACCCCCTCCTTCCCAGCTACTATCCAAAACCAAAAACGGGTTTTTGGGCAGGGAGAACCCTGCGTTTTTGCTCAAAAACGTGACTGTAACTCCCAGCCTTCTCTACCTGCGTGAATGAATGAAGACTGCCCATTCCCCATGGCTTTGGGCACCATTTCGTGGGTGGTTTCTTGCCCCTCAAGCAAAAACACGATTTTCCAAGTTGATGGCTTGCCCATGCACGAAAATGGCTTGCCCATACTCTTTCATTCCCTAGGCATTAACTGCCTTAACCAATTTCTTGGAAAAATTAAATGATTGGGTACATGAGACAAAATGTGTAGTTGGTGGTTTATGGGTTTCCCCATTGACACATGGATTAATACTATTGGCTCAAGGGTTTGAATAATTTCCCTCCCTATTCCTTGTAGAACCATGCCCCATCTCTTTTGTTGCATTGCATAGCCGGTTGTGGGTATTTTTCATTAAAATTCGTATTTACATGATGTCTTATATACATTGTGCCCATCTCGCACAAGAACCATAGGCATCTATTTTAATTGCCGATACATGAAATGCTAAATCAATGGTGGGGCCTTGGCCTTGAGCTCCTCACCATGATTAAATTACAATATTTACATCATTTACAAAGGGGGTCAAAATGGGGACGTGACACCAATAAAGCCAAAGGTTGTTGTCTAAACCTATCCACAACAAGTAATCTTCATGAAAACTATGAAATTGAATAGGATGAGCTAATCCCCTTGAAGTCACCCTGTCGCTGAAATCACTACTACATATGGCTCAAAAGTTCCACGACATTTTTCCACAAATAATTTAAAATCGATTTTTTCGTGGAAAAAATAATTAAAATTTTTGGAAAAAAATCATCTTGTCCCTGACGATCGTCGCTACAATGACACAAGCTCCATAACATCGCTATAGCGACGAATGTTTGACATTTTTATTGTTAATTGGTATGTGGACAAATTTTTAACAAGGTCGTTGTGGTTGAGTTCTTCAAATTAGATAACAATGCTATCTCTATTTAGGAAATTTCAATATTAGTTTGTTATCGAACAAGATATCTTTATGACAAATATTGACATGCATGTATTTTTTTTATTGTTGATATAATGATTTTTTAACACACAAAAATTCATTTTCAATAGATATCTTTTAAGCAACTACATACTTGTATTTCGATTCCAACATCGATCAATTTTCTTTAGAGATATTCTAAGAACTCACATACTCTTATCCATTGAATGAGTGAATTACATAAATCCTTGAAGAATGTTTAGTGGTAATAGTAAATTGGAAAATAGTATACACTCACTTGAAAATACCATTAAAGATACTACAACAATAAACTTAACTATGTGGGGTCAAAGGAAATCTAGGAAATTAAGTTACTTTATAAAATATATAATTTTATTTTATAATAATGTTTCTCTTGAGATGGTTAGGAAAAGATATTTGAAAAATAAAAAACTAATTTAAAACAATTTAATTTAAATTAACATTTATATTGTAACAATTAAATATTAAAAAAGAATCAAAATAAATATTAATGATAGAGATGGAATGTTTACCAAACCAAAATGTCACTCAAGGATTGGCCTTGAGGAATTTTTGACAACCATTTGGAAAAAGGGGTGTATGAAGAGATCTCAAGAGGAGGTCTGCTCTTCCGCTGATTTCATTTTCCCCACTTACTAATTCATCGAGTCGAGTCCATATTCGCAAGATCACAGAGGGGAGGAGGAAGAGATATTTAAAGGAGGTCGCATATTAGAGGAGAGGAGGAAGAGAGGTTGAGATAAGGTCGTAGAGGGGAGGAGGAAGGGATCTCGTAGAGGTCGAGAGGACGCAGAGGTTACCGTGGTATAGAGGACACAGATAAGAGGTTGAGGAGGACGCGGAGGGGAGGAGGAAGATAGGTTGAGATAAGGTCATAGAGGGGAGGAGGAAGGGAGCTAGTAGAGGTTGAGAGGACACAGAGGTTACAGTGGTAGAGAGGACACATATAAGAGGTCGAGGAGGTTGCATAGAGGATGAAATTCCCCCCAAATCGGTTAGTAAGGGTTTAATATTCTTCAATTTGTTAAATTTTCTCTGTTCCATAGGGTGTAATCTTCTTAAATATGTTAAATTTTCCTGATAGGGTTCCATGGGTTTTGAGATAAGCAACCGTAGTCACTGTCTAGTAGAGAATTTGGTTGAATAGGATTGTTAATCGAAAATTTCAAGTAGTAGTAGTTATAACCAATGAAGTTTCCAAATTGAACAGTTTCCAAATCTAGGCAAACCACGGCCGGGTGCAATAAGCCCTAGAAGCCATAACCAATTACTAGTTACGGATTCACTCTTAAAAATAAAATAAAAAATACTGGAAATAAGGAAATGAATCTTACACGACTCTTTTGCTAAGAAAACCCCCATACTCATCTTCTAGAACTTTTGGCATGTCCTAGTGATACATTGAACAAACAAATGATTGCTCATTTTCATCATACTTATAAATTTTTTTCTCACCTCTGAATCGCATTTCTGCCCTTCAAATCGATCAAAGTGCAGTTGGTGCATTTCTGGGCCACATGTAGAATGACTCTTACTATCATACCAATCATCTGATGTATTCTCTGAGTGGTTTACAGTTAAATCTTTTTTAGTTCTTTCTGCGGAATCTTCCATTTTATGGACTTGCATGCAAACTCTTCTTGCAGCTGTACCTGGAGAGCTCTTTTATTCCTTTTTAATTAAATCAAAATAGAAAGTTGTTCATAAATTATCAACCCAGGGCCACGAAGGCTTATGAGCTACCAAGCAAAATATATGCCAGACAATGCAACTCAAATGATCTTAACACAAAGGAAATCAAGGAATTACTGAATTGAAATTAGGATGCAATCTTTTGGTGAATGGACTCCTAAGAAATTTCCAATTACGGAAAGAATCTTGCAATCAAATCCAAGAACTTAACTATTAGCTTCAAGAAATGTTCTGCTGTGATATAACATTCTGCTACGCTACAGAAAGTAATCAACATCTAATAACACTCTGTCATATTACAGAACGCAATTAATTTCCAATTCTAATTTAACAAATTAAGAAATTCCTAAGGGAAACAATTCGATAACCACAGTTGAAATGAAGGAATTAAACAGGCTAATTAAATTCTACAGTCTACCTTTACCCTTACGCATTAACAACAGAATTTCAATAATAATTTAATGCATGCATTCACTGCAGAGATGATTCCAATTCCACATTCACCATTCATATGTTCCTCTGTAACTGATAATAAAAATAACTATGCAAGCCAATCGTGTCACTCATTAAAGAATTCACACTCAGCTACACTCAACACACCAGTTCTGAATATCAAACAATTAAATCAAACAACACTGCATCAATATTTAATCTATTAACCTGAACACTCATGCATAAAGGAAAGAAATCCTACTTATAACAGCACTTGTTACAGAAGGGGGCCCTACCTCCAGCAACAGGAGTTGAACAACCACTCAATTACACGAAATTGATCAACACATTCCAATTAGATAAACCAGAAATCCTTTATGTATAAGCCTGATACAGTGCTCAATAGATCTTATGCAATTTGTGGCTAACCCTTCTGCAGAGTCCCAATGTCTTTTATACATCAATTCCTATGAGAGAAATATGAGAGATCGTATAGTTACAATAGGATTCCAATTAAGGCCTATCTACAGATCTCCAAAGAGATATTTCAGGAGCTTGCATCATGGAAAGTGGAGACGATCCCAGAGATATCGAAGTGGTCAACTATGAGTCATCATAGACCCAAAGTGTTGAATTAAGTACAAAATCTCCAATACTTGGATCGACTGCATCATCATCTGAACACTGGGTAAGTAACCAAAATGATGTAAAGAAATACATCAACTTGATATCTTTGTGTAATAGCATCAAGACTGAAATGCATATCCTCTAGCTTTCATAACCCTTCATTATGCAACCTGTAGGTAAACTGATACTGAACTTGAAACACCACTTCTTTAGTAGGAAATAATGGCAGCATAACTCTATCCAATCATAAGCAATCGAAAAATATCAAAGAGGACAAGATCAATCCTTACCAAAGACAAAATGTGCAAGATGTAAGCAAGAGAGCTAGTGGTAATACATGATCATGCCAAAAAGAGTCACAGACAAGGTAGAATAAAGGAACAAAAAAGGTCATATGCACAGCCCATCATCTCCCCCCAACCAAATGGTTTGCATGTCCCTATGCAAACTACGATTGTGATCCACTAACAGGGGTACTTGGAGAGTTGCTTAGGCATTCATCACTCCACTTATAGGAAGAATGGCCACCTTCTGTTATGCTGAAAAAACCTTTCTATTCACCAACAATCTTGAAAAATTCACTGTCTTCTTCATCCACCACAGGGCACCAAAGTATAGGGAAGTGAAATTGGAGCCCAATCCAGTTGGATCTCTGTGTACTTAGGCAATCAAAGTAGAGTTGTATTCTATCTAGGGTTCGCTCAAAAATCCTAATAGAGAAGGGATCCTTTCTTTTCAAGTCCAAGCTTAGAGCATTAACCCTCCTTCGCAGATAGAGCATCACCTCCAACCTATGAATGGGAATCCAACTCCCACATTCATGAACAACCTTAGATTGAGCAGTCTCCAGGAGAGTAAAAAATGACTGATCCTGCATAACCTGGTTTCTCGCCATGAATAACTTTTCGACTGAGGGGGAACCTCTTACCCAAAGGGCATCTTCCCATTCAATGTTTTCTACAATAGTGGCAACATTGTTCCATCTCAAATGATTTCTCATAAAGGACATAAACGCTCTTAGTTGTACTCCTCCTACATGAGGATTTGGGTCCCAATCTTCATAATCTATCATGACCAAGTTATGCATGTATAATTCACACAGAAAATCATGTTCTTCGTCATTGCTCCTGGAAAAGGCAGCAACAAATTGATCTATTGTCTCAATATGATCATTATGTCCCATAGTTACCAGTGACAGTCTGAAAGATATAAGTTGTTCCTTTAAAAACACAGAATACAAATTTGAAGGGGGTCTTAGATTTCTCATGGAATGAGTCAGGTAGTTCATATATTCTTTTTCAAATTTCAATTTCTCCACTTCTTGACCAAGCCTTCTCATAGCCATGGCATAATCCTGTCTCTGCAGATGTTCTGTAATTGTCTCCTGTTCTTTCCCTTTTCTCTGATTGCTGGCCAATTTTAGTTGTCCTTCCAGGTCTCCTGTTGTTGCCTGTAGCTGAGCTATCCTTTCTTCCAGGTAGTGTATTCAGACTTCATATGAAGGGTTCTCTTCATTCAACTCTTGACCCTCTGGTCCTTCTGCTTCGGAACCTTCCCTCGGTTCCATATTTTTTTCTTGCATGCTATCCTCTGTTCCTTCATCGTCGAGTGTCTCTCTGTAACCTTCCCTTTGTTCGTCTTCCCATGCTACAGCCTCCAATAGGGTGTCCATCTTATATCTCTCCATCCTCTAAACTTGCTCTCGTAGGACCGCAACTTCTTCTATTTTATTTTGATAAGAACCTTTCAAATCCCAGTAATCTCTCTTCAACTTACCATATGCCCTACGGTACTTGCATAACAGGAAATGTTGAAACCTCCTCATCCTGCTACCTTGCATCCCTTTGAACAAAGTTGTCCATCGTTTTTCCTTCTTTTGTTGTTCTTCTGCATTCTGCAACCCCAATTGATTCTCCTAGTTTTTACTAGTACCTTCTGACATGATGAATACTTCCCATTCTTCCTCCAATTCCTTGTTCCGGCCAAGCCATTTGTCTGGTCTTGTCGCTCTGCTCAAGCTCTTGATCTTGTCCAGGTATGGGGTCCTTCTATCGAACAGGTTGGGGTTTCAGCTTGAAGGCTTCTCATTGGAACCGCATGAACTAGTTTCTCCCGTGAGATTTTTGGGGTAATTTCCAATGTTTTCCTCTTCTTCTTCCTTGTTTGCCCAATGCTCGAGGGTATGCCCACGAATGACTCCCATGTCTAGTACTGTTTCTGTAGGGATTCTTCCTCCACCAATAATATAAACAACCCATGATATGCCAGACTTGTATCTAGATTATTACTGTCCTTAACCATTTTTCTCATTAATTCTAAGGATCTCCACATAAAATATGGCATGTTGATGTATTTCTGGTGCCTTAAATGATTCAGAATTTTGAATGATAAGCAAAAATCAGACTGAACCGACCTTCACATGTGATGAATTTGATTATGCAGAGTGCCACCTCGCCCCATGGAACTGGTAATGAAGCTCGTTTTGTCCCCTTGTCTGTTCCTTACAGCAGTTCACCAGGTTCCATAAATGCGTTGATAAGAGGCTTTATTGACACACGTCTTTCGAACCATTTTTCACCTATCTGTGGTAATCTAGAGACCCTTGCAATTTTCAGCTCATCTACTGGAATTTTCAACCCTCGAACTTCTGCAACTTCACCATCGTAGGTGAGCGCAAATTCCATTGCGATCACAACATCTCCCTTCTTCATTTTGTCGAAATACTCCAGTCATCCTGCTTATTGAAAAATTGTTTTTACCTCTTGGTTTCCATAGACCATATTTGTGTTTTCAGGTTCACTACGGATTTCCCCCTTCATTGTGTTTCATTCCTTATTTCTCCCCAAATACTTATAGTATTTCAAGCTCCTGTCAGTTTCCCGAAGAAAAGATGGATTTGGGTTATACAAAGGTGGGTTATCAATACTGATCTGGTTGAGAGCTCGTAGGTGGTGGAATTATCAGACAATAGTTGGTTTGATAGAATTTTTAGAGGCAACCCAATTTCTCCCCCCCCAAACCAACTTGGCACACGACCCCATGTGGCACTAATTGGCATGATAAACCACGATATGTCCTTTTGTACTTATCAAAGGCGAATGAAGGATGGTTACGTACCTGCCTTACCTGAGAAGAGATGCGTGGATTTCAATTGTCGGCTGGTTGCGATGAAGAGAAGAAGAGTAGAAGGTTCTCCACTTCTTGAGCTGATGGTTGTAAAAAACTGTGATCATTCTCCTAACAGACTGTGATGATGTTCCGGTATTGAGTCCTGTAAAATGGAATTTGATATGACTCGGTTAGCTGCTGACCGGGATCCATGATGCTGCAGATCAATGCTGAGTGATCTTTTTTTATATGCCGGCGACATCAAATGATGATGATGGGCCCGTACAGGTAAGAAAGATGTTGCCATGTGGGTGTGAGGTGGCCAAAAATGTGCTTGTTAAAGTGCTAGAGACGTCGGAAAAGGGACCGGTATCTTATGTGAAATGATTCCGTGGTGTTGCGGAAAGTTATGGGAAAATGGGAAAGGTTTTGTAATGGAGCAGGAAGGGATTTGGTAATGGAGCGGAAAGAGTTTCGATAATGGAGCAGAAAAGGTTGCGGTAGTGGGGCAGAACATGTTCTGTAGTGCAGCGGAACATGTTAATGGAGCGGAAAGAGGTTCTGTAGTGGAGCAGATCATGTTCCGTAATGAAACGGAAAGGGATTTTGTAATGAAGCGGAAAGAGGTTTTGTAGTGGAGCGGAACATGTTCCGTAATGAAACGGAAAAGGGTTCTGTAATGAAGCGAAAAGAGGTTCTGTATTGGATCGGAACATGTTCTGTGATGAAATGGAAAGGGGTTCTATGATGACATGGTGGAAAAACTGTATAGAACCATCTGAAAATTAGTTATCCAAGAGAGCATGGCCATCCATCAGCGAGTGATATTAAGGGAAGGATGGGATGGATGAAAAAAATAAGAAGGGGGATAATGCTAGAATGTCCCTGCAAAGAATCAACAGATAGACTTATTAGTATCACAAATGAAATTTCTTTTCTTGTTTTTTTTAGGCCGCGTCCAAGTAGAATTTTCACAGTCCATTTTTTTTTTTTTTTTTTTTTTAGGGCTGCATCCCAGGAGGATTTTCACAGTCCATTTTTTCATTTTCGGTATTTTTTTTTCATTCTTCTTCAGAGGTTGAGATGGAAATCTTGAAATCATTGGTACACCAGTAGGAAGCAATATTGTAGATGAACGCCTCTTTGGACAATGGTTTCTTATATGGCCTTAGTCTGTGACCATTGGCCATAAGAAGCGTTCCCTCACGATCAATGGTTCTGAGTCGTACTGTATCATTATCAAAAATTGTTTCAATCTCATATGGTCTTAGCCAGCGAGTGTGAAGTTTTCCTTTGAACTTTTTGAATCTGGAGTCGTAGAGAAGACCCTAGTCACCCTCTTGAAAATACTTAGTTTTGATGATTTTATCATGCCACTTGGTTCGTTGTTGTTGCACAATGGCTGTACGTTCTATGGCCACCAGTCCCAATTCATCAAGCTCATTAAGTTGCTACAGGTGAGTATGTTGGGCCTATGATAAATCCATGCCTAATTGGAATGCAGTTCTTAATGTTTTAATCTCAACTTCTTTTGGCAGGGTGACTTTCTTGCCATAAACTAATTGATAAGGACTCAAACCTGTTGTGCTTCTCCATGCTATTCTATAGGCCCATAAGGCTTCAGGAAGCCTATCATCCTAGTCTCTTTGATGAAGTTGAACAGTCTTTGTGAGTACAGATTCCAAAATTATGTTTGTGCCTTCCACTTGCCCGTTGGCCTGAGGGTGATATGGTGAAGTTACCTTGTGCTGAATGTGGTATTTTGTTGTGAGAGATTTGATAAGTTTAGATGTGAATTGGGAGCCTCCATCAGTAACAATCTACCGTGGAACTCCAAACCTTGTGAAAATATCTGCATATAGGAAGTTTGAGACTGCCTTCTCTGTTGCCCTCGGAAGTGCCTTCGCCTCTACCCATTTAGTTACATAATCTGTGTATACTAAAATGTATGAATTCTGCCTGGATTGAGGTTTGATAGGGCCAACAAAATCTAATGCCCACTTCTCAAATGGTTCCACCACGAGCTGAGTCTGAAGTGGCATTTCATCGGACTATAGTGGTTGCCCCACCTTTGGCAACTATCACAACTTTGGACATATTCTCGGGCATCTTTAAATATTGTGGGCCAATAATACCCCAATTGTAGAATCATGTGGATTTTTCATTTATCGGCAAAGTGTCCTCCACATGGAACATCATGATAGGTTCTCAGAATTAGATAGATTTCATCTTCACGAACACATCACCGGATCACCAAGTCTGGTCTTGTATAAAACAAATAGCCATCAATCCATGAAAATCTGCTACTACGCTGCACAATCCTTTTATTTTATTTTGATGTCATATGCCCCGGAAGTCTTCCTGCAACCAAATAGTTTGCTACATCTGCAAACCAAGGAACATTAGTAGAAATAGCAAACAAATGTTTGTCTGGGAAAGCATCATCCACTGGTTGAGGTTCTTCATCAATAGTTATTCGTGAAAGAAAATCAGCAACCACATTAGTTTTACTAGGTCTATCTATTATTGAAATGTCAAATTCCTGTAGCAACAACAACCACCTAGTGACTCTGCCATTTGTGATGGGATTATTCATAAGATATTTGATAGCAGAGTGGTCGGTGTCAATCACTGGATATCCTATAATGTAATGGCAGAATTTATTAATAGCATAAATGATAGCCAGGAATTCTTTTTTAGTCACTGTATAATTAAGTTCGACAACAGTCAGGTTTTTACTAATAAAATATATGACGTAGTGTTTCTGATCTTCTTGCTAACCTAGGACTCCCCATATGGTGGTATCAGAGGCATCTGTAGAAATCAAGAAGGGCAAAGACCAATTTGGTCCACATAGGATAGGTGCTGTAGAGACTTTCTGTTTTAAAGTTTCCCAAGCTGGTTGGCAATCCTTAGTCCATTCAAATTGTTTATTCTTTGACATAAGTAGAAATAAGGGACTAGCAATTTTTGAAATTTGTTGAACAAATCTTATATAATAACCTGCATATCCAATAAAAATGTGTACCTCTTTTTGTGTGCATGGGACTGATAGATTACTGCTTACCTGGATTTTTGCTGGGTCTACTTTGATGCCATCAGGATATATGAGATGACCCAGAACAATGCCTTGAGTGAGAATCATTCTGCGTTTCTCACTACTGAGACATAGGTTTACTTCCTTGCATCATGTAAGTACTTTGTCCATATTATTCAAAGCTGTTGCAAAATATTCACCATGGGAGGTAAAATCATCCATAAAAACTTCCATAGTGTCATGAACAAGATCAGAAAAGATACTGAGAATAGCCTGCTGAAATGTGGCAGGGGCATTGCATAATCTGAAAGGTAACATGCGGTATGTGAAGGTACCCCATGGACATGTGAATGTCATTTTCTCTTGATCTTCCGGTGCTATCCTGATCTGGTTATACCCACTGAAGTCGTCCAAAAAAGAGAAATAGTTCCTTCCTGCTAGTGTGTGCAACACTTGATCGATGAAGGGTAACGGAAAATGGTCCTTATGCGTGGCTTTATTTAATTCCCTGTAATCAACACAAATATGCCACTTCCCATTCTTCTTAGGCACTATGACCAGTGGAGACACCCACTTGCTATCGGAAATGGGATAAATAAAATTTGCAGCCAGCAACTTCTGAAGTTCTTCTTTGACCACCTCTCTGAGTGCCGGATTCATCCTGCATTGGAGTTTCCTGATGGCTCTGGAATCATCCTTAGTATTTATATGGTGTGTGCACAGATTGGGGTGCATCCCTTTCATATCACTATAATCCCAAGTGTATGCGGACTTGTGTTTCCTTAATACCGAGGTAAGCTGATCCGTTTCCTGTTTCGACAATGTAGAGCTAATCTTGAGAAGCTTGCCAGGTTCAATTTCAACTTCTATAATTGCGGACTCACCATTGGGCGTAGCGGTACTATTAGATGCTGTCGATGAACTTGGAATGCTGTCGATTTGTTGAGTAGTGCAAACTGCACTAAACAACTCCACAAAATCTCCCGAAGGACTAGAAGAAATGAATTGGCTAAGCAGATCATCCTCAGTTAATTATTTTGCTGCCAGCGATTGCTCGATCATGTACAGCTGTAGGGTTTCATCTGCTTGCTCAATTTCCTCTTCATCTAGCCACGAAGGGTGTTCTGGTTGTCTTATTGGCTTCGTAGGAGGATACAAAGTGAGTTCCTTAACAACATGACCATGAGATATGTGCATGTTTCCTGGCCTGTAGCCAATATAAGCATCCACTGTGGCCAACCATGGTCATCCCAAAATTAGGGGATAGCCTCCAAAGTTTGATTTCATCTATAGAACCATAAAATCCACCGGGTATTCCCATGAGTCGACTGAAATAACAAGATCTTCTATAATTCCCTTTGGTTTTACAGGAGATTGGTCAGCCAACTGTAAAATAGTAGAAGTTTTCCGGAGGTTTGTAATGCCTAATCTGTCCATTGTTCGTTTAGTCATAACATTAATAGTTGCTCCCAGGTCTATCAGTGTATTAGGGAGAGAAATGCCATTGATTTGCACTCTGAAAACGGGACTACCAGGGTCAGAGTACTTAGTAGTAAGAGTGTTACCCATCATTAATTTATCCAAATCCCCTATCACATGGACTGTTGGGGGGTCTTTTCTCTTTCTGCCTGGTTTTTTCAAACATAACTCTCTGATGACTTTGGAGTAAATGGGAATGTCTTTGATAGCTTGGAATAGTGGAATTTTGATGTAGACATTTCGTAATTCTCCAAGGAGATCAAAGTCTGACCGAAGCATAATTTTATCCATGGTTAAGCATTCAGGATAGGGTGGCAATTGCTTCTACTCTGGTTGGGGTGGATTCCTGGGTGGGATGGGTGGGAAATTATCTTTGGATCGTACTGGTATCTCTTCGGATTGGACCGGTAAGATTTCTGGTGTCTCTTCCTCTTCCTCCTCTATAATTATAGGAGAGGTAGTTTTATTAATTTGTCTGCCAGAGCGTAATTGAATGTCGTGGTAGTCCACCGTGGAGATGGAATATGATGGATAATTAGGTATTTCAGCAACCATTACAGGTTGTCTAACCTTACTATTAGGGTTAGGAGTAGGTTGTGCAAGAAGAAGTGGTTTTGGAGGTGGGTTGTTCAATGGCAAGGTTAGCTGAGGTTGTAAAAGAGGTTGCATTAATGGTTGTACTGGTGCAAACGGGAATTGAGGATTCTGTAATTGAGGAGCTAGGTGCTGCAATTGTTGTTGATTCCCAAAATTTGAATTCCTCTAGTTTGATTGCCAAGGGTTATTTTAGTGGTAGGAAGGTGCCCAAGTTTGTTGAGGCAAAGGTGGGTACCAAGGATGAGAGTTTTGTTGGACTTGTGGACCTTATGGAACTTGTGACTGATGTGATTGAGCATTATTCCAATAAGGATTAAATGATTGCATGGGATCTAGTACTGTACCTAAAGGTCAGGGTTTCCATGGACGTTTTTGAGATATAAAACAAACCGGTTCTGCATCCATCCTTGCTTCTTCATATATAGCCTTAAGTCCTGGAAGTGAAGGGTATTATTTCATGGGGTGCTCCAGATCGCATAAAAGGAAGATTTCAACTCTGTCTAATGGGCAGTTTTTGATAGGGCGTCTCTTTTTGCATTTAGGACAAAAGACAACCAAATCTCGATCTTCCTCCTCTTGCCTTTTCTTTGCTTGAAGTGCATCTAACTGCAAGCTTAGGAAACTGAGGATGTCGGTCTTGAAATCCTCCAAGAGGTTTCCAATCTCCACCCTTGAAATTCCTTCTCTTGAGGTCTTGGTGGTCCTGCTTACTGTGTCCCTAATTCCTCTTCCCGATCTGGAGGCATTCCTCGAATACCTTCTGCAGAGGTCGCATATTTCCACATATTTTAGGAGGGATACATCCCCTGCACCCATCAAATTCAGCAGATCAATGCAATCATCTCTAATCCCACGTAGGAGCAAAATTTTCAGTGTATCATCATTTAATCCATTATGTCTCGATCTTTGCAAATTATATTGAAATCTCTCCACATAGTCTTCTAGGTTCTCGTCCTCTTGTTGAGTCATTTTAAAAATTGCTTCCTTCCAATCCTTGTCCTTGCAATATTCCTGATATTTCTCCAGGAAGAATTTCTTCATTTGAGCCCAAGTCGTTATACTTTCCCCTCCCAGCTCCATGAACCACCTCAGAGCCTGTCTTTTCAATGTGGCTGGAAAAAGTTTGAGCTTCTGGTGATTTGTAACATAATCATAGCTTCTGCAGAGGACATAGAATTCAAATAGGAACTTACCTGGGTCTTCACTTGCCATACCATGAAAATTGGGCAATGCCGAATGTGGAATATTCTTCATCTGTCTTGTAAGTGCAAATCCGGAATTTCCTATTGGAAATTTGAAAGTGACCGTTACAGTACTTGATTCTCCATTGGTATTTCCTCTATGGGTCTCCTCCCTACAGGGAATGTGTTCTCCTTCGCCATCCATATTCACCATTATATCTTCGAAAGTAGCTGATCTGGCTGACGATGGAGATTCATCCAACAATTGTTCCTCACCTCCTTGATTATTAATACTGAGTTTCTCAGGAAACCCTTCTTCTGGAACAAACTCTTTTTCTTGGATGGGTTCTGTCACTAACAGATCCTCATCAACATGCATTGGTAAGACCGTTCCGTCGATGTGTGTGGTAGAATGATTAGGCCTTTCAATCTCTTGCTTAGAACTGCTGATAGAAGGTGACCTCCCTTGAACGCGTCCTCCTCTTATTGTACTTCCTGCACTGTTAGTACCTGGGGGGTATCATATGCATATACGAGTCTATTTGTACTATATCTTACTCTACGCATGAATACTTTGCATGTTCCAGGATCACAGGGACTTGCGGAGGGAAATATTCTAATGAATTTGTCTGTGCGTCTTACTCCTCCCTCCTCTGAAATCACCCCATACTATTTTCCAGAAAAAAAAAAATATATGTCACACACAATCCACTCAAAGAAAAAGAGAGAAATCGCAACTAGAACCAGAGATAATCAATCGAAACTACAATGTCCTTGGCAGCTCCCCGGTGATGGCACCAAAATGACGAGTGCTTTTATTCCTTTTTAATTAAATTGAAATAGAAAGATGTTCATAAATTATCAACCCAGGCCTACGAAGGCTTATTAGCTACAAAGAAAAATATATGCCGGAGAATGCAACTCAGATGATCTTGACACAGAGGAAATCAAGGAATTACTGAATTGAAAGTAGGATGCAATCTTTTGGTGAATGGACTCCTAAGAAATTGCCAATTACGGAAAGAATATTGCAATCAAATCCAAGCACTTAACTATTAGCTTCAAGAAATGTTCTGCTGTGATATAACATTCTGCTATGCTACAGAAAGTGGTCAACATCTAATAACACTCTGTCATATTACAGAAAGCAATTAATTTCCAATTCTAATTTAACAAATTAATAAATTCCTAAGGGAAACAATTCGATAACCACAACTGAAATGAAGGAATTAAACAGGCTAGTTAAATTCTACAGTCTATCTTTACCCTTACGCATTAACAATAGAATTTCAATAATAATTTAATGCATCCATTCACTGCAGAGATGATTCCAATTCCACATTCACCATTCATATGCTCCTCTGTAACTGATAATAAAAATAACTATGCAAGCCAATCATGTCACTCATTAAAGAATTCACACTCAGCTACACTCAACACACCAGTTCTGAATATCAAACAATTAAATCAAACAACACTACATCAGTATTTAATATATTAACTTGAACACTCATGCATAAAGGAAAGAAATCCTACTTATAACAACACCTGTTACAGAAGGGGGCCCTACCTTTGGCAATAGGAGCTGAACAACCACTCAATCACATGAAATTGATCAACACATTCCAATCAGATAAACCAAAAATCCTTTATGTATAAGCCTGATACAGTGTTCAATATATCTTATGCAATTTGTGGCTAACCCTTCTGCAGAGTCCCAATGTCTTTTATACATCAACGCCTATGAGAGAAATATGAGAGATTGTATAGTTACAACAGGTTTCCAATTAAGGCCTATCTACATATCTTCAAAGAGATATTTTAGGAGCCTGCATCGTGGAAAGTGGAGACGATCCCAGAGATATCGGAGTGGTCAACTATGAGTCATCATAGACCCAAAGTACTGAATTAAGTACAAAATATCCAATCCTTGGATCGACTGCATCATCATCTGAACGCTGGGTAAGTAACCAAAATGATGTAAAGAAATACATCAACTTGATATCTTTGTGTAATAGCATCAAGACTGAAATGCATATCCTCTAGCTTTCATAACCCTTCATTATGAAACCTATAGGTAAACTGATATTGAACCTGAAACACCACTTCTTTAGTAGGAAATAATGGCAGCATAACTCTATCCAATCATAAGCAATCGTCAAATATCAAAGAGGACAAGATCAATCCTTACCAAAGCCAAAATGTGCAAGATGTAAGCAAGAGAGCTGGTGGTAATACATGATTATGCCAAAAAGAGTCATAGACAAGGTAGAATAAAGGAACAAAAAAGGTCATATGCACAACCCGTCAGTACCCTCAAATAAAAATATTTGATTATGACTCTGCAACATTGGGCTGCAAGAGGGTACCTGGAATCCTTTGTCACGCATCCTAGAATATGCTAAGGCCATACACTCTGCAGTTTCTTCAACAATATCCCACTAAGAACAATATGTGGCTTTCTGAATTATCTTGGGACTCAAATGCAAATTCAGTTTTAATTTCTCATGCACAACAGAGAAGTAGACATCTGGACAATATTCCAAGAACCATTGTTCAACTAGCCAAGATAGTTCTATGTAAGCATGTGCTTGTAATATAACATCTATGTTGTGGGAAAGGGAAATTAATCATCAAAATGCAATGACATATTGGTGATGGCTCATAGAAGGTCAGGTGAGATAAACATGGAAATTACAAAATCAATTGAAGACTTCCATTTGCAAGTCACTAAAAAATATGCATAGGGAATAAATATTATAAAGAATCTTTGAATCATGCTAAAAAGTATAACATAATGAGAAATTGTTGGGAAAATATTGAGGACCATATCATAAATTTATCCTGTTGCAAGTAACTTCTACTTTCTCCTATTTTACTGCATATTACTTTTGGGATTTTTGTTATTTTATGCATGCAAGAATTAGAAGAGGAAATAGGTATTTTGCAACAAACATGATAACTTACGAGTAAGGATGGCCACTAACATCAACGACAGAAGCAAGGTTGCACTCTAAGATCCGCATTCCCCAACTAGGTGTTCTTTCATAAAGAAGGGAAAGTAAAGGTTCCAAATTGCAATGCTTTTCGAGTAACCTAACATCTGCCACATTCTCCTCATCTACTTTCACAGTTCTAGTATAGACAAGTAGGATAGTGCAATTTGGAAGACAAACAACCTCTCTATAGACCTTTTTTGTACCATTTTCATTGTTCCTTGATTTAACAAAGCATCACCCAAAGATCCAAATGTTCTGCTTGGGAATAAATAACTAGAGGGAAATAAAGATGATCATCTAGCTGCTAAAAAAACCAAGTGTGCAAACAATGAACTCCCATCTGACAAGACCAACAAGAGGTCATACATCTCATTATTATCAAATGCCTTCTTCATTCTTCTTCCAAATTTATTTGGAAATCCATATATACCGAAGCAGGACATGTTGTGTGCTGCATACCCTTGTAAACTAGGAGCAAGGCTATTGTCAGCAACCAATTTCTGAAACTGCCTGATTGATAATCCAGTTTCTGTTTCTTCACATTCAACCTTTTCCATAGAACCTTCAACATGGATATCTTGTCTGCCATTCTGAGCAAAGATTGAATTTGGAACCAATTTTGTGAAGGGCGAGTGGGTAAGAAACAATATTAAATTGCTTCCTTTTCAATCTTGTGTTTCATCCCAACAATAGATTCTCCCGTGTGTTGCACTAACAACATGAATAGATACATTTTATCTTGCAACTTTGACTTCATTGTCATAGCAGAAATTAATAGCATGGGACAATATTTCCAGTATATTATATTTATGTAAAGTCCAACTATACAATTCCAAGCTTGAAAAACTTGCCAAAGACATCAAGCTTACTACCATCAAAATATCATCAAATACATAATTTCCATTGTTACAAGCTCCTAGTGCTATAGTATTCAATAAAGATTGTAGTCACTCATGACCAAATGGCTCCAGAGCTTCAGCTAGAAAAATTTGTTCTTGTGAAGAAACATATTTGAAAGGCGAATAAACAAGAAACGGGACAACCCTGCAAAATAGGTTCTCTCTCAGATATATCAGGTACTTCCTGTGTAGGTTGCTTCCCGATTTCTTACTGGACATGAAGCTGACCACGGCTATGAACAGTTCTTAACCCAATTTTATGGTCATATTTGCAAAACATGTGTTAGCATCCATTTATTATAAGTTCCTATATCATGAGGTCTTAGTTTTAACTTACGACTAATTTACTTTTAAACACTAATCAACCCAAAATAGATATGGAAGAAGAACCCCAAACAAATATGGAAAATATGAGAGAAGGAAAAGAAAAATACCAGGCAAATGAAATAAGCCTTAAGAGTGACTCTTTCTTTGCAGCAATAGTTGAATCAAGATTTGAGCCATACTCAAGCCCTTGGTTAGAGAATGTATATGCTAATTGGCTATAATTTCCAAGATGTTTCTTCTCGAGTACAAGAAACTTGAAGAAATAGTTCCTTGTATTTTAGTGTATAGGTTTCATCCAGGAATCCCATCAAGCATCTTCCCCTTTGGTGTAGATATGTGTGCCCTGTTTCTGAATTCCAATAGTTTACATAATCAAAATGCATGTAGGATCAATGAAAGCAAGCAAGCATATCTATAATAGCCTTATGAATATCACTAACACATATAATTTGTGGGAATTCTGAGGGAGGCCCCAATACCCAACCTAAGAGGTCCTTAGGGTACTACTTGCATGCAAGTTTTATGCTTATCCCACTTCCCCTTTTTTCACCTTGAACATATGACCATTCCAGGTACATGTAGCCTATTTGCTTGTGCCGAAACTACCAAACAGGTTGTCACTAGCCCAACCATCGGATATTTGGGATCCATCTCAGTGGAAATATTTTGCTTCTAACATGATCCCTTTTTCATGAATCCGTTGGGGACATTTGCATATCTCATTTGTTTTGCATGCATCCCAAACTTATATTGAGGATCAAACTCACCATCTCTGAGTTGTACTCTTTGGTCCATTGATCTTAGTAATTTCCCCTATCCTTCAATACAGAAAACAAGATAGAATAGAATTAGTTATTCATTGAATCCCTTTGGTAGGTGTTATAGTTAATTTCCTATGTTATTATCCCTTGGATTAGGGAGCCATAAATGCCACCAATATTTATTTCACATGCCTTACTCTTTAGGGTTTTGGAAAGCAATTTTAGAGTTTTGGCATAAGGAAATTTTATAACATCTTGCAAACGGAAACCTTCCAACAAGTTTCCACTATTAGGGTACACAGGGTACTCCCAAAAGACCGAACACCTAGAGCAACCACTTCACACAAACAGATCACAGATTGATACACCAATGTTTTGACGTGTTTTAAACCCTCGAGAGGGAAACACACCACAGCCCCAGCCAAATAGCTTCTACGGAGCAATTTATTATGCAAAGAAAGAAAGTTACAAATGAGATTCTCATAATCGATCAACTCTCCAATGACCCTCCATGCTCTTTAAATAGAGATCATGGACCAATCGGGTGTTAAGCCATGGATCAAGGGTAGGTATGATCTAAGAGAAGTTGAGCCGTCGGATCACTCTATGTCTAACACATATCGTGACCATCGGATTTAAGTATTTACAAATGCATACTAAATAAACACACTTTACCTAATGGATCTATTACACAAGTTGATCTTAACTAAATCCTAATTGTCTAAATATCCTAACATCCCCCCTTAAGAACAACTTGGGATAGGATTGAAGGATTTACAAAAGTGACACTATTAGGAGAAGGAAGGAGGCATTAGAGCCTATCCCCCCTTAACGACAAGTTCCTGAACTCCTAAGATAGATCGAAGTTTAGAAAACTTCGCTTCTGTAAGAGACTTGGTGAAGATGTCTGCAACTTGGTCATCTGTAGGACAAAAGAGCACTTCAAGAACACAATCATGAATAAGATTTCTGATGAAGTGCATATGTAGCTCAATGTGTTTGTTGCGTTGATGTAGGACTGGATCTTTGACAAGTTTGATGGCACTTTGATTATCGCACCAAAGTGGAGTAGGTTGCTGTTGCTCGAATCCAAACTCTGAAAGGATCTGTCGAAGCCATAAAGCTTACTGACTGGCATTAACTAAGGCTCAATATTCTACCTCTGCTGAAGAAAGAGCAAGAGCTTGTTTTTTCTTGGAAGCCCAAGTGATAGGTCCAGATCCCAGACTGAAAACATAACCTGCAGTAGACTTTCGATCATCAGGATCGCCGACCCAATCTAAATTAGTGAAACCAACCAACAAAGGTTTCCCCCCTGTACTATAATGAATCCCAAACTGAATTGTACCTCGAATATATCGAAGTATTCTTTTAGTTTCTTTCCAGTGACTTTCATGAGGTGTTTGCATATAACGGGCAACACGACCAACGACAAAGGAAAGGTCAGGACAGGAATGAGTCAAGTATAAGAGATTACCAACAAGCTGACGATACAAGGTGGCATCTACTTCAGGTGAAGTACAAGTGGCAGAAAGTTTGACTCCAGACTGGAAGGGAGAAGGGGCTGGTGTACAATATTCCATGTGAAAGTGACAAAGAAGGTCACAAGCATACTTAGACTGAGAAATAAAGATTCCTTCTTTGGTTTGCAGGACTTGGAGACCAAGAAAATAATGCAAATGTCCTAAGTCTGACATTTCAAAATTTTGCTTAAGAGTGGATTTTACATGGGTTATAAGCTTAGGGTCACTACCAGTAAGAATAAGGTCATCAACATATAGAACAAGTATGATGAGATGGTTTCCTACTTTCTTGGTATAGACATTGGGGTCAGAATGGCATCTAGAAAAACCAGTGTCAAGGAGAAAGCTATCCATTTTGGCATACCAAGCTCTAGGAGCTTGCTTAAGGCCATATAAGGATTTTTTAAGGCGACAGACAAGGCTAGAATTATTCTGAACATATTCAGGAGGTTGTTCCATGTAAATTTCCTCTTGTAAATCACCATGTAAGAAGGCAGACTTGACATCCATTTGATGGACTTCCCAGTTGTGTAAGGCTGCAAGGGAAAGAACAAGGCGGATGGAGTTCATTTTTGCGACAGGAGAAAAGGTTTCATTGTAGTCAATCCCTTCAACTTGGGAAAAACGTTTGGCAACTAACCTTGCCTTAAGTCTTTCAACACTTCCTTCTGATGCATACTTAGTTCTGTAGACCCATTTACATCTGACAAGTTTTCTTCCTTTTGGAAGAGGTACAAGATCCCAAGTATCGTTAGCCATTAAGGAACGATATTCTTCATCCATAGTTACATCCCAATCTAGATTTCCTGAAGCTTCTGCAAAGGTTTCTGGATTATGATTCTTGGAAACTTGAGCCAAAAGAGAAGAGGCTCGTTGAAACTGAGAACGTGTTCGACATTGATCTCTAGGGTCACTGGCAAGATCACTAGCTGCTTCACATGTTGAATGGACCCATCAAGGAAGCACTTGTGCTAGTGCAACTTGAGGAACATGAGCAGGCGGAGGTGGATTTTCATCCTCACTGTCATCATCAGAAACTGGAGTTGGAAACCTGTCAGGGAAGTTGGAAGAAGAAGAAGAAGGCACAATCGTCGAATCAGGCTTGCAGGCCAAAGATGGCACAATCGTCGAGTTAGGCTCGCAGGCCAAGAGATTTTCATCAAATTTAACATCTCTTCTAATGATTACGTCATGAGAATGTGGTTGAAGAATTCTATAACCTTTTACATCTTCAGAATATCCAACAAATATGCACTTTTCACTTTTAGGCTGCAATGCTTTCCGTTTTTCATCTGGAATGTGAGCCCATGCTTCACTACCAAACACACGGAAGTGACTTACATCTGGTTTAATTTACTCCATGTTTCTTCTGGTGTGATACCTTGTAATGCTTTAGTGGGGGTGCGATTAACTATGTAATTTACACAATTAATGGCTTCAGCCCAAAATTGAAGACTTAGTCCCTTAGATTGAATCATACAATTAGCCATTTATTTTAAAGTGTGGTTCTTCCATTCAGCTACAAAATTTTGTTGTGGTGTATATGGAACAGTGTGTTGTTGTTGGATTCCTTGTTTAGTGCAGAAAGTAGTGAAATTTTTATTAACATATTATCCTTCATTGTCATATCTTAACTTAATAATTTGATGACCAGATTGTTTTTCAACAAGGGCCTTGTAGGCCAAGAACATGTTAAATACTTTGCTCTTAAGTTTTAATAAATAAACCCAAGTGCGTCTAGTGTAATCATCAATGAAAGTTAAGAAATATTTTAAACCAGAAAAGGAAGCAGATGGGAGAGGACCACACAAGTCACTATGCACAAGCTCCAAGGGAACCGAGGCGTGCCAAGAGGCACATTTGTCAAAACTATCCCGATGATGTTTTTCGAGTACACAACCAGAACAAACACCATCCCTGCAAGATACCATCGGAAGACTTGTCACCATATTGTCTTTACATAGTTGTTGCAATGAGTGATAATTTAAGTGACCAAATCGCTCATACCAAAGTTTGCTTAAGTTATCACTATGAGCAACAAAAATTGAGGGAAAAAGTGATGACCCAAAGTTGTTAAACTTGTACAACCTGGTAATACCATCAACAATTCCAATAGCTAGGACCTGTTGAGGATCTTTAAAAACCTTGATTACAACTTGGTGAGGTGTAAACATCACAGTTTTACCTTCACCGAAATGAGTGATTTGATAGACTGATAACAAATTGCAGGAAATTCTTGGAACACATAGTACATCACTAAAATGACCATTATCTACTGTAACTATTCCAGCTCCTACAACACTTAGAGATCTATCATCACCAACAAATATTTGTTTGGTGTTACATTCATGCATAGTAGAAAATATGGCTTGATCCTTAGCCATATGATAAGATGCTCCAGAATAAATGAGCCATTCATTTGAAGTAGAAGAAGAAGATGCATTATAAGAATAACCAGAAGCACAAAGTGCATGTCCATGAGAGTTAGATTCTGAAGGCGAATCTAGGCTGATGTGCTACTTCTTCATTGCTGCTTCCAAGGCTACCATCTTCTTGAAACACTTAGATTCATCATGCTTATCTTTCCCGCAATAGTTGCAATGACGCTCAGTCTTCTTGCCTTTTGGCTTGGATCCTTTGTCATTTTTTAAAGAAAGAGCTAACTGAGAGGGTTTGGGACCCTTGTTTGACTTATTATTGCAAAAATTTTGTTTCTTGGGAGGCTTGGACTTTTCTTTCTGTTGGGACAATAAGGCTTTCCCAGATGTATCTGCATTGTTAATTATTCCAAGATGGATGAGCTTATCTTGCTCTCTAATCAATGAATCACAAAAGGATTCAAGACTAGGTTCTTGATAGCTAACTACATTCAAGGATTCTTTCATGGAGTAAAATGTAGATACAAAAACAGAATATGTAGATCCAAGTTTGGAAAGAATATGATAAATGTATTGTTTATCTTCCCTCTTAATCTTGCATTCTTCACATAAGAATTTAAGAGTTTTATACTTAGATAAATAATCTTGTATGCATGACAAATCACTTGGATTTAAAGACATCAACTCATTTTTGAGTTGGTGACCTCAAATTTCATTGTGTTTACCAAACACAGATTCCAACTTGTCCTAAGCAGCATCAGGTTCATCAATTCTAGATATGTGGAATCACAAATGAGTAGAGATTGACATCCTAATCAATCCACGAGATTCGTCACATCTATTTTCCCATATTGTTTCTTCTCATCATCAGTGGGTTCTGTTTCTTTCCTGAGGTAATTCTGAAAAGTCCCCTTCTTTGTAGAACATCCTCCATACAAGATTTCCATGAGAAATAGTTGGAACTGGTAAGTAGAATATCACAAGGGGCAGCCATACTAAAAATGAATGGCTATAAAAATAGAAACCAATAGTCTGGATGCGAAGAGCTCGAAAAAATAGGCAGTTTAAAAAAAAGGCACTGAAAACTGACTCTGTATGATGAAGTTATGCTTGAACAAAGAAAAAGTTGAAGATGTCCCCAATAGTGACGTGGCAGATAGCGAATGACCAGCTAAAAAAAAAGGACCCCCCTCTTCCCAAGATGAACCTTTGACAATCACTTTACAAGAAAGTTGTTTTAAGTAAATCACTTTTATAAAATAAGTGATTTCACTTTTACAATGATGTTACTTTAAATAGTGCAACAATAAAAAGGAACTTAAGTGACTCACTTTTTTTTTTATTTTTTTATTTTTTATTATTTAAGTGAGATGCACTTTTACAATAAAGTAACTTGAAGATAGAAATTGCATGCACTTTTTCTTTTAAAAGTAACTTCCTGACTTGAACTCAAGACCTATTAAGGAATAAAGCAACTTTGAACCAAGTGAGTTAGATTAAAAGGTATGTAAAACACGGGAATGAGGAAGGGGGCTTTTTTTTTTCTCTTCTTGCTCGGTTTCCGTGCTTGCATTTTTTCCTGCAAATCACACCATAAACCAAAACAAAAAAACTTTTCCACGCTTCTGGGGTTATATCTCATTAGCTTCCCCGGAAAGTCTACATTTTCTCTCCGTTTCTGATTTGCCGAGATCGCACAAGGTGCACGGCAAAGAGCATATGCAGCCGAGAAAAACCTTTTCCTTTTCTATTTCTGATTCGTTGAGATCGCACAAGGTGCACGACAAAGAGCATACGCAGACAGGGAAAGCAACAATCCGAAACTAAAAAAATCTAATAATAAAAACTAATAAAATATGAGATTTTTTTCCTTTTAAAACATAAATAAAAAAGACATCACTGTAACATCATACCTTCAGATCTAATGAAATAAGCGCTTATGAAGCAACCGGGAACCGTTTTCGATCAAACGAAAATTGTTTCCCAATGGAAACGGTGCTCCGGATGCAATGGAACACCTCCCATAGTCCAAAAATGTACAAGAATACTAGAACCAGAAACTCTTTCAAGTTTTGGCAACAACAGTTCAAGATCTAGATCATAACCGGAAGTGACTCTTCATAAAAGCTCTAATACCATGTTTGGGTACACAGGGTACTCCCAAAAGACAGAACACCTAGAGTAACCACTTCACACAAACAGATCACAGATCGATACACCGATGTTTTGACATGGTTTAAACCCTCGAGAGGGAAACACTCCACTGCCCCAGCCAAATAGCTTCTATGGAGCAATTTATTATGCAAAGAAAGAAAGTTACAAATGAGCTTGTCATAATCAATCAAGTTTCCAATGACCCTCCATGCTCTTTAAATAGAGATCATCGACCAATCGGGTGCTAAGCTACTGATTAAGGGTAGGTATGATCTAAGAGAAGTTGAGCCGTCAGATCACTCTATGTCTAAAACATATCGTGACTGTCGGATTTAAGTATTTACAAATGCATACTAATGCATACTAAAGAAACACACTTTACCTAATGGATCTATTACACAAGTTGATCTTAACTAACTCCTAATTGTCTAAATATCCTAACATCCACATGTCAAACTGAGAGAACCATCCACATGCTCAAGGTTGTTCTTCATTCACCACTCTTTCACCCATCAAAACCTTGGAACACCCCCACCACTGCATGCTTGGAACCATGCCATCACAACATTTACCTGCCATACATAGAAGTTGCTGATTATAAACATGCCCAAAAGAAATCTTCCTTCAATAAAACAAAAAGCAAAAGGAAAGAAAGACTGATCATGAAAGGAGGTAACATTAGGTTATCTTCTAAAATGGAAAAACTCAAAAAGCAATTTCAAAAACCAGTTTTGATGGACTCGCTTTTTTATAAGGAGCATGGATATACATTGGAATCACTTTTTTACAAGGATCATGGATATACATATTACAAACATCTCTGTCATGTGGCACCTGGATCTTGGGCTCTTGGATTTTTTTTGCCAAGAATAGCAGTTTTCTTAGACTTTGGTGAAGCTGACTCTGGAATAGGCTCTGATCAATGTTAGTGTCTGAATGCACCTTCAAAATGGAATCTTGCTGGATATGAAGTTTGAACCCTCCAGTAGGGAAAGAACAACTGGGTGTTAACAAGGGACAAACCAAGTCCAAGGTTGCTCCCATCAGTATTATGTTGTAATAAAAATACCAAAAGTTGGTGTGGGAATGCGTCCATCAGTGACAAACTTTTTGATGTGGGTGCAATAACAGCAATGAAGAATACCCAAATACAAGTAAAACATAAGAAGGCAAGTTTGCAAGCATAGTAGAAGAAGACTTATAAAGGTAGATATGGTCCAAAATTGGAATGTACATGCACAAGTGAAATGCAGAGCTTTTATCATTTGTTTTTTTTCTTATTAAATCTCATCATATGTGAAACTAACAAGTAAAAACGATTTGGGAAACTAACAGGTAAAAACGATCTCCTTATCAATTCCTCCTTGCTGAGAGGAGATCGTCCCTAATTTATGTTGCAGCCGGGGGTACACACCTTCCAACAAAGTATGAAATAATCTTCAGGCTTTGTGTATTTGGGGTTTTAGTATAAACCAATGGTAGAAAACTTTTGGATGGCCTTTGTACTTAAAAAAAAAACAATAGAAGCATGTGGGAATTAGAAAGGAGAAGCACCAATGAGGTTGCCTTGGCTCATGAAATTATTCATGCATGTTGGTGTCTACAAGAGGATATCTAGAGGAGATGAAGATGTTGGAGCATCTATAGAATAAGGAGTATGGAGTGTGGACATTGTTGCAAGAGGAGTGTAAAAAAATGTCGGAGGAGTAAAAAGTGTTGAATATTGTAACTTCTAAGAATATTATATTTGTACATTATTATTCCGGAGATGTTCCATCCCTCCGAGGTGACTCTATTATGTATCCGGAGATGTTTATTCCTCCGAGGAGTTGTGGTAACTAGGGTTATTAGACCCACCATGTGGGGGCCGGCCCTAATATTATATTTTAGGGGTTATTAGACTTCTCGAGGAGAGGTCGGCTCCATTAGGGATTTTAGTCAGTTGAGGATTAGTATAAATAGAGGAGGAGAGATCCTCATTTGATACACTCACTCACAACTCAGAAAAGTAGCGCACTTGTCTGAGAGGTCTGCATAGGAGTTGGAGAAGGAGGTTAAGTCTTGGATCACATCTTGTATTTTGGTTGATCATCTTATTGAGGAAATCTTTGCTGGGTTTTCTACCCCATGAAGGTTTCCCAGGGTATATTCTGTGTCTATCTTGTGATTATGTTTCTTTCAGTGATCTTGCTAGTCTATTTGGTTTAAACTTAACATGGTATCAGAGCTAGACTGAATAGGACATCTTTCACAAGGCAAGAATCTCTCTCTCTCTCTCCGGTGAAGTTTAGGGTTTCAGCAAAAAGTTGGTATTGTTGAATTTTGATTACATGGCTGGATATCCCTTCTCAGGACCAATCTTTTGAGCCCTAGATCGAACATTTTGGTTGGGTAGAAATCCGGGAAAGTCAAAACCTAATTCTACCAAAAGTGCGATAAACCAGAAATTGGTTTCAGCAAAAAGTTGGTATTGTTGAATTCTGATTACATGGCTAGATAGCCCTTCTCAAGACCATTCTTTTGAGCCCTAGATCAAACTTTTTGGTTGGGTAGAACTCTGGGAAAGTCAAACCCTAATTCTACCAAAAGTGCAATAAACCAGAAATTCTGTCCCAGGATCCGGAAAAGTAAAAAGGTAATATTTCCAGGTAAATACTACTCTGTCTCTTGGACTCCCCCAAGAGAAGATGGCTCCAAACACTAAGCTTGAAGACAAGCTAGAAGGTATAGAGAATTTCTAGGCATGGAAATACAGAATTGGTCTCATTCTTGAAGAGAATGATCTTGTTCATTATATCAAGGATGAAGTTGCAGAACCGGAAGGAGATGAAGCCAAAGAAAAGCATAGGAAGGATTTGATTAGGGCAAAGATAATCATAGCTGATTCTATTAAAGACCACTTGATTCTCCAAGTGGCCTCCAAGAAGACTCCAAAGGAAATGTATGATGCCCTAGGAAGAATGTATGAAGGAAAGAACATCAATAAGAAGATGAATCTAAGGACTCAGTTGAAGAATACCAAGATGCACAAAGGAGAGTCCATTCAAGACTACTTCTCAAGGGTCTCTCTAATCAAGTAACAACTAGATGCCATTGGTGATACTCTTGATGAAGATGAACTGGTGATGACTGCTCTAAATGGTCTCACTAGACCCTGGGAATCATTCATACAAACTATGTGTGCCAGAAAAGAAAGCATGAAGTTTGATGTAGTATGGGAGGATTGTGTTCAAGAAGAGGCTAGGGTAGCCAACAGAGAGGCTCTTCTCAAAGACGATGATCAAGCCTTAGCCAACCACACCAAAAGAGGTAAGAAGGGTCACTTCAAGAAAGTGAACCACAAGAATTCTCAACCCTCTCATAGATTCAAAAGGAAAGGAGGAACAAACTCAGAAAGAGATCTCTCCACAGTCCAATGTTATAATTGTTTTAAACTAGGACACTATGCTAGAGACTGTACTCTTCCAGAAAGGAAGAAGAATAAGTTTGTTCACAAAAGACATCATGCACATATGGCAGAGGATGAGAGTGAAGAAGAAGTAGAAGAAGAAGAGGAAAGGCCTCAAAAGAAAAGATCTAAAGTAAAGAGAGAAGATCCAAAAGAATATGTTCTATTCTCTGCACTCTCTGGATCTGTGTCTCCTGGAGAAGATGCATGGCTCATTGATAGTGGTGCTTCAAAACACATGTCAGGTCAAAAGAAATCTCTCTCAATACTTGAAGAAAAGTCTTCCCCTCAAAAGGTATCTCGAGGAGATGATTATCAATATCCCATCAAGGGAATTGGTGAAGCAAACTACAAGCTTGATTCTGGAACACCCTTGAAAATGAAAGAAGTCTTATATGTACTATGTTTAAAGAAGAACCTACTCTCTATCTCAGCACTAGATAAGAAAGGTTTTAGAGTGGCTTTCATAGATGGACAAGTACTCATGTGGTCCAAAGGAAAATCAATCAAAGATGCAGTTATCATTGGTGAAGAAGAAGGAGGTCTCTATAAACTCAAGGGTCATCCAGAAGCTGCCCTTGCTCATGAAGTTTCTAGCCCCAGTGAGTTATGGCATAGAAGATTAGCTCACATTAACTACAAATCCTTACCCTATGTAAGCAAGGTGGTCATATGATTACCAAATTTGAAGGCTAATCATGATGGCTCATGTAAAGGAAATAAGAAAGGGAAGAATGTCAAGAACCCCTTTCCAAAGAGTGAAACAAAGACTAAAAACATTTTGGAGCTAATACACTCAGATGTATGTGGACCAATTCCCACCACTTCTCTAAGTGGGTTTGAATACTATATTTCATTCATTGATGACTATTCAAGGAAAACTTGGATATACTTCCTAAAAGATAAGAATGAAGTCTTTGGAAAATTCAAAGAGTTCAAGGCTCTAATAGAAAATCTCTCAGAAAAGAGAATCAAGATTCTCAGAACAGATAATGGTGGAGAATATACTTCAAAGGAATTTGAAGACTTTTGTAAAGAAGATGGAATTAAGAGGGAACTAACCACTCCCTACAATCCCCAACAAAATGGGGTGGCTGAGAGGAAAACTAGAACTATCATGGAAGCTGTAAAGACTATGATACATGACCAAGATCTTCCCATGTATCTATGGGCTGAAGCAGCTAAGACAGCAGTATATGTGCAAAATAGACTATATCATAGTGCTCTTGATTTCAAAACTCCAGAAGAGGTGTTTACGGGAAAGAAGCCTGAGGTAAGTCATCTTAAAATATTTGGGTGTCCTGTGTACATCCACATTCCAAAAGAAAAGAGAACCAAGTTGGATCCTTCTGGTAAGAAGGGAATATTTGTTGGTTATTGTGAATCATCCAAAGCCTTCAGAATCTACATACCAGGTTTTCATCATATAGAAATAAGTAGAGATGTATCATTTGATGAAGAAACAACTCTCAAGAAATCCAGGAAGTGCCAACTTGAAGAAATCTATGAAGAAGATACATCTCCTAGGATCACAGAGGCTATGCACATCCCTGAAGATGATTCACCAGAGGATCATGACATATTGGAACCACAAGAACTTCCTATTACAGATTTATCTAAGAAAAGAAGGCCAGCATGGGCTAGAGATATTATTCAAGGAGCTGAAAGATATGGAGCTCCTGAAGGCTCCACTAGAGAAAGAAAGAAACCAAAGCTAGTGTCCAACTATATGGCCTTGATGTGTGATCTTGTGGATCAACAACCTACTAGCTATGAAGAGGCATCTTAGAAGAAAGAATGGGTAGAAGCGATGACAGAAGAATATCAGTCAATAATGAAAAATGATGTTTGGGATATAGTTCCCAAACCAAAAGATAAAAGTGTGGTTTCTTCCAAATGGATTTTCAAGATAAAACATGCTGCAGATGGTAGCATTGAAAAAGATAAGGCAAGATTTGTAGCCAGAGGATTCTCTCAGAAGGAGGGAATTGACTATGAAGAAACATTTGCACCAGTTGCTAAGTATACTTCAATTAGAACTATCATGGCACTTGCATCTATGATGAAATGGAAATTACACCAAATGGATGTTAAGACAGCTTTTCTGAATGGTGTAATTGAAGAAGAAGTGTACATAGAACAACCACAAGGGTTTGAGGTTAAAGACGGAATAAATCATGTATGCAAACTGAAAAAGGCATTATATGGGTTGAAGCAAGCTCCCAGGGCTTGGTATGGAAGGATTGACAATTTCATAACTAGCATGGGTTTTACCAAGAGTAAAGCTGATCCAAATCTTTATCTCAAAGTAATGAATGATGAACTAGTTATACTATTGTTATATGTAGACGATCTATTTCTAACCGGAAATGAGAAACAGATTATTGAAAGCAAGAAGAAGCTTTCTTCAGAATTCGAGATGAAAGATCTCGGATTAATGCACTACTTCTTAGGTCTAGAAGTATGGAAAGAACCAAAAGGAATCTTTCTAAATCAAGGAAAGTATGCTGTGGAAATTTTAAAAAGGTTTGATATGTTGGAGTGTAAGTCCATGGCCACTCCCATGGACTCCAACTTGAAGTTATTAGTTAATGACTCATCAGAACTAGTGGACCTAACTCTATATAGACAAATCATTGGGTCATTGATGTATTTGACAAATACTAGGCCAGATATATGCTTTGCTGTAAATACCCTAAGTCAGTATCTTGTAGAACCTAGAAAGGTTCATTTAATAGCTGCAAAGCATGTAATGAGGTACCTAAAAGGTACATTAGATTTTGGTCTATATTATCTTGGAGGTCATGAACTCAGATTACATGGTTACTCAAACTCTGATTGGGCAGGAAGTGTCTCAGATAGAAAAAGTACATCAGGTGGATGTTATGGTCTTGGATCTGCCATGATCTCATGGTTCAGCAAGAAACAAACTAGTGTGGCTCTCAGTACTGCTGAAGCAGAATATATAGCTACCTGCTCTGCCAGCTGTGAAGCAGTATGGCTTCGAAAACTATTATCTGAAGTGTTTGACTTAGAAATGGATCCCACTGTGATTATGTGTGACAATCAAAGCTGCATTAAGATGACAGAAAATCCTGTATTCCATGACAGGTCAAAACACATTGAGATCCGATACTTTTATATACGAGATATGGTGCAAAGAGGAGCTATCAAGCTAGAATATGTGAGCACTGAGGATCAAATTGTTGACATCTTGACCAAACCTCTGTCTCGAGTAAAATTTGAATACTTCCGAGACAAGCTTGGAGTAGTTCAAAAGGACCCTCCTCGAAAGGGGGAGTAGTATTATCTATGTTGATGAGTTTGTCTCATCAACAACAAAGATCGTTGATGAGGATACCTGTCTACTACACCTGGATACTCAGATATATTTAGATTTAGGACGCTTATATATTTCTTTTGATGATAGATGTATTAGTGAGAATACATGCTTTTGATGATAGATGTATTAGTGAGAATACATGCTTTTGATGCTAGATGTATTAGTGAGAATACATGCTTTTGATGATAGATGTATTAGTGAGAATACA
Source organism: Larix kaempferi (assembly GCA_027924585.1). NCBI lineage: Eukaryota > Viridiplantae > Streptophyta > Pinopsida > Pinales > Pinaceae > Larix > Larix kaempferi. Next base: position 25,398,543 of record BSBM01000073.1, on the reverse strand, counting down.
TGCTTTTGATGCTAGTGAGAATAAATGCTTTTGATGATAGATGTATTAGTGAGAATACATGCTTTTGATGATAGATGTATTAGTGAGAATACATGCTTTTAATGCTAGATGTATTAGTGAGAATACATGCTTTTGATGCTAGATGTATTAGTGAGAATACATGCTTTTGATGATGGATGTATTAATGAGAATACATGTGAGGATTGAATCATCCTTGAACACAAGTTCTAAAGTGAGTCGTAGACAAGTGTCTCCGAGAAAGAAGAGGGATTGTATCATCCTTGAACACTTGTTCTAAAGAGAGCCGTAGATGTATGTCTTCGAAAATGAAGTCCTTGGTGGACATGAGAGGATTGGATCATCCCTGGACTTCAGTCCTAAATAGAGCCATAGACATGATGTCTCCGAGAATGAAGTCCTGAATGAACAGCTAGGGGATTGCATCTTCCCCGGACCTCAGTCCCAGAATTGAGCCGTAGACTGATGTCTCCGAAAATTGAAGATAGGACTGCATCGTCCCTGAACTAGGTTCAAAATGTATGTGAGGACTGCATCGTCCATGAACTAGGTTCAAAATGTACGTGAGGACTGCATCGTCCATGAACTGGGTTCAAAATGTACGTGAGGACTGCATCGTCCATGAACTGGGTTCAAAATGTACGTGAGGACTGCATCATCCATGAACTGGGTTCAAAATGTACGTGATGGGATTGCATCATCCCTAGACATGAGACTTGTCTTAAAGTGATAAGGACTGATCATCCTGGAACTTGATCTGGATTGTACCATCCATGGACCTATGTCCTAAAGAGAGCAGGATTGATCATCCTGTAAACTGATGATCGTGTGATGACGATGCTGATGATCATGTGATGACGATGCTGATGATCGTGTGATGACGATGCTGATGATCGTGTAATGACGATGCTGCTGATCGTGTGATGACGATGCTGATGATCGTGCGATGACGATACTGATGATCGTGCGATGACGATATTGATGATGTTCCAGTAACTGGTTGAGTTACTGATAATAATGAATTGAAGAAAGCTTTCGATGATTTATAGATGTATCATGTATGATGTAGTTGACGACTCCTTGCTCCTGCAGATGTTGTTATAACATCCTTCTCGTTAAGGGGGAGTGTTGAATATTGTAACTTCTAAGAATATTATATTTGTACATTATTATTCCGGAGATGTTCCATCCCTCCGAGGTGACTCTATTATGTATCCGGAGATGTTTATTCCTCCGAGGAGTTGTGGTAACTAGGGTTATCCATGTGGGGGTTGACCCTAATATTATATTTTAGGGGTTATTAGACTTCTCCAGGAGAGGTCGGCCCCATTAGGGATTTTAGTCAGATGAGTATTAGTATAAATAGAGGAGGAGAGCTCCTCATTTGATACACTCACTCACAACTCAGAAAAGTAGCGCACTTGTCTGAGAGGTCTGCACAGGAGTTGGAGAAGGAGGTTAAGTCTTGGAGCACATCTTGTATTTTGGTTGATCATCTTATTGAGGAAAGCTTTGCTGGGTTTTCTACCCCATGAGGGTTTCCCAGGGTATATTCTGTGTCTATCTTGTGATTATGTTTCTTTCAGTGGTCTTGCTAGTCTATTTGGTTTAAACTTAACAAAAAGCTCTTAATTTTAGACCAGTGGTTACTCGAGAACTTGTTGTAGGGTTTGGAACATGACCATCATGTCTTCCATCATTTTGGTATGAAACTCTTGTTGTTGTGTGAGGGTTTCAATGAAGAGTGAATTTGTAGGAATTGAGCAATGCTAGAATTGTGGGAGTTGACAAAGTCTCTAAAAGAATTGCACGGAGCCATATTGTGGGTATGGAAGAAAATTTTATGTCATTTTGAAACTAGAAATGACCTTTTGTGGAAGATGTGTATATAATATTTCTACTTACTCTTGATGTGTCTCATCCATGTAATTTGGTATCTTGATAAAATGTTACTAAATTCCAATGCTGATTATTTTTTTGTAGGATGAAAAGTATTGGCCATTGATGCCCCCATTACCATCATATGGATATGGAAGAGAGAATCTTGGGACGTGTTATGGCATTCTAATTCATGGGAAACATATTCAGGATGTTGTGATTACTGGTTAGAATTGATCTATTTTTCCCATCTCCATCTAAACTATCTCATGTGATGCAAATTGTAATTTTGTTTATAAAATTTAGATGTTCCTTTCTGGTTATATTTCATAAAGATTCATTATGTTGCCATACATTTTCTTATAGGAAAATATCCATCATTCATATTGAGGTTTTTGTGACATGGTACAGCTGATAACTGTCTCGTCTTTAAAACCTATTTTGTTAGTAAAAATGCTGCTAAAGCTTCTCATATGGGAGAAGATTTATTTCCCAGAGGGAGGGAAACTGTTTTGCTTCTTATTCATTTTGACCTTCAGAAGATTTATCATTTATTTCTGCGAGTTAAAAATCCTTTGCAATGCAGGCCCACTCTTATCTTGATTACTTTGCTAACCATATTTTTTTCTATCTTTGCCTAGTGGGGCTTTCGGATAGTTTCTTCTTGTTGTAATAGTGGTTTTACAACTAGATTCAAAGTTGAGTTTGTATTAGTCATTGCAACTTAAATGATAGTCATAACAAAAGTAGTCTCCATATTATTGGAAATGATGGATAATAATGACTGAAATTGGATCTCTATGGAGGTTGAAGAAGTACCATACCACAATATCTTAATTTGGTGGAAGTACATGTTGACATTATGCCACCACATAAATCTTTGTGACTTAACTATTCAGTTGTTGAGAGTTTCTATGGGAATATATATAAAGAGCAAGTGGCATTAAGTGGTTGGAGTGGCTCAGCACCCTTGTTCACATATTCACCCCATCTTGGGAAGTGGCAGCCTTGTGATGAGGTTTTGGAAACAGGTTGGAAGTAAAGCTCTCCGTAAGAAATCTGTTTACCTTGTTTGTTATGGAGAATTATTGAGAATATTTTGTTCATGGTTGATTTTTGTGTTATTTGTTATTAGTATCCTCCTTCAAAAGGGTAGCTTATGGTTTCCTTATGTAGCTGGGAGAAGGAATTTTTTAATTACGAAGTGGTTGCCTCACATATGTCTTCAAAAGAGTCACAATAATCTCCTTTTGCATCCTGGATTCTCCAAATCTTATTTTTGGCTTTCTGAGCTTTAGCTTGCTTTAGGAAGAATGATGTGTTTTTGTTACCTGCTTCAAGCCAAATTGCTTGACTTTTCATTCTCCACCTTGCATCCTCCCTAGCAAGGAGGGTATTCCTACTCTCTCCAAGGGTATGATCCTTTAGGTGATGAGGGAGGTACTCAAAATATTTTGATACTAACTAGATGGATTCAATTTTTCCTTCCACATCTTTTAAATTTTCATCGGAGTTGCCAAATTTCTTATAAGCTCTCTCCTTAGAGATTCTTTTAGCAGTGATTAGTTTTTTTTGGAAATGTTCCATGACAAATCCTTCTCGACCTTGATCATATGGAATCCACTGCTTGGAAACTAGTTCTAAGTAGTTTGGGTGATCCAGCTAGTGGGGTAAGTTTAAAAGTAGATAGAGGATTTTAGATATTAATTCCCAACTCCAAAATCACAATTGCATGGTTTGATCCCTTGTAAGTCTCAAGCGAATATTTGGAACTTTTTACCGAGGAGATGAGGTCCTCTTTAACGAAATACATGTTCGGCCTTTTCCCTATGAAGTGGAATCCCCCTCTTTTGTTAGTCGAAGTTGGAGCCATGCTGATTGGTTCCACATCAATTAGATTTGCTCATATTCCTTCTATTGCTGATATTGCTGATTTGGTTCTCTAGCATATTCCTTCTCCCTTTCGCCCTAGACCAATCTAGGGCGAGTATACTGAAGATGGCCATGCTCTCTGCATGTGTGGCATCTGAATAGGATGTTGATATAGTCCATTATCTGCCAATGGGGAGGCCTTGACCATGCTTTTAAAGCTATGACTTCAGGGAGACCTTCTGTGAAATCAACCTCCACACATATTTTTGATACTGTTATAGAGTCCATCGCTATCATTTTCTTATCAATTTTTAGGAAGGTTCCCAACCTGTTCATGGGCTCCAAAATTTGAGCAGCATGTGGGGAAGATTTATCCATTTAGGAAGCTTGGCAATTTTTTCCTGGATGGGGCTAAACCCTAGTTCCCAGTTCCTGATGAAAAGCACTATAGCATGATTGAAATAAGCCCCCCTGTAATTATGTTCGTCTTCTTTCAATTTGAACAAAGCAAATGATAAAATCTATGGAGCCTATGTGGAATCATGAAGAGTAGCCTAGGACTTTGCACAAGGTGGTTGACCCATCACCTAAGCAATTTCTCTACTAGCTCTTTTCGATTGAACTTTCCTATCAAAGCTGGCCTTGAATGTTTTATCGCAATGTTTGACACCAGCCCCCGTTCCAGTTCAAGGCATCTCACCCTTCCTTTTTCTGACACATTTAGAAGCCCCACGTCTTTGTTTCCTAATTTTTTCTCTCCTCACTTCCTCCTGGGCCAGCATGTCTGGTATGTCAGCTCCGAGAGGGATGGGAGATCCCTGGAGGTCTCCTGTTGCTATAGATTTGAGTCGGTCAATTAGCAGTAGCGTATATAGAATGGAATCAAAGCCCTCTTCTTTGGATAATGACTTCCCTTCTCCCTTATATTTTTTTCCTGCGCGTGACAGGCTTGGTCTGTCCCTTCTGAACTGACAGCAGCCAGGGCTATTTTTGAGGGGGCTGTTAATCTCATGATTTTTGGGGCATTCGAGGTCATGTCCAATCGATTTTTTGCCTGCCTCGATCATCCTCCACTGAAGATTCTTTCCTGTGGATCCTGCCAACCTCCTTAACCATAATTACCTTTGCTGGAGCCTCCTTCCTCCATGATTCAGTCTGCTTTTGGGTCAGTAACCATAATCCGCCTAGGGTTTTCTTCTCCTTTTTCCTTTTAATCCTCACACCTTCCTCCTCAGCTAGTGTATAGTTTGTTGCAGCGATCAGAAAATAATTTTAGAAAAATTACAAACTTGACCAGAACACGGAGAATAATTGCCTCTCAAAGAAATAATTTTGCTCATAGTGGATTTGCTATAAATGAAAAACATAATTCACTGCCATTGAATCTGCCATGATTCAATAGCATAATAGTCAAGATAATGCAATATAATTTCACTAGAAGAAAATGACATAGACATTTATGGGTGTTGCTATTAGATGTGCATTAGCTTCTACATATTGTGGCATCCCATCAATAACAGTTTTCACTTTATCAGGAGTGAGGTGCCCTCTCATGTATAGTTACACATATTTTGTGTATCCGTTATATGATATTCCTTGTTAATTTTCACTTGTTTAGCATAATAACATTAAACAATCTAATCACTAAAAGAAATACAAGCACAACAAACACAAAGAACACAATATTTCTCTCAGGGAAACCACAAGGGAGAAAACCTTGACGAAACTTCCTCAATATAGAATTCACAAGTACAAGATAAAACCCCAAGACAAAATCAACTCCTCTCCTTCTCTTGTGTGAACTTCTCTCTCTCCTATGCGAACTTGAGTGAGTGAGATGAGTGTTGTAAATAATCAACTCAATCCCCTATTTATACTTTACAAATGACTTGACCTTTTTACTAATTAGGTCAGCTTTAACTCACCTAACTGGGTCGACCTGTACACTTTACAATAAAATATTATTTTCTACTTATTTCCAGGCCGACCTAACAATTAGGGTTTACATTGACTCTTACATTATCAATTACATCAATGACATATCCAGAAGGAGGAATACAATAATACAATAGACAAATACATTTAGAATATTTTCCGCAGTTACATTTCTTTAACATTCCTGACCACTAACTACTATGTTTTAACATGTCACTGTCAATTTCAGCACTCAGATGAATTGAATAGCCACATAAAGAAAGAGTATCCTGCACCTTCGGGATTTAATTTGATACATCATCACCTTGAAAGAGTCAAGTTCATTATTTGACAAGGAGGTAGACCACTATCATTCCTTCCTCGAAAACAATTCTCTGCTGATAAGAAACCACTGACAAAGATAACCATGATAAATAAGTACATGAAAAATTCCCAGTAGAAAAAGAACAGTAAGAAGACAATCTTCTGTACCACTTCAAGTTGAAGACACTCGAATACCACCTAGACTGCACTGCCTTTGGATTTTTGAAGTTGTTCAAATAAGAAAAAGATATATTTGTCTAAATATTATAGGAAACAAAAGGATATCCAAAATTTGCCCAGATTATGGCAGTACTTAAAACTAAGTATTATAGTAGGATGATAGTACCAAAAATGGAGATTTATAATATTAAGGGTGTTTTGTTGTCTGGTTTTGGATTTGAATTCCAATCACATCTGGATCAAATACTTTTGTAGGAGATTCCCATCATTGACCAGGTGAGGGTGCATCGCTTCTCTTGCATCAACTTATAGGGAAGTCTGTTGTAATATATCTATGACAGGTCCCTTGGCAATGTTGAATGCTTTGATTGAACATGGGAAATAATACATATTCATTTACCCTGAAGCTGAGAGACAAGTTTACCTAAGGTTAGGTAAGACCATTGACCAACCCTTCACTATGCTAATCCTTACCTGAGTTATACTCATATAAGACTAACACCAACTAAGACCAAACTTATTACTTTACATGAAAATGTTATTTTCTGTTTATGTATGTACTATTTTTCTTGTTAATTTATTTGATCATGAATTTTTGTTACAAATATGTAATAGGTGTGGGAATTATTATTTCATAGCAGTTTTAGAGCAGCGCCATTTGACTAGTATACATAGGGTCTTTGGTAGGGTATGGTAGTGTAGCATGGCATCTACAATATTCAAAAAATTTGTGTGTGTGTATATGTATGCATGTCACACATGGACAATTTCAAGATCACAACATTATAAAACACTAGAAAGAAATTATGTTACAAAAATATAATAGAGTGTCACTCCCTCTGAGAATCCCCAGTTTTTATGTACATACTGAACAATTCTCTCTCCAAAATATCGTAGTCCACAAGAACCAAAACAAACTAGTCCACAAGAACCAAAACAAACTAGGAGACTTAACATTTTTGTTGTTCAATCTATGAAACAAACTCTTAAAAAACCAATGTTCTTGATTAATTCTTTGTTTAAAATCTTATCAAATTCATTATTGATTTCGATTTTGATGCAAGGAAGAGAGGCCCTACAGATATGGTAGGCCTCAAAGGATGTTAAAATGAAAACACACATTCCTAGATACACACACATGTTGATGCAGCTCTGCATCGCTGAATGTTGATGTCAAATAATGGAATTCCTCACCTACAGATATGAATGCAGGAAACTTAGGGATATAATGTACACACTTTTCCTAGATAAATAGGGCAGATACAAGAGACGCATATATGTATATGAGGTTCTGGTTCAATAAGTAAAACAAAGACATGAGGCCAACATCCAAGGTTTGGCTCACACATAAGCAAATGGGGTTAGGGACAAGCCTTGGGTTAAGGACAAGTGCTTGTAATTTTTTCTCCTTGAAATTTGTTTCATCCATGCAAGTGGACTACTTATGGTGCCTAATTTGTTTGGTCCATTTGTAGTGTGTACGCACTTTCAAATATTTTATCTTATAGTACCTACATTCCTAAATGTATACCTTGCCCTATTTATAGATTATTATTCTTACCAGCAAACTCCACATTAGTCTTTTCAACACTGTAAATGGCCAAATTATCATAAGCATATATAGCCCTATGTCAATGATAGTGTGATCAGGTTGTTGTTCTTTAAGACCAAAAGAAAAACCTTTTTATTATGTAGGCTCTTGCAGAAAATTTCATCAAGTGAGCTTACCAGGATGAAGGCATTTGAGGACAATGGAGAGTCGATGAAAAGATGGAAACTAGAGAATGGCCCAAATCCAAATAAACACAAGGGAGTGTTCGGAAGGTGAATTCTAGGTCTTTTTATGGGTGAATAGATACATAATAGATTTTGCACTTATAAATTATAATACTTCATGTGTGAAATCAAATAGAAGACAGTAGTTGGCATAAATACAACTGCATTCTTATAAATGTTGTAGATTGAGTAGAGTAGGGTGTGTGTATAGTAACATAGTTCTTTTAATAATTAAATTCAATATGTGTTTTTTGGTTTGAGGTTGTCTTAATGAGAGGCTTCTATATTCACATTTACCATGTACAATTCAAAATATGTCACACATTTTATGCATGAAACAATGTGCATCAAGGAGTTTACTAGAATTGAATCTCTTTATTTTGTCAAAATTATCCTAAGTCTTATTAACTGCTGATATACATGATAAATAAAATAATAATCATCATGCAGAGGGGTTGTGGTTAAAATAGACAAATCTAGTATGAGGTAAGCAACATTGTTATCTTTATTTGCAGAAATGTGTATATTTTTGGCATATTATGGTATTTGCTGAAGATTTTGGCTGTTGAATATATACAGTATCGACTACAGTTTTTATCCAGCATTTGAGTAGTTTTAACTTTCTGTGAGGCAGTTGAACACAGTCTCATACATGATGAGGATGAATATCTCAAACTTAACTGAATTGGACAATTGCTTGGAGATGCTTCACCATATGGTAAAAGTATCTATCTATAATGCAACAATTTTTTGTAGTGTTTATATGTTAAACTAGATAGCAGAAATCGAACTGCAGATTCTAAGTTTGTGCATTTGAATTTTTAGAAAAAAAATGGTTGTATATTATGAGTTTTGTGAAATGTTATTAAGGAATCCCTTGAAAACCATTTAGGTTTTACTGATACAATTTTTAAAATGCGTGTTTTGATGTTTCCTGTTAGTTCTTCCTAATTGAGATAGATATTTTGTATTTATCAGATCCAATGATGATACCAAGTTTCTTCTAGTCCACTTTGGAAAAATTTTAATTGGACTTTGATTTCTATTGTTTCTGAAATTAATACTAATGTTTTAAATTGATTATTTCTTGTTTTTTGCAGAAAAATGGTGAATATGACTCAGATGATCTAGATTATGTTGTCACCAATGTACCAGAGAAAGATATTGCCGATAATGATGCAAATGGATCAGATGAAAATGATGATGAATATGATGTTGGGATGAGGATGAGGATGAGGATGAGGATGGTGGTGATAATGATGATGATGGCAGCCATTGATGCTACTATGGAGATTGTGGATATTTATTGATTTCTTGATGCTACTAGACACATATTCTTATTTTTGTGATGATCCAAGTTCATATTAAATTCTGGGTCATTTTGATTTGTATGGTGGATTTATGTTGACATATAAAGTTTGATTATCCTTGATCATTTTGACATTTCTAGATATGGATATTAAAAAAGATATTTATTGTGAGATTGGTATTTTCACTATATATATATCGTTCACTTGTTCTTTTAACCTTAATATGATGATCGGTATGATAGGTTATTGATCTGTGATGATGTTTTATAATTTCACTTCTTTTGATGAAAGCTAATGGTGATGTTATCGTTATGTAAAATTATCTATATTGGAAATTGTCGATTTTCATGGAAAATTAATATACATGATGATGTTACTACTTTGTATAAATGTTGTATGTTTGTGTTAAATTTTCACAAATGCTATGCAATTAATTTCAATAATGGTATCTACACTTAATTTGAATGTTTCATTATGTTATTTCAGAACTATGAAGTAAATGATATATGAGAACTATTGAAATTAATGAAATAATTATAATAATTTTATATAATAAATATATTAGCACACAATTGGATATAGTTGTAGGTGTTAAATAGCAAGCCTAATGTGGTGCTAATAAGGAAGCAAAACTAGGAGCTAAAATGAAAGCCCACTATGTCATAGATCTAGAAGCAACATTGGATGCAATAGCTAGCGCTAAGTTGGAAGTCATTTATGATGCTAAAGTAGAAGCCAAACCAGAAGCTAAAATAGTGGCCAACAAAGAAGCAAAATTAGATGCTTCATGAGAAGCTAAATGTGGTGTTCATGAGGAAGCAAAACAAGAAGAAATTCAAGGAGCTAAATGGGAAGCAAAATGTGGCACTAGTGTGGGAGTAAAAATGGACGCTAAATTGGTCGCAAAACATGGTGCTAATGTTGACATAAATAGAGATGCAAAACTAGGCGTTAAAAATGATGCAACACTTGACGCAAATGAGGAAGCCAAACACGACGTTGATATGGTAGCAAAATAAGATGTTACTTTGGATGCAAAACATGGCGCTACATAGGAAGCAAAATATGGTGCAACAATAGAAGAAAAAATTGGCACCATTTTGGTAGCAAAATATGATGCAAAAAAGGAAGCAAGAATTGGTGCAAAATTAGAAGTAAAAATTGGTGCAAAATGGGATGCTAAAGTGGTAGCACATATGGATGCTAATTTGGATGCAAATATGGCGCGAATGTAGATGCAAACATAAATGCTAACATGACGCTTTTAAGGATGCAAATATGGCGCTAATGGGGATGTTATTTAGGAAGTAAAAGAGGATGATTTCTAGGAAGAAAAATAGGATGTTATTTAGGAAGCAAACCTCGACGTCGTTTAGGAAGCAAAATTGGACGCTATTCTAGAAGCTAAAAAAAGGGCGCTATTTTAGACATCAGAAAGGATGCTATTTAGGAAGCAAAAAAAGACGTTATTTTAGACTCTTTAATTTTTGTACATGACGCGTCCCATTTAGCGTCTACTTCGACCACTCAATGATAAAAAAAATTTACACTAAAAAGGGACGCTAAATGGGATGCTAATTCCAAGATTTGTTGTAGTGTGACACCCTCGTTCCCGTTCATCTCTTAAGCACATCTATCACAACATCGTGGAAATCAATGTGGCATTTTGGTGAGGCGTACCTTAGCATTTATTGTAATTAATGTAATGGCGATCTGATCAAGCTTTATGCAAATAGGGTAATTATGACCATGTTTTAATTCTAGAATAAAGACTCGACTAAACACATCTATGGAACCATGTGGACATCAATGTGGCATTGTAATTAATGTAATGGTGATCTGATAAAGCTTTATGCAAATAGGGAAATTATGATCATGCTTTAATTCTAGAATAAAGACTCGACTAAACACATGCATGGTGCCATTGTGGACATCAATGTGGCATTTTGGTTAGGTGTGCCCTAGCATTTCTTGTAATTAATGTAATGACGATCTCATGAAGCTTTATGCAAATAGGGAAATTATGGCCACACTTTAATTCTAGAATAAATATTTGACTAAACACATTTATGGCACCATCATGGACATCAATGTGGCATTTTGGTTAAGCGTTCCCTAGTTCTTCTTGTAATTAATGTAATGGTGATCTGATGAAGCTTTATTCAAATAGGGAAATTATGACCACACTTTAATTCTAGAATAAAGACTCAACTAAACACATCTATGGCACCATCATGGACATCAATGTAGCATTTTAGTCAGGCGTGCCCTATAATTTCTTGTAATTAATGGAACGACTATCTAATGAATTTTTATGCAAAATAGGGAAATTATGACCATGGTTTAATTCTATAATAAAGACTCGGCTAAACACATATATGGCACCATCCTGGACATCAATGTGGCATTTTGGTCAAGCGTTCCCTAACATCTCTTGTAATTAATGTAATAGTCATCTAATGAAGCTTTATGCAAATAGGGAATTGACCATGCTTTAATTCTATAATAAAGGCTCAAATAAACACATATAAGGCACCATTGTGGACATCAATGTGGCATTTTGGTCAGGCGTGCCCTAGAATTTTTTGTAATTAATATAATGATGATATGATGAAGCTTTATGCAAATAAGGAAATTATGACCATGCTTTAATTCTAGAATAAATATTTGGCTAAACACATCTATGGCACCAGATGGACATCATTAATGTGGCTGAGACGAACAAAGTTCGTTTCTAAGGGAATATCCACTGTAGATAGGACAGAGAACATAAATCCATATATGAAAATATATATATTAAATATAAAATGATAAGATATGAGATGATGAATGTTACAATGAAAATGGAGGGTTGTATAAATACCCACACAGGGGTTCCCTTGAAGAGACGTGACCTTTCATTAAAGAGGTGCCTCTTCATTAGATTTAGTTACTAATATTAACTATTGATTTATGTATTTTTATTTATTTATACTTTTATTTTATATATATTTTGTTTATTACATTGCATTCCCCTTAAGAAAATGCTTTTTCCTCAAAGCATAATTATGGAAAGCTTCTTTCCCTTGTCCTTGCTCATAAGGTCTTCTCGTGATTGTTTGTGTTGGTAGTTGCGACACTTGACGAAACAAGACGATATAAATTACGAATTTCCAAGTGAAATTGTCGCATCGTTTGTGAAGTCATCCATCTGAGGTTTATCTTCCTCGTTGTTGTTTGTTGATCACTTTGTGGGATGGAACTTCTCGTATTCTGCTTATTTTGTTGATTTTGAGTCCTTCCTTCTTTGAAATCATAATGCCTCGGTTTGTGTTCATTTTGACCTTGTCGTTGGTCTAAATTATTTTTATAGTTTGTGTGTCGGTCATTTATTGATGAAGCCTCTATTTTATTGGTGTCGGTCATTGTTCCTTTCTCCATAGTTGGAACAACCTTTGCTGAAGGTTTTTCTAGCTTTTCATCTTATAATTGTTTTATTTGCTCGATCAATTCTTGATTGTGATTTGTAAGGTGATGGTTTTCTTCTTGCATTTCTAGTAGTTTCCCTCCAAGGTCTTCATTAAATTGCTCCTTCTTTAGAATATTTTTCAATTTCTTGATCTTTGTAACTAATGTTTTATTATCACTACAACAAATCTTGGAATTAGCGTCCCATTTTGCGTCCATTTTTAGTGTAAATTTTTTTATCATTGAGTGGTCGAAGTAGATGCTAAATGGGACGCGTCATGGACAAAACTTAAAGAGTCTAAAATAGCGTCTTTTTTTGCTTCCTATATAGCATCCTTTCTGATGTCTAAAATAACGCTCATTTTTTAGCTTCCAGAATAGCGTCCAATTTTGCTTCCTAAACGACGTCAAGGTTTGCTTCCTAAATAACATCCTATTTTGCTTCCTAGAGATCGTCCTCTTTTACTTCCTAAATGACGCCCCCATTAGCGCCCTATTTGCATCATTAAAAGCGCCATGTTAGCATTTAATTTTGCATCTACATTCTCACCATATTTGCATCCAAATTAGCATCCAATATTGCATCCATATGTGCTACCACTTTAGCATCCCATTTTGCACCACGTTTTACTTCCAATATGCACCAATTTTTGCTTCCTTCTTTGCATCGCGTTTTGCTACCAAAATGGTGCCAATTTTTTCTTCTATTGTTGCACCATATTTTGCTTCCTATGTAGCACCATGTTTTGCATCCTAAGTAACATCTTAATTTTCTACCATATCAGCGCCATGTTTGGCTTCCTCATTAGCGTCAAGTGTTGCATCCTTTTTAACGCCTAGTTTTGCTTCTCTATTGATGTCAACATTAGCACCATGTTTTGCTACCACTTTAGCACCCAATTTAGCATCCATTTTTACTCCCACACTAGCGCCACATTTTGCTTCTCGTTTAGCTCCTTGAATCTCTCTTGTTTTGCTTCCTCATGAACACCGCATTTAGCTTCCCATTAAGCATCTAATTTTGCTTCTTTTTTGGCCATTAGTTTAGCTTCTGGTTTGGCTTCTACTTTGGCATCCAAAATAGCATCAGAATTGACTTCCAACTTAGTGCTAGATATTGCATCCAATGTTGCTTCTAGATCTATGACATAGTGGGCTTCCATTTTAGCTCCTAGCTTTGCTTCCTATTTTGCTTCCTTATTAGAACCACATTTGGCTTTCTATTTAACACCTACAACTATATCCAATTGTGTGCTAATATATTTATTATATCAAACTATTATAATTATTTCATTAATTTCAATAGTTCTCATATATCATTTACTTCATAGTTCTGAAATAACATAATGAAACATTCAAATTAATTGTAGATACCATTATTGAAATTAATTGCATAGCATTTATGAAGAAAATTTAACACGAACAAACAACATTTATCCAAAGTATTAACATCATATATATATCAATTTGACATGAAAAGATCATCGACAATTTCCAATATAGATAAATTTACAATATAATAACGATAACATCACCATTATCTTTCATCAAAAGAAGTGAAATTATAAAACATCATCACATCAATGACCTATCATACAGATCATCATATTAAGGTTAAAAGAACAAGTGAACGATATATATTAAGGTTAAAAGAACAAGTGAATGATATATATAGTGAAAATACCAATATCACAAGAAATATCTTTTTTAATATCCATATTTAGAAATGTCAAAATGATCAAGGGTAATCAAAGTTTATATGTCAACATAAATCCACCATACAAATCAAAATGACCCATAATTTAATATGAACGTGGATAATCACAAAAATAAGAATACGTGTCTAGTAGCATTGAGAAAGCACTAAACATCCACAATCTCAATAGTAGCATCAATGGCTACCATCATCATCACCACCATTATCATCGTCATCCTCATCCTCATTCTCATCTATCCCAACATCATATTCATCATCATTTTCCTCTGATCCATTCGCATCATTATCAACAATATCTTTCTCTAGTACATTGGTGACAACATAATCTAGATCATCTAAGGAGTCATCTTCACCATTTTTCTGCAAACAACAAGAAATAATCAATTTAAAATATTAGTATTAATTTCATTACATAATGCATGTTTTGTGTTATATTGCAAATATTAGTGTGATAATTTATGCATTCTCACGAGTTTTCCAACCATGAATATAAACATCACCTCATCAACAAATAGTAACCACGCATATAAAGTGTATCCACAACCGTGCACACACACACACATACACAGACATGTATACCATAAATTTTCATATCACAACAAGACATAGAGGCAAGGAAAAATAGACATCCCAGTGATTATATATAAAGTGGAGAGAAATATGATATCACATATAGTATTTGCTTCGAACTATTTTTTTGTCTAAAGTTGTTATATCATTAAATCTCTATATATAACATGTTATTCAATCTATATCTTTAAGAGCATATTAACCATGGTTTTCATGTCTCAATCAAGTTCATGAATTGTTTACATTTTTAATCTAAAAGTAAATTTAATATAACATGCTTGATAATATCCCCTCATAAACATGGCTAAAAAGAATATTATCATAAATATAGTTTTTAACATATTAATCATATCATTGGTATAATAATCGCAGAGCTTATAAAGCTTCGTTGGATTCATGTTATCCAAGTACCTACAGGAGGCAACGGAACTCAATTTCGTTACTTGGCTTGGTTTTTATGCCCCTGGTTGAATTTTCGCCTAGTATCCCTGAATGACCTTGGGAAGAGAGTTGAAATTTGCAATAAATCGAAAAATGAGGCTTCGATGGGAAAATCGTCAATTGGATTCTTGACATCCGAACACCTATAGGGACACCCCTGTCCGGCGACTTCGTGGACCAAACATAATTTATTTTGATGGTTTTCTACACTAGGGTTTTGATTAGAGATGTGGAGTGCAATTTTTGCACGATGGGATAAGATGTTCTAAATGTGCCAAGTGAGTGCGTGGGCATCGTGGTCCTCTCGCCATTTCCCAAATAGACATGCAAGATATAACATAACTCAATTCCATTGCTCGGTTTGGTTTTTATGCTACTAATTGAAATTTGTCTGGTTTCTCTTAATGGCAATGGGAAGCAAGATGAAACTCGCAATAACTCGAAAACCATGGCTTCAATGGACAAACTGTCGATTATGTTGGATTCGTGACATCCGAGTATAACTAGGGTTTTGCATAGTGATATGCATTGCAATTTCTGCACCATAGGCTAAGATTTTGAAAAATGTGGGGAGCGACTGTGTGGGAATCGTGGTCATCTCGTCCTTGCTCAAACACACTTGTAGGAGGCAACGAAACTCAATTCCGTTGCTCGGTTTGGTTTTTATGCCCCCGATTGAAATTTGCATGGTGTCCCTGAATAGCCTTGGGAAGCGAGATGAAACTCGTTGTAACTCAAAAACCGTGACTCTGGTGGACAAACCGTCAGTTTTGATGGATTAGTGACATCTGAGTACCACTATGGACACCCTTGTTCAGTGACTTCATGGACCAAAAGTTGTCTATTTTGATGGTTTTCTAAACTAGGGTTTTGCTAAGTGACGTGCAATGTGATTTATGCACGATATGATAATATTTTTAAAAATGTGTCGAGTGAGTGTGTGGGCATTGCAGTCATCTCATTCTTTCCCAAACACACTTCCAGGAGGAAACGAAAGTCAATTTCGTTGCTCGGTTTGGTTTTTATGCCCCCGGTTGAAATTTTCCCAGTGTCCTTGAATGGCCTTGGGAAGTGAGATGAAACTCACAATAACTCGAAAATCGTGGCTCCAATGGACAAACCATCAACTTCATTGAATTCGAGACACCCAAGTACCGCTAGGGACATCGCTGTCCAATGGCTTCGTGGACCAAAAGTTGTCTATTTTGATGGTTTTCTAAACTAGGGTTTTGTTAAGTGATGTGCAATGCAATTTCTGCACGATATGCTAATATTTTTAAAAATGTGTCGAGTGAGTGTGTGGGCATTGCAGTCATCTCTTCCTTGCCCAAACACACTTGTAGGAGGCAACGAAACTCAATTTTGTTGCCTGGTTTGGTTTTATGCCCACGCTTGAAATTCACTTGGTGTCCCTGAATGGCATTGGGAAGCGAGATGAAACTTAGGTTGGGATTTTCTAAGAGTTTTCCAGATTTTAATCTTTGGTGTTTTGACAGATCTGATCCACCTGTATTAGTTATCTATGTAGATGAGTTTATCATAGGATGGAGTTCTAAACAACTAATATTGTGGTGTGAGAAGAAATTTTCCCGTGAGTTTGAAATGAAGGACATTGGACAATGACAGGAAGTTGATGAAGTCTTCCTTGAACAAGATAAATACACCTAGAAGATTCTGAAGAGATTTCAAAATACAGAAGGAATCAGTGATCCTAATTTACATTCCTTCATATTCACAAGTGGTCGAAAATATGACAAAGCCGCTAGCAAAGGGGAAGTTTGAAATGCTAAGAGAGTATCTGGTTTGATGGAGAGGATGTTCTTAGCAATGAGGGAGTGTTAGTTTTTTGCCTTGTTGCTTCGAACTTGTTTTTAATTCATCATCAACTAGATGAGTGCTTAACTGAAGTTCTTCATTCTTTTTCAATTTGTTGAGAATTCACCGTGAGCAAGATCTTGCTAGAGAGGGGGTGCACATGTATGGGAGGGAATTCATACATGAGGGTGCAATGCTGAAAGGAGATGCTTCTAACTATTTTTGGTCCTTGGGAGTTATCTGGAGTAGGAGGGCAGGAACTTGTTGCATAAAAATATGTGGAGTGGATGAATTTGGATGAATTTGCACTTGTGGGTGCAGTGTTGTATAAATATATGTGGAGTGGGTGAGTTAGCATTTGTGGGGATGTGCCTACCTACTTGGCACATGTAGAGTGCTCAACTTGTGGACCCATTCTCCACTTGGACCTAGTCTAGGGTTAGGATTTTATGGTACTTGTAATTCACTTTTCCTTTAAGGAGGAGCACATCACTATAACAATATTAGCTAGTTTGAGGAGAGCTGGAGAAGAGTAAAGTGAGGGATGTAATAGCTACTTCCTGTTATTTCATTGTTTTGCTTCATGAACTTAAGAGAAGCTGCTTGTTTTGCATTGCAAGTTTGGCAGGGGCTGATTTGTTGTTTGGGTTTTGCATTTGCAGCTTAAGAGAAAGCTGAATTGTTGTCATAATGGAATCATGTTTCATGTGTAACAGAAAGGGAGTGTTTGTTGTCCCAAATTTGCATGCAGATATGATTTATGGGTGTTATATTGTTGATTTATTGCGCTGATCTAATGAACCGCTGAGTTGATGTTCAGCTGATTTAGCATGCTTTAAATTGTATTTTCACAACTGATTTATGATGGACTGGCTGTGAACAAATGCAATTTTCAAATCTGATTTTGTATTATATCTAGCCTTAGTGGCTTGCTAAAACAATCTAACCATTTGGCCTGTGTTGTTTACACTCTTGAATATTACCCTAGTGGTTTTGTTGAATGCAGATCTGAGGTTTTGACAGAGGTTTCAGATTCAACATTAGGGCTGGGACTTCTAAGTTGCAAATCTGTTGCCCTATGAGGCAAGAATTTTAACACCTACCTATATTTTGTCCTCTGTTTTTTGTCAAATTTGCTAATGTGTAAGGAATCAGGATAGACACAGTGGCAGTATGTTATGTTAGAATGTTT
This sequence comes from Larix kaempferi, assembly GCA_027924585.1. NCBI lineage: Eukaryota > Viridiplantae > Streptophyta > Pinopsida > Pinales > Pinaceae > Larix > Larix kaempferi. Next base: position 25,380,089 of record BSBM01000073.1, on the reverse strand, counting down.
GTAGCAGAATATCTATGTATACCTCATGTAATATAAGTGCAGATGCTAGGAAATACGAGACTAAACTATGCAGACTCTGCCATTCCATACTATAAGGAAAGTCCTCGCTATATGAACTATGATCAGTGTTGGTTGCTCTCATTCAGAGAGCTTGATATATAAACCTTACAAATCCCACAACTTGGAAAGTGAAGGTCCCACAACTTGGAAAGTGAAGGTGGATGACAGTGAAATGTGGTCATTATCCTTAACACAGGAAGCTGAGATGGAGGTTAATCGCTTAGACTGATATTTAGATGGATACTAAATGGAAAAAATCCTGAGTGATGTGCCCAGGAGCTATGAAATGTCTCAATATGTCCCAGATCTCCAAATTCATGCTCAGCATCAAACATACACACATAGAACTCTTCCAAAAGATATTTGTGACTAGTATTTTCTTCTTCAAACTCCCACACTCAAACATCAAGAATATTAGAGTCCCTACAATCTTCTTCAATGGCTTCTAAGCATGAAACTGGCTCAGAGTGAGAATTCTTCAGAGACCCAGGTTTACGCCACCTGAGAACGCGCTGCTATTCTAATGTGGCCAATAGTATTCCAACTCTCTTTGATTTGCAATAGTAATGCTGCCAAAAGTGAACAGACTGTTTCCTGGACGGCCAAACAAACCACCAAACGAAGATGAAGATGAATAGCCAGTAGTTTAGACAAATTTTGGAACCCGCCCAAGATTTTGGAATTTTATTTTTTGAATTTAGTGGCTATAACAATCAAAAGAAAACAAAGTCAAGGGTGCTGTAAAAAAAGTATACCATGTTTATAATTATGCACAGAGTGTTTATTAGCATGGCCAACAATGTTGAGATTGAGTTATTTTTAGTTGTTTAAAGTTTTTAAGGATATGCTTACAACTTTTATATATATATATATATATATATATATGAGAGAAAAACAATTTTAAATATTTAAAAAAAAAACATAAAATTTATATTATGATTTATAAAATTACAAAATTTAAATTTATAAAATTAGAAGCTCTTTCTACATAGTTTGACATATGTTCTTCTATTGAGAAGCAGTTTTTTGAGGCATTTCATTCTTCTTGATGGAAATTTACATATTTGGAGGCATTCTTCATTGGTCATCTCACACTACAAAAGGCATTTCTACATATTTGGACTCTTGAAGCATGCTGGGCACTGTCGAAGGTGATCTAGGAATGTTCCAGCTTTTTCTACCTTCATGCAACAGTAAGAAAATATTATGGGTGAACCTCAACTATAGATCAACAACAATCAACTTTAATGCGTGAGTTATGGGCATGAAGAAAGGCAAGTATGTGCTAAACAAACAATTCTGGGTTAAGTTTGAGCGTTAAAGTGGCATTTATTCCCAATTTTGGGAAATAAACAACCCTAAATATTCAATGCCTAGCCAATACTGGGTATATTGGGTTAAACATAGGACTAATTCTTGATCTCATAAAGCAAGCAACATGATTACTAGGCAATAAAGTATAAACCAACAGTTTTGAGTGAAGTGAAGACGTTAAGAGGCAACAAACAGCAATGATCTCAATTATTGGGCCCTAATTCTCCACTCTGGGCAGTTACTAGTCAATGAACAACGTTACTATCACTTCTAGGTGCAAGCAACAGTAGCCTCTAAGACCTAAACTAGCAACAATAACCAATAGTCAAAATCAAAGGAACAGTCAAGGAAAAAAACAAATCAATTTTATAAAGCATTCAAGGTAATATTGTGATTAACAAGAGAAAAGGTAGTCTTACTACCTTATACATGAAATGGAATGTATGGAGAATATAATGATAAATAAAAGTACAACATTGTGGACACTACCGATTCCGAAATAACATGATTCATATTGTTAAAGAATCAAATGTTCAAATCACTAGTGACATGAATAAGCTAGTGATGTCCCTCAAAGGACATTCACAAATTAAGGTTTCATGAATTTCTGTAAAGTCAAAATGCAACTTATAATCTAGTTATAGTGTGGCATCCTTAATGTCTTCCAAAGCCTATCATCTCAAACATTTCATACTCAATAAGATGAGAGGACAAACTAGTGCGCATGGACATTTGAGTTAAAATATTCTTTTAGAATTTAATTGAAAACAATCTATATTCATGAAATTTACACAACTACTTTTTGCCTAAGATTTATTAATAGTAATAATTGTAATAAGACTAGAATACATGTACAATTATGCCTGAAATTCAATCACATTTTAAATTCCTGGTATACACTTCCAAATATCCTTCCTAGTCTTGACAAAAAAACAAATTGGTAAATTCTATCAAATCCAATCACATATCGGGTGACAAAATCTATGAGAACAATAACATGGAAATGATGTTAATGTAATAAGGATCACTAGGTTCACACTTCACCCAACCTAGTGTTAAGTGTTAGTACATTATGATAGTTCTTAATAAAGGTCATCATCTAACTTTCTTGTTAGAGTTATCTTCGTGGTTATAAAATATTTCGATAGACCTGTTACCCACCATTTTGCATGGGTGTCCACCTTCATCTTAATCTCATCAGGGGATTTTATGTGATGGAGATTGGATGATTTGGTTCTAAATGCTAGAGCCTAGATGATGATGCCATAGTGATGATGATGTAGGGAGATTGATGTTCATGGAGTATATGGACTATTTGAAGCATGTTGGGCATTGTCTAAGGTGATCTACGTATGTTCCAGCTTTGTTCTACCTTCATGCAGTAGTAAGAAAAGATTCTGGGTGAACCTCAGCCATAAATCAACAGCAAAAAACCCTAATGCATGATTTCTGGGCATGAAGGAAGGCACGACTATGCTAAACCAACAGTTATGGGTTAAGTCTGAGCATTAAAGTGGCATTTATTCCCAATTCTGTGCAAGAAACAACCCAAAATATTCAATGCTGGGCTAATACTCAGTATGTTGGGTTGAAGATAGGACTAATTCTTGATCTCATACTGCAATCAACATGATTCCTGGGCAATAAACCAGCAGTTTTGGGGGAAGGAAAGGCTTCAAGAGGAATCAAACAATAATGATTTGGGTTACTGGACCCTTATTCTCCATTTCGGGCAGTTCCCAGTCAATGAACATCGTTACTATCACTTCTGGGTGCAAGCAACATCAGCCTCAAACCTCATATCTGAGCCCTAAAATAGTAGCGATAACTAGTAGTCAACATCGATTCTGGGACGGTTTTTGAAGTCGCGACAATGGTAAAAGGCATCAAATATCTTTTCATGGGCGAGATGTTGTTTATTTCAACAATTTCCAAAACAAAGGTTTTGCTAAGTAATTTTTTTGTATTTTTTGCAACATATAATACAAAATTTTGATTAAAAAGATATTCCAAGTGAAGATAAGGGAAATAAAGACCTAAGCCTCTTCCCTTCAAGGCCATTGAGGAATCGTGGTTAGCATTCCTCTCAATAATTAGCAATCCAATTTGATGAATTAGAGCAACCAAGAAACCCTAGGGTTGTGTTGGATTTGACCTAATTAGGGAAAATATAGATTCCAAAGGCCTAACACTTCTACACCCTTGACTATTAATGTCTGCACCCTAAGGCCCCTAAATTCTAATCCTACCCAAACTTCTAATCCTTGACTATTAATGTCTGCACCCTAAGGCCCCAAAAGTCTAATCCTACCCTCTCTTTCTTTATTCACTCTTCATCTGATGAAAGGACTAAGAACTGATCATTTGGACCAAGCCTATGATGACAAAGGGAATGCATGCAAGTGATGTGTGGAGCCATGCCAATATAATCATTGCTAGACATTTCTAGTAGAGCATTGTTCCACTTAGGCTGCATACCACATACATTTACTTAAAGTTAATACAGAAGGAGGTTTTGTTGCAAACAATGTTCATCCTAACAACAGTAACATTCCAAACCATTACTATCCGGTTCCACATACTAGATGGCTCCTAAAAGAAGACATGGTAAATAGATAAATATTTTGTGCAATTTTCCACACTTGAGACTATACGTATGCTTTTGTCATTGGAGGCATCCGTAGTCCATTATGCCAAATCTAGAGTCAATTCACCGATGATACAAACAATCGAAGAAATTGATAAATTAATGCAGCTCTCATTACACAACTAGAAGCTACTTTTTGTCAGACTCCCCAACAATGTATCTCTACAAAATTTTGATAGATCAAACATCTATATAAAACTTTTACTCAAAACAATGCGCCAGGGAAATGCATAGATTTACAGACTAAGCATAGAACAAGCCAGAGAATAACACATAAGAGCAAAAACAATATGAAAACAATAACTCGTTACTTTGACTGCATAACTAATTTGCAATTAACAAACCTGCTTGAGAAATCGTGCACCAAATGCACTAGTGACTTTCAATCAACCTTTGACTCAACCATTAAAAATAGACTAGCTATCATGAAGATGTTGTGCTTTAATTCACATCACTTCCTGCAAATTCAAATACAAGCAATTATAAGCAAGGAAAGGAAAGGCTAGGACATCAACAAAACATTGACAACACTCGAATATAAAAGAATGAATCCTTCCAAATTTCTTTGTCGTGTGAGTTTGTGACAATTCTTGAGGCAATTCTATACAGGTTGAACAAAAGCTTTATGCTTGCAATAAAAAATCCTAAAAGTTCATTATTTCATACGAGAATGTTGCAGCACATTACAGAATTATGAACTTCTATGGTAGAAACCAGATGGATGAGATAGGTAGACAACTTTGTATGTCCCAAATATTTAACACAAACCCCACAAAATATTGAACAGAAGCCCCACCATCAATATGAGTCTTTTCTCTATGATTTTTTATGACAATCCATATGAGACTACATTTAAGAAACAGTTAAAAATAGAATGCAATTTATAACATGTTTGTTTGATGATGAATGGTACTATGCACTGTCATGAAGGAAGAAAAGTTACTGTTTAATGGCCAGAAACAAGGTGGTTGAAAGAGAAAGGTATTTGTGTCAGAAACAATTCCAATATGTAGAGATTTTAGGTGTATTGGACTTAGTAATGGGAATTTTTAGGAAGGCATGTGAAAAGGGTACTGTAGAGTACTGCCAGGAAGAAATTTTTATTTTTGCATAGAGGGAGGGGGAAGGCCGAGCAAAAAACATATTCACACTATATATGTGATTTGTCCTCTTGTTCAAATTTAGGGGAGATGTTGAATACATGAGTGTAATCTTCACTTCAGCTAAGGCTAACCTTTTATTGAGTTGGGTATCCATAAACTTTATTCTATAAACCCACTCTGAGCTATATTTGAGTTGGGTATTTATAAACCCACTCTCAAATGTGTTCGGAGGAGCTATATTCGAGCTGGGTATCAATAAACTCACTCTGAGCGATACTTAAGTTGGTTATCCATAAACCTACTCTTATGTATTTGAGCACTCTTAGTTGTATTTGAGTTGGGTATCCATGAACCCTCTCTCAGTGTTCAAGTTGGGTATCCTTAAACCCACTCTCAGCAATATTTGAGTTGGGTATCCATGAACCCACTCTTTGTTGTATTATGGGTATTTCATTGTTCTTCTTCATGACCCCCTGTTCAGCTTAAGCAAGGGTTGAGAATGGTGCAATCCTCACCTTTGTCCAGAGACAAGCTCACTTTGTAAGGATTATTATTGTGTATTTATTGTAATTCTAGGTTATGGTTAAGGCCGATCTACTCATTGTGTGGGCTCATGACCCTTCTTAGGGACGGTGCCCTACTTCTTGAGTTGTGTATAAGTACACACAAGAATCATTTGTCATTCATCATCTTACAAACTATTTCTCTCTTTAAAAAGTGATTTAGCCTACAGGAACCTATCATATATTGCACTCCTCTTTCTTTTGTGTAATTGACTCTTATTGTTGTATGGACCTGTATGGTTTCTCCATGTTTTTATGAAATGCTTGTATGACAATGATAAATTCTTAGGCAGGGTATTATTGCTCGTGCAAAAGACAGATTTGATGGAGTTGTACATTTACACAAAAAAATAATGTTTTAATATTTGTTTGTGTTATTATTTCGTTTCCGGTTTTATGACATGTGAGCCCACCCAAAATTTAGAGAAAAAAATGAAAATAGAATTTTCCTGTACAGAAATTGCCAGGAAACATCTGGGAAATCTAATTTAGACAAAAAATGAAAATAAAAGAGGAAATATAATTTCTTGTACAGAAAATTCCAAGAAGCATCTGAGAAAAATTTCTCAGGAATTTCTTCTGCTTCTTCTAGACTATTTCCTTACTGGAATTACTTTCTGGACAGGAATAGCAGCATATCTACGCATTTTGTATGACACTTTCTATATGTAGTTACAGGATTGGTTCATGACTCACATACAACAGGAAATGGAAGAAGGAAAACTGAATCCAAATGAAGTGTTTAACACTTCATGCAACATGCTTGAAAATTCTTAGACCTTTCTTAAAGTTTATGTACAAGCAAAATAGGTATATGCAAATGCAATTTCATAGATATGGGAAACATGAAGAAAAGGTACATTATACTCTCATGTTGTCTTGTGAAATCTCTTAATGTTCTTGATTTAACTACTGATCCTTACTGGGCAGATTGTTTTTCGGACTCTCAATTCTTCTTGGTCAACATTTTTTGCAATAACATTCAAAGCACAATTTTTTGATACATATAGACTTTCTGCAGTCCAAGCTCAATGCTGTGTGCTTCTGAAGGTATGCAGGCTCTTTCTTGTTGCCTGTGTAATAATACATATTCAGTTGCAGCAAATATAAAACCTAGCTAATCATAACTAAGAGGAAAGTTTAGGCTGTCTTGACTATTTTTAGGACACCTCCAAGTAATTTGGAGCATTTATCAATACTATTGCTAGATGCAGAGGCAACAAAAGTGCAGTGGACATTGGACTGCCTAAATGGTGTGTTAAAAGTTGTTATAATGTATTGAATATTTTCTTCAATGTCTATAAACAAATTATTTTTGCAGTAGTCTTATTGTTGTTCTCTGCCATTGACCACTTCATGCAGGCATTAGGAAGACTTACTGGATTACTTGCAATTATCAACCTGATATTCAACATTTGGCACTTGACAGGACTAGTTTTCCCAGCCATTTGGTGGTAAAGCCTCGTGATCCGAACAGGTTGCTAGGAAATTTCTAGTCTTCACTTCAAGAGATAACCATTATTGCAACTGAGCCAACTTCAACAGAGTCGAAAACTGAAAGCACTATAGAAGGGAAAGCCATTGAACTAAGAAGCTACATAGACCCTGTTAAAGGTTTGAAGTTCATCACTTATTCTTAATATCTTTTGATGATAGGTTTTTAAAACACTGTTATACTGGAGATACTTTATGCACTCTGCCTTGATGCTATATGTTCACAAGTCCTCTGCTTATCCTTAAGCATCAGTATAATATTGGTGTCCTTTTGGGATTCAGAAAACAGTGACAATGCATTGCATATGCAACTTTGGATTGATCCTATAGAGGAGTTACTAGAGTATCACCACAGGGGAGCTCCAGTTGATGTAACATTTAGTGTGAAAGAACTGAAGGTATCATAAATTTTATATCTCATGAAGAGCTTGTATCTCACATTGTCAATGCATTTCTGCTTTGTCTATTTAGTATTTAGTTAGTGTCTAAGCAACATTCCAAATGAAGAAAATACGATGCTGATAAGTTTCATTATATTGAAGTCCATGTTTTTCATAATTATACCATTTTACTAAATTGTGTTATTGCTAGGAGCAACATTTTGACTTTAAATACATAAATACATAAATCCATAGTTATAAGTTTCCCATACAAATAAGGCTATTGACTGTTATATATGTTGGTAACTTACCTGATCATTAAACTATACCAATTTAATGGGTCCTGATATGGTGGTTGCATCCTTTGTCTCGAAATGACAGGAATTCCTTACATTTTGTGAAGGTTGTGAAGCTGATATGCATATGTTTTTTGCAAATGCGGGCGAGTAAGCAATCTTATTGCTTTATTCTACTTTGCTAGCATGGCAATTTCTGTTTTACATTAGATTTTTTTTTCCTGAACTCGGCTGTTTTTTAATTTGACATTTTATTCGTAAGAATATTTCAGGCCTATCCTATTGGCTCCCAAATTTGGCTTGGATGATGTGGCAAATGCAGACATTGATGCTACACTTGTGTTAGCAACCATGCTTATTTCGCAGCTTAGAGAAGTAAATAATTCAGAGCAAATTCCAGTGAGACCTGGTGTCTCACGAGAAGATGCTCATGGAGCAAGGTCTGAAGGCTTTCATACACCCTCATAATCCTGGAAAAAATAGACGTGGACTAGCTGTTCCTTCATCTGGCTCAGAACCACCTTCTGATCATGCAAGAATCTGGTCTAATGTTACTGGTGTGTACTAGCTACTAGAGAATAGGTTTTTAGGTTATATCATTATCTAAAACAATTGAAATATCAGAAAGTGCCAGAGCATCTCGTTGCATCTAGGTTCTAGATTTCCATTTGTATATGATGTTCCAACTTCCTTCTTGAGTAGGTAGTGGTACCAGAAGTGTTAGTAGGGAAGCAACTAGTCGGCACCTGATGCAGGACAGTGCCGATGCAAGTGAAGAAATAGTTTATGTTAGTAGGAATCACCACTTCCTTATGGATGCGCCCATTGACCTAGGGATCATGGTATAATGGAGCTTATATGTTGGGGGCCACATATCTCAACAAATACTTACCAGAGGACCTCCAGTCAAAGCAATGAGTTATTGTAAATTAGTTATGCTTCCAAAGTAATGAGTTATTGGATATATGTGACAAATCTAGAAATGTATGCCATGTCATAACCTCTACTCTAAAGCAATCTTACATACCATCATCCTTCTTGTAGCTGAATACTAGAGTTCTGGAGGAAATATTTTGAGTTTTTTAAAAGGAATTTGTTTATGCTAGATATGATGCGAAGAGACACCATTACCTACCAGCAACCAGAAATTGATCTTACCAGTCTGGAAACATACTCCTTTATCTGCAATCAACACCTTCCTGTACATTGACTATAATACATGGCCTTTCTGCTATTGTGTGCCAGCCAAGCATCATAGAGTGGGAAAATGTTTGCATGTTTTCACACTAGGACTGCAACAGTTATATCTAGGGCTTGTTATACACCTACAACAAGAAATTAAACCAACAGAGCCTACATTTGTTATGTTAGCAGTATGTCTTGATATCATTATAACGACAGGAAGATGATCTACAAGTATTTCTACTGCTTATTGATAATTTTCCATCGCTTAGTGTTCTAGGTGCAAGAAGCCAACATGCTTCATTCATGTGGATGTGAAATAGACTTTTAATTGCAGGCATATTTTGTATCCTTTGACTGAAGAAAGCTCTTGGATCAAACCCCTGGAAGTGTCTTGGTACTCTGGTTATCATTTGTTTTCCATCAACACATTGTTATCTTGCTTTGCATTGGAAACTGATAATTCATATTCTGAAACTTTACAGCTTCTTCTTACTACAAATTCTGGTAGATTTGATGCTTTTATCCTTCAAAACATACAATATTTACCCCCACCTTCTTTCCTATTAATCTATCTTTCTAACTTGTTTATGTAGGACCTACATAGCATGGGGTATATATACAACATTGCTTCACTTATACATCACCTACTGAAGATCTTTGATCATGCTTATTTTGTTCTGATTTGAGCATTGTCATCTTCGTATATCCTATACACCACAACTCTCCATTTGTTTGGGGCTTCCATTTATTTGATCCTATCCCACAATATTTTTTTTGGCACTGTATCAAAAATCTTTGTGAATTCTATAAAACAACACCTTAACTCATCCTTGGTGTCCCATGTCTTTTCTATCACATGTCATAAAGTGAGGCATTTGTAAATGGTAGAGTGACTTTGTCTAAACTCTGCTTGACCCTTTGCTCTTTTTTTCTCTCTTTTTCCCATTGGAGAGAGAGATGAAATATTTGAAGAGCAGTAATGTGGTTCAAAGAATTTTTGTACTCCTAATTTGGATTTAGTAGCTTGTCTTTAATGTGCATCATCCTTCAGGTTTTCTTAATCGTATTATGTACATAGCCCTTTCAGGATGCCCACTCCCAAACTGTGATTTCCACACTTGACATGTCCTCTTTTTCCATTCTTCCTTGGGATCTTCCCATCTTCCTCCCCCACACCTTAATATATGTGAGTTTGGGCTCTTCTCTACAAGATGGTTTTTCATAAAATGCTTGTTTTAACTACTAAGTGATAATAAAAAAAGTACATTTAGGGAATTTTTACTAAAAAAGATCATCGAGAATGGAAATGGAAATGTTAGATGTCAAATATTAAGGATTTGATGGCTTACAATGTGAATTCTATAAGGTTGGATGTATTTTTGTCAACTTGAATTGCTACAAGTATATAATGAAGTTATCTAGAAGCAATTGTTGGGGAATATACCAACAAAGATACGAGAAGGTTTCTTCCTAAACCTACAACCCTTAACTAATTACTAATTGGAAGCTTGTAACCTTGCCCAAATGTTTCACATATAATCTTGGCAAAACCCCGAGCTTTGCATGTCAAGAAAATATTGCCTAAGGTTGTGCATCCATGAAAAATAACGTTCATCCAAGGTGGCCTCATTTTGGATGTTATCATCATTGTGTGGGAAGTAATGGAATGGGCATGATGCATGTTCCTATATGCCCATTTCATCAACATAGACTTTAAAAATGCTTCACAAAGTTGGCCAGCCATTCATATTGGTCATGCTAAAAGCCTTGGAGTTTGGCTAGTACTTAAAAGTTATGGAAACATTGTTTGCATAAGGGCATCTTTCTTATGCACTAATCAATCCAAATTTAGGTCAATCTGCCAAAGTTGTCCCCTTGCCACTACCTTGAATACCATAGCTGCAAAGGCTTTGGGTATTTAACCAGAGTGGATCAACGTCTCATCAAATGAATTCCTGCCCCTAAGCCAAACACTAGTCAACTACTCAATGAGCATTTTCCTGAATCTGAAACAGAGAAGGTGTTAGCATCTCTATCAACTTGTAATATGCTTAACCCAGAAATTCAAAGAAAATATAGAAAAATACAAGAGAGAATTTGTGAATTGTAGTGTCAAGATATGTGATATGCATTGTATTTGAAGTGTATTAGGAATATGTGTGACCTTTGTGCAATCCTGAAGTCAAAATCCTGGAGGTTACAGAGACCTAGGTTAGTAATTTGCAAGTTGTAGTGTTGAGATGTATGTGCCACCTCGAAACACTCCAAACTACAAGGTTGAACTCACGTTTGAGTCAGCCTTGCCAAATATTGGCATGTATAGAGCATTATTCTTGGGAAGTGAGGAGATCAAAAAATAATTATAAAAATTCCTACAACAAGGAGTAATTAAGCCCAATGTATACCCATGTGGTCTGCCAATGGTGTTAGAGACCAACAAAAACTGATCTTGGTAGATGCCAAATATTGGAATGTATAGAACATTATTCTTGGGAAGTGAGGAGATCAAAAAACAATTACGAAAACTCCTACAACAATGAGTAATTAAGCTCAATTCATACCGATGTGGTCTTCCAATGGTGTTAGAGACCAACAAAACAGATCTTGGTAGATGTGTGTAGAGTTGAGGATTAAAGAAGACTAAAGTAAAAAAAAATGTCAAAAACCCCTATAAAGGATAAAAAAAACAGTCAACTAATTGTATCAAGCCCAAATATTTTATAAACATGGATTTGAAGTCCAGATGCCAACATGTCCATATATTGCAAAGAAGATACCTAGAAAAGTAATTTCAAAACAAAACAACAGCTATATGAGTGGTTGGCTATCATTCAAATTTGCAATGATCCTTCAACATTCCGACACTAACGAATTTCCATTGCTATTTATATTTGCATGTGAAATACATTATATTGTTTTTAGATGTCAAATTCATATGGTTAATGAAAGAAAATAGATCTTGCCAATAATGTTGGATGTCAAATGAAGGAAATTGGGAGCACCAATGAGTGGTATTAGAGATCAAGATACATCATTGGGTTGTAATGGGAAGAAATTATAAGTGTTCATATGGAAATTGTAGTTGCATGTCAACTATTTGATGAAAATAATCAATGAGGATTGGGAAAAAAAGGTTATAAGCATCTAATATGCTAAGCTAATGGACTTGAATTTCTAGGATTAATTAATAAAAATTCCTATGGAAAGGATATAAAAATGGAACTAATGTAAAATCATGAGGTTCATGGTTTGAATCCATGGAAATTAGGCATGTTTAGTTCCATCCATGTGTAAGAGGTGCCACCCATTATTCTTAATTTATAAAAATGTGATGTTGGTTAGCAGTGCTAGACAAAGAGTAATTATTTGGTATGAAGAGAAATCAACATATATGCCCAATGGAGATGAAGGGCAGATAAGTATCTATGACATTGCATGTGAACATACCTTAACAATTGGTGCTTTGTCATGTATGGTTAGGATTTCATCCGTTGATTTAGATCAACAGTTGAAGGTCTCTCCTGATGTCTGCAAGTGCCTTGGGTGAAAATGACCCTTCTTTCTATGAATGGATGGGATTGCACCCACAAGGAATAAAATCATGGATAGGAAGATCCATAATGATTTTGCAATGTATTAGATTGGTGTGTTATATTTTTTCATGAATGATCAAGATCTCATCCTCTAACCAAGTCCATGACCCACAATCATTTGTGACAATTAGGGAAAGTAATTGAGGAGGAAGTTTCATTTTTCCATGAAAATATGAGAATCCACCCACAAGAGATGATCCAATGAAAATTGTGATTGGATTTTTGGTAATCTCAGCATGAAAGCAGCCTCGTATCTTTCCTTTTTTTATAATTCTGGGCACACTTAGCAATTTCTGGGCATATTCCAGCCTCGTAAACGCAATGATCTTCCTATTTGATGGCAATTATGGGCCTATTTTGTCTTCAAACAACATTAAGAAATATTTTCTGGAGCAAACCTGTTCCTATTGTGACCCTTTGCAGCAATAAACAATCATCAAAATCTTCTTAAAATAAAATTTGGGTACGAATTTAGACAGAAGAAACATTTCTGGGCAGGTTTGGACTATTTCTGGGTAATTTGTGGACTCCTTTAACCCTTAAGTTAGCATAGATAGCCTAACACCCAATCCCAACACCACCCTTCCAAAAATATTGTGATCCTTAATACCTTAATTACTAGCGCTCTTTGTATCTCAAACAAATCACTTTAGACCTTCTAAAAGAATGATTACTCCAATAATCAATTTAATAAAGCAATTTTCCAAGATACTCATTTGATTTATATCCTAACCTCAATTGTCAAGCCATTGTTTCCCAAGCCCACTAACCCTATATCAAACGGGCCATTGATAAAATTATCAAAATCCTCATAAAAATGGACCATCAAAACCATATTTAAACTCCATAAAACACCCGAGAATACATTCAATAACGCGAAATACATAATTAATATATTCCTCGAACCAAAAATGTCTGAAGGTCCTCATTCTTATAGAGTCGCATATTAGCCAATTGGACTACTTAGTAAGAATCATTCTCAAATAACATATTATCAACACTTGCCATACTTACACTTCTAAATCAGCCATTACATAACATTTCCATCATATCAAACACCATAGTTACTTTGACTAAACTAGAATTCTAACTAATACTTAACACTACTCCACTAAAACTTTTAGGAAAATGGTTTAAATTAAAAAAAATCAAATCCTAATAAATTTTTGTTAATCACTTATAAAACCATAAAAAAAGTAAAAAACATCACATGTCTTAGTTTTAAGACTTCTTCCACCCTCCCACCCACATTCCCATACTTCTTCGCTCTCTCTCGCAATAAACACTAAACAGACATCAAAATCTTCTTAAAATAAATTATGGGTACAAATTTAGACAGAAGAAACAATTCTGGGCAGGTCTAGACTATTTCTGGGTAATTTGTGGACTCCTTTCACCCTTAAGTTAGCAGTGATAGGAATAATTTCTAAATCCAGGCTGATTCCGAGGATAAAACCATAGTGGTTGAGATCATCTTAGCTGATTCTGGGCATGTCTTAGCCCCCTAATAGCACGTAATCTCCATTCTGGGCACATAAACAATAGTAAATGGCAACTTTATCCAAATATGGGCACATTTTGATTAGTCCAGGGTGACTTCCTGTGTAGCAGCATCCCTAAAACAGTTTGCCTATGTGGTGGAGGGTTCCAACTCCAAGCAGGTAGAAACTTGAGCTTATAAGGTGACATCCTAGCGTTTTGTACCCTAGTTGAGACAACAAGCTCATTTACAAGACAACTAGAAAGGAGAATCCAGATATTCAAATACTGGAAGAGTTGGTTAGCTGATGTCTTCTGATGATGAAACTGTGCACCTCAGTCACTGTTAGGAAGATTGCAGAGAGCTTATTTTGTTGCATACAGAGGAGAATGAGTTGATGTTAAGATGGCTGCTAATTTGTCCCAGATCCTGTACAGGAATGTAGAAACTCATGACATCTGAATGCATGAGATATGTAGGCATGAAAGGAAAGAGATGGACATGAAAGTCTGTAGCCTAATTACCCCTTTCAACCCAATGAAGCACTCAAAAGTAATTACCAAATGCAACCTTATTACCCCTTTCAAGCAAGCTACCAATTAACCCACCCCACCTCCCGCCCTCGGTGATCAAGATCAGGAGACCTTGACATCATCTCCATCTCTATCTCTCTCTTACTCAACACCAGGATTTCCTTTAGTCTTGGACTCTCCCATTGTACCACTGCATATATTCCATTGGTATATATCTTTTGGTTATAGTTAGATATTCTCTTAGCTAGACACTTATTTATGCTACACTCTTTTAACTTTCTTTCTCTTGCTTTCAACATTATCTCGAAGTTGCTTTAAGACTCGCACATTGTATTCACATTGATTGTATCTTTTAGTCCCATTGACCTACTTTTGTGGTCATTTGTTGGACATTAATAAAATTATCTTGTCTTATCAAACAAAAAGCATTTCCCTTTGATGAGCAAGCAAACCGAAAAGAGACCTAGGGTTTGTTTACCTAGGTGGGAAAGAGCCTTTAATTCGATTTGGATCTACACTACCCTAATCTAATCTAATCTACAACAAGCTACTTGAGCCTTGAGGAAAAGGAAACAAACAACAAAAAGGGTGGATGCTAAGAACCCATTGGAGCCGGGTTCTTAGCATATAGAAACCAAAGTTAGAATCCTTTTCCCAAAATTCAAAAACAACTGACCAAGCATACAACTCCAAGAATGAGGAAACATTGTTGTATTGGTGGCAAGGGGTATGTGCAATAGGGTGAGCACCAATGCTTATGTTGTTGGAAGCACTAGAAAACAAGTAAAAATGAAAAATCCAGTTGGTAATTCTTTTTTTGTTTACCCTACTTCGTTTTGCCCAATAGAACAACACATTGGTGTGTTGGGTTTGGAGAGAGCATCGTCTGATCGTGTGTCTTTTCTTGAAAGCAATGGGGCATATTATTTAGATACAAAAAACGTTGAGTTTTTCCAATTTTTAATATTAAAATATATATTAAAAAAAAATTACAATGCATGTATATGTAGGTAGCATATTAATGTGAATAATGCTTTGTCAATATGTGTGCATCAGGGTGTCAATGTTTCACTAAAAGCATTGATTATGTTTTTTAATTTTTAATAAAAATATATTTTATATTAAATGTAGAGAATGTCATTGGTGCACTTAATATATTATTTGCATCATGGCAGAAGACATATTATTGCACTGGCTAATGGTGTGTTTGTCTCTATTGCAAATTAGGACATCAATAAATTTTTTAATAGAAGTGAACCCCTATTCCCAAGGATTCCCAAGTTTGGGAATGTTATGCCCATATCCTAATTTATTTGACCCAATTTGCATTACCCCAGACATAGAATACCTCGACTGGATGCCACGAAGGACTTTTGTCCAAATCTCAAAGCTACGAGGATGTCAAATGATAGGGTTCTAGCCTAGGGAGCACCCTATATGATCAAGTCTAAGGGATATCCCCCTTGGCCCCATAAAATAAATCCCAATCATATCACAATGGGAAAAAAATGTAAATTTCTAAAACTACAAACTCTAAATAGGCTTCATACCCAAGACCAATTCCTTAAAACTAGAAACAAGTTACACTTGTTTATGCTATAAATACCCAATATATCCAAGTAGGACATAACTTTAAATGATGATTTCTTGCATTGGAGCCGGGTCAAGAGTTACTTCGAAGCTCCCTTTGAGAAAATATTGGTTAATCAGATGCGGAATTGGGACTAGGCCAAACACCTAAATTAAACAAACTAAAATAGTTAAGGAAGATCCAAACCATATGGAGAGGAAAGTACCAATTGTAGCAACCTCCAAACAGTTGGAGATTTGATAGTGACAACAAATCCAAACAAACTCAAGAGCATGGAATGTGGAAAAAAAAACTAGATCATGAGTGAGCCAACAATCTGGGAAAATTTCCATGTATCAGAGGTAGAAATTAGAGACACCTAACAATGAGGAAACCAGTGACATAAATATATTTGGGAATGCGTTAGGGGTGTATCCAACAAATGCATTGACCATAGAAACTAACAAAGGTGCCCTTCTGACCTGACAATGCAACCTTGTTGTGAAAGACTAGTGATGGCATAGAAAATTGCTACTCATCACTGGTGCATAAAAAACCATGTTGGACCAAGTGCATTTAGGATCAACACATAGCTGTCAAGATATGCCTCCTTTATGAATGTCCTTGGTCATAAGAACATAAAAAGAGGTTGCTAACATCTTTAAAAGGATCTCAAGTCTCTTTTTTTTGTTTATAGGTCTTTGTTTAGTCTTAAAATGCCAATTTTTTAGGCCATGCACTCATAATTTTTTGTGTAAAAGTTGTATAAACTTTGTAAATGTTTCATAAGGACCAAGAAATCCATATACTTGCAAGAATAGTAAAAAAGGAAGACTTTATGTGTGTAATTGCACTTGGTGTAGGTATAATTTCATTTCATAGAGTGATTTTTTAATTTCTTTGGTGATTTGCTTCACTATTCTATGGAAAATGTTTGGAATCCGTCAAACATTGTTTTTCTAAACTCATGCAAACTAGAAAATATTTGATTTATCATCTGAAGTGTTGAATGGATTATGGATTCAGTCTCTTAGCTCCGTGAATGCTAGCAAATTATTATTTTCTAAACCAAATGAAAAAAATATAAGCTCAAGCCTCTTATGTTCATGTTCAAGAAAAAAACATGATTGCAATTGAACAATAATCAAATGGCAACAACCTGGCTAACGTGAATTTGAATTGCAAGAGAAAATCTAATTTGATTCTTTGTAAAGGTAATGTTCACTGCACGGTATTTGGTGTGGTTCTATGAAAACTAACCTGTGTGAAGACTGCATAGTGCAAACCCCAAGGAACTTCGAACAAATGCAGAGACAACCACTGTCAAAAGTCAAGCTTCATGCAAACTTGCAAAGATGAAAGATCTGATAATCATTGATTCCTCATGTGGGTTTTTATTGACTGTTTCCACAATATATAAGGATAAAATCGTTGTACGGTTGAAGGTTCCACGTTTTTCTTAGATATGGACCAATTTGGAGTTAAAAATTCTTCACCCAACAAAAATTGGGGGCTAAAACCACTATTGAAACCTCCACTAATGAAAATCCATGGGCGTTTAGGCCAAAAAAGAAAGATAATATGAAAATTCAATCCCTCGGCCCATATTGGCGAGCCTGCCCAACCCAACCTCAAATCGAGGGCGTACTAACTGTCGGGGACCATAAATCAACAACGAACAAGCTGTATAACCCTCCATTGTTGAAAATTTGGGGCAAACTCACCATTTTGTGGGATTCATTCCCAAAATACTTGATGAATTCGTGGGCTTCATTACCCAAAATACTAGGCGAATTTAACATATCGGGCCTCCATCACCCAAAATACAGGGCGAACTCACCATTTCAACCATATTTGACAGGGGCGATATTCATTTTCCCCTCTCTCACCGCCTTCATGGCCTTGGCAATTCGACTTCCCAATTATTCTCATAGAAAGAGAGGGGGTATAATATGATCTAGATTTGAAGCCCGTACTAATACTCATAAATTATTGATCTTTCAACGAAAAGTTTCAAAGTCACATCAAAAGGGTCAATGGAATTACCCTCACCGATCATAGTTAGATGGATCTGCACCTGCAAATTGCATACAATGCTAGACATATGTTCATAACTTATATTGGAGTTTGAATAACTTGATCTTATACATAGTCATGGAATTTGTGAAACCAAGTAGATGACATGTGCATGTCCAAAACTTATTCACTCTGTAAATCAAGGTGCATGATCAATAAAGTATTGGTCATAAGCTAAACAATCATGTGGATGTTGTAATGGGGGAGATGTTGTAACGTTTGTTCCAAACAAAACAATTAAAAAAATTCATGTCGACTCATAAAATAAAAAATTATGGAAAGTATTTAAAAAAAATCCATGCTGGCTCATAAATAAAATATTATGAAAAGTATTTAAAAAATCGATGTTCGTCTATAAAATAAAAACTTAAACTCGGATCTATCAATCAAGAGAGAGAAAATTTCTTGAGTTTAAATTGAAAGTAGAGTACTAAAATGGAGAGACAACGTGATGAAAGAAATGATAGAGACAGAAATGATGGATATATCGCCCACAAACTTCCAACCTTGCATATAAGTACACATATCACCTACGTACCTAACTCATGTGCTAAAAAACTCCTCATAGCACGCATATCTCAATTTGAGGGAAAACATACCTTTGAATGTTTTATGAAAGGAGTTTGTATTGTTATTTCATTTTATTCCTTCAAACACGGTACAAAACATTTCACATCATTACAAAATCCTTTTGTTATTTCTAGTTTGTATTGAGACTTGTAATCTAAGGATTCTTTGTGTAGGACTCATGTGATGGTTAGATGCCCTATGCTTGGCCCATGGTCCATAAAGGAAAATATTAAGGTGTAATACTTTGTATTTTGACCCCGGATCATGGCTTGGACTGTCCTAATAACATAGATAATTTCATTTTCTAATAACCTATATTTTGATCTAACACCATGGATTAGGCTCCAAGAACCATCCCTAATGTTGTAAATATCAAAATGACTATCATGTCCCACTTGTAATCCAAGGATTCTTTACTTAGGAATCATGTGATGTTTAGGGGCCCTATGGATGGCCCACGATCCATAAAGAAAATTGTTATGGTGTATGACTCTATATTTTGACCCTGGATCATGGCTTGGACTGCGGGAACCAACTTAATTGGTTTGAAAAACCTCAAAAACGATGATGATGATGATGAAAATGACGATGACAATGATGATGATGGTAAGGACAATGGTACCAATGATGAGGATGATGATGATGATAAGAAATGGTGAGGAAGTGGATGAGAATGATGAGGATCGAGCGTCCATGTCTTGGACACTTAAAAGAGTCCCTATGTAGGGCCT
Source organism: Larix kaempferi (assembly GCA_027924585.1). Lineage (NCBI taxonomy): Eukaryota > Viridiplantae > Streptophyta > Pinopsida > Pinales > Pinaceae > Larix > Larix kaempferi. The sequence continues at coordinate 25,360,494 of BSBM01000073.1, read as the reverse complement.
ATATAGTGTTTTAGGGTGTTGTAATGGCCCATGAGCCCCTTAGGAAATTCATATGGCCTTAGACCCTATGTTTCCTTAAACTCCGTGGTCCAATATCACCACACATGCCTCTAAAGAGAATATTTGTCCTACAAGTGATGCATGGTTGCCATTACAAGTTTTTAAGCATCAAGGATGGTTATCGATGTATTGGGCATGCTTCAAGGGGGGACACTGATTTCTTAAGGCCTAGAAGAGGCTTTTAATGCTCATGGACCATGCACACTGTATGTTTTAAGTGAGCTGGAAGAGGACTACCTCAATGGTCAAGGAACAAAGGTCACTACATGGTTTTGTACATCGGGGATGGATTTTAGGGTCATGAACATGGTTCAAGGAGGAAAAAAATGTATTAGGGCCTAAAAGAGGCTTTTATCGTTCACAGATCATGAACACAATAAAAAACCACCACACATTGCATATAGAGTGAATAATTGTCCTACATGGATCATACGATTGTTGTTGAAATATTTCAAATGCCATGGATGGTTCTTAGGGACTTTTGCAACGTTTAGGAATAAAAACTAAGGTTGCAGGCCCTAAAATATTCCTCTTTATGTGTTATGGATATTTCCACCCTGTGGAAAGATGGAAACTCCCTTGGATTACTTTCCCAAGACCTAAGACAGACAGGAGCGGTATACCAATATGTTTCCATCACCAGATCTAATCAATCACATACAACACATGAGAAAATAAGGAACAAAGATTAACTCACCTTAGATTATAAGCGCTCCTTTGATGATGGCCATGATTGATGTAGATCAGGTTGAATTGGCTCCAGCTCCACTTGATGATCAACCTACACACATATAGACAAAGAAAAACCTTCCTCAAACCTTTCTATAAACATGTATAAAATATGCATGTAATTGACATAAAATACTATATCTAGACTAGATCTAAGCTAGATCTATCAAGTGACTATTCATTATTGCAGTGATACTTGATGTGTGGTCAATCACACTAGCATTGTTTCATGTAATACTTTATTGGTTTAACCTCGAATAAAAATTTGGAATCTAGGTGCTACTTATGTCAACATGCCTGGTGCTTTCCCTGGCGCAACATTGGAGTTTTCCTGGTGCAATTCCTTTCAAAATTCTTGGCGCAATTCTTGGTGCTATACTTGGCTCTATACATGGCGCTATGTCAGATGATTTTCCTAGCGTAATCCCTGGCTCTAGACCTGGTGCTATGCCTGGAGCTATTCTGGAAGCTATGCCTGGCACTATTCTAGAAAGCTATGTTGGACGTTATTCTGGAAGCTATTATGGACGCTATTTTGGATGGTAATTGGGATGCTAATTAGTGTCTAAAATAACATCTACTTTAAAAAAAAAGACGCAAAAAATGCCATTAAAAGCGCCATCCCGTGGAAAAGCGCCAATTTTTCCAAAAAATGATGAAAAATACACTAAAAGTGTTAGTGGACGCAAAAAAGGGAGCTAAAAGAGACGCTAGGCACAGGTTTTGTAGTAGTGTCTTATGATATATATGTAAAATTAGTCACAGCAGATCTAATGAACAAGTAAATCAATCACAACATATGAACATAGAAAATATGGTGTAAAACTGTGCAAAACATGCAGCAGTGCTCAATATCCCAGTAAGGGTGAATGATTACAATAGAATACAGTAACAATGACTGAGCAATTTGAATTGCCTAAGGAGGTCATTCGAATCACTGAATGGAGTAGCTTGACTCCAACTAGGAGTCCTCATCATCAATCAGTGGTGGTCATCAATGCACAAGAACCAATCATCCAGGTGTCAATCTGAGTCTAACTGAGTGTAACATGTGTAACTGAAGTGTGTAGCACTGATATAGGAAAGTGGGCTCAGTGGAGGGCGCATGGGAGGCTAACTGAAGTCAGAACAAGTCATCTAGTCAATCTGGAGGTCCAACGGAGTGAAATAGTCAATCGGGAGTGAAACTAGCCTCAAATCAGGGAGAATCGGAGCTAACTGAGTGTAACTGAAGTGGAATTGCAGTGGTAGGTGAAGAAGTACGCCCTTCTCTGGCAGTAGGTGAGAAAAGGGCGCCTTCCTAACTAGGAGGGCTAAAACTCTGAAGTAAGTGGCTCCTGGGTGCTAGAATAAGGTGGCTAAGGTGCTGGAGGCATCAACCTGGTGACTGGGATGCATGCAAAGTGCATGCAAACCCTAATTGCATGCAAGATCCTGAAAAAGATGATGTGGATATCCGAACACCCCCCCTCAAGCTAGACTATGATGTGCAAAAAATAATGTGGGGCCCTGGTAACTAAGACCAAAGGTCACCCCAATACAATAATCCAAAAAAAAATGTTGAAAATAAACTAAGTGAGAAAAGAGGGAAAACCCAGTGGGAAGAAAGCCCCCCCTCAAGCTAAAGCATAATAATGGATCAATATGTCTCCACCATGATGGAACTCACCCCCAACAGTGAACGAAGTTAAGAGAACTTCTTCTCAATGAAGCTCTTGGTGAAGATGTCTGCAATTTGCTCATCAGTAGGGCAATATTGCAGAATGATGGTGCGATCATGCACCAACTGTCGAATGTAATGCATATGAATCTCAATGTGTTTGGTCCTCTGCCGCTGAACTGGATCTATGGAGATCTTGATAGCACTTTGATTGTTACAAAATAGGACAGTCGGAGTAGTGCCACCAAAATCAAACTCGGAAAGAATACCCTGCAACCAAACTGCCTGAATGCAGGCATTGACTGCCCCTCGATACTCTGCCTCTGCTGAAGAAAGTGCAATGGCTGCTTGCTTTTTGCTGGACCAGCAAATAGCACCATGACCAATCATGAAAACATAACCGGAAGTGGACTTCCGATCAATGCTATCACCTGCCCAATCTAAATCAGTAAAACCAATGAAATCAAGCTCAGAATCTGCAGCATAATGTATGCCAAAATGTTTCGTACCTTGCACATACTGCAAGATCCGCTTGGCTGCCCACCAATGAAGCTCATGGGGATGCTGCATATACCTTGACACGGCACTCACGGCATATGAAATATCAGGCCTTGAGTGTGTCAAATAAAGTAGTGAACCAATCAATTGTCGATACATATTGCAATCTGCAAGCGGTGTAGAATCTCCCTCCTCAAGACTGATTCCCGAGAGGAATGGGAATGGGGATGCCTTACATTCAGCCATATTAAACTTCAATAATAGGTCAGAAGCATATTTTTGCTGAGATATAGTGATCCCATCAAAATTTTGAGCTATCTCCAAGCCCAAAAAGTGACTCAGCAAGCCCAAATCGCTCATGTCAAAAGCTAGATTTAAGGCAGTTTTTAGCTTGTTTATTGAAGTAAGAGTGCTACCAGTAATGAGAAGATCATCAACATAAAGTACAATAACCAAAAAATTACCTTTAACTCGCTGAAGATACACATTTGGATCAGATTTGCATCTTTGAAAATTCTGAGAAAGAAGGAAGGAGTCCATCTTTGCGTACCAAGCTCTTGGGGCCTGTTTTAACCCATACAAAGATTTCTTCAATATGCAAACTAATGATGGATCTGATGTGTAGCCCTCTGGCTATTACATATATACCTCTTCAGCAAGGTATCCATGTAGAAATGCACTCTTCACATCCATGTGGTGCACTTCCCAGTGCTTGGATGTGGAAATAGCCAAAACAAGGCGGATGGAATTCATCTTTGCAACCAGTGCAAAGGTCTCAGTGTAGTCCACTCCTTGGACTTGGGAGAAACCTTTTGCCACCAACCTTACTTTGTATTTGTTGATAGAGTCATCAGCAACAACTTTCGTGCGGTAGACCCATTTACACTTTACTAATTTTCTTCCAGGTGGAATAGAAACTAGCTCCCATGTGTTGTTCTTTTGAAGAGAACTGTACTCTTCATCCATGGCACTTTGCCATCTCGGATCTCGGTGGGAAAAATAGTATGATGTGGGATATGAACCAGCCATCAAATAAAAAATCTCAGGAAGTAATGGATCAGCAATAGAAAGAGCCATACCTGCTCTTTGAAAGTCTTCTCTTGTTCGTCTCGGATCAGCAGGATTTCCAAGGTTCGAACTGGCAAATTGAAGAGTGTTTTGGGCCCACTTTGGTAACTGAGGAGGATCATAATGGTCGCATTCCGAACCTGATATGTCATGATAATCATGTATTGCTAAAATATCAGAAATATCAGAACTCATACCTTCATTATCGCTGCTCGAATCTTCTTCTGGTGAAGGCGGTGAATCGTTAGTCTCTTCCTCGACTAGTTGTAATTCTTGAAGCGGTTCTTCAAATTGCACATTGCGCTCTATGAATATCTTTTTAGATCTGATATCCATGAGTTTATATGCTTTTGATTCTTCCCCATATCCTATTAGTATGCACTCATTACTTTGTGGATCCAAAGCTCGTCTCTTCTTGGAAGGAATTCTAGCCCATGCAGTAGAGCCAAAAACTCTCAAATTTGACACATCCGGTTTGTGACCAAAGAATGCTTCGAATGGAGTCATACCTTTCATGGATGAATGTGGAACACGGTTCAGTATGTATGCAGCAACATTGATTTCTTTAGCCCAAAGATTTGTAGCCAAACCTTTTGATTCAATCATGCATATAGCCATCTCTTTCAGTGACCGATTTTTCCTTTACGCTACACCGTTCTGCTGGGGTGTGTAGGGAACTGTATGTTGGATCTGAATTCCACTTTGGGCACAAAGTTGCAGCAACTTGGCCTTGATATATTCTCCACCATTATCAGATCTAAGATCTTTGATCTTGCTCTTAGTGGCGGTCTCAACAGAAGCCTTAAAATCCTTGAATTTTCCAAGCACTTCTGACTTGTTTTTGAGAAAGAATACCCATGTAAAGCGGGAAAAATCATCAATAAATGTCAAAACATACCTTGAACCATTTAATGACGTATGGGGCAGCGGACCACTGATATCAGAATGTATCAACCCCAAAACTGTAGAAGCTCTACTAGCTTTGTCGTGGTCGAATCTGTGCTTGGGGTGCTTCCCAATGATGCAACCAGTGCATATTCCCTTCGAGGAACGGAGTTGTGGAAGACCATCTACCATGGAATTGTTTGATAGCAGCAGCAAATACTTATAATTAAGATGTCCAAATATTTCATGCCAAAGCCTACTAACCTCATTACCATGTGTGTGAAGAGCAGTGGGCTTTGCAAGCGGAATAAAGTGTGAAAACTCATAGCATTTTGCAGTGTGGTTTGCCTTTCCGACTGCAACAAGTCTTCCACTTTTGATATCAGAAATTTCAACTGTATTAGGGCTGAATGTAACTTGCTTCGGTTCACCAGTGTGTATCATTTGATACACAGAAAGAAGATTTGAAGCCAAGGAAGGCACATAGAGAACATTCTGAAAGCTTCCATGATCTACATGAATTGTACCTTTGCCTTTTGAAGAAATTTTTGAGTCATCTCCCAAATGGATGGGGATGGAGCTGTTTGGATCGAGTGAAGAAAAAGAATCAATGTTTGCAGCCATATGGTTCGATGCACCCGAATCTATCAAGAGAGTAGTGGGCTTCGAAACAGTTGCCATGAGTGCTTGTCCTCTTTCATGATTATCATTCCTATCCTTCTTCATTGCACCGTTAGGAAGAGTTATGTTGTTCTTTTCCAAAAGGAGAGCCATTTGATCTATAGTCTTCTTCATACATGAACTTTCGGGATGAAAGCCACGGTTGCAATAAGTACATTTATATTTTTGGTTACCTTCTTTGCCCTTTTGTTTGAACTTTGAACTGGATGGTGCATCCGTCTGTTTGCCTTTCTCTCTTTGCTTGTGAGGTTCGAATTTGGGCTTCTCCTTCTTTTGCTTTCCTTTACCATTCAAGATCTTGGGTCCTTGAACATATAGGGATGAATCTTTGGAGCTTATGGACCCCATTTGAATCAACTTGTCATGCTCTTTTGTGACGGACTCAATGAAGGCATTCAAGGTAGGCATATTCCAATTCGGGGTAGTTAGCCGACCGGAATTGAAAGTAGAGACAAATACCGAATAATCTTTACCAAGCTTGCTAAGAATGGAGAGGATCAATTGTTTATCCTCTTTGATAACTCCACTGTTCTTCAACTGCAAGTTCAAGTTCTTGAATTTTGTGAAGAAATCATTAATGGTCTCGAAATTCTCAGGACTAAGGGCAATCAATTCATTCTCTAATTGAAAAGCCCTAAGCTCGTCCTGCTTGCCAAATAGTGTTTCAAGTTGCTCCCATATAGCTTTTGGAGTCTTCAATCCGCTGAGATGGAAGTGAAGATCTTTGGATATGGAGAGACAAAGAAAACCATAAGCTTCATCAAGCTTGTTGTAGTGTTTGGTTCTATCTGACAAGTTGTTTGGCTCCAATTCAAGACCAAGAGTGACTCGGTAGTAACCTTTTGAACATAATATGATCTCCATATCATCTTTCCAATCAAAATAATTGAATGGGGTGAGGATATGCTTTGAAGAAGAGTATTCCATTGTTAGGAGCGAGTGCACACTGATGTAGAGAAGCTTGCAAGGGCAGAGTAGCGAATGCAAATGATGGAGACAATAACCTACAAATCACAATAAACCAAGAACAATGAGGTCGAACAATCTACCCTTTTAGAGTTGCATCACACCTGGGATTGGAGATCAATTAATGTTGAATGGGTCCAATGTATCAGATCCAGGATTTATGTGGAAACTCAAGCTTCTGGAGTGGTATTGGATGTATTTTCAAGCTTTGCATGCACAGGAGCGAATGCCCTTGAGATCTTTCATGCCAAAACTTTTTGTAATTTTTGAGCAATTCACTCAAATCTTCTTGTAGAAACACCTGTAGAAAAGAGATCTTGTCCCTGCAATGGCTCTGATACCATGTAAAATTAGTCACAGCAGATCTAATGAACAAGTAAATCAATCACAACAGATGAACATAGAAAATATGGTGTAAAACTGTGCAAAACATGCAGCAGTGCTCAATATCCCAGTAAGGGTGAATGATTACAATAGAATACAGTAACAATGACTGAGCAATTCAAATTTCCTAAGGAGGTCATTCGAATCACTGAATGGAGTAGCTTGACTCCAACTAGGAGTCCTCATCATCAATCAGTGGTGGTCATCAATGCACAAGAACCAGTCATCCAGGTGTCAATCTGAGTCTAACTGAGTGTAACATGTGTAACTGAAGTGTGTAGCACTGATATAGGGAAGTGGGCTCAGTGGAGGGTGCATGGAAGGCTAACTGAAGTCAGAACAAGTCATCTAGTCAATCTGGAGGTCCAACGGAGTGAAACAGTCAGTCGAGAGTGAAACTAGCCTCAAATCAGGGAGAATCGGATCTAACTGAGTGTAACTGAAATGGAACTACAGTGGTAGGTGAAGAAGTGCGCCCTTCTCTGGCAGTAGGTGAGAAGAGGGCGCCTTCCTGACTAGGAGGGCTAAAACTCTGAAGTAAGTGGCTCCTGGGTGCTAGAATAAGGTGGCTAAGGTGCTGGAGGCATCAACCTGGTGACTGGGATGCATGCAAAGTGCATGCAAACCCTAGAATTTGCATGCAAACCCTAACTGCATGCAAGATTCTGAAAAAGATGATGTGGATATCCGAACAATATATACAGCTTTCACTATAATAGTTTTTTTTTTCTATTTTCATTTATGCATAGTTGATAGTTAGAGGTTTACTCTAACCTCAATTTTTGACAAATGTACTTTTGATTTTCCTTGATAGTTAGAAGTTTACTTTAACCTCAATTTTGGACAAATGTAATTTTGATTCTCCTTGAATAACAAGTTACAAGTTTTTTTTCCATTAAACAAAAAAAATATATATACATCCTCACATTTTATAATCGTAAGATATACACAATCTTAGATGCCACCAATGATAAGATATTTTCTAACATATATATAATGTTTAATACATCAATGCTGAGTGCTTAATGTTTGATGCTTGTTAAATTGGTGAAAAAGAAGCATAAAGCTCAATGGCTGTCAAAGGCAATCCTTACTCTTCCAACTAGGAAAAAACCAGTATCTGCTATTCTAGGGTAAAATCAAGATAAACAATTTACACTTTGACACGTGTCCTTGACAATAGCAATCTATTACCCTACGGCCATATAATTTATCAAAATGGGGTAAGAAGATACAGAAATTTTGAAAATGGAGCTACCAAATGAATAAACCGTTTGAATCATTAACGAGTGCTAAGAATACGTTCGAATCCTCGTCTTCTAAGACGACCATGACTCTTAATCTCTCCAAAAACCTGTTATCTGGTAGAATCAAGATAAATAATTTACAGTTCGACACTTGTCGCTGTCAAAGCCAATCCTTACTCTACGGCCATGGAATTTATCAAAATGGGGTAAAAAGATATACGCAGACCATTTTAACAAGAAATATAAAGCTCCAACGCTGTCAAAGGTACGAAATGAATAAACGTTTGGGCTGGTGAGTGTGAAGGAAGGCCTTTCCGAGGAAAAAAGTGTGAATGAAGGCCGGGCTTTTTCAAAATGTGCGGAGTGGGGGTGGGGTTCAATTCCCCGCTCTACAAACAATGGAAAGTTTGTATCCCTGCCTTCGATCGTGACTAAAAAAAAATGGAAAGTTTGTATCCCTGCCTTCGACCGTGACTCAAAAAATAAAAAGTTTGTATCCCTGCCTTCGACCATGCTCTTAATCTCTCCTACTGTAGCCCAAACTAGTGTAATATGCGTCAACATGGATATGGATGTGTTAATTATCTACATCATAAATGTAATATGCTAATTTTTTTATTATTTTTTAAGCAAATTTGCTATAGAATGCATCGTGAAGAGAAACTATGAACATAAATGCAGTTAATGGATAAATGTATATATATGCGTCAGGATCTGTCATTATAATGCTCTTACAAATAAAGTGATCTAATAACAAAATGAGTTTACTGAAATAATGCATTATTAGTTACAAATCTATTATCATGGTATACTTTACAAAGCTTTTTACAGTAAGTATATTTTTGCAAAATGTGTGTAACTACACCAAAACCCCCAATTTTCCCCTTTTAAATTCAGAGAAATGGGTGCTCCAGCGTTTCTGAATTCTCAATCTCCGAGCTCCTTGCCTCTCCCCAGTTTTTCGATTAAGAAATCTGGCGAAGACTCGGCTGAAATCGATAGATTTGCAACAAGGGATCTGAGGCACCTGCTGGGTCACATGGTAGGTCTTCAAACACTCTCTGCGATTCCAAGGTTCTTCCCATATTTGTTCGATTAACTGACCTCGGCCTATTTGAGTGTTAGGTTCACTCACTCAATCACGTCTATGCATAAACTGTATCAATTCATGGTATCTGTAAGAATACATTGTTCTGTCGAAAAGTTGGATCTATGCTCTGTCAAGTTCTGTCTTCTGAGGATGGGGCATTGCCCCCAACTCTCAGTCAGGAAAAAATGTTCCTTTTGTAAATGATTCCGGAGCACAGTTTTAAAGTGTAGGTGTTGGGATGTTAAAAAACTCATCTTTGATGGTACTATTTACCTCCCTCCACCAGTAAACTATGTAGCTTCATCACCTGTATATGCGATTTCGTCCGTCGCCAATGAAGCCACGGTCCCCTTCCGAACCTCATATTTTGGAAATGGCTCTATGCCAGGTGGCACAGTTCCTTTTTAGCTATCCTATTTTGGAAAGGTCCAGGGATGCATGCCAAAGATTTCCACCTGTGGAGTCGGATATTTAACATATAGGTTCATTATGCCTTTGTTTGAGGTTTAGGCCGCTAGTGTAGCCTCCTTCAAGCTTTCCCTGAACATTTACAGTAAGTGTTTTCATTCCTGCAGAGAATGGAAGAAGAACTTCTTTTTCTCGATTTAATTTGTGCATTCAGATTTCTTGTTACTAAACTTCAACTTTTTTGGCATGAACCCGGTCATTGCATTTCTTGGTTAACACGCGTCTAGAGTCATGCCATCAGGATGTTTAGGTATGCATTGCTTGTCGTTACTAGAAATCTTGAAATAAAAGGAAATAAGAAAAGAACAGTGAATAAAAATTGCTTAACTTCGCAACCAGATCCATCTTGATCTGCCAATTAGAAGCCCAACTTCCATGTTAATCCTCTAACAGAAAAAATATATTCTTTTGTTTTGTTCACCATGCTACCCACAATCTTCTCTTCTAAATGAAGAAATGCATCACAGTTCAGTACCATAGCCTTTGCAAAACCAAACTCAAGTTGCATTCACAGCCTTTTACGGCATTCGGCGTTGGGCCTTTTACCTTTTGCAATACTTTTAACTCTGTAGAACAGTGATATCAATGTATATATGCAATATTCCACTACCTATTGTAGTTTTATACTCACCAGGTTAGAGAGTAAAGATCAACTAACTTTGCATAAAAGGTCAAGTAGGTAGGTCCCGAGCTTGTTAAGTTATATCCCATTTGAAGAACATGATCTTTAATCACTTGAAATGAATGTTTCAAAGAAATCCAGTCCTGATCAGTTGAAATGAAATTTATTGTATGTTATGTTTGCCCAGTTTTAAGAAATCCTTTTAATATCCATTAGATTTAGCACATTAAATTATTCTAATTTTCATATCTATACTCATTATTATTTGTATTCGTGTTTGCATACTTCATGGGGAAGTAGTTGACACCTTACTAGACTCTCGAAGTCCTATTGTAGTTGACACCTTATAGGACTATTGCAGATGGTCTCAAGTTTTTCACATAAAGTTAGAACAGGTGGTGTATAGTGTATTTGATATGAATGGTATTTTAATGGTGAATGGGAAGGTTCTAGTTAGTTTATACCAGTAGAATTAAGAGTAGATTCATTGGTATTTTTTTTTAGTTTATATTAGTAGTAGATTATAAGTAAAAGGATGATTTTTTTTAATTATATGGACACAAAAATTTACCTTATGTAAAGAACTTGCTATCATGGCTCTTCAACCTATTTTGAAAGTGGTCATGCATTCACTTACCTAATTCTAAATTAAATAATAGAATGTTGTATTGTTTCTCTCTATAACTTGTCCTTGATATGAATTTTATGACTTGTCATTTCTGCACCTGGCTTTAATGACTGACTTGGCAGGGACTTGAAACCTGCTTCTTTCTTGTTTATTTATGCAACTGAAGCTTACTGACGTGTTCTTACTATCCAGACAAAGAAGCTGAACAACTAAGTCAAGCTTATCGACTACTGGAGAGTTCAGATCCACGGCACCTTATTCAGCGAGGCCAAACTCGAGACTTCAGATCCACGGCACCTTATTCATTTACATCTGCCATTACTGGATTGCGAACGCACCAACAAAGCAATTTCTATCCTGCATCAACACTAAATTGGATTCCAGGGGCTTCACAAAGCACTCCATATGGACCAGACACGGATATCAAGAATCCTAACTATGTAAAACCAGAATATTGGACATCCGCTGTTAACCAAAGTACACCACCTTATGAAAACATGTTCAATATACCATTTCGCACATCTCAAGGGAGGAATCAAGATACAAAGCCAGGAATTCTATATGAAAGAAATCGAGATCAACAACATCAGATTTTTCCTTGTGACCCAGCAAAGACAAGTAGGGTTTGGCCTTCACTTGGAGCTGAGGGCATGCAGCTAAATTATCTTCAGAAACAAGCTGGGGAATCAAGTGTAGTCATAGACCATCCTTTCAGCCTGCCTTTTCAATCCCCATATAGTTATACTCTGCAACCGAGAGTGCCTGGATTAGAAGAATTACAACAATTCAACTTGCTTTTTTCTTCACCGACTTCCATAATGCCGGCTTATTTCCCCAAAGCCTTTGGGACATCATCAGACGTTCAGAGCTTCCCATGTAATATATATTCTGGGATGAATTCAATAGACTTCATACCAAACGAGGCAGAAGAAAAAATGCCAGGTCAATCTCAAAACCATCAAGGACAACGAATTCTATATGAAACAAATCCAGATCAACATCAGATTTTTCCTTATCCTTTCAGCCCTCCTTTTCAATCCCCATATTATTATACTCTGCAACCGGGAGCGCCTGGATCAGAAGAATTCCAACAATTTAACTTGATTTCTTCAATTTCAGCTGGTTTTCAGTTACCTTCACCGAATTACATCATGCCGGCTGATTTCCCCAAAGCCTTTGGGACATCACCAGACGTTCAGAGCTTCCCATGTAATATATATTCTGGGCTGAATTCAATAGACTTCATACCAAACGAGGCAGAAGAAAAAATGTCAGGTCCATCTCAAAACCATCAAGTACCAGGAATTCCCCAGCTAACTGTGGAGGGAGAAAGACCGCAGGTTACGCAAACACCATGGAATAACAATATTCATGGCGCAGGTTCTTCTTCCCTCTCTTGTAGAATCAATTGCAGTCCAGTAGCAGAGATTGACAGCAAATATAATCAAGAATTTGTAAGCAACGCTCTGGCAGAGATTGAAAGAAAATAAAATCAACTATTTTCTAAAGTAAGTAGCCAACGCAGTTGGATAAGCAAGCAACCCTAATTTTAGTAATGAGTTGGTTTTGGAATTTGAATTTAGTGGACTTGATTTGGTTTTAATATTCTGAGTATTTTGTCCCAGCAGGACTTGTGATAGCAGGACCCGTGACGTGATTTGTTTAAAGGTTAGTCAAAAGAAGAAGGTTAACGAAGTCTTCGTCGATTTGAAAGGCGCTCGACTTTTAATAGTATGGGATATTTTTTGAAAGACTAGCAAAAACCTTTTTTTTTTAAGACAACAAAACATATTATTTAACTGAATGCATTTTAACATTATTATATGTTTAATATTTTTTTAAATAAGTAGATTTAACATGTTTGTGAATATGTTAAATCATTTATTTTTTACAAATTAAAATTTTAACTAAATTTTATGTTTTTAAAATTTTTAGAAAAAGTAATTTGTAAATGAGATGTGATATATATAAAACTGGAAATTTATTTTAAATTTTAGAAAAAGTAATTTGTAAATGAGATGTGATATATATAAAACTGGAAATTTATGCATATCTTTATTTGAAAGTCATCCAATCAAAGTAATGAATTAATATATATATATATATAATTTCATTATTTATATTAACATTTTTTTAAACATTAGTTTATTTAATATAAATACAAAGCCATAAAGAAGCATGAGAAGATAAAAAAAAAAACTGGGAAGGCAGATAAGCAAATGTGTCTGTGCAATTGGAGCCATTGGATGAGAGATTTTAATGTAATTTTATTTTGTATGTTTATCTAATTTGATTAATTTATTATTAAGATGACTCAAAATTCAAATCTTTACCTGTTGTTAAATTATATATATATATATAATATGTTAAAATTTATAAATATATATATTATTTTATTGATAAAAAATTATAGATTTATTTTTTATATGGGAAGTAGGTTTTTTTTATGATTTTAAAGTGTTTATATATTAAAATTATATATACATGTTATGAAGAGTTTGTTGTGTGGTTTCCTTTGAGTGGTTAAGGATGGTTCAATTAATGTGGAAGTTTAGACTCTAGAAATCTCTTTTTTTTAGTATGAAACCATATGTGGAAGTTATATCTCATTTTGACTTAGAGGTTCAATGATTCCTTGTTAATTGATAAGTGTATAGTTGTGATATTTCCATATATATGTCTCTCCTCTAAAATGTATAGCACAATATTATGGTATTCTAGATCTTAATGTAAATGTATAGATACTTTGACTTTTGTTGAAATACATGCATTGTAGAGTTGTAAAACCACACAAAGTGATCAAACAACTATTGAAATCATGAAAATGAGGTCCACACCATTTCAAAGCATAGGGATTGTTATGTAACTTGAAATTGACAATATAGAGAAGGACAAGGTCCATAATTCGAGTAAGTCAAAGTCAACATAAGCATATTGTTGCTACAACTTGACTCTTGATTGAATAAATTTTGTGCACTTCGTGATGAGCTATCGAGATTAGATTTTTGGGCTTCATTCCATCTAAAACATTACCACTGAAAACGGATTTTGGTTGCATGGTCATATGTATAAGTGAGTTTGGTTGATGTCCATCATCTTATTCACTTTAGTCTCTTGAAGCATGGGTGGCATTTTTTTTGTAAAAGGGTCGATTCCTTGTTCTAATTCTATCCTTTTTTTGAAGTCATCTTCGCAATGGGCCAAATATATATATATATATATATATCATTCCCACCCTGTGTTTTAGGCACCCTTTTAGGTGATAAACTTCTTTGCTCTATCAAGCTTCAAACAACATGACCCCTAAATAGAATAAAAATTATCATATCTTGTCATTAAAGTTCATCAGTAACGTGTAAATGATTGAGCTTGATTTCACTCAGCTTTGTCATTTGCTTGATTATTAGGGTGGGGCATGTGTAATCTAAGAAAGAAGCCCCAACTTATTGAACAACCATGTCTCACCAATAACATCGATCTCGTCTAGGTTGCGGCCAACATAGACATGTTGCAGTTCACACAATTTATGAACATCGTAACAAACATAATAGTTGGTTGTGAGTCAATGGTCATTGCCTCACCTTAATGATAAATTCCCACATTTGTCCCTTAACATCTCTAAGACAAAGAAATCGTGCTACAAAATGTCACTTATGAAATCAAGCCACATAACAATGATTTCTCAGATAACAAAGGGGGAGATTAGTACCATGTTGCTCATTGCACAAAAGCCATTTTTTTATATGTGTGTAAATGCATTGCTTTTGATGGTGTGCCTTAACTTTATGGTTTTTGAAATTTGAACATGTATGTTAACTCACTCTTATTGGTACTTATGATTGTTGTGTACTAACATTAGTCTTCTAGTGTCGACTAAATTTCGATATAGGCTTGCACCTTCAACCTTTGCTTTACACCAACCCAATTTGATGAATCAAGAACTTTTTTTAGACTACCATTTGGAAATGGATTTCAATATAAGTCAACTGGTGTGTTCCAATAAGCAAAGAGTACTTCAAAGGGAAACTCTTCCTATTATGTTACATTTAAAAGACCTTTTTATTGGCTAACAATTGCAAGATGCAATGTTATGCATTATCTAATCAAGCTTGAAAAGTTCATTAGTTTGCGTATTTTTGTATAGGGTGTGTGCAAGAATATGAGGGTCACTTTAGATGCAATGCTACTTTTTCAAAACTCGTTCGTGATACATAAAAACATAACGCGTTTCTGATATTTAGCACCTGTCATGGTAAGACCCGAGCTTGACATGTCACTGGACATGTAGGATAGGTAACCATAATGCGTACACGTTATAGAACTACAAAACGCATACATGTTATGTAGTTACAAAACGCGTATGCATTATTGAAATCTAAAATCAATTTAAAAACACAGTCCCGACCACCCCCGAACACCCGCGGCGCTCTTCATGCATCAGAAACGCGAAATAGAGGTTGGACGAGGATGGTTTGTGTGCCCTGAAGTATCGGTGGAGCTCAATTTAACTGGAAAGGAGGCAAATTCACCGGTGGATTGTCATCTAATCAGGTAATTCATTCACCCATACCATTTTTTTGTCATTTCTTAACCTAAATTACTATTTTTTTATTGTTTAAAACAACCTAGTTTTGTAATATTGATAAAATTGGGAATAACCCAATCTCTAATTGAATTCACATCTCCCTCAACCAAGATAAGTGAATAATTAAAATGAATCCCTTTTCAAAAACTCAAAAATTCCTAATCCAACCAAAAATTGAAAAAAATAGAACTCCCCCCTTTCTACAATGTATCCATCTAAGTCACCTGACACGAGGACACGGGACACGAGTGTCCCCACGAGACACGGTGACCCCTGGAATTAGGACACGTTTTATATACATATATATATATTTTTAAAATATATTGAAATTTAAAAATATAGACATATAGATCCAATAAAATTTAACATTTACAATTACAAATATGAAATATTCAATAGAAATTAGATCATTCACAAATCACAACACATTTGTCATTCACAGTCACAAATCACAACAAGACATTGAGACAAATAGATGCATGTTAGAGACTCAGAACCATATTTCTCATTAAGTCATCAAAATCAAAATGTATTACATAGATGTCGGAATGCCACTGGGCACTGGCAAATGCCAAATAGACTAATAGACTAATAGTCTAATAGTAAATACAAAAAAGGAGTGGATCAAGATGGAAGAATCCCATCTGTCAATGACTCAACAGTCCTCCTCCATGCCTGAATCAACAAACTCATCACTGCCATGATCCTCCTCCTCCTCCTCCTCCTCCTCTCTGCCAATCTGACTAACTGCATCTGCTGGTGTGGAGGATGACCCCTCCATATGATCCCCCTCATCAAAAGTGACCGGCTCTAGCACTGGATCATTAAGATCCATGTTGGCTAATGCCAAATCAGTACTGCTGTCCAAACCCATCTCATCAGGAAGGACATCCCACATCTGTGTCTTTCCCTTGTCCCACTCCTCCCTCTTCCTATAAATAAGACGAAGGTTGGAGTGCACATACACCATCGTCTCTGCCCTGCACTGCTCAAGCTTGCTCTTCTTCACACTATACAAGTTCCCATATGTGCTCCAATTACTCTCACAACAAGAGGATGAAGTAACTTGAGAGAGGACCCTCAAGGCTATCTTTTGTAGAAGAGGGCATGTTGCCCCATGAGTTGTCCACCAAACAAGGGGTTTCTTAACCCCCATGTCTCTAACCACCTCATATCCTCCAAATCTCCCAGTGCCACTAGAAAACTCATAAAATTCCTCCTCCACCACCTCAAGGTGGTCTCTATCCTGAAGTAGTTGTCTAAATGCTATCTTCCTCCCCTCTGAGATCTCTCCATCCATGTGAGGAGGGACTCTGGATGAGGGCCCCGACCCACCACTGAGCCAATCCTAAGCGTAGAACCTGGGGTTCAATGAGTGGACCAAGCAATGCAAAGGTGTGTAATTTTTATCCCACCTGGAGATAAGAATGCCCTGTATGATGGACCATAAGTTCTCTGCCGATGTCTGAGACTCAGCACACTCATTCTCCATAACAATGGTCCTCATGGACTCAATCATGGAATCCCACTCCTCATAAACATCTCCTAGCATGGGCTGGTCCGTGTCTGCAAACCGCAACAAAGAAATGATTGGCTCCATGATCTTGATGCTAAGGAATACCCTATCCCACCAACCCTCATCTAAAACCGTGTCCCACACGACACGGGGACCCTGTTGGACGTGTCCGGTTACTTAGGTATCCATCCACATGAAACCCAAATTTCCAACCCTCAAAGGCCATTTCCCATGATACTAATTAAATAATTTTCCTTGGTAATGGCCATAACAAGATGAAATGCATGCACAAGCGTGAATAAACAAATGCAAAAAAAATTAGTAACTTGGTTTCTCAAAATTTCATCACAATCATTTGTCCATGAACATAATCAAAATTTCATCAGAAGTGTACGTAGCTATACATTGCCTCTTAGTTAAGCACCCTTGACTAAATGCCAAAACACATTAACAAAGTGTCTCTCGGGCCTGCCCTATCCACACCCTCGATCAATCTACTCAACGCTCAAGGACCGTCTATTCAATTGAGAGACTTCATATAGAAAATCACTATGTTTTTTATTTAATTTTCTGAACTTGCCATACAATGTAGAGATCAATTTTGTAGAGAGAAGTTGTCTCTGTTTTGAGAAGTTGACATTGTTGTTATTGTCATTCTAGTCACAATCTCTAGTTGATTATTCAACATCTTAATCATTGATAGTCATCTCAAGTACATATGTAATCATATTGGCAAGACAAACTCATACATATCCATTTCATTCCATGTCACTTTGTCCTCCCCTCCAACCACAAGGCGTAATATATTGAAATCAATAAATTTAATGTTAGCTTATGAAGTTGATGGAAATATTGTTTTCTGCAATGTACGTAAAGGCCAAAACATGTCAAAATAACACTCCTAAATTCTAAGAAGTTTAAACCCAAGTTTGCATGGAAAAGTCAACAATGAGGGTTAAGAAGTGCCTTAACTTCTAGAAAGAAGTTGAACGAAACTTACTTTTTAATTGTTAAATGTTTAATTTTAAGTTTTAAATGTATGTAAGTGAATGCCATTAAATTGCTTACTTGAGTTTGATTTAATACATTTTCAATTTTGAAGAGACGTCATTATATACCATGTATATGTTTCTAATGATTTTCGTATTGATGTCTTTATTGCAGTTGCGGCTATGGACACCAATGCTGAGATACTGATTGAGCTTGCCCACTTGAGGGGCATTAGTGCAGCTTTTAGTGGTGGTGATAGGATTCGCTGCTCGCTTGCATCAACCTTGGATGCAATTGTTGACACCATTTCATAGTCTAGCAATGTACTATATGATATTACATCATATAGAGAAAGAAAAAGACAACAATATGCTGATGGGCTAGACTACAGTGCAATAAAAAAGTTGAAAATATCCAAAGAGCTCATATTTGCATTGTTTAGGGACCCTCGGACGAGGGAAATCCCAAATGCAAACAGGCCTCATATCTCCATTGAGTGGTGCACGTTTCAACCATTTGTTGATAACTGGATGGACAGATGGTACATGGTTTTTGATATGCCACCACACAACAATAGGGAAATTCCCTTGTATTTCCTTCGAAATATGTACGCAGAGTTCATGTTACATAAACACGTAAACTATTTTGACATCTTGCAGTTTCAGGGGATCGGTGGAGGGATGCCCCAAAACTAACCCAACACGAGGCTTCGAGTCCAGGATCGCCCTATCCCTGCACCTCGCAGGCAGTTGCCTGGGCCAGATGTCCCACCTGCACATCGTATTATTCCACAGACACGGGATGCATTTTTAGGTTTGGCATGGGCGGTTGTTCGCCATGGCACTATGGTTCAACATATGGGTGAGGAAGGGACATCTGTCCCTGGTGTGGTACATACACCAGCTCGTCACCATGCAGGACCATCAGGACCATCCACTAGTGCAGGACCATCGACACATCCCCATCCTAGTACTGATCCTCACGAGTGCACATCATGTGGTCATCCCTGTTATGGTCTTGCCTCAGATGTTGCCTTCAATGGGTTTTTTAGAGAGGTATGTTGATGGTTAATTGTAATAAATTCTTCATTTGTTTTCGTCTTTGTACACATATATATAGTTTGAGCTAATATATTAATTTTGTGAACTTGCAGTTGATGCTTTATGCCGGCAGCGACGCCCCAGAGCTGGATGTTCCAGACTCTATAGCGGGGCATGATGCTACCCATTTGGTAGGCCCATCTTATATAGCACCTATTGCCGTATCTCACACCGAGGTAAACATTTTAAAATTTCGTTTTTTAATACTTGTTAATTTGTTAATTTCCACATACTTTACATTTTAGTTCACTAATGCTATCTACGGTCTAATATTTACAATTATTAAACTTGCAGATGGTAGATCCTTCACTGGGGCAAGGTAATGTGGAGGTAGCACCCATGGTCATACCGTCCCATGAAACATCTGGGCTCCAGGTAAACAATTAAAAATAACATTTTTTAAATACATGTTTGTTTGTTGAATCATGCATGTCTAACTACATGAACACTTGCTGACTGTAGGCACCATCCGAGACATCTGGACCATTGCCTGGATTTGTATCTCCCTCCAGGCCATTCGTGAACAAGGGTCGTGTGTATGTGAGGCGTTCTACTCCTAGAAAGACTCCAGCTTCCCACAACCATGGGCTTACTCACACCATGGCAATGTATATCCTTCGATGATATTTGTTGTTTAACTTGAAATCCAGTGCATAAATCGTTTTTGTTAATGTTTGAATTGCATGTTTACTGCATCAGGAACCCGAGTTGTCTACTGAAAACCTCGCATCGATGGTTGATGCAGCAGTCAGTGCCGCATCTGCAATGGCAATTGATCACACATAGGTATGTAACTATTTCAACATTATCTTTACATAGTTTATTATTGTTGTCTATTGTTTATTCATGCATTTCTAACTATTTCAACATTTTTTCATTGTAGCCACCACCAGCAGGAGCAGTTCCTGGCCCCCCTGGTTCGACCATCCTGGATGTTCAACCAATGGCTCCATCTACTACACAAGCAACGCAATCTCCTTTGTCAGTTGAGGTGAGATGTCCTTCAGTGACCAAGTGTTTCATGCACTTTCCATGCACCAGTTGATAATTGTTGAGCTAATGTATTAGTGTACATAGTTAGTTGAATTTAACAATTGATATTTAATTTGCAGGATCCAGAGACGCACACTGATCCTAGAGATGTGCCTAGAGGATCAACGTCGGGAAAGAACAAGAGGAAGCTTGAGTTTTGATGTGTCTTATGGGATATATGTACATTTGGATACATGTACATGTGGCTTTGATAGTTTTGGATAGTTTTGGACACATGTGCTTTTGGATACTTTTGTATATATATGTACTTTTCGATACATTCACTTTTGGAGACATGTACATTGACTTTATTGTGCATGTACTTTTGGAGACATGTACATTGACTTCATTTGATACATGTACTTTTAGATACTTTTGGATATACATGTACTTTTGGAGACATGCACTTTTGGATACTTTTGGATATATATGTACTTTTTGAGACATGCACATTGACATTTCACTTATAAATGAATGATACATTTCACTTTGTATTTGTTCTTCGGTTTCCACGTGTTCTTGTGTCAATCTAATGTGTTGATTTATGTGGATTATCTATTACTCATGAATGCGCTATGTCAAAAGAACAAACTATTATATTTAAAGGTTTCAACGAACTCACTACATGCGTGCACTAATTGGTATCTAATTAAAATTTGTGATTTTGGATGATCATTACAAGTTATGTCAAAGTTCTTGCTCGTGTAATTTAATCAAACTAAATGCAATACAATGTTTTTCAAGGTTTCAACGAACTCACTCATGCACACTAATTGGATAGGTGTAATTAAAATTTGTGAGTTTGGATGATTAAATTACAAGTTAAGTCAATGTTCAAGTGTAATTTAATAAAAGTAAGTGCAATACATGCTACACATTTCATCAACACCCAATATTTGATTGTACAATTAGATTCAACACTACATATGAATAACTACATACAAGTGCTCAAAGCAACATTGGTGAAAGGATCAAACGTTACCTCGGGATTCGAGAAATAAAGTGCCTATGCTTGGTTATCCTTATGGCTCGGAGGTCATCTTCATGTAGATAAGTACTCTTGTTGTCATGTGTCATTAAGGTTTTTTCATGTGGTAAAACCCTTCAGGGTCAGGGTTTGTTCATGGTTTCATTGTACTTGATTTCTAAACATATAATTATTCTAAGAAAGGTTGCTAGGTTTTCTTCCCCATGAGGGTTTCTCGGGATAAAATGTTGTGTCTCTTGTCCCTAAACAACATTTTCATGCGACTTGCAACTCGACATAGCCTAGAAAATGGACGTCGGACCGATGAACTGTCGACTCCGTTGGTCCCTTGGCATGCGATTACCTCTAGGGGGGTGTCTCCCTCGTCTCCCCATGGCCCCGTGGATTGATTGTGCATTCATTTTGTAAACTAGGGTTTTGCTCAATTTCATTGCATGCAATCTCGCATTGGTGGGTCAACTCTGTGAAAACCTCCCTTGAGCCAGTGTTGGCAGTGTTCCCACGTCGGCATTTCCCACACACACTTGTAGGAGCCAACAGCACGCAATCTTCCTGCTCCGTTTTCTTTTTGGCTCCCAGGCGAAAATTCACCAAGTGTCCCTGAACGACATTTTCATGCGCCTTGCAGCTCGACATAACTCGGAAACCGGACGTCGGACCGACGAACCGTTGACTCCGTTGGTCTCCTGGCGTACAATTACCCCTAGGGGGCCCTCTCCCTCATCTCCCCATGGCCCTGTGGCTTCATTGTGCATTCATTTCATAAATTAGGGTTTTGCTTAGTTTAATTGCATGCAATCTCGCATTGGTGGGTCACCTTTGCAAAAACCTCCCCCGAGCCAGTGTTGGCAGTGTTCCTATGTCGGCATTTCCCACACACACTTGCAGGAGCCAACGGCACGCAATCTTCTTGCTCCGTTTGCTTTTTGGCTCCTGGATGAAAATTCACCAAGTGTCCCTGAACGACATTTTTATGCGAATTGCGTCAACTCCGTTGGTCTCCTGGCGTGCGATTACCTCTAGGGGGCCCTCTCCCTCGTCTCCCCATGGCCCTGTGGCTTCATTGTGCATTCATTTCGTAAATTAGGGTTTTGCTCAGTTTAATTGCATGCAATCTCGCATTGGTGGGTCAACTCTGCAAAAACCTCCCCCGAGCCAGTGTTGGCAGTGTTCCCATGTCGGCATTTCCCACACACACTTGCAGGAGCCAACGGCATGCAATCTTCTTGCTCCGTTTGCTTTTTGGCTCCCGGACGAAAATTCACCAAGTGTCCCTGAACGACATTTTTATGCGACTTGCAACTCGACATAACTCGAAAACCGGACGTCAGACCGATGAATTGTCGACTCCGTTGGCCTCCTAGCATGTGATTACCTCTAGGAGGCCCTCTCCCTCATCTCCCCATGGCCCAGTGGCTTCATTTTACATTCATTTCGTAAACTAGGGTTTTGCTCAGTTTAATTGCATGCAATATCGCATTGGTGGGTCAACTCTACAAAAACCTCCCTCGAGCCAGTGTTGGCAGTGTTCCCATGTTGACAATGCCCACACACACTTGCAAGAGCCAACAACATGCAATCTTCCTACTCCGTTTGCTTTTTGGCTCCCGGACGAAAATTCACCAAGTGTCCCTGAACGGCATTTTTATGTGACTTGCAACTCGACATAACTCGAAAATCGGACGTCGGATCGACGAACCATCAACTCTGTTGGTCGCCTGGCGTGCGATTACCTCTAGGGGGCCCTCTCCCTCGTCTCCCCATGGCCTAGTGGCTTCATTGTGCATTCATTTCGTAAACTAGGGTTTTGCTCAATTTAATTGCATGCAATCTCGCATTGGTGGGTCAACTCTGCAAAACCCTCCCTTGAGCCAGTGTTGACAGTGTTCCCATGTCGGCATTGCCCACACACACTTGCAGGAGCCAACGGCACGCAATCTTCCTACTCCGTTTGCTTTTTGGCTCCTGGGCGGAAATTCACCAAGTGTCCCTGAACGACATTTTCATGCAACTTGCAACTCGACATAACTCGGAAACCGGAAGTCGGACTGATGAACTATCGACTCCGTTGGTCTCTTGGCGTGCAATTACCTCTAGGGGCCCCTCTCCCTCGTCTCCCCATGGCCCAGTGGCTTCATTGTGCATTCATTTCGTAAACTAGGGTTTTGCTTAGTGTGGGAGTGTGCAATTTTTGCACACGGGGGTCAACTTTGGAAAATCATCCACCGGGCAAGTATGGCTAGTGTTCCTAGCCCGAACCTGCCTAGACACACCTGCAGGACTCCTCGGAACCCGGTTTTGTTGCACGGTTGGAGTTCTATGCCCTCGGTAGGTATCTAGTAGGTGTCACTGAAGGCCTTTTGGCAGCGAAACGGGACGAGCCATAAAATGAAGACCATGGCTCGGATCGACGAACCGTCGACTCCATTGGATTTAGCACACCTGGATAGTTCCAGAGCTGTCCCTCCCCTCCTGCCCGGTGGCCCATGTGTCACCTTGCAGGTCCATCTTGGAAACTAGGGTTTTGGTCTGTGTGGAAGTGTGCAATATTTGCACACGGGGGTCAACTTTGGAAAATCATCCACCGGGCGGGTATGGCTAGTGTTCCCAGCTCGAACCTGCCTAGACACACCTGTAGGACTCCCTGAAACCCAGTTTTGTTGCACGGTTGGAGTTCTATGCCCCCGGCAGGTATCCAGCAGGTGTCCCTGAAGGCCTTCTGGCAGCGAGACGGGACGAGCCATAGAATGAAGACTGTGGCTTGGATCGATGAACCGTTGACTCCATTGTATGCAGCACACCGGGATAGTGCCAAGGGTCCCCCTCCCCTCCGATCCGGTGGCCCATGTGTCACCTTGCAGGTCCATCTTGGAAACTAGGGTTTTGCTCAGTGTGGGAGTGTGCAATTTTTGCACACGGGGGTGAACTTTGGAAAATCATCCACCGGGCGGGTATGGCTAGTGTTCCCAGCCCGAACCTGCCTACACACTTTGGAAACTAGGGTTTTGTAGGTCCATGATGAATATTTTCATGATGATGATGATGGTGATGATGATGAAGATGTTGATGATGATGGCTTGGTATTAAAAATAGTATAAATAATATAGTATTAAAAGTATGTAACGTACCTCATCATGCTAGATCCCACCTATTATCATACAACCAAGCCCTTCGGATCATCGCTTATACTGATGGTCTCCATTAGTCTCTCGTGCTCTGTATCTGGTAAGAAGTAGCGTACCTTCAATGTATTTCGACTAGGCATTGTTCGTACCTGAAGGTATGTGCCAATGATTAAGTTGGTAAAGTGATACACACTTGCACCTGGTTTGTAATCCCTGTAAACATATCCACCCTTCTTTCTTCCATTGCTGTCCCATGTCAAGTATTCACCTTTAACAACCATAGACCCAGTTCGAAAGTGGTTGTTTTCATTGTCAGTCATGGACATAATGAGGGTTTGCTTTCCATCTATACAGCGTGCCAACCAGTATTCATCACACCATCCATTATCTTTTGAGGCAACCACTGCGTATATGTGCCCTGCATTATATGATTGTAGGTATATGATCAAAATATTTTTCATGCGATACAAGGCCATTAATGTGCATTTCAAGACTACGTAAACAAACAAAAAATGTTAAGGAAATGCATCATACCGGGTTGTACAAGGTCTGAGACATGATCAAAATCTGTAGAAATAGATGATTGGTCTTCTTCCAACGGAGTTAACTCAACAATTGCACGTTGATCAAGTGGAAGTGATATGCAATCCCATCCATCAACCCAATCCAATGATTCACACCCATCCCGGTCACCATCACAACAAGGCGGGCAAAAACAAGCGAGTTTTTTGGTCCAAATTTCAAATACTGGGTTATCAGAGCTTCGAACCGAATGAAATCCACGAGTCCCAGCCACAGTCTTGCATTCCCATGCATGTGAACGATCTATGTCTACCACCTCCCAAAAAAATCTCTCCACATGTCTCTTTCTTGTGGATTCTACTCGCATAGTTGATTCCTCTCCCATTACTGACGTGCACCACCTGACTGTAGATTGAGCATTTAGAATAGTAGATTCTGTAGATACTTTCAATTCCTCTCTTCGTAGGGCTGTTTTGACACATGCTCTGGCTCCATCATGCTCTCCTTTACCATGCCCAGTCTCAAAATAGTTCCACATATGTGGCACTTTGTAGTTTTTATGCAATGAACACAACCACTGAAATATGTGTGCATTTTTTAACTGACCAGCACACCCATCAGACCAAATCCAGTGTCGATCCATCTGTATGTTCCTTCCCTTCAAGTGATCATAGAACATGATGAAGCAATGACGTACATAGTGGACGTCGTGGCACCTATCATCACTTATGTGGAAGTGATATTCCTTCAGAATTTCTCTTTCCTCTTCAGTGCTATTTGGGCCATGCCTATATGTGATATGGACCATCAAGGAAACCTGCTCAGAGTGATAATACTGACTTTGGATCTCATTTTGAGGTTGAAGAGTGTAGTTCTCGGCAAAATCAACAACTGAAAGTATAGTACCAAGGGGAAATGTATCTCTGCATATTCTAAACTTCTCATCCTACCATCGTGCCACGTGAACATGCTGAACATATTGATGTGTCTTTTCAACAAAAACCTTGATGAAGTCACTAACTTGTACCTGGTGACACAAAATGATCTCAATGTCAGTTTTTTGTTGTAAGTAAGGATTGAAATGTAACCGTTACAACATAATTTTATAGATATAAATGCATACCTGAGATGTCACCAATTGTATTTTTTTGCTTTCTTTCCCTTGGACTATTTCATAGTTGATATATTTGAAACTTTTCATGTCTGTAACCATTTTCCCAAATTCACTGTCTCCATTCTTTTGCATACATTGGCTCAATAATGCCATTCCAGCACAGTTGGAGCATGTTCCATCCAAACAAGATTTTGCATAGTATGTTTGCCCCTCGGGCCTATTGCACATGATGCTATGAATGAATTCTCTTGATGAAGTCGGTGGTATTGTCATGGAGCAATCCTGCACATGGTTAGTATGCAACACACGACGAATGTACAAAAAATTTTCATAGTAATATTCATATTCTACATGTTATCTACAACAACAAGTGTTATGAAGAGTATTTATTCTAACATACCATGGCTTACATTTCTCAAAATATCTTTGCCCCAAGTTCAATTGTCTATGCTCAATCCTAAATTTCTCGTAAAGTTTTGTCTGTGTTATATTAAGAAGATGCTTAGTATGTGGTTCACGATCCTTAGAACCCCTTCTTAGTTTTAGTACATCCTTTTGGTTTTAAGAAGGCCTTGTGTGATCATGCCAAAAACTGTGCACTAGTCCCTTTACTGCATCAACTAGCTTCATGTCACGATGTGGCAACCGACCAACAAAGGCCCAAAAATCTGTCTGATCGGTTGTGTCAAGATGTTCTCTTCTAATAGAATACCTATGGAGGGTTTTTACATTCAAATTAACTAGTTCGGATGTAGGCCTGAGAATACGAAGGGCCCTGGTGTTCTTATTTGCAATTGCTTGTAACAACACACGATGAGCAGCATTGCGGTCCTTTGAACGTGTGTTCTTACCAATTTTACCAAATGCATCTACAAGGCTTTTAACTATATGAGAACTTGGTTCAGAATTCTTTATCATCTTTATCCCTAACTTTTTCTTAACAACATTCATGCTCCTAGATTTTAACAATGATAAAAAAATCTACATTTATCTCCATCACATTTAGAAACAAAATATTTATCAAGTATCTATTGAGTTTGATAAGCAATACTACATTTAGATTGCGTACCTTCAATGGAATTGATAAGACTTTCATCAACTTGTATATGCTTTGGAGTTCTTCGACGTGTGCTTGCTAATGGAGGTAAGGGGGTTGGAATTGTACCATGTAGCGCATCACCAAGACGCTCTAGCGTTTCAGTAGTAGCTTGGTGTCCTTCATTCTCTTCCTAGTAGTTGGATGGTGGAAGTCCAACATCCTCATCGATGGTCTGTGGAAGTCCAACACCACATTGAGCAACCATGAATGATGTCCTCAATGCTGCACCTGCATAAAAAAAATAATGATGGAGTTGGTGTAGAGTGTGAGAATTTCCAATGGCGGGCTCATGCTGTTCAAAAAATCGAGGGAGTGTTGTTTTGGCTCGGACAGAGTAAAGTTGCTCTACGATAGGGACAGTACACTATTTATGGAGTTACAAAACGTGCACGCGTTATATAAAGAAAAAACGTGTGCACGATATGTAGTGCAAAAACGCGTACATGATATTGTCAAGCACAATAAATAGGTTAGGTGCACGGCTAGGAAAATGAACAAAATCAAAAGAAAACTAATAATTTATATGGTTATATACAAAACAAATGTTTTTAGTGTGGGGACAAATGTTTTGTATGGTTTAATACCCCCTAGCTCTCTCCCAATAATCCCTAGATACCCCCTATCTCTTTCTAAGTACCTGTCCCTCATTCTCCCTACATCCCTCCCTACGTGTTTCTTTCTCTCCCTTACTCCAGCCATGTCTCTACCACCCCACTCTCCATCTCTCCACCTTCTCTTTATCTTCGTCATTATCCCTCCCTATAGCACGCTCTCCCTTCTTCTCCCTTAATCACTAACCCTCTATGCCTTTATCCCTCCCCCCTGCCCTCTCTGTCTTACCTTGTTCCTAGAGCCCCTCCCCCATAAAGGCCTTTAGACCCTCTTCTAGACATTAATCCCTAAGTGCATAAGTGCACAAGATGATGAGGAGGAGGAGGGTGATGACAATGAAGATGATCATGATGTAGATGAAGATGATAAAGATGATGATGAGGAGGAGGGTGATGACAATGAAGATGATCATGATGCAGATGAAGATGATAAAGATGATGATGTTGATGAAGATGATGGTGATGATGATGAAGATGTTGATGATGATGGTGATGGTGATGTTCGGATGATGATGATGATGAAAATGATGGTGACATGATGGAGATGTTGATCTGATGAGGAAGATGATGATGATGATGGTGACGATGATGAAGATGTTGATGATGATGATGTTGGTGATGAAGATGATGATGATGAAGAAGATGATGATGATGGAGATGTTGTGTTGATGGGGAACCTAGAGATGACAATGATGATGAAGATGGTGATGGTGATGGTGATGGTGATGACGATGAATATTTTGATGATGATGCCGATGGTGATGATGATGAAGATGTTGACGATGATGGTGATGGTGATGTTTAGATGATGATCATGATTATGTTCAGAAGATCATGATGGTGATGATGATGGAGAAGATGACGATGATGGATATGTTGATGAGGAACCTGCAGATGCCAATGATGATGATGATGATGGTGATGAAGATGATGATGATGGAGATGTTGATGAGGAACCTACAGATGCCAATGATGATGGTGATGACGATGAAGATGTTGATGATGATGGTGCTGGTAATGATGATGATGATGATGATGATGAAGATGATGGTGACATGATGGAGATGTTGATCTGATGAGGAAGATGATGATGATGATGGTGATGATGATGAAGATGTTGATGATGATGATGATGGTGATGAAGATGATGATGATGATGAAGATGATGATGATGGAGATGTGTTGATGGGGAACCTAGAGATGACAATGATGATGAAGATGGTGATGGTGATGATGATGAAGATTTTGATGATGATGCTGATGGTGATGATGATGATGATGATGTTGATGGTGATGATGATGAAGGTGTTGACGATAATGGTGATGGTGATGTTTAGATGGTGATGATGATAATGATGATGATGGAGATGTTGATGAGGAAGGGGGAGATGACAATGATGATGAATATGTTTATGGTCATGAAGATGATGATGATGGTGATGGTGATGATGATGGAGATGTTGAAGATGATGGAGATGGCGATGAAGATGATGATGATGATGATGATGGTGAAGATGATGAAGAAGATGATGATGATGGAGATGTTGATCTGATGACGATGAAGATGATGATTATGGTGATGATGATGAAGATGTTGATGCTGATGATGATGGTGATGAAGATGATGATGATGGAGAAGAAGATGATGAGGAACCTACAAATGCCAATGATGATGATGATGATGGTGATGACGATGAAGATGTTGATGATGATGGTGATGGTAATGATGATGAAGATGTTGATGAAGATGTTGATGATGATGGTGATGGTGATGGTGATGTTCATATGATGATGATGATGATGATGAAGATGATGGTGACATGATGGAGATGTTGATCTGATTCAAGGAAGATGATGATGATGATGGTGATGATGATGAAGATGTTGATGATGATGATGATGGTGATGAAGATGATGATGATGAAGAAGATGATGATGATGGAGATGTTGATGTTGATGGGGAACCTAGAGATGACAATGATGATGAAGATGGTGATGGTGATGGTGATGGTGATGACGATGAAGATTTTGATGATGATGGTGATGGTGATGATGATGAAGATGTTGATGATGATGGTGATGGTGATGTTTAGATGATGATCATGATGATGTTCAGAAGATGATGATGATGATGATGGAGACTTTGATTTGATGAGGAATATGATGATGATGATGATGATGATGGTGATGATGATGAAGATGTTGATGATGATGATGATGGTCATGAAGATGATGATGATGAAGAATATGATGCTGATGGAGAATATGATGCTCACAACTCCCTCTAGCCTCTCTCTCCCCAACCATCAATCTCTCTCTCTCTCTCTCTCTCTCTCTCTCTCAAACACACACGCATACACACACATTACGTCACTTTCCATTCTCAAACCCATCCCCCCTCCATCCATATCTATCTCCACCTTTCTCCCTCCATCCCTCACCCTACCTTCTCTCCCTCCCTCTCTCATTGCCTGTCTCTCTCTCACCTTCTATCCCTCCCTCATGTTATCTTTCCCTCAACCAATCCCAATCTCTCCATCACTCCCTCTCTCTCACACACTTTATGTCCCTTCTCTCTCTCTCTCTCTCTCTCTCTCTCTCTCTCTCTCTCCATCGCCACCACTCCTTGCATGTCTCCCACCAACACTTTCTGTCCCTCCCTTCCTATCTCTTTATTTCGTTCTATCCCCATCTATCTCTCACTCCCTCCAAATCCATTCCTCCCCATTGTCCCTCTCCCTCCCTCGCTCTATGTCTCCCCCCCCTTGTATTCTTTATTTCTCTCTCACATCCCCCTTGCCTCCATCCATTCCCCCTTGTCACTCAAGTCTCACTTTCAACTTCTAACCCTATACCTCTTCAGAACCTATTCTACTCCTAATAGTGCTCTCAAGCTCCACTTCCCTTCACCCCCTGTAGCCCATCATGTTCTCATTCCCTTCATCTCTCCCCACTCAAGCTTCCAACATCCTTCTAAGCCCTTGACCCTTTCCCACCCTATTAAATATTAACCATAGATTCCCTTGACCCTTCCCCACCCCTTCTCAAATATTAAACAAAAATTCCCTTGAGTCTTCCACACCCCCTCTTTCTCAAGTATTAAGCATGTATTTTATGATTTGCATAACCTGCGCGCGTTTTTTAACTACATAACGCGTACGCGTTATATAACTACATAACGCGTACGTGTTATGTAGTTATATAACACGTACACGTTATGTAGTTATATAATGCGTATGCGTTATGTACATCTAAAAGCGCGACAATATTTTTGAATTTAAACAGAACGCGCTCGTGTTTTGTAGAGCCTAAACCAGGCCGAGTCACATGCTCACATGTCAACAATAATCCTATGTGTATGCTTTGGAGTTTGCTTCGGTAATTCCAAACCTGTGCTATGTTAATGAAAAACCAAAGCTAATTGGGTATTTCTTCCAGTTTCTGGAGAAGCCTATGCTTAGCCACTCGTTACAATCAAGGTGTTTTTTAAGGATTCTAATAGTATACTTAAGTGTAGTATTCTAGGCGATTATTTTGGATTGAAAAAAACATATATTTATATAGGTAGGCGAATATTAAATATGAAACATACAATTTACTACTGAAACTAGTAAATTTTGGCGAATATTATGATAAAAAAACATATTTTATGTAAATATAGGCGATATAAGAGGCTAAAAATTACCAAATAGCGAATTTATTTTTTGAAAAAAAGCCCAAAAAATAGCCAATTGGCGAAATTTCGCCCCTAAAATTTTCCCTGTTACAATATGCTACACAGAGTCATTTTTGACGAAATCTTAGACACAAATAGCATTTTTTCTGCAGATTCCAAATATGTAACTTTTATTTTGAAATATTAATTTTTCCTATTTTCTTTCAATTTCTTTTCTGTCCTACCTCCTTAACTCGTGAAACACACTGTTAGTGTTTCTTCCATAAATTTTTCAATTCTCAATCATTTAAAAAAAAAATTGTATGGTGCACAAGAGGACACTAACCTCCATGTTCTATGAAAAACCCATTTCAAGATTTTTGCATTAAGACCTTCAAAGGCTCTACCCACAAAAGAGGTACTATTTTCGAGGTTTGATCACTTAGACAATTATAAAAAAATTATAAAATTACTAATTTAATTTTCGAAAAATAATGGCGCACAAGTGCTATGTGTTCTCTACATGCATGCCAATTTTTGTAGCTTGATTCCATCATTTAGGCCCTTAAAGGCTCTACCCACAAAAACATATACCTTATCCTTTGCCTGAAAAAGAAAAAGTGTATGTTAGGAAAAATGAAACTTGACATAGCTATGCAAATTTTCAAGACATAAAAGTTATATATTCGGAAACGTGATTCAATTTCCTACATTTCATCTTTTTTACTCAATGCAAGATATTTTGCGTAAGTAGCTCAAAAAATCCAAGTAAGTTGAGGGATGCCTGCTTTTTCACTTTTATATTGCATCTAATGCGCCAAAAGTGACCCTCATTAGCTTGCACTGACCCTATGACATATATACTTATTGACTTTTCTTGTCGAGACTAACAAATTCTAGAACTCTTAAGGTGGAAAATATACCCCAGCCTTAATGGGAACTTTTAGAAAAATATATTTCTACAAAATCAAGTCCACATTTAAAAGCTTTGAATAATTCTTAATACAATATATAACAAATAAAGGTGGTATGACTTAAACTTGTGAGAATGGTCGTAACAAAAGCTTTCACTCAATTTCAAATTTAATCTCTAAAATTTTCATCCCTTGAATTTGTATATCGTACCATGATTTCCTTACTAAATTTACAAATTGATCTTTCTCAAATACATTATTCCTATTATTATTCTCAAATATATGATTCCTATTATTATTCCTTAACTATTAAGTTTCTCACTTCTAAAATAAATGGTTTATAAACATGTTAAAAGAATATAAAAATAAATGATATATAAACATCATAAATACAATGATCTCCAACCTACACTAATAATAATAAATAATATAAAGAGAGATAATTTTATTTTACATAATGTTTTGAAACATGATTTTTTTTATAAATTGCCAAAGCTTAGTTAAACTTTCCTCTTATAGAATCTAATGCCATCTTCATAATTTTAATTTTTTTTATTCATTATAAAAAGACAAGAGCATGGTACAAACTACCATGTTCGTAGACCCAAGAATAATGTTTTAATTAATCAGATATAGAATCGCTGAAATGAAAATTCTTGTCAATGAAGTTGTGACTAAACAAAAAGTCTGACAGCTTCATAATTCTCCATTTGATGTAAAGATGAAAATAAGGTAATCACTGATAGAAACTTTCAGTAGATGTTGATAACTCCGTGTCTTCCTCATCACACAAACCCATTGTCCTTTAGTCACTTTTCACATTCAATGTTTACTAAGACATTTCTCCGAGGGAAAAGGCTTTTTTTGTTTTAAAATATTCACTCATACAGAAATCCTACTGTGTACATGTTCTTATTAGAGATTCCATGAAACAACACCTCTATAACCACAATATTACAGTTACACATACATGGAACAACACCTCTAGAACCACAAGATTACAGTTGCACGTACAAACAAGAGAAATAAAAACTAAATTATATGGAAGGGCCATATCCGTGACACAAATGTTCACTAAGCTATAAAAAATTTAAAATTTCAAAAGCAAAGGGTTCTAAAAAATCTTTCAACTTCATTAACAAATTAACAGTTTTCAATAGAAATACCATCTTTATTTCAACTACTCTTGTTTCAAAAATCCAAAAATTCTTGACAGTTTCTCTGAAGTTTAGACAATTAATTCTCAAGATAAATCAGAATGGCTTAAGTACACCATACCACCCCAATCTGTTCCAAAGGTGCCGAAATAATTCTTTCATCAACTTCAACATGTGCCAAGTACAATGGCTTGTATTGACAATAAAGTTAAAAATAACCAGAAATGCATCTGGAGGGTCAGCAATCCATGAATAGTATGAGACAGAATAAAATGTTAACCATAATATGAATTGATGTAGAAATACTGCAAAACCCCCAAAACAAGTCAATTACTATGTACATGGAATAGAGAGATGCTGCTCTGTCAAGCCTTTCAGTTTCCATGTGTGTTCTCTGACTTTCCATTGCCAAATATATTGAAGTTATCGTAGCAGGTCCAACAAATGGCCAAATCTATTGAAGCTATCTTAGCAGGTCCAAAAAATGGCAATAATCGACTGCAAAACGAATCTTTCACAGCCAATCTGGTAGGCTTGTCATATATTCATCATCCCACAATACAATTCTAAGATGACAGAGCAGTCACTTCTCTGACATCCGGAGGGTCAAAGAATCCGTTGCTTGCCACTTTACTTGCAAACAACACGCTTCACTAGATACACTAAATCGACTGTGGTTGAATGCAACACAAAAATGAATCCTGGCCGCTAAATCGTCTTCATAGTTGCAGCGGTTTTTACGATGGTTCATCAGAACCTTCTGGGACACATCGCTACTTCATCAAAGGAAACATAACTACTATCGACAAGTGCTTCTGGTGGGGCACCCTCTGGTGTGCCGGGTGTTGTATGAATTGTAGTTTAGGCACTTTTCTGCAACAATGTGAAATAGAACTTCTGAAGTTGCGTTACAGTTATTGCATAAAATCCAAATCTACTTGAAACAAAATTCAGTAGTTAGGATTTATATTTTTCATAATGAAAAGTCAGTATAAATCGATTTAATCCTTACATCATACCTTCTGGTAGGACTCAGGCATTGTTGTCGTTGCAACCTACACACATTACAGAAGGCCATATTTCAATAACCCAAATTTCCCAATCGCTGGATGTTTTTTTCATATATCTACACAAACAGATAAATCACCTCTTCGTCAAGTTTCTCCTACACCTTTGACATATCACATACTTACTTGGAACACATTGGGAAAAATACCCTACAAACATCCCACGAGCACTGAGAGATCTGCCAAGATAGTGACATTCGGAAAAGTGTAATTAGACTTGAGGCCAAATACATCCAGAAGCACCCTATAAATGACTCTGAACTGGGTAACACGTTCTACAATATAATCATTTGCATAAAGTGCCTTCATGTGTGCAAGGAAATCTTTCAAACCAAGGATCTTTCAGAATTCTGTTTCATTCTTCATTTAGTAGCTACTACAATTTTAAATATCTATCACATTTGAAATGTAAATTTGGAACTCAGAGGGAATCTGGTAAAATGTATAAGAAATTGTTGACTCTTAATGTAACTATCATCTCAAAACCTATATATTGGTCTAAAAGGGATAAACTAAAGGATCAAGTAGTTCACTATATTAGACAAGTGCATAGGCAGTGCAAGGTAACCTATTCATAGTGACTAATATCATGATAGATTGCAGCGTAGAGGATGGTTGAAAAGTATAAGTCACATTAAAATAGGGAATATGCATATCATGTCTATGTAAACAAATTAAGATTTACCTTAAAGCAACATGATACTTCTGTCCCAACTTTTCAAGTTTAGACATCACACAATCTGTGATACAAGGTGTACCTGAATAAAGTCAACATTACTAAGGCTAAGGCTATCTTTATAGCAAAAATTGACATGCCAACTTTTTGAGCTAGTGCATATATTAATTAAGCTCGAAAAGATATGTAAGCGTGTAATGTCCCCATTCAAATAAATCTCAAAAGAGAAAATTCCACCAATCTACTAGTTTCCTAGGTTGGGGTGGAAACATTGAGATTTTGAATAAGGGAGCTAATAAACCCCAAATGGACATTAGATTGACATAAATATATTAAAAGGGGTTAAATAAATATTTATGATAGGAAAATAAGGTGGCACTTGGTCATGGAGACACATTGGTGGTGTGGGACCCACACAAAGCTAGATTCCTCATGCCACATGGCATCCTATTCTCACCCATTCGAATCCAAGGTGGAGTCTAATGTTCTTGGGGATTTGGGAGGTCAATATACTTGGCATGACTCAATGAAGGTAGAATTGGAGTGGAAGAGTAACTTCCATGGAAGAGGAAGAGGCATTTGAGAGATATTGAGACACTTGGGCTAGATTCCCTAGCTTCTATGACAACAATGATGAAGATGCTATGACACCTATGACACAAAGCAGATATGATTGTTTACATCTGACATATATGACACGTCAAGGCTAAAAATATCCTCCAAGAGGGCGCACAAGGGAGTTAGGGCAGCCAAAGAGTCACCCATTCGAATTGAGTGAAGGAGGAGGCTAGGAATGGAGGGACAAATGGCATACATTGGAATCTCTTCCTAATTTGAGTTGGCATGAATCTCATGGATGGAATTCGAGCTAAGGAGGTCTTTTTAACTTTATAAAATTCAATAAAAAATGAGATTATTTTTTGATCATTTATTATTTTGCATATTGGAGAGCAAAGCTTGTCCATGCTTGTGGAGTGTTTACTCTACTTGCCTTAGTACCAATTTCGAGGGTGAAAGATTCCCATCCTAATTGGAAATTGGAGAGGCAATTCAGACCTTTCATTTGGAGCTACAATGGAGTCATTTTTTGCAAGTTGAATCTATAGGGAAGCTCGTGATCACATCTCCTTCAGCTTGCTTCTACAACTATTCTTCCATTTCTTGTCATATTCTTGCTCCTTGAGGAGGGGCGCACTTGGTGAGATGTTTTTCTCTCTGGGGGAGCTCTTGTGGCCCCATTTATTTGTATTATGATATATATACTCTGTATTTAAATTTCATAATACTCTCAGGTCGAAATACCAAGTGGAACTATGTAAAAATACCAAACAATGTATAAATGGTGCCATTTTCCCTACATCTTGTTATAAAATCTTGAAGTTGCTCTATTTCGACTTGTATCAGTTCATATATGTGATTTTTATGATGCATTGATGGTCATTAATGTATGGAATAATTTTCATATACATTTCATAAGCCTTTGGAACATAAATCTCGAATTTCATAGCAAGTGGTGAAGTTTACCAGCATTTCCCCCTATGTGAAGACATGTCCACAAACCTCTGATTTATGGGAGTTGAAGAAGCCTTTAGAAACTGATTGATGATTAATTTGGGATCCCATTGAAGTACTTTAATAGTACCATTTCTCTGTTCTGAAATTTTGGAAGTTCGTACAACATTTGGAGATCCATCTTTGACCACTACCCTTGGGGGATTTGAACCTCGATTTGACTAGTAAATTTCCCTATCGTTCTCTGATTGTAATTGAATGTCGCAGAAGTATTTTGAGAGTTTTAAAGCATCCATTAGTCACAATTTTATGTCTTAATACCTTCCAAACACTTTTAAAACCAATTTGGAAGCATTTGGATCCATTTGGGTCAATACTAGTCTAAGGGTCGAATTGGCCAAAATTTGCAATTTTTTCAATTTTACCAAATTTATTAAAAAGGGATACTGCAAGTGGTATCAGAGCATGGTCCTTGAAATTGATGTGGATGACCATTAATGAGGACAAGAAGTCAAATAAATGACCCCCCACCCTTAGAAACTAAAACTGAAATTACTTTTGGTGGAAGGGAAGAAGTAGGAGAAGAAGTGCATTCTTTGATAACCATGAGTAAGGATGAGAAAGGAACCTTGGAGGAGAATGAGGAGTTTATAAAATTCATGAAACCATTCTTTGAATACATGACAAAACAACTAATGCAAGGGTTCAAATTGTTGGCTAGTCAATTTGGAAGCAAATTGGCAATAAAAGGGAGCAATGGTTCTCCTTTCGAGAAAAAGAAGGCAATGGATGGAAGAATTTATGTCACAAAGGAGAAACCTCATGTAATGGTGGAACATGAGGTACATGTTGATATGCAGGTGCTTGAAGATGCTACACTCAAAAAAGAAGAAAGACAAGTACTTGTCTTTGTTCAGAGGGATTATGAGTTGCCTCATAGAGAGAGTTGCAAAGCCTTGGAGGAGGCACATGATATCACAATAGTTGGACCATCCAATTATGGAGAAGATGAATTAAATATTTCGATGGGTAAGAGTTGCAAAGAGTTAATTTTGGTTCATAATTCCTCACCCCCTACTTCGTTTTCAACCACATCAATTGGGAATGAAAATTGGGTGAAAGGTTTTTTTTATAATGGTGCCACATGAGGAGTATGAAACTCCTATCTCTCATTTTGATGATGACATGACTAGAGAACCTTATTATTTACATTGGAAGAAACATCCTTTGTTATTTCTTGATGATACACATATCCGTGTATGCATAAATGGTACTTATGTGAGCCTCTTGAAGGCTCATTGTTTTCTTTGCTCCCTACTTGGTTCAGATTTTAGTGGAGATTCTTCATTTACTTCTTGGATGAAAGAATACATAGTTGATTATTTTGATGCATCCTACATATTTTTGGAGTAGAATTATAGGACATGGGATCCTCACCTATGTCATTGGAGCAAATTTGACTAGTCACTTGATGCTTTTACGCACTTGGAAAATGGTGGTCTACTTACTTGGAGGTACAAGCACTTTCATGATCCTTTGATGAGGCACCTCCTTGATGTACATTTTTATTATGTTGTTATGTACTTTGATGATCTATATTTTGTACTTATGATGTTTGGAAGAAGGCATACAAGGAAATGGGGTCCAGGAATTCTCTTGCTTAATGGTATGGGTTGGAGAGCACTTTCCTAATTGTTGGAGTGCAATACAAGCAATGGGACCCTGGAATAATTTTTAGTCTCAATGGTTTCAAAACATTTTGGGAAAGAAAGTTTAGGAAGAAAATTTTTGGAAAGGAGGCAGGTTCTTCAAAATCCATGTTTGAAATTGCTTGAGGACAAGCAATCTTGGGTGGGGAGGACTGTAATGTCCCCATTCAAATAAATCCCAAAACAGAAAATTCCACCAATCCATTAGTTTCCTAGGTTGGGGTGGAAACATTGGGATTTTGAATAAGGGATCTAATAAACCGCAAATGGAAATTAGATTGACATAAATATATTAAAAGGGGTTAAATAAATATTTATGATATGAAAATAAGGTGCACTTGATCATGGAGACACATTGGAGGTGTGGGACCCACACAAAGCTAGATTCCTCATGCCACATGGCATCCTATCCTCACCCATTCGAATCCAAGGTGGAGTCTAATGTTCTTGGGGAGTTGGGAGGTCAATATACTTGGCATGACTTAATGAAGGTCGAATTGGAGTGGAAGAGTAACTCCCATGGAAGATGAAAAGGCATTTGAGAGATATTGAGACACTTGGGCTAGATTCCCTAGCTTCTATGACAACAATGATGAAGATGCTATGACACCTATGACACAAATCAGACCTGATTGCTAATATCTGACATATATGACATGTCAGGGAAAAAAATAGCCTCCAAGAGGGCGCACAAGGGAGTTAGGGCTTCCAAAGATTCACCCATTCGAATTGAGTGAAGGAGGAGGCTAGGAATGGAGGGACAAGTGGCATACATTGGAATCTCTTCCTAATTTGAGTTGGCATGAATCTCATGGATGGAATTCGAGCTAAGGAGGTCTTTGAAAGTTTATAAAATTAAATAACAAAGAAGGAGAGTAGCTTTTGATCATTTATCATTTTGCATATTGGAGAGCATAGCTTGTCCATGCTTGTGGAGTGTTTACTCTACTTGCCTTAGTACCAATTTCGAGGGTGAAAGATTCTCATCCTAATTGGAAATTGGAGAGTCCATTCACCTCTAGAAAATATCCCACAAGGGAAATAATGGGAATCCCCCTACCGAAACCCCAAGCATGCCCATTGACCTTTACCCCAAAAGAAGAAGCAAGAACTCCAAAAAATGGCTAAGTATCGACAAATTTCCAACCGAAGGATTAATCCCCAGTAGGAAAAACAAGAAAATGGAGCTCTTTCGCTTTCAGAATAGGTTGAACAACCAGGATTGAAGAACAAAGCTAGATATACGACTGGGAAGCAACCCACTGTTAAAATTCAATATGCTAAGATAGAAAATAGCAGCATTACATTCCATTTCACAATAATAGCATATACAGGATCACTGAAGAAACAACAAGCACAACATAAACACAAGAGACAGAGATTTATCTTGGGAAACCCTCATGGGGTAGAAAACCCAGCAAAGCTTCCTCAATATAGATGACCAGCAATATACAAAGATGAAACCCTGAGACATGATCTCCTCCTCCACAATAGCAGACCTCTCCTCCACAAGTGCGCTATCCTCAAGTGTGTGAGTGTATCAAA
The DNA here is from genome assembly GCA_027924585.1 of Larix kaempferi. NCBI lineage: Eukaryota > Viridiplantae > Streptophyta > Pinopsida > Pinales > Pinaceae > Larix > Larix kaempferi. The sequence continues at coordinate 25,320,591 of BSBM01000073.1, read as the reverse complement.
TGAGGAACACACCTCCTCTATTTATACACTACTCTGATATGTATTTTACACAAGTACATGTAGGCTTGTATTTAACCATTAGGTTAAATACCCCATTATAACTGACTGGGCCAACCCCCACATGGTGGGTCTAATAACCCTAGTTACCACACCCAACTCGGAGGAATAAACATCTCCGGATTTATAGTATAATCACATCGGAGGTATGGAACATCTCCGGAATAAATAATATACAAATATAATATTCTTTGAAGTTACAATATTTCAACACTCCCCCTTAACGAGAAGGATATTATAACAGTATCTGCACGAGCAAGGAGTCATCAACATCATACATGATACATCTATAAATCATTGGAAGCTTTCTCAACATCATCAGTAACTCAAGCAGTTACTGGAACATCTTCAATACTGGAACATCAACATCTTCAGTACTGAGTCTTTATCTTCTGCAGCACTCGAACAGCTACAACAACATCAACATCTGGATCCTCACGATCATCAGTATCGTCATCTCACGATCATCAGCATCGTCATCACATGATCATCAACATCGTCATCACATGATCATCAGCATCGTCATCACACGATCATCAGCATCGTCATCTCACGAATCACGATCATCAGCATCGTCATCACACGATCATCAGCATCGTCATCACACGATCATCAGCATCGTCATCTCACAATCATCAGCATCGTCATCACACGATCATCAGCATCGTCATCGATACAGGTATCCATAACAATACAAGTATCCACATCATTAGTACACGTATTCATGCCAATACAAGTGTACATATCATCAATACAAGTATCCACACTGATACAAGTAACCATATCATCAATACAAGTATCCTACCGATACAAGTAACCACATCATCAATACAAGTATCCTACCGATACAAGTAACCACATCATCAATACAAGTATCCTACCGATACAAGTAACCACATCATCAATACAAGTATCCTACCGATACAAGTAACCACATCATCAATACAAGTATCCTACCGATACAAGTAACCACATCATCAATACAAGTATCCTACCGATACAAGTAACCACATCAAAAAATCACTTTCTCGGAGACCATACGTCTACGGATCAATTCAGGGACCGAAGTCCGGGGATGATACAATCCCCACTTCTCGGAGACCATACGTCTACGGATCAATTCAGGGACCGCAGTCCGGGGATGATACAATCCCCACTTCTCGGAGACCTCACATCTACGGATCAATTCAGGGACCTAAGTCTGGGGATGATACAATCCCCACTTCTCGGAGACCTCACGTCTACGGATCAATTCAGGGACCTAAGTCCGGGGATGATACAATCCCCACTTCTCGGAGACCTCACGTCTACGGCTCTCTTTAGGACTGAAAGTCCAGGGATGATCCAATCCCCTCAACTGTCCACTAAGGACTTCATTCTCGGAGACCTCACGTCTACGACTCTCTTTAGGACTGAAAGTCCAGGGATGATCCAATCCCCTCAACTGTCCACTAAGAACTTCATTCTCGGAGACCTCACGTCTACGGCTCTCTTTAGGACTGAAAGTCCAGGGATGATCCAATCCCCTCAACTGTCCGCTAAGGACTTCATTCTCGGAGACCTCACGTCTACGGCTCTCTTTAGGACTGAAAGTCCAGGGATGATCCAATCCCCTCAACTGTCCACTAAGGACTTCATTCTCGGAGACCTCACGTCTACAGCTCTCTTTAGGACTGAAAGTCCAGGGATGATCCAATCCCCTCAACTGTCCACTAAGGACTTCATTCTCGGAGACCTCACGTCTACGGCTCTCTTTAGGACTGAAAGTCCAGGGATGATCCAATCCCCTCAACTATCCACTAAGGACTTCATTCTTGGAGACCTCACGTCTACGGCTCTCTTTAGGACTGAAAGTCCAGGGATGATCCAATCCCCTCAACTGTCCACTAAGGACTTCATTCTCGGAGACCTCACGTCTACGGCTCTCTTTAGGACTGAAAGTCCATGGATGATCCAATCCCCTACCTGTCCACTAAGGACTTCATTTTCGGAGACCATACGTCTACGGATCTATTCAGGGACCAAATTCCAGGGATGATACAATCCCTACCTGTCCACTAAGGACTTCATTTTTGGAGACCATACATCTACGGCTCACTTTAGAACATGTGTTCAAGGATGATACAATCCCCACATGTATTCTCATCAATACATCTATCATCAAAAGCATGTATTCTTACTAATACATATAACATCAAAAGCATGTATAAGTAAAACTAAGTATTCTAAGTATACGAGTCCTAAATCTAAATATTTCTAAGTATCTAGGTGTAGAGAACAGGTTACCTCATCATCGACCTTGTTGTTCGATGAGACAATCTCATCATCAGTGACTATACTACTCCCCCTTTCGAGGAGGGTCCTTTTGAGCTACACCAAGCTTGTCTCGAAAGTATTCAAATTTCACTCGAGACAGAGGCTTGGTTAGTATGTTGGTAACTTCTTCACTCGAGGTAGAGGTTTGGTTAGTACATCGGTAACCTGTTACGAATTCAAACTTTATAGTTCCTTTCTGTGTCATATCTTGTTAGATCCCTATGATCTTTGACTTATCATGGAACATTGGATTCTATGTCATCTTGATACAACTCTATTTGTCACATAGGATCACAGTTGGTTCTATCTCTAAGTCAAACAATCCTGAAGCCAAACTTCTTCACAACTAGCAGAGCAAACAGCCATATATTCTGCTTGTGCTGAGAGCCACACTAGACTGCTTCCAGCTAAACCACGAGATCATGACTTCAGATGGCTACTCAGATGCTGATTGGGCAGAAAGTGTATCAGACAAGAAGAACACATCAAGAGGATGTTATTGTCTAGGATTTATAGCAAAAGTGCTACGATGACTGGTTTTTGCTATGTAAAACCCTAACCTTCAAATTGTCGTAAGTAAAGCAAGTGTCTTTAGTGCCATACCTTGTCTTCCTTCAGGTTAGCTCTGATACCATGTTAAAATTCAATATGCTAAGATAGAAAATAGCAGCATTACATTCCATTTCACAATAATAGCATATACAGGATCACTGAAGAAACAACAAGCACAACATAAACACAAGAGACAGAGATTTATCCTGGGAAACCCTCATGGGGTAGAAAACCCAGCAAAGCTTCCTCAATATAGATGACCAGCAATATACAAAGATGAAACCCTGAGACATGATCTCCTCCTCCACAATAGCAGACCTCTCCTCCACAAGTGCGCTATCCTCAAGTGTGTCTCATCACATGCTTTGCAACTATCAGGTGAAAACATCTAGTTTCCACTAGATACTGACTCAAGGTATTCACAACAAAGCATATATCTAATCTAGTATATGTTAGAAACATCAATGACCCAATAATTTGACTGTACAGAGTTATATCCACTAACTCTGATGAGTTATCCCCTGACAGCTTCAAGTTAGAATCCATAAGAGTGGCCATTCCAACACCTCAAGTCATATTTCTCATCATACTTTCCCTGGTTGAGAAATATTCCTTCTGAGCCTTGCCATACTTCCAGACCTAGGAAGTAAAGCGTCAATTTGAGATCTTTCATTTTCATTTCTGCATTGAATGATCTTCTACATATCTATCTGTGCCATCTCTCGTTAGATGGGTCTACTAATATGAGCCTTAATATCATTCGAACTCTGTGGTGAGTTCCTTCTTGCATCCATGTCATTTGTGTATAGAAATCATATTCAACCTTGTAGCAAAGGTTGAGATCCACATCACCCATGGTGATCATTAAGCTTATCAATTTATTATCGATCCTAGGTACCTATACAGAACCTGATTCACACTTCTTCTTTAATTACACCATACTTGGAGAAAACATCTTGTCGTGATTCTCTTCCCCTTTCTAAGAGAATCTTCTAGCCATGAGCCTTCTATATTTTGTTTGATTTGTAAATCTTCTTGTTTGAACATCCACCACTTGTACGGTGTCCATCATTCTTCATGACCTTTCCTACAAATCAAAATTAAGTACATGATTAGTAATACTTCATAATCATCAAATCATATTGACATGATAACCTATTATGCATACAGATATCATTTACATAGTGATGCAACTATTTTGACCAATACTTTGGCACAACACTTTCCCATATCCTGTATGCATACAGTGTCTATCTAGATGCCTTCCATCTCTACCAGAACATACTATCGAGAGTGTGCACAACTCTCAGCATGTCAGCAAAGAGGTTTCATTCTAGACAAGCAACAATGGAATGTTTGTCCAACTTACCAATCATATGCATATTAGTAGTATACTGTTCAATGTTCTATGAATATTTACACTCAGCATGATATATTATAGGAATACAAATATGCATACAACCTATTACAGGCAATATCATTACTATTTCAAATAACAACTCAAATACTTATCTTTTATGTTTGTGTGGCTGCCTCCCGCTTGATCTTCTGTATGTCTTTTGAACTTCTATTCATTCTGTACCACTTTGCATGCTCAAGAGTCATCCTCATGATCTCATACACAAACATACACTCGTTAGTATATTCTAAATGCTATCAAAACATTATAGTACTAAATAATCTTGAAAATGTATAGTCATGATTATAGTTAATAAACATTAGTATTCAAGATTTCAGGGAAGTCTTCTTTTACTCATGCATATCATCAATCAAGATAAAAGATATAATATGCATAATCCCTTGATTACTAACTTTATGAATAAGCATAATCAATCATTCCAAGTATACTTATATAAGGGATCCTAACACAAGGTAAGATTCATGGGAAACATACCTGGATTAGTATACCTACTTGGTTATGTACAACATACCTAAACAATCTCTTCAATGATTTAGAGATCCTGAGCTAGAACCTGCATGTCTCATAGGTTAAGCATAATATAACAAAGTCATACATACCTCGTAAGTAGAACAAAGATTATGGATGAGTCTTTTGTCTTCATGTTTTCATGGTCATGGAGCCTGATTTGTCTTTTGTGATGTACCTGTATCTTGTTAGTAGACAACATCAACCTCACACAACATCATAATGCATTAGTACAATCATAAGTGTCAACACCCTAACCAATGAATATCTTCTATCATGCATTCATAATTTTGTTAAGGTGATACAACAAATCTAAAATCAAGATTGTACTAACCGTAATAACATGAAGACAAACATACCATAAACTTAATCATGAACAAATCTCAAAACATACCTCGATGAGTCATACCTGTCGAGATCGCTTGTAATCTCCTTATGTAAAGCCTTAGCCTCATCTCCCTCTGAAACAGTAACTCCTTCACTTATGCAGGTGACCAATCCATCTTCTTCTAGGATTAACCCTATACACTTGATTTGCAAGAATTGGACCTGGAGCTGGATATGGGTTTGTCAGAGAAACCCCAAAAGTTCAAACTTTGAATTTCAAACTTCCGAAAGGATAGAAATATGCGCCTTGATGAGCTGATCAAATTGATATATTCAGAATTTGAAAACTGCAAAGTTTCACTCCTCAATTTTGCCTTTGAAACTTTCGGATTCACTGGACGTGACCCTGAACTGGGGTTTGGTGAATCCCACTCTTCTGCCCAATCAAAATGTTTGATCCAAAGCTCTAAGCTTCTATTTTTCTGAGGAGCTTCCAGCCATGGTCACAGATTTCAAAAATTCCCATTTTTACAGAAGCCCTAATTTTCCACTTTTCTGATCAAAGTCCCGAACTAGGGTTTGATCAAGCCCAGCCTTCTGCCCAACCAAAAAATCTGATCTTGGTCTCTAAATTTCTATTTTGATGAGTAGCATTCAGCCGTGGTCTCCGTTTACAAAAATTCCAACTTTCTTCAAAGCCCTAAATTCCGGAAGCCATGAATGAAGGTACTCAAAATAATTATGTTTTGACAGAAATATGTACCTGATTGTTTCTGGTGTAACTCCAAAGTTTTCAATCTACAGGGTCTGAAAAAGTTTTTTTGAGATATCCTGACCTGTTATCTTTCCATCCTGACAGGTCTGACCTCAATTGGATTCTCTGAGAGAGAGTTATGTCAAATGTCGCAACGTGACCTGTTTTGGGATAAAACAGAAGAGTGAACTTGTACGGAGTGCCACGTGTCACTGTTTGAACTTCGGCCTCTGAAAAACTTTTCTGAGGTAGCTCGGCCTGTTATATTTCCATCCTAACAGGTCTGACCTCAATTGGACTCTCTGAGAGAAATTTATTCCAAGTTTTGCAACATGACCTGTTTATGGGATAATACAGGAGGGCGAACTTGTACGGAGTGCCACGTGTCACTGGTTCAACTTTGGCCTCTGAAAAAGTTTTCTGAGATAGTACAGACTGTGTGCTACCTGTCACTTTTTACTAAATTTCATTTGGAGCTTCCTAGCCCAAGATATGAATTTTTTCCCAAGGTCACCTGATTTTGACTCAGATCTGGAAGAGGCAGAAACCCTATATTGTACAGATCATAAATCACAAAGTACAACGAATTAGAGGTTGTCCTTTGGACACAAGGTACCTGGAGATTTAATATTCGTCTTGTAACAATTTCAGATCCGAAAACTTCGCCAAAACGGATTTATAGCGAAAGTGCTACGATGACTGGTTTTTGCTATGTAAAACCCTAACCTTCAAATTGTCGTAAGTAAAGCAAGTGTCTTTAGTGCCATACCTTGTCTTCCTTCAGGTTAGCTCTGATACCATGTTAAAATTCAATATGCTAAGATAGAAAATAGCAGCATTACATTCCATTTCACAATAATAGCATATACAGGATCACTGAAGAAACAACAAGCACAACATAAACACAAGAGACAGAGATTTATCCTGGGAAACCCTCATGGGGTAGAAAACCCAGCAAAGCTTCCTCAATATAGATGACCAGCAATATACAAAGATGAAACCCTGAGACATGATCTCCTCCTCCACAATAGCAGACCTCTCCTCCACAAGTGCGCTATCCTCAAGTGTGTGAGTGTATCAAATGAGGAACACACCTCCTCTATTTATACACTACTCTGATATGTATTTTACACAAGTACATGTAGGCTCGTATTTAACCATTAGGTTAAATACCCCATTATAACTGACTAGGCCGACCCCCACATGGTGGGTCTAATAACCCTAGTTACCACACCCAACTCGGAGGAATAAACATCTCCGGATTTATAGTATAATCACATCGGAGGTATGGAACATCTCCGGAATAAATAATATACAAATATAATATTCTTTGAAGTTACAATATTTCAACACCCACAACACATCCGATCAGTAGGCTTTCCGACTTTCTAACTTTATGACTTTCCGAACCGGCATTGCGGATTGCGGAAGTTGGAATGGTATTTGTTTTCGAAATGGAATAGTTGGGTTTTCGAGTTCCGAGTACTGCATTACGGAATGCGAATTGCGGAGGCATGATTTTCCCAGGGGTGCAAGTTGAGTTTCTGATTTCCGAAACCCGCATTGTAGATTGCGGATTGTAGAAGGGTAATTTTTGTGGAATTATACGACGGGTTTTCGACTTCCAAGTCCCACATTATAGACTGTGGATTGCGGAGGCACGATTCCTCCAAGGGCACAAATTCGAGTTTTCGATTTCCGAGTCATACATTGCAGAATGTAGATTGCGGAGGCGTGATTCCTCCAAGGGCACACATTCATGTTTCCAACTTCTGAGTCCCACATTGCGGAATGGAGATTGCAGAGGCGCAATTTTACCAGGGGCACAAATTGAGTTTTCGATTTCTGAAACCGCATTGCGGATTGCGAATTTTGGAAGGGTAATTTCTACAGAATTATACAACGCATTTATGACTTCCGAGTCTCGCATTGTGGGCTGTGGATTGCAGAGGCGCGATTCCTCCAAGGGAGCAAATTCGAGTTTTCGATTTCTGAGTCCCGCATTGTGGAATGCAGATTTCAGAGGCATGATTTTTTTGGGGGCGCAAAATTTAGTTTCTGATTTCCAAAACCCACATTGCGGATTGCGGAATGGTAATTTTTGTGAAGTTATGGGACGACATTTCCGATTTCTGAGTCCCACATTGCGGATTGCGGATGTCGGAAGTGAAATTCGACAAAGTCCGCTCGGCAATTCTGATTTTCGAGTCCTACATTGCGGATTGCAGACTGAAGATGGTTTATCATAACATATTGTGGATGCATAAAATGCAGAATTCGAGGTGAAAAAGACTCGATTTTTCTATGAATGGGATTCAATCTGAAGGCCGAAGAAAGGTACAGCATGTCAATCCCTGCAAATCAGCCTAAAATAGCTCGATCCGAAGGACAATAGGTAGTTTTGACAGTCCAAGTTTGCACTGACAGCGAACTGAATTTTCCCATTGGCGCATCTACAGATCAAGAAGTAGTTGGTTGGAGCAGCTCAGCATGAGGAAAGAAGACGGCCTCATCACTTACAGTTCATTATTTTTTTGAATAAACAGTCTATAAGACACTCCAAAAATATATTGTGCATATTGAGCAACTTCAAGAGAAATTTCAAATGTCCTTTACACCCTCCTACATCTCAAACAATCATTCAATGGATGAAAGAATTTATGTTACAAAGGAGGAACCTAATGTGATGATGGAACATGAGGGACATGTTGATATGCAAGTGCTTGAAGATGCTACACTCAAACAATAAGGAAGACAAGCGCTTGTCTTTGTTCAGAGGGATTATGAGTTTCCTCATGGAGAGAGTTGCAGAGCCTTGGAGGAGGCACATGATATCATAATGGTTGGAACAACCAATTATGGAGAATATGAATTAAATATTTCGATGGGTAAGCATTGCAAGAGTTAAGTTTGGTTCATAATTCTTCACCCCCTACTTCTTTTTCAGCCACATCAATTGGGGATGAAAATTGGGTGAAAGGTTTCTTTCTAATGGTGCCACATGAGGGGTATGAAACTTCTATCTCTCCCTTTGATGATGACATGACTAGAGCACCTTATTATTTACATTTGCAGCAGCATCCTTTTTTACCTTATGATGATACATATCTTCATGGATGCACCTATGATATTCACTTGAGTCACTTGAAGACTCATGATTTTCCTTGCTCCTTGCTTAGTTCAATTGATGTTGGAGGAATTTCATCAACTAATTGGGTGAGGAGATATATGATTGGAGAAAATTTTTATTGGAAGCAACATCCTTTGTTATTTCTTGATAATACACATATCCATGGATGCATAAATGGAACTTATGTGATCCTCTTGAAGGCTCATTGTTTTCTTTTCTCCCTAATTGGTTTAGATTTGAGTGGAGATTCTTCATTCACTTCTTGGATGAAAGAACACATGGCTGATTATTTTGATGCATCGTGCATCATTTTGGAGCTGCATTATAGGGCATGCGATCCTCACCTATGTCATTGGAGCAGATTTGATTGGTCACTTGATGCTTGTATGCACTTGGAAAATGGTGGTCTACTTACTTGGAGGTACAAGCACATTCACGATTCTTTGATGAGGCACCTCCTTGATGTACATTTTTATTATGTTGTTATGTACTTTGATGATCTATATTTTGTACTTATGATGTTTGGAGGAATGCATACAAGGAAATGGGATCCAGGAATTCTCTTGCCTGATGGTATGGGTTGGACAACACTCCTAATTGTTGGAATGCAATACAAGCAATGGGACCCTGGGATAATTTTTAGTTTCATTGGTTCAATTTTTTTTGGGGGAAACAAGTAGTATGGGAGATTGAGTCCCCACTTAATAAGATGATTTTAATCATAGTATTGCAGCAGCAAGCATGGTGGTTCCTCTCTAAAATTTCCATGGCATCTTGAAGACTTAAAGTTGGGCAACTCGGTGGCAACTTCAAAGAATTATATAGTGGTATCAGAAAGGGTTTCCAAAATATGAAAGAGGTAAAGAGTGATTGTGCAAAAAAAAATTTGATGGATTTAATTAATTTTTTGGTGTTTAGTTGTGATGTTACAGGGGATATCAATATGAAAAAATAAAACCCACATCTCCTTGCTTTTGGAAACACACAATTGCAGTACATGAGTGCCACTACTCAGAGTTTTGGAAGCAAAGTTTTGGAAAGAAAGCAGGTTATTCAACATCCATGTTTGAAATTGCGTGAGGATAAGCAATATTGGGAGGGGAGGATTTTTCATGTCCCCAAATTTTGCATTGGATCACAATGGCCTAAGCCACTTGGCCATACTCATGATAGTTTGTCAAATTGGTGCTAAGGGTCAAATAATTGCCAAGAATGATGTCCAAGTTACTAATAATGTAAAATTAGATCCAAATGGACAAGGTGGGTCACATTAAGAGAAAATTCTCAATTCAAAGTTTGTAATATACCCATCCAAATGAACTATCATGGAGGAAAATTACTAGTTCCCTAGGTTGGGGGTGGAAGCATTAAAAGTTGGAATAAGGGAGATACAAGACCCAAAATGACATTAGACTTACAAATTCATGCATTAAATGGGTCAAATAAATAATAATAAAAATAAAATAAGGTGGCATTGGATCATGAGGGCACATAACAGGTTGTGGAACCCACATGTGCAATATTCCCCACTACACTTGGCATTATTCTCTCACCAATTCGAGTTCAAGATGAAGGGTGAAATACTTGGGGGAGTTGAATAGGTATTATTCATGGCATGGATCATGTAAGTTCGAATTGGAGTGGAAGAGAAACTCCCATGGAAGAGGAAGAGGCATCTCAGAAGAATTGTGACACTTGGAGATAGATTCCCTAACTCCTATGACAACAATGATGAAGATTCTATGACACTTATGACAAATTTCAGACCTGATTGTTGACATATGACATATATGACATGTCAGGGCTAAAAATAGCCTCCGAGATGGCGCACAAGGGATTTATGGCAGCCAAGAAGCTTCCCCATTCGAATTGAGGGAAGATGGAGACTAGGAATTGTTGGACAAGTAGCACACATTGGAATATCTTCCCAACTTGAGTTGACATGAGGCTTTTGGAAGGAATTCGAACCATGGAGGACTTGGGAAGTTTATAAAAGACAAGAAAAAATAAGGAGAGGAGCTTTTGATCATTTCTCATTTTGCAAATTGGAGAGCATAGCTTGTCCATGCTAGTGGAGTGTTTACTCTACTTTCCTTAATACCAATTTCTAGGGTGAAAGATTCCCATCCTAATTGGAAATTGGAGAGGCCATTCAGACCTTTCATTTGGAGCTAAAATGGAGTCATTTGCTTCAGGTTGAATCTACAGGAATGCTCGTGACCATTTCTCCTTCAACTTGTTCCCACATCTCTCTCATGTTTCTCTCTATATTCTTTCTCTTGGAGGAAGGGTGCACATGGTGAGATGTTGATCTATTTGTGGAAGTCCAAGGGGACCCATTTGTTATAGTTCAAATATGCACTTCTCCATCTGTGATCACATTGCTCTGTCGATCACACAAAAGGACACCATGGATTGAAGAGCTAGATTGACTTATATGAGTTATGGTTGGAACTACTCTTTACAGCTGAGAAATTTACTGTTTCTCCTGATTTCACCACATGTGCGCTACTCTTACTCTAGCAAACCAGCGCACACCTCAAAAGATGCATTGCTTTCCTCAAGGACAACCAGCGCACACTTTCCAAAAAGTTGCAAATGCTTGTTGCAAAGCATGAAATTTTCTCTCTGTGCGCTACTCTTGTTGTATGAAACTCGCGCACATCTTAAGATGAAATCAAAAAATATATTAAGATTAGAAATTGGGATTAGTTGAAGTTGGTTCTGCAACTTCCCCAACCTCCCAATTCAACCACCTCTCGAATCCAACTTCCTACCTTGTCCCATAAATACAAGGAGGATCCATGAGAGAGAAACCATGAAAGAATGCTTTAAGCATTGTTACGTTGGAGGAATGCCCAAGTCATTGTGAAGATCAGGAGCCCAAGACTCAGCTGCAGAAGCATCTTGACATGTTAGGTATATTGGTATTGATTCATGTTTCTTTGACAATAAAAAGGTGGAAATACCCTTACTGTCCCAAATCGAATGTCTATTAGATTGCATGTTCATTTGGCTTAGTATCTTATTGTTGTTGATGTTTAATTGCTTTCAATATTCATCATATTTATTACAGTCAAGATATGCTGAGGAAGGTATCTTTTGTGTTGTAGGTTCATCAAGCGGAAGATCAAGCAGAAGACCAAGCAAAAGCTACGATCATCCGTCGATAAAAGTTACATCTTTCGATATCTTGATCTCTTTCATTTGTAAGAACTAAATGCAATGCAATGAATGTATTTACCTGTCAACCCCGCCCAAGTTGGTAGTGTCTCTCCTCACTATAAGGTAGAAATCCTGCACAACAGACTGGAGACTCCGCTGGGGAGTAATCGGTTGTTTTTCTACTCTAGGAGACCTTGTTAGGTTTTCTTCCAGTCCATTTCAGTCTTTTTGATTCTCTGAGAGGTCTTATAGGTCATTGTTTCCTGTTCTTTTTGTTTTGATTCATCTCAGTCTACTGTTGCAAATCCTTTTTGTCTGATTTCAGACCCTGTGTGTTGGTTTACTGTACTCATAGTAGCGCATTTTATGTCATGAACACTGCTTTGTCCACTACACAGTAGCGCATCTGTCCTAGTGTGCGCTAGTTTCTGTACACAGTAGCGCATACTTTCTGATGTGTGCGCAGGTTGCTAGTGTATAAAGTAGAGCATTTTCTGATGTGTGCGCGTGTTGCTAGTGTATAAAGTAGAGCATTTCTGATGTGTGCACGGGTTGTTAGTGTATACAGTAGCGCACATTCCTGTAAGTTTGACCCTTTTTTTTGTAAGGTTTGATTTTTGAATGTTGGGTCTGTTCGTTCTTTTGCTTTGCCTCTCTGCTAATGTTGAGACACCCTTGTTTCTTTTATGGGTCTTGTGTAACCTCTCAAGAGTCCTTTTAGTTCACTTCAAGTACTGTTTAGGTGTCCTTCTGCTTGTTTAAGCCTTTCTGAACCTACTTGACTATTCTGCTAGGGTTTGACCCTAGTTGGGTGCTTTTGGAAAGTTTTGATGATTTGATGCCTTCTGAACTTCTGTTCAGATCAGTTTGATTTGCTTGAAGACTTCTTAGATTTTCTTTTCAGTTTGTGTGGTGATAAAGTAATTTTTGGTTTGCTTGCCTATTTTGTTTACTTAGCTGATGTTTTTGGTGGGTTTTGATGCTTAGGAGCCCCCTTATCGGTCAACCTTTCCGCTACATGCATTTTTTTCCCCTTTTTCTTTTACATTCAGTTCCATGTCTAGATTTTTTTGTTTCGAAACAACTTGGTAGGTCGAGTCTTTCTTAGTTTCTGCTTTGATTGTTTAAGCCATTAGTCTCTTATCTTTACCTACACCAGTGTTAAGTCTTACTTGTTCCGTTTTTTGATTCAGTTTCTTTGAAAAATAAAGGAAAGATAAAAATCGAAAATTGGTAGCATCATTGTAAGATTTATCGTTTTTTTCGAAGTAGCATAAATTTGGTTTTGCTTTGAAAATTTTTAAAGAAAAATAAAAAATATCTTTAGGTTTGCTTATCCTTAGTATTGGAAAACAATGAATGAGAAAGTTTTGTGAAAGTTGTTTACTTTTACGCACTCTTTATTTCAGTCGCAACCATGCCACACACTCCACTACAACCTTTGAGTAAAAAGTATCTCTTAAAAAGAAATCTTAATAAAATTAACTGGCAACATTTTTCTTTTTAGGTATATACATCATCAACTAGCTTAGGCTAGGATTTCGGGTTTAAATCACCTTAAACTACCCGAAATCGGCTTCATTACTCAACAATTGTAGTAAAACTATCTATTAGGTAAATCCACCTCTATCAAATAGTCCTAGGATGCTCTACTCAAACCAAAGTTAAGCACGAGGCCGTGGGCGATTGGAGTTGTTGAGGATAACCCCTCACTTTCCCATCAACCATAAACTAGAGTTGACTCGCATACAGGGGTCCACTATTGTTTTTTAAAGTGCTTTTGGATTTCGGGCTTTGCTACCTTGCCCATGCGTTTCGACTAGGCTGACAACTGTCCCCCCAGGTTATTTCATATTGGTGGTAACCTTAGTATCCAAACTCTAGGGCTCTACACAGGTGATGAAAGAAGGCTATTTCTGTTGTACCTAGGACAGACATGGGAGGAAACCCTCTACAGAAATTTGGGAAGGAAATTTGGTGATTCAAACGCTTGCACTCAGAGGACCTATATGTGGACCCCGGGTAACTTTTCTTCATCCTTCGTTGGTTAGTTCTATGCCCTAATCATCCCATACTTTCCTCTGGAAGGCATCTGTTTTCTTGGTTTGGATTACCTAGGACCTTTTAGTGGTGTGCTCTTTGTGCTGCTTGTTTTTAGTTGGCCTTAGAGATTTCTGGCTCGTTGAGTTGGAAGCTATGGATAGCACCCTGGTGAGAACCAATCAAGGGACCCCTATTCAAGGGGCTCCTTGTGCTTTTCCATTCATTGGGAACATTGGTACTCCCTTAATGGCTACCTTGAATCTTTCGGGATTCACTATAGGGCTACCGGTTCGGTTGTTTTCCACTCCGAACGCCTTGCATGCTCCTAATGCTTCTCAAGTAAGCACCTCACATCAAGAGCATTAGAACCCTATGCCTGCTTCGGCAGTAAACTTTTCTCCTCCTCCTTCTACCTCATGTGGTGAAAGTAGTAATACTAGTAACCAGCAGTCTAAAAGGAATAGATGGAGGAAGAATAGGAAGAAGATGCCAAAGCAAGGGGGCAGCCACCCAGCCTCTGGAAGTCATGCTGGGGGAACCCACCCAGCCTCTGGAAGTCATGCTGGGGGAACCCACCCAACCTATGAAGGTCATGTTGGGGGAAAACTTTCGATCACTATAAATCATACTGAACCTAGCCACCAGCCTCTGAAGGTCATGCTTGGGGCACCCACCCAACCTTTGGAAGTCATGCTGGGGGCAACCACCCAGCCTTTGGAGGTCATGCTGGGGGAACCTACCCAAACTATGGTGTTCATGTTGGGAGAACTCACTCAGTCACTGTAAATCATACTGAATCTAGCCACCCAGCCTCTGAAGGTCATGCTGGGGGCACCCACCTAGCCTTTGGAGGTCATGTTGGGGGCACCTACCCAACCTCTGGTGGTCATGTTTGGAGAACTCACTTAGTCACTGTAAATCATAATGAACGTAGCCACCCAACCTCTGGAAGTCATGTTGGGGGCACCTACCCAGCCTCTGGAGGTCATGCTCGGAGCAAAATTTCAGTCACCGCAAATCATACTGAAAGTATGTCTTCAACCACTGTTTCTCATGTCGAGGACACGTCATTGATCACTGCTGGTCATATTAATGACAAGTCACCAGTTCCTGTGAGTCATACTGGAGACATTGAATCAACCACTGCAATTCATGCTGAGAAAGTTGACATTGTCGACAAACCTAATAAATAGAAGCTTAATTTCCCTTGTAAGTTTTGCGAGGGATACCACCTGACCTATTTGTGCCCTGTACTTCCAGAAGTGCAAAGAGTGTGGTCCTTAGTTCAAAAGTATTTTGCTTCTAAGCAACCAGCCACTGCAAGTCACGCTGGGGGCACGCTATCAGCCAATGCTAGTCATGTTGAGAGTACTGTTGTTGTGAAGGAGTCTAAGTTTATAGGACAAAAGCCAAAGTTCCCTTGTAAACTTTGTAAGGGAGATCACCTTACTCATTTGTGCCCTGCAATTCCAGAGGTGCGGAGAGTGTGGTCCATGTCTGAGGATTCTCTGCTCCTGAATAGTCTATAGATTCCCAATAGCCTGATCAACCTTTGGTTGATGAAGTGGTTGAACCAATGCAATATTTGGTCAACCCCACTCTTCCTTTGGAGAGTGAAGTGATCGAATCGATGCAATCTTCGACCGATCCCATCAATCCTTTGGAGACTGATGCACCTGTCCCTGAAGTCTTCTACATTACTAGTTCAGATGTTTCTGAAATGGGGGGCAATTCATCTGTGCCGATTGAACCCCTACCAAGCTCTGGGATCATTTCCTTTGATTGGAATAGTCTAATTGGGCCTCGCCTTCCTTCTGCTACACCTTTTCAGATAAAGGTTGATATCGGCAACCATGAGGTTCATCGATGTATTGTAGATGAAGGAGCCTCTGTTAGTATCTTATCCCCTTATGCTTGGAGAGATTTAGGTTTTCCTAACCTTGTTCCAGCTGTTAATTGGCCGTTGACTTTCGATAAAAGACCCAGTGAACCATTGGGATTCCTCTCTCAAGTACCCGTTACTTCGGGTGGAAGAATAGTCTTAGTTGATTTTATGGTTTTAAAGGACCCTATGAATTTTGATATGATCCTCAGGTGTGATCACGTATATGCTATGCAGGATGTGGTGTCTACGCTCTTTCGTGTGATGCATTTTCCTCACAACGAAAGCATTGTCACTATCGATCAACTTAAATTTGTTGATCGCTCTTATTACCCAACTATAGACCAAGTATGTCCCCTGTCAGTAGGCACTACCATGTCACAATCAAATTATGTGGCATATTGTTCATTGAGTCCAATTGCTACTGAGAACAAGCCTTTGAATTCATGCTTACCTTCTCGGGATTGGATCCCGGCAATTGACCAGGAGATAAATCCATTTGAATGTTTAGACAGGCGTTCTATTTGGGATGATATACTTCCATCTGATGAAGTTTTCCTAGAGTCTATAATGCAGTCTGCCATTCATTTGGACATTGATATACCGTCGAGCATTCTTCCACCTTCACTTCGAGCTCGTTAAAAAAAGTAAGGAAGTTATGAGCATTCTTTCACCTTCCCTTCGAGCTCGTTAAAAACAGTAAGGAGGCTATGAGCATTCTTCTATCTCTCCTTTGAGCTCGTTAAAAACAGTAAGGAGGTAACGAGTTTACTTTTTCGGGCTCGTTAAAAATTTACGAAAAATATTTTTATATAGTTTTTTCACACTCTTGTTAGACTCTTTAAATATGACAAGATTGCCGAGTATAGTTGTCTTTTTAGACTCGTTAAAGGATGTGAAGCGACATCCGCTTAAGTATAAGTTTAACCATTTTCCGTACTTTTGCGGATTACTTACGAAAAAGGAATACTCTAGTCATCCGTGGCTAGAAGATTTCTTCTCTCATCGTTTTATACTTTTTCAGGGGAGGAGACTAACTATACGAAAAAGGACTTTTGGAGCCTTCTTTAGGGTTTTCAGGCTCTCGAAACATGAAAACACCAAGCGAGCACTCACCTACTCAGGCTCGATGTGAAATCCACGAGAGGGTATATAGAGGATTGTTTAAGTTTTTCAGACTCTATAAATAGGAAAGCACCGGCGAGCATATTCCAACCCCGGATCAATACTAAAATCCATGGGTAGGTGTATGGAGATATTGTTTAAGCTTTTCAGACTCTTTAAAATTGAAAACACTGGCGAGAAAGAACCGATCTTGGCTCAATATTAAAATCTAGAGATTAGTATTATAGAGTATTCTTCTATTTTTCTTCTTCGAACTCTATAAACAATGAAGAAGGTCCTGAGTCTTCCTCCCATGGGCTCGTTAAAATTTTAAATGGTTGGACTTATTAAGTTTTCTATCTTGGACTCATTAAAACAACAAGAAGGACATTCTTTTACCAAAAAGAATAAGGGATAAGAAGGGTATATCACATCTTTTCAGTTTCAAAGGCAGTTAAGTCAGTCATGTCCTTGAACACAGCAACTACTTGAGTCTATCATTTCAGTTGGGTTTTAGATTTTGTCCTTAGGGTGAACCTGATATCCGAGTTTTTACTCCCCCGGTTGGTTATTTTTCCAATCATATGGAGGGTTTGCTAATGTCTCCTACATTGCAAGATTTTATCACTTTCCCCTTCATGTTAAAAACTGCCTAAGTCACTTTGTGTCGTGCTCACTATTCAAGGATATAGCCTATGTCGGCCATTCTGCAGTTTACCTTGACTTCACGTGTCGGCCATCCTGGTGTCAGTTTGTTTCATCTTGTTACTTGTCCTACTCCACATCATCTCATACCTTTTGAGTGTTCCTCATGTTGGATGATGGAGGATTCCTTAAGGCCTCCCTTCCAATGGACTTCTTCCCATCGACTTCAACTCATTTTGCTCTGGGAATGAAGTTTAGAGTTTCGGTTAGTACCTTGGGGATTGTAGTCATCAGTGGCAGTTTCCATCGCTGTTGAATAATGGGAATACATCAATGTTTCTTATTCGATAGGTTCCTCAGGTGTTCAACTTCAAGTCCACTTATTCACACTTGTTGGAACGTACTAGGTACCTTGGACCCCATTATCATTATCGATAAAAGTCATCGTGTTTGTTAAGGGTATACATCAATGACCAGTAATCAAACGATACCCCCCATCTCCAACCTCAGCTCATTTATTCACATGGTTAGGGTTTGTACCTTGGGTTGTTTTGGATGAAGACCTTGGGACCCTGATAGCATTACCATATTTATGTTATCACCCAAGCTGCGCAAGACTGAGCCTCACTCATTTTGGTTCTTCATGAGACATAGATCCAGTTTGTTGCTATGGCTATGATCTCTCATTTTGACATGGATCCACGCTTGTATTTCAATGGCCATGCTATATATACATATCCTAGTTATGTATTGGAGATCATGTTGTATCTTGCTACACATCTATATGATGTCAATATTGTAATTGCTCGCTGACCTTGATCGTTGTTTTCAGGTACTTTTGTTACTTGGTCCTGTGGTTTCTTGCTCCTCCTCTGACTTGGAATTATAATGTATTTCGGCCATCGTTTCCATCTGACCTCACACATTAGGGGGCATTTGTTATAGGTCAAATATGTACTTCTCTGTCCATGATCACATTGCTCTGTCGATCACACAAAAGGACACCATGGATTGAAGAGCTAGATTGACTTAGATGAGTTATGGTTGGAACTACTCTTTACAGCTGAGAAATTTATTGTTTCTCCTGATTTCACCACATGTGCGCTACTCTTACTCTAGCAAACCAGTGCACACCTCAAAAGATGTGCTGCTTTCCTCAAGGACAACCAGTGCACACTTTCCAAAAAGTTTCAAATGCTTGTTGCAAGGCATGAAAGTTGCTCTCTGTGCGCTACTCTTGTTGTATGAAACTCGCACACATCTTAAGATGAAATCAAAAAATATATTAAGATTACGAATTGGGATTAGTTGAAGTTGGTTCTACAACTTCCCCAACCTCCCAATTCAACCACCTCTCGAATCCAAATTCCTACCTTGTCCCATAACTACAAGGAGGATCCATGAGAGAGAAACCTAGAAAGAATGCTTTAAGAATTGTTACGCTGGAGGAATTCCCAAGTCATTGTGAAGAGCAGGAGCCCAGGACTCAGTTGCAAAAGCATCTTAACATGTCAGGTATATTTGTACTGATTCATGTTTCTTTGACAATAAAAAGGTGAAAATAGCCTTCCTGTCCCAAATCGAATGTCTATTAGATTGCATGTTCATTTGGCTTAGTATCTGATTGTTGTTGATGTTTAATTGCTTTCAATATTCATCATATTTATTACAGTCAAGATACGCTGAGGAAGGTATCTTTTGTGTTGCAGGTTCATCAAGCGGAAGATCAAGCAGAAGACCAAGTGAAAGCTAGGACTAGTCGTTGATAAAAGGTACATCTTTCGATATCTTGATCTCTTTCATTTGTAAGAACTAAATGCAATGCAATGAATGCATTTACCTGTCAACCCCGCCCAAGTTGGTAGTGTCTCTCCTCACTATAAGGTAGAAATCCTACACAACACCATTTATTTGTAATATGATGTCTGAAATATGCATTTGATTCTCATATGAACCTTAGGTCGAATATCCAAGTAAAACCATGTAAAAATGCCAAACTATGTATGAATGGTGCCATTCCCCCCCATAGCTTTTGCATAGCGCACTTGTTGTTGCACATAGTTAGTGAAGGACTGCTATTTAGAATTCATCGAAATGTTAGCTTCTACATATATCTATAATAATCATATCATGAGATACACAGCTTGAAACATTATGTATTTCAAGTGATATTTACATTCAAGGAAGAGATTCGAGCCATTTTCCCATATATCTTGTTGAGAGAGCTTGAAGTTGTTTGGTATCGACTTGTATGAGTAAATATCTATGGTTTAATTGCTGTTTGGAGAGCCATTAATGTATTGAAGAAGTTTCATACACCTTATGCAAGTCCTTGTAACATTTCTCACAAATTTCATAGCAAGTTATAGCGTTTTTTTTCTCATTTCCCCCTATGTTAAGACATGTTTACCAATCTTTGATTTATGGGAGTTGCAGCAACCTTTAGGAATTGATTAATGATGCATTTGGGTGCCCATTGAAGTCATATAAATAATACATGTTTCTATTGTAAAATTTTGGAGGTTCTTACTGCATTTGGGAAGCCATTAGTGACCTCTACCCTTGGGGGATTTGAACCTCGAATTTACTAGCAAAGTTCCCTATTTTCTCCTAAACTTAAATGAATGTTGCATAAGTATTTTGATAGTTTCTAAGAACCCATAAAGTTCATTTTTATTCCCTAATACCCTTCAAATACTCTTATCCCCAATTCGAAATCCTTAGGAGTCTTTTGGAGCCATCTACCCTTGGGGGTTTCAACATCAATTTTCCTAGTAATTTTTCCTTTCATTCTCTAATTGTAAATGAATCTTAATGAATTACTTAGAAGGTTTTCAAGAATATAATATCTATATTAGGGTGTCCTAATACACCTCAATCCACTCTAGACATAATTCGAAACCATTTGGGATCATTTGGGATAGTTTGGAGCTTCACTAGTCCAAGGTTCGAAAATTGGCCAAATTGGGTAAAAATTTCAAATTAGGGACATTACAATGAGTTTTCCTCCTTATTGTATTTTGATTGAAATGTTCCACCAAAAGTCCCAGTATTCTAGGGGAAAATACCTTTGGAGATAAATATTCCTCCCTAAAGATACTTTGATTCCATGCTAACCAAAGTTTCCAAGAGGTGTATTTTGGAAGAGCCATATAAATTGCTTTGAATTCCTTCTTTTTTTTAACCTCCCGATATATCTAGATTTCCAACTACTGAAAATCTATTGTATCAAATTCAACCATCTTATTTTGAAGGAGATGTTTTGAAGAACTTGATATCAGACCTTCCTAGAGAAGGGGTAGACCAAGAACAAATGCTCCATCATCTCTTTTTCTTGTCGACATAACGTACACCAATATGGGCCATGAAATACCCTATTTCGAAGTTTATTCCCTGTTAGAATATTACCATGTGACAAGGTCCAACAAAACATCTTTATTTTAGGAGGGCAGACTTTGTTCCAAATTTTCTTCCACATACTAGACCTAGGGCGAAGGGATGCTTAAGCTAAAAGGAAAGAGTATCCCTCCTTCACTGAGTATTAACCAACACCCCATCCACGCATATATTGCATTTCATAATTTTGTGGGGCACAACCTAAGAATATATCACACAGGTCCTTAAAAGGACCTTGAAGCTATGGAGGAAGCTCCCTCAAATGCCAGCTATCACATGTGCCTGAAGTATGCCATTTTGAGATATCAAATAACAACTTGATTCCTTGCTCGTGGCACCAAATATTGAGAGAGTGAAGGATTTGTTCAAGTTGTATTGAAGGGTTTCTCATAATGCTATCATTTCGTGTGGATGTTCTGTAACCATTTCTGAGGATCATGGTTAGCTTACTCTAGAGTATTTGGAGGGAGGCTCTTAGTAGCTTCCTAATAGGAGATCCCTCAATATGGGGAGGGGTTGAATCTAAGCTTATGATCCTGGGACCATTTATATATTTTTGAATGAGTACCCTCTTCCACTAGTCCATCTTTCCATAGACCATCATCCATAAAATATTTGCTCCTAAAGCGACATTGAACAACTTGGGATCGATTATGCCAAGTCCTCCTTGGACCTTTGGAGCCTTAACCGTGTCCCATTTTACCATGTGAAATATCTTTGGTGTTGGTTTCCCCCCATCCAAATGAACCTTCTAATTTCCTGAGCCATTTCCTTATTTACTCTAATTGGCACCAGCATGGAGGAGAACTAGAATATTGGGAGAGATGAAAGAACCGGCTTAATTAAAACCACCCTTCCTACCAAATAAAGCAATTGGGAGCCCCACTCTTTGAATTTATTCTTCATTTTCTCCATCATGGGCATCCATATTGACAAGGGAATTTTATTGAAACATATGGGAAAGCCCAAGTACTAGAACATTTGACAGATTTCCACCAAAGAAAATTGAAGAATACGTGCAATACTTACTGTCATTCATGCCATAGTATTCCAAACATAAACATTACTTTTTTGTCTATTGATATTCCCTACTAAGGTGTGCATAAATTCATCCAAAATTTCTTTGAATCTGCGGGCTATAATTATGGATGCCCTACCCAACAAGAGAGTGTCATCCACAAATTGTGAATGATTTATCTTCTTGGTTCCTCTGGTAATTTTTATACCTAGTATACTCTTCTCCTTTCGGGCCTGTTCCAATTTCCTGTTCAGAGCTTCCACCATCAATATGTAAAGAAGAGGTGATAGGGGTCATCCTTGACGAAACCCTGATAAATTGAAATATTTAGCAGGTCGTCCATTGATCATAGGGGTGATCCAAGGTTCGATAATGCATGCAACAATCTAGGATAGGAAATCAACATCGAAACTGAATCTCAATAGAATCGCAAAGAGGAATCTATGGCTGACACGATCAAAGGAATTGGCCTTATCCAATTTAATTACCATTCCTTTGTCCCCCTAAGTTATGCTATAATGTATTCCTTCTTGAACAAGCATTATATTGTCTATCATTTGTCCTTTTTTCACAAACCCTCCTTGGTTGGGGGTGATTAGTTTCGACAATTAAGGATTTATTCTATTTGCAATAATTTTTGAGATAATTTTGTAAGAGACACTGCTTAAGGAAATTGGGAGGAATCTCACAAGAGATGATGGATTGATTTCCTTTGGGATTAACTCTAGGAAGGAAGAGTTTGTGCAACCTCCCATTCTGGTTGATTTTTGAAAGTATTGCACCATTCGAACTAGTTCTCTTTTTATGATTGACCGACAAGATTGATAGAAATGTATCGTGAAGCCATCCGACCATGGAGCCTTATCAAGATTCATTTTTTGGATTACCCCTGATATCTTTCTCTGTGACCTTCTAGAAGAATTTTTTTTATCCTCCTAGCTGACTATTTGGGGAATGTTGTTTAAAATATTTTCTTGATCTTCTATATCTCCATTCCCCTCCCTAGCATATAGATTTGCAAAATAGACGTGCACTACCCTCTTGAGTTGGTGTTAGCCTAAGAGTATCATTCCTTCCTTGTCTCTAATTTTAGTGATATTATTTTTCCACATTCTAGCTTTCATCTATCGATGGAAGAACTTTGTATTTCTATCCCCCACTTGGAGCCATAAAATGCGAGACTTTAGCCTCCATTTCTCTTCTTTTGCTCATAGGTTCTGTTGATATTTATGGAAATTTTGTTACTCTTCTATTAGGAGGGAGGGAGTAATTGGAATTCTTTCCATCTGTAGCCTAGTCTCATCCATTTTCTTTTCTATATCTTGGGTTACTTGCTGGTCTTTTGCCTCTTTGTGTTTTATCCATTCTCTAAGAAATGTTTTAGTATTTTTTCACTTTTGCTCCCAAATGTAAGTTGATGATCCCTGTATCTTGACATTCCATGAAGCAAAAAATAAATATTGGAATTATAGGTCATCTTCCCATCCAGGATTATCTTGTCCAAGATTATCTTGTTCAACCAACTCTAGAAATATGGGTCTATGGTTAGATATCACCTAGGGGAGAATCTTAGAGTGCAACAATATTGGATCTTCCAGTATGCTAGCACTAATGAGGAATTGGTCAAGTCTAGCTGCAATGTGTCCTAGGCCCAATCTCTTGTTACTCCATGTGAATTTTTTAGAAGTTGGTTTAATGCCTATCAAATCCAACTCGGAGATGAGATTTTCCATATATTCTTCGAAGCGGTCACACACAATGCTTCTTCCTATTTTTTTAGAGGGTTGTAATGTGGTGTTGAAATCTCCATCCATAATAAGTGGTGTTGTACTAGAATGTTCCTGAATATTAAGAAGGGAATTACATCAAATAATGTTTTCATGATATATAGATGGCATGTAAATGTTGAGGATAGAGAAGATCTTACCTAAGGAGAGATGCTTTAAAGTGGTGAGAAGCCAGTTTGTTGAACTGCTATGTTCCTCTAAACTCAACATGTGCATATTCCACAGCGTGCATAGACCCTTGAGGCCCCTTTTGCATTGATTGTTAATCCCTTTCCTACTCTCCAAAATGAAGTTACTTTCTCGAAAAGCATCCTGGTCCTTCATTTTTGTTTCTTAGAGTAGTTGGATTTGAGGAAGTTCTTTTTTGACTATACTCTTCACCGAAGACTTCTTATTTATGTTTCCTAAAACTCTACAATTCCATAAAATGACCTTGATCATTTAGACACTAATTTTGGGATACCCTTCTTTGGAGGGGTGGGCCCATTTTGACTTCTCATGTTTCTGGGATCTCTTTTTGTATGACTATCGAGTGTGCCATGTTTTCCTAATTATACTTCCTTTTGAAATGTTACCTCTCTCCTTTGGGGATTCATTTTCCTCCCAAATTTCTTCGGGGGGGATTTTGCACAAAATTCTGATCATTATCTTCTTCCGATATTTCATTAGTTTCTCCCTCCTCCTGATCTCTCTGTTGCAACTGAGAACGATTTTTCCAGATTGGAACCTTCTTTTTCTGACCTGAGATGAGGTGGTTTCCTTGTTCATTCCTCCATTCCTAAAAGGACTTCATAATGGTTCCTTATTGGTATAATGGTCGTTTTTGTCCCCGTTGAGCTAGGATCTATGTCTTCTTGTGATTTTGGATTGAAGGGAGATCCTTCTTGGATAAGATCTTTCCCTTTATACAGATCTATTTTAGTAGCTTGTTTTTTCCGCTTTGGTTGCTTCCAAGACTCTATAGCTTCCCCTATCAGTGGCTCTATTGAGGCTTTTGGGAAAAATTTTGCAAAGTGGCCATACTCATGACAACTTTTGAATTTTAAGGGAAGTTTTTCATAGTCAACTTTTTGAAGGTAGTTCCAGTTATCCAGGGTAATATTAATAGCCTCTAGAAGCCATTTTTCTAGGTCTACCTCCACACAGATCTGGGCACAAGCCTATAGGCCATATTTTGATTCTAATTGGTTGATGTATTTCCCCAGTGAGTTCCCATTAGCTTTGAGTGTCTCATCATTCCAGCTGTGTAGTGATAAGAATGGGAGACACCCATATAGTAACCGTAGAAGGGATGTCATTCTTAGGGTTAAAGTCAAGGATCCATTGATTCCGATACATCCCACAGGAACCCATAAATTATGGGCCACTTTTGAAAATAAAATCTATATCTGTCTTTTCTTCAAACAAACAAAAGAAAAAACCTCCCACAAAAGGCATGTGAGACCTTACCTTTCACAAGAAAATTCCAATTCCTATCAATCCATGATGCAAATGTTCGGGGAAACATCCAAAGTCTGGTGATTGACCAATAAGTCCATTTTACACTAGCCTTAGGGTAAAAGATATCGAGCTTCTTTGGACTAGAATTGAAGGGATTTCACCCAGCTTCTTCACAAAAATCGAATGCACAAGTTTAGAGGGCTTAGGAAGGGAGGCGATCAAAGAGGAGAAGGTAGAAAAATACCTATGATGGAGGGGGGGAGCTGGATCTACCACTAGGGGAGTCCATCGTAACAACTAAGTTAGGGTTTTATCAAGCCGAGCTTAGCAAGAACCCCCATCATCCTATATGTTTCTTCCATGCAATAGAAATATGATTTGAATCTCTAGTTGATGATCCAATATAGTATTAAGTTGATCATGATTCTATCATAATTTATAAAGGATCATTGTTTAAAAAACTATGAGAGAAATTCAAAATTTTAATGCATGAAGTCTTCTCATGAAAGATAACACTCTTCAAATAATAATTTACTGCTTAACTAGGTCAAAACACATGTAGTTATTTGACTCTCTAGACTAACCCATCATGATGTTAACGTGAATTTTGTCATCCAACTTCTTTTGTAGTCATCTAAGATACACCCACGCAATACATCCAAATGTTATAAGGTGTTTGACTGAAGGTTTCCTTCCACTTAATTTCTCAATCATAGTCATATTATAGACATATTTAGTCAAAATAAGGTTCAACATATTGTTTTAAAAACACATAGCTTATTCCTACAAGATAGTCAACAAACCTTTGACCTAAAGAAAACATTGTGCCATTTCAACCAAAGTCCAATTTTCCCCAAGTTCTATAACTCCATTTTATTGAGGCATGTGAGGGACATACTCTTGCAAGAGATACCATTATGTGATAGATAATATTCAAACATTCTACTCATATATTGTCCACCATTCTCTAATATTAGACATTTCACAAGTTGACCACATTGCTTTTCAGTTGATGCCCTAAATTAGTATATATCATCATGGACAAGTTCCAACTAAGTCTTTTTTATCCATGCTTTCTTATTACAAAGGTAGCTTGGTGATGATTACCAAGAACACACCCTTCACATAATCCATTGGGCAAGGCGACATCTTAGGTAGTCCAGTAACTAAGTTATGTTTCACCATTAGTTTCAATCTTAAAAAATTTAGATGTCAAAATTGTTCATGCCAAAATCTGCTCAAATCATCAATATGAGCTATGAGTTTAATCAACTATAGAATCTCTCTTGGAAGCATCACATAAATTGTAAAATCCATGTTTGGGATCAAGAAACCCTTCAATAATAACATCCCATTTATTGTTCACATATTTCACAGCAAACCGATCTAGCTAGAATTCAACCTTTTTACTAGTTTATGTAACTTGAGATACTAACAAAAAATTACCAATCAAGTTCAGTACATAATACACATGAGTGATCACACCCTTTTGACATTCAATGTCACTAAAACTAGTAACAGTAAGTGAATAGTCATCTTCTAAAATTATCTTCTTCTAAGTAGATTCACTTAAGGAAGAAAATAAAGCATCTTTAGCCATGTGATGTGTACAACCATAATCAATTATCCACTCACTTAGTGTTATATGAGAATGCAAGACCATAGAAGCACTAACATAAAATGTATAGTTGTTTTCTTTACCTTCTAGAATTAGTTGATAAACATTGGATAATCATGCAGTTGGCATGTTTGCTTAAGGTTCTTAACCTTCTCTTCTAGATATCTAGTCTTATTCTTGCACATTTTCTCCATGTATTCCAATTTCCCACAATAGTGACATGTATTCTTCTTTTGACATTTCTTCGTCAAAGTTTCATCATCATGATTCCTCTTTTTGCAATCATGATATCTCTCTTAGTTTCATTTTCGATCTCTTTCTTTGTAGTTGTGTCATCCTTTTTCCTTCAATATATGGACCTACTACTTGACTTATAATTTGAATTCATCAAGCAATTTCTCATGTTCCCTAATTAACAATCCACAAAAAGAATCAAATTTATATTCATTATCTTCTTCTTTTTTGGATTCCCAACTAGCAAAAAATTTTGAACATGATACATCATAGGGTCTTTTTCGGTTCACGAGGATCAATTCAATGAGATGACCATATTTATTCATAAATTCCTTACCAAATTTACCTAACATCAATCCTAAATACTTGACAAAATCCAAGTACTCCTCAATTCTTTCAAAAGAGAGAGGATTGAAAGAGATAGACTCTTTCTCAATATGCATAACCTAACTTTCTTCAATCTTATCAAACAAATTCTTCATCTTTTTCCAGATCTAATGAGGACAATTAATCCCACTTGTATGAAGGAGAATATCCCTTGAAATAATAATAGTGATGAATCCTATACCCTCATCCTTATTCCCATTGATGAGAAACTTCTATTGATCATCCTTCGGATATGGAATTGGGTTCTTCATAAATTTCCAAAGTGCCTTAATTTTGAGCAAGGTGTATGTATCTTGTGCCCACATTATATAGTTGTGACCATTCATAATCTCAAGCTCTTTCTTGGAATCCATAATGTTGTTCTATAGATATAAATATTGATAAAGTCTACAATTCATAACCCAGATTCAATCAAATAGGTAGATTCAACTCAATAGAGCATGTCTACATGAAAACCTTAAAGGACATGTAGACAATAGGTTATGACTCACAATAAACAATTATTATACAATGTTGGAAAATAAAGGAGTTGGATAAATTAGAGAGCTAATGATTCCTATAAGAGGTGGTCTTGAGAAACACCATTGCATCACTTAAGAACAAGCTAGCATGGGACAACAAAGAAGTACACCAAAGTTCATTAATAGGCATATGCTATCACATAGAATGATCGCATTTTCACGTACTAGATTTAACGATAGGGCCATTGCTTTATAGCACCAAGATGTAACAAAATTTTGTGTAGTGGGGAAGAATAGGTCCAAATGCTTGGGTCATAGCACATAAATGCCTCCATGATTTCTTCCTCGTTATGTGCCATATTTGATTGTTCTATTCTATTGTCCCAACTAGTTGAATGCTTAGTCAATTGGCTAGTCGAATCCTCAATCGATTCATTAGTTGACCATTCAGTCAACCACTTTGTCATATATTCTAGTAGACTGTCTATTGTTGATTTTCTATCTCCAAAAGATCTAAAGTTGTGATGAATTAGCAAGACTTGTTGTTCCAACATATATTGCATGGGAATTTATAGACTATGTCCACCTCCCTTCAAGCAAAAAAACATTATACATGAATTTATTGTATAATCTTTGAATCCTACATTTTGAGCATGTAACCTTACTGATGGATTCCATTTGTCACAATAATGATTCCTGCCATTTATCTTCTCTGATACTAGGTGTTTGTAATTCTTGACTTGTTGAACAAGACCATATACACTAAGTAGGTTTTGTCTAAACATTTGTTCTTTAGAAAATACAAACAACTACTCATGGATGGAATTAACAATGAATTCAACATATTTGAATATAAACACATAAGTGTATTTAGGATTTGGATGGATTCCATCCATATTTCTTATAATACAAGCATCAACAACTTTATCGTCATCCCTTCCTAAAATAATATACATCTTGGAAATGATCTCTCTAGACCAATAAATGAACCAATGAAATTCACAAGTAGTGTTTCTCGTGATTGCCTTACCTAAAAAATTACAAGATTTATTTCAAGAATAAATTAAATTACAATCATAATAAACACTCACTAACATTAGCACTAGTCAATTGTAAATCCAACCTTTGCATTTCACATGTAATTTGGCATTTACAAACCTAAGAAGAGGTGAAAATTTAGGCCAACTTCTCAATATCATAAAATACTCATCAATCTACATTCAAGGCTCAAAATCTCAAGTGAACCATATAGGGATTCTTTCAAGCCCTCATCCAAAGTCATTATTGCCATTTCATACTTTCCAAAGTCCCAAGGTCATATGATATTACTTGTTTCCCAAGCCAACAATAATTCTAGTTTTACTCTACCTTTTTCAAGAACCAAAACATTCAATAAGAATCCATAGGGTTGGGCATAAATTCAATACAAATTGCGAGTTCAATCAAGGGTTATGTAATGGTTTATCTACTTGCACAAATAAGGTGTTTGAAAATACATAAAACGCATCCATGTCTATTGTAATAGCCTCATCTATTAATTAAGGAAGGCTTGCAATTCCTTTTATGATACATCATACAACAAAAGGATTGAACTACATAATTAACAAACATTATTTTTATAATCCCAAGGATAAATCCATTATAATAGTCCCCATGCCATACTTTTTACAGTTACAAGACTCGTATTACTTCCAGATCAAAATATTACCTCATAAGCTACATATATTTTTCTAAGTAGTAGGGATTCCTATTCATTTTCATAGTTAAATTTACATTATGTATATGTCTAAATAGTAATTATCATGTCGTTAAAAAAAAATTGTATATGTCTAAATAGTAAATATCATGGCAAATAGTCACATCATAATCAAAATTTAAAAATGATTTTATATTTCTAAATAACAAATACCATGGCATTCAAAAAATAAGTAATTACCTATTTCATCCACTTTTAATCGTGGCATCTAGGAACTGAATTGACATGGCTAGAGTTGGCAATCGTGAAAACAATATCTCATATAGATATGGGTGTTGTGATAGTATTTATCGACTGCAAGGGAGATGGAGTGTTGGAACTTGTTCCTTTCCTTGGTCATTGTGGTATCCTCTATAGCCATTGTGTTCCTCAATTATTTTAATTCCTTCTCAAACAGTCCCTGGATTGCAACAATAAGGTGGTAGTATTTGTCATCAAATTATTATATTTTTCTAGAAACATGGATTGGATAGGGTTTTCTTTCTCTATATTAGAGTTCATGTGACACAATATCATATTCTTAGTGTGCTAGTGTAAATGAATGTGAGAGAGTACCAAGTAGTCCTTCTCTTAGAGATACCAAGGTCTAGCACTATGCTCTCCAATTTTTTGTTTATGTTCTTGATAATGGTGAAAAATATCTAAGTTTGAACCTTATCCTCTAAATTTTCTAGAGTAGTATCCTTGTTCCTTGTGTTAAATCCTTTGACAATGCAAAATGATTTAGAATTTCGCTTGATTAGTTTTGATTGGAGCTATAATCCTCTCGACCCTTATTCCTAGGAGGTATTACTTTCCCCTATGTTTGGGAAAATATTCCTCTACATACTTCATTTCCTTCTTCACATTCTCAATTCTGAGGAATATAAAATGCACACTATAGTCCATAGCATCTTATTTCTATCTTTGTTGATCCTTACATTTTTTGTTTCTACCTCTTCTATGAGTCTAGAAAACTTTCCCTCTTACAATAAAGTCATATTTGATCATCTTAAGTGCATTTCATTTCTCTATATTGCTTCCCACTTCTATAACGTTATCCTAAATCAATACAAGGTTAACTTTAACCTCTAGTCTTCCTTCAGTTTTACCTTCTAAACATTGTGAAAAACTAGTTTGGACAGCCTTTCATGTA
This sequence comes from Larix kaempferi, assembly GCA_027924585.1. NCBI lineage: Eukaryota > Viridiplantae > Streptophyta > Pinopsida > Pinales > Pinaceae > Larix > Larix kaempferi. Next base: position 25,289,457 of record BSBM01000073.1, on the reverse strand, counting down.
TATCATTGATGGTATGTTCTCCAATATCCTCAATAAATGCTTTCTCTCCCTCTAAAGTAAAATGATGTAGTAGGCTAGGAATCCTCGTAATAACCCTGCTTTCCTTTTTTTCCTTTATGTCCTTTCAACATGCCATAGCTATGTCCTCTCCTATGTGATATTTGAGGTCTTTTGGGTGAATATCTATTAACCAATATATATATAGAACTTTGAAAAAAAAGTTATTTATGGGATATTTATAAGGTTTTCATTTAAAATTATATTAGTGTGTTTCTGACATATGTTTTCGTTTGTTCTATTTGAATTTGTGTTTTTAAATATAATGAAAATTAAGTGGAATATGAATAGCCCATGATTTTCAAAAGGTTTTATGATATTCATAACATATGGTGTCTTTACAATAAGCATGAATCTTTTCAATTCATGCACTTTCGTAAATACTAGCATAGATCCATCTTAACCCTAGATTTCATACTATTTGCTTTAGCATTCTATAAAATTAGAAGTGCAAAATTGTTTTTAGCATTATTTTATAAGTGTATACTTATTTACTTTCGCCGATTGATGTACAACTTTAAAAAAAAAATTTCCATGGATGAATTGGATGATTATATACCTTATAATTGAAATTAATACCATCCCTTCAAATTTTGTCACTGTTCATGCCTCTATCACCCCATATGAGGAGATTAGTAATGAATGTTGAACATTACATGTAACACATGATACTCAAATGACTTGTGAAACTTGTAGGAGTTGAGGCCTTTTACTTATGATAGTTAAAGAAGAACAAGAGGCATTTAAAACAATATGAACACATTAAGTTCACCATGGAGATCTAGAAAAAACAATTGTCTTCCATTCTTGGATGTACTAATAAAAAAAAGTTAGATGGATCTCTTTCACACCAGGTTTATTAGAAGAAAACCTACATGGACAAATACTTCCACATGGACTCTCATCATTATTTGTCCCACAAGCTCAATATATTGAACACTCTTTGTTATTAGAGTAGTTAGAATCACTGACGTAGACTACCAAAGACTACATTAAGGGGAAATACCAATAGAACAAACAAAGTTCTAAGAAGAAATCAAATCAATACCGCCTTCTTCCCATTGAACTCCTTAAGGAACATGCTCAATAAATATAAAGATATGATAGAGCTTAAAATGAGAAAGGGTGTCTATTCAATTCATTGCCCTTGCACTAAAGTGTACATTGGTGAGATTGGGATCTCAATAAATGTGAGATTAAAGGATAATTGTGTAGACATCATATATGGTAGAGATAAAAAAATGGTTGTGGTTTATTATTCTCAGAAATCAAACCATCATATATGTGTGGAATATTTGAAATCAATTTCTATGGAAGAACACTACAACATGAGCTTTATCCATAAAGTAGTGGAAATAGAAAAACATCCAAATTTCAACAAAGATGATGGGATGGTCCTACGAAATTATTGGAAACCACTTGTTCAAATAATTAAGAATAATATGAACATAAATAACCATAGTTAGTCCTTGTCATCATTGCTTGGTGTCACTCTCCTTGTGAAGTGATTATTATAAAATTATTCACCTGGGAGCTAAGAAAATTTAGCTTTAATGGCACTAGTGTAGTTTAAAATATATATTTTGGCTTAGAGTTTACACATGCACCGGTGATATATATTTCTCTTGATGATGGATTCAACTTCATAGTCCAAAACATATGTCGAGAGTTCAAAAATACATAGGTTTCCATATTAATCTCTAAAAATATGGCTTCCACCTATGAAAACCTAAATGAAAGAGGAATGATTCTTAACCCATAATTTTGAGATGATGATGTTGTGATGTTATTTTTCATTGAATGGTGATTCTTCAGTCATTTGAATATATTTTAGTCATGGTGATTCAATGTCACTAAATGTAATTGTCATTGGTTTTTAATAGAATGGTGATCCCCATGAAACCTAGGGTAGAAAATCCAACTCAATCAACATGACAGTTAGAGTTACTCCTATGTGTTCCCATTTTTTCCACATTTTTTCTAGCTATGTTTGATTCCACTTGTATTGAAACCCACAATAATGAAAAACAATAGGTGCAATTCTCTATTGAAAAATATTATGCCAAGATGTGAATAAAGGATGCAAAAGTTAATAGTTAATGAAAGAATAGTATGAAATACAGGATGATGATAAGAGATAGTGAACTTCAAGCTACTAAAAGCTTCCTTTTCTAGTTTTCAATTATCATTTTCTTTACAAAACTTTCATGTTTTAGATTCTCATTCACAATTAGCTCATATGGAAATCTACAATGTGTTATTTTCTCATCTCCAACAATTAAAGACACCATTTGTAAATCAGATTCTTCAAGCTGAATGGAACTAATATTTCTTTGAATTTTAAAAATAGGGGCTAATAGATACTGTAGATATACACAAGTTATTCACCACCTCATATCAATAGGCGTTATGTATTGGGAAACCCACGAAACAAGTACTATCAAATTTAGCTCATTTTATGTTTTAATATTTTGTCAATATTTTAATGATATTATAACTAATATGTATTAAGTTATGAATTACACAATAATGTCGAGGTGCATATGCATAATTATTATGTTTCAAAAAAATTTCCATGTTTTGAAGCTAAGCTTGAGAGTTAGGACCCAAATGCAGCATTGTACAACATCCCAATTAGAAAGGGATTTTACAAAATAAAAGTCCTCAAATGGATTGTCCCCACTATGTAGTTTCTTGATCTGAGTGAGGAGGATAAAATGGTTAAGGATGTAGAGGGGAGGTTCACCAAATGGTATAGTGATGATATCAAATGGGTGTGAACCAAGAAATGTATATAAGTTTACTATATGTTTAAAAAACATTGTATTAATTTATGAAGATTTTTATTTTCAAAATAGTGCCTAACTTGATGTGCATTTATCTTCATGCAAGTACATACAAACCATAAATTTCTACATCCTCACATCATTCCTCCACAATAGAATCATCTTATATATTTTTTACTATGGTCATGATCATGGGAATAAACCCATTGATATTGACGTGTACTACATATTGCTCCTTTATTGGTGACATTGAGATGATATTGATACTACTTTAGACTAGTATATTTTGACATTGATCATATACTTGATGTAAGGTTCGTATCGTCCTTAAGAATTATATTTATTACAAACAGATTTGATAAACAAGAATTAAAACAATATCATAGGATAATTAACTAAAATTAATTCAATTTCCATGAGCAAAGATTATCTAACCATTTGCAATTGATCATAATAATAATTTAATGGAGCAAGAAGGAAGGCATACCTGTAACCCAAAGAATTGTTAAAAAAATGTACCTTTTGACCATTATGAGAATGTAGGAAAACAACGTGTGGGGAATGACTCTCCACCCAATCAACCTCTCAGTGAACCACTAAGAGCCTTTAGCCCTCAACCAATAAAACTAAGCCACATATTTTTTCTTACCTCCCCTAACCATCCATATCTCAACAAGAATCCAATTAGAATAGCATCCCCCTCCCCTCCAATCATCCCCCTTTTTAAAGATTATATTTCTTTCCTTTGGTACTTGAACCATGTATATTTAATTATATTTAATTAACTAATTACATTTTCAATATTTATTTTTACTTTTATATTTGGAATCTATTTTACTTATTTTTTCAATGTTTATATATATATATATCTAGTTTAATACAAATTTTGGGTTGTTACATACTTCCCTTCCTTAGGAAACTTATTCCCAAATCTACATCATACTTAGGTAGTATTTAATATGCTCAAGCATCACACAATATGCACCTAAGTAACTAGTAATATTGCACAGGTGACAGATTTACTCGTGTGGCCAGTACAAATAAAACTTACATTGTACTAATAACAAATATAGTAACCTGCATTGCTACACGATCTTGATTATTCTTACTAGATGCATAATATACAACCAATTCATACCATTGTGCATCAATCGATTCATATTAGTAGGTATCATTATTATCTTTATGTATGGTTTACTTCCTCCCTTACACACCCTTACCCTGATAATCATACCATCCACCACCTCCATAACCCTCCACACCAAACTCTGGATGGTCTTCCTGGCCATGGCATAGACCCTCTACTACAGCGCAATCCCATAGTAGGCATCGAAAGTTTCCCGTAAATTTTTCGTGGCTTCAACCACCCTCCCACTTCCAATCCTGTCATCCTAAAAGGCATCATATGGGATAGGCCATGCATCCAGTTACTGGTAAACTAATCTAGCATACCCCAATAATCTTGAAAGGATGTCCCTACTTTCTCCCTATCCTCCCTAAAGGAAACCAACCCTGGGCATTGGAAGTCCCTCTCCATATGCCTCCCATTAGCGAGTATAACTCTAGCCATTGAATTTCAGTATCTATGGAAGTTACAAGAACTATTGGCATAGTTTATTTGATTGAGTTTTACCTATCCCATAATATATTACTTGTATACATTCTCATTTGTTGTTTTGAGTTCCCACAAAATCCTAGAATGAACTGGCCTCCAAGCCCCTGAGTGGATTCCATGAAACAACTTCCACTCTCAACATATAGACAATGGTTAGTCATCATCATATCATAACCTTATCATTGTAAACATCATAGAACCTTGCGTTTTTGAGTGCCATCATGAAAACATAACACCATCTTAGCATCATTGTCATAAAAACATCTATAGTAATAAAGAACCACATAAGAGCCATATGTAATATAAGAAAATATTAGTACATGATATCATCATTTCAGAGAAAATAATCACATGCTACTTGTCACATATGAACATGAGAATACAACATCTTTCTTATCAAATCTTCATCGAAATAACCACAAATAATCATATCATCATGTCAATAATGAGATATTTTCAAAAACATTATCAATGCAACTGCATGCAATTATCATGTACAAATATCATACCATGAAATATCTTCAAATAATTGTACACAATTATAACATGCCACTATAAACCTCACAATATAAGTGTAATGAAACTACATGCTAAATTCCACATGCATCCATTAAACAACATAACATTATAAATATTCTTATTTAAATAATCATCTCAACATATAGCATATGAAAAACCAATAAGACATCATAAAAATTGAAATCATGATAAATCAACCATAGTCAAATTCACCAATATACATAAATAATCAACAATGAATATTATATATCACATCTAATATAAGCAATACCATCAAAACATCTCTTTGGCACACAGATATATCATATATATCATGGTTAAGTTTGTTAACCTCATTTCACTTTACAGGGGATCATAACGAAATACTATGGATGTTATTTGTTATCATCAAGATACTAATAATCTTTTGATTCTAGTAAACATCTCGCATTAATAAGATCGATATTTTATGGGGTATGTGTAACGTACACATCAATTCTATGCTAGAGATTTTCATATGCTTTCCTTATGTGAGTGCATAGTCAAAACTCTTGAAAGTAAGTTCTAATCATATAGAGGCGCAACAATCTTTTGATTCTAGTTTCTCATCTCACATTAATAAGATCGATATTTTATGGGGTATGTGTAACGTACACAGCAATTCTATGCTAGAGATTTTCATATGCTTTCCTTATTGAGTGCATAGTCAAAACTCTTGAAAGTAAGCTCTAATCATATAGAGGCGCAACATCTAGGCATGTCTTATTTTATGTTTAAAGAATTTTAGTAATAAACTATTACTAGATTTACCAACATACCTTAACCATCAATATCATAAATAATTTTCCTAAGCTTGTATATTTTGAGTATTACACGAGGTTCTCATGTTACTTTCCATCTCTATATAGTAAAATTACAATATGTGTGCCTTTGATTTAGCTTCTAAGTGATCTCGCAATCCATAAAAATGTCATAGAGTATTTGAAGAATATCTTCGATGAATCTCATGATGAAATAATGTATGACATTGGGTAAATTTCGGCCCTAAAATATTTTGACTTGAATATTGATTTAGGAGGGGAATTTAAGAAAATCATACAGAGAACCTTGTCATCGTTACCTAAAGAAGGAATGGATATAGAGTTAAACCTATCCGACGCTGAGCATCCCATTTGTGAATTTATTGAAAATATTTCTGATGAGCAGCCCCATATTCATTGCTTGATTGATGATTGTTCGAGTAACCCTAGCCTTGCTTCATTTTCCAATCATATCTCTGCAAAAGAAGGAAAGAATGAAAATAATCAAACTTCTATTGAGGGGCAATCAAATGACATTATGTGGTTGAAAGTCAAGTTTGTGAAGATGATATGGATTTTAAAAATGATTTTATCAATATACTTCCCTATCAATTTGATGCTAGTAATCATCCATCCTCAGTTGAGCATTATGAGAAATCTAATGAAGAACAATCACATGATGATATGCTTGTGACTCAAGAGTGTTCTCTGATTCAATGTTGCAAAGAACATTCAAATGTTTTGTGCTTGATGTCAATAATATTCCGTGTTCTTTCCTTGGCCAAAATGAGTTGATTGGAGATATCAATCAAAATGAGTCTTGTCTTTGGGAGGTTGGTGTTGACCGTGATGAAATCCTTGACAAATTTCCCTCATCTCATGTAGAATTGGGAATAACACCTTTAGTAAATTCCAAACAAGCTTATATTTTTCAATCCACCCTCCCATCCCAGCTCGTTAAGTCAATCTCTCTTTCAAACCAATTTTTGTTGTGCAAAGGGTTCAATAAGGAGTTTTTAGAATGCCAAGTAGTCAATGGTAAAACATTTTATTTCTTTTTCCAGTCATCATGAGTTATTAATATTTTCCAATCTAATAGTCCCATTGGTTGGTTGACTGAGAAGCTTTTCAAAGATCAATTTCATCTTTTTGCAATTTTTGAGCAACAAGTGGGCCTAATTTTGATCTTGGGTTTATTAAAATCTAATTTGTCCCCACTTGGTTCTATCATCAATCCTAGGATCAACAAAATTGAGTATGCGAGCTTGATAGATGAGGAAACCAACATATGCCAAGAAGAGTTGAGTCAAGTATTATATCATTTTCTTCCACCAAGTTTAAAAGATAACTCACACAATTCTCATGATCCTTTTGGTTTGTTGATGGATGAATCTTGCAAAAATCAGTCTCAACCTTAGCATGAATTCATTTTGCACCATTCTAATCCTTTAACAAGTCAGGAGGACTGTGATCTTAATTTCATTAATTTCTAATCTAATCTTGACTTGTTTTGCTAAACAACATCAAGGAATAATTATTGATTTGAGCCATGAATGGTTGCATTGGATTTTATATTTTACTTAGTATTGGTTGGAATTGTTAGTCTAGGGTAGGTAGGATGAATAAGTTCTCCCCCAAACAATAGTCAGTTTTGAGTTTTGATTTCCTAGAGTAGTTTTGTTTTTTTGTTTGAGTGCTTTCCTGAATGTCTTTTTGAGTTTTCTTGTGTCTTCCTAGCTTGGAACTTCATTTCAGTTCCTAGATTTGAATTTTGTTTCCGGTTATTTCATTTTTCAGCATTTTCATTTCAGTAGGATTTTCTATATATATGTTCTTTTTGACATCGAGTCTATGGAGATTGGTAGAATGTTTGCATGATGCAAACATTCTTGGTGCATGATCGTGGATGTTGAGAGGGGTGCTATGGACAAGAGATTCTAAGTTTCTCAAGCACTCTCTCCCTTAGAGCACTTGTCCCAACTAGATCCAGAGAGATGTTATCACATCCATAGTAGTTGGGCTACCATGGTTCTCAGAGAAACTTATCAAAGGCTAGAGCCAGTCTTTTACTTTCATGAGATGAGCCATATTTTTTATGATGATCAGTGGTAGAGTACATACAGAGGATCCTAGACTATTCAAAGCAGTTTTCTCCAGATTACCCTTGTCATGTTTGATCCTTCTTCATGCTCCTGGAGGGTGGTAACTCCATCACACCTATGGACGGTGGTGGGAAATGGAGGTCAGACCGAGTTATTATCTAGGGCACCTGCCTTTGGAGGTTGGCTAGTGAAGGAAGAATCATGCTAAATAAATGTTGAAAGTGAAATGTTGCAAAAGTTATATTAATTAAATGTTATAAAGGATGCTTGTTAGAACCTATTGGAGACCTTCTAAGCACTCTAACAATTTGTGAGACACCTCCCTTCCCTAGTGTCTTATGTTCGACATATGTCACTGTGGTTCCCATTTTCCCTATCATATGAAAGAACATTAATTCTATCCAATAAGCCAATCAATCATTAAGCCTACCTTTGTTGTATCAACTTCACCCTTCCTGATAGGGAATGATCTATTTTGTAAGTGAGTATATGGTAGAAACTTCATGAAAGACTATGAAATTGTTCCATTATAAGTCTATTTTGTGTTTTGATTGTATGGATTATCATTCTATCATGTTACTAATTCTTAAGTTGGTTCCTAATATGATTAAGAAAGCATCACTTACCCCCTATGCATGCAGGATCATTCAGTTTGCAGCTTTGACATCATTATGACCAGTTTTGAATCGGTCAACCCAATTTGACTTGGTCAATAGGCAGGGCCCGAGGTCGGATGTGGGTAAATAATGATATTTGATGTATTTTGATGTCTATGGATATCCACCAGATTATTCCATGCTTCACTTAAGATTATAGCATGTGGTTCACATTATTATTATTGATTAGGCATATTTGTATTATTATTAGGATGGATTTTCTTCATAGTTGATATCATAGGTGGATCCATGGTGTATGATTAGTCACTATTAGCAGATTTGGCATCTCTGGGTTTAGTCGTGCAATTTTTTCCGCATTCCGGGCATGGATTGATGATATTTTGAGCAGGTTAATTCTATTCAAAGTATTACTGCTGAAAAATTGAATTAATTAAAGTGGCCACGGTGTAGCAAGTGGAACAAAGGGTGATTGAATGGCCAGAATGTGATTTGAATTATTGATATTATGTTTTATAAGGTCCTGTGGCATCATTCTACATGGGTTTATCATTGTTGTACCTTGTACCTTGTACCATGTTGAGATGATGTATTATGTCCCTAGATGGCTAAGTTGTGGCCCCTAAGTGACTTTGTTGATGTATTATCATGTTATATCATTTTATCTTATGTATTAGGGTATTATGAGGCAATTCACCCCCTTATGTTTAGTGATCCATGTAGTGAGTGTGAGATTAAATATTCACCATTGATTATCATTGTATTATGTTTTAATCTCAACCATTCGTTAAAATGTTGGTTAGGGATTTGGTCTCTATCGAATCTATTTAAGAGAGGAAACCTCTCATTGTAAGAGACTTTTGGCTCTTGGTTGATAATAGAGAAGAACTTGATTTTGTCGCTATCTTGTGATCTCATTTGTGGATGTTTATTGTTGGTTTTGATATCGAGCTTGCCTCTCATTAGTGATCTAGCTTCCACGATTTGGCATTCGTTGTAGTTAATTTTTGTATGCAAGAATATAAGCGACTTGGAGACAATGATTTGGCCAAATCGGCCTTCTCTCTCTCTGGATCAATTTTGGCAAAGAGGGGGTTTTCTTGTTACAATTTTTCTTTGTCATTGTCTCAAGATTTCTTTCCATTTATCTTGTATGCATTTTTCATTTCTGTTATTGATCAATTCCATTTGAGCTAATACTCTTGGTTTTGCTTGGTAGGGGCGCACTTGAAGAATTTAAAGGTTGATTTGAAGCATTTAAATGGATTACTATTTTGTGGATGTGTGAAGATTCATCAACAGTCACCAAGCATCTCTTGAATTCAGGTATTGCAAATCTATTCTTTCTCCATTTTCTTTCTATTCCATTTGTTATCCAATTAAAATTAAAATCATTTTTTTTTTTTTGCAAATCACATTTCGAGTGGAGAAGGCCAATTTTTCTAAGGATAAAATCGTTTCTGCTATGGATGTCTTTAAAACCCTAGGCATCACCTTGGAAACCCCAACTATTCGATTTGATGACCATTTGCATGAATAAAAATGATTTTAACTATTAAATGAAATCACATCATGTCTTTGGAGGGACGATTTCTCTTGGGATTTCGTCATTGTGTTTGTAAAGGGCGTTATTATCATTTTAGTGAACTTGTGGGTCTAAGTTTTCCCTTTACGGTTGGGCATAAACTAAAATTGTGCTAAGCATGGGTTCGAAATTGTTTTAAGACGCAGGATTCCTATGAGATTTAATCAATCGTTGGCCATTGGGCGTCCTCATAAATCCCTTGCGATCTTGCCTTGCCTATTTTCCCTCTTTTAATTGGCATAGGTTCATTAAAAAAACGATTTCGTTTTCATTTCAGAGGGGCTGAATTCAGTGATAAAGGAACAGTTTTCATTGTCATATCTGTCGTAGCAAGTATTTCACAACTAGGGTATATTTCAAATATTGAATCTTTTTCCCTTAGTGTCATCTATCCTAGATCCCTTAACCTTAATTTCGAGTAATCTCTGGATCTAGGATTTATCTCAGGGTATCTTGTTCGTCCAATCATTTATCATTCATTGTCATCCTGAATCCTAAAAATGGTTTAGTCTATGGGCCAAACTTGGGTCTCCCACATAGCTATCTTAGTTCATCCTTGGTGTCTTAAGCAGCTGCTTAAGGTGACAAGAGTCTTACCCAGAGTGACAACCAATTCATTTTTTGGGGGGTAAGATCCTCGAGAGTCACAACTTTAGCAATTCCCTTTCTTTGTCGTCCTGAACAAGATCAAACATTAAGATTGCTACAAGATTTGTGATAACAAGAGTGTCTTAACACCCTATCACCAATTGATATACACCCTAAGGGCTCCCCTCTCTTCCATGTTAACCCACATTCTTATCAACATTTAAATCAATCTTTAATCATAAATGCTCCCTTATGATGCCACACTTTTATTAATATTTTATTAAAAATGACATTTACGTAAAGCTCAATGCCTAACATTTCTAAATAAAGTAACTATTAATTTTTTATTTTTAAATTTATTTTATGCAACTAAGTTGAATGATAAATTTGATGTTAAACATAAACATTTAAAATTACTATTACTCTTACTCTTGCTATTCCTGTTGAAAAGTTAATGTGGAATCTCTTACTATTATGGTTGAAAAATTATTGTGAAATTTAAAAATAAGTTCAAATTTACATAAACACTCTTAATATTAATTTACCCCTTTCTTAATAATAGGTCAATATTGTAAAAAATAGCAAGAATATTGACTACCAATTCAAACAATATATACAAATAAAATACAAAAATAAAATAATATATCATAAAAGAACAATTACTGCGGCCTACAATGGCAACATGCATACATATCAATGTTGCAAAATATATCAAATGTTAATAAGCTAACATGCATACATTTGCACATACAGCCGGGCCATCTATTTTAAAATGAGTCTATTGCATTAGGAGATATGTGAATCGATATCTTCTCAAGGGCATTTCGACAATAGGACATGTGTCTTTGTTCTTCAATGGGCAACACTTGTGGTTGTGACTATGTTGGATGATATAGGGCATTGTGATGCACAATTAATGACTCAACTCTATAATCAATATGTTCAAGTGAAAAACCAATGAGGGCAAGAATAACTTGAAAATCTGCTACTAGAATAAAATACATGAAGCATGCCTTGATTGGTAAAGAAAGGAGATTGTTTTTTAAAGGAGAGGAGAGTTAAAGACACTTGTGAATATGCATGGAAACTAGGTCTAGAAAGGAGGAGAGTTAACAAATGATGAGACTATCATCGTATATATTACTTTTCCATATTCATATATTATTTTTTCATATTTCATATATATATATCATGTTATGTCTTCCTAAAGTATCTTGTATTTAACAAATTTATATATAGTATATTGTATTTATTTTTATAAATTCTTAAAGTTATATTTCTTGCTTTCAAGTTTTAAATTATATCATTAAAGACTATTTTCCTTGGTTTTGTTTAGGATTTAGCTTGAATGGATGAGAAGTGTCGAGGTGACAGTAACATGACTCGAGACTTACCCCCCAAGGCTGCACCCAGTGAGTTGAGGTTTTTCTCACTTAGAGGTGCAGATTAGGGGTTAAAATCTTTGGTTTCCTTGTCAAGTATAAAATCTTTTATCACCTTGGATGACCTTTGTTTCTTCTTGTTGTTTACTTTTGTTTGATGATTGTAGATTTTAGGAATTTATTTCATCTAGAAACTCCATTGATTATCAAATCTAGAAATTATTCTACACAAAGAAGCTATGAAGGTTTGTTAAATTTCATTCATGAACCTAAGATTGAACAATTCATCTTCTCATAGAATCCTTGATAATCTTGGATTCAAGTGTATTTCTAGAAATCATTGTTTATTTGCAAGTAATTCAATTGCTTCAATAGATATGAATGATTTATATGCTCCTATTGATTTTATTGCAATAAATGGATACCCTCGTGATATTCTTGAAAAGGTTATAGATAAATTACCTTCATTTCAGGGAAATAATGTTGTAAGTGTTAGATATCATGTTAAAGTTGTCTTGCCTTTGTTCACTAAATATGTTGGTAGACATGAGGATGTTCACATGAAATTATTGGTTTTATCCCTAGAAGATGATGCTTTAGATTGGTTTACTGAATTGAGTGATAACCATGTCAAAATCCTAAAGGATATCACTAATGCTTTTGAGGAAAGATGGGCGGGGACAAAAAGGAAATTCATCACTTGTTGGCAGCTCTAAACACTATCAGAAAGGATGAAAATCAGACCATGGAACAGTTCAACAAAAAGTTCAATGAGTTAATATTTAGCTTTACAACTACTGTCAGATCACTTGCAACATAAATCCTCATTTATTACATTGAGGCATTCAATGGTGAAATTTCTTATCAACTCGAAGATAGAAACCCCCAAGATCTTAAGACTGCCTAGATTATGGCTATAAGGATATGTAAGAATATGAAAGCCTCTAGAAGGTCCAACTTACCTGGTTTCACAAGGGGTAGTGCATCCAAATCAGAACCAAAGGCCAAAGCAGTGGTATTAGATGTCAGTGATTCATCTCGCGATCATATAAAGACCTTAACAGATTTGATTAAAAACATGGAGGCCAACCATGCCCGCCAACTCAATGCCCTTCAAAATAGAGTAATCCAAATGGAAAGAGGGAAGCATAACACATTTTAGCCTAAGGGGAATGGAAAATTTCAACCTAAAGGAAATGATAGATTACAAAGGACTTGGGGTCCTTACCAAGACCAAATGCCTCCCAACTAGTTAAATCCCACAAAATTGGTTGAGTAAGAGGCTCCTCCTTTTTGTAGGGCATGCCAGTAGTTCCATGAAGAGTCAGACTGTGCTATAGACAATTAAATGGAAAAGAGTATTCAGATTCCACTGGAAACAATTTTGTGGGGTATTCAGAATATATAAATACGATTGGAAAGACCTATCCTTTACCTAGAGATCAAATGCTTCAAATGAAAGAAAGAAGTGTGGGTGTGGATAATGTAACCAAGATTTATGGAGAGAAACCCACATCCAAAAAAATTTGGAGATGATGAAATATAAAGGAATCACTTACCAAAGGAAAGGGAATGATGTCCCAAATGCTAAGAAGAAGTATTAGTATGACCCAATCCTAAAACCAAGCATGCATTCAAAGGAAGAATTGAACATAGAATTGGGTGGATGTATGTCTAATGTTATGGTACTTGTTCAAGTAACTGAGTTAATGAAGATCCCTTCACAAAGGAGAAAGCTACTTAGATTTATTGAAGTGACCAATGAGAAATGTGTTGAAAAACACATGAATCAAGTGAAGATGTCCTAGTCATCCTACAAGCTATAAAAAAATGAAAGGGTAATGGAATCCATTCACCCTTCTTCATCTCTTTGTTGGTAAAAAATTTGTTGCTTCATAACTATATGTTAGATTCAGGAGCCTCTACAAATGCCATGACTCTAAAGGAATGAATAGGCTCAGTTTAAATATTTCAAGGTCTTCTAGAAGAATTTGAACCATGGATTCAAGAGAGACCAAGGTTTTTGGTTTGATTAAAGACCTTCAAGTACAACTGGAAGCCTATGTAGACATCTTAATAATGATTGATGTAGTGGTTATTGATGTTCCAAATGATTAGGGGATCCTTTTATCGAGAAAGTGGTCCACAATTTTGGGAGGTATCCTCCAAATGGATTTATCATATGTCATTATCCCTACTTCTGAGAACACATTTTCCACCCTCCATCAAGAGCTGGAAAAGAAGTATCATGTAGAAGATCCTTAAGACCCTATGAATGAACTATTATATGAAGTTGAGGACATGGGAAATTATGTGATTTTATCTAACTCTCTAGCACCAATCAAGGAAACAACTAAAGAAGAAAGAGTTAGTGATATTTGGAAGATCAACTTTGATAGTGCCCATTCAAAATCAAGAATAAGGGCAAGTATTGTGTTAACTTCTCCAACATACGAGACTTTCAATGTTGCATTCACGTTAGAGTTCGAAGCAATGAACAATGTGGCAGAGTATGAGGCTCTTCTTCTTGGGATAGAAATTGTTAAAGACATGAGAATAATTTTTTTAAATATAAAGGGAGATTCAAACTTAGCAATACTTCAGGTAAAGAAAAAATTTGCATGTAAAAATGATAGGCTAAATAAGTACAGAAATGTATTTTGTGACGCAATGGAATATTTCGATCCTTTATCCTTATAAGAAGTCCCAAGAGAATGGAGCAATAAAATAGATGTTTTGGAAGTATCAACAACCATCTTCCAACCCTGTGATGAATTAATGAAAGGCCAAGGAAAAATGGAATTAATATTTAGGTCTTCCATTCCAGACAACTTTGAGCATTGGTAGGTTTTCAAAGATGATAAACAAGTTCTTAGATTTATGAACAACTTGTAGGAATTTTGAGACTTCAAGGTTGATTGGAAGGAAGACATGCATGAGTATCCTGAAGGGTCATATCATAAAAGAAACTCTCTTCCTAAAGGACTCATCCATTTAGAGCAAATATTTGAAAGATATGACATGTACAAGAAGAAAAAGGAAGTAATCGAAACTGGGGAGTACATTGAAGTAAATATCGGATCAGTTAAGAACCCCAAGATGATTAAGATAGGAAAATGTACATCTCAAAAATAAATAAAGGACATAGAAAACTTATTAAGGTAATACATATATGTTTTTTCCTTCACCTATGACGAGCTTAATGCATATAAGGAATATACTATCTGGAACACCATTCCTATAAAGGAAGGAACTAAACCTTTCAGACAAATATTAATATAGATTAATCCCAAGTTAGCTTCATTGATCCATAAGGAGCTTAAAAAAATATTGGTAGCAAGTATCATCGCCCCAACTAGGCATTCTTCATGGTTGTCAAATCTGGTAGTGGTTAGAAAAAATAATTGTGAAATTGGGATATGTACAGTTAACCTCTCCCCAAAATGGAGAATATACTTCAAAGAGTAATAGTTTCAGGGATTATGTCCATGTTGGATGTATTTTAATGATATAACCAAGTGTTGATGAAGAAGGAGGATCTACATAAGACAACTTTCACAACACCTTAGGGTATTTAAGAATATAAAATAATTCCTTTTGGCCTTCTAAATGCATAAGCAACTTTTCAAAGGGAAATGGAATTTTCATTTAAAGGTTTAATTGGAAAGATCATAGAGATATATCAAGATGACTAAACCATTTTCTTGTAAGAAATATCAAGTCACATAAGTCATCTAAGGCAAGTCTTTGATAGATGTCACATATACAATATTTCATTGAACACAACTAAGTCATTGTCAGGAGTTGATGAGGGAACGATTTTAGGGAACATTATATCAAAGGATTAGGTAAAGATAGATCCAGAAAGAGACAAAGCTATAAAGAAAGTTCCTTTACCCCAGAACAAGAAATCCCTTCAATATTTTTTGGGCAAGATAAATTTCATTAGAAGATTCATCCCTAACATTTTCAATATAGTTAAAGCCGTATTAAAGCTCCTAATGAAAGATGTTCAATTCAAGTGGTGAATTTGGTAGTTAGGTAGGACACTGGGGATAGGCATCCAAATAATTCCCCCTTGTCATTTTCATCTGAGACATAGTTGTTGTCCTATAGGGTACTAAAATACTCTAGTATTTATTGACACGTTCATCGACCAGTTTGTGGAGGGTGCTCCCATGTTTTTGGGGGTTAAGCCGTGAGGATTGATTCTGGATGGACTTTGTTGAATTCCTCACTCCACTTAGCACCTAAGCCATATCGATCCATTGTCTTCCTTGTACTCTACCGTGATGCTGATACAAGGGCGATAAGATAGAAGTGCCGAAAACCTTTTCCGACGTGTCATGAACGATGTAGCTTAGTGACTTTTCTTCTAGGGCTCTTTTACCCAGGATCCCTTTTAGTAGAGGGATATCCTTCCATTATTGGTCTCTCATTTTCTATTGTTCGAATTGGATTTCATCACCTTGCGAAGGATACGATTTTTTGAGGTCTCCAACTCCTAGTTAGGAAGTTTGCTTGCTATTTCACCTTTTTAGAGGGTCTTTTTATTTTTAGTGCTACTTGTTGGAATTCTGGCCACTTTTGTTTCAGCTCACTTACTGTGACACCAGTCCCAGTGCAGTTTTTTGAGCTTGCTTTTTTGGCCTACGAGCCTTGTCTTTTCCTAGCTCCCCTTATGCACGCTCGGTTGCTTTAGGGTTTTTGAGTTCTTACACGGTCAGTTACCAATTATCTGATGATGTGTGATGTCCTCTTCTCCTAGGTCTTCGAGATGGTTGAGTTAGATGGTCTTCTTAAGGGTTTGAACACCCCTTGATGGAGCCACTAACGCTTGACCTTAGGAGTAGTCTAGAGGACCACGTGATCAAATCATCTGTGTGGAATTTTCCGTTTACTATGATGAGGGTCTTTTAGGTTATATGGAACAATGGTACATTTGAGAGAGAGATTATTGGTTGTACCCCACCTTGGTTGATTGTCTTATGGTCCTTCCATTTTGTCGATAATATTTGTGTGGTACTTTGCCTTTTACCTTTTGGGTCTTTTACTCATCTTGGTATATCTTTTGATTTGTACCTCCTTTTATGTTTTTGGTCTTGTGGGTACTACGGTAGTTTGTCCACATTTGAGGTACACCCCCTTTGTCCAAGTTGGTATGAGTCTTTATACCCACTTCGTACCACCCTCCAGACCTTAGTTAGGAAGGTTGCTTGCTATCATACCTTTTGGTGGTCCTATTTGAGTTAAAAGAGGTAGTGACAAGGAGCTATTGCATATAAGAGGTAGTTACAAGGACCTATTGCATATATTTGACATTATTTGACCTTCCATCTCTTTGGCATGTCAAATAAAAGGTAGTTACAAGGAGCTATTGCAATATATATTTGACCTTATTTGTACCTTCCCCACAATGGTTGATTTACTTTTGGTCCTTACACCCTGTTGTTTATTGGTCTTGTAGTAGCTTTTCCTTTCATTTTGGTCCTTTCATTTTTTTGTGGTACCTTGCCTCTCACCTTTTGGGTTTTTTATTGATCTTGAGTTATGTTTTGATTTGTACCGCCTTTTATGTTTTTGGTCTTGTGGGTATAACTATGGTAGTTTGTCCACATTTGAGGTAGTACACCCCCTTAGTCCCAAGGGTTATGAGTCTAATTTATACCCACTCTTTTCTTTTTTACTTATACCTTACTGGTTGGTTTTTTTACCCTTTGGTTGGTCCTTCTACCTTACTGGGGGCCATGAGTCTCTTTGGCCTCAGTCTGCTGGCTGTCAACTCATCTTTATTGTGATTGTACTGAGCCTTTTGATGGTCATTGACTTTATTTGATTGACCGTACCATAACCCAGTCATCTCTCTCTCTCTGGTTTGTACTAACCCTATAATAGGGTCACTTGGTTTCTAGAGTTGACTGGCCTCTAAGAGGCACAATCATTTCTGAAAGTAACTCTTCTGAGTATATTACAGGAAATGTCTACACCCCGGTAATCAAATATGTGTTGGTTATAAGACTTAAGTAGTCTAATTGTTGGTAATCAAATATATGGTAAATAATTTGAATTAAGTAGTTAAGACTTCTCCTGTCAAAAAAAATTGTTGGTAATCAAATTATATTTGTTGGTAAAGAATTTTAAGAGTGTTGGAACTCCTCGATTGAACTTGTGAGGAAAATTATCTTGGAGAATAAGTGTCCTAACAAAAAACTGAGCAGAACTATGCCATTGTTGATAAAGAAATCCTTGTAGAACTGAGATGCATAGAGAAGTTCCAGATTCATTTGTTGAACCATGACTTTATCATAAGAAAAGATTGCTCCAGTCTTCTATTTGTGCTAAACAACACAATAAAATTTGCAATAACAAAAGGAAATTTAGCAAGATGGCAAGCATTGTTTTGATGTTATAACTGTACTGTTCATGAGCACATTTCTGGGAAAGCAAAAAGCATTCCTGACTTTTTAACAAGAGAATATTTGACACATAAGTATGCTATTAATTTTTAACAAGCGAGCTTGAAGCAAGCGAGCCTGAAACAAGCAAGCCTGGTGCAATCGAGCCCGAGGCAAGTGAGCGTAGAAGGTCAAATCAGAGTCCAGTGGGCCCATAACCCACAAGTAAACATGAAAATATCTGCTTGGACCAAAGGAAAACATCAGATCTATACTATTGATGATAATATGAGTTGGTTGGATTATATGCAAGACTGGAAACCTAGGTGGGAGTTGAGACATGCTGAAGTATTAGATGCTAACTTACAACGATCTGATGCTTTTATTAGACTAGTGCCAGAACTTAGAAGAATCCCTATGGGATTCAATGTTGTACCAGAGATGATTTACAACAACTCCCTGAGAAAAGCAGCTGATGCAAGCAATTGGTTAACACACCTCTACCATGATCTTAACTTAATCTCGACAGAGGTATCTACACATCACCCTGAGATACAACTAGACCAACAATACTACTATATTAACCAGACACATTCTTTGGAAGCATGGCCACATCAAGATGCTAGTCTTTGGTTTCCAAGTACTACACACATTTATGAAAAATATAAAAAATTATGGTGAAAATTCTTGAGAAAAGAAAATACAGATAGAACATATTATACTATGCTAAAGTTTGGACTTCAAATTACACATATCCATGAGTATCCTGCATTCTACATCCCTGATTGGATGAGAGCTTGGTGGCGGCCATTTGGAATCAACTTGAAAGCATTAGAACCAGCTGTTATTTATAATCTAAAACAGGAAGTTGGAGAATCTCTCGAACAAGTCAAAGATATTTTACAGACAAAGATTATTGAGGATCAAATCCTTGGGTACTACATTAAGCACAAAGAACAGTGGCTTGTCAAAACTCACATAGACGTTCACATTCATCATAATAGACGTGTGGTCTTGAGGTCTATTTATTCAAGGGCATGGAGGACTGAATCCAACGTTTTTCGAGAAATATATGGTCCCCCATACTCCAATGATTTGTAAATATCTCAAAAGTATTTGGCTATGAGTGGGGCCTGCCCTTTCAAATTGTCATAAAGATTGAAAAGAAAGTCTTTGTAACTATGTCATGATAATATAAAGAAAGCCCTACTTTTCTCTGTGTCAATATGATTGAAAATATATGTTATGCAATAAATACCCTAAGTCAAGATTACAAGTAATTGTCCAAAGGAAGCATTAGTTGGGAGTATGACTGAAAACTACCATTTTTCAAAACAACTTACATGTTTATGGTTCCATTTTTGCTTGATTCAATTACTTTCACTCATCTAAGAAGACCATGCTTGAATAAGATTATACAAGTTCCACAACATTATAAAAAATATTGTTTTTGAAAATTTGTGAACACTTATTAACCACCTAAAAGATCTAACTTTTAAAATTCATAAAAACTTTTAGAAGTTTTCCATAATGGTTAGTTATTTTTATTTTATTATATTATTGCTGAATATAAATATCTTACTAAATGTGACTGAACTTCAATTACCGAGGTGATGAACCCAAACTAATGGGATGAGAGAGATTTTAGGGCCATGATGACAAAGTAGATAGTTGGATGGTTTGAAATGGGATTCAAGACCCAAAGTAGCAATAAAAGACAGCTCATAATTGCGTGAATTTCCACTCATAAGAAAGATAAAGTGATTGTCTTCCTCATCGCTCAAATTCCTACATGTTGAGAAAGGGAATGATGATCAAGTAACATTATAAAAGGCGCTACACGTCACCTTTTAAGAGGCGCTATGCCTTATGGTCGTATCTAAACTTTTTTCCCATGGTGCAGGTAGAACCAAACAGGTATTTGTCAAATCTATCTTCCTCGAGCGAGGGGAGTTTAGGAAGGCTAGAGGAAAGTGAGACATCCAATAGGTGTAGAAGAATTGTATCAACTAGATGTAAAAAGAACAGAAGAAAATTCCATAAACGTAATGAATTTTTTCACGGTCGAGGGGGGTCATGTTCCTATGATGATGAGACAATAGACGACGTCGAGGTGCCCTTGAGGTACAGACATTTAGTGAAACAATGGGTACCCAAGAATCTTCCTCAACCGAACACAGACTTTTGTGTGAATGAGAGGATATATCGAATTGCACCGTCGTCAAGACATGGTTTCAGGTTGTTTTGCATGGATGGCATAAAGGTCCCTTACGAAAAATGTACAAAATTGATGGAGTATGTTGGACCCTGTTACAACTACAAAGATTGGATGCGGCTGGTCCAATATAAAAAAAGTATGTGTAGATATGGATTGTCAGCAAGCTATTTACAGTTGAAAGAAAAAAATCAAAATAAAGGAGCAACATTGTACATGGACGGAAGGCCAAAGGCCACAAGGAATATTGTGGGGTTTATAAACAGTACACAACTAGGGTCTACAATTAAGCAACCAAATTGTGAATTTGAGGGGTGTGAAGGAAACCGTGTTTTTGTAGTTTCCATTAAATCAATATCTGCAGGGGAAGAGTTGCTTATTAATTACAATTTGAACCGAGTAGATACAAACAAGGTTACTATGGGAGTGGTACATATAACATTTTACCCAACCTTTTATTAATGAATTTAACATATTAAGGATTTTTTTGTTAGTTTATTTCGTTTAAATTTTCCATATTTACTTCGCAGGATAGTGATCGCGATAAATCCCCGCCAACAGATGGTCGGAGGAGTACATCTTCCTCGAGGGAGTAGGTATACATCTTTGTAATAGTACAAATATAATAAGAAAAAATAGTTTTTTTTTTCTTTGTTTTTTCATTATTAGTATATTAGTTTCGTTTATATAATGTTATCTAATTATTTCGTTTACGTAATTTTCTCTATGTTTTTGATGCAGTCCGGTTCTGCAAAGGTCACAGTACCCTCGATGCAATAGATATACATCTTTGTAATAGTAAAAATATAATACTTAATAATAGTTTTTAATCGATGTGTTTTTTCATGATTAGTTTTGGATTTGTTTAGGTGACTTTCATTATGTTTTTGGTTTAGGTATCTGTAAGGGGCAGCTCCCAAATATTAGCAGATCGGGGCAAGTCACCTATGACCATCGATCCGATGAGTGGATCACGATCCTCTAGGTTGCAGGTATAATCCAATATTGGAATTGTACCAATATAATACGTATCATAATGTTTATTTTGTTATGTATTTTTCGTGTGTATATTGGTTTCATTGTGATAATGTTTTGTACTTTTTTTTGCAGGGGCCCGATGATCGGGGCAAGTCCACAACTGTGGATCAGATGACACCATCGTCCAGGCAACAAGTAAACCTAGTTGTAATTTTAGGAATATACCATGATAGATATGTTTTGTTAATATAATTTTAGGAATCTATCATGATAGAACTCAATAGTGTTTTATATATTTTTGTTGCAGCCCAGTGATCGCTGTTTGAAACAACATCACAAGAATATTCAGTAGATACTGAAGTGGATGAGATGCTTAAATATTCCAACATAATTGGTGAAGCCACAAACCCATTTAAGATGATAGACAAATTGTTGGAAAAATATAGTGCGAAAATCATTTCTCTGCTACTCAAGGTTCTGCAGACAAGCCAGATTATGGCAAGGATTGAATTGTTGGAACGAAAATATGAATCCTTGTGAGTAAGTTGAGGAATATTGAATCATAAAATAATTCATTTATAACTTTATAATTTTCTCTTTTATATGATAGTACTGAATGTATAAGACGTAGTTTGAATTTACAGAATTATTGGAGACCACACAATAGTGGTCAAGGTGATGTTCGCCCCAGCGAGGCTCGTGGAGAGACATGGCATCATGAGCAAACGACTCCATGTGCATCGACTCCTTTGCCATTGTTGTCAACTGAACAGTCGGAAACATGTTCTGACACACCACGGACCCCAACTGTGAGTGCACCGGTCACTAATGACCGACACACACAGATCGTCCAGAAGAAGGGGTCGACACCGAGAATCCTGGTAATATTAATATCGACCTAGCTTCATTTCCAGTATCTTCCTCTGTCACTAGCACGGGAACAATGGAGGAAAAAATTTTGGTCGACGAAGATATCCTCCCAATAAAGATCGAGAAGATCCAAGGTAATTAATATACGTTGATCAAGTTAGTGTTTATAATTTCATTGTAATATACCGATAAAACGTTTTCTTTCAACTAATTATGATCATGGCATGATCATTTTGTAGGAAATGATGTTTTCTATAAACAAATCAATGACGCATCCTTGGAGATCTTCGGACCCACCATCCGAACAAGGTGGGATAGACAACCAAAATTTTTAAAAGATGAACTCACTAATCGGTTGGTTGGCCTGTTCAGAAACAAGACCTTCAATCAAGCCGAGGTCCTGAAAAAGGTTGGACAACATATCAAGGTTGTCCAAGACCAATATAGGATCCACCTGTAACATCCCGAATTTTCATAAAAATTTAAAACTTTTGAAATTAACATTAAATATGATAATTATAGTTGCGGAAAATAATAATTGTCTGAGTACAATAGAAATGATTAAAGGTTGTTAGTATTAAACATAATTTAATTTTTGGATTAGTAGCATTATGATAATGACAACTTTAACACACATTTGACAAACCTGATTAATGTAATTAAATGTACTGACAGGTCAGAATTATGATGTGAAATTTATAAATATTGATAAGACACTTACAGTTTGCTTTTTGATGTCCAAGGGTGTCCTACGAGGTA
Source organism: Larix kaempferi (assembly GCA_027924585.1). Taxonomy (NCBI): domain Eukaryota; kingdom Viridiplantae; phylum Streptophyta; class Pinopsida; order Pinales; family Pinaceae; genus Larix; species Larix kaempferi. The sequence continues at coordinate 25,266,213 of BSBM01000073.1, read as the reverse complement.
CCCTGGAGTTTACTTAGCTGCAACGCTAAAGTATTTGAAATGTTCTATGTGCAGACGACAGGTAAGAAGTTCCATGACTGCGTAAATCCAAAGTACGTGTATAGTTCAAATTCTACGTCGTAGATAAATAGAATGTTAGAAATCTGATGCGACTCACAATAAGTATGCAGGTATGAATTACATGGTTATAATTACTGTTTTCGAATGCTGTATTATGACTCAGCAATGTTTAAAACAAAGTTATCTATGAATGTCATCAAGCTCATAGGTTCGTCACTGTAATCTTCATCGTTGTTGTAGCTAGATTTGTCGTCGTCTTAAGATAATTAAATTATCTTCATATTACTGATGTAGTAAATGTACCGCAAAAATCATTAAATGTTTATAAGGAGAAAATATGGTATGAAATACATAGCATTCAGTTAGTTTTCATGCTAAATATTTACCATTGGATTCATTTGAAATATTTACCCTACCACTATTTATTTTTATAATTGCAATCATAGAAATTATATGGACGAAACCAACGTTACAAGGTAATATTTAAATCTCCTATGTATGGACTATACTAAACTGTAATTTTACAATGTTTAACTATAAGTGATTCTTATAAGCTTTTAAGGGCTTAATTCTATAGTATCACTCAATGTATAATTTTGCATATAAATGAAAACTATGTCAATTTTATGACTTTGGTCATACTAACCACTATTACATAAACCATATATTTAATATTTAAAATCTACAAATCTTACCTTGGGAACTATATAAACTTTTAAAATGTTAATCTAAATAACAATATGATTCTTATAATGCGATATAGGCTTGAAACTATATATATATATATAAACGTTGTCCAATGAATAAAACATAACATAATAACGTGTGTTGTAAACGTAACTTGGAAACCATATAAACTTTGGATTAGAGTTAACATATCACGTAATGTTTTAATGTTGTGAATCATACGTTTGAAACTATATCGTTGAAATAATAGAGTGTTAACATGCATTAACTCTTGATTGACAGGTTGGTGGATGGCATGAGTTACGAGCCGGCGTTGGTGATCATGATACAAGCCTGCATTAATGGCTATCCCTAAATCGTGATGATGAAGACTTAACAAAGCTTCCACGTATGCAACTTGGTGCATATGGTGACTGCAAAGGTTGTTAGGTAATGCTCCCTGTTAATATTTCTCTGAGATGGCTGTCGTTTTATCCATCATAGGCAATATGTGGCAAGGCTGTGCTTTGGCAATGAATGAACCATAATTGCAATGGCCATATGATACCCAATGTAAACGCGTTGGCAAAATTGTGATCGTTGATCGACTTTGATCCTGGCTGTTGGATGCAACCCTAGTGTTGCGTTGTTGTGTTGGGTTGATGAGGAGTGAATGTAGTTCATTGTTACTATCGTTTTGGCAGTAAGGCCGATAGGCTGCTGCTTTGTAGGGTTAGAAGACAATGTAAGAGGGTTTCGACCCTGCGACCTATAAGTTAGGTTTGAATAGTGCAGGTTTTGTCTTTTTGTAATGGTGTGAATACCTGTTGTGTCTTGTGTTTGCAATACTATCGAGTTGATAGGTTGGTTGTTCCTTTTTCTGAGTTTTGAGTGGAAAGATACCTTCCTGCAACAAAACAATGGTATCCTGCTCTTGTCTGAGGCAAGGAATTTCGTCGTGTACAGGCTTATGTACAAAGTTCGGCCTTCAACTGTAAAGGTAAGTGACTACCGAACTCTGAATTTCTAGTACGTTTGGTTTACAGCTTTAAAAAGTATGATGTTTAACGTTTGATTTGTTCATTTGGCAGGCACCGGTTTCAAAAAGGAAATGCGAACCAGGGTTTGGAAAAGGATGGCAATTCTCCATTCCTGGTAAGCTCCGGGTCTTCCAAAACCCTCGTAGGTGCTCCTTCGGTCTTGGTTGATGTGGTTGTTTCAACAATGAGTAACCACTCTTGCCATGTTTCGGTGTCGTCTGTCAGTTGAGCTTTTAAGAAGATTTTTATGTTGAAGTGAAAGCTCTACAGGGAAAGACCTTCGTCTATTTAAATGTTACTCTGCATTTTAATTTTGATGCCTGGTTTCGTCAAGTTGGAGTTGTAAAACTCGTTTTAAGAGTGGGGAAAAACCCTGTAAGGTCTTTATTTCTGGAAATGTAAAGTTGGCCTGTGAATGTTGCTTCCTTTGTGAAGCTTGAACCAGTGCTGGTTCGAACCTCAACTTGGAAAAATGTTTTGGTTTTTAAGTTTGTATGAAATAAAGTTTGGAGCCGAAGCTCGTTGACTCTATATGCTATAATTTTAAATTCTCGACAATGTAAAAGTTGGTGTTATGCTATTCGTTCTGCGTTATATGTTTGAATACTGTAGATATCGTGAGCGTTGAACTATGTGAGGATCTATATGCATTTTCGTAGAGGATAAAGTTCTGTATGATGCAAATGATATAATGGTTTTCTTTTTGTTTGTAAGTGGAAAAGAACAGAGCTACACCCTAGTTCAAATCTTGTCTTCGAAAATAAACAAATGTTTAAATATAAACTTCTAGAATGGGATTTCGAGCCAAAAACTAGGATTCGATCTATAGCTTGTGTAAATTGTGTCTTTTTATGTTTGCACAACGATAATAATGGAATTAGAAAATCTATCTAGGGTTCGATACGAAACCCAGTTTGGAATCAATACAAGCAGTTTATAATGTATATAGAAATAAGATGAATGAAGACAAAATAAAGTTTATCATGTCTTCATTATCTGATAGAACTAAAATAATCATTGCAAATGTTATAATAGGAAATGAAAACAATGTGTGTGTAAAACATGAAGACTGTGAAATAACTATGGTTTGCAGCTTTGTCCATAATTTATACATTTATTTATTTGCAGCAATAATATTTATATTGCAGACATGATATGATGTAAGGAAATTTGAACTCCATTTTTTTTTTTTATGTACATAGTAATGATAAGAAAAATACAATGTATCTATACAGGAACTAAACAATGTTTGTTTTTCATGAAACAAAGGAATATTCTATAATATATTAGATACTATATACAGAAATGTTACTGTTATTAGCTATAGGGTAGAAAAATGAAACACAACTCAATTACTGTACCTCTCTATCGAATCAATGGCAATTTGACTATCTTTTCATCTATACTTAATTTGCTTCTCTACACTAGAGTACGATGCATAAAACAACATGTGGAAAAATGTAGAGGTTGGTTTATCAATTTAGATTATCATTTAACTTAGCATTCAGACTCTAAACAAAATCAGAGATCAATTCTTCTTCAAAAACATAGATTACTAATTTTACTAAATAGAACTATTAATTGAGATAAAGTAGAAAACTGTAAAACCTGGATAAATCTATAGGGAAACAAATAGCCCAAGAAGATTATTCCACCCAACCAATTCCTGAAGACAGCCAAGTACTTTCCTTAGAACCCCCAAGCCTGTTCACTGGACGACCAGGAGGAAGAAACTTAGGAATTTAGGATCTCTTCTTGCAGTAGAAAATAACTGTCAAATATTCAAGAGCTAGCAGTCCAAAGGACCTGCTCCAGCACCTCTGGTTCTCCTTAACAAATAGTTTTGTATACTTATGATTGCACTCACAACTAGTCTCCCTATTCGAATCTCTCAGTGATCACCTGATGCACATGCGGAAAATATTTCTGTAGAAAATATTGTGTAAGAGCTGCCTACTCAATTCGAATTTGCCTTATGTAGGCTGCCTAGGCCTTTTCAGTTGTTACTTGGTCATTAAATGAGCTGCCTTCCCACTCCCACCACCTGGGGGATAATGCCACATTATTAGTGGTAGTTGTCCCATAACCAACAACTAGTGGTGTGGTGCAATTACTGCCATTTGTCCCATACCTCCCAACAGCTTCCATTCCTCCTAGTGGGTCAGTGAACACTCATTTAATAGTCCCTTTAGGTGTTTGTCTCATAATTAATTAATTTAAATAATAATAATCAGTAATTACATTCATCCTTGATAAAAATTGATCATAATTACAAAACTTTGTAATTAAATTTAACATAAAGTATTTTTCTAATAAAATAATAATTTCAGAAATTTGGGTAGGTGACATACACCCGCCCTTAAATCTCAACATCATCCTCGATGTTGGTTAATCACTCCTTGAGTGTTCCTGAAACAGAGTTGGGTATGCTTCCTGCATACTACTCTCTAACTCCCAGGTTGCCTCTTCCGGGCTAAGGTGCTTCCATTGCACTTTCACTTGCCCAATGGTGCGATTCCGGAGCAGAGTTTCCCTCCTTTCGAGGATACAATCTGGTTCCACCTGAAAATGTCCATCTTGTCCCACTTGTACATCATTCCAGTTTACAACATGAGTAGCATAGTGTACATACTTCTTTAAAAACGATATATGAAAAAAATTATGTATTTTTAAATTTGGTGGCAAGGCTAGTTGGTATGCCACTGGTCCAACTTTGGACAATATTTCAAAAGGGCCACAATACCTGGGTGCCAACTTGGCACAACTTCCCAATTTCAATGAACTATTTTTTGGTCTTACCTTGAGGAATACATGCTCACCAACCTGGAACTCTTTATGAGTCCTTTTTAAATCTTCTTTACTCTTTTTCCTATCTTGGGAAGCTTTTAAATTCCCTTGTATCTGTTTCACAATTAGTTCTAACTCCTGCAATAATTCAGGTCCTAAAACAACTCTATTTACTGGATCATTCCATGAAACAAGTGTATCACATTTCCTACCATAAATAATTTCAAAAGGACTAAGTCTGGCTGATGCATGATAATGATTATTATAAGCAAATTCTTCTAAGTGCAAGTAGTCTTCCCACTTACCAGGTTGATCCTTAACATACATTCTTAATAAGTCTTCTAAAACTTGATTTACTCTTTCTGTCTGTCCATCCGTTTGCAGATGAAATGCTGTGTTGAAATTTAAGGTTGTATTCAACCCCTTAAACAGTGACCTCCAAAATTTTCCGGTAAACTTAGAGTCACGATCTGAGATTATTACTTTCAGTATCTCATGTAGTCGAAAAATCTGTTTCATAAAGATTTCTGCTATGTCTGGAGCTTTATGAGTAGTCTTCACAGGTATAAAATGTGTTGCTTTGCTGAGTTTGTCCACTACCACCATGATAGAGTCATGTTGTTTCTGATTTTTAGGTAATCCGGTAATAAAGTATATGTTGATCACTTCCCATTTCCAATTTGGTATCGATAACGGTTGCAACAATCCAACAGGATGTTGGTGTTCAACCTTCACTTTTTTACAATCCAAACATTTAGCTATGTACTCTGCTACTTCATCCTTCATTTGGGCCAATAGTATTCTTTTCTTAGCATAGTAATAGTCTTTTGATAACCTGGATGACCAAAATAATGACTTTTATGCATCTCATTTAATATCAGAATTTTTATTTCTGGTATGTCTGGTACATACAATCTATTTTTATACAGTAATAACCCATTTTCTTTCATATTGAAATCTGTCATGAAATTTTCAGAACTGTTGCTTGATGTCCTTTCTTTCATTTTTCTGTATTCTTCATCAGTTTCAATCTTTTCAAGAATCTGATGGCTGAAATAAAATTCAGTTTTTCCTTACGACTCAAGGCATCTGCAACCTTGTTCTCTTTTCCTTTAATATGCTGAATTTCGAAATCATACTCACTTAAGAAAGTCAACCATCTAGCTTGTCTAGCGTTCAGATTTGTATGGTCTAATAAATATTTCATACCCATATTATCTGTCGATAATGTGAATTTTCTGCCAATAAGGTGACGACGCCACATTTTTAAGGCATGAATTACTGCCAATAACTCTAAATCATAAGTAGAGTAGTTCTTCTCGTGTATTTTCAGCTTTCTTGATTCATATGCCACTGCATACCCTTCCTGTGTCAGGACTCCACCGAGTCCGTCATTGCGTGCATCTGTACGAACTATAAAATCCTTGTTAGGGTCTGCTATCCTCAAGATAGGTGCTGTAGTCAATAATTCCTTTAATTTCTTAAAACTGTCAGAACATTTCTGATCTCACACAAATTTCTTCCCTTTCTTCTGCAAAGAAGTTATGGGATTGGCAATCTTTGAAAAAATTTCTATAAATTTTCTGTAATATCCAGTAATGCCCATAAATGATCTTACATCCAACACATCCTTAGGAACTGGCCAGTCATTAATGGCCCTTATCTTATCAGGGTCAACTGAGATTCCTTCCTTAGAAATTATGTATCCTAGATACTAAATTTTTTCTTTGTGGAAGTCACACTTACTAAACTTAGTGTATAGTTGATGATCTCTCAGAACTTGTAAGATAATTCATAAATGTTCATCATGCTCTTCTTTACTTTTAGAATACACTAAAATGTCGTCTATAAACACAACCGCAAACTTGTCTAAGTATTTTTGTAGAATATTATTCATCAAACACATAAATATAGCCGGGGCATTAGTCAAGCCAAATGGCATGAATACGAACTCGTAATGTCCATACCGAGTTCTGAAAGCTGTCTTGAAAATATCTTCATCCTTAACCTGTACTTGATGATATCCAGATCTTAGATCAATCTTTGAAAATATCGTTGCTCCACGCAGCTGATCAAATAAATCATCTATGCAGGGCAACGGATACTGATTCTTGATGGTCATCTTATTAAGCTGGCGATAATCTATGAACAGTCTTAAGGTTCCATCTTTCTTCTTAACAAATATGACAGGTGCTCCCCAAGGAGACATGCTGGGTCTTATATGATTCTTATCAATCAATTCCTTCAACTGTGATTTCAATTCATTTAATTCCAGTATATTCATTCTGTATGGAGCTTTAGAATTTGGTACTGCTCCTGGTATTAACTCGATGGTAAAATCTAAATCTCTTTTAGGAGGTAATCCTGGAATCTCCTTAGGAAATACATCCTTAAAATCCTTTAGGACATGCACGTCTTCTAATTTCAGTTTGTCCTCTTTACAGATAAATTCATCATTTACTACATTTACTGCAAACAACTGACATCCTTTCCTAACTTCCCTCATAACTTGCATGGCTGAAATCTGTCTAAGGTTTACCTTTTATTTCTACAGTTTTTCCTTCGTCATTTAAACATGTAAATCTTTTTCCATAACAGTCCAGAATGACATGATGGGATTCTAACCAGTCCATTCCGATTATAATATCATAGGATCCTAAAGGTAAAACATTCAACTTAATTTGTGTTTGTAACTGATTCATGGATAAGGTACAACTTTCTATAAAATCCGATACTTTCCTCTTTGTTCTAGTTGCTAGTCTAACTAACCAAGATTTACTAAACTTTTATATTTTCAAATTAAGACTTTCCACAATATCTGGTGATATATAACTTAAGCTAGCACCTAGGTCAATTAAAACAGTAACATGATGATTTTGTAGCATACCTTCAATCTCTACCATGGATATTTGATGATCTGCTTGCCTGTTGTCGATTGCTGCATTAATTATGGGCATCTCCCTTGCCACGTCTCCAACAGTAGGTTCGTTTTGAATAGAGTTGATGTTGTTAGCTTTTCGCTTCCTCAAGGGACATTCTGATGCATAATTGGGACCTTGACATTCAAAACATTTGATAGGTGCCTTTTGCTCATTGGTTCTTGTATTATTAGGTGCATTTCTGGGTGCTGTAGAATTCTGTTGTTGATTGTTTCTGGAATTATTCCCTTGATAATTTCGATTCTGAATTTTTTCTTTTGGAAACCGGAATTTCCACTGAACCTGAAATTTTTCTTTTTCAGCTCAAAATTGCTGGGCTTATGACTTTTCCAGTTCGACATTCCTTCTCTTTTCCAATTTGTGTCATAACAGAAAACTGCTTTTTGCATAGCCTCTTCCAGCGTCTTTGGACTATCATACTCAATTCTATCCTTAATGTTGAAAGGTAAACAACTCAAGTACCTTTGGATTTTTGTTTTTTATTCTATGAGGTATGACACATATCTTAGTAAGTTTAGAAATTTACTGTTCATTTCCTTCATGTTCATACCTCCCAGCTTCAAATTGTAGAACTCTTTGGATTTTTTCTCATAGTATTGTTCAGATAAATACTTCTTTTTAAAATATCGTTTAAAAGTAATCAAGCTTACATCTTTATATTTGATGCCCTTTACTCTTTTGATGTCCTGCCACCAAATATCCGCTTTCCTGGTCAAGTTATATATAGCCATTTTTGCCTTCAAGGACTCTGAATAGTTATAAATCTGGAAGTATTTCTTCATACCGGACAGCCATGCTTCAGTTGTCTCGCCCTTCTCAGTTTCTCCATTGAAAGTTGGAGGTCTAATCTTTTTGAACTCCCCATAAATCTGCTCATACTCCTTATGATTTTTCCTTCTAGGTTTGAAATCGCCTTCACTGCTATCACTGGTGTAGTTACGTTTCTTTTTACGCGTTTCAATGGCATCTCCTGATGAGGTTGAACTGTTGTTCACCTCACTGGTTTTTATTTTCTTATTTTTATTAGAATGAGGCAGATCCTCAACTTTGGGGATATCTTCATTACCTCTCTCTTGCTCCTCAGTTGGGCACTGTTCAAACAACACTTGGTTTAATTGTTCTTGTGCTTGTAGAATTCTTTCATTATCTTGTTTCATAGATCTGATTTCTGCCTTTAATTCATGAAAAACACCTAACAATTCTGACGAACTGTTATTTAGTTCACCGTGACCTTCTTCTGCATAGTGCTGTCCCAAACTGTGGCTGCTTGGTTGAAATCTGTCTTCTACATGATCAGCTGAATTCTCCATACATGTAGCTTAAAATAATTTCTAGACAACATCATAATTAAAAATTCAAATTAGTAAAATTTTCTGCTGTATAAAATTTTCTGCTTCGTGTTCTTGGACCTCTTTCAGGCCTAGAGTTCGAACATGAGCTCTTATACCACATGTAACATCTCGAATTTTCATAAAAATTTAAAACTTTTGAAATTGACATTAAATACAATAATTATAGTTGCGGAAAATAATAATTGTTTGAGTACAACAGAAATGATTAAAGGTCTTTAGTATTAAACATAATTTAAATCCTGGATTAGCAGCATTATGATAATGACAACTTTAACGCACATTTGACAAACCTGATTAATGTAATTAAATGTACTGATAGGTCAGAATTATGATGTGAAATTTTTAAATATTGACAAGACACTTACAGTTTGCTTTTTGATGTCCAAGGGTGTCCTATGAGGTACCCTAGAGTTTACTTAGCTGCAACGCTAAAGCATTTGAAATGTTCTATGTGTAGACGACAGGTAAGAAGTTCCATGACTGCATAAATTCAAAGTACGTGTATAGTTCAAATTCTACGTCGTAGATAAATAGAATGTTAGAAATCTGTTGTGACTCACAATAAGTATGCAGGTATGAATTACATGGTTATAATTACTATTTTCGAATGCTGTCTTATGACTCAGCAATGTTTAAAACAAAGTTATCTATGAATGTCATCAAGCTCATAGGTTCGTCACTGTAATCTTTGTCATTGTTGTAGTTGTCTTTGTCGTCATCTTAAGATAATTAAATTATATTCATATTACTGATGTAGTAAATGTACCGCAAAAATCATTAAATGTTTATAAGGAGAAAATATGGTATGAAATACATAGCATTCAGTTAGTTTTCATGCTAAATATTTACCATTGGATTCATTTGAAATATTTACCCTACCACTATTTATTTTTATAATTGCAATCATAGAAATTATATGGACAAAACCAACGTTACAAGGTAATATTTAAATCTCCTATGTATGGACTATACTAAACCGTAATTTTACAATGTTTAACTATAAGTGATTCTTATAAGCTTTTAAGGGCTTAATTCTATAGTATCACTCAATGTATAATTTTGCATATAAATGAAAACTATGTCAATTTTATGATTTTGGTCATACTAACCACTATTACATAAACCATATATTTAATATTTAAAATCTACAAATCTTACCTTGGGAACTATATAAACTTTTAAAATGTTAATCTAAATAACAATATGATTCTTATAATGCGATATAGGCTTGAAACTATATATATATATAAACGTTGACCAATGAATAAAACATAACACAATAACGTGTGTTGTAAACGTAACTTGGAAACCATATAAAATTTGGATTAGAGTTAAAATATCACGTAATGTTTTAATGTTGTGAATCATACATTTGAAACTATATCGTTGAAATAATAGAGTGCTAACATGCATTAACTCTTGATTGACAGGTTGGTGGTTGACATGCGTTACGAGCCGGCATTGGTGATCGTGATATAGGCTTGCATTAATGGTCGTCCCTAAATCGTGATGATGAAGACTTAACAAAGCTTCCACGTATGCAACTTGGTGCATATGGTGATTGCAAAGGTTGCTAGGTAATGCTTCCCATTAATATTTCTCCGAGATGGTTGTCGTTTTATCCATCGTAGGCAATATGTGGCAAGGCCGTGCTTTAGCAATGAATGAACCATAATTCCAATGGCCATATGATACCTAATGTAAACGCATTGGCAAAATTGTGATCGTTGATCGACTTTGATCCTGGCCGTTGGATGCAACCCTAGTGTTGCGTTGTTGTGTTGGGTTGATGAGGAGTGAATGTAGTTCATTGTTACTATCGTTTCGGCAGTAAGGCTGATAGGCTACTGCTCTGTAGGGTTGGAAGACAATGTAAGAGGGTTTCGACCTTGCGATCTGTAAGTTAGGTTTGAATAGTGCAGGTTTCATCTTTCTGTAATGGTGTGAATACTCATTGTGTCTTAGGTTTGCAATACTGTCGAGTTGATAGGTTATTTATTCCTTTTTTTGAGTTTTGAGTGGAAAGATACCTTCTTGCAACAAAACAATGGTATCCTGCTCTCATCCGAGGAAAGGAATTTCGTCATGTACAGGCTTATGTACAGAGTTCGGCCTTCAACTGTAAAGGTAAGTGACTACTGAACTTGGAACTTCTAGTACGTTTGGTTTACAGCTTTAAAAAGTATGATGTTTAATGTTTGATTTGTTCATTTGGCAGTCACCGGTTTCAAAAAGGAAATGCGAACCAGGGTTTGTAAAAGGATGGAAATTCTCCATTCCTGGTAAGCTTTGGGTCTTCCAAAACCCTCGTAGGTGCTCCTTCAGTCTTGGTTGATGTGGTTGTTTCAACAATGAGTAACCATTCTTGCCATGTTTCGGCATCGTCTGTCAGTTGAGCTTTTAAGAAGATTTTTATGTTGAAGTGAAAGCTCTACAGGGAAGGACCTTCGTCTAGTTAAATGTTACTTTGCATTTTACTTTTGATGCATGGTTTCGTCAAGTTGGAGTTGTAAAACTCGTTTTAAGAGTGGGGAAAAAACCTGTAAGGTCTTTATTTCTGGAAATGTAAAGTCGGCCTGTGAATGTTGCTTCCTTTGTGAAGCTTGAACCAGTGCTGGTTCGAACCTCAACTTGGAAAAATGTTTTGTTTTTTAAGTTTGTGTGAAATAAAGTTTGGAGCCGAATATCGTTGACTCTATATGCTATAATTTTTAATTCTCGGCAGTGTAGAAGCTGGTGTTATGCTATTCGTTCTGCGTTATATGTTTGAATACTGTAGATATCATGACCGTTGAACTATGTGAGGATCTATATGCATTTTCATAGAGGATAAAGTTCTATATGATGCAAATGACAGAATGGTTTTCTTTTTGTTTGTAAGTGGAAAAGAACAAGGCTACACCCTAGTTCAAATCTTATCTTCGAAAATAAACAAATGTTTAAATATAAACTTCTAGAATGGGATTTCGAGCCAAAAACTAGGATTTGATCTGTAGCTTGTGTAAATTGTGTCTTTTTATGTTTGCACAACGATGATAATGGAATTAGAAAATCTATCTAGCGTTCGATACGAAACCCAGTTTTGGAATCAATACAAGCAGTTTATAATGTATATAGAAATAAGATGAATGAAGACAAAATAAAGTTTATCATGTTTTCATTATCTGATAGAACTAAATTAATCGTTGCAAATGTTATAATAGGAAATGAAAACAATGTGTGTGTAAAACGTGAAGACCGTGAAATAACTATGGTTTGTAGCTTTGTCCATAATTTATACATGTATTTATTTGTAGCAATAATATTTATATTGCAGACATGATATGATGTAAGGAAATTTGAACTCCATTTTTTTTTATGTACATAATAATGATAAGAAAAATACAATGTATCTATACAGGAACTAAACAATGTTTGTTTTTCATGAAACAAAGGAATATTCTATAATATATTAGATACTATATACAATAATTGTTACTATTATTATCTACAGGGTAGAAAAATGAAACACAACTCAATTACTGTACTTCTCTATCGAATCAATGGCAATTTGCCTATCTTTTCATCTATACTTAATTTGCTTCTCTACACTAGAGTACGATGCATAAAACAACATGTGGAAAAATGTAGAGGTTGGTTTATCAATTCAGATTATCATTTAACTTAGCATTCAGACTCTAAACAAAATCAAAGATCAAATCTTCTTCAAAAACAGAGATTACTAATTTTACTAAACAGAACTATTAGCTGAGATAAAGTAGAAAACTGTAAAACCTCGATAAATCTGTAGGGAAACAAACAGCCCAAGAAGACTATTCCACCCAACCAATTCCTGAAGACAGCCAAGTACTTGCCTTAGGACCCCCGAGCCTGTTCACTGAACCACCAGGAGGAAGAAACTTAGGAATTTAGGATCTCTTCTTGCAGTAGCAAATAACTGTCAAATATTCCAGATCTAACAGTCCAAAGGACCTACTCCAGCACCTCTGGTTCTCCTTAACAAATAGTTTTGCAGACTTATGATTGTACTCACAACTAGCCTCCCTATTCGAGACTCTCAGTGATCACCTGATGCACATGAGGAAAATATTCCTGCAGAAAATATTGTGTAAGAGCTGCCTACTCAATTCGAATTTTCCTTATGTAGGGTGCCTAGGCCTTTTCAGTTGTTACTTGGTCATTAAATGAGCTGGCTGCCCACTCCCACCACCTGGGGGATAATTCCACATTATTAGGGGTAGTTGTCCCATAACCAACAACTAGTGGTGTGGTGCAATTGCTGCCATATGTCCCATACCTCCCAACAACTTCCATTCCTCCTAGTGGGCCAATGAACACTCATTTAACAGTCCCCTTGGGTGTTTGTCTCCTAATTAATTTATTTAAATAATAATAATCAATAATTACATTCATCCTTGATCAAAATTGATCATAATTACAAAACTTTGTAATTAAATTTAACATAAAGTATTTTGCTAATAAAATAATAATTTCAGAAATTTGGCCATGTGACAAAACCATAGGTGTGAGCGCCCTCCAATGATTCCAGCAATGGAGTGGAAAGCTCTAATGGAGGATGGAAAGGAGAGGGCTTAGAGAAGAGAAGGAAAGATACCACCAGGCATAGGGAGGTATGCAATACTTTACGCAATGTAATTCTAGACCTTTTTATTATTGATTTCTATATCGAACTTGGAATATCTAACGTATTTCAACACTTGCATAGGCTGTCAGACACATCAAAGGCCACACAGGAAAGACTGGAAAAAATAGGTCAGCATAATCTTGGGCCTGGTGGTTATTCTAATTTGGCAGCACGAATTGTAAGTTTTGAAAAACCAATAATGCATACGAATAATAAATTGAAAATTATTTTTTGTTTTATTGCACTGCAAAATGTTAATTAACGATGTTATGCAAATATGCAGGACGAACGATTCATTGAACAGGCCACTAAGGAAGACATGAATCTTGGCTTCAAGAAAGGATTTGGAGCTGTTGTTGAACGCCGAAAAATCTTGTCTGGGAAAACACAGTCTTCTGGTACCAATCCATCCGATGCACAGGTAAATAGAATCTATATACTTTAATGAATATTTATTGCTTTTGAAATCTATTCGTTATAAATACTTCACAAAAAATATTAACTCTATTTTGAGCAGGAAAGCAATGATCCCCCTAATGTCGAGGAGGGACAACAACAAATCAAAGATCATGCTTCGAATCTTGGTAATGAATTTATTCATATGCTACAATTTTATGTATAGCATTGCAAATGGTGAACATTAAGTGTAGTTCACCATATTTTAACTGCAGAGCATGTAGAGGGTAAAACTGTACATGTTGAGCCTGGACAAGAACATGAACAGCATGATGTAGCCACACCAGGTAAAAAAAACACCTTTTTAATGTGTTTTTTAAATGAAATACTTGTCATTACAATAACAAAATACAATGATGTAACATTTTCACATTATTGCTGCAAATACGAACCCCTTGCCACACAATCCACGTCTAGATCAACACTCTAGGATGCAGACATCACCACAATCGCCTGATGAAGAAACAAGACCTGGAAGAGAAAGTCCAGATGTAGATGCTCCTCTTAGAGATTATTTACCACTAAAGAGAAGAAAAACTAAAAAGAAGTGACTGGAAAAATGTCGTCTAATTATTTTTGATAATAATAAATCGTCCATGATTTTTGGTCTAATGAATGAATGAATGGTTTAATGATTTAGTGTAGAAAACGGTTACCTTTATTGAATGTCATCTTTTATTGAATGAATGTGTTGACTGAATGAATGAATGGTTTATTGAATGTTATATTTTATTGTATGAATGTGTTGAATGAATGAAACAATGGTTTAATGAATGTTAGCCTTTATTGAATGAATGGTAGATGAAAGTTCATGATGAAATATGGATGAATTTGCATGTATTTGTTTTTTTCAAGTACATTTATTGGGTATGGGGAATTTAGAGTGATGTGAGGGGGGGAGGGGTGATAACAGCTTCCACCTTCACATGTTTGTCCCTGTTCAGTAGAGAATATTAAATTATTCTCGAAACAGAGAGGATCTCAATGAATGGCTACGATGTTGGCTTTCTACAACCCACTCGCATGTCATCTAAATTTTGACAATTTCTCGGATCTTGTTGTGATGTTTGTTTGCTTCTCATAACCAATTTTGGTTTTCTAGATGATGAAGGATCACTTGAGTAACTATTTGTGGAGTAGAGTGAGATCTTGTTTGTAATGGGTTTGTTGATTCGACATGAAACTCTTAATGAAGATGAAGTGGCTAGTACTGGAATAATATCAGTGCTAATTGATGTCCTTCGAGATAAGCAAGAAAAAGTGAGAATGTTTTCATGACAACACTAAATGCTTTTAACTGCCATGTATACCATGACCTATTAATTGTACACTTGCATGATCCACATTAATCTATTTCTTATCTTATTTTGAATCACTGCAAGGGTTCGAAATCAGAATTTGTGCAAGTCACCTATGTCCATGATTGTTTGCATTACCTCATCCAAATTTCCATTATCATTTTGTGATTGACGTAACAAATACCTCAAGCTTTGGCTTCAAAACATGAAGAATAGAATGGCTAGAAACTTAAATGTTAAATTTTCAGAATTTATTTCAATCTGATCTAGGATCTTAACTGAGAGAACAACATGTACAACAAATCTACAACGTATCAATCATGGACACAATAATGTAAGCACACAAGAGACACAGAGTTTACTTGGGGAAAACCATAAAGGTGAAAAACCCCAATAACTTCCTCAAAGATAGATAGAGCAATGATACAACCAGAATATAAGAGATAATCTTCTCCTAGCAGTAGAGCCTCCTCCTCCACAAAAGCGCCACTCTCCCAAGTGTGAGTGAGAGAATATAATGTGTAAAATGAGAGAGACACACTCTCTATTTATACACTAACTTGACTTGACCTTTACTCAACTAGGTCGGCCTCAAATTAACCACTTAACATAATGCTGACTGGGCCAACCCCCACTAGGGTGGTCTAATAACCCTTTGACCCACATGGCCGACCCCCAATAGGGTGGTGTAATAACCCTTTGACCCACATGAATTATACAGGGCCGACCCAAACAAGGTGGTCTAATAACCCATCAAGTATAAGTTACGACACTTACAATATAAATGACGACACTTCTGTATAGAGAAATAATAACATCTCTATAGGAATACAATATACCTATATGTGAAATACATTCCGAAGTTACATATACATCAACACTCCCTCTTAACTAGGAAGGTATTTCTCGACACAGGTCTTCTAGCACAAGTATTCTTCTCTGGATCATCGTCACTGGATAATCATCATCGAGTCATCATCATTGTCACTGCTGCTGCTATCTCAATCAATCTCCGAATCTACTCGTCATAGGAAGTTCTACAGAGCCAGTCCTTTTTCATACTAGATGTAGGCCCAGCACCTGCAGGTCTTCGTTATCATTGGCCATACTGTGGAATCCTCTGGACTTATTATGTGCGTCACAAAATCTCGAAAGAGCATCCCAGGATGTTACGAGCACATGGATCTACCTATAGGATCTCCCAGGGCCATATTATATGTGACCTCACCACAAAACCTCACAAGATCATCTACAATATGCTCGTCCATCGCAACATACTCTGCTTCGGCTGTACTCGGTGCTACGCAGGACTGCTTCCTGCTAAACCAAGAGATCACACCTGATCCCATACTAAAGCAGCATCCAGATGTGCTCTTCCTATCTGCAAGACTGCCATCCCAATCTGAATCAACATAACCCTGCAGGTTAAACTTTTGATTCACTTCATACTTGATCCCATAATCCACTGTACCCTTCAGGTACCTCAGAACATGCTTTACAGCAACCAGGTGAACACTCCTCGGATCCGTCAGGAACTGGCTCAATTTGTTCACCGTAAAGAAAATATCTGGTCTCATGTTCGTCAGGTACATCTAGGACCCAATCATCTGACGATACATAGAGACATCAACCGGCTCAAATGAAGCATCACAAAGAAGCTTCAGATTCGATGCCATAGGTGTGGCCATGGCCTTGCAATCCATCATCCCGAACCTCTTCAGGATCTCTACTGCATACTTCCCTTGTACAAGGAAGATTCCATCTGCACTCTGCCACACCTCCATGCCAAAAACAAATAGTGCATCATCCCCAAGTTCTTCATCTCGAACTCGGCAGCAAGCTTCCGCTGCGCGTCGGCAATCAATCTATCTTCACCTGTAACAAACAGGTTATCCGCATAAAAAGTAGTATCACTGGATTTCCTTCCTCGGCCTTGTAGTAAAGGTTGGAATCCACTTTACTCTTGGTAAAGCCCATACTGGATAGAAAGCTGTCTATCCTACCAAGTTCTGCACACATATATGACTACACCATTCAAGAAGGTTGTCTTGAAATCCATATGGTGTATCTTCCCTATCATCACTGCAGCCAGAGCAAGTACTGATCTAATGGAAGTGTATCTGGCTACATGAGCAAAAGTCTCTATGCTACCACCTACAGCATGCTTGATATTGTAGCTTCTCTTGGAAGTCACTACAGACTCCCCTTCAGATCTTGGGACTGCATCCCAAACATCTTCGTGATCAACTGGTACTCCTCGATCATGGCATTCTCCCTAGATCTTGAGAACTTCAATATCTTCAATATTTTCAATAGATAACTTTTTTTTGCTGAACAAATGTTGTAGTCCTTCTTTTGTAGGTGATGGTATACGATCTTTCCTACACAACAAGTTAAATTACATGATTAGAAAACATCTCATAGTTTTCAGAACAAATTCTTACACATAAAGAAATATGTCATACAGTCATGCAATCATGCAATTATCTTAGCCAATGCCTCAATACAACATTTATCCATATTCTGTAACTTTCTAGATGCCTTCCAATCTCTACCAGAACATTGTTAAGAGTGTGCACAAATCCTAACATGTCAGCAAAGAGGTTTCATTCTAGATAAGTAGCAATGGAATGTTGTACAGTGCCATAGTCCACTTACCCATGTATATTAGTAGTATACTGTTCATCAATGCAACTATTCTAATATGCATAATACACAACCTAATTCTAGGAACATAAGCATATACATCATTGAATAACATTATGTAAGAAATGACAATCGAAATAATTATCTTTGTATGGTTGCTGGGTGGTCTCCCTCTGAATCTTTGTAACTCCATTCTGATGTGGATTGTGAGAAGTGGTCAACTCCCTCTGAATATCTGTATCCTTGCAGAAACTAGTGAAGTGTGCTCCTTTGCTTTCTTGCAGGAAAAACTTGAGTGTGCTCCCTCTTGATCTTTGCTTCCTGGATTACCTGTCCTTGAACTTACATCCATCCTTAATCACTATGCATGCTTATTAGTATCATCATTGTGTTATCCTTGAGGTCTCATACATAATCACACATTTATTAGTATAATCTTAATACTATCAAAACACAATAATCTTAAACATGTATAGTCATGATCATTCACAGATAATAAACATTAGTATTCAAGGTTTCAGGGAAGTCTTCTTTTACTCATGCATATTCTTATTTGATCATAGGACTCTTCTGATTAGTTAAATCATCAATGCATAAACCCATGATTACTCAAACCTATACCTTCATGATTCTTCTGGTTAGTCATATCATCAATTATGGTAAGAAAGATAATATGCATACAGCCATGACTATTCAAACCTACGACTTCATGAATAATCATTATCAACAACACAACAGTATAAGATCCTAACACAAGGTAGGATTCTAGCTTGATATAGGAAAAACATACCTGGATTAGCATGCTAGCTAGTTATGTATAACATACCCGCATAATGTCTTCTGGTTCTCTTCAGTGACTTGTGCTAGTAACCTGCATGTCTCATAGGTTAACCATTGTAGGACCAAGTTATACATACCTCGAAAGTAGATCTTCTATGTGATCCATGACAATGGATGAATCTTTGTCTTCATGTCACCATGATCATATGTTCTTGAAGTAGAACATGATTTGTCTTTCTTGGTGTACTTTTTATGTTAGCGAACAACATAAACCTCATACAACATCACAATGCATTAGTACATTCATAAGTGTCAAAACCTTAATCAATGAATATCTTCTATTAAGGTGATATGACAAGTCTAGTAATTAATCAAGATTGTACTGTAATGATATGAAGACAAACATATGATAAAATTAACCATGAAACATACCTGTAAGCCATACCTGTCAAGATTGCTTGTAATCTTCTTATGGAAGGCCTTAGCCTCATGTCCCTCTGAGATAGGAACTTCTTCACTTATGTAGGTGACCAATCCATCTTCTTCTAGGATTAACCCAATCCACTTGATTTGCAAGAACTGGACCTGGAGCTGGATTATGGTTTGTCAAGGAAGCCCCAAAAATTCAAACTTTGAATTTCAAACTTTTGAAAGGATAGAAATATGCACCTTGATGAGCTAATCAAGTTGATATATTCAGAATTTGAAAACTGCAAAGTTTGACCCCTTGAAATTGCCTTTTAGATTTCTAGATTCACTAGGGAGGACCCTGAATTAGGGTTTGAGTTTCCCGAAGCTTCACCCAACCAAAATATTTGATTCAAAGCTTTAAGCTTTGATTTTTCTAAGGAGCTTCCATCCGTGGTCATAGATTTCAAAAATTCCAAGTTTTGCAGAAGCCCTAATTTTCCATCTTTCCGATCAAAGTCCCAAACTGGGGTTTGATCAAGCTCGGACTTCTGCCCAACCAAAAAATATGATCTTGGTCTCTAAAATTCTATTTTGATGAGTAGCATCCAGCCGTGTTCTCCGATTAGAGAAATTCCAACTTTCTCCGAAGCCCTAAATTCCGGAAGCCATGAATGAAGGTGCTAAAAAATATTTATGTTTTGACAGAAATATGTACCTGATTGTTTCTGGTGTAACTCTGAACTTTTCAATCCACAGGGTCTGAAAATGTTTCCTGAGATAGCCTGACCTGTTGGCTTTCCATCTCGACAGGTCTAACCTCAATTGGATTCTCTGAGAGAGAGTTATGCCAAGCGTCGCAACGTGACCTGTTTATGGGATAATATAGAAGAGTGAACTTGTACGGCGTGCCACGTATCACTGGTTCAACTTCTGCCTCTGAAAAAGGTTTCCTGCGATAGCCCAACCTGTTATATTTCCATCCCGATAGGTCTGACCTCAATTGGATTCTCTGAGAGAGAGTTATGCCAAGTGTCGCAACGTGACCTGTTTATGGGATAATACAAGAGAGTGAACTTGTACGGCGTGCCACGTGTCACTGGTTCAACTTCGGCCTCTGAAAATTTTTCCTAATATAGTACAGTCTGTGTACTTCCTTTCACTTTTTACAAAATTTCATTTGGAGCTTCCTAGCCCAAGTTATGACCTTTTTCCCAAGATCACTTGATTTTGACTCAGATCTGGAAGAGGAAGAAACCCTATATTGTATAGATCATAAATCACAAAGTACAACGAATTAGAGGTTGTCCTTTGGAAACAAGGTACATGGGGATCTGATCTTCGACCTGCAAAATTTTTAGATCCGAAAACGTCACCAAAATGTATTTATAGTGAAAGTGCTACGATGACTGGTTTTTGCTATATCAAGCCCTAGCATTGTAAGTGCAACAAGTGTCATACATGCCATATCATGCCTTCTTTCAGGCTAGCTCTGATACCATGTTAAATTTTCAGAATTTACTTCAATCTGATCTAGGATATTAACTAAGAGAACAACATGTACAACAAATCTACAACATATCAATCATGGACACAATAATGCAAGCACACAAGAGACACAGAGTTTACTTGGGGAAAACCATAAAGGTGAAAAACCCCAATAACTTCCTTAGAGATAGATAGAGAAATGATACAACCAGAATATAAGAGATAGTCTTCTCCTAGCAGTAGAGCCTCCTCCTCCACAAGTGCGCCACTCTCCCAAGTGTGAGTGAGAGAATAGAATGTGTAAAATGAGAGAGACACACTCTCTATTTATACACTAAATTGACTTGACCTTTACTCAACTAGGTCGGCCTCAACTTAACCACTTAACATAATGCTGACTAGGCCAACCCCCACTAGGTCTAATAACCCTTTGAACCACATGGCTGACCCCCAATAGGGTGGTGTAATAACCCTTTGACCCACATGACTTATACAGGGCCGACCCCAACAAGGTGGTCTAATAACCCATCAAGTATAAGTTACGACACTTACAATATAAATGACGACACTTCCGTATAGAGGAATAATAACATCTCTATAGGAATACAATATACATATATGTGAAATACATTCCGAAGTTACATATAAATCAACATTAAATAATACACTCAATGCTTCAAGGTTATATTAAATAGCCAAGGTAGCAATATTTCATTTGATCCTAGAGAAGAATCCTCTTTGCATGAGGACATGAAAAACTTTAGGCTTGGGGGAGTGTTGGGTCTGAGTTTTGAAATCTTTTCATCCATTCTATTGGTTTTTTTTATCACTCCTATGTTTTTGTATATTTGCATCCCCATACCCTTTGAAACCCTAGATGGGCATAATGAGACCTAACTACTTATTTATATTTATTCCTCTGTTTTAATAAGTTTTGAGGGTTTTTAATGATCAATTTAGCTAATAGTGAATGTTGAGTCTTCATGATTGTTTCCAGTATCAATTTTTGCAATAAATCATTAAATCCAATACTTGTGGCATACAAATGGGAGATTGAGCATATGGTTTTTCTTCAACATGGTTCTATGTTCTATACACAATATCCAAGCTAATTACATGCAACTCTAGCCTTCAATCAACTTGTGGTTAATGCCTTCAGAAACATGGTCAATACAAGTTAGATTTACATAAAGGATGAAAATGTTCAAATTTATGTGTGCATGGGGAAGAGATCCAATATCATTCTCTGATCTACCTTAACTTGGCATACAAATTATGAATTCCAAAGAAGGATGGCACATTGTCACAACCTGATTTTAGCATGCAATTCTAAAATGGGAAGGAACGCAGTGTACATTCAGGAAGGATATCAAGACACATGTAGCACATAGATTCTCCAATCGTCTTCAACTAAATCAATATCATAGAAGAATGATGCATTTCAATAAATTATACTACGTTTTTAGCAATTCCCATCAAGAGTTATAAATTATAAATTATACTTTCAGTAGTATGAGACTTCTTTCAAGCAAGTGTGACCTCCCTTTTCGCAGTGTGAGATTTCATTTCAAGCATGTGATTTTATTTCAGTAGTATAATTTTTTTTTGAAGAGGGTGTGTTGATTTAGCTTTGCAGTTGTGTGACTTTAGTGGTGTGAATTTTCCAAATTGAGGACAAGTATTTTTCAATTGGTGTGATTTGCAAAGTTTTCAATATAGTACAACCCCTATCATCCATGTTCTATTGGATTTTTTTATCACTCCTGTGTGTTTGTATATTTGCATCCCCATACCATTTGAATCTTTAGATGGGAATAATGAGACCTAACTATGTTGAGTGGAAAGCCAACCTAGATATCTTCATGAGCTCCAAGAATAATAGTATATCTATTGATTTCCAAATAATAGTCTATTTTGTTTTTTAAATATCATAAGGTAGTCGGATATCCGACGACAACGTGAAGGTAATCGACGTTCTTTCCATACGTCCGATGGCAAGGAACATCAGATTCAAGGTATTTTCTCATGTTAGTGTCGTTGGATATCCGATGCCCACAGTGAGGATATCCGATGTTCGTGCCATACCTCCGACGGCAAGGAACGTCGAATTCCTACCCTATCCATGTGTAATGGTGGTCAGATCTCCAATGCCCATAGCAAGGATATCTGATGTTTGTTACATACCTCCGACAGTAAGGAACGTCGGATTCCTTCCCTTTCCATGTGTAATGGTCGTCAGATATCTGATGCCCACACCGAAGGTATCCGATATTCTTGCCATACATCCGATAGCAAGGAATGTCACGTTCCTGCCCTTTTTATGTGTAATGGTCGTCAGGTATTTGATGCCAACTCCGAAGGTATCTGACGTTCTTTCCATACATCCGAAGGCAAGGAACGTCGGATTCCTACCCTTTCCATGTGTAATGGTTGTCAGATATCCGATGCCCACTCCGAAGGTATCCGACGTTCTTGCCATACATCCGATGGCAAGGAACGTCGGATTCCAACCATTTCCATGTGTACTGGGCGTCGGTTATCTGACGCCCAATCTGAAGATATCCAACTTCCTATGAAGTTCCGAAAGTCGGTTATCCGACTTCCTCGTGGAGTCGCATAACCGATGAAGTTCCATCCGTCAGATTTCAGCCGACATTGGACCAACGTTAAAAAAATATGGATGTTGTTGGATGATCGACCACAAGATGTAGAAAATATGACCTTTTGGCCCTCGGAGTTTTGGTCCAAAAAACCTAGTGCCAAGAGGCGTATCCTTTAATAAAGGTGAAGTAGAGTCAGATTGCAAATGGAATAAATGTGGTTAAGTTGCGACACAATGAGTTGGGATTCAAGGTAAATTATCATACGGCACATTCCAAAGGAATAAGCTTTGGTCAAGAGTTCTATCATGGTGTGATATTCAATGATGATATTAGTCGTTGGACCTAGGCAAATTCCACCGAAGCTCACTAACTCATCGAAGGGGGAATAAACTACCCAGGATGCAGAAGCTAAGTTCTGGGTGTGTCAACTAGCACCATCATTGATTATGGAATACACCAACATCTGTACATCAAATCATAAGTCAGGATAAGTAGTCATGGGTGAAATAAGATCCTCACATGCAAAAGAATATAAAATCACACCACACAAAACTTATGGTACATATATACAAAGTACACATGTAGGATGACCCTAGGCATAGTACTTCTTAAGGTAGAGCCTGTTATGTGGCTCACCCAAAGGTTCTCCATCAAAATCAACCACCTCATAGGATCCCTTTTCTAAGAATCGTTAAATGATGTAGGGGCCATACCACATGGACTCAAACTTTCCTACCCCTAGTTTATCATGCTTTTGGTCATAAGTTAAAACTAGGTCACCTTCATTAAAAATGTGAGGTTGAACGAATTTATCATATTGAACCTTGATGTGATTCTTGTGTGATTCATTAGCAAGGGTAGAATCACAATGGATCTCACCCAGTTTGGTCAAATATAGAAATTGCTCTTCCTCTAAGGTAGTGTTTGGCAAGAGTTCGACAGCAAGTTTGAGCAATGGGATCTCACACTTTATTGGTAAAATGGATTCCAAGCCATACACCAATTGGAATGGTGTGAAACAGGTTTCCTTTTACTGAATTTCTATAATCCCAAAGAGCCAAAAAACACATCAAATTCCAGTTGGATTTATGTGTCCCCACCATGCGTTGAACCATGGTTTTCAAGACCTTATTAATGGCCTCTACTTTTCCATTGGCTTGGGGATAAAAAGGGGACAAATTTTCATGGTGAAAACCTAACTTAGCACTTAATTCAACCATCATTCGATTCCTAAAACGGGAACTGTGATTAGTAATAATGGCTTGAGGAACTCCAAACCTAGTGATAATGTGGTTAAAAACAAAAAGTGCGGTGGTCTCACCATTTTCAGCATATGTAGGCATAGCCTTGACCCACTTGGTAAAATAGTCAATGACGATGATGATGTACCCATGCCCCATAGTTGAGGTAGGATTACAATTCATGAAATCGATGCCCGATTTTACAAAAGGACCAACAACGATGACAAGATGTAACAAAGCAGGATGAGAGCGCTTTTTAGGATAAAAGGATTGACAAGGAGGACACTTCTTAATGGATTCCATATAATATTTGAAAATGGAAGGCCAGAAGTATCCAAGACGTAATATCGTTTGGGCTATATCCATGCTCGAAATATGACCACCACATGCTCCAAAATGGCAGTCGTTCAAAACACGTTCAACCTCTTCGTGAGTCAAACAATGTTGTAGAATAGGGTCAATACCATGGCGATAAAGAGTGTCCCCCACAATGAGGTAGTATTTTGTGTGATGGAAAATGCGATGATGATCATCATGAGATAAATCTGGACAAAAACGTTGGGTTTGGAAATATAAAATGATATCTCCATACCAAGGGTTAGATGTACTAATGAGGAACATATACTCATAAGGAAGAGAGTCAATGGGATCGACTTCTTCATTGGTACGAGGAAGAGCACATATAAGCTCCACAAGAACCAAATATTTCTTCGATTTAGATTTAGTGAATTCCAAATCAAATTCTTGAAGGATAACAATCTAAAAAGAATACTTCCCCCCCAGTACTTGATGAGTAAGGATATGGTACATGGGGTTAGCATATGTAATAATGGTTGTATTATGAAGCAAAATGTAGTGGCAGAACCTTTGGACAGGCAGAACTACTGCCAACGCCAACTTATCTACATGGGAGTAACGGATTTCAAGGCCAACGAGGTTCTTACTCAAGTAATAGACCACATGTTCTTGTTCGTCATCAGATTCTTGAACTAACACCATACCAATGGTGGAAGTAGATGCGACAAGATAGAGGGTATAATATCTAGCATAATTAGGGGGATGCAAAACTGGGGCATGTGTTAATGCATGTTTGAGATTATTAAACAAATGTTGAGCTTCGTCGTCCCATATGAAAGGGACATATTTCTTCAAAAATCACATGTATCCTTGTTTGATTGCCACAAAATTACAAACAAAATGGCACAAAAAGATTGCCTTCCCTTGAAAACTTTAAAATTGGGGAATGTCAATGGGCGAGGGTAAGGATACAATGGATTCAACCTTTAAAGGATCAATCCTAATCCCATCTTTGGATACTATGAATCCGAGTAGGTGTCTTGCTTAGACACAAAATATGCACTTATGAGGATTCAAGCAGATATTTTAGTGGTGACATCAAAGAAATATGGCTCTAATATGTTCACTATGATCATCTCGATGAGCCGAATGAGCATGTAGGTCATCAAGGTAAGGATCCATTATGTGCTTGATATCGTGGAAAGCATATGACATAGCCCGCTAGAAATTGGCTCCAACATTTTTAAGGCTGAAGGATAACTTACAATAAGTGAATGTTCCCCAAGGGTAGATAAAAGCAATTTTGTGTTGGTCAGATGGGAGTATGTCTATCTGATTATAGCCAAAAAATCCGTCCATGAATGAGAATATGATGCTTCCATCGCAGTTATCAATAATTTGGTCAATGAAAGGAGTAGGGTAATTGTCTTTTGTACAAGCCTTATTCAAATCCCTATAATCAATGCAAACCCTAATAGTTCCTTGCTTTTTTGTAATAGGAACAATGTTAGACACCCATTTTGTAAAAGGTATAGGATAAATAAAACCATATTTTAGAATCTTTTCAACTTCTTCCTTAATAGCTGTAGTTTTTCGGGGGTGCACAGGTCGAAGTTTTTGCCAAACAGATTTTGCATCAAGATAAGTTTTGATATCGTGAACTATAAAAGAATCAATCCTTGGCATTTCCTCATAGCTCCAAGTGAATACATTTTGGAAGTATTTAAACAAGACAGTATGTGTTTTAATCTCTTCAGGATACTAGTTCTCGCCTAGTTGGATGAGTTCCATGACACCCAGTTTCACTGATATGTCAATAGAAATAGTTTGAGTAATATTTCCTAAGTTTCCCTCCAATAACACATTTTGATTCAAGATGGGGGATTGAGGATTTTTGGCAATATCAGGTGGAACAAGGGATTTGATGTCATGTTATACCATTTCGATGTTAGGAAGGAAAGACGATTGATGATGGTCATATTCCCAAGGTGAATCATCTAAGCTCATGACTTCCATAATAGACTCATCCGATGGAAAAGTCTATAGGAGGTAGTCTAAATATGGAGAAGAGGAGTCTATCCAAGATGGAAAAATATAAGGGTCAAATGCTACAAGATGGTGGTTATCAGAGTCTGAAATGTCTGAAACAGATTGGATTTCATAGTAGGTTGCCTCATTCAAATTAAAAGGCATTCGATCACCATTAATTTCACACTCCGATGGACTAGGTACTACCCAAGGATCATTTGATTTGAGGGATCGTTGTACTGTTGATGAGATCATGTTAACCGTGGAAATTGGGCGTGGAATTTCTGGAAAATATCCTATGATGGGAGAATCTTTGAGGAGTCCTACACCCACATCCTTACATTGAGGTTTAGAATATCCCAACAAAGGAACATTGTTGGCATTATTGTAATGGATATTGGGAGTGCAAAAGTCTAGTTAGTCTATAGTAACATTTTTACCTTGATGAGTAAATTGTACTAAGCGAAAAACTGAGTATGAAATTGCAGTCATTAAATAAAACCAATTCTGACCAAGAAAAATATTGTAATCCAAAGGAGAATACACTATTTTGACATGAATAGCAACAGTATTTCCCCCCAATTCCAAGGCTACTGAAGGTAATAGTCCATAGGGTTGAAAACCATGACCATCGAAGGACTTAAGTGTGGTAAAATATTGATTAAATTCAAGAGAGTTTATAGCTCTCCAACAAGACAAAGACATGATCAAAGTAGAGGCACCTTCATCTAAAACAGTTCGATGGATGTTTTCCCCACAAATCGTCGTTTTTATTTGAAATGCAATTTGGTGGGATATCCTTGGATTAATATATTCCACATTGAACATGATGGTGTTTGAAGTTGTTGGGTCCACGGCTCCAAGGGATGACAATAAAGTTCTATGCTGATTAGGATAGTTTTGTAGAACTTTGAAAGTAGACATGGAGCAAGGTGCTTGAGCTCATTCCTCAACTATATTATAGTTTTGACTAGCACGAAGACTTGGATTATATGTCACCTTTCGAATTGTGATTTTTGGGAGGGCACAATACTGTGTCAGAAAGGCTTCTCTATTTGAAGAGGACAGAGGGGTGGTGGAAGGGTATTCAATTGAAGTTTTCTCCTTAGAAATTATATTAGAGTTTTGATTTGGAATAGGATCATATGTCTTCGACCTAGTGGTAAGGATGACAGTCTCATTGCACATGAGGACTTGGGAAGTAGAGGAATATTTCGCATGATGGGAATGACTTCCGTTCCCCCCTTGTAGAAGAATGACATTATGTGTGACCATTTTCTGGATTTGTGGTGGGAAATCATTAGTTAATACTGTGGGATAGGAGGGACCTTTTAGAAACTTATTAACTTTCTCACGATGAGGAAAGTCTTTGGTATAGTGGTCACCTTCACATATCAAGCAGAGAAACTTAGCCTTTCTATTAGGCTTGGTCTCTGCATGGGTTTCTTGAGGTTTTGTGTTCTCCTGTTGCTTAGAAGATATTTTAGATTTTCCTTTATTTTTCTTCTTACCTTGAGATGAAGAGGATTTAACCGCATTCACCTCGAGTGTGTCTAAGAGGTTTGGGTGCAAGCTGAGTATTCACAGAACCAACTATACCATCCACAGGAGGTTCTCTAGAAGGTATGGAAGGATCATTAGTGGGATGAGGAGCAATGGTAATCAAATCATAAAGAGTGCCTAATTAGGAATAAACAAAATATAAGTATTGATCGTGACTAATGGCTTGCTCCTCAGTAACAACTCCTTCCATGGAAACATACCTAGCAATAGGCAGTAATAAGGACTTCATGAACCAATTAGCCAATAATTGATCTACACCTCCTCATTCACTCATGGATGTGATCAGATATGTGAGTAGCGGTGGATTTCCTTAGCAAAGTTAAGAGTTATGTTCCGGTCTCATAACGAATTGGTGATTGGAATGAGTCAGGAAGGCCATCGCAAGGGAGTTGAAATCA
This sequence comes from Larix kaempferi, assembly GCA_027924585.1. Taxonomy (NCBI): domain Eukaryota; kingdom Viridiplantae; phylum Streptophyta; class Pinopsida; order Pinales; family Pinaceae; genus Larix; species Larix kaempferi. Next base: position 25,237,518 of record BSBM01000073.1, on the reverse strand, counting down.
CTAAAGAAATGATGTGGTAGTTCAATATACCACTTTGTGGTAGTACCAGTAAGAGTCCTTTGAATCAACCTCAAATGAATGGAATCATCCATAAGTGAGTTCAAGGAACACCACAAATGATAAGTCATTATGCGGTTGTTGGGATCCTCACCAGGTTTTCCATCAAACTTAGGAATATCATATGGCATTTTGGTGGGTATGGAGGGCCAAACTGGGTTGTGTTGAATGGGATCGTTAGTCAAACATGATATATCTGGCAGATCTAAGGTAGCCAGAAATGGTAACTGTCGGTTTGGATATGGATACTGGTAATACTGATGAGTCAATGGTACTCCAGTAGGACCGTAAGTTGGTCCTCCCATTAGCTAGGGCCGAGGGGGTTGGGATGTCATACCCATGTATTGATGTTGATGGGGTTGGGATGTCATGGGGTTAATATTTTGATTTAATGGGAACCCATGTGTAAGTGGACCCATCAAAATAGGTTCACCCCATGGAACATGTGTGGCCCCCCGGGCAGAGAAATTTGGTATGGAGAGGTGTATGATTAGTCATCAAAAGACTAGGTTGGTAACCAGATGGTCCTAAAGCCGGATAAACTATCCAATTGGGTATCTTCCTAGAATTTGAGGGTTGCTCCCCAGTCGAAACTTGGCCTCCACTAAAGGGTAAATAAATATTTGGCATTGAAGGTGCACCCATGCTACCCATGTGAGTGGGATTCAAGTGGACAAAACGACTAGACATAAATCCTAAAGTAGAAGGTTTTTTTGCCGCTTGATTGGATGAAGGAATTAACTGATGACCAAGTATTTCACGTGCTAGCAATCCAGCTGCTATTCTAGCAGCAACAATTGAAGGTGGTTGTGGTGGTACCAATGGTCGAGTCATAATTATGTTTTCTAAAGGAAATGTAAATGTTGTAAGAATGGAAGAATTTATTGTGGAAGAAGTAGAGGGCACAAAGACCCCTTGGAATTTATGTGAGGGTCCAGGGAAATCCATGCCTAAGTTCCTTCTATAAGATGATTTCAGTTGACGGTTGTCAGAAAGAATAGCGTCTATAAAGGTTGTCGATGGTAACTGAACAATCATTTGGTAAAATCCTTCCGTCAAGGGGCTAATTGTGGATGGAAGGAATCCTGACTCGTCTATGGTTTTGACTAGCCCTTCAGGTTGGCTTCATTCAGGAGTGACACTTCCTTGGTCTGAAATAATTTGTTCGTGTATGTCTCCCTCATTGGATGGGTTAGGTGAACCCAACCGTGGTTGTTCATTGTCTTCAGGTCCCAAACCTTTCATTCTACATGAATTTATCAAACTGTGATCCACTGGGATGTCCAAAAAATAAACGGCACAACTACAGTCCTCGAAAATAGATAAAAAATACTAATGTAATCGAGCGTGCAGAAGAAGAGATGTCAAAAAGAGGCACACAGGCCAAAAAAGCAGGCTAAAAAAACCTACTGTGACTGCATGTCGCAATAAGAGAGATACAACAAAAAGGCCATAAATCCAACAAGCAACACTACCTAACCAAATAAAAATGACCCTCTAAACTATGAGGTATAGGAGCAAACAACCACCTAACTAAGATATGGAAACCTCAACAAATTGTATCCTCTATAGGGTGATGAAACCCACAGTCAGACAATACGAAATGAGAGATCAAAATGGTCAAAGGATATCCCTCTACCGAAAGGGATCTCGGGTAAAAGAGCCCTAAAAGAGTGGAAACTAAGCTATCTCATTCATGGCACATCTAGAAAGGTGTCCCGTGGATTTAGTCCTTGGACTGTTGCACTACCAGTATGGAGGCCAATAAGTAACAGCAAGGACAATGAGTAGGTGTCCTTCGGTATATAGTGGAGGGAAGTATTCCACTCAAACTTCTAGAACTATTCGTGCCACTTTCCCTCCAAAGGATAGCCCCCCCGACAAATCAATTTCAATCGTGCCAATAAATACTAGATGATTTTGGTTCCCTACGAGGACAAATTCTATGTTTCATATGTAAAATGACAAATGGGAGTTATTTGGATGCCTATCCCCAGTGTCATACCTAACTACACAATTATTTTTATTTCCTCAAGTGAGGTTAATGTTTGTTTAATTAAGTGTGTTAATTTTATGGGCTTGTTTTTACTCGCAGGGTGATGGAAGTGCAACTAGTGGTGTGAGGACCCGACTTAGAATCATGCAAAGATGAATGAGAGGCAAATCCATTCTATTCAATGAACCTCTAATTACAAGAGAGTAAGAGGTATCTTCCTCTTTCAATACATATCACCCTATGCAAATGCAAATATTTGCTTTCATTTTAATGAATGATCAAATACAAACCAAACTTTCAAACCATGCACCCAAATCTGATCCTAAAGTGAAAAAGATACTTCAATTTCAACACCAAAACATGCAAAAAAATTTCTTGTTTCTTAACTTCCAGAACTTTCAATCTTACATAAAATTGAAAATGACACCTCTTTGCTTGTTGAAGGGAAAGACTCTGATAAATTCTTCCAAACAACTTAATGACAAAGACACAGCAATCAATTTATTCCTTTAAGACTCTAAATGCATATGAAACTTGAAATTTTTTCCTTCTTTGTATGAATAAAAAAACCAAAAATGACTTGGACAAATCTAGTAACAAAGAAGAGAATTCAAACTCATGTTTTCAAGATTCTTCAAACTAGAATAAGATATTGAAAGAAAGATTTTATTTTCTCAATATGAAAGTAAAGAATTCAATAAAACCATGCAAATAACATATGGCCAAATAGGCTAAAGAAACAAGCAATTACTCAAGACAGTAAGACTAAAAAAGGATGAATGATCCAAACACTTTTTAAGACTAACAAACCAAACCAAACTAAATAGCGTTTTGAAACCTTAAATAATGAACCCAAACACTATAAATTGGTAAAGAGGAATTCAAGAGAGGGTTTAAATACTTCTAGTCTTGAAAAGAATCACCAACTTGACCCAAAAGCAAGGCAAACAGGAAATTGGAAGGCAAAAACCCTATTTGTAACTCAATTCCCAAATAGTACCAAAAGGTCCCAAATATTCCCAAACAGGGTTTGGGGGTGTTCAATTCAGTGTTACAGAGGTCTAGAGACTTATGAACAAGAGGAATGGGCTCTAGAAATCAAAAATTCAATCAAGGGATCAAGTTTTCCAAAGATTGTTTCAAGTCTTCCAAGCAAGGACCAAAAATCAAAATGGATGCAATAAGTATTAAAAAAGCTATCAAATGATCAACTAAAAGCATGCACACTGTCTTCCAGGCAACAAAAGCACACACAAATAGACTTGAAGTAACAGACCTATCAAAACCAAGCAAACCAACCCTACAAGTGGCAAGAACAGGGGATTTTCACCCCTTCCCTTCACTAATAGAGTGATTTATCTCTCCTAAATACACTGCAAGGGAGCGGAAATATCTATATTTTTGCTCTGTAAGAGGCTTGGGGGAGCGAAAATGTCATGAGAAGGTGAAAAAATGGAGGTTCTTGCTTGAGTTTTGACAGAGGGTCAAGTCTGAGGGTGGACAATGCTTCTCAACAGTAAAAATAAGAGGTAAAAACTCAAAATCAAGCAACCTCTTGAAGAGATTAGAGGACTCAAACAATCATCTAAAGGCTTTGAAAACTATGGCTATCCCTAGTATGGTTATGAATTTCTGCGTAAGGAAATCCTCCCTATAGATAAGTAGGATTCCTCTTGGGATTAAAGTAGGTCCCTAGATACCTAACCCACAATAGAAAGGAAACAAATGGTTGCTACTTTCTCCTAGACTTAATTTAACCATAAGCCAATCTAAGCAATCATGTGAATAGGAAGGGTGAGAAGGATGAAAATCCCTACCTCAACTCCTGAAAGTTGTCTTTGATGCTCTTTGTTAATCCATCTCTGAGCTTGAAGTTCCAAGTGAATGAGCTTGCAATCAAAGAGAGAAACATACCTTCCAAGAATAAGTGGATTAAACTAAATTTATTCACAAATGGATGAACAAATACATGCATTAAATGTAAGAAGCAGAATTTGGGAGAATAGGCCAAGTTTATTCATTAAAGAGCCAAAGGAAGAAAATACATAATATTGTTATACCCGATCTTGCACCAACATATCCTCCAAGCTCTTCTTCCAACAACCCTTTGAGAATCCCAAGATCATAAGGTCCACCTCTTCATATTGTTTCCTCCTCTTGAGCCATGGCATGAGATCTAATATATAGTTTAGGGAAGGAGAACCACTTAAGAGAGGATTTTGGATCAATGGAGGATTATTTGGATCTAAATATGTGGAGATTATCATAAATAGAAAGAAGATAGGATTCGAAGGAGGAATCCATCCCTTGAAAATCTCATGAAAATCTCGACCCAAAAACCAAGGAAAACCTCACTAACAGGATTTTTGCTCCCTTAAGGAAGGCCAAGGAGCGAGAATGAGGGATATTTCCGCTCCCCTAACACTAGTAGACTGATATTTTTGCTCCCCTAACACTAGGTAGGGAGTGCCCCTCTCACAAAAAGGCTCAAATCAATGTTTGTATAAGGTGATTTCGACCTCCAAGTGGCATAGAAGCTTCCTAATGATGAATAGGAAGTAGATGAGCCACATAGTAGTGTGTCCTAACACCCTTAGGGAACATCAAATTGATCTCTCTCATGGTGATCAAACATGAATATACTCAAAGGTGACAATTTGAGGTATATCAGTGAACAGACGATATGAATTTGAACATGGATAACATCATTTGATTACTGATCATTGATCTAAACCATTAAAAAATATGAGGCAATCCACTAATGATGACAATGCGCCCCAAGGTACCTATTAAATTCTAATAAGTGTGAATAGATGTCTTGAAGTATAACACTTGTAGAATCTATCAAGTAGAAGAGATTGATGTATTCCCATTACCCAATAGCGAGGAGACTTTCAATTGATGAATCAAAGCCCCAAGGTACTAACAAGACTCTAGATCCCACTTGCATAGTATGATGTGTTGAAGTCGATGGGAAGTAATCCATTGGAAAGGAGGCATTAAAGCATCCTCCATCAATGAACATGAGGAAGTATTAGGGACTGATTTTGTTAGCACTCAAATTTACCAGTACATTTTGAGATCATTTATAACATATTTGTGCTTAAATTGTCAACCCCTTTGAGCGTTTTCCTATGCCATGATTCTTGAATATTCCATCAGGCCTTGATGAGCTTGAATTTAACACTTTTGCCTAGAAATTCTTTGGCTTTTCCCTCTTGAATTGCAAGATAAAAATACAAATAAAAGTGGCTTAATAACCCCGAGTTAGACATATATGCCTATTTTCTCCATGCTCTATGCTAAATTTTACACATGCTTAAGTCTATATGCCTATTGGGTTGGATGGTTTTTTTTGCCAAAACTTCATGAACCCACAGGCCAATTCTCAAGCTATAAGTCGACACATAGCCCAAAGCAAGCACCGAGATCATACTCAATTCATCTCATCAAATGCGTAATGTATGCACCAGCACATATAAAGGCCGAAGTCTTTAGACACCATATGCATGTGAGATTTTACACATGCTCTATGCTAAATTTTACACATGCTTAAGTCTATATGCCTATTGGGTTGGATGGTTTTTTTGCCAAAACTTCATGAACCCACAGGCCAATTCTCAAGCTATAAGTCGACACATAGCCCAAAGCAAGCGCCGAGATCATACTCAATTCATATCATCAAATGAGTAATGTATGCACCAGCACATATAAAGGCCGAAGTCTTTAGACACCATATGCATGTGAGATTTTGTCAAAAAACAAGAAACCCTTATGCTAGCTGCCAAAACAATGATACAGATGTTGAAATTATGCAGATGTCGAGTTGTTGTCAAGTACGGGGTTGAGGAATTGATAATCAAGGTTTGCTGTTGTACATCAAATGCCATGCTAAACTCCAAGTCGACACTCAAGCAATGAGTCATTTCAAAGCTAAATCCGTGGATTAAGCCACAAATCAAGCCACGAATTAAGCTATGTGCTAAGCTAAATATACAGGTTTAAAGAGTTTCAACGCTTTCATCCCAAGCTTCTGAAGGAAGGTCCAGGGTTTGAACACAACATGGAAATGGCAGCATAATCCATACAAGTCGACAGAGCAAGATAGATCATGAGTTTACAAATTGCAAAAGAGAAGGGTATTGATATTGTCATAATAAATCTAGCGATAGCGATAGTGGTTCTTCAAGCTAAGTATTACTGTTCATTGTTTTCAACGAAATCTTATCACAGCACTACCAACGAGGCAGAACTTGAAGCATTCACTGTCAATTGCTTTCAATGTTTATATCAGGACTCAATGGAAGGCCAAGGAATGCAGAAAATTACCGGATACCCAATTTGCAGAATGAGCACGGTTGGACTGCATTACAGGAGGCCATCTACACCAGAGAGGATGCACTTTCTCTGAGGACTATTAGACACTATCAACTTTATCCTGGGCAAAGAGGTGTCGTTGCTTGCCTCCCATAATTACTGCAATGCAAAGAATGAGAGATTTCTACACGAGGTTAGTTTTCAAGTTGAAGAGCTTAGTGCTCCCATTCATCAGATGCATTGCTCCTTCTGGCATCTACAAAATTTGAAAGAAAGCCTCTAACCTACGCACAGACATGACTCTCACTGGTTTTGATGACTTTAGGATACAACGCTCTTATCAGAGTTTTTCTTTTGAGGTAAGGCAACAAGGATGGGAAATTTGCTGATGATCCATTAATTATGCTGCACTGGAAGCTACGGGTGCTCTGCCATCTGAAACAGAAGTTGCTCATGGAGTAGCTCAAATGTCTCAGACTAGTATTTATCGACCTGTCATTAATGTTACTCAGGCCGATCTTGCGCAATAGATGATTTGGAGGAAGCAAGAAAAGATTGAAATAATAGGTCCTTGGAAAGCTAGGATCTTTAATATGTTTTCATGTGATGGTTAGTATAAGATCAAAATATTTCCAGGGGCTATGAGAGATGAAGAGCTATGCTTTCAAAAGAGAGGTCATTGCACAGATAGGGAAAGTTTCCCAACAATTGCATATCAAGTTTGTCATTTCTACTGAAGCAGAGTGTATGCAACACACAGTGAAACCCTTAGAAGGTACTTTTGGTTATCTTGTATCAGTTGAAATCATCCTACAGATTTTGTCAAAATATGAAGACAGAGCTTTTGGTGGCTTAGGCGAACATGTCGAATTGTTCATTAGCCACAGAAAGTAGAACTATCGATAGCTAACAAAATTAAAATCCAGCCTTTCTAGCTATCAAAACTATAAAAATCATAGAGGGCTTCCATTTTTGCACAAGACCTGACTTTTGCTGATCCAAACACTTCGAGGACGTTTTCTAATGATAGATAAATGCTTAAAGGCATTATGATCAATTTTCTGTTCCAGACTGAGGGGTACTAGCAAGGTGAGAAAAGGAATCTTCTTGTCTATTTTGGGAAAAAGACACCTACAGGTTTTCCAGGAAACGGTTACAAACTCTTTCTCCAGCTTCAAAGTTTCCTCACGCTGTCGAATATAGGTGCTTTAACAAGAGTGTCAGTTACTGTGGAATGTAGGACGCTGTCATTTCTTACAGAAAATTGTTTTGGTTTACTTTTTTTAGCAGATTCAATCCATCTTTTCAGGATCTTAAAAAGTTTGTAAAGGCTATAAGGCCATGAAGTATATAGAACAGAGGGTTTGATTTTGGAGAGACTGGTCTTAACCTGTATTATCAAACTTCTCGTTACATATCATTTAAATAAGCTTCTTTTTCCATATGTGTGTTCAGTTTTCCTTCTTATATCTTTTCATACTTGCAGTCGAATGCCTATTTCATGAGCTTCCATTTGTCTAATGCCAAGTAGCTGTAATCCTATCTTCGTATTGAGAACTGGATATCAAGTGCCTTTTGCTTATTGTGATTAGCCATTTATATATATATATGCTATATGTGTTAGTCTGCTAGCACGATAAGAATTCTTCTATCTATCTTTTATAAACTTCCTGAACATCAGTGGCTAAAAGCCTTGTCTACTTGAAATGTGTCCATGTATGTTTTGAGTATGTGAGTTTCAATCCCAGTCATCCAACTTGATCCAAATATACCCCATCCTTCAAGATAAGTTTAAGTTACTAGTATTTTCCGAGTGCAACCTAGGAAGACTCCTGGAGAGATAACAAATTGGCGTCGTTGCTAGGGAGAGGAGATTGAAGCTCAGCTTCCCTGGGAGAACGACATAGATCCAGCTTTGATGATAGACAAAGCCTGGACATTCATTTGGTTGTAATCATCTATCTAGTGAATCCATGAAGGACGGATTCAGTGGCGACTCCATTGCTCAGAAATCTGTTGGTGACTCCATTGGTATGACATGAACAAAATCTTAGCAAAGAGGTATGCTTTCTGCGATTTTTCAAAAATTGTTGGTTTCCCTAATCTAGTGCCTAGTAGAGATGAATGGGATGGCAGCCTTCCCAGATTTTGAGGATAAGAATGGGAAGTGCCAGCCGAACATTTGCTTGACTTTCATGACTGCATTCATCGGTTGCAAATTGTACATGAAGATGTTAGGATTAAACTCTTATGGTATTCATTAGAAGGGATTGCGCGTGATTGGTTCCGTTCTCTTCCTATTGCAAGTATCAATTCTCTAGCAAGCTTTCATGCTTCATTTCATTCAGTTTGTAAAGAAAACTTTTCAGCCGATCTTTTATATTCTGAATGTTGTCACGAATTTAGTTTGTTGAATAAAGTTTTAGATTGTCATGAAGGACATGCTGAGATAGGGGACACCTCTTATTGTGATCAAAATATTAATGAACTTCAGGATGATAACCATATTATAGATGTTCTTGACATTGCATCAAATGCATCTACTGACTCAGGGTGTCATCAAGTTGAGCTTGTCCCCTTTGGAAGCCCGAAAGATGAGGGGCAAGTTTTTACCTTAGAATGTGACAGAGTTGAATTTGCAGCAAATACTCAGGGTAGTTCTCAGTTTTCAGATTTGCAGACAAAGGTAGATTGCAGCAGACATGAAGAGGAAGATGATGACCAGAAATATCTAGATCAGCAGTTCATCATGCATGTTTCTCCGACAAAGGTTGAGCAGTCCACATTCAACATCAAGATCAATGAAGACAGCCATCAACAAAAGCATCTCAGTCAGTTGGAACACCAGCAAGAAGAGGTATTTCCTTGTAAATTTGATGACCCTATTGCTGATTATTTTGATTCGATGAGCAGCATATATGTTAAAATACTTCTATCAGATGAAAGTTGGTTTTATCATCTGTTTAAACCACTTTCCTGTTCGATGTACATTCCATTATTCTTGGGGTCCAGATCAAGAATTTTGTCAACAAATCTGTTTCTGACATGGATTCATTGGAAGCATAAGTTTACTTGATTAAGCATCAGTACAGTGGTTAGAATAGGAATAGGTAGAAGAATAAGCTATTCATATGAGCACGTAGATTGTTTTCAGTTCTTTCGAATAAGCAGGTTACAGGAAGATTACAGGTTTGCAGACGCCAAATGACTCTATAGCCCAACAAATAAGGCGACTGGAACTACTAGGTTCTTGGAGCCTCACAGGGAGGTCTCCATCCCAGCTGCAGCCAAATGTTAGCACTCAAATTTAGCAGTACATTTTGAGAGCATTTATAACATATTTGTGCTTAAATTGTCAACCCCTTTGAGCATTTTCCTAGTCCATGTTTCTTGAATCTTCCATCAAGCCTTGATGAGCTTGAATTTAACACTTTTGCCTAGAAATTATTTGGCTAATCCCTCTTGACCTGCAAGATAAAAATACAAATAAAAGTGGCTTAATAACCCCAAGTTAGACATATATGCCTATTTTCTCTATGCTCTATGCTAAATTTTACACATGCTTAAGTCTATATGCCTATTGGGTTGGATGGTTTTTTTTTCCAAAACTTCATGAACCCACAGGCCAATTCTCAAGCTATAAGTCGACACATAGCCCAAGGCAAGCGCCGAGATCATAGTCAATTCATCTCATCAAATGAGTAATGTATGCACCAGCACATATAAAGGCCGAAGTTTTAAAACACCATATGCATGTGAGATTTTGTCAAAAAAAAAGAAACCCTTATGCTAGCTACCAAAACAATGATACAGATGTCAAAATTATGCAGATGTCGAGTTGTTGTCAGCTACGGGGTTGAGGCATTGATAATCAAGGTTTGCTGTTGTACATCAAACGCCATGCTAAACTCCAAGTCGACACCCAAGCAATGAGTCATTTCAAATCTAAAGTCATGGATTAAGCCACGAATCAATCCACGAATTAAGCTATGTGCTAAGTTAAATATACAGGTTTAAAGAGTTTCAACGCTTTCATCCCAAGATTTTGAAGGAAGGTCCAGGGTTTGAACACGACATGGAAATGGCAGCATAATCCATTCAAGTCAACAGAGCAAGACGGATCATGAGTTTACAAATTGCAAAAGAGAAGGGTATTGATATTGTCATAATAAATCCAGCGATAGTGATTGGCACGCTTCTGCAGCCTATTATGAATACAAGCTGCGCTGTGATTCTAAAAATTAATGAATGGTTCTTCAAGCTAAGTATTACTGTTCATTGTTTTCACGGAAATCTTATCACAACACTACCAATGAGACACAGAAACATATTCCACTGAATTGTATGTTAGAGATTCAATGAGAACAACTCAAAGGCTTGCTTCTCAGACCTTGAAGCATTCACTGTCAATTGCTTTCAATGTTTATATCGAGCCTCAATGGAAGGCCATGGAACGCAGAAAATTACTGGATGGCCGATTTGCAGAATGAGCACGGTTGGATTGAATTACAGGAGGCCATCTGCGCCAGAGAGGATGCACTTGCTCTGAGGATTATTAGACACTATCAGCTTTAGCCTGGGCAAAGAGGTGTCGTTGCTTGCCTCGCATAACTACTGCAATGCAAAGAATGATATATTTCTACATGAGGTTAGTTTTCAAGTTCAAGAGCTTAGTGATCCCATTCATTAGATGCACTGCTCCTTCTGGCATCTACAAAATTTGGGAGCAAGGCTCTAACCTACGCACAAACATGACTCTCGCTGGTTTTGATGACTTTGGGATACAACGCTCTTATCAGAGTTTTTCTTTTGAGGTAAGGCAACAAGGATGCGAAATTTGTTGCTGATCCATTAATTATGCTGCACTGGAAGCTGCGAGTGCTCTGCCATCTGAAACAGAAGTTGCTCATGGAGTAGCTCAAATGTCTCAGACTAGTATTTATCGACCTGTCATTAATGTTACTTAGGCCGAGCTTGCGCAATAGATGATTTGGAGGAGGTAAGAAAAGATTGAAACAGTAGGTCCTTGGAAAGCTAAGATCTTTAATATGTTTTCATGTGATGGTTATTATAAGATCAAACGATTTCTAGGGGCTATGAGAGATGAAGAGGTATGATTTCAAAAGAGAGGTTGTTGCACAGATAGGGAAAGTTGCCCAGCAATTGCATATCGAGTTTGTCATTTCTATTGAAGCAGAGTAATGTATACAACACACAGTGACACCCTTAGAAGTCACTTTTGGTTATCTTGTATCAGTTGAAAGCATCCTACAAATTTTTTCAAAATATGAAGACAGAGCTTTTGGTGGCTTAGGCGAACATGTCGAATTGTTCATTAGCCACCGAAACTAGAACTTTCGGTAGCTAATAGAATTAAAATCCAGCCTTTCTAGATATCAAAACTATAAAACTCACAGAGGGCTGGCAGTTTTGCACAAGACTTGACTTTTGCTGATCCAAACACTTCGAGGACATTTTCTAATGATAGATAAACACTTAAAGGCATTATGATCAATTTTCTGTTCCAGACTGAGGGGCGCCAGCAAGGTGAGAAGAGGAATCTTCTTGTCTATGTTGGGAAAAAGACACCTACAGGTTTTCAAGGAAACGGTTACAAACTCTTTCTCCAGCTCTGGAGTTTCATCACGCTGTCGAATATAGGTGCTTTAACAAGAGTGTCAGTTACTGTGGAATGTAGGATGCTGTCATTTCTTACATAAAACTATTTTAGTTTACTTTTTTTAGCAGATTCGATCCATCTTTTCAGGATCTTAAAAAGTTTGTAAAGGCTATAAAGCCCATGAAGTATGTAGAACAGAGGGTTTGATTTTGGAGAGACTGGACTAAACTTGTATTATCAAACTTCTCATTACATATCATTTATATAAGCTTCTTTTACCATATGTGTGTTCAGTTTTCCTTCTTTTATCTTTTCATACTTGCAGTGAAATGCCTATTTCATGAGTTTCCATTTGTCTAATGCTAGGTAGCTGTAATCCTATCTTCGTATTGAGAACTGGATATGAAGTGCCTTTTGCTTATTGTGATTAGCCAGTTATATATATATGATGTATGTATGAGTCTGCTAGCACAATAAGAATTCTTCTATCTATCTTTTATAAACTTCCTGAACATCAGTGGCTGAAAGCCTTGTCTACTTAAAATGTGTCCATGTATGTTTTGAGTATGTGAGTTTCAATCTCAGTCATCAAACTTGATCCAAATATACCCCGTCCTTCAAGATAATTTTAAGTTACTAGGATTTTCCGAGTGCAACCTAGGAATACTCCTGGAGAGATAACAAATTGGTGCCATTACCGGGGAGAGGAGATTGAAGCTCAGCATCCCTGGGAGAACGACATAGATCCAGCTTTGATGATAGACAAAGCCTGGACACTCATTTGGTTGTAATCATCTATCCGACGACTCCATGAAGGACGGATTCACTGGCGACTCTATTGCTCAGAAATCTGTTGGCGACTCCATTGGTATGACATGAACAAAATATTAGCAAAGAGGTATGCTTTCTGTGATTTTTCAAAAATTGTTGGTTTCCCTAATCTAGTGCCTAGTAGAGATGAATGGGATGGCAGCCTTCCCATATTTCGAGGAGAAGAATGGGAAGTGCGAGCTGAACATTTTCTTGACTTTCATGATTGCATTCATCGGTTGCAAATTGTACAAGAAGATGTTAGGATTAAACTCTTCTGGTATTCATTAGAAGGGATTGCGCGTGATTGGTTACGATCTCTTCCTATTGCAAGTATCAATTATCTGGAAAGCTTTCATGCTGCATTTCATTCAGTTTGTAAAGAAAACTTTCCAGCCGATCTTTTATATTCTCAATGTTGTCACGAATTTAGTTTGTTGAATAAAGTTTCAGACTGTCATGAAGGACATGCTGAGATAGGGGACATCTCTTATTGTGATCAAAATATTAATGAACTTCAGGATGATAACCATATTACAGATGTTATTGACATTGCATCAAATGCATATATTGACTCAGGGTGTCATCAAGTTGAGATTGTCCCCTTTGGAAGCCCGAAAGATGAGGGGCAGGTTTTTACCTTAGCATGTGACAGAGTTGAATCTGCAGCAAATACTCATGGTAGTTCTCAGTTTTCAGATTTGCAGACTAAGGCAGATTGCAGCAGACATGAAGAGGAAGATGATGAACAAAAAGATCTAGATCAGCTGTTCATCATGCATGTTTCTCCGACAGAGGTTGAGCAATCCACATTCAGCATCAAGATCAATGAAGACGGCCATCAACAAAAGCATCTCAGTCAGTTGGAACAGTAGCAAGAAGAGGTATTTCCTTGTAAATTTGATGACCCTATTACTGATTATTTTGATTCTATGAGAAGCATATATGTTAAAATGCTTCTGTCAGATGAAAGTTGGTTTTATCATCTGTTTAAACCACTTTCCTGTTCGATGTACATTCCATTATTCTTGGGGTCGAGATCAATAATTTTGTCAGCAAATCTGTTTCTAACATGGCTTCATTGGAAGCATGAGTTTACTTGATTAAGCATCAATACAGTGGTTAGAATAGGAATAGGTAGAAGAATAAGCTATTCATACGAGCACGTAGATTGTTTTCAGTTTTTTCGAATAAGCGGGTTACAGGGATATTACAGGCTTGCAGAGGCTAGATGACTCCATAGCCCAACATATAAGGCGAATGGAACTACTAGGTTCTTGGAGCCTCACAGGGATGTCTCCAACCCAGCTGGAGCCAGATGTTAGCACTCAAATTTACCAATACATTTTGAGAGCATTTATAACATATTTGTTCTTAAATTGTCAACCCCTTTGAGCGTTTGCCTATGCTATGATTCTTGAATCTTCCATCAGGCCTTGATGAGCTTGAATTTAACAATTTTGCCCATAAATTCTTTGGCTTTTCCCTCTTGACCTACAAGATAAAAATACAAATACAAGTGGCTTAATAACCCCGAGTTATACATATATGCCTATTTTCTCTATGCTCTATGCTAAATTTTACACATGCTTTAGTCTATATGCCTATTGGGTTGGATGGTTTTTTTTGCCAAAACTTCATGAACCCACAGGCCAATTCTTAAGCTATAAGTTGACACATAGCCCAACGCAAGCGCCAAGATCATACTCAATTCATCTCATCAAATGAGTAATGTATGCACCAACACATATAAAGGCCGGAGTATTTAAACACCATATGCATGTGAGATTTTGTCAAAAAACAAGAAACCTTTATGCTAGCTGCCAAAACAATGATACAGATGTCGAAATTATGCAAATGTCGAGTTGTTGTCAGCTACGGGGTTGAGGCATTGATAATCGAGGTTTGCTATTGTACATCAAATGCCATGCTAAACTCCAAGTCGACACTCAAGCAATGAGTCATTTCAAAGCTAAAGCCATGGATTAAGCCACGAATTAAGCTATGTGCTAAGCTAAATATACAGGTTTAAAGAGTTTCAACGCTTTCATCCCAAGATTTTGAAGGAAGGTACAGGGTTTGAACACGGCATGGAAATGGTAGCATAATCCATACAAGTCGACAGAGCAAGACAGATTATGACTTTACAAATTCAAAAGAAAAGGGTATTGATATTGTCATAATAAATCCAATGATAGTGATTGGCACGCTTCTACAGCCTATTCTAAATACAAGCTGTGCTGCGATTCTAAAAATTAATGAATGGTTCTTCAAGCTAAGTATTACTATTCATTGTTTTCAACGAAATCTTATCACAACACTACTAACGAGGGACATTAACATATTCCACGGAATTGTATGTTAGAGATTCAATGGGAACAACTCAAAGGCTTGCTTCTCAGACCTTGAAGTTGCTTGCAGAACTTGAAGCATTCACTGTTAATTTCTTTTAATGTTTATATCGGGCCTCAATGGAAGGCCATGGAACGCAGAAAATTACTGGATGCCCGATTTGCAGAATGAGCACGGTTGGACTGCATTACAGGAGGCCATCTATGCTAGAGAGGATGCACTTGCTCTAAGGATTATTAGACACTATCAGCTTTAGCCTGGGCAAAGAGGTGTCGTTGCTTGCCTCGCATAATTACTGCAATGCAAAGAATGAGAGATTTCTACACGAGGTTAGTTTTCAAGTTGAAGAGATCAGTGATCCCATTCATCAGACACATTGCTCCTTCTGGCATCTACAAAATTTGGAAGCAAGGCTCTAACCTACGCACAGACATGACTATCAATGGTTTTGATGACTTCGGGATACAAGGCTCTTATCAGAGTTTTTCTTTTGAGGTAAGGAAACAAGGATGGGAAATTTGCTGTTGATCCATTAAATATGCTGCACTGGAAGCTGCAGGTGCTCTTCCATCTGAAACAGAAGTTTCTCATGGAGTAGCTCAAATGTCTCAGACTAGTCTTTATTGACCTGTCATTAATGTTACTCAGGCCGAGCTTGCACAATAGATGATTTGGAGTAGGCAAGAAAAGATTGAAACAGTAGGTCCTTGGAAAGCTAAGATCTTTAATATGTTTTCATGAGATGGTTAGTATAAGATCAAAATATTTCCAGGGGCTATGAGGGATGAAGAGGTATGCTTTCAAAAGAGAGGTCGTTGCACAGATAGGGAAAGTTTCCCAACAATTGCATATCGAGTTTGTCATTTTTACTGAAGCAGAGTAATGTATACAATACACGGTGACACCCTTAGAAGGCACTTTTGGTTATCTTGTATCAGTTGAAAGCATCCTACAGATTTTGTCAAAATATGAAGACAGAACTTTTGGAAGCTTAGGCGAACATGTTGAATTGTTCATTAGCCACCGAAAGCAGAACTTTCGGTAGCTAACAGAATTAAAATCCAACCTTTCTAGCTATCAAAACGGTAAAAATCATAGAGGGCTTCCATTTTTGCACAAGACCTGACTTTTGTTGATCAGAACACTCCAAGGACATTTTCTAATGATAGATAAATGCTTAAAGGCATTATGATCAATTTTCTGATTCAGATTGAAGGACACGAGCAAGGTGAGAAGAGGAATCTTCTTGTATATTTTGGGAAAAAGACACCTACAGGTTTTCTAGGAAACGGTTACAAACTCTTTCTCCAGCTCTAGAGTTTCATCATGCTGTCGAATATAGGTGCTTTAACAAGAGTGTTAGTTACTGTGGAATGTAGGACACTGTCATTTCTTACAAAAAACTTTTTTGGTTTACTTTTTTTAGCAGATTTGATCCTTCTTTTCAGGATCTTAAAAAGTTTGTAAAGGCTATAAAGCCCATGAAGTATGTAGAACAAAGGGTTTGATTTTGGAGAGACTGTTCTTAACTTGTATTATAAAAATTCTCGTTACATATAATTTATATAAGCTTCTTTTTCCATATGTGTGTTCAGTTTTCCTTCTTTTATCTTTTCATACTTGCAGTGAAATGCCTATTTCATGAGTTTCCATTTGTTTAATGCCAGGTAGTTGTAATCCTATCTTCGTATTGAGAACTGGATATCAAGTGCCTTTTGCTTATTGTGATTAGCCATTTATATATATATATATATATATATGCTGTATGTATGAGTCTGCTAGCACGATAAGAATTCTTCTATCTATCTTTTATAAACTTCCTGAACATCAGTGGCTAAAAGCCTTGTCTACTTGAAATGTGTCCATGTATGTTTTGAGTATGTGAGTTTGAATCTCAGTCATCTAACTTGATCCAAATATACCCCATCCTTCAAGATAAGTTTAAGTTACCAGGCTTTTCCGAGTGCAACCTAGGAAGACACCTGGAGAGATAACAAATTGGCGCCATTGTCGGGGAGAGGAGATTGAAGCTCAGCTTCCCTGGGAGAATGACATAGATCCAGCTTTGATGATAGACAAAGCCTGGACACCTATTCTGTTGTAATCATCTATCTGGTGAATCCATGAAGGACGGATTCAGTGGTGACTCCATTTCTCAGAAATCTATTAGCGACTCCATTGGTATGACATGAACAAAATATTAGCAAAGAGGTATGCTTTCTGCGATTTTTCAAAAATTATTGGTTTCCCTAATCTAGTGCCTAGTAGAGATGAATGGGATGGCAGCCTTCCCAGATTTCGAGGAGAAGAATGGGAAGTGCCAGCCGAACATTTTCTTGACTTTCATGATTGCATTCATCGGTTGCAAATTGTACATGAAGATGTTAGGATTAAATTCTTCTGGTATTCATTAGAAGGGATTGCGCGTGTTTGGTTCCGATCTCTTCCTATTGCAAGTTTCAATTCTCTGGCAAGCTTTCATGCTGCATTTCATTCAGTTTGTAAATAAAACTTTTCAGCCAATCTTCTATATTCTGAATGTTGTCACGAATTTAGTTTGTTGAATAAAGTTTCAGATTGTCATGAAGGACATGCTGAGTTAGGGGACACCTCTTATTGTGATAAAAATATTAATGAACTTCAGGATGATAACCATATTACAGATGTTATTGACATTGCATCAAATGCACCTACTGACTCAAGGTGTCAAGAAGTTGATCTTGTCCCCTTTGGAAGCCCAAAAGATGAGGGGCAGGATTTTACCTTAGCATGTGACAGAGTTGAATCTGCAGCAAATACTCAAGGTAGTTCTTAGTTTTTAGATTTGCAGACAAAGGTAGATTGCAGCAGACATTAAGAGGAAAATGATGAACAGAAAGATCTAGATCAGCAGTTCATCATGCATGTTTCTTCGACAAAGGTTGAGCAGTCCACATTCAGCATCAAGATCAATGAAGACAGCCATCAACAAAAGCATCTCAGTCAGTTGGAACAACAGCAAGAAGAGGTACATCCTTGTAAATTTGATGACCCTATTGCTTATTATTTTGATTCTATGAGTAGCATATATCTTAAAATACTTCTGTCAGATGAAAGTTTGTTTTATCATCTATTTAAACCACTTTGTTGTTCGATGTACATTCCATTATTCTTGGGGTCGAGATCAAAAATTTTGTCAGCAAATCTATTTCTGACATGGCTTCATTGGAAGCATGAGTTTACTTGATTAAGCATTAGCACAGTGGTTAGAATAGGAATAGGTAGAAGAATAAGTTGTGCATATGAGCACGTAGATTGTTTTAAGTTTTTTCGAATAAGCAGGTTACAGGGAGATTACAGATTTATAGAGGCCAGATGACTCCATAGCCGAACAGATAAGGTGACTGGAACTACTAGGTTCTTGGAGCCTCACAGGTAGGTCTCCATCCCAGCTGGAGCCAGATGTTAGCACTCAAATTTAGCAGTAGATTTTGAGAGCATTTACAACATATTTGTGCTTCAATTCTCAACCCCTTTGAGCATTTTCCTATGCCATGATTCTCGAATCTTCCATCAGGCCTTGATGAGCTTGAATTTAACACTTTTGCCCAGAAATTCTTTGGCTTTTCCCTCTTGACCTACAAGATAAAAATACAAATAAAAGTGGCTTAAGTCTATATGCCTATTGGGTTGGATGGTTTTTTTGCCAAAACTTCATGAACCCAGAGGCCAATTCTCAAGCTATAAGTCGACACATAGCCCATCGCAAGCACCGGGGTCATACTCAATTCATCTCATCAAATGAGTAATGTATGCACCATCACATATAAAGGTCGAAGTATTTAAACACCATATGCATGTGAGATTTTGTCAAAAAAAAAAAACCCTTATGCTAGCTACCAAAACAATGATACAGATGTTGAAATTATGCAGATGTTGAGTTGTTGTCAGCTACGGGGTTGAGGAATTGATAATTGAGGTTTGATGTTGTACATCAAACGCCATGCTAAAATCTGAGTTGACACTCAAGCAATGAGTCATTTCAAATCTAAAGCCGTGGTTTAAGTTACGAATTAAGCTATGTGCTAAGTTAAATATACAGGTTTAAAGAGTTTCAATGCTTTCATCCCAAGATTTTGAAGGAAGGTCCAGGGTTTGAACACAACATGGAAATGGCAGCATAATCCATACAAGTCGACAGAGCAAGACAGATCATGAGTTTACAAATTGTAAAAGAGAAGGGTATTGATATTGTCATAATAAATCCAGCAATAGTGATTGGCACGCTTCTGCAGCCTATTCTGAATACAAGTTGCGTTGTGATTCTAAAAATTAATGAATGGTTCTTCAAGCTAAGTATTAGTATTCATTGTTTTCAAGGAAATCTTATCATGGCACTACCAATGATAGACAGAAATATATTCCACGGAATTGTATGTTAGAGATTCAATGGGAACAACTGAAAGGCTTGCTTCTCAAACCTTGAAGCATTCACTGTCAATTGCTTTCAATGTTTTTATCAGGCCTCAATGGAAGGCCATGGAACGTAGAAAATTACTGGATACCCGATTTGCAGAATGAGCACGGTTGGACTGCATTACAAGAGGCCATTTGCCCCAGTGAGGATGCACTTGCTCTGAGGATTATTAGACACTATCAGATTTAGCCTGGGCAAAGAGGTGTCATTGCTTGCCTCGCATAACTACTGCAATGCAAAGAATGAGAGATTTCTACACGAGGTTAGTTTTCTAGTTGAAGATCTCAGTGATCCCATTCATAAGACGCATTGCTCCTTCATCTACAAAATTTGGAAGCAAGGCTCTAACCTACGCACAAACATGACTCTCGTTGGTTTTGATGACTTTGGGATACAACGCTCTTATCAGAGTTTCTCTTTTGAGGTAAGGCAACAAGGACGGGAAATTTGCTGCTGATCCACTAATTATGCTGCATTGGAAGCTGCGGGTGCTCTGCCATCTGAAACATAAGTTTCTCATGGAGTAGCTCAAATGTCTCAGACTAGTATTTATCGACCTGTCATTAATGTTACTCAGGCCGAGCTTGCGAAATAGATGATTTGGACGAGGAAAGAAAAGATTGAAACAGTAGGTCCTTGGAAAGCTAAAATCTTTAATATGTTTTCATGTGATGGTTAGTATAAGATCAAAATATTTCTAGGGGCTATGAGAGATGAAGAGGTATGCTTTCAAAAGAGAGGTCGTTGCACAGATAGGGAAAGTTTCCCAACAATTGCATATCGAGTTTGTCATTTCTACTGAATCAGAGTAATGTATACAACACACCGTGACACCCTTAGAAGGCACTTTTGGTTATCTTGTATCAGTTGAAAGCATCTTACAGATTTTGTCAAAATATGAAGACGGAGCTTTTGGTGGCTTAGGCGAACATGTCGAATTGTTCATTAGCCACCGAAAGCAGAACTTTCAGTAGCTAACAGAATTAAAATCCAATCTTTCTAGCTATCAAAACTGTAAAAATCATAGAGGGCTGCCATTTTTGCACAAGACTTGAATTTTGTTGATCCAAACACTTTGAGGACGTTTTCTAATGATATATAAATGCTTAAAGGCATTATGATCAATTTTCTGTTCCAGACTAAGGGGCTCCATCAAGGTGAGAAGAGGAATCTTCTTGTCTATTTTTGGAAAAAGACACCTACAGGTTTTCCTAGTAACGGTTACAAACTCTTTTTTCAGCTCCGTAGTTTCATCATGATGTCGAATATAGGTGCTTTAACAAGACCGTTAGTTACTGTGGAAAGATGGTCGCTGTCATTTCTTACAGAAAACTATTTTAGTTTACTTTTTTTAGCAGATTCGATCCTTCTTTTCAGGATCTTAAAAAGTTTGTAAAGGCTATAAAGCCCATGAAGTATGTAGAAGAGAGGGTTTGATTTTGGAGAGACTGGTCTTAACTTGTATTATCAAAATTCTTGTTACATATCATTTATATAAGCTTCTTTTGCCATATGTGTGTTCAGTTTTCCTTCTTTTATCTTTTCATACTTGCAGTGAAATGCCTATTTCATGAGTTTCCATTTGTCTAATGACAAGTAGCTGTAATACTATCTTCGTATTGAGAACAGGATATCAAGTGCCTTTTGCTTATTGTGATTAGCCATTTATATATATATGATGTATGTATGAGTCTGCTAGCACGATAAGAATTCTTCTATCTATCTTTTATAAACTTCCTTAACATCAGTGGCTAAAAGCGTTGTCTACTTAAAATGTGTCCATGTATGTTTTGAGTATGTGAGTTTCAATCTCAGTCCTCCAACTTGATCCAAATATACCCCATCCTTCAGGATAAGTTTAAGTTACCATTCTTTTCCGAGTGCAACCTAGGAAGACACCTAGAGAGATAACAATTTGGCGCCGTTGCCGGGGAGAGGAGATTGAAGCTCACCTTCCCTGGGAGAACGACATAGATCCAGCTTTGATGATAGACAAAGCCTGGACACTCATTTGGTTGTAATCATCTATCTGACGACTCCATGAAGGACGGATTCAGTGGCGACTACATTTCTCAGAAATATGTTGGTGACTCCATTGGTATGACATGAACAAAATCTTAGCAAAGAAGTATGCTTTCTGCGATTTTTCAAAAATTGTTGGTTTCCCTAATCCAGTGCCTAGTAGAGATGAATGGGATGGCATCCTTCCCAGATTTCGAGGAGAAGAATGGGAAGTTCCAGCCAAACATTTGCTTGATTTTCATGATTGCATTCATCGGTTGCAAATTGTACATGAAGATGTTAGGATTAAACTTTTCTGGTCTTCATTAGAAGGGATTGCGCGCAATTGGTTCCGATCTCTTCCTATTGCAAGTATCGATTCTCTGGCAAGATTTTGTAAAATTAGTCACAACAGATCTAATGAACAAGTAAATCAATCACAACAGATGAACATGGAAAGTATGGTGTAAAACTGTGCAAAACATGCACTAGTGCTCAATATCCCAGTAAGGGTGAATGATTACAATAGAATACAGTAACAATGAATGAGCAATTCGAATTTCCTAAGGAGGTCATTCAAATCACTGAATGGAGTAGCTTGACTCCAAGTAGGAGTCCTCATCATCAATCAGTGGTGGTCATCAATTCACAAGAACCAGTCATCCAGGTGTCAATCTGAGTCTAACTGAGTGTAACATGTGTAACTGAAGTGTGTAGCACTGATATAGGGAAGTGGGATCAGTGGATGGTGCATGGGAGGCTAACTGAAGTCAGAACAAGTCATCTAGTCAATATGGAGGTCCAACGGAGTGAAATAGTCAGTCGGGAGTGAAACTAACCTAAAATCAGGGAGAATCGAAGCAAACTGAGTGTAACTGAAGTGGAACTGCAGTGGTAGGTGAAGAAGTGCACCCTTCTCTGGCAGTAGGTGAGAAGTGGGCGCCTTCCTGACTAGGAGGGCTAATGAACTGATGTAAGAAGCTCCCGGGTGCTAGAATAAGGTGGCTAAGGTGTTGGAGGCATCAACCTGGTGACTAAGATGCATGCAAAGTGCATGCAAACCCTAGAATTTGCATGCAAACCCTAATTTCATGCAAGATCCTGAAAAAGATGATGTGGATATCCGAACACCCCCCCTCAAGCTAGACTATGATGTGCAAAAAATAATGTGGGGCCCTGGTAACTAAGACCAAAGGTCACCCCAATACAATAATCCAAAAAATGTTGAAAATAAACTAAGTGAGGAAAGAGGGAAAACCCAGTGGGAAGAAAGCCCCCCCTCAAGATAAAGCATAATAATGGATCAATCTATCTCCACCATGATGGAACTCACCCCCAACAGTGAACGGAGGTAAGATAACTTCTTCTCAGTGAAGCTCTTGGTGTAGATGTCTGCAATTTGCTCATCAGTAGGGCAATATTGCAAAATGATGGTGCGATCATGCACCAGCTGTCGAATGTAATGCATATGAATCTCAATGTGTTTGTTCCTCTGCCACTGAAATGGATCTGTGGAGATCTTTATAGCACTTTGATTGTCACAAAATAGGACAGTCGAAGTAGTGCCACCAAAACCAAACTCGGAAAGAATACCCTGCAACCAAACTGCCTGAATGCAGGCATTGACTGCCCCTCGATACCCTGCCTATGCTGAAGAAAGTGCAATGGCTGCCTACTTTTTGCTGGAATAGCAAATAGTACCATGACTAATTATGAAAACATAACCGGAAGTGGACTTCTGATCAATGCTATCACCTGCCCAATCTGAATCAAGAAAACCAATGAAATCAAGCTCAGAATCTGCAGCATAATGTATGCCAAAATGTTTCGTACCTTGCACATACTGCAAGATCCGCTTGGCTACTCGCCAATGAAGCTCATTGGGCTGCTGCATATACCTTGACATGGCACTCATGGCATATGAAATATCAGGCCTTGAGTGTGTCAAATAAAGGAGTGAACCAATCAACTGTCGATACATACTGCAATCTGCAAGCGGTGTAGAATATCCCTCCTCAAGACTGATTCCTGAGAGGAATGGGAATGGGGCTGCCTTGCATTCAGCCATATTAAACTTCACTAACAGGTTGGAAGCATATCTTTTCTGAGATATAGTGATCCCATCAAAATTTTGAGCTATCTCCAAGCCCAAAAAGTGACTCAGCAAGCCCAAATCGCTCATGTCAAAAGCTAGATTTAAGGCAGTTTTTAGCTTGTTTATTGAAGTAGGAGTGCTACCAGTAATGAGAAGATCATCAACATAAAGTACAATAACCAACAAATTAATTTTAACTCGCTGAAGATACACATTCAGATCAGATTTGCATCTTTGGAAATTCTGAGAAAGAAGGAAGGAGTCCATCTTTGTGTACCAAGCTCTTGGGGCCTATTTTAACCCATACAAAGATTTCTTCAATCTGCAAACTAATGATGGATCTGATGTGTATCCCTATGGCTGCTGCATATATACCTCTTCAGCAAGGTCTCCATGTATAAATTCACTCTTCACATCCATGTGGTGCACTTCCCAGTGCTTGGATGCGGAAATAGCCAAAACAAGGCGGATGGAATCCATCTTTGCAACCGGTGCAAAGGTCTCAGTGTAGTCCACTCCTTGGACTTGGGAGAAACCTTTTGCCACCAAACTTGCTTTGTATATGCTGATAGAGCCATCAACAGCAACTTTCATGCGGTAGACCCATTTACACTTCACTAATTTTCTTCCAGGTGGAAGAGAAACTAGCTCCCATGTATTGTTCTTTTGAAGAGAACTGTACTCTTCATCCATGGCACTTTGCCATCTCTGATCTCGGTGGAAAGAATAGTATGATGTGGGATCTGAACCAGCCATCAAATAAAAAATCTCAGGAAGTAATGGATCAGAAATAGAAAGATCCATACCTGTTCTTTGAAAGTCTGCTCTTGTTCGTCTCGGATCAGCAGGATTTCCAAGGTTCGAACCAACAGATTGAAGAGTGTTTTGGGCCCACTTTGGTAACTGAGGAGGATCATAATGGTTGGATTCCAAACCCGATATGTCATGATCATCATGTGCTGCTAAAATATCAGAAATTTCAGAACTCATACCTTCATTATCGCTGCACGGATCTTCTTCTAGTGAAGGCAGTGAAACGACAGTTTCTTCCTCGACTAGTTGCAATTCTTGAAGCGGTTCTTCAAATTGCACACTGCGCTCTATGAATATTTTTAGATCTGATATCCATGAGTTTGTATGATTTTGATTCTTCCCCATATCCTATCAGTATGCACTCAATACTTTGTGGATCCAAAGCTCGTCTCTTCTTGGAAGGAATTCTAGCCCATGCAGTAGAGCAAAAAACTCTCAAATTTGACACATCTGGTTTGTGACCAAAGAATCCTTCGAGAGGAGTCATACCTTTCACGGATGAATGTGGAACACGGTTTTGTATGTATGCAGCAACATTGATTGCTTCAGCCCAAATATTTGCAGCCAAACCTTTTGATTCAATCATGCATGTAGCCATCTCTTTCAGTGACCGATTTTTCCTTTCCGCTACACCGTTCTGCTGGGGTGTGTAGGAAACTGTATGTTGGATCTGAATTCCGCTATGGGCACAAAGTTGCAGCAACTCAGCCTTGATATATTCTCCACCATTATCAGATCTAAGAGCTTTGATCTTGCTCTCAGTGGCGGTCTCAACAGAAGCCTTAAAATCTTTGAATTTTCCAAGCACTTCTGACTTGTTTTTGAGAAAAAATACCCATGTAAAGCGGGAAAAATCATCATTAAATGTCAAAACATACCTTGAACCATTTAATGAAATATGGGGCAGTGGACCACTGATATCAGAATGTATCAAGCGCAAAACTGTAGAGGCTCTGCTAGCTTTGCCGCGGTCGAATCTGTGCTCGGGGTGTTTCCCAATAATGCAACCAGTGCATATTCCCTTCAAGGAATGGAGTTGTGGAAGACCATCTACCATGGAATTGTTTGATAGCAGCAGAAAATACTTATAACTAAAATGTCCAAATATTTCATGCCAAATCCTACTAACCTCATTACCATGTGTGCGAAGAGAAGTGGGCTTTGCAAGCGGAATAAAGTGTGAAAACTCATAGCATTTTGCAGTGTGGTTTGCCTTTCCAACTGCAACAAGTCTTCCACTTTTGTTATCAGAAATTTCAACTGTATTAGGGCTGAATGTAACTTGCTTCTGTTCACCAGTGTGTGTCATTTTATACACAGAAAGAATATTTGAAGCCAAGGAAGGCACATAGAGAACATTCTGAAAGCTTCCATGATCTACATGAATCGTACCTTTTCCCTTTGAAGAAATTTTTGAGTTATTTCCCAAATGGATGGGGATGGAGCTGTTTGGATCGAATGAAGAAAAAGAATCAATATTTGCAGCCATATGATTTGATGCACCTGAATCAATCAAGAGAGTAGTGGGCTTCGAAATAGTTTCCATGAGTGCTTGTCCTCTTTCATGATCATCATTCCTATCCTTCTTCCTTGCACCGTCAGGAAGAGTTATGTTGTTCTTTTCCAAAAGGAGGGCCATTTGATCTATAGTCTTCTTCATACATGAACTTTCAGGATGAAAGCCACGATTGCAATAAGTACATTTAGATTTTTGGTTACCTTCTTTGCCCTTTTGCTTGAACTTTGAACTGGATGGTGCATCCGTCTGTTTGCCTTTCTCTCTTTGCTTGTGAGGTTCGAATTTGGGCTTCTCCTTCTTTTGCTTTCCTTTACCATTCAAGATCTTGGGTCCTTGAACATATAGGGCTGAATATTTGGAGCTTATGGACCCCATTTGAATCAACTTGTCATGCTCTTTTGTGATGGACTCAATGAAGGCATTCAAGGTAGGCATCTTCCAATTCGGGGTAGTTAGCCGACCGGAATTGAAAGTAGAGACAAATACCGAATAATCTTTACCAAGCTTGCTGAGAATGGAGAGGATCAATTGCTTATCCTCTTTGATAACTCCACTGTTCTTCAACTGCATGTTCAAGTTCTTGAATTTTGTGAAGAATTCATTAATGGTCTCGAAATTCTCAGGACTAAGGGCAATCAATTCATTCTCTAATTGAAAATCCCTAAGCTCGTCCTGCTTGCCAAATAGTGTTTCAAGTTGCTCCCATATAGCTTTTGGAGTCTTCAATCCGCTGAGATGGAAGTGAAGATCTTTGGAGATGGAGAAACAAAGAAGACCATAAGCTTCATCAAGCTTGTTGTAGTGTTTGGTTCTATCTGACAAGGTGTTTGGCTCCAATTCAAGACAAAGGGTGACTCGGTAGTAACCTTTTGAATGTAATATGATCTCCATATCATCTTTCCAATCAAAATAATTGAATGGGGTGAGGATAGGCTTTGAAGAAGAGTATTCCATTTCTAGGAGCGAGTGCACACTAATGTAGAGAATCTTGAAAGGGCAGAGTAGCGAATGCAATTGATGGAGACAATAACCTGCAAATCACAATAAAACCAAGAACAATGAGGTCGAACAATCCACCCTTTTAGAGTTACATCACACCTAGGATTGGAGATCAAAAAATGTTGAATGGGTCCAATGTATCAGATCCAGGATTTATGTGGAAACTCAAGCTTCTGGAGTGGCATTGGAAGTATTTTCAAGCTTTGCATGCACAGGAGCGAATGCCCTTGAGATCTTCCATGCCAAAACGTTTTGTAATTTTTGAGCAATTCACTCAAATCTTCTTGTAGAAACACCTGTAGAAAAGAGATCTTGTCCATGCAATGGCTCTGATACCATGTAAAATTAGTCACAGCAGATCTAATGAACAAGTAAATCAATCACAATAGATGAACATAGAAAATATGGTGTAAAACTGTGCAAAACATGCAGCAGTGCTCAATATCCCAGTAAGGGTGAATGATTAAAATAGAATACAGTAACAATGACTGAGCAATTGGAATTTCCTAAGGAGGTCATTTGAATCACTGAATGGAGTAGCTTGACTCCAACTAGGAGTCCTCATCATCAATCAGTGGTGGTCATCAATGCACAAGAACCAGTCATCCAGGTGTCAATCTGAGTCTAACTGAGTGTAACATGTGTAACTGAAGTGTGTAGCACTGATATAGGGAAGTGGGCTCAGTGGAGGGCGCATGGGAGGCTAACTAAAGTCAGAACAAGTCATCTAGTCAATCTAGAGGTCCAACGGAGTGAAACAGTTAGTCGGGAGTGAAACTAGCCTAAAATCAGGGAGAATCGGAGCAAACTGAGTGTAACTGAAGTGGAATTGTAGTGGTAGGTGAAGAAGTGCCCCCTTCTCTGGCAGTAGGTGAGAAGTGGGTGCCTTCCTGACTGGGAGGGCTAATGAACTGATGTAAGAAGCTTCCAGGTGCTAGAATAAGGTGGCTAAGGTGCTGGAGGCATCAACCTGGTGACTAGGATGCATGCAAACCCTGGAATTTGCATGCAAACCCTAATTGCATGCAAGATCCTGAAAAAGATGATGTGGATATCCGAACAGCTTTCACGCTACATTTCATTCAGTTTGTAAAGAAAACTATCCAGCCAATCTTTTATATTCTGAATGTTGTCGCGAATTTAGTTTGTTGAATAAAGTTTCAAATTGTCATGAAGGACATGCTGAGTTAGGGGACATCTCTTATTGTGATCAAAATATTAATGAACTTCAGGATGATAACCATATTACAGATGTTCTTGAAATTGCATCAAATGCATCTACTCACTCAGGGTGTCATGAATTTGAGATTGTCCCCTTTGGAAGCCCGAAAGATGAGGGGCAGGTTTTTACCTTAGCATGTGATAGAGTTGAATCTGCAACAAATACTCAGGGTAGTTCTTAGTTTTAAGATTTTCAAACGAAGGCAGATTGCAGCAGACATGAAGAGGAAGATGATGAACAAAAATATCTCGATCAGCAGTTCATCATGCATGTTTCTCTGACAGAGGTTGAGCAGTCCACATTCAACATCAAGATCAATGAAGACAGCCATCAACAAAAGCATCTCAGTCAGTTGGAACAGCAGCAAGAAGAGGTATTTCCTTGTAAATTTGATGACCCTATTGCTGATTATTTTGATTCTATGAGTAGTATATATGTTAAAATACTTCTGTCAGATGAAAGTTGGTTTTATCATCTGTTTAAACCACTTCCCTATTCGATGTACATTCCATTATTCTTGGGGTCGAGATCAAGAATTTTGTTAGCAAATCTGTTTCTGACATGGCTTCATTGGAAGCATGAGTTTACTTGATTAAGTATCAGTACAGTGGCTAGAATAGGAATAGGTAGAAAAATAAGCTATTCATATGAGCACGTAGTTTGTTTTCAGTTTTTTCGAATAAGCAGGTTACAGGCAGATTAAAGGTTTGCAGAAGCCATATGACTCCATAGCCCAACAGATAAGGCGACTGGAACTACTAGGTTCTTGGAGCCTCACGGGGAGGTCTCCATCCCAGGTGGAGCCAGATGTTAGCACTCAAATTGACCAGTACATTTTGAGAGCATTTATAACATATTTGTGCTTAAATTGTCAACCCTTTTGAGCGTTTTCCTATGTCATGATTATTCAATATTCCATCAGGCCTTGATGAGCTTGAATTTAAACCTTTTGCCCATAAATTCTTTGGCTTTTCCCTCTTGACCTGCAAGATAAAAATACAAATAAAAGTGGCTTAATAACCCCCAATTAGACATATATGCCTATTTTCTCTATGCTCTATGCTAAATTTTACACATGCTTAAGTCTATATTCCTATTGGGTTGGATGGTTTTTTTTGCCAAAACTTCATGAACCCAGAGGCCAATTCTCAAGCTATAAGTCGACAGATAGCCCAACGCAAGCGCCGAGATCATACTCAATTCATCTCATCAAATGAGTAATGTATGCACCAGCACATATAAAGGCTGAAGTCTTTAAACACCATATGCATGTGATATTTTGTCAAAAAAAAAGAAACCCTTATGCTAGCTACCAAAACAATGATACAGATGTCGAAATTATGCAGATGTCGAGTTGTTGTCAGCTACGGGGTTGGGGCATTGATAATTGAGGTTTGTTGTTGTACATCAAATGCCATGCTAAACTCCAAGTCAACACTAAAGCAATGAGTCATTTCAAAGCTAAAGCCGTGGATTAAGCCACGAATCAAGCCACGAATTAAGCTATGTGCTAAGCTAAATATACAGGTTTAAAGAGTTTCAACGCTTTCATCCCAAGCTTTTGAAGGAAGGTCCAGGGTTTGAACACGACATGGAAATGGCAGCATAATACATTCAAGTCGACAGAGCAAGACAGATCATGAGTTTACAAATTGGAAAAGAGAAGGGTATTGATATTGTCATAATAAATCCAGCGATAGTGATTGGCACGCTTCTGCAGCCTATTCTGAATACAAGCTGCGATGCGATTCTAAAAATTAATGAATGGTTCTTCAAGTTAAGTATTACTCTTCATTGTTTTCAAGGAAATCTTATCACAGCACTACCAACGAGAGACAAAAACATATTCCACGAAATTGTATATTAGAGATTCAATGGAAACAACTCAAAGGCTTGCTTCTCAGACCTTGAAACATTCACTGTCAATTGCTTTCAATGTTTATATCGGGCATCAATGGAAGGCCATGGAATGCAGAAAATTATTGGATGCCCAATTTGCTGAATGAGCACAGTTGGACTGCATTACAGGAGGCCATCTGCGCCAGAGAGGATGCACTTTCTCTGAGGATTATTAGACACTATCAGCTTTAGCCTGGGCAAAGAGGTGTCGTTGCTTGCCTCGCATAACTACTGCAATGAAAAGAATGAGAGATTTCTACACGAGGTTAGTTTTCAAGTTGAAGAGCTTAGTGATCCCATTCATCAAACGCATTGCTCCTTCTGGCATCTACAAAATTTGGAAGCGAGGCTCTAAACTACGCACAAAAATGACTCTCGTTGGTTTTGATGACTTCGGGATACAACGCTCTTATCATAGTTTTTCTTTTGAGGTAAGGAAACAAGGATGGGAAATTTGCTACTGATCCATTAATTATGTTGCACTGGAATCTGCGCGTGCTCTGCCATCTGAAATAGAAGTTGCTCATAGAGTAGCTCAAATGTCTCAGACTAGTCTTTATCGACCTGTCATTAATGTCACTCAGGCCAAGCTTGCGCAATAGATGATTTGGAGGAGGCAAGAAAAGATTGAAACAGTAGGTCCTTGGAAAGCTAAGATCTTTAATATTTTTTCATGTGATGGTTAGTATAAGATCAAAATATTTCTAGGGGCTATGAGAGATGAAGAGGTATGCTTTCAAAAGAGAGGTCGTTGCACAGATAGGGAAAGTTTCCCAACAATTGCATATCGAGTTTGTCATTTCTACTGAAGCAGAGTAATGTATACAACACACAGTGACACCCTTAGAAGGCACTTTTGGTTATCTTGTATCAGTTGAAAGCATCCTACATATTTTGTCAAAATTTGAAGACAGATCTTTTGGTGGCTTAGGAGAACATGTCGAATTGTTCATTAGCCACCGAAAGCAGAACTTTCGGTAGCTAACAGAATTAAAATCCATCCTTTCTAGCTATCAAAACTGTAAAAATCACATAGGGATGCCATTTTTTCACAAGACTTGACTTTTGCTGATCCAAACACTTCGAGGACATTTTTTAATGATAGATAAACGCTTAAAGGCATTATGATCAATTTTCTGTTCCAGACTGAGGGGTGTTAGCAAGGTGAGAAGAGGAATCTTCTTGTCTATTTTGGGAAAAATACACCTACAAGTTTTCGAGGCAACGATTACAAACTCTTTCTTCAGCTCCGGAGTTTCATCACGCTGTCGAATATAGGTGCTTTAACAAGAGTGTCAGTTACCGTGGAATTTAGGACGCTGCCATTTCTTACAGAAAACTGTTTTAGTTTACTTTTTTTAGCAGATTCGATCCATCTTTTCAGGATCTTAAAAAGTTTGTAAAGGCTATAAAGCCCATGAAGTATGTAGAACAAAGGGTTTGATTTTGGAGAGACTGGTCTTAACTTGTATTATCAAACTTCTCGTTACATATCATTTATATAAGCTTCTTTTTCCATATGTGTGTTCAGTTTTCCTTCTTTTATCTTTTCATACTTGTAGTGAAATTCCTATTTCATGAGTTTCCATTTGTCTAATGCCAGGTCGCTGTAATCATATCTTCGTATTGAGAACAGGATATCAAGTTCCTTTTGCTTATTGTGATTAGCCATTTATATATATATGCTGTATGTATGAGTCTGCTAGCACGATAAGAATTCTTCTATCTATCTTTTATAAACTTCCTTAACATCAGTGGCTAAAAGCCTTGTCTACTTGAAATGTGTCCATGTATGTTTTGAGTATGTGAGTTTCAATCTCAGTCATCCAACTTGATCCGAATATACCCCATCCTTCAAGATAAGTTTAAGTTACCAGGCTTTTCCGAGTGCAACCTAGGAAGACTCCTGGAGAGATAACAAATTGGCGTTGTTTCCGGGGAGAGGAGATTGAAGCTCAGCTTCCCTAGGAGAACGACATAGATCCAGCTTTGATGATAGACAAAGCCTGGAGATTCATTTGGTTGTAATCATCTATATGGCGACTCCATGAAGGATGGATTCAGTGGCGACTCCATTGCTCAGAAATCTGTTGGCGACTCCATTGGTATGACATGAAAAAAATCTTAGCAAAGAGGTATGATTTCTGCGATTTCTTAAAATGTGTTGCTTTCCGTAATCCAGTGCCTAGTAGAGATGAATGGGATGGCAGCCTTCCCATATTTCGAGGAGAAGAATAGGAAGTGCCAGTCGAACATTTTCTCGACTTTCATGATTGCATTCATCGGTTGCAAATTGTACATGAAGATGTTAGGATTAAACTCTTCTGGTATTCATTAGAAGGGATTGCGCGTGATTGGTTCCAATCTCTTCCTATTGCAAGTATCAATTCTCTTGCAAGATTTTATGCTGCATTTCATTCAGTTTGTAAAGAAAACTTTTCAGTCAATCTTTTATATTCTGAATGTTGTCATGAATTTAGTTTGTTGAATAAAGTTTCAGATATTCATGAAGGACATGCTGAGATAGGGGACACCTCTTATTGTGATCAAAATATTAATGAACTTCAGGATGATAACAATATTACAGATGTTCTTGACATTGCATCAAATGCATCTACTGACTCAGGGTTTCATGAAGTTGAGATTGTCCCCTTTGGAAGCCCGAAAGATGACAGGCAGGTTTTTACCTTAGCATGTGATAGAGTTGAATCTGCAGCAAATACTCAGGGTAGTTCTCAGTTTTCAGATTTGCAGGCGAAGGTAGATTGTAGCAGACATGAAGAGGAATATGATGAACAGAAAGATCTAGATCAACAGTTCATCATGCATGTTTCTCTGACAAAGGTTGAGCAGTCCACATTCAGTATCAAGATCAATGAAGACAACCATCAGCAAAATCATCTCAGTCAGTTGGATCAACAGCAAGAAGAGGTATTTCCTTGTAAATTTGATGACCCCATTGCTGATTTTTTTGATTCTATGAGCAGCATATATGTTAAAATACTTTTGTTAGATGAAAGTTGGTTTTGTCATCTGTTTAAACCACTTTCCTGTTCGATGTACATTCCATTATTCTTGGGGTTGAGATCAAGAATTTTGTCAGCAAATCTGTTTCTGACATGGCTTCATTGGAAGCATGAGTTTACTTGATTAAGCATCAGTACAGTGGTTAGAATAGGAATAGGTAGAAGAATAAGCTATTCATATGAGCATGTAGATTGTTTTCAATTTTTTTGAATAAGCAGCTTACAGGCATATTACAGGTTTGCAGAGGCCAGATGACTCTATAGCCCAACAGATAAGGCGACTTGAACTACTAGGTTCTTGGAGCCTCACAGGGAGGTCTCCATCCCAGCTGGAGCCAGATGTTAGCACTCAAATTTACCAGTACATTTTGAGAGCATTTATAACATATTTGTGCTTAAATTGTCAACCCCTTTGAGCGTTTTCCTATGCCATGATTTTCGAATCTTCCATCAGGCCTTGATGAGCTTGAATTTAACACTTTTTCCCATAAATTATTTGGCTTTTACCTCTTGACCTGCAAGATAAAAATACAAATAAAAGTGGCTTAATAACCCCGAGTTAGACATATATGCCTATTGTCTCTATGCTCTATGCTAAATTTTACACATGCTTAAGTCTATATGCCTATTTGGTTGGATGGTTCTTTTTGCCAAAACTTCATGAACCCACAGGCCAATTCTCAAGCTATAAGTTAACACATAGCCCAACGCAAGCGCCGAGATCATACTCAATTCATCTCTTCAAATGAGTAATGTATGCACTAGCACATATAAAGGCCGAAGTATTTAAACACTATATGCATGTGAGATTTTGTCAAAAAATAAGAAACCCTTATGCTAGCTGCCAAAACAATGATACAGATGTTGAAATTATGCATATGTCGAGTTGTTGTCAGCTACGGGGTTGAGGCATTGATAATCGAGGTTTGTTGTTATACATCAAAATCCATGCTAAACTCCAAGTCGACACTCAAGCAATGAGTCATTTCAAATCTATAGCCGTGGATTAAGCCGCGAATCAAGCCATGAATTAAGCTATGTGCTAAGCTAAATATACAGGTTTAAAGAGTTTCAACGCTTTCATCCCAAGCTTTTGAAGGAAGGTCCAGGGTTTGAACACGACATGGAAATGGTAGCATAATCCATACAAGTCGACAGAGCAAGACAGATCATGAGTTTACAAATTGAAAAAGAGAAGGGTATTGATATTGTCATAATAAATCCAGTGATAGTGATTGGCACGCTTCTGCAGCCTATTCTAAATACAAGCTGCGCTGCAATTCTAAAAATTAATGAATGGTTCTTCAAGCTAAGTATTACTGTTTATTGTTTTCAATGAAATCTTATCACAGCACTACCAACGAGAGACATTAACATATTCCATGGAATTGTATGTTAGAGATTCAATGGGAACAACTCAAAGGATTGCTTCTCAGACCTTGAAGTTCCTTGCAAAACTTGAAGCATTCACTGACAATTGCTTTCAATGTTTATATCAGACCTCAATGGAAGGCCATGGAATGCAGAAAATTACCGGATGCCTGATTTGCAGAATGAGCACGGTTGGACTGCATTACAGGAGGCCATCTGCGCCAGAGAGGATGCACTTGCTCTGAGGATTATTAGACACTATCAACTTTAGCCTGGGCAAAGAGGTGTCGGTTCTTGCCTCACATAATTACTACAATGCAAAGAATGAGATATTTCTACACAAGGTTAGTTTTCAAGTTGAAGAGCTTAGTGATCCCATTCATCAGACGCATTGCTCCTTCTGGCATCTAAAAAATTTTGAAGCAAGGCTCTAACCTACGCATAGACATGACTCTCGTTGGTTTTGATGACTTCGGGATACAAGGATCTTATCAGAGTTTTTCTTTTGAGGTAAGGCAACAAGGATGGGAAATTTGCTACTGATCCATTAATTATGCTTCACTGGAAGGTGCGGGTGCTCTGCCATTTGGAACAGAAGTTGCTCATGGAGTAGCTCAAATTTCTCAAACTAGTCTTTATCGTCCTATCATTAATGTTACTCAGGCCGACCTTGCGCAATAGATGATTTGGGGGAGGCAAGAAAAGATTGAATTAGTAGGTCCTTGGAAAGCTAAGATCTTTAATATGTTTTCATGTGATGGTTAGTATAAGATCAAAAGATTTCCAGGGGCTATGAGAGATGAAGAGGTATGATTTCAAAAGAGAGGTCATTGCACAGATAAGGAAAGTTTCCCAACAATTGCATATCAATTTTGTCATTTCTACTGA
Source organism: Larix kaempferi (assembly GCA_027924585.1). Lineage (NCBI taxonomy): Eukaryota > Viridiplantae > Streptophyta > Pinopsida > Pinales > Pinaceae > Larix > Larix kaempferi. The sequence goes on along the minus strand of BSBM01000073.1, from coordinate 25,202,077 downwards.
AGCATAGTAATGTATACAACACACAGTGACACCCTTAGAAGGCACTTTTGGTTATCTTGTATCAGTTGAAAGCATTCTACAGATTTTGTCAAAATCTGAAGACAGAGCTTTTGGTGGCTTAGGCGAACATGTCAAATTGTTCATTATTTATCGAAAGCAGAACTTTCGGTAGCTAACAGAATTAAAATCCAGCCTTTCTAGCTCTCAAAACTGTAAAAATCACAGAGGGTTGCCATTTTTGCACAAGACCTGACTTTTGCTGATCCAAACACTTCGAGGACGTTTTCTAATGATAGATAAATGCTTAAAGGCATTATGATCAATTTTCTGTTCCAGACTGAGGGACGCCAGCAAGGTGAGAAGAGGAATCTTCTTGTCTATTTTGGGAAAAAGACTCCTACAGGTTTTCCAGGCAGTGGTTACAAACTCTTTCTCCAGCTCCGGAGTTTCATCACGCTGTCGAATATAGGTGCTTTAACAAGAGTGTCAATTACTGTGGAATGTAGGACGTTGTCATTTCTTATAGAAAACTGTTTTAGTTTACTTTTTTTAGTAGATTCGATCCATCTTTTCAGGATCTTAAAAGGTTTGTAAAGGCTATAAATCCCATGAAGCATGTAGAACAGAGGGTTTGATTTAGGAGAGACTGGTCTTAACTTGTATTATCAAACTTCTTGTTACATATCACTGATATAAGGTTATTTTTCCACATGTGTGTTCAGTTTTCCTTCTTTTATCTTTTCATACTTGCAATGAAATGCCTATTTCATGAGTTTCCATTTGTCTAATTCCAGGTAGCTGTAATCCTATCTTCGTATTGAGAACTGGATATCAAGTGCCTTTTGCTTATTGTGATTAGCCATTTATATATATATGCTGTATGTATGAGTCTGCTAGCATGATAAGAATTCTTCTATCTATCTTTTATAAACTTCCTGAACATCAGTGGCTAAAAGCCTTGTCTACTTGAAATGTGTCCATGTATGTTTTGAGTATGTGAGTTTCAATCTCACTCATCCAACTTGATCCAAATATACCCCATCCTTCAAGATAAGTGTAAGTTACCAATCTTTTCCGAGTGCAACCTAGGAAGACTCCTGGAGAGATAACAGATTTTATTTGGAAAAGGGGATAGGACAATGTTTTGCAAAATGGACTACCAAGTACGTCTCTCGCATGCACCATATGTTAATAGCGCATGAAATAGATCCTTGTTATTAGCTAAGTTTCACTTAGGTGATTTCAAGTGAGCCTGTGAAGATAGAACAAGTCTACTTGTTCATAATTGTTAGAACATTATTACACCTTAGTACCTTAATCATACATTAATTTGATGACTGTTGGTCCAAAATTGGTTAATAATTACAATCCAAGGTTGTTAGAAGTTAGTTGGGGATCCTCATGATCTTATACACAAATATACATTTATTAGTATAATCTCAATATTATCATAACATTATAATTCTAAGTAATCTTAAGTATGTATGGTCATGATTATTTCATACACAAGTATACTTACCTAAGATCCTAACAAAGTAGGATTCTAACTTGATATATGAAAACATACCTGGATTATCAAGCTTGGTCATGTCTTAACATACCCAAACAATATCTTCTTTTGTTCTCTTCAATGATTTAGAGATCCTATGCTAGAACCTGCATATCTCATAGGTTAAGCATAGTAGAACAAAGTCATACATACCTCGTAAGTAGAACTTCTATATGATGAAGGATTATGGATGAGTCTTTTTCCTTATGTTATCATGGTCATGGAACTTGATTTGTCTTTCTTGATGTACCTATATCTTGTTAGCAGACAACATCAACCTTATACAACACCACAGTGCATTAGTACAATCATATAACCCTAATCAATGAATGTCTTCTATCATTCACATGTATTCATACTTTTATTAGTGTGATAATACAATTCTAACATTAATCAAGATTGTACTAACCTAAATAATATGAAGACAAACATATTATGAACTTAATCAAGAATTAGATTTCAAGACATACCTGTATCTCCTTAAGTCATACCTGTCGAGATTTCTTGTAGTCTTCTTACGTAAGGTCTTAGCCTCAACTCCCCCTGAAACTGGATCTGGAGCTCAATTAGGGTTTGTCCTAAAAATTCAAACTTTTACTTTCACACTTCTGAATGGATGGAAAGGCATGCCTTGCTGAGCTGGTCAAACTAGAATACTTCAATTTTGAAATCTCCAAAACTTGACCCCTCAAAATTGCCTTTGAAACTTCTGTATCTTCTGGACAAGATCTCAAACTAGGGTTTGATGAAGCCCACCCTTCTACCCAATCAAAAGGTTCGATCCAAAGCTCTAAATTTTTATTTTTCTACGGAGCTTCCATCCGTGGTCACAAACGTCAAAAATTCCAACTTTTGCAAAAGCCCTAATTTTAACCTTTCCGATCAAAATCCTGAACTAGGGTTTGATCAAGCCCACTCTTCTGACCAACCAAAAATTTTGATCTTGGTCTCTAAATTTCGATTTTGATGAGGAGTATTCAGCCGTGGACTCCGATTACAAAAATTCCAACTTTCTCCGAAACCCTAAATTCCAGAAGCCATGAGTGAAGGTGCTCAAAAATAATTATGTTTTGACAGAAATATGTACTTGATTGTTTCTGGTGTAACTACGAACTTTTTGATACACAGGGTCTGAAAATTGTTTCTGTAATAGCCTGACCTGTCATGTTTCCAACCCCAGAGTTCTAACCTCAAATGGATTCTCTGAGAGAGAGATTTATGCCAAGTTTCACAACGTGACCTGTTTATGGGATAAAATAGGAGAGCGAACTTGTACGGCATGCCACGTGTCATTGGTTCAACTTCGGCCTCTAAAATTTTTTCTGAGATAGTACAGTCCGTGCAATACCTGTCACATTTTATGAAATTTAATTTGGAGCTTCCTAGCCTAAGTTATGACCTTTTTTCCTAGGTCACCTGATTATGACTGAGATCTGGAAGAGGCAGAAACCCTAACTTGTACTGATCATAAATCACAAAGTACAATGAATATGAGGTTTTCCTTTGGACAAAAGGTACATGGGGATGTTATCTATGACTTGTAAAGGTTTCGGTTCCTGAACCTTTGCAAAAAGGGATTTATAGCGAAAGTTCCACGATGACTGGTTTTTCTATATAAAACCCTAACCTTCAAATTGTCGCAAGTGAAGCAAGTGTTGTAAGTGCCATACATTTCCTTCCTTCAGGTTAGCTATGATGCCATGTTAAGATTCAATATTCTAAGACAGAAAATATCATCATTACATTCCATTTCACAACAATAGCATATACAGGATCACTGAAAGAACAACAAGCACATCATAAACACAAGAGACACAGATTTATCTTGGGAAACCCTCATGGAGAAGGAAACCCAGCAAAGCTTCCTTAATATAGATGAACAGAAAATACAAAGATGTAATCCACAATCATGAGATCCTTCTCCTCCATAGCAGACCTCTCCCTCACCTATGCGCTATTCACAAGTGATGTGTTAAATAAGGAACACACCTCCTCTATTTATACACAACTCCGACTTGTATTTTATATTAACTAGGTCAGCCCCAACTTAACCACTGGGTTAAACACCCCATTACAACTGACTGGGCCGAGCCCTCTAGGGTGGTCTAATAACCCTTTGACCCACATAACACATATAGTGCCGACCCCCACTAGGGAAGTCTAATAACCAAAGTTACCACATTCCGACGGAGGAATAAACATCTCCGGATATACAATAAGGTCTTCACGTAGGAATGAAACATCTACATAATAATAAAGTACAAATATAATATTCTTAAAAGTTACAATATTTCAATAGTGATAGCGGTGAAGAATATTTTGCAACTTTTTATGTCTGCATGCAATTCCCCGAGGAGAAAAGAAAGAAAATTCCCGAGGAACTGGCTGACCTCGACGACTCTGTTCTACAAGATTATATAATCAACCAAGAACTTGATGTCCCACCGACTTCCTCTGAAATAGATCCTTTAATGGATTTTTCTTTTTTTGAGAATATGGTCTCTGATCCAGAAGTTCCCACGACAGATTCTCTACAAGCCGAATCGTCTGTTGCTGGTAATGAGCAAGTTGGGGTGGAATTCTTGTTGTGCTATGAGGATCTTTTTTATTAAAGAATGCATCTTTAATAAACTATTTTGAAAGGTGGTAGATGTTAAATTTTCAGAATTTACTTCAATCTGATCTAGGATCTTAATTGAGAGAACAACATGTACAGCATATCTACAGCATATCAATCATGGAGACAATAATGCAAGCACACAAGAGACACAAAGATTTACTTGGGGAAAACCATAAAGGTGAAAAACCCCAATAACTTCCTCAGAGATAGATAGAGCAATGATACAACCAACCAAGAGAGATAGCCATAACCTAGCAGCAGATCCTCCTCCTCCATAAGTGCGCCACTCCTCCTTGAGTGCATGTGTGAGAAGTGAGTGAGCAAATAGAGTGCCTCCCGCACTCTATTTATACTTGACTTGACTTGCCTTTACCTAACTCATGTAGGCTTGAAATTAACCACATAACATAATGCTGAGTGGGCCGACCCCCAATAGGGTGGTCTAATAACCCTTTGACCCACATGGCCAACCCCCAATAGGGTGGTCTAATAACCCTTTGACCCACATGACTTATACAGGGCTGACCCCAAACAAGGTGGTCTAATAACCCATCAAGTATAAGTTACGACACTTACAATATAAATGACGACACTTCCTTATAGAGGAATAATACCATCTCTATAGGAATACAATATACATATATGTGAAATACATTCCGAAGTTACATATACATCAACACTCCCTCTTAACTAGGAAGGTATTTCTCAGCACGGTTCTTCTAGCACAAGTCATCTTCTCTGGATCATCGTCACTGGATAATCATCATCGAGTCATCATCATCGTCACTGCTGTTGCTATCTCAATCAATCTCTGAATCTACTCGTCATAGGAAGTTCTACATAGCCAGTCCTTTTTCATACTGGATGTAGGCCCACCACCTGCAGGTCTTCATCATCATTGGCCATACTGTGGAATCCTCAAGACTTATTACGTGCGTCACAAAACCTCGAAAGAGCATCCCAGGCTGTTACGAGCACACGTCTCTACCTATAGGATCTCCCAGGGCACAAATTACATGTGACCTCACCACAAAACCTCGAAAGAGAATCCCAGGACTGATTACAAGCACAAGGCTCAACCTATCGGATCTCCCAGGGCACAAATTACATGTGGTCACCACAAAACCTTGAAAGAGAATCCCAGGACTGATTACGAGCACACAGCTCGACCTATTGGATCTCCCAGGGTACAAATTACATGTGGTCATGGAAAAACCTCGAAAGAGCATCTCAGGATGTTACGGGTACACAACTCCGACCTGAAATCTCCCAGGGCACAAATTACATGCCATAGGACAAAACCTCGAAAGAGCATCTGCCAGATATCCCAGGGCACAAATTACATGCCATAGGCAAAACCTCAAAAGACTATCTGCAGATCTCCCAGGGCACAAATTATATGTCCTCCCAAGCAAAACCTCGAAAGAGCATTTTCCAGATGTCCCAGGGTACCAAATTACATGCCATAGGAAAAACCTCGAAAGACCATCTGCAAATCTGCCAAGGCACAAATTACATGCTTATCTGCACAACCTGATCCACGGCCACAGAGTATCAACCTGATACTCACCATACACCATCCTGATGTATCCATGATCATCCTGATCATCATCACTGCAACGTCCTACTGCATGTCATCTGGAGCAACATCCTGAAGCTCGTCATCTATAATCATCCTGATCATCACTGCAACATCCTGCTGCATGTCATCTGGAGCAACATCCTGAAGCTCGTCATCTATGATCATCCTGATCATCAATGCATCCATTTGATGCACACCACGTATCTACCTGATACATATCATCATCCATGATCCACCTGATCATACAATGTATCCACCTGATACAAATACATGATACATATCACCTCACATGATCCACCTGATCATACAATGTATCCACCTGATACATATACAGATACATGGTCCAAGCATCCAACATGATGCATATACAAAATACATACACATGATCCAACTGATCATATCCAGCATCCAACATGATGCGTACATATAAATGATCCAACTGATCATATCCAGCATCAACATGATGCGTACATACATATAAAAATGATCCAACTGATCATATCCAGCATCCAACATGATGCGTACATACATACATAAAAAATGATCCAACTGATCATATCCAAGCAGAAACCAGAACATCATCCTGATGCTCATCATCCAGCGCTTACATCCACAGCCATGTGAAGGATCCTCCTTCCAACATGCTTGGAATGGCTTCAGCAAATGTGTCCATCACTTCTTCCTCGAAGTGTCCTCGATCTGAAGAACGACAAGCCTCTCTCTGAAGTACTCGAACTTCACTCTAGCTAGCGGCTTCGTCAGCACATCTGCAATCTGCTCGTCTGTCACAACATATAGGAGCTTCACAGCTCCTCTCTGCACCATATCCCTGATATAGTGATATTTGATCTCTATGTGTTTCGACCTGTCATGAAACACTGGGTTCTCGGACAGCTTCACACAACTCTGGTTATCACAGAAGATACTAGTAGCCTCCAATGGGAGATCAAATAACCCAGACAGTAGCTTCCGTAGCCATACTGTCTCACAACTAGCTGAACAGGCTACAACATACTCTGCCCCAGCTGTACTCAGTGCTACACAGGACTTCTTCCTGCTAAACCAAGAGATCACACCTGATCCCATACTGAAGCAACACCCAGATGTGCTCTTCCTGTCTGCAACACTGCCATCCCAATCTGAATCAACATAACCCTGCAGGTTAAACTTTTGATTCTCGTCATACCTGAGCCCATAATCCACTGTACCCTTCAGGTACCTCAGAACATGCTTTACAGTAACCAGGTGAACACTCCTCGGATCCGTCATGAACTGGCTCAATGTGTTCACAACAAAGCAAATGTCTGGTCTCGTGTTCGTCAGGTACATCAAGGACCCAATCATATGACGATATAAAGAGACATCAACCGGCTCAGATGAAGCATCACATAGAAGCTTCATATTCGATGCCATAGGTGTGGCCATATCCTTGCAGTCCATCATCCCGAACCTCTTCAGGATCTCTACTACATACTTCCCTTGTCCAAGGAAGATTCCATATGCACTCTGCCACACCTCCATGCCAAAAACAAATAGTGCATCATCCCCAAGTTCCTCAACTCAAACTCGGCAACAAGCTTCCGCTGTGTGTCGACAATCAATCTATCCTCACCTGATACAAACAGGTCATCCAAATAGTAGTATTGCTGGATTGCCTTCCTCAACCTTGTAAAAAAGGTTGGAATCCGCTTTATTCTTGGTAAAGCCCAAGCTGGATAGAAAGATGTCTATCCTACCATATCAAGTTCTGCACACATATATGACTACAATATGCTGTCTTGAAATCCATCTGGTGCATCTTCTATTTCATCACTTTTATATTTATCTATGCTGCCATCTGCAACATGCTTGATCTGATAGTTCCATTTGGAAGTCACAACAGACTTCCCTTCAGCTCTTGGGACCGCATCCCAAACATCGTTCTTCATGATCGACGGATCATGGCATTCTTCCTGTATCCTGGGAACTTCAATATCTTCAATAGATAATTTTGTTGCTGAACAAATGTTGTAGTTCTTCTTTTGTAGGTGATGGCATACGATCTTTCCTACACAACAAGTTAAATTTCATGATTAGAAAACATCTCATAGTTTTCAGAACAAATTCTTACACATAAATAAATATGTCATACAGTCATGCAATTATCTTAGCCAATGCTTCAATACAACATTTATCCATATTCCGTAACTTTCTAGATGCCTTCCAATCTCTACCAGAACATTGTTCAGAGTGTGCACAACTCCCAACATGTCAGCAAAGAGGTTTCATTCTAGATAAGTAGCAATGGAATGTTGTACAGTTCCATAGGCCACTTACCCATGTATATTAGTAGTATATTGTTCATCAATGCAACTATTCTAATATGCACAATACATATCCTAAGTCTAGGAACATGAGCATATGCATCATTGAACAATTTTATTTAAATAAACAAATATGCAAGAAATTAAAATACTTATCTTTGTTTGTTCGTTGGGTGGACTCCCTCTGAGTCTTTGCTTCCTTACAGGAGCTGTTGGAGTCCTAATCTGAAGTATCTTCTTCTACACCTTTCTGTTGTGAAAAGATGGTCAACTCCCTCTGAATATCTGCATCCTTGCAGAAACTATTGAAGTGTGTTCCTTTGCTTTCTTGCAGGAACAACTGGAGTGTGCTCCCTCTTGATCTTTGCTTCCTGGATTACCTGTACTTGAACTTACATTCATCCTTGGTCCCTATGCATGCTTATTAGTATCATGATTGTGTTATCCTTGTGAACTCATATAAAATCATACATTCATTAGTATACTATTAAAACACAATAATCTTACGCATGTATAGTCATGATCATTTCAAACAGAAAATAATAAGCATTAGCATTCAAGGTTTATGTAGGATTCTTATGGTTAGTCAAATCATAAGAAACATAACATGTCTAAACTTGTAATTGCTCAAACCTATGACTCTTCGGGTTAGTTGAATCATTAATCAAGATAAGAGATATAATATGCGTCAAACCTATGATTATTCAAACCTATACCTTCATGATTCTTCTGGTTAGTCATATCATCAAACAACACAACAGTATAAGATCCTAACACAAGGTAGGATTCTATCTTGATATAGGAAAAACATACCTGGATTAGCATGCTAGCTATTTATGTCTAACATACTCACATGATGTCTTCTTGTTCTTCTTCAATGACTTGTGCTAGTAATCTGTATATCTCATAGGTTTAACTATTACAAAATCAAGTTATACATACCTCGTAAATGGATCTTCTATGAGATCCATGACAATGGATGAATCTTTGTCCTCATGTTATCATGATCATATGTTCTTGGACCAGAACATGATTTGTCTTTCTTGGTGTACCTTTCATGTTAGTAGACAACATAAACCTCATACAACACCATAAAGCATTAGTACAATCATAAGTGTCAACACCCTAACCAATGAATATCTTCTATCATGCATTCATAATTTTGTTAAGGTGATACGACAAATCTAAAATCAAAATTGTACTAACCGTAATAACATGAAGACAAACATACCATAAACTTAATCATGGACAAATATCGAAACATACCTCGATGAGTCATACCTGTCAAGATCGCTTGTAATCTTCTTATGTAAGGCCTTAGCCTCATCTCCCTCTGAAACAGGAACTTCTTCACTCATGCAGATGATCAATCCATCCATCTTCTTCTAGGATTAACCCAATCCACTTGAATTACAAGAACTGGAAGTGGAGATAGATATGGGTTTGTCAGAGAAACCCCAAAAATTCAAACTTTGAATTTTAAATTTCCGAAAGGATAGAAATATGCGCCTTGATGAGCTGATCAAGCTAGTATATTTAGAATTTGAAAACTTCAAAGTTTCACTCCTCAATTTTGCCTTTGAAACTTTCGGATTCACTGGACGTGACCTTGAACTGGGGTTTGATGAAGCCCACTCTTCTACCCAATCAAAAGGTTTGATCCAAAGCTCTAAGCTTCTATTTTTCTGAGGAGCTTCCAGCCGTGGTCACGGATTTCAAAAATTCCTATTTTTACAGAAGCCCTAATTTTCCACTTTTCTGATCAAAGTCCCGAACTAGGGTTTGATCAAGCCCAGCCTTCTGCCCAACCAAAAATACTGATCTTGGTCTCTAAATTTCTATTTTTATGAGTAGCATCCAGCCGTGGTCTCCGATTACAAAAATTCCAACTTTCTACGAAGCCCTAAATTCTGGAAGCCATGAATGAAGGTACTCAAAAATAATTCTGTTTTGATAGAAATATGTACCTGATTGTTTCTGGTGTACCTCCAAATTTTTTGATCCACATGGTCTGAAAAAGTTTCTTGAGATAGCCTTACCTGTTATATTTCCATCCTGACAGGTCTGACCTCAATTGGATTCTCTGAGAGAGAGTTATGCCAAATGTCGCAACGTGACCTGTTTTGGGATAAAACAGGAGAGCGAACTTGTACGGCATGCCACGTGTCACTGTTTCAACTTCGTCCTCTGAAAACTTTTCCTGAGATAGTTCGGCCTATTATCTTTCCATCATGATAGGTATGACCTCAATTGGATTCTCTGAGAGAGATTTATTCCAAGTGTCGCAACATGACCTGTTTATGGGATAATACAGGAGAGCGAACTTGTACGGCGTGCCACGTGTCACTGGATCCACTTCGGCCTCTGCAAAACTTTTCTGAGACAGTACAGTCTGTGTACTACCTGTCACTTTTTACGAAATTTCATTTGGAGCTTCCTAGCCCAATTTATGACCTTTTTCCCAAGGTCACCTGATTTTGACTCAGATCTGGAAGAGGCAGAAACCCTATATTGCACAGATCATAAATCACAAAGTACAACGAATTAGAGGTTTTCCTTTGAACACAAGGTACCTGGAGATTTAATCTTTGTCCTGTAACAATTTCAGATCCGAAAACTTTTCCAAAACGGATTTATAGTGAAAGTTCTACGATGACTGGTTTTTGCTATATCAAGCCCTAGCATCGTAAGTGCAACAAGTGTCATACATGCCATATCATGCCTTCTTTCAGGCTAGCTCTGATACCATGTTAAATTTTCAGAATTTAATTCAATCTGATCTAGGATCTTAACTGAGAGAATAACATGTACAACATATCTACAGCATATCAATCATGGAGACAATAATGCAAGCACACAAGAGACACAAAGATTTACTTGGGGAAAACCATAAAGGTGAAAAACCCCAATAACTTCCTTAGAGATAGATAGAGCAATGATACAACCAACCAAGAGATATAGCCATAACCTAGCAGCAGATCCTACTCCTCCATAAGTGCGCCACTCCTCCTTGAGTGCATGTGTGAGAAGTGAGTGAGCAAATAGAGTGCCTCCCGCACTCTATTTATACTTGACTTGACTTGCCTTTTTACCTAACTCATGTAGGCTTGAACTTAACCACATAACATAATGCTGAGTGGGACGACCCCCAATAGGGTGGTCTAATAACCCTTTGACCCACATGGCCGACCCCCAATAGGGTGGTCTAATAACCCTTTGACCCACATGACTTATACAGGGCCGACCCCAAACAAGGTGGTCTAATAACCCATCAAGTATAAGTTACGACACTTACAATATAAATGACGACACTTCCTTATAGAGGAATAATACCATCTCTATAGGAATACAATATACATATATGTGAAATACATTCCGAAGTTACATATACATCAACAGTAGAAATCATGTAGACCGAGGAATGGCAAGATTTCTTGGATCGGTAGTTTTGATCCGATTTTGTAATCTCTGTTTTCTAGGGATCTCCATTTTTGGACTCTATTGTAATTATTTAAAGAAGAATATCTCTCTTAGTTAGTTTTTGGTATTTTTGGAGTTGTAAGTCAGCAGAAGACTGGACTGGAGATACTCTATTAAGAAGAGCTTTTTGTATTTTTTGTACAAGACCTCTTCATACAGTAAAGTTATCTTTTAATTTATCTTCTGTTATTCCTCAAATTTCTTTGAGAATTTCTTATTTATGCTTAAAATTGTCATATGTTATGTATCTGATATTTTGCTAAACATTTGTTAATATATGAATCTGTTGTATTGATTTCTCTATATGACTGCTTTATGTTTCAAAGTACTTCATTGAGTTTTTTCAATACTAGTACTTTCGTGTTTTATTTCTGCAAATGATTCGGTGCATATAAATTTATATAATCATTGTTAATTTTTAAATTAGCAGAGTGATTACAGATTGGATCTTGAATGAGCCTAAATACTTGAAGGATTGTCATTTAATTTTCATTAACTGATAATAATCTAAGTTAACAAGTAATACAACTAAAGACATTTTTGTTTAAGCTGTTCAATTACTTGTTTAATCATATCTCAAGACCAATCTGCACATAAACAAGCTTTCATTTTAGAATAGGACTAACTTAGATTAGTTTCCCTTTTCTGAAATAGGTTAGGTTAGCTTAGCATCACCATATCCACACCTTGGTTTTCCTTGACTGGAAAACTGACCTTATAGGTCAACTCACCAACTCTTAGAGTGCCAGCAGAGGCCTAATATCCATGGGGGATCACCACACCAAACAGGTTGGGGATAGAACTGCCCTTGCGCAGGGTCTTTCGAAGCCTTTCAACTTGGGTTTTCTTCCTCTGTTGAGTGTCTTGGAACATTCCAGCACCTTTTGCATCTAACCTGCACAACTGAGGCCTCAACAATGTGCCTCATGCAACAGTAAAAGATATATTGGCTTAGCAAGATTTCTTGGGAATCATAGGAAAGTGGGGTTTCTAAGATTCAAGAATACGACTTAGAGATAAAACCCACTAAGTTTATCAAAGTTCAAGGTCTTGCTCAGATGATGACAGAGGGAAATGAAAGGGATCTTGGTTCGAATTGTTGGATCGATTCTTCACCAATCCCCACAACACTTGAGAAGTCCAAACAACACGAGTGGTATACAGATATCATTTACTTTATCATAAACCTTACTTTCCCAAGTCACTTAGTCATCCATAAAACAAGGGAATTAAGGTGAAGGGAATATCAGTATTGCTTAGTTCAAGATGGATTGGGGTGGAGGAACCTGAAGGATTAATACTTAGGTGCATTAATGGGAAGGAATCCAAGAGGTTTTATGTCAGAGTTACATGAAGAATTTTGTGGGGACATTATGCGAAAAAAACTATAACCCACAAAATTCTCAGAGAACAATGTTATTGGTCGTCAATCTTTTCAAACTTTCACAAATTTTCTAGAGCATGCGATCCGTGCCAATTATTCGCATGTAAGCAGAAGTTAGCAGCTCTGCGTCTACATCCAATGATAGTTGAATCCCCTTTTCAATAATGGGCCTTTATTTCATTGAGAAGTTTTACAAAAACTTGAGTGATAGATATACATGGATCCTCCCAACCATCGATTACTTCACAAAGTGGGTTGAATCTGTGCCAACTAAAAAGGCCATCAATAAGATAGTTATATAATTCTTGGAAGATAAGATAATCACAATATTTGGTGTGCCATCTAAGGATACTACCGACAATGCCATGTCTTTTAGTTCAACAGAATTATCCTCCTTATATTTTAAATATGACATTGTGATATCCCATTCTTTCAACTATTATCCATAAGGAAATAGGATCACTAAGTCTAGTAATATGAATTTAATGGCCATTATCAAGAAGATAGTTGGTGATAACAAAAAAGCATGGAGCAGTAAGATTAAGTACGCAGTGTGGGTTGATAGAATAACAAAGAAAAGTTCTAGATGAAACACCCTTTTGAGTTGATCTACGGAATGGAAGTCACTTTGCCAGTTCACCTAAGGATACCGGTGTGTCGGCTTCTATAGGGATTTACTCCATATTAGAGTGTAGGTCAGAAGATAATATTTCAATTGATAGAACTTGATGAATTCAAAGGGACAACATTTGATTAGAGTGATAGAAATCAAGAAAATTCCAAAAGTGTATCCGTACAGGGTCTCAACCAAGGGTTTTTCAAAAAGATGATCTTGTACTTATGTGGCACAAAAAGAGAAAAAAACAAGAAAGCACGGTAAATTTTATAGTCTATGGTTAGGCCCCTACATAATTGATGACATGGATGGTCCAAATTCTTTCTATCTCAACCATTTGGACGATGAAAAATTAAATGTGCCTCTAAACAAGCAGGCCCTAAAGTTGTTCTACAAAGTAACATCTGATGCTTAGGGGCACCCAGGTAAATTTGAATAGTTTCATTTCAGCATTTACTTTCATTTCTTATTTCATTTATTTTATTTCAGTACTTAGGATTGTTAGTTTCCTCAATCAATTTATTATTCCCCTTAATTATTGTTTCCATATATGCAGTTGGTATGTTTTTATTGGTGGTATTTATATGATTTCATGTGCTTCTCATGTTTGCATGTCGATATGGTTGATTTTGCATATCAAAGACTGAACATGTTGGAGTTTTCGCATTCTTTCCAAATATCAAGAATGTAAAATTAGTCACAGTAGATCGATTGAACAAGAATATCAATCACAAAGATGTAAAACAATTTGGAGTAAAAAACTGTGCAAGAGAGATGCATCAATGCTCTATAATCTAGAATGGTAGAATTACAATACAATACTGTCAAAATGAGTGAGCAATTCGAATTAGCCAAAGGAGGTCATTTGAATATACTGCATGGTGTAGCTTGGATCCAACTAGGAGTCCTCATCATCAATCGGTGGTGGTCATCAATGCACAAGTAATTGTTAGTCAGGTGTCAAACTGAGTCTAACTAAGTGTAATGAGTGTAACTGATGGTAATGCCACAAATGTAGGGAAGGAGGCTCAGTGGAGGGTGCATGAGGAGTTAAATGCACTCAGAATAGGTATTCAAGTCTCATTGGAGGACAATCAGAGTGATAACAACAGTTAGGAGTTAGTCTAGCCTCAAATCAAGGAAAGGCAACTAGCTAACTGAAGTGAACTCGACTGGTAGGTGAGAAAAGGCGCCCTTCTCAAGTGGTGGGTGAGAAGTGGGTGCCTCCCTAACTAGGAGGGCTAAAACTGAATGTAAATAGGCTCCTGGGTGCTAGCAGACTAGGGACTAGGTGCTCGAGGCATCAAGTTGGTGACTGGGAAGCATGCAGATGCATGCATGCATACATCCATGCAAAGTGCATGCAAAGTACATACTGAATGATGAGATATCCTAACACCCCCCCTCAAGCTATATTATGATGTAAAAAATAAAATGTAGGGCCTTGGTTACTGAGACTAAAGGTTACCCCAATACAATAATCCAAAAATGCTGAAAATAAGCTAAGTGAGGAAAGAGGGAAAACCCAGTGGGAAGAAAGCCCCCCCTCAAGCTAAACATAAAATGGATCTAATCTGTCTCCACCATGATGGAACTCACCCCCAACAGTGAATGGAGGTAATAGAACTTCTTCTCAGTGAAGCTCTTGGTGAAGTTGTCTGCAATTTGCTCATAAGTAGGGCAATATTGCAAAATGATGGTACGATCATGCACCAACTCTCGGATGTAGTGCATATGAATCTCAATGTGCTTGGTCCTCTACCACTGAACTAGATATATGGAGAGATTAATATCACTTTGATTGAAACAAAATATGGCAGTCGAAGTAGTGTTACCAAAATCAAACTTGGAAAGAATACCCTGCAACCAAACTGCCTGAATGCAGGCATTGGTTGCCCCTCGATACTCTGCCTCTACTGAAGAAAGTGCAATGGATTCCTAATTTTTTCTTGACCAGTAAATAAGGCCATGGCCAATCATGAAAACATATCCGGAAGTGGACTTCCGATCTATGCTATCACCCTCCCAATCTGAATCAGTAAAACCAATGAAATCTAGCTCAAAATCTGCAGCATAATGTATGCCAAAATGTCTCATACCTTGCACATACTGCAAGATCCGATTGGCTTCCCACCAATGAACTTCATGGGGATGCTGCATATACCTTGATACATCACTCACGGCATAAGAAATATCAGGGCTTGAGTGTGTCAAGTAGAGTAGTGAACCAATCAACTATCAATACATAGTGCAATCTGCAAGTGGTGTAGAATTTCCTTCCTCAAGACTGATTCTTGAGAGGAATGGAAACGGAGCAGCCTTACATTCTGCCATATTAAAATTTAATAGTAGGTCTGAAGCATACTTTTACTGATATAATGTGATCCCATCAAAATTTTGAGTTATCTCCAAGCCCAAAAATTGCTTGAGCAAGCCCAAATCGCTCATGTCAAAAGCTAGATTTAAAGCGGTTTTTAGCTTGTTGATTGTAAGGAGAGTGCTACCAGTAATGAGAAGATCATCAACATAAAGAAAAACTATTAGAAAATTACCTTTAACTTGCTATAGGTACACATTTGGATCATATTTGCATCTTTTGAAATTTTGATAAAGAAGGAAGGAGTCCATCTTTACGTACCAAACTCTTGGGGCCTGTTTCAATCCATACAAAGATTTCTTCAATCTACAAACTAATGATGGATCTGATATGTATCCTTCTGTATGCTTCATATATACTTCTTCATCAAGGTATCCATGTAGAAAATCACTCTTCACATCCATATGGTGCACTTCACAGTGCTTGGATGCGGAAAAAGCCAAAACTAGGCGGATGGAATCCATCTTTGCAACCGGTGCAAAGGTCTCAGTGTAGTCCACTCCTTGGACTTGGGAGAAACCTTTTTCCACCAGCCTAGATTTGTATTTGCTAATAGATCCATCAGCAGAAAATTATGTACGGCAGACGCACTTACATTGGACCAATTTTCTTCCAGGTGGAAGAGAAACTAGCTCCCATGTATTGTTCTTTTGAAGAGAACTGTACTCTTCATCCATGGCGGTTTGCCATCGTGGATATCGGTGGGCATGATAGTATGATTTGGGATCTAAACCAATCATCAAATAACATTTCTCAGATAATAATGGATCAGAAAATGAAATATCCATACCTTCTCTTTGAAAGTCTGCTCTTGTTCTCCTTGGATCAGCGGGATTTCCAATGTTTGGAGCAGCATATTGTAGAGTGTTTTGGGCCCACTTTGGTAACTGAGGAGGATCATTATGGTCAGATTCTGAACCTGATATTTCATGGCCATCAAAGTATGATAAAATATCAGAAATATCAGATCCAATGCTTTCTTCATCTTCTCTCAAAACTTCTTCTTGTAGAGACTGCGGATCGGCAGTGTTTTCCTCGACTAGTTTCAGATCTGAAAGCGGTTCTTCAAACTTCACACTTCGCTCTATGAATATCTTTTTGGATATGATATTCATGACTTTATATGCTTTTGATTCTTCTCCATATCCTATTAGAATGCATTCAATACTTTGTGGATCCAAATCTTTTCTCTTATCAGAAGGAATTCTAGCCCATGTAGTGGAGCTAAAAACCCTCAAATTTGACACATCTGGTTTGTGACCAATGAATGCTTCGAAAGGAGTTTTACCTTTCATGGATGAATGTGGAACTTGGTTCTGAATGTATGCAGCAACATTCATGGCTTCAGCCCAAATATTTGCATCCAAACCTTTTGACTCAAGCATACAGATAGCCATCTCTTTCAATGACCGATTCTTCCTTTCTGCTACACCGTTCTACTGGGGTGTGTAGGGAACTGTATGTTGGATCTAAATTCCACTTTCGGCACAAAGTTGTAGCAAATCAGTCTTGATATATTCTCCACCATTATCAGATCTAAGATCTTTGATCTTGCTCTCAGTGGCGGTCTCAACAGAAGCCTTAAAATCCTTGAATTTTCCAAGCACTTTTGACTTGTTTTTGAGAAAAAATACCCAAGTAAAGCGGGAGAAGTCATCGATGAATGTCAAAACATACCTTGAACCATTCATGGACATATTTGGAAGTGGACCACTGATATCAGAATGTATGAGACCCAAAATTGTAGAAGCTCTGCTAGCTTTGTTGCGGTCGAACTTGTGCTCGGGGTGCTTCCCAATGATGCAACCTAGGCAAATTCCCTTCGAGGAACGGAGGAGCGGAAGACCTTCAACCATGGATTTGTTTTGTAGCAGCAGAAAATACTTGTAATTAAGGTGTCCAAACCTTTCATGCCAAAGCCTACTAACCTCATTTCCATGAGTGAGAAAAGTAGTGGGCTTTTCAAGCGGCACAAAGTGTGAAAACTCATAGTATTTTGCAGTGTGGTTTGCCTTTCCGACTACAATAAGTCTTCCACTTTAAATATCATAAATTTAAACTTTGTTAGGGCTAAATGTAACTTGCTTCAGTGCACCAGTGTGTGTCATTTGATGCGCAGAAAGTATATTTGAAGCCAAGGAAGGCACATAAAGAACATTTTGAAAACTTCCATGCTCTAAATGGATGGTACCTTTACCCTTTGATGAAATTTTTGAGTCATATCCCAAATGGATGGGGATGGAGTTGTTTGGATCAAATGAAGAAAAGGATTCAATATTTGCAACCATATGATTCGAGGCACCGGAATCTATCAATAGAGTGGTGGGTTTCGAAACAGTTGCCATGAGTGCTTGACCTCTTTCATGATCATCATTTCTATCCTTCTTCCGTGCACCGTCGGGAAGAGTTATGTTATTCTTTTCCAAAAGGAGGGCCATTTGATCTATTGTTTTCTTCATGCATGAAATTTTAGGATGAAATCCATGGTTGCAATATGAACACTTAGATTTTTCTTTACCCTCTTTACCCTTTTGCTTGTTCCTTGAACTGGATGGTGCATTCGATGGTTTGCCTTTCTCTCTTTGCTTGGTAGAATCGAATTTGGGCTTCTCTTTCTTTTGCTTTCCTTTGCCATTCGAATTCTTGGATCCTTGAACAAAGAGGGCTGGATCTTTGGAGCTTATGGACTCCATTTGAATTAGCTTATCATGCTCTTTGGTAATGGACTCAATGAAGGCATTCAAGGCAGGCATCTTCCAATTCGGGGTAGTTAGTCGACCGGAATTGAAAGTAGAGACAAATACCGAGAAATCTTTACCGAGTTTTGAAAGAGTTGAGAGGATCAATTGCTTATCCTCTTTGATAACTCCACTGTTCTTCAATTGCAAAGACAAATGCTTGAATCTTGTGAAAAAATCATTGATGGTCTCGAAATTCTCAGGATTCAAGGCAATCAATTCATTTTCCAATTGAAAAGACCGCATGTCATATGTAATACCCCATTTTGACCCTTAGAATATATTAGCTTTTAATGTAAATACTGTATACATGTAATGTATGTTTTCCTAGCGTGGAGCTCAAGGCCAAAGGCCCCGCTAGTGGAAGCCCGAATTTTATTTAAAAGACAAGTACTAGACATTATGTTACCCATATGCTATTTAGCCATGGAACATTGTAAAAATGATGTAAATAAACATCATGCAATAAAATACCAAAACTGGCTATGGAGGCAACGAATGAGAAGGGGCCATGTGTATCCACTAGGGAGTGGTGAGGGGGCTATGGGATTGAACCATAGGCTGCCATATGTCACCTTGAGAACCCATTTCACTTTCCTTGCTGACATTTAATTATGTTGTAAGGAAGTGGTTCAGGAATTTAGTCCATGGCTTCAATGGAGCATGGGTAGCCCAGAAATTCTTATGGCAGAGTATGGGCTCTGTTTTATTGTACCACAAGCCACTCTACCTCATGGGAGTTGCTTCTTCCTCATTCACATTCCAGTGTGGAAGGACCCAACATCATTTTCCATCCAAAAACGAATTCCCAGCAGGGAGAAAAACTAGAAATCGCAATTGTGAAAGAACCCACGTTTTGAAGAGCCATAAACACCCAGAATTGGTATTTGATAGTGAAATCCAATGGGGGATACAAAGGTATGAACCTTGGGGCGAATTTGGGAGCATTAGCTACCCTGAAAACCATTGGAAAACCCAGTTTTGATAGCCCAGAAACCCAGTGACGGGATTGAGTTATTCGTTGCCAGAATGGTGAGAAATCCAAGTGTGGATGTTTGAACAGAGGATGGGATTGCTTGAATTTAGCTTGAGATGTCTGTAGCTCTGTGGTTGAGCTCATTGGCTTAGCATCCTCATCATTTCCTTTTGGTATGCTTGATAAACCCAACTGTGTGTTGGCTTAGCATGACCATCCGAGTGAATCCATGGCTGTGAGTGAGCTTGTCTAGTTCCTCCTTAGTGGATACACATCCCAGCTCGGGGGTGATCTCTCAGCTGAAATAATACAGGTTGGACAGAGATCTATGGTTGGGTGGAACGTTGCTCTCACGTAGCCAGTTGTTTAGACGTTTGCATTCCAAGATAAGTATTCTCTGTGGATTAATTTATATGCATTCTGTGTTCTACAATGTGTTAATTATGAATGTTAACTGTTCATGTTAATGAGATGAAATGAATATCTTGATATGGTTGATATGAAACTTGTGCATAGCATAAGAATGGGATTGATTCAATGTCCGTTGATTCATCATCTGCTTGGGATAGATATGTTGATGCATTCCAATCTCTGTGTGTGTTATTATGATTAATTTCACTAGGTTTATATTGAGTATGAATTGTACACAGAAGTTTTTAATTATCCAGGCATTTCTTAGAAATTGAATGGGGCTAAGATTGTCAATAATCCTGGTAGATTGGTCACGTTTCATTCCTGGCATCGGACTAGATGGAAGGGGACGTGACATCATATTGCTTCCCAAAGACATTCTCGAGTTGCTCCCATACTGCCTTTGGAGTAGTCAATCCACTGAGGTGAAAGTGAAGATCCTTGAAAATATTGAGGCAAAGGAGACCATATGCTTCATCCAACTTGTTGAAGTGCTTTGATTTTTCAATGAGTGTATTGGGCTCAACTTCGAGGCCCATGGTGACTCTGTAGTACCCTCTTGAGCACAACATAATCTCCATGTCATTCTTCCATTCAAAATAATTGAAAGGAGTGAGTAGCTTAGAAGAAGAAGAATCCATCTCAATGATAGTGAATGCACTTGATGGAGATGATAAACCTACAAATCACAATCAAAACAAGAACAGTAAGGTCGAACAATCCACCCTTTTAGAGTTGCATCACACCTGGGATTGGAGATCAAGCAAGCTTGAATGATCCAATGTATAAAATCCAGGAATTCTATGGAAAACTCAGGCTTCTGGAGTGGATTGGAGAGTATTTTTCATCCTTGCATGCACATGAGCAAATGCACATGAGATTTTGCATGCCAAAACTTCAGTAATTTTGAGCAAATTCACTCAATTCTTCATGTAGAACACCTGTAGGAGAGAGATATTGTCCCTGCAATGGCTCTGATATCATGTAAAATTAGTCACAACAGATCTATTGAACAAGAATATCAATCACAAAGATGTAAAACAATTTGGAGTAAAAAACTGTGCAAGAGAGATGCATCAGTGCTCTATAATCCAGAATGGTAGAATTACAATACAATACTGTCACAATGAGTGAGAAATTCGAATTAGCCAAAGGAGGTCATTCGAATATACTGTATGGTGTAGCTTGGCTCCAACTAGGAGTCCTCATCATCAATCGGTGGTGGTCATCAATGCACAAGTAACTGTTAGCCGGGTGTCAAACTGAGTCTAACTGAGTGTAATGAGTGTAACTGATGGTAATGCCACTAATGTAGGGAAGGAGGCTAAGTGGAGGGAACATGAGGATTTAACTGCACTCCTAATAGGTAGTCAAGTCTCATCGGAGGTCAATCGGAGTGATAATAGCAGTTAGGATTTAGTCTAGCCTCAAATCAAGGAAAGACAACTAGCTAACTGAAGTGAACTGGACTGGTAGGTGAGAAAAGGTGCCCTTCTCAAGTGGTGGGTGGGAAGTGGGTGCCTCCCTAACTAGGAGGGCTAAAACTAAATGGAAATAGGCTCCCAGGTGCTGGCAGACTAGGGACTAGGTGCTGGAGGCATCAAACTGGTGACTGGGCAGCATGCGGATACATGCATGCATGCAAAGTGCATGCAAAGTATATATTGAATGATGAGATATCCTAACAAAGAACATGTCCCCATATGGAGCCAATTGTTACCACCCATTTTGCACATGATGTTCAACAAACAAAGATTTCAAAGAAGCAGGGAACCTCTAGTTCCATGATCCAACTGAAGAAATATTTTTTTCTTTGTATTTCACCTTATAAATCTCTTCTGTTCATGGTCAAAAGAATACGATTGTAAAAATTGCATGACATCTTATTATATGGGTAAAAGGGCTATCCTAAATGATTCACTTGTATTATTATTGCTCTGTGATGTTTTTCACGTAGACGAACTTGGAAAACTGAGTTTGTCTTGGTTTTTCACTCACTCCTCTAAATACAAAGTATGTAATAATGCATCTGCCTCAAGCTAGTGTCTGATTCCTTAGGTCTGATGTCATGTATTAAATGTGTCACCATGTTTTTATTGTAAAATGTGTCTTTATAGGTCCCCTAGGGGCTAAATGTTGTAAAATTATATTAAATGATAAAGGGAGGTTCCAAACACATTAGTATACATCATACACCCCTTTAGACCCCCTCATTTAGACTAGAACACCCCTTGGAGACAAAATCCCATGAGTTTTGCATATTGGAGATAAATTTGAGTGATTTTAGGAGGTTGGTAAAAGGGAATATTTCCTAATTCACCACCCTTGAGTGAGGTGTCATTAGTGATTATATTTGATCTCAATCAATCCCTATTTTTCCTCTCCTTGTCTCCTAGGTGGCTCATAAAGAGCCCTTAAGATCTAGCTAACTTCATGAGGTGTCAAATTGCACTCTAGTTTACTCCACAAGGTGTCATATGTCACTCCACTTCATGAAATTCACCCCCTATTCCTCTTTTGTTATTTAAGCAATATCTCCCCTCTTTTCTATGTTGATCCTTATTAGATTTTGTGCTAAGGATTTGTATACTTGTACTATTTTGGAATAAATCAAGAAGACTTCGGAGGTCAAAGAGGTGTTGTGCAACAATTGTGTGGATGGTCCCATTGTCTTATTCTTGATATGTGAGGTAACTGTGTTTTTTTATATGCATGCTTCTACTTGCTTCCCTGGGCCTTTGAAAGGGTGTTACCACCTAGTAGGATAAGCTTTCATTTAGATAGTTTTCTACTTGAAACTTATTGTAGATTGCTTGAGAGGTTTTAGATCTAGATATTCTTATGGTTGTATAAGTATTTGTTATAATCCTTTGTTGTAGGCTACACCTGGAAGAAGAGTTCCTCTTCTACTATGTATGCAAACTAATTTGAAGGACTTCATCCATCAAGAAGTGGGATATAATCCTACCACAAACCCCCCATGCTTGGTGGCTTCGATTGACTAGTCCCTCATTGCATCATCTTAAATATCCATTTTCCACTTGAACCCATTCCAATTTCTCTCCATTGAACCTTCTCTCAAAGTAAAATCTTAATTGGTTACACCATCTATATCTACTTTGTATTTAAAGTTATATTTTCAATTAGATATACTAAATTATTAGTTTCTAAGTGTCGATCTAACAAGACATATTATTAGCACTTAGTACTAGTATTTTACTAAGTTTAGATGGTGTTTTATTTGAAAATTTGAGTAATATATCTTGTTGTCTGTTGTCTGAACAACATGTAAATTTATTTTTAAACTTCATTTGCATATTATTTTTCATGTGCAATTAACCCCCTTAACCATTAGTTTAAATGTTTGTTTTTCAGTGCAAGACATATACCTCATTTAAAGCCTATGTGGCAGATAGGTGGAAGCCTTGCATGTGTAATTTGTTCTCTATCAGGCCTTTATTTATTGTAGGTTTTTAGTAGCACCAAAGGGCTACCAAATATTTGGAGAAGTCAAGGCTCATCCTGTTGGTTGTGGAGCCCAATATTCCTTATTCATAGGCTGTGTCTCAACCATTTTTGGATCCCATCCCATGACGGGGGGGTGTGGGGGGGCTTTCCCCCCACTATATTCGCCATGGGGGGTCCAGGGGGGGCAGCACCCCCATAGAAAAAATTTCAAAAATAATGCCTTGTAAAGTGTTATAATTTCATAGTCATGACTTGGTCAATGATGGGTGATTATAGGCCCATGGTATTGAGTATCTCGTGGTATTTCCCCATGGTAATCGCTCTTTAAAAGGAAGGAATCATAATACAGCTGTGTAATATTGTAGCATTGTAAATATCTCTATGATTGTGTAAGAGAGACTGTGAGAGAGTGAAGAGGAAATTGAAACATATGTGCTGTGGGTTGTATCCCTTCATTTGTTGGATGGTATAATAAAAGGATTGGCAATTTATCCGTGGACATAGCCCAAATTGGGTGAACCACATATATTGGTGTCTCTCTTGTATTGTGTTTATGTGTTTTATTTCCGCATCTTATTTTATGATATTGCCCTGCGATCCTGTTTTTCTAACACATTCAACAACCTTTTCTTGGTCATTTTACCAATTATTTCTATTGATTGTAACCAGGATGATTCCTAAGTTATAAAGGATAATGAGGTACTTTAAAATTCCTAAGGGATAGTTGTAATATCAAGGGAGTAGTGGCTTACGCCACCATTCCTCGCATCCACCTGCCCTCGATTTTAATTTGTGTACTTAGTTGGTAGTTTACTTTCTTGTTTTTATTTTCATGCAATTAGATTAGATTTGCTTTATTTTCATCTAGAACAAGCTCTTTTATTTTTTTTAGATTAGTTCAGTCTAACACTTACAACAATATATGGACTATCCACCACATAGTTTAAGGGTTTCTGTGAATAAAACCCTAACAATAAAAAATTAACCACAATCTTAATTTAAAATTAATGGTGGAACTAAGATCTACACCCTAATTGCAGTTGAGTCATAACTTGTATCTGAGATCTATGAGTTGATCCAAACCCTAGGTTGGTGCCTCCCTAGCATTGACGGTTCTTAGACTTGCCCAATCGGTAAGAGTATCTATTTTCCCTTTCGTTGTTTGATTTTCTAGATCATTTGCATTTATATTTCCTAGATTATAAATTGACATTAGTCTAATATATTCTAACTTGTTGACTTAGTTCTAGGATCTAACTTCAACTTTCTAGTAATTAGACAATATTAGATTTTTGTTGGTTAATCCTTAAAGTAATTAGATCATCTTTATTTCAGTTGATTATAGTGCCTTCCAACAGGACTCCCTATTTTACTTTCATTTTTTGTTGTTCAAGTTTTGCTCTATTATAGCAATCAAGTCACACATTTTCAATTTGGAGCAAATCTAAGCAAGCACTTTGCTAATATATTATATTTTGCTTTAAAAGATTCCGAACTTGCAAGTTCAATTTACATTATATCATTTTTGTAGTTGAATTGTCTCATTTGCTTCATTTTATTTCAAGGAATTGGCCTTATTATATATATTCTATTTATATTTTGAAGTACTAATTTATCGCTTAGACTCACCTTCTGGTTTAGTAGAACACTAATTGCTAGATTAGTTTTCTTTTGTATTTATTATGTACTTATTTTCATTAACTCCTAAGTTATATTTCTTGCTTCTGAGCCTTATATTATTTTATTAAGGACTAGCTCCCTTGGGTTTGTTTAAGAGTTGGCCTACAAAAAGGATCAAGTGCCGAGGTGATAATAACTCGAATCGAGGCTTTCCCCCAAGTCCGTAACCAATGAGTTAAGTTTTTCAAACTTAGATTTGCATATTAGGCAGCAAGACCTCTTTTATGCCATCCTTGGCTAGGGATATCTCACATTGGATGTGTTCAACTATCTATCTCTAATATGCAATCGTTTCCTCCTTTGCCTCCTGCTTGATTCAAGAGTGAGAGTATCAACCCTTACATCTTTGACCTCATCACCCCCACCTCCCCTATTCATGCTAATGAATGCTAGTAATAGAAGCTTACTAGAGGGGTAGGGAGTCCAAGAGTTGGGTAGGGAGAATCCTCCAAAAGAAAAGTTGGGTAGGGATAATCCACCAAAAGCATCGTGATGGAGGGCATAGGCTGGTTCGAGTTCAAAACCTCACAATTCCCAGAAGATAACCCACACAGGGAGAGGGGTTGAGCCTATCAAATATGTAGAAAAATTATCAATAAGGGAGAGAATGAACTGATGCAAGTCGTGATCACCGGGTGAGAGAGACTCAAAGCTAGTGCAAAGAAGGTAGTAAGGATGACATTAAAATGGGAAGGAAACCTCCTTCTTAGGCCTACATTACACTTTGGTTTAATGGAAACTTCAATTTGTAGATATATCATATCATGATGTCAATCCATTATTCTATGACTGTCATCCATTGATGAATCCATAAAATCATGATCACATGGGGGGTCTTCGTACATCATCATATTTTGGTTCCATAATTCGTGTTCAATCTCACAATACTTGCTATAAATGAATACATTCTTAACCTCTCATATGGTGAGGCCACCTATGTCTAAATATGTCCCAACTTGGAGGCACTGAGTGTCACCTATTTTGTTCATCATTTTATTATCAACTCCTTATACCATCCCTATCATCCCATCCATATATTACAATCGCTCTTGGAAAGGTTTAGGCAATAATAAGTTAAGGTAGAGGTCTAGGAAAGGTGCCATTCCTTGTCTAAAACATTGTGATTATGAGTAACACCTTCATTGGATAGTTAGTTAGCCACTTTGTTGGTTGATCTATGAACATGGGAGAGGATGAGAGTGGGGATTTAAGATAAGGAACAAGATAATTGTTCCAATCCCACTTTTAATCACCAATTCCTATATAAATTACTTATAAGGGTGTCATTCTCGAGTTTTCTCAACATATGGATGATTATTTGAGAATCACCCTTGACAACAATTTTGTGGAAGGGAGTGTGGTATAAATTTGAATCCCATATTCCAAGGCATAGATTTATGTTGCATTGTTTCTTTAAGTTCCCAGAGATCCTTCATATATTCAAACTATTTCCCCTCTTTCATTTTCAATTACACCTCCAAATACTATCAGACCTAGGTTTCCTCTTGAGGCCCCATCAAAATTAACTTTCATGAATCCAATCAGGGAAGGACACCATTTATCAAGAATAATAATTGTAGGATTATTATGGACAATGTTGGTGGATATGCTCTTTTGGTTGAGATCCCAAGTTTGCATTATGATTCCTTCCTTTTCTTGACATTTCCAATCCTCCTCTACCTTAACTTGATCAGTCATTGTTGATTCCTTGAATATCCTCCTATTCCATTCTTTCCAGGTTTTCCATAGAGTGAATCTTGAAAATAATTGCTAGACGTGATTGAGAATAGGATTTTTGAAGGAAACCTTTCTCCACTACTCTATAGTTGATCTTGAGTTTTCACTATTTATATTTGTCTATCAAAAGAAAGTGGACCCTTTGTCAACAATAGAGTCAAGATAAAAGAGCACTTATTCAAGATATGTTCCATGGATTCTTCAACATTCCAATACAGATAACAAAGAGAAGGGTCTGCAAGCCTATTTGAATTAGTTGATCTTGGGATATAAAAAAAATTCCAGGACACCATCCATAAAATGGTGGAGACTTTTGGCCACAAGTTTTGCTTCCATATTTTCTCCCAAATATTTTCATTGGTATCGTAAGTATGCCCATAAATTAAGAATTAGGATTATTTTAATGTAAAACTACATCTGGCTATGCATCCCCATCGAACCTTATCTAATCCTACATGTGTAATACCCTGTGTGTTAAGCCCCTGGACATATGTTGTGGTTATTATTTTTGTTTTGAAATGGCTCTAGGTGCCTCAACTATGGACATTATTATTATTATTTCTAATTAATTAAATAGCTCAACCTGGAAAACTAACATGGTTGGGGAGCCATGGATTCCACATGTGAGGGGGTTGGGGACTAGGAGTTGTGACTCTCCCTAACAACACTATTTGTTTCTTTTTTGTGGTTATTTTAGCCTATGTTGGTATTATTGAGCCTAATTCATGATTTAGTGCACCTTCCTTAGTGACTGGATGGATTCCACTTGTTAAATGTGCCCCTTTAGTGGTTTGTAACTCCATTTTGGACGTTACACTTGGTTTTGTAACCCCCACTTGTACAAGTGCACCCTCATTGGATATTTTTAGCCTTGACACCTCAAATGTTGTGTAACTCCTCCTTTACTATTCTGGGATGGAATCTTGCGGTTGTATAAATTTATCCCCACCGAATTTGAATTTCCTTCATAATTGAATGGTCCCCACTTGAATTGGATTTGAATTGGGAGGTTTAGACTCTCTCTCTTAGAAATTTGAATTACTCTCATGATAATTGGAATGGTCATAGTGATGTTGGAGAAGCTTCCAATAACTAGTATGGTTACTCTCTAAGCCAACCTGAGTTAGTTTCTACTCAGGGAATTCAAATGGCTATAAGAGGATTCAGATTGGCTTCATGTGGGGCTCTTCTATGATCTCTTCTTGCACCTCTAGTGAATTGGAATGTTGGCCTATGTCATAGTGTTTCCTAGATAGATATCATTGGAGGATTTCTATATTCCAGTGTGTTTCCTGGATGAATTTCAGAGATTGAAGGCATTGTAATGAGGTATGAAGAATACTCTATGTTGTTAAGATTCAATATGCTAAGATAGATAACATCAGTATTACATTCAATTTCAAAACAATAGCATATACAGGATCAATGAAAGAACAACAAGCACAACATAAACACAAGAGACACAGATTTATCCTAGGAAACCCTCAAGGGGTAGAAAACCCAGCAAAGCTTCCTCAATATAGATGACTAGCAAATAAAAAGATGTAATACCCAAACATGAGCTCCTTCTCCTCCTTTGTAGATATCTCCCTCTCCTATGCAAGTTTCACAAGTGAGTGAGTGTGTGTTAAATGAGGAACACACCTCCTCTATTTATACTTTACTTCACTTGACTTTTAACACTAACTAGGTCGGCCCCAACTTAACCACTCAACATAATGTTGACTGGGTTGACCCCACTAAGGGACTCAAACACCCCATTACAACTGACTCTGGGCCGACCCCACTAGGGAAGTCTAATAACCCAAGTTACCACATTCCAATGGAGGAATAAACATCTCCATATATACAATAAAGTCTTGACGGAGGAATGAAACATCTCCGGATAAAGTACAAATAGAATATTCTTAGAAGTTACAATATTTCAACACTCCCCCTTAATGAGAAGGATATTCTAACAACATCTGCAGGAGCAAGGAGTCATCAACATCATACATGATACATATTTAAATCATTGGAATCTTTCTTTAATCATCATCAGCAACTCAAATAGTTACTGGAACATTATCAATACTGGAACATCAACATCGTCAGTACTGATTCTTCATCTTTTGTAGCACTTTATTAGCTATAGCAACATCATCATATGGATCTTCCAATCAACATCATCATCTAGATCTCTTGATCAACAGCCTCATCATATAGATATCATATGGATCTCTCGATCAACAACATCATCATCTGGATCTCCCGATCAACAACATCATATGGATCTCTCGATCGACAGCATCAACAACACACATGACCCAATTACGGGATGGTCAATCCCTATCAATTTAGGACATAAATCCAAGGATGATGCAATCCTGATCCACTTACGGGATGATCAATCCTTATCAATTTAAGACACCAAAACATGTCTATGGACGAGGAAATCCAGATCTACTTATAGGATGATCAATCCTTATCACTTTAGGACATAAGTCCAAGGACGAGGCAATTCTATCACGTACATTTTGAACCAAAGGTTCAGGGATGATGCAATCCTATCACGTACATTTTGAACCAAACATTCAGGGATGATGCAATCCTATCATGTACATTTTGAACCAAACGTTCAGGGATGATGCAATCCCATCACGTACATTTTGAACCAAACGTTCAGGGATGATGCAATCCCATCACGTACATTTTGAACCAAACGTTCAGGGATTTTTGAACCAAACATTCAGGGATGATGCAATCCTATCATGTACATTTTGAACCAAACGTTCAGGGATGATGCAATCCCATCACGTACATTTTGAACCAAACGTTCAGGGATGATGCAATCCCATCACGTACATTTTGAACCAAACGTTCAGGGATGATGCAATCCCATCATGTACATTTTGAACCAAATGTTCAGGGATGATGCAATCCCATCACATACATTTTGAACCAAAGGTTCAGGGATGATGCAATCCCATCACGTACATTTTGAACCAAAGGTTCAGGGATGATGCAATCCTATTATGTACATTTGAACCAACCGTTCAGGGATGATGCAATCCCATCACGTACATTTTGAACCAAATGTTCAGGGATGATGCAATCTTATCACATACATTTTGAACCAAAGGTTCAGGGATGATGCAATCCCATCATGTACATTTTGAACCAAAGGTTCAGGGATGATGCAATCCTATCACGTACATTTTGAACCAACCTTTCATAGATGATGCAATCCCACCACTTACAGGATGGTTAATCCCGATATCTTTAGGACATAAAGTCCATGGATGATACAATCCACTCGTCCACTTAGACAAAGTCTAAGTACCACACATCCACCTCATCATCGGTATCATAGACCTCATTTTCAGTATCATCGACCTCATCGTCGGTATCATCGACCTCATCGTTGGTATCATTGACACAAGTATCCTCATCATCGATACAAGTATCATCATCATCGATACAAGTATCCTCATCATTAATACAGGTATCCTCATCATCGACCTTAGCGTTAGTATAGGAAACCTCATCATCGACCTTACCATTGGTATAGGGAACCTCATCATCGATACAAGTATCCTCATCATCGATACAGGTATCCTCATCATCAATACAAGTATCCACATATCATCATCGACCATATCACTCCCCCTTTTGAGGAGGGGTCCTTCTGAACTACACCAAGCTTGTCTCGAAAATACTCAATCTTTACTCGAGACATAGGTTTGGTCAATGCACCATATCCCGTATATAAAAAATATCGGGTCTCTATGTGCTTTGACTTATCATGGAACACGGGATTCTCTGTCATCTTGATACAACTCTGGTTGTCACACAGGATCACAGTGGGGTCCATCTCTAAGTCAAACAATCCTGATAACAACTTACGAAGCCATATCGCTTCACAACTAGCACAGCAAGTAGCTATATATTTAGCTTCAGCTGTGCTGAGAGCCACACTAGACTACTTCCTGCTAGACCACAAGATCATGGCAGATACCAGACAATAACACCTTCCTGATGTGCTCTTCCCGTCTGATAATCTTCCTGCCCAATCAGCATCTGTGTAGCCATACAATCTAAATTCATGATCTCCAAGATCATATAGACCAAAGTCTATCGTACCCTTTAGGTACCTCATCACATGCTTTGCAGCTACCAGGTGAACACGTCTAGGTTCTACTAGATACTGACTCAAGGTGTTCACAGCAAGGCATATATTTGGCCTGGTATTTGTCAGATACATCAATGACCCAATAATCTGTTTGTACAGAGTCACATCCACTAACTCTGATGAGTCATCAGCTAACAGCTTCAAGTTGGAATCCATGGGAGTGGTCATATATTTACATTCCAACATATCAAATCTTCTCAAGATTTCCACAGCATACTTTCCCTGGTTGAGAAAAGATTCCTTCTGGGCCTTGCCATACTTCCAAACCTAGGAAGTAATGCATCAATCCGAGATATTTCATCTCAAATTCTGTAGCTAGCTTCTTCTTGCTTTCCATGATCTATTTCTCATTCCCTGTCAAAAAGACAACATTCACATACAGTAATAGTACGACAAGTTCAGCATCCATAACCTTAAGGTAAAGGTTAGGATTAGCTTTACTTTTGGTATAGCCCAAGCTTTTCAAGAAGCTATCAATTCTCCCTCCGTGACTGAACATCATTCACACTCTACATTGAGTGATTTATTCCTATCTATCCCTGCCATCTCCCGTAAGATGGGTCTACTGATATGAGCCTCAAGATAATTCGAACTCTGTGGTGAGTTCCTTTTTGCATCCATCTAAGAGAAGAATGTCATCTATATATAGAAACCATCTTCAACCTTGTAGCAAAGGTTGAACTCCACATCACCCATGGTGATCATTAAGCTCATCAAATGACTATCGATCCTGGGTACCCATACAGAGCTTTCTTCAATTGAATCCTAGGAGTTTTCTCGATTCGCACTTCTTCTTCAATTACACCATTAAGAGAACGGTCTTATCTAGCAACTTGGAGCAAACATCTCGTCATGATCCTCTTCCTCTTTCTAAGAGGATATTCTAGACACGAGCCTTCTATAGTATGTTTGATTTGTAAGTCTTCTTGTTGAACATCCATTACTTGTTTGGTGTTCATCATTCTTCATGATACTTCCTACAAATCAAAGTTAATTACATGATTAGTAATACTTCATAATCATCAAATCATGTTGACATGATAACCTATTATGCATACTGATATGATTCACACAATTATGCAACTATCTTGACCAATATTTTTCCACAACACTTTTCCATATCCTGTATGCATATAGTGGCTATCTAGATGCCTTCCATCTCTACCAGAACATACTATCAAGAACATGCACATCTCTCAGCATGTCAACAAAGAGGTTTCTATTTGACGGACAATCCACTCGAGCGGACGCGAGCCGGATCTCCCTAGCTCAATGTGAGTCTAGAGCAAATAGTATTGACTACAAACTACTTTCCTAGATCTAATTAAGGATCAAGTGACTAGATGTATTACCTTAACTCCGCAATCCTTTCTTCTGGATGTTGCTCCACGTCCTGCGGTCATCAGATCTCAGCTGCAAGACCTGTCAAGACACATAGAACAACGCAAACGAGTAAAAAGCATCTATACAATAAGAGATCTAAGTAAACAGTTAAGCAGGTAAACTACACAATATCATCACACAGAAACAATATTGGTGGAAAGCGTTTAGATTACTGTAAATTTTGAAAGTACATAGATAAGAATAGACTACAGCCAAGGCTTAACGTAGTATCCCTTCTCCATCCAAGCCAATTTCCATATCCTTCCAAGTAAGTGTGAGTCTCTCAATGGATGAATAGAGATCTCTCCAAGATGATTTCACCAGCATGTAGACACTATAGACTTACTCCCTTTGGAGAGGGGTAGAGCTTCACTTATATAGGACTAAGTGGATAGGGTATGGATAGGGTAGGTTGAGATATGGTAGGATAGAGATAGGGGATACTTCCAAGAGGTTAGGAACCGAGTGCCAGCTCCCCCAAGAGGTTAGGGATAAGGATACAAGTCAACAGGGTTCGATAATGGGCTCGCAGGACCTATTTTTGTCCATTAACTGACTTCATCGTACCCTGTAGTAGAGAAAGGTGCGACGTCGCATGTTGCATGAGTGCAACCTGCGATGACCTCTCAAAAATTCATATAAATGCAATGGTATCCCTTCCAAGTAAATGACTTAGCCAATGAAACTTCAGGGATGTATACAATGAATCTCAGGATGGTAGGATTTTAGGTGTAATAGAATTGCCCCCAAAGCATGAAGCTGTTGAAATATTGGACAGGTGAAATGCTTTGACAGAAAGAATGGAAATGGCTTGTCGGACGAAGGACACTACTGCAGTATAGCTAACTCTGAGTACACTGTCTCATATGACATACAACATGGATGTCGACCAATACATTGCAAATCCATGGTAGTAATGACCGACTGAACACAATCATGGATACTAGACACAAGCGTAGATACATGATGAGATGATAACATAGACATGACCAATACAAATGTGGATCCGTGTGATATGACTCAATACAAACTCCATCGCAACCTAGGTAAGACATGACTCCCCAAGGTCTTCAAGTTGAACCCACAATGATACGAATCTATCCATGTGATAACAAATGTCTTGACGACGAACATGGTAGAAACCACTTGATTACCGATCATTGACATATACCGTTAACAAGTGCGAGGTAAATCACCATTAATGTCAATGATCCCCAAGGTATCACAGTACATATAATCAAGCATGAATAAATGAGTTGAAGTCAAACACGAGATGAAATCTTTCAATCAAGAGTCAATGATGTAAAATCATGTTGAAAGTGAGGTAACCTGCCATTGAGGCATGCAGGGACAAGGTACTTGGTTGGTTTCTAGATTCAATCCTCGGATGATGATTTGAAGTCGACAAGGATGAATCCGTCAAAAGAGGGCCATGAAAAATCCCCCATCATCGACACGAAACACGACAAAGGATGTGTAGAGTAGATCAGATGGTATAGTAACATGTGAGACTGGCTCAGAGTAGACTGACATGATGGAAGGTGTACTGACTGCAGATAACGAGTAGTGAGGGAACATGGGCATGGCATGCCTTGGCAGTATTGACTTGACGAGTTATGGTACCGACTCCTAATGCAACTGATGATGGAAGCATTCTTTGAATGACTCAAAGGAGTAACAAGACTCAGGAAATAGGTGAAACTTGAAGACAAACAAATGATCCAAGTTCAGTATGCAAATGCAAATGAGTGCCATGTTCAAGAAATGACTAGGTACTGCCACTGATAAGGGTGTAAAATAAAAGCTTTCCTTTTTCCTCATCATGTATGATGAGTGCCTCATGTGTTTTTTACGAGCTTGATGAGGGTAACTAGATGCTCGGTATAGCTCATCTCATAGATGAGTCCAATCCCAAATATTTTCCGAACCTGAGATAGGAGGGGTTCGTCCCATGGCGAGCCCTTGAATGTGAAAGTTTAACAAGTCCATAGAAGGTAAACTCGGTTGTCATTTCATGTTTAGAGAGTCTGAAAAGAACTAAAGAAGACTCCAACGGTCCTTTTTCGTAAATTTATCCTCATCGCCCGAAAAAGGGTAAAACAACGCGGGAGAGGACTCTTCCAGTCACGATTGGTTAGAGTATACCTTTTTCGTAAGTAATTCCCCTGCTCCGAAAAAGGGGTAAACTATCGCCAGGAAGACGACCATTCAAATTCTTTAACAAGCGTGAACGCGACAAGTTCGCTTGGAAATCTTTTCGTATTTCGAGAGCCTGAAAAGAGCTTAAAGATAGACTCCGGGGGGGTTCCTTTTCCGTAGGAGTTTAAAGCGCCCGAAAAAGTGATCTATCATAACTCGGTGACATATTCTCATAGTTTCAAGAGCAAGAGAAAGAAAAAAGAGTAAGCTCATTATCATTAAATAATTACAATCTAATGAATGGAAAATAATGACAAAAACACACAAGGGGTGTTCATACCTGATATGATTGCTCCAATGTGAAAACGGCGTGAAAAGACACTTAATAACTCCTGCACACTCAAAAACTAGGTCAAAACACCAACCAAGCATTCAAATGCGATGAAAAATGATCCAAACTACAACAAATGACCTAAAAGCATCAAATATTTGAAAAACGAATATTCCATTTGATCTATAAATAGAAAAATGGGCCAAATAGAATCACCATTGTTTCATTTTCCAAATTGGGAGGAGAAGTGTCATTTCGAGCCAAAACTTCACTTGTCGATTCCGGGAGGCACGATCGACCATTTCACCCACCGTCTATAGCAGGTAACTCTAAACTTCATCTAGCATAATTGTAGTGGTTTACATTTTTAATTTGGTTCATTTTTTTGGGGTTTTAGCTTGGTTTGTGAAGTGCCATTGCGTCCTCGAGTCGTCGCAGTTTTCCCTTTCGGGAACTGCGACGAGACTGAGTTGTCACAAGTCTCGCATGGTTGGACAGCGACAACGTCGCACAGTTAGCAATAACGGGGTGCGATGACGGAAACGTCCAGCCCCAAAAAAAAACCATGCCAAAAAAAAGAACTTTTGGTGGTTGAAGCAAGTGTTAACAATGTTTAAACTCTCCTTTTGGCAGGTTACCAGCAGCCATAATGGTTTTGGAGTGACATGAACAGGAGCATGAGATAGATGATGTATAGGTTGCAAGTGATCCACAATGTGTGGAATCACTGAGGAACTGTGGGATCCTCAAGTTATTCGAGATCCAGGGCATGAAGGCCCAAATCCCATTACTAACACATATGCTCCGATGCTGGGATGCAGCCCAGCAATATTTCATGATCGGTGAGCACGTGCTTACCATAGATTTCGAGGACATCTACTTCCTGACTAGATTGTCCCAAAGAGGGGACAATGTGCTTCTTATTGGATCACGTGGAAGTGATCGGACTGTGGGTGACATGTTCCTACAGCACTGTACTCCCAACACCCGTGCTTCGAGTGGGAATATTCCCATTAGAGACATATAGGAACGTCCATTGCACGCCATACGTTTCACCATTACGAGTATGGCAGGGAGCCAAGCTCCTCACTTAGCCACAAGGTCTTAGATGCTATACGCGGAGGACTGCATGTCTCCAATTATATTCAACTGGTGCGAGGGAGTTCTCGCAAACATACGAGCTTAGCTGACCAAGTGTCGGCGGAGAGAGCTCAAATAGTTTGGCTATGGTTCGATAGTGATCTCATTCCTCTTGGAACGGGTCCCCCTCTTGCGCCCTCAGGTACCACTAGATGACAGGGATTCTAGGGATCCACACATGGCTAGGTGGAAAGAGGTGATGACCCGACATGGTGGGGGTCCCATCATCTCATATGGTATTGAGTTCTTCAACTGGATAGAGGGCCAGTTTCTTATGGTAGAGGATTACCCGTACAGTGGTATGGACTTCAGAGATGACCCTGACTTGCCGCTTCCCGAGGGAGCAGCATGGGGAGACATAGGTAAGAACAATAAACCCTTGTACTTTTAAGTTTTGTGTTTTTATAATTTTTTTGTTATAGCGCTGACAAGTTAACATGTGTGTGCAGATGTGGACCCCGTACAACCAGTGGGGGTCTCTCTTCTTGCGAGGAGAGAGAGAGGAGAGGGAGCAGTCATGGGAACTTCCGTACATGCTGCCATTACAGAGATGGATGGATTCTATGCCAACCTAAGTGGGTTGACATTATATTTTCCTGAGCCGATGGTAGATGAGGTGCCGCAGCCCATGCAGGTGTACATGGTTGGAGCCACTGCGTGCTTCAACGCGCTGCTTCACAAGGTTGCAAGAGCAGTTGACTGTTTCCACACTCAGTAGGCTAGAGCTGCTAGATCTAGGGTTGTACGGGCCAGGCGATAGGCCTTATGCTGTTATCATGTACTGAGAGCTTAGAGGCCTCATATTTTTTGTACTTATTGAAAGCTACGAGGCTTCATATTTTGTAGAGACTCACTGAAAGTCGTCGTGTTTCAGATTTTGTACTAGCACTATTTTTTATGATGATATATATATATATATACATACATTCTGGCGATTTATACATTATGTGTTTAAAATGGATGAATGGTGTGGTCTTGTTATGTGTTTGCTTTATATAAAATGAGTTATTTACATGTTATGTCTACTTTTAACAGTTCATGATATATGCTTGTGTGTGTACAATGTACCAATCTAAGATGAAGTTGGCCATAGAATCGGCAACTGTGTTTGCGTCTCGTGGAATGTGTAGGTACTGAATGGACTCGAAGGACCTTTCCAGGAGATAGACTCGTCAATAGAGACGGAATAAGATAGGATCGCGGATGGCGTAGACTCGGTTAAGATGAGAGACCACTAGTTGAGAATCCAGGTGGATGACAACATGGTCCATACCCAAAGAAATTGTGTTAGTTAGGGTTCCAATGACTGCTTGATATTCTGCAGCATTGTTGGTTGCGAAACCTAGACACATTCCTCTTGAGCTGATGAGCTTGCCAATAGGTGAATAGAGTACCCAAGCTGCTGAAGCAAGGTTGCAGGTATGCCGACTAGCACTGTCTGCAAATCCATAACATGTTGCCATCTGCACACGCAGACAGAACATGGTATAACAAACGAAACAATACCTAAACATGCAAGAAATCAAAAGCGTCACACCACACAGAAAACACACACATGCCATGTACAGTATATAAAAAAGTAATTATGCATGAAAGACTCAAGCATAGTACCTCTTTAGGTAGAGCCCATTACGGGGCTCACCCAAATATATCCCGTTGTAGTTTTCAATCTCATAAGCTCCCTTCTCTAGGACGCATTTCACTATGTAAGGTCCATGCCACATGGACTCAAACTTTCCTGCCCCCAGCTTACCATGTTTCTGGTCATACGTAAGGACCAAATCTCCTTCGCTATAGGTGCGAGGTTCTACCGACTTCTCATACTACACTTTGATGCATTTCTTATGAGCCTCATTGGCAAGAGCATCATCTCAGCGAGTCTCGTCGAGCTTATCTAGGTAAAGGAAATGTTCTTCCTCGGTAGTAGTGTTTGGGAGAAGTTCGATGGCGAGTTTGAGAGATGGAATCTCGCACTCAATGGGAAGGATCGCCTCCAATCCATACACTAGTTGGAAGGGAGTAAATGCAGTGGCAGTTTTAATGGAGGTTCGATAAGCCCAAAGTGCGTAGAAGAGCATATTATGCCAATTGGCCTTGTACGTACCCACCATACGTTGGATCATAGTTTTCAGGACCTTTTTAATGGCCTCGACCTTCCTGTTCAATTGTGGGTAGTACGGTGTTGAGTTTTCATGGAGAAAACCCAATCTCTCGCTCAACTCATCAACCATATGGTTCATAAAGTGGGAACCATGGTCAGTAACTATCGCATGAGGAACTCCAAACTGTGGTATTACATGGTTAAACATGAAGAGTGCGGTGGTCTTTCCATCGTTCATGTATGTAGGCATTTCCTCGGCACATTTTGTAAAGTATTCCATAGCTACAATGACATAACTATGCCCCTCGGTTGAGGTAGGCTTACAATGCATGAAGTCAATGCCCCATTTAGCTAAGGGGCCAATGGCAATAACCGAGTGTAACGGGGCAGGATGGGTGCGCTTTTTCGTATGGAAATATTGACATGGAGGACATTTTTTTACGGCCTCAATACAATCTTTGAAGATGGACGGCCAATAATATCCTACGCACAAAATATTCTAGGCTGTA
Source organism: Larix kaempferi (assembly GCA_027924585.1). Classification (NCBI taxonomy): domain Eukaryota; kingdom Viridiplantae; phylum Streptophyta; class Pinopsida; order Pinales; family Pinaceae; genus Larix; species Larix kaempferi. The sequence continues at coordinate 25,163,382 of BSBM01000073.1, read as the reverse complement.
GCCATCCCAAAGAGGTGACCACCACACGCCCCAGCGTGACAGTCATTTAGAACGTGTTCAGCCTCATCATGAGTCAGACAACGTCGAAGGATAGAATCGATTCCATGAAAGTACAAGGTATCACTGATTATCAGATAATACTTCTCATGGTGGTGTATTCGACGACGGTCATCACGAGACAATTCAGGGCTGAAACGTTGGGTTTGAAGATACAATGTGATATCTCCATACCAAGGATCAAACGTACTGATAAGAAACAATGACTCATTTGGAAAGGAGTCATTGGGCTCAGATCCTGCATCAGTACGGGGGAGGTCGCAGATGAGCTCAGCAAACACCAAAGATTTTTTTGACTTGGATTTTTCGAAAAGAAGATCGAATTCTTGCAGTATCACGATCCAGCATGAATACTTGCCCCCAAGTACCTGACGAGTCAGAACGTGGTACATGGGGTTCGAATCAGCGATGATGGTGGTGGTGCGAAGCAAAATGTAATGTCGGAACTTCTGCACGGTTATGACTGCCACGAGAGCGAGCTTCTCAAAATGTGAATAGCGAGTTTCAGCGTCAACAAGACCTTTACTAGCATAGTATATCACATGTTCTTGGGCGTTCTGGTCTTCCTGTACCAAAACCATGGCGATAGTGGTGTCAGAAGCGGCGAGATATAAAATGTAATCTCGATAGTAATTCGGTGGTTGGATCACAGGGGCATGCGTGATGGCATGTTTTAAACTATCAAAAGATCGGTGAGCTTGATCATCCCAAATGAATGGGACGTCTTTCTTCATCAATCTCATGTAACCCTGCGTATTTTGCGCGAAATTACAAACGAAGCGTCGTAAATAAGTTGCTCTTCCTTGCAAACTTTGGAGTTTCGTAATATTAATTGGAGGTGGAAGAGCAATGATGGATTCCACCTTCAAGGGATCAATGCAGATCCCCTCTTTCGAGACGATAAACCCTAAGAGGTGTCCAGACTCAACACAAAAAATACACTTATGAGGATTCAGACGGATATTGTATCGTATGCATTTGAGGAAAACGGTCGTTAGATGATCTAAGTGGAACTCACACTGCTTCAAGTGGGTAGGGAGGTCATCCAAGTAAGGTTCCACAAAGTCCATCACATCAAGGAAGGCGTACGACATGGCCCATTGGAATGTGGCACCAGTTTTTTTAAGACCAAATGGAAGTTTACGATATGCAAATGTTCCCCAAGGGCAGATGACTGCAGTCTTGTGTTGTTCGGCGGGGTGGATCTCAATTTGGTTGTATCCGGAAAATCCATCCATGAATGAAAAAATGACGCTTCCAACACAATTATCGATAATCTGGTCAATAAATGGAGTCGGGTAGTTGTCCTTGGGACAAGCTTTGTTGAGATCCTGATAGTAGACACAGACACGAATGGTACCCTATTTTTTAGTAACAGGGACGACGTTTGAGACCCATTCTGTCAATGGGACAGGATAGATGAAGCTGGCCTTCAAGAGTTTCTCAATCTCTGCCTTGATTTCCTCGGTCTTCCGAGGGTGTACTAGTTGCATCTTTTGGCGGATAGGTTTGATGTCGGGATAGGTTTTAATCTCATGTAAAACAATGGAGGGGTCTATCCTAGGCATCTCCTCATAGGTCCAAGAGAAAACATCTCGGTATCGCTTGAATAAGGCCGTACAAGAAATGACTTCTTTAGGGGAACACTTCTGGCCTAAATGAATGTGTTCCACTACACCAGGAGTAACTGAAATGTCTATTGAGGTGGTGGGTTCAATGCTGGATAAGTTGCCTTCGGAGTCCGTTTGACATGCGAGTATCAAGGACTAAGACCCAGAGTAGACATTCGGCGTAAAGATGGTGTGAATGTTGTTCTCCACAGTATCCAACAAGGGAAAGAAAGATGAACGATGGTGGAGGTCTTCCCATGACCGATCATCTGTGCTCATGATTTCCATAATGGACTCGTCAAAACGGAAAGTCCATAGCAGAGGATTGGATGATGTCCATTGTAGAGAACAGGATGTGGAGGCCACAGCTAAGTGATCCTTCGACGTTGATTGGATAGCCTCGTACATGAGTTCAGCGAGTGATAGAGGCATGATGTCTCCAATCAGGTGTGTGGTGGCTTCATCAGGTACAAGCCATGAATTAGTGGATTTAGGGGTAGATGAAAGCTACGAGGATATCATGTTCACCATGGAAACGTGGTTTGGGGGATCCAAAGTAGGAAAAACGCCCATAAGGGATGAATCTTTAAGGAGGCCGACCCCCACACTCTCATACTTTTGCGAAGATTGTCCAATAGAAGGAAAGTTATTATTAGGATGAGCAGTGGTGTTAGGTGTGCATAAATCTAGTTGGTCGACTGTGACAATTCAGCCTTGATGGGAGAATTGTACTATGCGGAAGACAGATGATGTGACCGCATTCATGGCGTAAAACCAATTACGACCAAGCATAATGTTATAATCTAACGGGGCTGGTACTACTTCCACGTTAAGGGTCACGATCTTGCCCCCTAGCTCGACTGGTAAAGCTTGTAACAGCCCATGAGGTTGAAAGCCACATCCATCGAAGGCTCTCAAGGTGGTAGGAGAATGGTTCAACTCGGGAGAGCCAATGGCTCTCCAACATGCGATTGACATGACTGACGTAGAGGATCCTTCGTCCAAAACGGTACGATGGATTATCTTCCCAACAATGTTCGTGGCAACTTGAAATGCGAGCTGATGGGAGAGCCTCGGTTTGAAGTATTCCAACCGGAACATGATAGTATTCGATGAATCCGGTTCAACTGCACCGATGGCAACAAGGAGAGTCTTGCGCTGATTCGAGTAGTTTTGCAAGACCTCGAGTGTCGAAATAGCACAAGGAGCTTGTGCTAGGTCCTCCACAATGTTGTAGTTTTGAGTAGCCCGAGCATTAGGATTGAAAACCGATTTTCTAATCGTTCTCTTAGGTGGAAGCAATACTGACTCGAGAGAGGGCTTCTCTATGGTGAGAGGAGCAGTCGGTACAGTGATGTCGGGCATCGAAGTGGAAGCTTTTTAAGTATTACTTCCAACAGGTTCTTTGGCTCAAATGGAGTCATACAAATGAGAACGGGTGTTCAAGTTGATAGTCTCATTACGTACCATGAGAACATGTGTGGTGGTGGATGCTTCTCCTTGGGAAGAAGAAGTCTAAGCGATCGACTGCTGATTTTGAGCAGGGAAGGGATCGTTGAGAATTGCGGGTGTGGGTTTTCCCTTAAGAAAATTTTGAACTTCATCTCTATGGGGGTACTCTTTAGAAAAGTGATCATCACTACACAGTAGGAAAGGATACGTCAACTTCCTTTTCTATTTGGTATCATCAGGGGTGCTCTTTTGTTCCTGTTGGGTGGAAGATTTCTTAGGTTTCCCCTTGTTCTTCTTCCTACCACCAGACTTTTGAGGTGAAGCTGATGAAACAGAATTCACTTCTTCGGTGACAGCAGGAGTGGATGATTTGGTGGTGTTATGACCAGCCTGTTTTGGCGATGGGGAAGAACCCTAGGGGTTCAATGAACCAACAGTTTGAATGGAAGGTTGGGCGTGAAGGGATCCAATGATGCCATCGGCTTAGGGTCCCTTGGGTGGTTTCGTGGGGTTGTAAGTGTTGCGGGGCACATCGGGAAGAATGTCAAACAATGTGCCAGATTGAGCATAGACTAAGTCTAGCAGATGGGCACAAGCGATGGCTTGTTCCTCGGTGATAGTGCCTCCCATGGAAACATCTCGTGCTACGGTGGGAATGAGAGACTTCATAAACCAATCTGCTAGGAGCTGATATGGAATAGGAACCTTAATGAGACATTGTCTCCTCCGCCACTCATGTATATGATCTGAGATATGAGTAGCTGTATTTTGATGGAGCGAGGTTAAAAGCTCTGTACCATTTTCATACCGTATAGGTAGCTGGAAATGAGTAAAAAAACTCATAGCAAGAGAACCAAAATCAGGAAAAGAATGGGGTGGTAGTTCAATATACCACTTGGCAGCCAAACCGGTGAGAATCCTTTGAAACAATCTAAGATGGATCAAGTCGTCCATCAAGGAGTTGGATGAGCACCACAAGTGGTATGTCATCACATGATTTTTAAGATCCTCACCCGGCTTACCATCAAATTTTGGGATATCTGATGGAAGTTTCACCGGAATGGGTGGCCAATACGTTCCATGGTAAATGGGGTCGTTGGTCAAGCGAGACAGGTTAGGTAGATCCAAAGTAGCCAAAAAGGGCAGCTACGGATTAGGCTACAAGTACTGATAGTACAGATAAGGCGTGTAAGGACCTGTGGGACCTTGTATCGACTGACCATAAGGTGTTCCAGGAGGAAACTAGCCATAGGGGTACGGGTCGCCCGGACCAAATGTAGGTTCGCCGCCAAAGTAACGTTCTCCATAACCATAATAAGGTGGCCCATTTCCATAAGGTGGGGGCTCGCCTCCTCTGCCAGGAGGGGGTGGTCCACCTCCGAATGGTCGAGGTCCTCCACCACCACCAGGGTAGGATGGGCCGCTACTGCCTCCACCGGGAGGAGGTGGTGGTCAACTACCACCACCGGAATAAGACGGGCCTCCACCACCTCCGTCGGGAGGGGGTGGTGGGCCACCGCCGCCTCCAAAAGGGTAAGAGCCTCCTCTACCACCTCCACCATAGTAGGGTGGTGGTCCACCACCACCGCCACTAGGATGAGAAGGTCCTCCACCACCACCACCGAGGGGGGTGGTGCTCCTCCGCCACTGCCGGGATGAGATGGTCCTCCCCCACCACCACCACTGGGGGGGGTGGTCCTCCACCACCTCTTCCAGGTGGGGTGGGAAATGATGACCGAAATGAGGTGGTCCTCCATGAAAAGGTATAGGTCTGCCTCCTCCAGAGTTATGTGGGGGCCCGCCGCCTCCAATGGGAGGTGGGGGTGGACCAAACGGGGGTGAAGGGACTTGAGGGACTGTAAGTGGGGGTCCATGTTGTAAACATTCTATTTTCCCCATAGAGTGTAAGGATTACTAGGGTAGGGTACCCTGTAGAGTGCATTTTCAGGATTAATTTGACCTGACACAGGGTTAAGATGACCTGGATACGCTTGACTCAATGGAGGTTGAATTACGTTGGACGGTCCCCCGACATGGGATAGTCCCGAAGTGGAAGGTCCAGGAGGTAGGGAATTTCCAACAGAAGGCCCGATGGAAACTTCTGCTGTAGTATTATGGTTAAGAGACCGGGGTTGTCCCCTGGCAACAACTTGCTGACCACTGAGTAAAGGTTGACCTAACACTGGTTGTTGATCATTCACCGTAGGATTACCACTACCTATAAAAAAGGTAGGGGGTAAAGAGTATCCTCCCTTTGAATTTTTGGGTGGGGGAGGAGCAGGTGATGTAACTGCAGTAGTTACGGGTGTGTTGGACTGTTGTCCTTCAATAAGTTGGGTTGTGGGAGGTACTGAACTGGTCTCTTGTCTAGGAGATGCATGTGTAGGAATGGATGGTTGACCAGTTTCAGTAGTGGTCACGTGTTGCGTGGATGATTCCGGTGACTCAAAAGATAAAACACAACTTAGGGGTGGTCGGTTGTCGAACCTTAGTTGAAAGCTTTGACTTCGAAACTCCTCACCCATAGCACGTAGATGAGCCAATTGCTCACAATAAAGTGCTAAGCGGTCTTCAGACTAGCCCAACTAGGTGGGGGTGCAACGACAAAATGGGCCACTGGGTGGCCTGTAGAATATGTCCAATAAGATACTGAAGGAACAACAGTTGTTGTAGGGTCGTCTTGGGGTTGATTTATCCATTCCAACGATCCAGGCCTCCCCGGTGCAGCGGGAGATAAGTATTGTGAAGTGGGGATTTTTGCTTCTTCACCCTGCAGAGGATGAGAGGTAGGTGAATCTGGAGGAGTATGAGGGAACAAAAGTCCTCCAATATTCAAAGTGGGGTTTTCCACTTCATGTGACCTGACCCTGGTTGGTGGATCCATCTTTACCCTCGAAATTACCTCCTGTTTAAGGCGATATTCGGGTGGAAATTCTGAATCCTGTGAGACCTTCTCCAAGGAAAGTTAGCCAGAGTGACTGAAACAAAAATTTTCTCCTAAGGCAAGCTAAACAAAAGAAAAGTAGACCAAACAAACCCTACAGGAACTAAGGCCACAAGCAAACTTATGTTATAAGAGTGGATTCAATAGTCTGGAACCTCACAGGATTGTCAAGGCTTTGCAACTCGCGATATACCACAAGGTCCAATAGTAAAACGCGAAAAGGAGGATTGGGACCGTACCCTTTCCTGAATACCCAATTACCTGGACGGTACCTGCGTAGTAGCTCCCCGAGTGTTGTTCTCGGTGTATTGCTCCGCCAAGATGGCCAAAAGGTTAACTCAGTTGGTTTCAGGAATCCTAAGGGTGTCTCCCGATATACGCAAGGTACGTGGGAGCTCAAATCCGTAGTGGTGCTATCTAATGCACAACCATTCGACAATATACCTTCTGATATACTACCGAGTACATGATACACCCTTCGATATACACCAAGTACTAAAGGTGACTTGGTGGTTACGTGAAGGAGCTCGATATACCGATAAGTACGTGGAAGACTACAATACCCCCGGGATACAATGCTGGCAAATAACGACAGCTGCCACGCTTAACGATGAGGGAACATGTCTCTAACTTACACACAAGTTACTAAAAATTTTATCCTAGTTCTACCGTTAATTTTATCTGGATGGTTAGGTGAATGCATGAGGTGAGTACATAATCATAAACATAATGCAGGCCCTAACTACAAGCAAAAAATACGCTTTTCTTTCAATGAACTCTATGTATGGGAAGGAGAAATTTTATTTTTCTTTCCAACAATTTCACCAAAGCAATGCAATACAAGACAATCCCAAATCTACCAAAAAATGACAATGAAGTATTCTTTTTCCTTTTCAGCGAAACATAAAAGACACAACACTACTAAACGAAATCAAAGCATGTTTTTTTTCTTTTTCTTTTATCTTTTCAAAACGAAAATGATGCTAAGTGATGAAAAGAGAGAGTTTCTAAGTAAAGTATGCAAGCTTTTCACTTTCACTATGATGGCCTAAAAGCATAAAAATCAAAAGATAAATGCATCTTTCCAAGCATGGAATTACTTTTGCAAAACTTGATATCTATTTGAATTTTTCAAGAAAATGAGCAACTCATAGTTCATGAAAAACACAAATAATGCAATTTTCTTTCAACTTTTCCAAAAGATCTACAAATAAGACATTCCAATGCACGTGAAATTCTTCAAATGATCTTGAAAAATGATGGAAATAAAGTACTTATGATTTTTCAATGGATGTATCAAAATAATAATTTGACAACAATGCTTAAACATAAACAATGAACTGAAAAGATTACTCGCAGCACTCTAATAACTCAGAAAATATCAAGAAAAGATGAGCACTCAATGGACTAAAAACACACACAAACACTCAAAATCAATCAGTAACAAGCAGCACTAAAAGAAAGCGAAGCTCAAAGATGAATGCAAATGAGGTATGGACATCGATCTAATACAATGATCAGATCTGGGAAGGAGAGGAGGGAATGCAAGGGTGAGTGGATGCAAGTGGGGGAGACAAGAGTGTCTGCCACTGCCAAATCTAAGACTTGTCCAAGACGGAGCCCAAAACAACTCGAAACAAAACCAAACAACTCAACACATAAAGCAAAATGGGATATCTGACTGGATCACACAGTACAGAGGGAGTCTGCACACAAACCAAACTCACAATAGAAATGGAGAAAGGGTGCCTGTATGGAAAAAATGGCAGATCGGTGCACTCTGTGCTTGTACACAGTGAGACGTCGCAGTTCACCAATGCGGGGAGTGCGACGATGTCGTAGAATACCAATAGAAGGGTTGCGACGATAGGCTAACAGGAAAAGAACAGAGATAAAAAAAACAACACAGTGTCGCTCTGGGTACACTGACCAGGTGCGACAGGAGAGATCTGAGTTAAAAAATGAACCAATTATCCAGGTAATGAGCATAAAAAAGGTCTACAAATGAGAAGTACAAACTCCAAGGAAGGCAATCAGACTCTTCAAAGTGAATATTTGATGGTGAAATCAACAAAAGAAGGAAATGACAAAATAGAATGGCTTGGCAAGAAATCAACTGAAAACGACATTAAAATTGACAACTACAAAGAAATATTATTTTCCCCAGTATGGTCGCTAGATTTGTTTGACGGACAATCCACTCTAGGGGACGCGAGCCAGATCTCCCTAGCTCAATGTGAGTCTAGAACAAATAGTACAGACTACAAACTACTTTCCTAGATCTAATTAAGGATCAATCAAGTGACTAGATGTCTTACCTTAACTTCGTAATATTTTCTCCTGGATGTTGCTCCACGTCCTGCGGTCGTCAGATCTTAGCTGCAAGACCTGTCAAGACACATAGAACAATGCAAATGAGTAAAAAGCATCTATACAATAAGAGATATAAATAAACAGTTAAGCAGGTAAACTACACAATATCATCACACATAAACAATATTGGTGGAAAGCGTTTATATCACTGTAAATCGGGAAAGTACATAGATAAGAATAGACTACAACTAAGGCTTAACGTAGTAGCCCTTTTCCATCCAATACAATTTCCATATCCTTCCAAGGAAGTGTGAGTCTCTCAATGGATGAATAGATATCTCTCCAAGATGATTTCACCAACATGTAGACACTATAGACTTCCTCCCTTTGGAGAGGGGTAGAGCTTCACTTATATAGGACTAAGTGGATAGGGTATGGATAGGGTAGGTTGAGATATGGTAGGAGAGAGATAGGAGATCATTCCAAGAGGTTAGGAACCGAGTTCCAGTTCCCCCAAGAGTTCAGGGGTAAGGATACAAGTCAGCAGGCTTCGAGAATGGGCTCGAAGGACCTATTTTTGTCCATTAACTGACTTCGTCACACCCTATAGTAGAGCAAGGTGCGACGTCGCATGTTGCATGAGTGCAGCCTACGACAACCTCTCAAAACTTAGCAGAAATTAAATGGTATCCCTTCTAGGTAAATGACTTAGCCAATGAAACTTCAGGGATGTATACACTGAATCTCAGGATGGTGGGATTTTAGGTGTAACAGTTTCATTCTAGAAAGCAACAATGGAATGTTTGTCCAACTTACCCATCATATGCATATTAGTAGTATATTGTTCAATGCTATATGAATGCTTACACTGTGCATGATATATTCTAGGAATAAAAATATGCATACAACTATCATTGACTATTCGGATATTCAAGAAGTAATTCAAATAACAACTCAAATAATTATATTTTATGTTTGTGTGGTTGCCTCCCACTTGATCTCTATTTTCCCTTTATGATAGCATCATGATTATATGTCTTTGAACTTCTATCCATCCTGGACCACTATGCATGCTTAAGTGTGCACTAGTGTTGTCCTCATGATCTCATACATAATCATACATTCATTAGTATAATCTCAATACTATCAAAACATTATGATTCTAAATAATCTTAAGTATGTATGGTCATGATCATTTCATACATAGGTATACTTACCTAAGATCCTAACACAAAGTAGGATTCTAACTTGATATAGGAAAACATACCTGGATTATCATGCTTGATTATGTCTAACATACTGTTATACCTCTATATTCCACAGTGTCGCATCTCCACCACAAACAGAGTTGACGACACTTCCCCTGCTGTTTGAACCACCCAGAAGATGAATGAACCTTGAAGGTAAATCTACCCTGACAAGTTTTGACCCAGCTGAGACTTTATTTAACTTTATTTACTTACACTACCGCACCTTGCTCATTTATCTGACGCGATACTCCACACTACCGCGCTATGTTGTTTCCACAGAACGTGGTAGTACCGCGTTGTGCTAAGACTACAGAACGCGGTACTCTTTTATTAGCCTTTTTTCCATGGTTTGTGGGATTTTGGATTTTCGAAGATAGTGGAAGATTGGGATCCCTGATTCGATCCCAACTCACTTTCTGTGATTAGAAACCTTGATCCACTTATCTCTCCCTAGATCCACCTATCTCTCTTGTTGGTTAACCCTACCATGCACTATAAAAGAGAGGCATTCCATGGGGAAGAGGGAGGACTCTTGAAGTACCAAACTTATGATCTTGCAGCATTGTGGAGATAGCTAGAGGAGAAGGCACTTGGAGCTGAAGGATTGGCTTGGACATCAAGCAACCTATGTAAGCATTCTTCAAGTTGTAATAAGATAACTTGTCTTGTCTTTCCCATTTCATGTGTTTTAGTATAAGTTCTTAGCATGAAATGTATCTAATCTGGATTTGAATCTAACCTTTACATTCAAGGTATTTGGAAGTTTGCGTGTTTGTTCTTTGATTGATCGTAACAGGTTCTACATCGGAGCTTTGGATCTAGAGCTAGAAGCGGGACAAACATCGGTTGGAAGGTGTGTCTCATCTCTCATTATTTCTAAATACATTTAATCTTGCTGTAAAAGTTAATTCAGGAATTTCAAGGTAGCATTTGTTTTGACTTGTTTCTTGCTTTAGAGTTAGTTTAAAGTCTGCTTTAAAGTTAAGAGAGTTTTGGCTTATCCATAGGAAAAAATTCTACATAACACATACCCAAACAATATCTTCTTTGTTCTTTTCAATGATTTAAAGACCTTGTGCTAGAGCCTGCATATCTCATAAGTCAAGCATAGTAGAACAAAGTCATACATACCTCGTAAGTAGAGCTTCTATGTGATCAAATACTATGGATGATTCTTTGTCTTCATGTCATCATGGTCATAGAACTCGATTTGTCTTTCTTGATGTACCTTTCATGGTAGCAGACAACATCATCCCCATACAACACCATAAGTGCATTAGTACAATCATAAGTGTCATAACCCTAATCAATGAATGTCTTCTATCATTCATGTGCATTCATACTTTTACTAAGGTGATCAGACAATCTAGAATTAATCATGATTGTACTAACCTCAATAATATGAAGACAAACATATTATAAACTTAATCATGAAATAGATTTCAAAACATACTTGTATCTTCTCAAGTCATACATGTCGAGTAGTCTTCTCCATAAGGTTAAAACCCTAACCATCCAAGGTAGATCACTTGTAAACATATTATGTATGTTCATGGTACTAGGATGATAGAATATCAGTGCCATTTAAACCTTCTTCATTGATGCCCTATGAGTCTCCCAACTTTGCTAGGGTTTCTTCTTACTTGGAAACCCTAATATTCAATCTCCTTCCTCCCACAACATTTTGATGGAGGATTAATATCTATGATGAATGGATTCCAAATCCATTATAAAATTTTCCAATGTTGCATCAGGTGTCTCCAACATTGTATCAGGTCCTTCCATACCTAAAAACTGAAAACCCTAAGTGAGAGATTCTTCCTTGATTCCTCTGTTGATCCATTTCAGATGTTCTGTATTGTTTCTAGTGTATATCTGAAATCTCAAATCTGTAGGGTCTGAAACGTCGGCCTGTTGTATCCTGACCTGTCATCTTTCCAACCCCACAGGTTTGAGATTCATTGGATTCTCCATCGGAGAGATATGCTCATTTTACAAACATGACTTGTTTAAGGGATGAAACGACATAAAGAACTTGTACGAGTGCCATGTGTCACTGTTTCAACTTTGGCCTCTAAAAATCGGACCTGTGAAACTAGATTCTGCGCCCTAACTGAAACGTTTTACAAAATTTCATTTGGAGCTTCCTAGACCGAGATATGACCTTTTTCCCTAGGTCACCTGTTTCGGACTGCATTCTGGAAGAGGCAGAAACCCTAACTTGTACGGATCATATCTCAGAAAGTATAATGAATATGAGGTTGAGCTTCATACATAAGGTACAGGAAAATTTCATCTTCGTTCTGTCCAACTTTCATATCCTAAGCCTTCACCAAAACGGATTTATAGCGAAAGTTCCACGATGACTAGGTTTTGCTATACAAAACCCTAACTTTCAGATTGTCGCAAGTGAGACAAGTGTCGTAAGTGCCATACATTTCCTTCCTTCAGGTTAGCTCTGATACCATTTTAAGATTCAATATGGTAAGATAGATAACATCAATATTACATTCAATTTCACAACAATAGCATATACAGGATCACTGAAAGAACAACAAGCACAGCATAAACACAAGAGACATAGATTTATTCTGGGAAACCCTCATGGTGTAGAAAACCCAGCAAATATTCCTCAATATAGATGACCAACAAATACAAAGATGTAATACCCAAGCATGAGCTCCTTCTCCTCCTTTGGAGATCCCTCCCTCTCCTATGCAAGTTTCACAAGTTAGTGAGTGTGTGTTAAATGAGGAACACACCTCCTCTACTTATACTTTACTTCACATGACTTTTAACACTAACTAGGTCGGCCCCAACTTAACCACTCAACATAATGCTGACCGGGCCGACCCACTAGGGGACTCAAACACCCCATTACAACTGACTATGGGACGACCCCACTAGGGAAGTCTAATAACCCAAGTTACCACATTCCGATGGAGGAATAAACATCTCTAGATATACAATAAAGTCCCGACGGAGGAATGAAACATCTCCAGATAAAGTACAAATAGAATATTCTTAGAAGTTACAATATTTCAACATATGCCAGAGTGTTTCCTGGATATATTTTTATGTGCTTTCTCGGGACATATTTCTTGAGTTTCATGTGATGGAAATCTATTGTGCTTTCTCAGGATGTATGGTCTGAGTTTCCTGTGATGGAAATATGTTGTGCTTTCTCAGAATGTGTGGCTTGATTTTCCTGTGATGGAAATCTATTGTGCTTTCTCAAGATGTATGTCCTTATTTTCCTGTGATGGAAATTTTTTGTTCTTTCTTAGGTTGTATGGCCTAAGTTTCCTGTGATGGAAATATATTGTATTTTATCTAGTTAAGCCAAGGAGGGCGAAACTATATATTCTATTTAGAAAAATTTTGATCATTTATGGGTTATGGGACCTATACCATTGTGTCTGGAGCAACGTTTACAGTAAGGTACACTTTTTGTTTCATTGAAAAAGACTTCTGAATAACTAATATATCGTTATTTTATTATGGCAGGGTTTTCCTCACAATGGTGAGAAGGGAACAACTATATGATCTGGTTTACCTATTTATGAGAATTTTTGGGTTATGAGACTTGTTTCATTGTGTCTGGACTGATGTTTCCAGTAAGGAATAGCTTTTGATTCATTGAAAAATATTTCCGTATGGTTGAGATATGATCTTTTCTGTGCGGTAATGTCGACAATGTTGCGAAAGAACACACCGTATTTATTGGTTAAGAGGCTTGTGGATCCATGGCCTCAGCTCAGGGTTGACCTGTTCAAGTATGGATTTACTTGAATTTGTCTATGGCTATGTGTAAATTTGTCCGGTTGAAGCTAGTTTCCCCTTAACCAGATAAATATTTTATTATATGGATATTTACTGCATCCTTGGAATTACATGTGCTTATGGGTCTGATCTACTTAGGATATATATGGTTCTAGGTGGAAGCTTTGAGATATTATTTTATATGGATGCAGATTATATTTTTCATGATTGAATTTATTCATGTTAATATGGCTATGGTTGGTAGTCAATGATGAGTAATTTATTATATGTCATTTACTGTAATTTCTTATGAATATGTGCTCATGGATCTTATTGGCTTATGAATTGTATGGATATATGTGGCAGTCATGAGATTTGATGTTTGTGGATGTATATTATATCCTTGGTATCTGAATTTTTTATGTTTATATGGCTATAGATGATAGCCAGTATATTGGATTCATTTGTTGTAGATTTGTTCTACATTGTGGATTATTGATAGCTAGTAGATACGATTTTATTTATGTTGAGATTTGATTTTTATTATGCTTATAGGGCTGTAGGTTGGAGCCATGAGCTTTGATATTTTCCGTCATTTCTATGGTTGTAGATGGCATCCTTTTATGTGATTTTACTAAGTGTTGTAAATCTAGCGTTACTAGTGTCGTAGTTTTGAATTTGATATTGGTCATAAATATGATATTTATGTGGTTACATGGTTGTGGGTGGAAGCTTGTAGATGTTGCATGTAATGTTCAAATTCATGTTTAAATTATATACTTAGACCTTGATACACTCATGCTTGCTTTACCTTGCATAGTATGTGTATTGGGGAAATATATGCATTGTATTCTTGCATTTCATTCTTAAAGGGTTGAATGTTTTATTTAGTTAGTTTGATGGCATGATGTCCTAGCCTTTGGTTAATACCTTTACTTAGCCTCTTTTGGGTTTACATGTTCCCATGACCTTGGTTCAGGGTCAGGTACATTACAAGTGGTATCAGAGCTTAGGTTTCAATTTTGTGGTTGTTGGGCCTATTATGGATCCATAACTCTATTTATATGCTTTTGGAATTCATAAATGTGCATAGTGAAATAAATTTAACCTCCATTATGTTAATAGAAGACTCAGAAGCATTGACTAATGTCTAGTTCAGAGATAACTTTGAATGTATTTTTTTATTTCTGTCAATTTCAAAGGTCAAGAGATTATGGATCTGTTAGTATATGTAATATATTAACATATATTAGTATATATATATATAGTAAGGTGTGATATATAAATAGTGTATAAAGTAAATAATTATGTATGTATGTATATGATATGTATTGATGTGAAATATATAAAGATGATATAGTTTTATTATTATTAAATATTAAGTGGCATTTATACCCTTTAAGGATTTTGGATTTTCTATTGATGGTATGATTTTATAGGCATATTTATGCCGCTTGGATGGTGGTGGTTACATTGATGAGTAACTCCTTGTCTATTTTTGTGAAATATGCCACTTGTCTTAATGGTGGTTCCATTTTCCTTTTCCTTTTTATTTTTATTTTCAATGTATGTGAGTAATTGCTTGTCTATTTTTGGGAAATAGGCCACTTGTCTTAATGGTGGTTCCATTTTCCTTTTTATTTTTATTTTTATTTTCAATGTATGTGAGTAACTGTTTGTCTAATTTTGGGAAATAGGCCACTTGTCTTAATAGTGGTTCCATTTTCCTTTTCCTTTTTTATTTTTATTTTCATGTGAGTAACTCCTTGTCTATTTTTGGGAGGAAATGAGCCACTTGCCTTTAATGGTTCATATTCTCTTCTATTTTATTTTATTTATGGAGATGTAACTCCTTGTCTATTTTGGGAGGAAATGAGCCACTTGTCTTTAATGGTTCATATTCTCTTCTATTTTATTTGTTTCATTTATGGAAATGTAACTCCTTGTCTATTTTTGGAGGAAATGAGCCACTTGTATTTAATGGTTTATATTCGCTTTTATTTTATTTATTTTATTTATGGAGATGCAACTCCCTGTCTATTTTTGGAGGAAATGAGCCACTTGTCTTTAATGGTTGATATTCTCTTTAAATTTTATTTATGTAGTTAATATAGTAGTGTATGATAATGTTATATATATATGACATCAATTTAAATATGTGCAACATAATATTTGATGTGTATATACTATATGTATAGATATGAATGTATGTAATGAAGTGAGTGTAAAGTTTGGAAGTATTTGGGGATATTCGAAAGCAATTGGAAGTATTTGGGAGTATTTGGAATTTTTTGGAAGTATTAGGAAGTATAGTGTGATTAGAAGTATTATGTTAGTATATGTGTTATAATGTGTACCTAATATGATAGCATTGGATTAAGTAATTATACCACTATTATTGTATGGATATTATGGTATAACATAATAATTATATCGGTGTATAAAATACAGGATGTATAGGTTATATGACTAATATGATGTGCATAGGATTAATAATAATATTACATATGATTTAATAATTATCATATGCAGGTAGACACATGGCGTATGTATACAAATAATACATAGTAATAGTAAGTATGGTGTATGGTATGAGTATATGATTGTGTGTTGTATAGCTAGTAATTATTTTATCGTAGGATATTAGAAAATTTGGTGGCATGATGTTTGGTTGCTTGATGGTGACTATGTATTACTTTGGTTGATAATATAAGTAGTGTGCTATGTGTAAATAATTAGTAATGTAATGTATGGTTAGTATATGGGGATTAGATGGGATTTCCATCAAAGTATGTATAACATTGCTATTGATGGAGTATGTATGCAGGCAAGATGTATGATTGTGCATGTGTTGAGTGTTTACATAAATGCAGTATTATTAGTGTTTGTGTGATGTTGTTGGTTGTATACATGTATTATTAATATATAGATATAATATATATTGTCATGTGCTAATAGTTATATATAATGTTATGATAAATAGTAACTATTCGAAATGATTGTTCTGGTCGATGTATGGTGTTTAAATGGTTGATGTATGTTGTTTGATACTATTGGTTGACGTTGGTTGATTAATGGTTGATACATGTATGATATTGTCATTATTGTATATATGGCTATTATTGGTTGTTCTCGGTTGTTATTTTTCATCATGGGTTGATATTGGTATGGTTGATGTATTCTTATGGATGTGTTTTGATTGATGTATTTGGTTGATGTACTCTGGTTGATGTATTTTTCTGGTTGATGTACTCTGGTTGATTTATTTCTTTTGGTTGATGTATTCTTGTTGATTTTTTCTAGTTGAGGTGTTATGGTTGATGTGTTATGGTTGATGTATTCTGGTTGATGTAATATGATTGATGTTTGTATGGGAATTTGTTGCATGTATGGTTTTCATTGGTTGATGTTGGTGTATGATTGATATATGGTTGAGTTATTATGAATTGATGTATTATGGACCGATGCCTGTATGACTGATGTGTGTTTGATATTGGTTGATGTTACTGGTTGATACTAATTACTATTAGTTGATGTATATTGGATTTTTGGATGTTCAGAATAATGCTTTGTGTGGAGATGAAAGGTAGTATGTTTAACTACTAGTGTTATGGACTCTTTTTTTGGTTTCTTAGTTAGATTGGAATTGTTGCATATAAGTTCGCTTATCTATTACATTAGGCGCATAAAATGTTCAATTGATCCTTGCGATCTTTGTTAGAAAAATATCCTTGAATATTTGCTAAAAGTATCTTGTTAAGGTATCCTTGCGATATATCAAATACCTTTGTTGAAAGGCATCTTTGTAAAGTATCATGGTAAATCTCATGCATCAGTGTAGGGAAAGTATTTGGGTGATAAATCATGTAAAAGCACCTTGGTAATGCATCTCATGTTACTAACTAATTGGAATGCATTTAATATATCTTAGATGCATTTCGTGTATTTTTTTAATAGAGCATATGCATGATCCATTTCATGTATCTGTAGGTAAGTATATGCATTTCATGTGATTGATTGACTAGAATGCATTTTATGAAGAAAGCGTACACACTTGATGCACTTCATGAGATTGAATGGTATACTTGATGCCCCTCCCGAAATTGATTCAATACACCTAATGCATTTCATATGATTGAATTGATTAGAATAAGATTCAGGTAGATACATTTCAAGTATTTTGTTGAACAAGTATCTATATCTCATGTACCCTGTATATACTAATGTATTTCGTATGATTTATTTCATGTATCATGAATCTTGAAGATTTATTTTGTGTATTTAGATTAAAAATATATATACATGTTTGTTGCTAATCGTGTGCTCGTTGGAACGTAAAAACATTATCTTTGTAGTAGAATATATTTATATCATACTTGATGTTAATCATATGAGTGAATGAAATATGATTTTCAGGTGGAAGTATATTTGTTGAAGATTGAAGCCCTTGTAATGAGGTTTGAAGGCCTTGTAATGAGGTTTGAAGGCCTTGTAAAGAGGATTGAAGAACCTCTGATGGAGATTGAAGATCGACCCTTGCTTCCTTGAGTCCACTCTACTAGTGTCATTTCTACCATGGGAAGTGGAGACGGACAGAAAAGTACGTGGTAGTGGGAAGTATTGTGGTTAGAAAGATGTTATCTTTATGAGGCATGTATGGGCATGTATGTGAGAGTTTGAAAGATCTTATCTTTCTGAGGGATGTATGGGCATGTTTTTAATCCTTTTGTAAAGGAATGTATGTAATATGCATCGAGGATGATGCATTGTTTAAGGGGAGGGGAAACGTAATACCCCCTTTGTTAAGGCCCTGGACATATGTTGTGGTTACTATTTATGTTGTGATGTGGCAGTAGGTGCCTGGACTATGGACATTATTATTATTATTTATTATTATTTATAATTAATTAAATAACTCAACCTGGAAAACTAACGTGGTTGGGGGGGCCATGGATTCCACATGTGAGTGGGTTGAGGACTAGGAGTTGTGACCCTCCCTAACAACACTCTTTGTTTCCTATTTTTTTGGTTATTTTAGCCTATGTTGGTATTGAGCCTAATTCATGATTTAGTGGGCCTTCCTTAGTGAATGGATGGATTCCACTTGTTAAATGTTCCCCTTTGGTGGTTTGTAACTCCTTTTTGGAGGTTACACCTGGTTTTGTAACCCCCACATGCACAAGTGCACCCTCATTGGCTATTTTTAGACTTATCACCTCAAAAGTTGTGTAAATCCTCCTTTACTATTTTGGGAAAGGAATCATGTGGTTGTGTAAATTTCTCCCCACCTAATTTGAATTTCCTTCATAATTGAATTGCCCCCACTTGAATTGGAGTTGAATTGGGAGGTTTAGACTCTCTCTCTTGGAAATTCAAATTAATCTCAAGAGAATTGGAATGTTCATAGTGATGTTGGAGAAGCTTCCAATAACTAGTATGGGTACTCTCTAAGATAACCTAATTTAGTTTCTACCCAAGGAATTTGAATGGATATAAGAGGACTCGGATTGGCTTCATGCGGGGCTCTTCTATGATCTCTTCTTGCACCTCTAGTGAATTGGAATGTTGGTCTATGCAATAGTGTTGCCTGGATAGATATCATTGGAGGAATTCTGTATGCCAGTGTGTTTCCTAGATGGCATGATGTCCTAGCATTTGGTTAAATTTAATCTACTATGCTATACCTTTATTTAGCCTCTTTTGGGTTTGCATGTTCCCGTGACCTTGGTTTCGGGGTCGGGTGTATTACAACCTGGGCTTTTATTTGTTGTTTCAATTTAAACTAGAATTCCTCCCGATCTAGGTGTTCATAGATGATTGGCCATTTCTCTTTAGGAATCCAAGATCTCTATCTAGCTTCAGAGGTAATGGGTTCCCAGGTTAATATATGTTATATTATTTTCACTTAGGATATTTTTGAATTCTTGTGTATCTCATCTATCATAGAACTTAGGGAGTTTCTTCCACGCATTGTCCCAAAACATAGTTTTTTTCCCCTTCCTAATTTCCTAAAAATTATGCTCTTAGATCGTAGCTCAATTCTACAAATTTGCAATCCAAATAACAGAACCATTCCTATTTCATGTCATTCTAATCAACCCATGGTTTACTATCCCTATTGAATATTTTTTTCTTCCAAAGTTTGCTACATATGGCATCCTCGATGTTTAATCATCGCCACAAAATCTTGGATTCCAGGACTAAGCTTTCTATTTTTGGATGTCTCATACCCAAACGACTTGTTGATTTAAGAAGGAAAAAAATTTCCCATGCCATCATAGCCCATTTATGTAATACCCCGTGTGTTAATCCCTTGGAAATATGTTGTGATTATTATTTGTGTTGTAATGTGACACTAGGTGCCTGGACTATGGACTATGGACATTATTATTATTATTTTTAATTAAATAACTAGCTCAATATGGACAACTAATATGGCTGGGGGGCCATGGATTCCACATGTGAGGGGGTTGAGTACTAGGAGTTGTGGCTCTCCCTAACAACACTCTATGTTTCCTTTTTTTTTTAGCCTATGTTGGTATTATTGAGCCTAATTCATGATTTAGTGTGCCTTCACTAATGGATTCCACTTATTAAATGTGCCCCTTTGGTGGTTTTGTAACTCTTTTTTGGAGGTTACACTTGGTTTTGTAACCCCCACTTGCACAAGTGCACCCTCATTGGCTATTTTTAGCCTTAACACCTCAAAAGTTGTGTAAATCCTTCTTTACTATTTTGGGAAAGGAATCATGTGGTTGCATAAATTTCTCCCCACCTAATTTGAATTTCCTTCATAATTAAATGGTCCCCACTTGAATTGGAGTTGAATTGGGAGGCTTAGACTCTCTCTCTTGGAAATTCGAATTAATCTCAAGAGAATTGGAATGGTCATAGTGATGTTGGAGAAGCTTCCAATAACTAGTGTGGGTACTCTCTAAGCTAACCTGATTTAGTTTCTACCTAAGGAATTTGAATGGCTATAAGAGGACTAGGATTGGCTTCATGCGGGGCTCTTCTATGATCTCTTCTTGCACCTCTAGTGAATTGGAATGTTGGTCTATGCCATAGTGTTGCCTGGATAGATATCATTGGAGGAATTCTCTATGCCAGTGTGTTTCTTGGATGGATTTCAGATATTGAAGGCCTTGTAATGAGGTATGAAGAATACTCTATGCCAAAGTGTTTCCTGGATATATATTTTATGTTCTTTCTCAGGACGCATGTCTTGAGTTTCCTGTGATGGAAATCTATTGTTCTTTCTCAAGATGTATGGCTTGAGTTTCTTGTGATGGAAATATGTTGTTCTTTCTCAGGATGTGTGTCTTTAGTTTCATGTGATGGAAATCTATTGTGCTTTCTCAAAATGTATGGCTTGAGTTTCCTGTGATGGAAATTTTTTGTTCTTTCTCAGGTTGTAGGGCCTGAGTTTCCTATGATGGAAATATATTGTATTTTCTCTAGTTAAGCCAAGGAGGGCGCAAATATATATTCTGGTTCAAAATATTATGATCATTTTTGGGTTATGGTACCTATATCATTGCGTCCATAGCAACGTTTTTAGTAAGGTACACTTTTTGTTTCATTGAAAAATACTTCCAAATGGCTAAGATATCGATATTGTTTTGTGGCATGGTTTTCCTCCCAATGGTGAGAAGGGCACAACTATATGATCTGGTTGGCCTATTTATGAGCATTTATGGGTTATGAGAAATTTTTCATTGTGTTTGGACTGATGTTTCTAGTAAGGAATATATTTTGATTCATTGAAAAATATTTATGTATGGTTGTTGGAGCATAGGCCGCAGCTATGGAAAAGCTGCCAATTTTGGGGAAAAAGCACTAAGTTTTGAAGGAAAAGTGCTAATTTTGAGGAAAAGCATCATTTTGGGGCAGAAATGAACAGTGCATGGTACGGCGCCAGATGGACGAGCTCACCGCAGATTGCGGGCCGGAAATCGTGGAGCTCGCGTGCACATCAAGGGAAAGAGTAAATAAGGTGGCCGTGTAGAAAGCTCAACCACCACAATAAATGAAGCGGCAGAAGAGGGCTCAGCTACCCTCATTAAGGAAAAGTACAGGAGTTATGGTTGCTCGGACCAAGGAAGAGCAACGGGCCGAAGCATTAAAGGCGAAGGACAAGGAGCAAAGAACGATGAAGCGGTGCCCATACCCGCAATCTGCGCCGAAAATCGCGGAGTCTGCAGGAAGCTGCGACGTGATTGCAAGAGGCACCTACAGTACACCTAGCCGTGTCAGTGGTTAGGGTTTTTGGGGATCACTGTTGGGAAAGGCCCACAGTTTTGTAAAGGTGCGACCCTCAGGGCCACCTATATATATGTGTAATTTGGAAGGTTAGAAGGTTAGAAGGTTACACAGACAGTCTAAGCTGATGTCTCAGTCTTTTGTATTGCTGTATTTTGTAAAGATGTTAATGATCATTGTATGTATGTAAGAAGGCTGCGATCTCGCAGGGAGACCGTTTGTCGTCAGGGCCATTGTATGCGTCGACTAGTCACAAGAGGACTGAGGGGAATGTAATTGTATGTCTTTGTCATCATGATATCTGTAGAAGGAGAGAATAGGTCTAAGAGAAGGGCTCCCAGCTGTGTGCATGGAGTTTCCCAGAAAGATCTAAGGCTGCAGCTGTGTGCGCAGCGGAACTGTGTTATTCCCATCTTAAGATAATATAAAACAGTCCTGTGGACGTGGCTTCCCTCTTGGAGGTGAACTACATAATTCTTGTTGTGGTAGTGATGCTTTATGTGATTGCATTTCTTTGCTTTACTGTCTATGTTCCCATGAATGTTCCGCTATATTTATGAATGAGTATGTAGAGTAAATATTTGAAGCTCCCTCAGAAGTTGTCTCGTGTATTGTCGAAGGAGACTGTAAGAACATTGTCGCCGTAGCGCTTAAGGAGTGTGTTACTGCGCTGTGGCATGAGGGCAGAGGCGATACATAGTGTATCGAACACGGCGGGTCACGCCTCGTGTGCAGGCGTGGAGCTACCGCGCAGCTAGGCTGGGAAGAGTGAGTTCCCGCGCTGTAGCGCTGTGAGACCTGTGGAAGAGTAAGACGTTCTGTTCCGGGGTATCCTCCAGGAAGGGAAGGGAGAAGACCGTAGTTTCCGCACCACCTAGGTTAAGGAAACCTGATTCCTTAGCCCCCCCATAGCCACTTCGGGTGATACTTTGGGCTGCTGCGCAGCCCGTTGCTGAAAGGGCCAGTGCGCCAAGGGGTGTTTGTTGCTGCGCATCCTGAAAACCCGGGTCTGTCCAGAAAGCAGCCAACAAATGGTTCTGTTACCTTGAGACTTGTTATACCGGCGATATGCGATATTGATGCGAAACCTAGAGAAAAAGGGAGCCAACAAATGATTCCATTGTCGGCTTTAACCCTATTATTTTGAAGGCAATGTGGTGCTGGAATCCTACAGCTAAAGAAATTCAAGAGTGGTTTGATTCAAAGGCTAGAGAGTTCGCCGAACGTGAAAATAGAAGCCCTAGGCTTCAGACAGAGGACTGGTTGCAGAAGCATATTTATACTGACCTTCACGAAATCTTCTTTGTAACATTTGCAATCGAGTTGCATCAGTGGGTATCCAAGCTAGCAGATACTCAACCCACTGTGCATATTGATCAACCTATCGTTTGGATGCCTGAGCTAGTTAGCATTTTGAAGCGGGTAGATAATCCTGTTGAGCCCAGAATTGGCCCTTTTTTAGTCATCATTATTCATCTTTCCTGCCCCTGTCCTACACTATTTATCATGGCAATCAAACCCATTGTCCTTACCTTATCTCCCAAATTACCAAGGTATGGCTGATCATTGTTTTATTTTATTAATGCTTCTGATTGTGATAATTAAATCCGTGCAGCTCTCGAATTGTGCTAACATGTTGCGATTTATGAAGGTAGTTGAGACAAATGGATTGTAGGAAGATCGGGGCTGAACAAGTCATAAAAGAAAGGGATGTTCATTCCTTGTAGAAGGTTCCTTGGGGCTCGAATCATCCATCAAGACACAGTCGTGACAGGGCAGTTGTAACAGAATTTGCTATCTTAAGTGTGTTGCTGCTCGAGTCTAGCTGTGAGCTGGAAGGACCGCCACTCCTGGGGCAATTAATAATTCTCTCATATTTGGTTATTTCTGTTCTACCACGCATTGTAACAGCTAGATTATTTAGGGCGCCTGAAGATCAGAGATCTTCATGGCCGCCCAATTATGGGATCAGATGTTACAATTTGTATGTATAAATAGGGTGAGTTGCCTCGACTCAAGGGTTGAACAGCAAACAATTAATTTATTTTGTATTAGCAGCCAAGCCAAACTGTGTACTCATTCTTCTGTTAATATAAGGAGTTACTTCTGAGTTAAAGAGAGTGTTGTTCAACCAGCGTCTCTGTGTGAAGACTGGGCCCGTCTTCCACAGAGATTGCTGAGTTAAATTAGGATTTTATCTTTCTTGTTGTGTGATTCTTTGTTCTTTCCTTTGTACGCAGCAGCAATACTTATTGTGTGGGTTTATTAGTAAAAGAGTACATTTTTGTGAGATTGGTGAATGGTATAGAATAACAGTCGACTGAGTCAGGGTTGCTTTATATATTTCAATTTCTATTCACCCTGCCGTGTTCATCTTACAGTTGAGACGTAATCCCAGGAGCTCTTACAATTTAGCTTTCCTGTTATGTGTTGATTGGTTTCTATTTTGCAATTCAGTTTCTTAGAATAGTTGCTTCAATCTCTTTCATTTGAAATTCTAGAGTAATGTTCTTTATGATTCCCAGCTTGATTAGATTAGACAAGTGATTATTTTAGAATGTGAATGAGATTTCCTTTTTGCAATCGTTGATTAGATCTGGTACCAATTCTTGTTGATGCATAATAGAAAAGGATTGTAGTATAGCAGTTAGAAGGAAATTGGGGTTGCATAGATTCTTGGGATGAACATGGATGATAGAAGATAAAAGTATTCACTTCTAATGGTTTTGTGTTTAAGCATATATTGTGCACTTATCCTTTGAAATAAAAAGACTTTCTCGGGTTGACAATAAATTCCATATGCTCTGTGTGTTTGATAGTAATTTATCTGCATATAGAGTGCTTGACATTTTGGCGTCGTTGCCGGGGAAGGATGAAAATTAAACACTAGTCATTAGTTGCATCTTATAATCGCTTTCAGACAGTCTTTTTGTTTGTTTTTGAAATTATCTGCTTTGCATGAATACGAGGAGGGTAAAACGTGATCACCTCCCAACCCCCAAAACCCCACAAATTACTAACAGTGCAGGTGGTTCGGGTCGTGGTCGAGGTCCACCGATGGGTAGAAGAACATTCATCGACGACCTTGTTGACAAAACTGATTCAGCTGTCAGACCTCGTCAACGGGAGACTCCTATCAGAAGAGGCCCTGCTGATCCTGGAGCACCAGCATCAGGATCCACAGTGGAAGATACAGGAGCAGCTGTGATTCTTGCATATACCCCTGCTAAAGAAGGAACGGTTGATTCAGCTGTTACAATTGAAGAATACGCAGCCACTATACCTGAAGAATACGCAGCTGTTACAATTGAAGAATACGCAGCTACTACAACTGAAGAATACGCAGCTGTTACAACTGAAGAATACACAGCTGTTACAACTAAGGTAAGGAACGAAGGAATGAACGAAGAAGAAGATATAGAAGAAAAGATGAATAACAGACAGGAGAACGAAGAAGAAGAAGCAGTGGTACAATACCATCATGAAAATGATTCCCTGCCAAAAGAAACTATGGCTACATTGCAATTCCCAATACAGCAGCTAGAAGGGACAGCTCCTATGAAAAACATCTCACCATCGGTGTTACCTCGCTTCCATGGCAGGGCGGCAGAAGATCCAGATGAATTTCTTTTTGAATTCGATATCCTCTGTCGCAGCTATGATTATGTCACAGATGCCCAAAAGCTGAAGCTTTTTCCTGCCACCCTGAAGGACAATGCATTACGATGGTTCATGAGCCTTGGGGGAGGAACTGTTGCTAATTGGAATAAGATGAAGCAAGTGTTCCTGGAAAAATATCAAGAATATTGTAACACCAGGGACAAAAGGAAGGATTTATTCAAGATGGTACAGAAGGAGGATGAAAGTTTGGAGGATTTTGTAGAGAGGCTGCTGTACAATGTGCAGAGAGCTGGGCAGACGAACATGGGACTAGATGTGCTCAAGATAATCTTGCTTCGAGGGATCAGAGACGATTGTTTAGACATGTTAAATTTTCTAGGAAATGGAGATATCTCTAAAGAACCTTTTGAAACAATTGTGGAGTTATGTAAGAGATACTCCAGGGGATCTTCTAGGCATAATAAGCAGAACAAACGAGATAAGTTGGAACGTGATGTCTTCGACATAACTCAGAAGTCATCCAATGGGGGAGCTACACGTGCGGAGATAGGCAATCTTCTTGAAAATTTTAAAACATAAATGATGAGCTCTATCTCTTCAGAGATTGATGTCTTGAAGGCCAAGCAAAGACAGGCAGTGGAGGATCTCACACTAGGGGTGTTCTGTCCCCGATGTAGAAAGACTCATCCACTGAAGGAATGCCCTCTTGACAAAATACAAGTGTGTCAGCTGTGCGAGCTGAACCATGATATGAAAGAATGTCCCACATTTCCCCAAGTGAAGGCTGTTCTGCAGGCATCAACCCCAGAAGTGGAATCAGCCTACTTCATTGCACAGAAGAAACCTTGGCAGCCTCGAAATCAAGGTATGTCTCCCGATTCATTTACATTTTTGAATAATTTGAATAATTGGAATACTAATATGCAAAATGTGAATACACAATTCCCTTCAAATTATGCTCAGTGGAATTCTCCTCAACCTGCGATGCAAGGTTATAACTCATGGAGTCCTTGGACACAGCCACCACATCAACCTACGTCATGGTCTCCTGGATGGAGGAACTTCCATCCTGGGAACCAGTTTCCTCAACCACCTCCACCTCAACAGTTACCGTATTCTCCTCCATATCCTCAATTTCATCAATATCCTCAATACCCACCTCAGCAGTCGCAGCTGCAGCTGCAAAATAATCCTGTTCCTAATATACCAATTCGGACTCAGCTGCCTGCCCAACCTAACCCTAACCCAAATAATAAAACAGTCCAGCAATTGGAGGCTCTCAATATGCCGGCCTACTCTCTCTCCCCTGTACCTTGTAATGACATTCGCCTACGGTCTGGGAAGATAATAGAACGTGTAGTTTCAGAAAATATTCCACCGTCTGTGCATGACAAAGAAGAGAGTTCCCAGCATCCATTTGATCCGGTTCCTATCACTGAAGGTGCTGAGCATCCCTTAGATGGGATGGCTGAAACATTAAACGATAAATCAGATAATACGCAGGCTACCCAACCGGTAAGGCAACCACCATACCCTGAGAGACTGATGCTGCCAAAAATAGGGGGGCAACCTCAGTTCAATCTCTTAGGAGAATTGAAGAACCTTTATGTTAAGATCCCCCTTTTGCAAGCTCTTCAAGATGTACCTATTTATGCTAGAACTGTTCGGGACCTGTGCACTAAAAGACCGGGAAGGAAACCCAGAGATCCTCCTACTGTTCATGTCATAGGGAATTTATCTGCTTTAATGACCGGAAAAAACCCCTATAACTAAGTATGAGGATCCTGGCAATCCTACTGTCACTGTACACATAGGACAAACACAGATACCCAACGTACTAGTAGATTTAGGAGCTGCGATCAATGTTATAACAATGGAGACTGTAAAAAAACTCGGATTCACCAATATTAGACCAACCCCTACCATTTTAGAATTGGCAGACAGATCCACCATCAGACCCGAAGGGATTTTGGACGACCTTGTCATTTCAGTAGACTCATGGGAATACCCTGCCGACTTTCTGGTATTACAACCAAAATCACAGCTGGGGGGACACCCATTGATCTTGGGGAGGCCTTGGTTGGCTACAGCTGATGCTTGCATCAGCTGTCGATCGGGATCTATGACTATATCTGATGGTATGGAAACCAAAAACCTCACCCTGTATCCTCCAGCACGGCCGAGTCTAGAAACTGAAACTTCCCTTTGGATAGAACAGGAAGAGGAGGAGGATGTTCAGCCATTACTAACAATAGGGAAGGCACTAACCTTCAAAAATGAAACAGAAGACGATGCCATTAATAATTTCATTAGCGAACCTGCTTCAGTAGATAAATAAGTTTATCAACTCCTGAATAGTACCCTTGGTAAGGAAGAACAAGAACAGCTTACGGAGGAAGCACTAGTCAATAACACAAACATAATCCCAGTTTTGAAAAACTCGAGAAGCATTCCTATTGAGGTAGAGCCTGGAATAACTTTGAACATCAACCCTGGTCTCTCCTCAGAAGAACAGATGCGCCTAACCAATCTCTTGAAGGAACGTAAGGGGGCATTTGCCTGGGAGTATACAGACATGAAGGGTATTCCTTCCAGTCTGTGCACTCATCATATTTATATTAAAAACGACTCCCGGCCTGTATGTCAACCCCAACGACGCATGAACCCCAATTTGAGGGATATAGTAAAGGAGGAAATCCAGAAACTCTTGGAAGCAGGATTTATCTATCCTATTTCAGATAGCGAGTGGGTTTCCCCACTTGTAATTGTGCCCAAGAAAAATGGTAAATGGAGAGTCTGTGTCGATTACAGGGAGCTGAACAAAGCTACACAAAAGGATCATTTTCCTCTGCCCTTTATTGACCAAGTACTTGATACCCTATCAGGGAAGAAGTTCTTCTCCTTCTTGGATGGGTTCAGTGGGTACAATCAAATTCAGATTGCTCCAGAGGATCAGGATAAGACCACCTTCACTTGCCCTTGGAGAACGTTCGCCTACAGGGTGCTTCCCTTTGGCTTGTGCAATGCACCTACAACGTTCCAAAGAGCTGTGATTGGCATATTTTCTGAATTGGTTAATGATAGTATGGAATTTTTTATGGATGATTTTACTCCCTATGGCAAGGATTTCGAGGAAGCACTGGAAAATTTAAAGAAAGTTTTAATTCGCTGTGAACAAGCTTGCCTCTCATTAAGCACTGAAAAATGCCATATGATGATGAGTGAGGGGGTGGTATTAGGACATTTCATCTCTACCGATGGTATCCAAGTGGATCCTTCAAAAATTAAGGTGATAAAAAATATACCAACTCCTTCAACTCAGAAAGAGGTGCGAAGTTTTCTGGGACATGCTAGATATTACAGGAGATTTATAGAAAACTTCTCCAAACTTGCTTCTCCTTTGTTTTCATTATTAATGAAGGACGCACAGTTTGTGTGGAGTACAGCATGCCAGACAGCATTTGATAAGCTTAAAGAGAAGTTGTCCACAGCCCCTATTCTAAGGGGACCTAATTGGACCATGCCTTTCCACATTTCTTTAGATGCTTCTGATACTGCCATTGGAGCAGTACTAGGACAGCAGGATGGTCAAGTACCTTATGCTATTTATTATGTTAGTAAAAACTTAGCCCCTGCTGAACTAAATTATACTGTTACTGAAAAAGAATTCCTTGCTATTGTTTATTCTATTAATAAGTTTCGGCATTACATTACTGGGTATCCTACATTTGTGCATACTGACCACTCTGCCATTAAGTATTTAATGAACAAACCTGTCACTAATGCCAGAGTAACCAGGTGGCTTTTATTATTACAGGAATTTGATATTACTATTATAGATAAACCTGGAAAAGAAAATGTTGTTGCTGATTTCTTATCACGATTTACTAACAGTGATGACAGTTCACCTGTTGAGGATGCTTTCCCGGATGAACATTTATTTGCACTCTCATCTCATTCACCCTGGTATGCAGACGTTGCTAATTATTTGGTTGCAGGAAAGCTTCCGCCACATATGTCTAAACGAGAGAAAAGAAAAATTATTCAGCAAAGTGCCAGGTATTGTTGGCTCAAAGGCCATCTCTTTTACACAGGACCTGATCTTGAGATTCGAAGATGTGTAAGGGAAGATGAAATCTTTCATATACTGAAGGCCTGTCATGATGAACCTTGTGGAGGACACTTTGCAGACAAAAGAATAGGGCATAAGGCGTTGCGGATGGGCTATTATTGGTCGACACTGTTCAGAGATGCTAAAAGATATGTTCAGTCCTGTGACAACTGCCAAAGGATGGGCCAACCTAATAAGACGTATCAGATGCCTTTACAGCCCCAAGTGGTACTAGAACCGTTTGATAGATGGGCATTGGACTTTGTTGGTCCTATCAACCCTCCTTCCAGACAGAAGGTTTACATTTTGGTGTGTACAGATTACATGACCAAGTGGGTAGAAGCTGTAGCTTTGGATAAGGCTAATGACCAGGCGGTGATTGATTTTCTGTACAGTGAAGTTTTTACACGCTTTGGGGTACCAAAGGAAGTAGTTACCGATGGGGGACCGCAATTCACCTCACACCAATTTGAATCCTTGCTCCGGAGGTATCATGTGCAGCACAAGATAGCTTCACCTTATCATCCCCAGGCCAATGGTCAGGTGGAAAGTACTAATAAAGTTATTGAAGCAATTCTTACTAAAACAGTTAAAAGCCATCGAAGGGATTGGGCTGACAGGCTTCCAGAAGCACTATGGGCATATCGCACAACTTGGCGCAACACCACGGGGTTTTCTCCCTATGATCTGGTGTATGGAAAGAGTGCCATCTTTCCAATTGAATTTGAGATCAAGACCCTGAAAACAACCATTGAAATGAACCTGGATGTAACAGAAGCCCAGAAAAGAAGATTGAATCAATTAAATGAATTGGATGAGAAACGGTTAGCTGCAGTAGACCAGACTGTGCTGCTTCAGCAACAGAGATCTAACTGGCATGACCGATTCATCAAAAAGAAAATCTTCCGTGAAGGAGACTGGGCACTATTATACGACTCCAGATTCAAGAAGGATTTTAAAGGAAAATTACGCACAAGATGGCTGGGGCCATATTTGGTCGACAGGGTATTTGACAATGGCACTGTTCGCCTGGTGACCATTGACGAAAACCGTATACCATTACTTGCTAACGGCCACAGACTGCAACTGTATCGTAAGCCCATTTCGAAGGATGCATTCATTTCACAGATTGCTGCTGATCCAGACTATCAATTGGCACCAGAGCATGAACTTTTCTCTACCTTTTCCAAACCTTAAACTGAAAATTGTATTTGCTGTACATAAATAATTTCTTGCTGTAGCGTATAGTTGTTGTTTTCTTTCTTTTTCTCTTTGCATTTGATCTCTTTGCTTGCTGTCGTCTTTCAAAAATTTTCAGGGAAGCGCCAGGAGAACGACCAGTTTGGGCCCGTTAGACGAAAATCTCCCTGTGCCGTCCTTGCTTAAAAAAAAAAAAAAAAAAATTCCGACAGCTGCAACATATTTTCCGGCAGCTGTATATCCTTTTCCGGCAACCACATTATTTTTCCCTAGCAGCCGCAAAATCCCTTTTCCCGCTTGCCGTCGATTTTTTTTTCCCGGCGGCTGCAACATTAGCGGCTGCAACATCAGCGGCTGCGACATTACCGGCTGCAACATCGGCAACTGCAACCCTAGTACCCGCGGCTGCCACCTCATCTTCCCCGCGGCTGCCACCTCATCTTCCCCGCGGCTGCCACCTCATCTTCCCCGCGGCTGCCACCTCTTTTTCCCCGTAGCTGCCACCTCATTTTCCCCATGGTTGCCCCCTCATTCACCAGCTATTGCCACTTCATTTCCCAGCAACTGCCACCTCATTTTCAGCAGCCGTAGTATCCTTTTTTTCTCCCGTCGGTCGTCAATCCAACGGCTGCAACATCGGCGGCTGCAACATTTCGCCGTTATTGTTTTCCGTCGACCCTAAAATATTTTCTCCCGTCAGCTGTAAAGAATTCCCGGCAGCCGCGATTTCAATCCAGCGGCTGCAACATCACGTCACAACATTGCAACAACTCTTCCCGACCAGCTGTAATCTTTCCCGACACCGTAAAACTTTTAAATTTTTTTCCGGCTGCCGTGAATTCTTTTCCGGTGGCCACAACTTCTTTTCCGGTGGCTGCAACATATTTTTTTTGACGACTGCAACATCTTTTTCGTCAGCCGTGTTATCATTATTTTTGGCAACTTGCAATGGTAACTCCCGTGTTAACAGAAGAATTGTTTCAACATGCTAATCATGGTGCTGATTCACCTCAGTCGTGCCGGCGAATTCATCATTCCGACACCGAGGAAGTGACGGTTTGTGTTTCACCGGCGGAAGAACTTATTGCCTTATCCTAGTCATCATGATCACACATCCGACTGTGCACGAATTCGGCTCCGTGACATCATCAACTGCATGCTCCACCATTTTCCGCAGCTTTCCGATGCACAGTTTTATGAGGTATGGCTTTCATTTATCACGTGATTAAGCATTCATATCATTTAAACGATATTGGTCGTACCTTCACTCGTACCACCATTATACCTGATTAAACCTTTCCCTCGTACGATGTAAACGCTAATAACTGCCACCTTCCCCAATTCGGCATGAAAATTTCAAACACTGTTCTGTGCTCAACTTTCCAAATTTGGTCATTCTCTCAACATCTCCGCTCAGCGATTCGTGCATCCTCTGTGCTGCAACTTCCATTCTGGGATCCGGTAATCTGTGGAATAGCAGGTTCAGTTTGCCGCCAGGACCATGGGCATTCCAGTTCGCCATGAACCTTTCAATACCCGGGAACTCAGACGGAATCCGCAAGTTCTTGCCATTTTTCAAGCTGCTAGCTGGGTCGAGTTCTTTGAGCGATTAGACGGATTCGATCGGGACGCAGCCCTGCAATTTGCCTTGAATCTTACCAAAACTCACTCCACGGTGTGGGGGCTGTGTATAGACGTCTCTGAGGTCATTATATCCGAGGTTACAGCCATCCCGATGGTGGGAAAACCTTGGTTTAGTCGTCGAGTCCCTGCAACGATTGCACGAGAAGAATTTTTACTTCCAGGGGAGCAAGTTGCAGCATCCAGGAGAGGGATTGCACTGAACTCACTGCCGTGGCCATGGGACCAGGTTGCTGTCTTCCTCAAGAAATACATTACCTGCGAAGGTAGATACCAAACTGTGTATAACTCTGAACTTCCTTTGCTTTCTCATCTTCGCCATGGCATTTTGTTGAACATTCCATTTTATTTATTGCACGACTTGCGTCATATGGCAACATTTGTTCAGTCTGCGAAGCACCCACTGTCCTCTCTCACCCACCATGGCCTTATCAAGTTAATTATTGTAAGAACCCTTTCCCAACATAATATAACTTGGGAACAATTTATAACCAGACCACAGCAACCTGTTCCCTTGAGGGTCATCCCATTGTAGCAATTACAGGTTCCACCGCAACAGGAGGACCGGAGTTCCTCCAGTGAAGTTGGGGGGAGGGATGAAATGGGAGAAGAACAACAATCGGGGGCACAGGCAGGACCATCCGGGGTGGGTAAAACCACAGAGGAAGAACAACCAGGGGCATAGTCAGAGCCATTCGAGGTAGATGAATCCCCAGCACAAGCAGAACCAGTGGGGGATGACACTGCATTTGAAGGAGAGCAAGGGGAAGCACAAACAGAGCCAGCAGGTGACAATGTAGATGAAACCTTCATGGCAAACCTAGATAATAGGACAGCTCCGACAGCAGAAGGTGAAATTGGAGCAGCATCAAATGCTGCGACAATGGAACCTGAAAATGACGGAGCTAGGGCAATGGAAGAAGACATTGAGCTGGTTACAATTGAATCTTCACCTGAGTGGGTAGGAGGAGGAGCTGTGATTGAAGAAGAACAGCATGAGGGGCAGGGAAATATTCTTTTGACTTCAGTTTTGCCCCCCTATATTCCAGCTCCACAAGAAGAAACACCACAAAAAGAAAAATCACAAAAGAAAACGCCACAGAAAAGGAAGAGAGTCACCAATGAATTTGATCTAATAGCACCAATCAGGAGGACACGAACTCGATCAATCACAGCAGCAGAGGCAGCTAGGAAAAGATGGGCAACCTCAGAGACACAGGTTGAGCCCCCAATCCTTACACCAAGACCGATGGATGCTCCACAAAGGCCAGTGGAGGAAGAACCTGGAATTGAAGGACTCTTGTATGAGAATGCAATGCTGAAAGAGGACCTCCAAGCACTTAGAAGGGAGCTGGAAACTTGGAAGGAAACCTGCAGAAAGCAGGGTGAAAGAAAAATGTACACATTAATAGAGGCTGCAAACTAAGTGGAGGAATCAGTTTCTGCTGGAGCTGGAGAGAAGGATGAACGAATACTCTGCCCCACCTGTGGAGAAATCTTTGAGGAAGCAGGCCATAAAATTCTACTTAGCACGTATTCAGCACAACATCCTGTAGCCACAGTAGGGAAAGCAGTGGAAAAAGAAGGTGCTGTCACACAAGAACCAGCACTTTTAAACATCCTTGCTGCAGCTGCCACTTCCCATGATGCAAAAATTGTGGAACAAGTAGAAGAAGAACATGGGATGGAGGATGCCTTAGAGATTAATAAGGAATGTATGGTAACCCCAGAATGTTTCCACGATACAGAGATTATAGAGCAGATGGAAGAAGAATTTGGAATGAAGGATGCGCTGGAGCTTCTAAAGGAATATGATGAAACCCCAGAATGCTCCCAGGACACAGAAATTTTAGAAGAAGAAATACAAAGGCAGGACAGTGATAAATTGGAACAGGAAGCTGCAACACAAGAAATAGCAAACCTGAATATACTTGTCCAATCTGCCAAACAGATGAGGGAAGAACCTGGAACAGAGGAAATTCTGGAGTTTAATGATAAACTCTGGGTTGTAACCCCAGAGGACTCCCATGACACAGAACTCATAGAAGAAGAGTTGCAGCAAACGAAGGATGAAGAGGTAAGCCAGGATGTTGCTACACAAGAACCAACACCCTTGGAAGCTGCAGCAAGAACTCCTGAATTGCAGTTGGAAGATAATCCGGGAGTGGATATCATTCATGATATACAGTGGAGTGAAGATGAACAGGTACAGACACCATGCTCAGGTGACACCGAAATCTTGGAGGAAGAGTTGCACGATGAGAAGGAGATCCTATCTCAGCAGCAGAATGACAAAGAAGACGTTGTTACACAAGAACCAGTGTCTCCAAAATCAGTAAAGGTAGCTGCTGAAGAAGGTTTAAAGGATGTTGTTGTTACACAAGAACCAGCAACTCTCCTGTTAAAATCAGATGTGTTGGAAGACACTGTCCCACAAGAACCAGTGCTTCCACCTCCTAGAGATGTCATTGAGTTGGATTAGATTGAGGATTTCGTCTCAACTCCCCCAGGCATAGCATAATGAGGCTGCAGGAAGATTCCCACTACACCAAGTACATTCCCAGATATCAGCAAGTAGCAGTGGAAGGGAAACAGTGAGGTTGGAAGATGTTGGGTCACTCACAGAAGCCTTTCAAAAGATAAAAAAGATGCCTGAGTTTCCTACATTCCTTCCTCTCTTCTGGATAAGATTTCAGTTCACAATTCAGATGCAGGTTGTTGCATGAGGACATGCAACAGGGTAGTTGGGGGGAGATGTTGAGCCCAGAATTGGCCCTTTTTTAGTCATCATTATTCATCTTTCCTGCCCCTGTCCTACACTATTTATCATGGCAATCAAACCCATTGTCCTTACCTTGTCTCCCAAATTACCAAGGTATGGCTGATCATTGTTTTATTTTATTAATGCTTATGATTGTGATAATTAAAACCGTGCAGCTCTCGAATTGTGCTAACATGTTGCGATTTATGAAGGTAGTTGAGACAAATGGATTGCAGGAAGATCGGGGCTGAACAAGTCATAAAAGAAAGGGATGTTCGTTCCTTGTAGAAGGTTCCTTGGGGCTCGAATCATCCATCAAGACACAGTCGTGACAGGGCAGTTGTAACAGAATTTGCTATCTTAAGTGTGTTGCTGCTCGAGTCTAGCTGTGAGCTGGAAGGACCGCCACTCCTGGGGCAATTAATAATTCTCTCATATTTGGTTATTTCTGTTCTGCCACGCATTGTAACAGCTAGATTATTTAGGGCGCCTGAAGATCAAAGATCTTCATGGCCGCCCAATTATGGGATCAGATGTTACAATTTGTATGTATAAATAGGGTGAGTTGCCTCGACTCAGGGGTTGAACAGAAAACAATTAATTTATTTTGTATTAGCAGCCAAGCCAAACTGTGTACTCATTCTTCTGTTAATATAAGGAGTTACTTCTGAGTTAAAGAGAGTGTTGTTCAACCAGCGTCTCTGTGTGAAGACTGGGCCCGTCTTCCACAGAGATTGCTGAGTTAAATTAGAATTTTATCTTTCTTGTTGTGTGATGCTTTGTTCTTTCCTTTGTACGCAGCAGCAATACTTATTGTGTGGGTTTATTAGTAAAAGAGTACATTTCTGTGAGATTGGTGAATGGTATAGAATAACAGTCGACTGAGTCAGGGTTGCTTTATATATTTCAATTTCTGTTCACACTGTCGTGTTCATCTTACAGTTGAGACGTAATCCCAGGAGCTCTTACAATTTAGCTTTCCTGTTATGTGTTGATTGGTTTCTATTTTGCAATTCAGTTTCTTAGAACAGTTGCTTCAATCTCTTTCATTTGAAATTCTAGAGTAATGTTCTTTATGATTCCCAGCTTGATTAGATTAGACAAGTGATTATTTTAGAATGTGAATGAGATTTCCTTTTTGCAATCGTTGATTAGATCTGGTACCAATTCTTGTTGATGCATAATAGAAAAGGATTGTAGTATAGCAGTTAGAAGGCAATTGGGGTTGCATAGATTCTTGGGATGAACATGGA
Source organism: Larix kaempferi (assembly GCA_027924585.1). Taxonomy (NCBI): domain Eukaryota; kingdom Viridiplantae; phylum Streptophyta; class Pinopsida; order Pinales; family Pinaceae; genus Larix; species Larix kaempferi. The sequence goes on along the minus strand of BSBM01000073.1, from coordinate 25,127,145 downwards.
TGATAGAAGATAAAAGTATTCACTTCTAATGGTTTTGTGTTTAAGCATATATTGTGCACTTATCCTTTGAAATAAAAAGACTTTCTCGGGTTGACAATAAATTTCATATGCTCTGTGTGTTTGATAGTAATTTATTTGCATATAGAGTGCTTGACAAATCCTATGTCCCGCACAGTAGACTTTTGGTTGAACAGTCTATTGGAAGGCTTCATCACCGAGTTTGCAGTAGATACGAGAAAGAGCTTCAGCGAGGCTGAGAGGAGCTTCTTCAAAGCATACAGGGGTAAGTTCTTAAATTCTCTGAACTTGTGGATTGAAATGCTCTTATATGAAAAAGGAAAACTATGCATAGCTTCCGATGAATAGCATAGACAAGTAATGTCCGCAGATTCTGATAGTGATCTTGAAGTTATTGGTTGCACTCGTAGCGGAAAACGGTATAAAGTAGGCCTCGACCAGCATTCTTTTGAGTCTAGCCCAGAATATAGTAGAGCTCGTAGAGCGAGCCATATAGAGAGACAAGGGAGTGCTCATATCCCTTATCACCCTTTTACACCGCAAAATCCAGACGGGGCTCAGCATAACCCCGCAGTAACAGCCTCTAGTAGCCTACACAGTACTTCTAGTACCTCAACCCCACCTTTGTTTAACCATCCCGGAGGCAGTGCCACAGCACCTCCACATCAACCTAGCGCAAGAAGGATGGGTGATGACATGAAGCTACCAACCTTTAGAGGAACAGGGCTAGAAGACCCTGAACAGCACTGGTTTCTATGTGAAGCCATTTGGACGATTAAGAAAATTAATGATGATGATGTTAAGCTGGTTCAGTTAGCAACCACACTAAGAGAGAGAGTCTTAACCTGGTTTATGAAATACTCAGCAGCACAGAATAGGACGCTTGCTGATGTAAGAAGTGCTATGATTAAAGAATTCAAGAAACCTAAATCAGAATCACAGTGCATAACAGAACTCAAAGACATAAAACAGTTACCTACAGAATCAATATGGGACTTTGACCAGAAGTTCAAAGCTTTGATAGATCAAGTAAGCTTTGAGTTTGCACCGCAGCAGCATAAGGAATGGTTCATTGCTGCGCTGCTTCCTCATATTAGACTTCCTCTTATGCAACAGAATCTCACTACTCAAGAACAAGCTCTAGAGATGGCTATGAAACTAGAAGCTTCAACAATCGCTGGAACAAGCAACGATGTTGCGCAGTTGCAGAACCAAATAGTAAACCTAACCTTGCAAGTGCATGATATTAAGAAAGGAAAGGATGTTAAAGAAGAAATTTGGTGTACAAAGTGTAGATCACAAGGACATTCAAAGGACCATTGTCCTGTTTTCATAGATTATATTGCAACTGGAGCACCTAACCCTTTACCACAGGCTCAGGGGCCTTGGTGTGAAATATGTAGAACTAGAGGCCACAGACCACAAGAGTGTCACTTGTTACAGAAATATGTACAAACTCCAAAGAATCTATATTGCAATTTCTGTAAATCAGTAGGCCATGATGAGAACAATTGCAGAGCATATGAGCTTATGATAGAAAGAAAACATGATGTTTATAGAGTACAGTCAAAACCACAAGGACCCACAACAGGTCCGCAGTATGACCCAGCTCGCAAAGGCCGAGGAGGAAATTACAGGGGTCGAGGACGCATAGCAGGTTTTGGTCGTGGAAGAAGACAGATCACATGTTATAACTGCGGAGCTCAAGGCCATTATGCAAGGGATTTCCAGAACCCTACAACCACCTGCAGATACTGTAAATCTTATGATCATGTCATTGAAGAATGCCCTCAGTTGATGGCCAAGGTGCAAGAAAAGAAACCACAGGTTAACTAGAATATTCAGTTGATTGCAGCAGAAAAAAGAGAACTGGACCCTACAGTTAATATAGTGACGCGCAATGATACAACCACTGGTGCGCCAGAGTCGGGAACTGGAAATCCAGCGACACAATGGGTGCACCGCGCTAATATTAAACCATCCCCGCTTGACCTACAGAAGCAAAAAGAAGCATTCAAGAAAGCTCAAGAGTATTTCTCAGACCCGCGAGCTTCAAGTTTTGTCACATTACCGCACAATGATATCATACCGCATGTGCCACGACAAGAGAACCTGGTACAAGAGAATGCCACTACATCTGGAAGGCCTGATGAGGAGGATACACTAGGCATTGTTCATGCTTTCCTAAGAAGCTGCTTAAAGTTGTTGCGCAATGAAAAAGCAACTATGGAACTCCAACACCTGTTGGATCAGTGTCAACAATCTGCTTCGATGAATACACCGCAACATGTTGTTCATCAGATCAGGAGTCATGCTAGAACTGGAAGAGAGATGAGACTCACAGCGCAGATTGGAGCATTTGAAATGGATGAAGTCATTTTGGATTTAGGCTCAGAAGTTAATGTTCTCACCATGCAGACATGGGAACATATGGGTAGCCCTCAGCTTATCAGATCTCCTATCCATCTAAGACTAGAAAATTAGCAACGAGTTTCTCCATTGGGCAGATTACCCAATGTACCCATAAATATTGAGGGAGTAAGAAGTTCTGCAGACTTTGAAGTAATCAAAATTCTGGATGACAGTAGACCTTATCCAGAACTTTTAGGCATAGACTGGGCATTTGATAATCTGGCTGTCATTAATTTGAAGAAACGACAGATGACCTTTGAGGATGACCAGATTAGGGTCATTGCACCACTTGATCCCCTTCAAGGACCAAGGTATATTGAACCCATTCGAGCAGAAGAAGAAGTGCTCCACATGGAAAGTTTGTATCAGATGACTGCTAGTCATAATGATTATGTCAATCCCATAGTGGATGGCCATATCAGCTGGCGATGCGATAGCTCGTGCACATCAGATTCGGAAGCAGGACTGGAAAACTGGCAGAATCGCTTACATGAGGTTTCTGCAAGGCGTTGCGCCATGATGACTAAATCCATTCGATGGATTGGCACAGAATGGAATAACACTCCAATCTTTGATGGTTTAACTGGAGTAAGTGAATTCATACATGCATATGAACAAGAAATCCCAGATGAGCAGCGCATACAAGCATTGGATGTAGCACTGCGCGCTACACCAGCAAGATGGTGGGGTGCGCATAAAGAAAATATCGACACATGGCAAGACCGTCGCAGGTTGATACTGCGCAGATTTCAAGAGACTATAACAGGAGTTTTGCGCAAATATGATGGACAGAGTGACCCCAGGTCACACATTGAAGCATGTATTCAGCAATGGTCACATATTCCAGAAGATGAGTGGGTTCACCTATTCATCCACACATTGGATATATTTCCACGGAACTGGTATACTGAAACAGAATTGCGCAGAGGCACTATCACTTGGCCTCTCATGATTGAAAGTTTTCAACTCACTTTCAACTTTGAGTCAGAAAATCCAAGCATCGATCAGGCTTTAAAGTGTATTAGAAAGAAGGTATTTGGACAATGTCCTTTACCATAGTATTCTCAACCAGATTGGGCTGTCCAGATGGAACATGCCCTGGAATGCTATAATTTCACCGCTGGAGAAGAGGATGATGATCCTCGCAACATCAATATTCCAGAGTCAGAAGGGACGCGCAAAGTCGAAGGCCCTAAGCTTGATATCCCTGCCATTACAGAACACATCAAGCTCAAGAAGATTAACATTGGCACAGAGGCCGAACACAAGGTTTCCTCTATAGGATATTATTGGGATGATGAAACTGTTGGCCATATTGTAGATTTACTACATGAGTACCAGGATATCTTTCCTACCAAGTTTATAGAAATGAAAGGCATCCTAGGAGATTTAGGAGTTATGCGCATACCTCTGAAAGCGGATGCTAAGCCAGTAAAACAGCGCCTGTACAGGTTGAACCCGCGATATAAAGAAAAGGTCAGAGAAGAAATTGATAAGATGCTCGCAGTTGGTATTATTGAGCTAGTAGAGGAAAGTGATTGGATTAGTCCTATGGTGGTACAAGAGAAAAATACAAAAGGTGAAATAAGAATCTGTGTGGACCTGCGCAAGCTCAACGACGCATCAGCGCATGATCCATTTCCTACGCCCTTTACAGACAAGGTGCTTGACAATGTTGGAGGACAAGAGGCTTACTCCTTCATTGATGGCTTTTCAGGATACCATCAGATCAGAATCCATCCAGAGGACCGCCATAAGACCACTTTTGCGGCTGAATGGGGCTCATTCCAGTATATGGTAATGCCCTTTGGTCTTAAAAATGCTCCTGCTATTTTCTCGAGAGTTGTTGTTATTGTTTTTAAAGAATTCATTCATAAGTTTCTAGAAGTCTATTTTGATGACTGGACTGTGTTTGGTTTACTAAAGAACCATATAGGGAATCTAAGGATGATGTTAGAAAAATGTAGACAGTATCAGATCTCCCTTAACTTGAAAAAATGTATCTTCTGTGCTCCTTTTGGTATTTTGTTGGGTCACATTCTATGCAGACAAGGACTCATGATGGATCCTGCGAAGGTTTCCATCATTGCTAACTTGCTTGCGCCCAACTCAGTCAAACAATTGCGCACTACATTGGGACATACAGGATACTATAGGAAATTTATCAAAGGTTATGCAAATATCACTGCGCCTATGGAAAGACTGCTGAAAAAGGATTCGAAATTCCAATGGACAGAAGAATTCCAACAGAGCTTGGACACACTTAAAGGAAAGATGGTAACAACGCCCATTCTAGTTTTCCCAGACTGGAGAAAACCCTTTCATGTTCATGTAGATGCTTCTTCCATAGCATTGGGGGTTGTACTGACACAACCGGGAGAAGGAGGTATTGACCACCCCATTTCTTACTCTAGCAGAAAGTTGTCTACAGCTGAGAAGAACTACACCACTACAGAAAGAGAAGGAATAGCTATGGTGTATGCCTTACAGAAGTTCAGACACTATCTATTATGTGCTCATTTTAAAATGTATACTGACCATTCTGCCTTGAAGTACTTGGTCAATAAGCCAGTGTTAGGGGGAAGAATTTGCAGATGGTTACTCCTCTTCCAGGAGTATGATTTTGAGATTATTGTGAAGCCAGGTAGATTGAATGCAGGACCTGACCATTTATCTAGAATAGAGTTAGGGGAGGAACCTACAAATTTGGAGGACAATCTGTCTGATGCGCAACTGTTTTGTGTTCAAGCAGCAGACGAATATTATTCCGATATTATTGAGTTTCTCACTACAGGGAAAGCGCCAGTTGAGTTCACAATACATCAGAAGAAACAACTTGATGTCAAATCCGCAGACTTCACTTTGATAGCAGGCCAGCTCTATAAGTTGGGCCCTGATGAAGTCTTGCGCAGATGCATTTTACCGCATGAGAAGAACTCCATAATCGCAGAAGCGCACTCGGGAACCGCAGGAGGCCATTTCCCAGGAAAGCCGACTACGCAGAAGATCTTAGCCGTAGGTCTTTGGTGGCCAACATTGCACAAGGATACTAAGGAATTCTGCAAGTGTGCGATGTGTGCCAGCGAACAGGAAAACCTTCAAGAAGAGATGAAATGTCGCTAAGACCCCAGATAACAGTGTGTGCTTTTGATAAATGGGCCATTGATTTTGTGGGACCTATCAACCCACCAGGAAAGAGAACCGGTGCAAGATACATCATCACAGCTACTGAATACCTCACCAGATGGCCTGAGGCGAAGCCAGTTAAGAATTGCAATGTTGTCACTGCCGCGCAGTTCATTTTTGAGAATATTGTCACTAGATTTGGATGTCCACTGATTCTAATGAGTGATCAGGGCACACATTTCCTGAACGAGACTATAGAGGCCCTTACTGAAGAGTTCCACATTAGTCACCATAAGAGTACACCCTACCACCCTCAAGCTAATGGTACGGTGGAGGCATTCAATAAGATTCTGGAGAATGCCCTGACCAAGATCTGTAATCAACAAAGAGATGATTGGGACCTTAGAGTCACAACTGTGTTATGGGCTTATAGAACCACATGCAAGAAATTAACAGGTCACACACCTTTCAGTTTGGTGTATGGATAAGAAGCAGTCATGCCCATGGAATACATTGTTCCCAGTCTCAGAATTGCTCAAATTACAGAAATGGCAGATACCGATACTATGAGTGAAAGGCTGTCACAATTGGTTGCCTTAGAAGAATACAGGTTGTTAGCTGGATTCCATCAACAAGTGTAGAAGGCGAGACAGAAGGCTTGGCATGACAGGCATATTAAGAATAAAGTCTTTCAGGAAGGAGACTTGGTACTCCTCTATGATAGTAAATTCATCAAGTTTCCAGGCAAGTTTCGTGTACATTGGTTAGGCCCTTTTCAAGTGATGAAGATAACCGAAGGTGGAGCAGTTCATCTTGTGAAGCTTAATGGAGAGTTGCTGCCCATAATGATCAACAGGAGTCGGCTCAAGCTTTATCGTGACGGCCACTCCGCCCTGTCGACCTAATCAGTTGCTAAAGTTGTGCAGATGTCCAGTGTAGTTGAAAGAGGCATCGCACTTATCAGTCTACACGGAAGTCGTGAGACATGTTTCAGTCTCTGGCTTCCCACGTAGTTCCTCGAAGCATCCGCGCAGTCAATAAAGTCTGTTCTGAGCGAGCCTGTTTTCTCTCTTGCGAAGTCCTCCGGGTTGTCGAACTTTCTCTCTTGCGGAGTTCCCTGTTGCCTATTTTGTCGCTCTTGCGGAGTTCTCCTCGCCATGGATCCCTTCATGTGCACAGTTACCTATGCTGAAGTTACCCGCCGAAAATTTGAATTGCGGTAGTTATGTAGCCGCGTCTGAGTCTTAATGAAGGACGAGACCGCCATTTCATTGTATTTGCTCTGACAGATTCGGCTTGATTTCCCTAATATCCGCATTTAATTAAGGAGCCGAAGGCCTTAGCTCATCTCTCGAAGGCTGTCAGAGCCCATCCCTCGCATTTAATGCACCACAGAGGCGCGGGGGGTAGGGGGGTTGTTAACTCATCTGCTTAGGCGCCAACGGTTATTAGTGCCACTTGTCCGCATCTACTACCGCCTTCAGCTATAAATACCCCTCATTTGTATATGCTTGGGTTACTTTTCCTTGCTATTTGCGTTGTATAGTTGTCCTGTTTGAGAGTCTAAGTCATTGTTTTCAGAGTCGTGTCATGCAGACTGCTTTCCCGTTGTCACAGTTCGTATCCTACGATGTTCTTCCCTTTTCGGTTCAGTGTTTTTCGTGTATGCAAGTTCATGACGGAGAAACTGTCAACTGAAGAATTCATCCGTCAATTCAGACGTAGAGGGTTAGATTTCGGTATGGGTACCCCGATCAAGATCGTCGAGCTTCCTAGTTTTCCTGATCCCAGACAGTCCCCGGGCAAAAGGGCGTCTCAACAACACCAGCAGCAGTCGGAGGAACCCGTTCCAGAGCCCTTGGCCACTCTGGTTAACTACATTCCTCCGTGCCCAGATGATGCAACCGAGGTGCGTATTCCCAAGAATTCCAAGTATTCGATTCCGCTGCCACAAATGGCAGAAATCGTGCAAGAAGAAGGATCCCTGCTTGGACACCTCCCGCTGGTTAAGTTTTCTGACTTCAACTTGGGAGATTATAGAACGTATCCTCAGTTCACGCCAAATCACTATCTGACAGTGGTCCATAATCCTGTTAAGAAGATTGAAGAATTCGGCCCACAGGAATTTGCAGTAAATCTAGAGAGGCCTGGACTGTTGAACCTATTGAAGCTACCGCACTTCGGGCGTAGCAATGAATTTAATGCGGTTGTCAAGGTCCTGTTATCCTGCGTTCACGGTGGTTATCTTTAGCTAGGGAGGCCAATTGATCTGAATGTGGACCTGATTCACCGAATTACCGGCCTATCTAAGGTTGGTAAGGACCCCAACGTCCATTTCGTTGGTAAAGACAAGGACCGAAAGCTCACTGCACAGGTGGTGCAGAAATACAAATTGTCGAGAGGAGGTCGGGCTTATGACCTCACTATAGTCGAAGATGAAGCACTCAGATTCACAGGAAGTCTGCTTGCAGGCAGACTTTTAACCAAGTGCCGACCTAAAGAAGTCCCTGGAGCTGTTGTAGATCTCGCAGTTGCAGCTGCGGAGGGTGAGCAGTACAACTAGTGTCTCTTCCTCTTGAATACATTCTTGGATGACTGCCGGAACGTTCAGGACACCACCAATCAGCTGTTCCATTTTTCTTGGCTCCTGATCTTGTGTGCCTTTGTCGGGTGGAAGGAACCTCCCAACACTCAGTTTCTTCCGCGTCGTTCAGGAGAGGTTACAAGGATGCGCTATGTCAACCTCTGGGATTCTAATAATCCCGTGAAGCGCAAGATGAACCGCACTGTGTTCTTCAAGTACTACCATCTCCTCTGGGATACCATCCTACAGATGCCGAGGCTTACTGAGGAGACGGAAGAAATCTATGGAACGAAATTGGTCTTTTCTTCCAACTTGCATGAAATCTATTTCCGCCCCCGTGGAATTCAGTCAAAAGAATGGGCCGTAGGGCTCTACCAAATGACTACCCAAGACGTGGAGGGCGCAAATATATATTCCGGTTCAAAATATTATGATCATTTTTGGGTTATGGTACCTGTATCATTGCGTCCATAGCAACGTTTTCAATAAGGTACACTTTTTGTTTCATTGACAAATACTTCCGAATGGCTAAGATATCGATATTGTTTTGTGGCATGGTTTTCCTCACAATGGTGAGAAGGGCACAAATATATGATCTGGTTGGCCTATTTATGAGCATTTATGGGTTATGAGAAATTTTTCATTGTGTTTGGACTGATGTTTCTAGTAAGGAATATATTTTGATTCATTGAAAAATATTTATGTATGGTTGTTGGAGCATAGGCCGCAGCTATGGCAAAGCTGCCAATTTTGGGGAAAAAGCACTAAGTTTTGAAGGAAAAGTGCTAATTTTGAGGAAAAGCACCATTTTTGGGCAGAAATGAACAGTGCGCGGTACGGTTCCAGATGGGCGAGCTCACCGCAGATTGCGAGCCGGAAATCGCGGAGCTCGCGTGCACGTCAAGGGAAAGAGTAAATAAGGTGGCCGAGTAGAAAGCTCAACCACCACAATAAATGAAGCGACGGAAGAGGGCTCAGCTACCCTCATTAAGGCAAAGTACAGGAGTTATGGTTGCTCGGACCAAGGAAGAGCAACGAGCCGAAGCATTGAAGGAAAAGGACAAGGAGCAAAGAACGATGAAGCAGTGCCCATACCCGCGATCTGCGCCAGAAATCGTGGAGTCTGCAGGAAGATGCGACGTGACTGCAAGAGGCACCTACAGTACACCTAGTCGTGTCAGTGGTTAGGGTTTTTGGGGATCACTGTTGGGAAAGGCCCACAGTTTTGTAAAGGTGCGACCCTCGGGGCCACCTATATATATGTGTAATTGGGAAGGTTAGAAGGTTACACAGACAGTCTAAGTTGATGTCTGAGTCTTTTGTATTGTTGTATTTTGTAAAGCTGTTAATGATCATTGTATGTATGTAAGAAGGTCGTGATCTCGCAGGGAGACCGTTTGGCGTAAGGGCCATTGTATGTGTCGACCAGTCGCAAGAGGACTGAGGGGAATGTAATTGTATGTCTTTGTCATTGTGATAGCTGTGTGCGTGGAGTTTCCTAGAAAGATCTAAGGCTGCAGCTGTGTGCGCAGCGGAACTGTGTTATTCCCATCTTAAGATAATATAAAAAAGTCCTGTGGATGTGGCTTCCCTCCTGGAGGTGAACTACATAATTCTTGTTGTGGTAGTGATGCTTTATGTGATTGCATTTCTTTGCTTTACTGTCTATGTTCCCATGACTGTTCCGCTATATTTATGAATGAGTATGTAGATTAAATCTTTGAAGCTCCCTCAGAAGTTGTCTCCTGTATTGTCGAAGGAGTCTGTAAGAACATTGTCGCCGTAGCGCTTAAGGAGTGTGTTACTGCGCTGTGGCGTGAGGGAAGAGGCGATACATAGTGTATCGGACGTAGCAGGTAAACGCCTCGTGTGCAGGCGCGGAGCTACCGCGTAGCTAGGCTGGGAAGAGTGAGTTCTCGTGCTGTAGCGCTGTGAGACCTGTGGAAGAGTAAGACGTTCTGTTCTGGGGTATCCTCCCAGAAAGGAAGGGAGAAGACTATAGTTTCCGCACCACCTAGGTTAAGGAAACCTGATTCCTTAGCCCCCCCATAGCCACTTCGGGTGATACTTCGGGCTGCTGCGCAGCCCGTTGCCGAAAGGGCCAGTGCACCAAGGGGTGTTTGTTGCTGCACATCCTGAAAACTCGGGTCTGTCCAGAAAGCAGCCAACAATGGTTGATATATGATCTTTTCTATGTGGTAGTGTTGAGAGTGTTGAGAAAGAACACATCGTATTTATTGGTTAAGAGTACCTATGCTGGTGGATCCATGGCCTCAGCTCGGGGGTGACCTATTCAAGTATGGATTGAATTGAATGTGTCTATGGCTGGGTGGAAATTTGTCCAGTTGAAGCTAGTTTCCCCTCAACCAGATAAGTATTTTATTATATGTATATTTATTGCATCCTTGGAATTACATGTGCTTATTGGTCGGATCTGCTTAGGATATATATGGTTGTAGGTAGAAGCTTTGAGATATGATTTTATATGGCTGTAGATGATATTTTTCATTCTTGAATTTTTTTTATGTTGATATGGCTATGGTTTGTAGTCAATTATGAGTAATATTATATGTCATTTACTGTAATTTCTTATGAATATGTGCTCATGGATGCTATTGGCTTATGAATTGTATGTATGTATGTGGCAGCCATGAGATTTTATGTTTATGGTTGTATATTATATCATTGGTATCTGAATGTTGTTATGTTTATATGGTTGTAGATGATATCTAGTATATCAGATTCATTTGTTGTAGATTTGTTCTACATTTGGCAGCCAGTAAATCTAAATTTCTTGGGGATTATTGATAGCTAGTATATCTGATTTTATTTATGTTGAGATCTCATTTTTATTATGCTTATAGGGTTGTAGGTGGAATCCATGAGCTTTGATATGTTCTGTCATTTATATGGTTGTAGATGGCAGCCTTTTATGTGATTTTACTAAGTGTTGTAAATCTAGAGTTACTAGTGCCCATGTAGTTCTGAATTTGATATTGGTCATAGATATGATATTTATGTGGTTACATGGATGTGGGTGGAAACTTGAGATGTTCAAATTCATGCTTAAATTATATACTTAGACTTTGATACACTCATGACTGCTTTACCTTGTATAGTATGTGTATTGGGGAAATATATGCATTGTATTCTTGCATTTCATTCCCAAAGGGTTGATTGTTTTATTTAGTTAGCTTTATGGCATGATGTCCTAGCATTTGATTAAATTTAATCTATTATGCTATACCTTTATTTAGCCTCTTTTGGGTTTACATGTTCCCGTGACCTTGGTTTCAGGGTCAGGTGTATTACAACCTAGGCTTTAATTTGTTGTTTCAATTTAAACTAGAATTCCTCCCAGTCTAGGTGTTCATAGATGATTGGCCATTTCTTTTTATGAATCCAAGATCTCTATCTAGATTCAGAGGTAATGGGTTCCCAAGTTAATATATGTTATATTATTTTCACTTAGGATATTTTTGAATTCTTGTGTATCTCATCTATCATAGAAATTAGGGAGTTTCTTCCACGCATTGTCCCAAAACATAGTTTTTTTCCCATTCCTGATTTCCTAAAAATAATGCTCTTAGATCGTAACTCAATTCTACAAATTTGCAATCCAAATAAGAGAACCATTCCTATTTCATGTCATTCTAATCAACTCGTGGTTTACTATCCCTATTGAATATTTTTTTCTTCCAAAGTTTGCTACATATGGCATCCTCGATGTTTAATCATCGCCACAAAATCTTGGATTCCAAGACTAAGCTTTCTATTTTTGGATGTCTCATACCCAAACGACTTGTTGATTTCAGAAGGAAAAAAATTCCCATGCCATCATAGCCCATTTATGTAATACCCCGTGTGTTAAGCCCTTGGACATATGTTGTGATTATTATTTGTGTTGTAATGTGACACTATGTGCCTGGACTATGGACTATGGACATTATTATTATTATTTTATTATTATTATTTTTAATTAAATAACTAGCTCAATATTGACAACTAATATGGCTAGGGGGCCATGGATTCCACATGTGAGGGGGTTGAGGACTAGGATTTGTGGCTCTCCCTAACAACACTCTATGTTTCCTTTTTTTGTTATTTTAGCCTATGTTGGTATTATTGAGCCTAATTCATGATTTAGTGTGCCTTCATTAATGGATTCCACTTATTAAATGTGCCCCTGTGGTGGTTTTGTAACTCTTTTTTGGCGGTTACACTTGGTTTTGTAACCCCTACTTGCACAAGTGCACCCTCACTAGCTATTTTTAGCATTGACACCTCAAAAGTTGTGTAACCCCCCTCATGTTTTGTAACCTCCTCACACTAATTCTAGTTGGCCTCTTATGGTTGGAGTTAACCTCATGTGGTTTGGGTATCCTCCATAGTGAGTTGGAGTTAGACTCTTGGATTGGATTCAAATTTCTCTATATGAATTCAAATGGGCTCTCTCTTGCTACTAGACTAAAGGTGCATGCTCTCATGGAGGAGAAGCATTGTATGCTAAAGACTGAAGTCCTGGGTGAGGATGGTGATATCCGAAGGGATGTGGTGAGAACAAATAGTCACAACTCATGAGGAAATGAATATTGAAGGCCTTGTAATGAGGTATGAAGACCCTGTAATGGGATTGAAGATTGACTGTGCAGAACACAACATGAATCCTTGTCCCATTTCTTGTCCCTATCTGAATATATGCACGTGAAGCCCGATGGTGGATGGTGATGTCCTGGGGGACCTGTGTGGTGAATGGAATCCCATTGCACCAAGTAGGGTAGATGGAAGATAAATTTTAGATGGAGAAAGGTGTAGTTGTGGTTTCTAACAGTCTAGAAGGGCGCAACCATATGGTATGTTTCAACCATTTGTGAGAATTTATGGGTTGTGACACCTATTCCATTGTGTTTGGAGCGACATTTCCAGTAAGGTGTTGATGTATTTGTAACTTCATAAGATATTCTTCTATGTATTACACTTGTACTTTATTATATTCATGATGGAGATGTATTATTCCTCCAATCAAAAGTATCATCATTTGTATTTGTAAGTGTCGCAAGTGTCGCAAGTGTTGCAAGTGTCGCAACTTATATTTGATGGGTTATTAGACCACCATTGTGGGGTCGGCCTTGCTTGTGTCATGTGAGTGGGATATTAGACTTCCTTAGGAATTCGGCCCAGCTAGAGTTAAAGGCAGGTTAAGTTGTGTATAAATAGAGAGTGAGTGTGTCTCATTCTATTCATTCACTCACTCATCCAACTCGCATTAGTTGAGAGAGGAGTGCGCACAAGTGGAGGGGGGGTAGCTGCTAGAGTCATCTATCTTTTGGGGATTGATCATTGTGATCTTTGTATTGGGGCTTATTCTATCTTTGAGGAAGTTGCGGGGTTTTTCACCTTCTTGGTTTTCCCCGAGGAATCTATGTGTCTCTTGTGTTTATGATTGTTATGTTGTTCTTGTTATTCTCTTAGTATGATCCTTGATAATGTTTGAATGCAATTATCGAAAAATTAACATGGTATCAAACTCGTGCTAAGAAGAAGACATTGTGCAGCTGTGGAAGCTAGGGATTCTTAATATTTGGGTTTCTCTCCTCAGATCATCAAGGGCAGGAGGCTAGGATGACTCTCCTTGGAAGGGCACATCTTTCTGTCGAGACAAAATTCAATTCTGAGCACTTTCAGTTTTTGGCCCGTCACTCCTACGGGAAATTAGGGCTTCAGAGAAAGTTGGAATTTTTGGAATCCGATACCACGGCTAGATGATCCTCAAGAAAATCGAATTTAGAGACCAAGATCAAAATTTTTGGTTGGGAAGAACCCCGGGCATCATCAAATCCTAGTTCGGGATTTTGATCGGAAAGGTGAAAAATTAGGGTTTATGCAAAAGTTGAAATTTTTGGAATCTGTGACCACGGCTGGATGCTCCTCATAAAAATCGAATTTTAGAGCACAAGATCAAACCTTTTGGCTAGGTATAACCCCGATCATTATCAAACCCTAGTTCGGGATTTTGTCCAGAAGATATGAAAGTTTCAAAGGCAATTTTGAGGGGTCAAATTTTGCATATTTCAAAATTGAAGTATACCAGCTTGATCAACTCAGCAAGGTGCATCTTCCCATCCTTTCAGAAGTTTGGAATTCAAAGTTTAAAATTTTAGGGTTTCTCTAACAGACCCTAATCCAACTCCAGATTTAGTTTTCAACAAATCAAGTGGTAAGACCTAAATCTTTTATTTCCATTTGAGTTTCTCATTAAGATGTCTCACCACACCAAGCTTGAGGATAAGCTTGAAGGAACTAACAACTTCCGAGCATGGAAGTATATGATTGGGTTAATCCTAGAAGAGAATGATTTGGACACCTACATAAAAGAAGAGGTTCCAGTTCCAGAGGGAGATGAGGCTAAGGACTTACACAAGAAGAACTTGGTCAAAGCCAAGAGAATCATTGTTGATTCTATAAAAGACCATCTCATACCCCATGTGTCTTCTCTAAAGACACCTAAGGAGATGTTTTACTCCTTGACCAAGTTGTTTGAAGGTAAGAATATAAATCGGAAGGTGACTCTGCATAATCAATTGAAAGGGGTAACGTTCCATACTGGAGAGACCATCCAATCCTACTTTACTAAAGTCTCTCAAATAAAGGAACAACTCGAAGCAGTGGATGAAGTAGTGGAGAATGGAGAAATTGTCATGACCACATTGAATGGCCTACCTAGGTCATGGGACTCCTTCATCCAAGGTATCTGTGCAAGAAATAATTTGATCTCCTTCAGTAGACTATGGGAGGAATGTTCACAAGAAGAATCTAGGCTTGTAGCTCGAGAAGAAAAGGTGGGAAGTGAATACCAAGCTCTCACAGCTCACACCAAGAGAAGTGAGCCCAAGAGGGAGCAATCTCATCACAAGAAATATTTTCACCACCATCAAAGAGATAAGAAAGATGTGAGATGCTACACATGTAATGAGAAGGAATACTTTGCCACAGATTGTCCCAAGAACAAAAAGGGATTCAACAACAACAACAACAACAACAAAAAGAAGAGATATCATGCTCATGCTACTGAGGATGATGAACCTCCCAGGAAGAAGACTAAGGTAGAAAGTGAAGACTCTTCAAGTGATGATGAATATGTTCTAATCTCTAATCTCACAAGTACTGTTACACATGGGTGTAATTATTGGCTTATTGATAGTGGGGATTCTAAACATATGACGGGATTCAAAGAATCTCTTATGGACCTATCTAAACATGAGTCACCTCATAAGGTGAAACTTGGGGATGACTATCAATACCCTATAAAATGAAGTGGTGAAGCCTCCTACAAGCTAGACTCTGGGAAGTCTTTAAAAATGCAAGATGTTCTATATGTACCTGGACTCAAGAAGATATTTTCTTCATATCATCTTTGGATGAAAAAGGGATGAGAGTTGCATTTGTGGATGGCCAAGTACTTATGTGGCCTAAAGGTAAGACCATTGATTATGCAGTAGTGATTGGAGAGAAAGAGGGAGGATTGTACAAATTGAAGGGACAACCTAAACATGCCATGGTGCATGAATCCATGGAGCCAAGTGAACTTTGGCATAGAAGGCTTTCTCATGTGCACTATAGGGCACTACCAATTGCAAGCAAAGCAGTAAAAGGTCTTCCTAAAATCTAGTCAAAGAATGAAGTTGTTTGCAAAGGATGTGCAAAAGGAAATAACACAAAGAAGGCATTTCCAAGCCGTGAAAGAAAAGCAAAAGGAATCTTGGAGATTGTCCACTCTGATGTATGCGGACCAATGTCATCCAGTTCACTGAGTGGGTATGTATATTATGTTTCTTTCAATGATGATTTCTCTAGGAAGACTTGGATTTGTTTCTTGAAGAACAAAGATGAAGTATTCAGCAAATTCAAGGAATTCAAAGCCTTGATAGAAAACCACACTGAAAAGAAGATAAAGACTTTTAGATCCGACAATGGTGGAGAATTCACTTCATAAGACTTCAAAAATTTGCAGTGATTTGGGGATTAAGAGGGAGTTGGCCATTCCTTACAATCCACAACAAAATGGAGTTGCAGAAAGGAAGAACCTCTCATCCACTTTCAACATTGGTTAAGGTGCACACTATCAGAGACTCCAGTGGTTCCTGCAAGGAAGCAAAGATTGAGAGGGAGTCCACCCAACAAACAAACAAAGATAAGTATTTGCATTGTCATTTCTTGTATATCTGATTGTTTAAATAATATTGTTCAATGATGTATATACTTATGTTAACCACTTATACTATGAAACGAGAACTATATACTAAGAACGAGAACTCTAGCCATAAAAACTCATATTTTTGCATAAAAAACACCGAAAACAACCCCCAAATCAAAAAGTGTTGATGCCAGTATCATGTTTTCATAAAAAACACCAAAAACAACCCCCAAATCGAAAAGTGTTGATACTAGTATCAACGTTTTTTTTTCTCTAGGTTAAAAATATAGCCATGGCTTAAAAATCTCATACTGTTATTTACGAAAGCCTTAAAATCAACCCCTAAATTGAAATTTTCTGTTTTCAACAAATAAATTCCTAACCCTAACCCCCAACAAACTATTACAAAAATTAAAAAAAAAAAGAATTTATAAAAAATAAATTTTTAAACAAATTAAAAATTTTAAAAAAAACTTTAAAAAAAAAAATTAAAAATTAAAAAAAAAAAAAATTTAAAACAAATTAAAAATTTTAAAAAAACTTTAAAAAAAAATTAAAAATTAAAAAAAAAAAAAAATTAAAAACAAATTAAAAATTTTTAAAAAAACAAATTAAAAATTAAAAAAAAAAAAAATTTAAAAACAAATTAAAAATTTTTAAAAAAACTTTTAAAAAAAAAAAAAAATTTAAAACTAATTAAAAATTAAAAAAAAAACCCTTGGGCGCCCAAAGGGCCGCCCCACGGGGGCAGCTCGATGCCCGGCATCGAGCTGCCACCGTGGGGCGGCCCTTTGGGCGCCCAAGGGTTTTTTTTTTTTTTTTTAATTTTTAATTTTTTAAATTTTTAATTTGTTTTAAAAAAAAAAAAATTTAATTTTTAATTTTTTTTTTTTAAGTTTTTTTTTTAATTTTTAATTTGTTTTTAAAAATTTTTTTTTTAAAATTTTTAATTTGTTTTTTTTAAGTTTTTTTAAAAATTTTTAATTTGTTTTTAATTTTTTTTTTTTTAATTTTTAATTTTTTTTTTTTAATTTTTTTTTTAATTTTTAATTTTTTTTTAATTTTTTTTTTTTTAATTTTTAACTTTTTTTTTTAAGTTTTTTTAAAAATTTTTAATTTGTTTAAAAATTTATTTTTTGTAAAGTCTTTTTTTTTTTTTAATTTGTAAAGTCTAGTTTGTTTTTTGTTATTTTTTTTTGTAAAGTTTAGGTTTTATTTTTTATTTTTTAAGTTTAGGTTTTTATTTTAATTTTTTAATTTTTTTAAGCTGGGTTTTAAATTTTTTTAGTTAAAACGATGTGTGAGGGGTAATGGGGTAACATGAGGAGGTTAACGTAGTGGGTAGGGCATTAGGAAATGTAATTTTCGGGGGGCTAAGGTAGGGGGTAATGTAGGGGGCTAGGGCATTAGAAAATGTACTTTGTTTTTTTAAATGTTTATTAATGGTTGGTTGAGGGGTTAGGGTAGGATATGTAATTATTTTTTTAAATGTAATTTTTTTTAAAAATTATTAATAGTTTGTTAGGGGGTTAGGGTAGAAGGGACGCATTATAATTATTTTTTTAACTTTTGTAATAGTTTGTGGGGGAGTAGGGATAGGGTTAGGGTAAAAGGGGGCAATGTAATTTTTTTAAATATTTTCCTTTTAAATTTTAATAATAATTGGTTAGGTGGTTAAATATTATGAAAAATAATGTGAAATAGTCTCATTTTTATACAAAATGACTAAAAATCTGTTAAAAATGGGTTTAAATGTCTTTTTTTCTCGATTTGTTTACTATTTTTTCCATAAAAATATATTATTTATGATTAAATTTTAAAGATAAATGTCGAAAATGTATGTGTTTTTCATTATAGCTAGCTTCTAAATGTATGTTTTTTGTTAAATTTCTAAAAAACACACTTGAAAATAGAAATTAAAAATACTTTACAATAAAGATGTGTTAAAGGCCCAAAAAAATGCCTCAAAATGAAAATATGTGATATTGGTATCAACCCTTTTTGAAACGGAGGTAAAAATAGCTACTAAAATTAGGAGAGAGAAAAACAAGAACTGTGTCGAGTTCTCGTTTCATAGTATAAGTGGTTTGTTCCTAGACTTAGGTTGTGTATTATGCATATTAGAATAATTGCATTAATGAACAGTATACTACTAATATGCATGTGATGGGTAAGTGGCCTATGGCACTGTACAACATTCCATTGCTACTTATCTAGAATGAAACCTCTTTGCTGACATGTTGGGAGTAGTGCAAACACTTAACAATGTTCTGGTAGAGATGGAAGGCATTTAGAAAGTTACTGTATGAATACGGGATATGGATGAATGTTGCATTGAAGCATTGGCTAAAATAATTGCATGACTGTATGACATATTCCTTTATGTGTAAGACTTTGTTTTGTAAACTATGAGAAGTTTCTAATCATGCAATTGAATTTGACTTGTAGGAAAGATTGTGTACAATCACCTACAAAAGAAGGACTACAACATTTGTTCCAGCAACGAAGTTCAAAGAAAACTATCTATTGAAGATATTGAAGAATCTGAAGTTCCCAGGATCTGGGATGTAGTAATGGAAGAATGCCATGATCGAGGAATACCAGTCGATCATGAAGAATGATGTTTGGGATGTGGTCCCAAGACCATAAGGGAAGTCTGTTGTGACTTCCAAGTTGATCTATAAGATCAACCATGCTTTAGATGGTAGCATAGAGAAATACAAGGAAAGATTTGTAGCTCGTGGCTTCTCCCAGAAAGAGGGGATAGATTATGAAGAGACCTTTGAAGCTGTAGCCAGATACACTTCCATCATAACAGTACTTGCTCTGGCTGCAATGATGAAGTGGAAAATACACCAGATGGATGTCAAGACAGCTTTCTTGAATGGTGTAGTCGAAGAGGAAGTGTATGTGGAGAAACCACTCAGTTTTGAGATACATGATAGGGATTCATATGTGTGCATATTGAAGAAAGCCTTGTATGGCTTGAAGCAAGCACCTAGGACATGGTACGGCAGGATAGACAACTTCCAGTCCAGTTTGGGATTTACCAAGAGTAAAGCGGATTCCAACCTTTACTACAAGGTTGAGGAAGGCAATCCAGTGATACTCCTATTATATGTGGATGACCTGTTTTTGACAGGAGAGGATAGGTTGATTGTCGATACAAAGAGGAAGCTTGCTGCCGAGTTCAAAATGAAAGACTTGGGCATGATGCATTACTTTCTGGTTATGGAGGTGTGGCAGAGTGCAGATGGAATCTTCCTTGGACAAGGGGAGTATGCAGTATAGATCCTGAAGCAATTCGGGATGATGGACTGCAAGGCCATGGCCACACTTATGGCATCAAACCTGAATCTATCGAGTGATGCTTCATTAGATTCAGTTGATGTCACGGTGTATCGTCAGATGATTGGGTCCTTGATGTACCTGATGAACACGAGACCATATATTTGCTTTGCGGTGAACACCTTGAGCCAGTTTCTGACAAATCCTAGACACGTTCACCTAATTGCTGTAATGCATATCCTGAGGTACCTGAAGGGTGCGATTGATTATGGGCTCAAGTATGATGCGAATCAAAATTTTAACCTAGAGGGTTATGTTGATTCATATTGGGCAGGCAGTGCTGCAAATAGGAAGAGCACTTTGAGGTGCTGCTTCAGTATGGGATCAGGTGTGATATCTTGATTTAGCAAGAAGCAATCCTACATAGCACTGAGTACAGTCGAAGCAGAGTATGTCGCATCTTGTTCGGCTAGTTGTGAGGTAGTATGGCTAAGGAAGCTACTGTCTGATTTATTTGATCTACAGTTGGATGCTACCTGTATCTATTGTGACAACCAGAGTTGTGTGAAGTTGTCAGAGAACCCGGTGTTCCATGATAGGTCAAAGAACATCAAGATCAAATATCACTATATCAGGGATATGGTGCAGAGAGGAGCAGTGAAGCTCCAGTATGTTGTGACAAATGAGCAGATTGCAGATGTGTTGACCAAACCACTATCCAGAGTGAAGTTCAAGTACTTCAGAGAGAGGCTTGGTGTTCTTCAGATAGAAGATACTTCGAGGAAGAAGTGATGGGACACATTTGCAGGATCCATTCCAAGCATGGTGGTAAGAGATCCTTCCCATGGCTGTGGATGTAAGCATTGTGTGATGAGCATAGGACGATGCTCTGGTTACTGCTATGTATGATGATCAGGATGATCATGTGTGATGAGCATCAGGAAGATGCTCCAGATGATATGCATCAGGATGATGTTGTGACGATGATCAGGATGATCATGCGATGATGATATGCATTAGGACGATGTTGTGATGATGATCAGGATGATCATGCGATGATGATATGCATCAGGACGATGTTGTGACGATGATCAGGATGATCATGCGATGATGATGTGCATCAGGATGATGTACTGTATGATGATGATCAGTATGATCATGAGCATCAGGATGATGCTTTGTGCAAGCATAATCAAGTTGATCTTGAGTATCAGGATGGTACTCTGTGGTCGTGGACAGCTTGTGCAAGGGTAGCATGTAATACGTCCTGGAGATCCGGATAGGTTGTGCTAGTCACGTAAAATGCCTCAGATGCTCTTTAGAGATATTGCTGGGAAAGACACTCTTTTAAGGTTTTGTTAGACCACATGTAATACGTCCTGGAGATCCAGACAGGTTGTGCTAGTCACGTAAAAGGCCTCGGATGCTCTTTAGAGATATTGTTGGGAAAGACACTCTTTTAAGGATTTGTGGGGACCACGTGTAATACGTCCTGGAGATCTGGACAGGTTGTGCTAGTCACGTAAAAGGCCTCAGATGCTCTTTAGAGATCTTGCTAGGAAAGACACTCTTTTAAGGTTTTGTGGAGATCACATGTAATCAGTCCTAGAGATCCGGACAGGTTGTGCTAGTCACGTAAAAGGCCTCAGATGCTCTTTAGAGATCTTGCTGGGAAAGACACTCTTTTAAGGTTTTGTGAAGGTCACATGTAAAAGATCCTGGGAGATCCGATAGGTTGAGCTGTGTGCTCGTAAAAGTCTTGGTATGCTCTTTTGAGGTTTTGTTGACGCATGTAATCAGTCCTGAGGATTCCACATGATGGCCAGCTCGCAGAGATGACGAATACCTAAGGGAGGTTATGCCTACAACCAACATGAAAAAGGGTTGTCTCTGTAGAACTTCCTATGATGAGAATAATTGAGAGATAGCCCAGTGATCGAGATTACGAGTACAGCAGCAGTGATGATAATTCTCCGTGATCCAATGATGATGATCCAGCTCCAGAATTGAAGACTTGTGGCGATATGTATTGATGACCCGTGTCTAGATAATACCTTCCTAGTTAAGAGGGAGTGTTGATGTATTTGTAACTTCGAAAGATATTATTCTATGTATTACACTTGTACTTTATTATATTCATGATGGAGATGTATTATTCCTCCAATCAGAGGTGTCGTCATTTGTATTTGTAAGTGTCACAAGTGTTGCAAGTGTCACAAGTTATATTTGATGGGTTATTAGACCACCAATGTGGGGTCGACCCCTCCTGTGTCATGTGAGTGGGTTATTAGACTTCCTTAGGAATTTGGCCCAGTTAGAGTTAGAGGTAGGTTAAGTTGTGTATAAATAGAGAGTGAGTGTGTCTCATTCTATTCATTCACTCACTCATCCAACTCGCATTAGTTGGGAGAGGAGTGCGCACAAGTGGAGGAGGAGTAGCTGCTGGAGTCATCCATCTTTTGGGGATTGATCATTGTGATATTTTTATTGGGGCTTATTCTATCTTTGAGGAAGTTGCAGGGTTTTTCACCTTCTTGGTTTTCCCCGAGGAAACTCTATGTCTCTTGTGTTTATGATTGTTATGTTGTGATTGTTATTCTCTTAGTATGATCCTTGATAATGTTTGAATGCAATTATCGAAAAATTAACATAAGGAACACCTTTTATTTCATTGAAAATGGTTTCAGTATGACTAAGATCTGGTCATTTGTGTGTGGTAGGGTTCTTGACAAGGGCACAAACACATCTTATGGTTCATATTTTTCTGAGCATTTCAGGGTTGTGATACATATTCCCTTGCATCTAGAGCGACGTTTCCAGTAAGGGATACCTTTTGTTTCACTGAAAACTCTTTCTGTATGGCTGAGGTATAGTCATTTTTGTGTGGCAATGTTGATAAATAATACACCATGTTCATTGAATGCGAGTACTTATGCTTATGGATCTATGGCCTCAACATTGTTAATAAGGTTGATTGTGGCAACTTCTAGATCTAATTATTTACCTTGTTTATGGTAGCTTTTAGATATGATATTATCAGTGTTTATATGGTTGAAATAGATTTGATATATCATGTTTAAGATAATGTTAATATCTGGCTCAAATCTAGTTGCAATTCATGCATGCATTTACCTTGCATAGTATGTGTATTGGAGAAAGATATGCATTGTAGTCTTGCATCTCATTTTAAAGAGGCTAAAAGTTTATTTAATTGGCTTGTTGGCATGAGGCCCTAGCCTTATACAACATTATTTTGTTGTTCATTTACCTTAATTCATCCTTCTCTTGGGTTTCCTCATGACCTCAGCCTTGGTTTTGGGGTCAGGGACATGACAAAGTGGTATCAGAGCTTAGGTTCCAACACTGCGGTTGTTGGGCCTTCCACAGAGTTATAAATGTTTTTATATGTGCTTTTGGAATTTGTAAATGTGCTTTGTGAAATAATTTTAACCTCCCTTATGTTAATGGAAGCATCAGAAGCCTCACTTCAAATATTGGTTTGGTTGCATCCTACTTTTTAAAATCAAAAGTTAAGATATTAAAGATTAGTTTGTTGTATGTTTTAGAATTAATTAATATTGCATATTTGTTGCTCATGGAATTATTAATATTGAAATACTTCTTGATGTACAATTGATTTATGGGTATGATTTACTTGATCTTTGGAAGGATTGATTTTCATGCTTACAGACCTTTGGTATGATTTGGGTGCATAACTGAGTTGTGAAATGTCTTAGAAAAGTTTGTGAGCAAACCTCCTTTAAAGTTGCACTCCTACTTGGAAATTGGCATTTTGAAATTGAAACGTTTTGAAATTAAAATTTGGAAACTAGGAACAGTTGTCTTTAAATTATTTATGGAATGTCTATACTATATGTATAAGTGTGTACATATGTGATAAAGTATGTATATGATAGACATATTTGATGATATATATTGATATGGCATAGTATCGTATATGTTGTATAGTATTATGAAGTATATATTGGTATATGTGTAGTATATGTGTATTATAGTGTGTTTAAATTTGATTATGTAAGTATATGCAGTCAGAGTAGTGAGTTGTATATATAGGGTATATAAAGTTAGTGTAATTATATAGATATTATTATGATATATATGATGTATGCATATATAGGATAATATTTAGTCATATTAGTTGTGATATGTGTATATATATATATATATATATATATATATATATATGTAATGTGTATATAATTTAGATAAATATATTATATGTAGTATAATAGAATAATTACAAGTACAATTGTGAAGTATTTTATGTATGTACTAGTATGATATATATGTAAAGATGATGTAGTATTACTATTACTAATATGAATGTTATCAATGGGAAATAAACTCTCTATTTTCTTTATTGCTTCTCTTGAGATAATACTTTTATGTTTGGGCATGCTTACCACTTGAAAGGTAGTGGTTACCTCAATGAGTTACTCCTTGTCTATTTTAGGAAATGGGACACATATGCATGTAGTATGCTTATTGATGTATTATTGGTCATTTGTGCATGCATGTACATGAGAAGCCAAGTGGCATTGTCATTATCCTAACTTATCTAATTGATTGTTAGTGGAATTGCCACTTGGGAGGCAAGTATAGCTATGTGATATTCTTGTATTTTATTATTGATTATTTATTTTATTTATTTTATTTTAGAGTTAGTGGTGGAATTATTATTATTTCCTAACTTATCTTACTAATTTTTTATTGAGTGGAGGGAGATGCCACTTGTGCTCCTTATTTATTTATTTTGCCACTTGAATGACAGGTTACATGGAGATGTAACTCCTTGTCTATTTTTGGAGGAGATGAGCCACTTGTCTTTCATGGTTCATATTCTCTTTTATTCTTATTTATTTTATTTTAGGTGTGTAGTATATATGATAATATAATTATATGTAATAATACTGCATGATTATATGTATAATAGTATTTATGTGATGTATAATATAGATTGTGTTTGTATATGTGATATATGATGAGATATGTTAATGATGCATATATAATACACATGAATGTACTATAATGGGTGTGTATGTGTATAAATAATATATATATGTTGATATGGATATAATGTATATATGATATGGTGAATATAAGTGATAATATAAGTATATTAATATATATAGTAAATATGAAAGATAAATATAAATATACATATATAGTATTATAGTTGTATGATGTTAGTATTTATATCATATGTGAGTATATATGTAAGGAGTGCAGAGATAATATAATCATTATGATTATGCTATGATAAGAGAATATATGTGAGATGTAATAATAAGATAAAGATATTTATATGTTGTATGTAATAAATTGATATATGTATACAAGATATGAGTTAGGAAATGAAGGGCATAGCCCTAATTCCTCTACAATAATTGCTTTTCTTAAAGTGAATGCGCTAGATATGCATTGGTATGCATGAGACACGAAATGAGATTACATAATGCTTGCATATTGTATGTATTAGAAGTGGAATGGGATTGCATGAGCAATTGCATATTGTATGCACGAGAATTGGATAGTAGGTGCACATTATTTGGAGATCATTTGTAATTGCTAGATAATATGGATATTTTTAGATCCTAGTTAGGATAAGACCCTTGCATATCTAATGATTCAGTAGATTGATTGGTTGATGCATGTTCATCTTGCATTGCCTCTTTATTGTTCAACGATCTGATTGGTCGATGCTTGTTTAATGTGCATTGCTTCTTTTATTGTTCAATGATTTGATTGTTCGATGCTTGTGCATTGCCTCTTTTACTGTTCATTGATTTGATTGGTCGATGCTTGTTACTGTGCATTCCCTCTTTTATTGTTCAATGACTTGATTGGTCAATGCTTGTTCATTGTGCATTGCCTCTTTTATTGTTCATTGAATTAATTGGTAGATGCTTAAGTATTGTGCATGGCACAATTACTGATTGGTAACTGCATATTAGATTTGATATTGTATTTTCTAATTTTGGACTGTTGCATATAAGCTTGATTCCTTGTTGCTTTTAAGTGCATGAATTTTTTCTTCTGATATTTATGCTCTTTGTTGGAAAAGCTTCTTTATGATCATTGTTAGAAAAGCTTCTTTATGACCTCTGTTACCATTGTTACAAAAGTAACTTTGTGATCATTGTTAGAAATGTATCTTGATAGTATTCCATGTATTTATTGGTAAAGTATAGGCATGGGATTGATTGACTAGAACACATTTCATGAAGAAAATATACTTGATGCATTGCAATAGATTGGTTGAGATACTTGATGCACTTCATGACCTTGGTGGTATAGTTGATGCACTTCATGACATTGGTTGGTATACTTGAGATTGGTTAATGTACTTGGTGCATGACTGATTGGAAGGCATGTCTAAGGCATTTCATAGAGTATATACCTGATGCATTGTGCGTGGTTGACTTACTAGAAAATTTATTTAATGCATCTCATGTATCTTGATAGAGTATGTACATAATGCAACTCGTAAATCTTTCATGCATTTCAAGTAACTTAGAATATGTACCTAATGCATGACTGAAACTGAATTTGAAATTGGTAGAATGTGTTTCGGGTAGATACTTTTCAAGTGTTTTGATTGCATATACTTTTGATGTATTTCAGTATTCTAGGTGAAGTAGAGTGAATTGGAATTATAAAAATATATATATATATATATATATTTCATGGAATTTATTTCATGTATTTGAAATATTTCATGTGATAATTAGATATTATTCCATGTATCTTATATTTTGGAGATGTATTATATGATATATTGTTGAACAATGTATATAGATATGTGTGTTTGATGCTAACCATGTGGTTGTTGCAATGTGAAGAAAGTATCTTTGTAGAAGAATATCCTTATATCATATATTTTTATATACTTTATGTTAATTATATGAGTGATTGAAATATGATTTTCAGGTGGATGTATTCTTGTTGAATGTTTGAAAGCCTTGTAAAGAGGATTGAATATCAACTCGTTCTTCCTTGAGTCTGCTTTACTAGTCTCGGTTCTCCCATGGGCAGTGGAGACGGACGAGAAAGTAGGTGGTAGTGGGAAGTATTGTGGTTAGAAAGATGTTATCTTTCTTAGGCATGTATGGGAATGTTATCCTTTTGTAAACGCATGTATGTAATATGCATCGAGGACGATGCATTGTTTAAGGGGAGGGGAAATGGAATACCCCATGTGTTAAGCCCCTAGACATATGTTGTGATTATTATTTGTGTTGTAATGTGGCACTAGGTGCCTGGACTATGGACTATGGGCATTATTATTATTTTTTTAATTAAATAACTCTCAACTTCGACAACTAATGTGGCTGGGGGGCCATGGATTCCACATGTGAGGGGGTTGGGGACTAAGAGCTATGGCTCTCCCTAACAACACTCTTTGTTTCCTATTTTTTTTGTTATTTTAGCCTATGTTGGTATTATTGAGCCTAATTCATGATTTAGTGGGATTTCCTTAGTGCTTGAATGGATTCCACTTGTCAAATGTGCCCCTTTGGTGGTTTTGTAACTCCTATTTGGAGGTTACACTTGGTTTTGTAACACCCACTTGCACAAGTGAACCCTCACTGACTATTTTTAGCCTTGACACCTCAAAAGTTATGTTATCCCCCTCGTGTTTTGTAACCTCCTCTCACTAATTCTAGTTGGCCTCTTTGGGATGGATTTAAACTCTTGTGGTTTGGGTAAACTCCATAGTGAGTTGGAGTTAGACTCTTGGAGTGGATTCAAAATGCTCTATATGAATTCGAATGGGATCTCTCATGGGCTCTCTCTTGCTACTAGACTAAAGGTGCATGCTCTCGTGGAGGAGAAGCATTGTATGGCTAAAAATTGAAGTCATGGGTGAGGGTGGTGATATCCGAAGGGTCGTGGTGAGCACGGATATTCACAACTCACTAGGCAATGAATATTGAATGCCTTGTAATGAGGTATTAAGACCCTATAATGGGGATTGAAGATTGACTGTGCAGAACAAAACATGAGTCCTTGTCCCATTGCTTGTCCATGTTTGAATATCTACACATGAATCCCAACGGTGGATGGTGATGCCCTAAGGGACCTATGTGGTGAAATGAATCCCATTGAACCAGGTAGTATAAATGGAAGGAAAATTTTAGATAGAGAAAGGTGTAGTTGTGGTTTCTAACAGTCTAGAAGGGCACAACCATATGGTCTGGTTCGACCATTTTTGAGGATTTTTGGGTTGTGAGACCTATTCCATTGTGTCTGTTTCAGTAAGGAACACCTTTTATTTCATTGAAAATGGTTTCAGTATGACTAAGATCTGGTCATTTTAGTGTGGTAGAGTTCTTGGGAAAGGTGCAACCACATCTTATGGTTCAAATGTTTCTGAGCATTTATGGGTTGTGAGACCTATTCCATTGCGTCTGGAATGACATTTCTAGTAAGGATTACCTTTTGTTTCATTGAAAGAGCTTTTCGTATTGGTAAGATATAGTCATTCGTGTGTGGCAGTGTTGAGAAAGAATACACCATGTTCCTTGATTGCGAGTACCTCTGCTTATGGATCCATGGCCTTAGCTCCGGGGTGATCTATTGAAGTATGGATTGACTTGATTATGTCTAGGGCTGGGTGGAAATTTGTCTAGTTGAAGATATTTTCCCTTAATCAGATAACTATTTTATTATATGTGTATTTATTACATCCTTGGAATTATATGTGCTTGTAGATTTGTTTTGCTTATGATTTGTATGGATGTAGGTGAAAGCCATGAGATATTATTTTTATATGATTGTATATGAAATCTCTCATATATTAATATTTTCATGTTGATATGGCTATGGTTGGTAGTCGGTGATGAGAATTTTGTTATGTGTTTATTTACTACATTCTGATGTATGTGTGCTCTTGGATTCAGGTTTGCTTATGGTTTGTATGGTTGTAGGTGGAATCCATGGGATTTGACCTATTTATAAATTATATGGTTGTATATGGAATCTATCATATATGGAATCTATCATATCTACTTTGTTTATGTTAATATGGTTGTAGGTGGCAGTCAGTAGATTTGGTTTTCAACACTGTTAATAAGGTTGATTATGGCAGCTTGTAGATCTAATTATTTACCTTGTTTAGGGTAGCTTGTAGATCTAATTTTATCAGTTTTTATATGGTTGAAATAGATTTGATATATCATGTTTAATATCATGTTAAAAGATGGCTCAGATCTAGTTGCAATTCATGCATGCATTTACCTTGCATAGTATGTGTATTGTAGAAATATATGCATTGTAATCTTGCATCTCATTTTAAAGAGGATGAAAGTTTTATTTCAGTTGGCTTGTTGGCATGATGGCCTAGCTTTAGATAACCTTATTCCATTGTGCATTTACCTTGATTTAGCCTTCCCTTGGGTTTCCTCATGACCTTGGCCTTGGTTTTGAGGTTGGGGACATGACAATTTATGTTTAGATTTGGTGCCTCCCAATAATAAGGTTTGTTGAAGATTCATAATCGCTTTAAGGATGATCTTGGGAGAAACCAAGACAAATAATAGATAAGGAGGCATGGATTGGAGAATCGACTTGATAAGAGTCAGGAGACCTACCAAGTTAAGAGATTGTAAATTCCATCTCATGAGTCTCTTTTCTATCTTGGAGAGGACCTCTTCCCAAGAGACATTAATAAGAGCGTTTTAAATCAAAGGAGCACCTAAGTATTTATATGGAATTAAGCTTCTCTAGATTCCAAGGACTCTAGAAATATTGTGTTGAATGACAAGATAGGTATTAAATAAAAACGAGATGGGACTTACCAAGGTTTATCAAGGTGGTTGAGGCCTCTAAGAATAATTTGAGACTCTTCTTTATTGGTGTATGTTCTTTGACTGAGGGAACACCCATGAGCATAGTGTTGTCCACAAATTGTAGTTGCACTTTCACTTTGATGCTTCTCCCTAGTCCCTCTACCATAAGAATGAAAAGAAATGGGGATAATTGATCTCCTATAAGGGGAGAAGGTAAATGAGGGATATCCATTTACCAAGATATAAAATAATGCTATCAAAGTTAGAGTTATAATTCAATTGGTCCATTAATTAGAGAGTCCAAAAGCAAGCAAGAAATTATTTATATACTGCCAACTTATATTGTTGAAGGGCTTAGACATGTCAAGTTTCAATATCATGCCTGGTTTTTTGGTTATCTCTAATGAGTGAATTGATTCATGGGCCAAGATATTTATATCCAGTATATGTCGTCCCTGCACATACCCCATTTGCTTTGGATAGATAAGATTGGGTAGAGGAAGTTTCAACTTGTTTTCTATGAGCTTGGTAAAAAAATTGTATATGACATTACAGAGATAAATTAGACGAAATTTACTTGGTTCATTATCTCTTTCCTCTTTGAGGTTCATAGTAAAGAAGGTAGAGTTGAGTGCACAAAGAACCCCATATAGTCTCCTCAATTATTCCTTGACTATCCAGGATTCTAGTTTGATGACAGACCAACATGAGTGAAAAAAATATATGGTGAACTTGTTTGGTCCAAGCGATTTTCCAATTAGTATTTCCATAATTACTTGTTCCACTTCCTCATTGGTGATTTCTCTTAGGAGGCTATCATTTCAATCTTTAGTTACCAACTTTGGGGAGCACTAAGAAATTTCATTAATAGCTTCCAAACAGTTTCCATGAGGTTCCATGAGAAAGGGTTGATAGAATGAAACAAGCTCTTTCTCAATATCCTCATGCTTTACCAGTTTATTTCCTTTGGCATATATAGAGATTATCTAGTTATGACGGTGATGCTAGATTGTCGGCTTATGTATTTTTTTTTAATTCATCTCCCATTCTTTCAACCATCTGACTCTAGATTTTTGTCTCCAAAGAGTTTTGTCTCTTCTATTTATGGCATCTAATTGGGATTGTAAGGTGGATTCTTCTTTGTTGAGAGATTATTTTCTTCCTTTGATGATCATTCTCTGTTGAATTTATTCCATACTTGTTTCTCTCTCTTTTTATGCTTGGAACATGTTGCTAAAGACCTCTTTGTTCCATTGTTTAAGTTTGGATTTCAGGGTTTTTAAATGTTGCTAAAATATATACATCAAGGTTCCTATGTTCACGGCTACATCCTTCCACCATTTGGAAATATGTCATTGGAAGTTTGGGTGTTCCAGTTAAAAATTTTCAAACTTGAATGACATGTTTTTTGGGCAGTGCCCCAAGTCCATATCTAAGCAAATTGACCAATGATATGACCATGTATAGGGTAGAATAGAAGCTTCTATAACAATGCATTTTGTCATTAAAGACTCGGAGAAGAGGAATCTATCAAGTCTAGAGGGTACTTGGTGGGCTTCTTCTCTCCTGTTATTCCAACTATGGATACCATTTTTTGTTTCCATATCCACCATCTTCAAAGTTTGAATAGATTCCTTGAAAGAAGCAATATTTTCTTCGAGTCGAGTCTTATGCTTCCATTTTTTTTCTGCTAAGGAGGTTATGATGTTGAAATCTCCTCCTATGATTGAGTGTCGGTATTCTATAAGTGCACTCAATCCATGAACATTATTACGGAATTCTATTTTGGCATTCATTGTTTGTGGTCCATATACATTGGTGGGAAAACCTATAGTTGGTGTTCCAATTAAATGAAATTTCATTGAAAGAATTCTTGAAGTAGAGAAAAATATTCTCCAAGATTACATCCTTCAAATCCCATAAAATTGTAAGGCATCCTTTCATTGTCTGTGCATCTACAACCACAACCTGTCATCCTTTCCAACAAGTACTAGCTATTCTATTTATCATCTCACTTGAACATTTAGTTTCTTTAATCATTAAGATAGTGGGTTTTTCTGAGTGAACCTTGTTACGTAATATTCTATGCTTACTTTTCCCATTGGGACCTCTCATATTCTAGGTAATGATATTCGTGATAAACTAAGAGGCGGGGTAGAGAAAATAATATTTTTTATAGGGGCATATTGCCCTGAATCTATCAATTTCTCTCCCAAACCTTTTAGCAGTTTTTGATTGATTTTCCTACCTCATTTTTCCTCATTCTAAGGAGGATTCAAGTGTTCTTTTAGACCGACCTTTTTAACTCCAAGGGAGGATGAGAATTGTCCTTTCTTTGAGGATTGTTGGTGCTAGTTTCTTTTAATCTGGATTATTGTGTCCTTGAGTAGCTATAAATGTCTTTGAGAATGGATTGAGTGTCCTAAGACTCACTTGCATCCGGTATTCCTTGGAGGTGGATCTCTCCTAGATCCATTTCCTCCCCATCATCAAACTCGTGTAGTTCTTTATATTCCATGGATAATTTCCCCTCTTTTTCAAAGCTTGCATCCTCCACTTGCCTCTTTGAGTTTTCAGTTTCCTCTTTATCTATCTCTTGGGTACTCTAAGTTTGAGCTTGAACAATATCAAGGGTCATGTTATCACTTTGTTCATTGATTATGACCATTTCTAGGGCTTCAAAATTATTTAAAGTTTTGATGTCAACTGTGTGATCCTAAAGGGTTTTTTTTACCAATTCGTTTTTTGGTTGTGACCTTGACAAATCCCTCCTGATATGTCTTCTCTATTGGATTTGTTGGGGTGGAATTGTGATTGAGAGGGTGTTCTTTAAAGATATGCCCATTTTCATGACATTTCCAATATCTAAATGAAATGTGTTTGTAATCAATGCCTAGATCCATTTTGTATCTTGGTGTCTGAGACATATGGACTAAAGTAGAGCTACCGATACATTAATTTAAACACATATTTTGGCATATGATGTATATTGTCCCTTCTTAGTGACCTTGGGGGTTTTGAAAAATGATCCTGTGGTATTACCAATCCCTTCCAATGTTTCATCATCCCTTAGGGAGTTCACTAGATAAGTAATATCCTAACATGTATATTCATTTTGGGTGTTTGAAAATAAGAAATTTCAAAAAAGAAATACATTGCCCCATATTAAGGGGGCAAGGGGGTGGTTTCTATTTATATATATTGGGGAATTTTTTATTTGGTTTGTATGAGAAGAGGGTGCGAGGAGGGTGCAAAGAGGGTTTCAATGTAGAAGTTTCGAGAGGGTTTCATTGTTGGATGTGAAGTAGTTTGGAAGGAGAGGGCACACTGAAGTAGTTTGGAAGAGGAAGGCGTGAAGATGGGAGTGAGGAGGGTTTTGTTGCAAAAGTTCTTAGATGGTTTCATTGCTAGATGACAATTAGTTTGGAAGGATAGGTCATGAGGAAGAATTTTTGAAGGAGAGGGTGCAAGGAGGGCATGAGGAGGGGTGTGAGGAGGGTTTTGTTATAGAAATTCTGAGAGGGTTTCATTGCTAGATGAGAACTAGTTTGGATGGAGAGGGTGTGAGGAGAAGGACGAGGGTATCTTTACAAAAGGGCTTTTGTTGTAGGTTGCAAAGAGCAGGTACATTATCACTAGTGCAAGATTTATTTTCCTGAGCAAGAGGCCTCAACCCAAACCTAGAGAATGAGTCATAAAAACATGCCAGACATGCAATAAAAATCTTCTTGACACTTATAGGTTTTGACGTAGCCTAGGCTACAAGGCAAGCAACCTAATCATTGTTATAGCACATACCCATCTAAACCCAAATTTGAGGTTGTAAATCTCTTAAAATATTTGTGTGACTTTAAGATATGGAATCTCAACTTCAAGGTTACTACATTTGTGTGAATTAAGATATGCAATCTCAGCTTCAATGTTACTCAGGTAGATATCATACTGCATCTTTTGGGTTTTTGTTAATGTTTATATTCAATATACCTAATGCACTATAAGACAAATATAGGCTGAAATGCATCGTTACTCACATCCATATTTTATAAATTAAATGCATTTTTCATTGCATCGCTACATCAGTTCTGCTTTAAATTGGTTATTGTTAATATCCATAACATAACAATGAAAATTTCATAGCTTCAATTAATATTTGGTCATTTCCATAATCAATACACCAATGCATTATTCTATCACTTTCCATATTCATTGTACCTCGTGTATATTTGAATGCATTTTTTGGTTGATGTTTTCAAAGGATGCATGCCATTGAACAAATCTATACTTAAATGGGTTTTTATACTGCCTAGAAGTAGTGAGTAAGTCTTTGCATGGCATTATTCCAGTGAAGAAAGAGTTTGGCACATAGTTACCATCGAAGAAAATAATTGAAAACCATGTGCATATTTTTTTCAATTATTTCTGAAGTGTTATTCAATCTCTTACCCTTTGGTCCCTTTCTAAACTAGTTTTTTTATGTTCCTTTGTTGATCTCTATTTATTTTCATCTTGTTCTTGATATCATTTTGCACCACAATTCTCTCCCTTAATTTGAAGTATCATTGAATGGATTTGCATGCCTATCAAATTATTTCTTGTCCATAAATCTACCACCTTCCTTCACCCATTTTGAACCTTCCCTGCTTATCTCTCAAAAATTCTCTTCATTATTTTATTTCGAAAAGGGATCTTGCTAGTGAGAGATTATATATTTCATACAACAATAAAGATGGCCTCTTAATAGTCAGTTCCAAATAGCTATTATTTGTTGTAAGTTGTGATATTCTCATAATACACTATATGTAACAGTCATAAAACAAAAAATCAATATAAAGAGCACCCATATGTACAATATATCTTTGCAACCAAGTTTCTCAACAAGGTGTTAAAACACAATTTAACCTGGACTCCAACAATACACATATATTCCAATTGTTGACATATGTACACATATATTCCAATTGCTGACATTTGCAAACATAGCATTAGGAGTGTGCTTGGTTGGTTTATGTGGTATCCATTCTTATGTTTTGATGGTAAGAGATGTAGAGCTACTTTTATGGATTGGTTGAGATCTGCCGATATATACTTTAAAACATTAAATATAGAAGAGTTGGATAATGTCTTCACAACGTTGCTATGATGGTAGCCTTGAACAGCATGATCCCACCACATTGTCTACAGGTTCGATAGTGGCCTTCTAATACCTTATTAAACACAATCAATGCAAGCAAACAAGCCATAAAATTTTATAACACGTTTCGAAGGAATTCAAGAAAAAATATTATAAAGTGGCATTTCACACCAAGTACTCATCTATTCATCATACCTTATGAAAAGCAATTTTGTATTGGATAATAATTCTCAAAATTATGTGAAATGGCCCATTATGCAGCGTACATCATGAATATTTATTGCATTCTTTCTTTTTGGAAGGAATAGATTGACTTTTGTTTAACAAGTCCGGAAGGAGGGAAATCAATTTTGTCAAAATATTCACGTCATTTAAATATTAAGTTATTAATCAGGAGACTCATAAAATATGTTGCATCATATGACACTAAGAAGGTGGATAACATGTGAAACACCTATCATCTTTCCCTTACTTGGGCTTTTATCAGGAACTACCCTTGATGTAAAATCTAACCTATATATAAATTTCAAAACAATACATGGATGATAAAAGGGATATGACTTCATCCTTCCTTATTTTCCATTTGCATTCAAATGGAATTGAAGCTCTCAAGAAATTGTACTATCCAATCCATTGTATGGAACTTACATTAAAATTTGTCGAAATAGATTTGGACTAATAGAGCATCTCAAATGGCCATGTTCAAGACAAAATCATACTAGTCTATTAATATTCATGCATGTTAATTTTTTTAGCATTAATTCAATATACTCTAGGATCTTTACTGAGAGAATAACATGTACAGCATATCAAGCATATCAATCACAACAAGCAATCACATGAGACAATAGACACACAGAGTTTCACTGGGGAAAACCATAAAGGTGAAAAACCCCACAACTTCCTCAGAGATAGAAAGAGCAATGATACAACCCAAGTACAAGAGATAGTCCTCCTAGTAGCTACTCCTCCTTCCTCACTTGTGCACCACTTTTCGATGAGTGTAGAAGTGAATAATGAAGTGATCAAATAGAGTGCATCCCGCACTCTATTTATACATGATCTGACCTTCCCAATAAACTAGCAGGGCTGACTTGTCTAACTCAGTCTAATAACCCATGGTAATACTAATTAGGGCCAACCCCACACTTGGTGGTCTATTAACCCATCACATGAAAGTTGCGACACTTGCGACACTTGTCAATACAAATGACGACACTTCCGTATAGAGGAATAATAACATCTCTATAGGAGTACAATATACATAGTTGAAATACATTCTGAAGTTACAATTACATCAACACTCCCTCTTAACTACGAAGGTATTTCTCGACACAGATCTGCTAGCACAAGTCTTCTTCTCTAGATCATCGTCATCGTCGCGGCTGCTGCTATCTCAATCAATATCTGAACTACTTGTCATAGGAAGTTCTATAGAGCCAGCCCTTTTTCATGATGGATGTAGGCCCACCACCTGCAGGTCTTCATCATCACTAGCCATACTGTGGAATCCTCAGGACTTATTACGTGCATCACAATGCCTCGAAAGAGTATCCCAGGACCATTTATGTGCCGAAGCACGACCGACAAGATCTCCCAGGTCTACTTATATGTGACCCCCACCACAATGCCTCGAAAGAGCATCCCAGGACTTATTATGGGAACACAGCCCAACCTATCGGATCTCCCAGGTCTACTTACATGTGGTCACCACAATGCCTCAAAAGAGCATCCCAGGACTTATTACAGGTACACAGCCCAACCGATCGGATCTCCCAGGTCTACTTATATGTGGTCATGGCAATGCCTCGAAAGAGAATCCTAGGACTTATTACAGGCACACAGCCCAACCTATCGGATCTCCCAGGTCTACTTATATGCCATATGACAATGCCTTGAAAGAGCATCACAGGTCTTATTACGGGCACACAACCCAACCTATCGGATCTCCCAGGTCTACTTATATGTCCTCCCAGATCAATGCCTCGAAATAGAATCCCAGGACTGATTACGGGCACACAGCCCAACCTATCGGATCTCCTAGGTCTACTTATATGCTCATCTACACAACCTGTCCACGGCCACAGAGTATCAACCTGATACTCACCATACATCATCTTGATGTACATCATCACATGATCATCTTGATCATCATCACAACATCATCCTGATACATATCATCTGGAGCAACATCCTGAAGCTCATCATCCATGATCATCCTGATCATACAGTGCATCCTCCTGATGCATATCATCATACACGATCTACCTGATCATACAATGTATCCACCTGATACATATGCAAATACATGATCCAACTGATCATATCTAACATCCAACATGATGCATATACATATATATGATCCAACTGATCATATCCTGCATCCAACATGATGCATATACATATACATGATCCAACTGATCATATCCTGCATCCAACATGATGCATATACATATACATGATCCAACTGATCATAACAAGCATCCAACATGATGCATATACATATACATGATCCAATTGATCATAACAAGCATCATATACATGATCCAATTGATCATAACAAGCATCCAACATGATGCATATACATATACATGATTCAACTGATCATAACAAGCATCCAACATGATGCATATACAGAGCAGTAACTGGAGCATCATCCTGATGCTTATCATCCAGTGCTTACATCCACAACCATGGGAAGGAACCTCCTCTCACCATGCTCGGAATGGCTCCTACAAATGTGTCCATCACTTCTTCCTCGAAGTGTCGTCAATCTAAAGAACACCAAGCCTCTCTCTGAAGTACTCGAACTTCACTCTGGCTAGTGGTTTCGTCAACACATCCACAACCTGCTCATCCATCACAACATACAGGAGCTTCACTGCTCCGCTCTACACCATATCCCTGATATAGTGATATTTGATCTCAATGTGCTTTGACCTGTCGTGGAAAACCGGGTGCTCAGACAGCTTCACACAACCATAGTTGTCACAAAAGATACTAGTAGCCTCCAATGGGAGATCAAATAGCTCAAACAGTAGCTTCCGGAGCCATACTGCCTCACAACTAGCTGAACAAGCTGCAACATACTCTACTTCGGCTGTACTCAGTGCTATGCAGGAGTGCTTCCTGCTAAACCAAGAGATCACACCTAATCCCATACTGAAGCATCACCCAGAAGTGCTCTTCCTATCTGCAGCACTGCCTGCCCAGTCCAAATCAACATAACCCTACAGGTTAAACTTTTGATTCGCATCATACTTGAGCCCATAGTCAATTGTACCCTCCAGGTACCTCAGAATATGCTTTACAGCAACCAGGTGAACACCTCTGGGATCCGTCAGGAACTGGCTCAATGTGTTCACCGCAAAGCAAATATCTAGTCTCGTGTTCGTCAGGTACATCAAGGACCCAATCATCTGACGATACACCATGACATCAACTGGCTCAGATGAAGCATCACACAGAAGCTTCAGGTTCAATGCCATAGGTGTGGCCATGGCCTTGCAATCCATCATCTCGAACCTCTTCAAGATCTCCACTGCATACTTCCCTTGTCCAAGAAAGATCCCATTTGCACTCTGCCACACCTCCATGCCTAGAAAATAGTGCATCATCCCCAAGTCCTTCATCTTGAACTCAGCAGCAAGCTTCCTCTTGGTATCGGCAATCAATCCATCCTCACCTGTAACAAACAGGTCATCCACATACATAAGTAGTATCATAGGATTGCCTTCCTCAACCTTGTAGTAAAGCTTTAAATCTGCTTTACTCTTAGTAAAGCCCAAACTGGATAGAAAGCTATCTATCCTACCATACCAAGTCTTAGGAGCTATTCAATCCATACAAGGATTTCTTCAACCTGCACACATATGACTCCCTATCATGTGTCTCAAAACCAAGTGGCTGCTCCACATACACTTCCTCCTCGACTACACCATTCAAGAAAGTTGTCTTGACATCCATCTGGTATATCTTCCATTTCATCACTACAGCCAGGGAAAGTACTGATCTGATGGAAGTGTACCTGGCTACAAGAGCAAAAGTTTCTTCATAATCTACTCCCTCTTTCTGGGAAAAGCCATGAGCTACAAATCTTGATTTGTACTTTTCTATGCTGCCATCTGCAGCATGCTTGATCTTGTAGATCCACTTGGAAGTCACAACAGATTTCCCTTCAGGTCTTGGGACTACATCCCAAACATCATTCTTCATGATCGACTAGTATTCCTCGACCATGGCATCCTTCCATTCTCTTTTCCGTTGCTTCTTCATAACTGGAAGGTTCTTTGTTCATAATATCACAGAGTAGGGCAACATAGCTGGTATGAGATCTAGTCTTCTTCCTATCTCTGTGTTCTTCTTCTGGAATGCCATAAATTTCTGCATCTTGAATGAGCTCTCTAGCCCATGCAGGTTTCCTCTTGTAAGAGTTCTTCTCATGAGGTGGATCTATAGGTTCTTTTGGATCTTCTATTTCACGATCTACATCTGGAATTGCTTCAGTCATAGTGGTGTCTTGAAATCTGGTTTCCTTTGGTTCTTCATGATCTTCAACAAGTGCTTTCTTTAATTTGATGTAAGTTGAGTTCTCATCGAATGTTACATCCCTACTGACATCAATCTTCTTGAACCCTAGAAAGTATATTCTGTAAGCCTTCGAGCTTTTATTGTACCCCACAAAGATGCCCTTCTTTCCTGAAGGATCTAGTTTTGTCCTCTTTTCCTTTGGAACATGTGTATATACTGGACAACCAAATATTCTGAGATGGTTGACTTCAGGTTTCTTACCATAAAATACCTCTTCTGGTGTCTTGTTGTCCAATATCTTGTGAGGTGTTTTGTTCTGCACATATACAGCTGTCGTAGCTACTTCTGCCCAAAGATGCATAGGCAGATCCTGGTCATGCAACATTGCTCGTGCTGCTTCCATGATTGATTGTTCTATTCTTCCTTTCTGCAACTCCATTCTGTTGTGTATTGTAGGGAGTAGTCAACTCCCTCTTAATCCTTGAATCACTGCATAGCTTCTTGAAATCACCTGAAGTGAATTCTCTGCCATTGTCGGATATGAATGTCTTGATCTTCTTATCAGTTTGATTTTCCATCAAGGTTTTGAATTCCTTGAACTTATCAAACACTTCATCCTTATTCTTCAAGAAATAAACCCAAGTCTTCCTAGAGAAATCATCAATGAAAGAGACATAGTATACATACCCACTCAGAGAATTGGATGACACCAAACCGCATACATCAGAGTGGATAATCTCCAAGATTCATTTTGCTTTGCTTTCACTGCTTGGAAATGCCTTCTTAATGTTCTTTCCTTTTGCACATCCTTTGCAAACACTTTCATGCTTTGTCTTGATTTCAGGAAGACCCTCTACAGCTTTGCTTACAATTGGTA
This sequence comes from Larix kaempferi, assembly GCA_027924585.1. Taxonomy (NCBI): domain Eukaryota; kingdom Viridiplantae; phylum Streptophyta; class Pinopsida; order Pinales; family Pinaceae; genus Larix; species Larix kaempferi. The sequence continues at coordinate 25,087,173 of BSBM01000073.1, read as the reverse complement.
GTGCCCTATAGTGTACATGTGCAAGCCTTCTATGCCAAAGTTCACTTGGCTCCATGGATTCATGTACCATGGCATGTTCAGGTTGTCCCTTCAATTTGTACAATCCTCCCTCTTGTTCTCCAATCACTACTGCATCATCTATAGTTTTACACTTTGGCCACATTAGGACTTGGCCATCTATGAATGCAACCCTCATGCCTTTTGCATCCAATACAGATATGGAGAGTAGGTTCTTCTTGAGCCTAGGTACATATAAAACATATTTCATCTTCAAAGACTTCCCAGAGTCTAGGTTGTAGGAGGATTCACCACTTCCCTTGATAGGATATTGATAGTCATCCCCAAGTTTCACTTTATGGGGTGACTCATGTTCAAATAGATTTATAAAATATTCTTTAAACCCAGTCATGTGTTTGGAAGCCCCAATATCAATAAGCCAATCATTACATCCATGAGAGATAGTACTTGTGAGAGCAAATATTAGAACATATTCATCTTCACTTGATGAATCATCACTTTCTGCTCTAGCCTTCTTCTTGGGAGGCTCATCATCCTCAGCAGCATGAGCATGATATCTCTTCTTCTTCTTCTTCTTCTTCTTCTTCTTCTTCTTCTTCTTGTTGAAGTTGTTGTGGTTGTATTTCTTCTTCTTGGGACAATCTGCAGCAAAGTGTCCCTTCTCATTGCAAGTGAAGCATCTGGGATCTTTCTTATGATGGTGGTGTGAAGCTCTTCTGTTATGAGATGACTCCTTCTTGAACTTACCTTTCCTAGTATGTGCTATGAGATCTTGATCCTCATTCCCCATCTTTTCTTCTCGGGCCACAAGCCTAGCTTCTTCTTGAGAGCATTCCTGCCACAGGCTACTGAAAAAAATCAGTTTTCTTCTTGCACAGATTCCTTAGATGAAGAAGTCCCATGACCTAGGTAGGCCATTCAATGTGGTCATAACAACTTCACCATTATCCACAGCTTCAAGTTGTTCCTTGATCTAAGAGACCTTAGAAAAATAGGATTGAATGGTCTCTCCATTCTGAAGCTTTACCGCTTTCAATTGGTTCCGCAGAGTCATCTTCTTATTTATGTTCTTCCCTTCAAATAGCTTGGTCAGGGAATCAAACATCTGCTTGGGTGTCTTTAGAGATGACACATGTGGTATGAGATGGTCTTTGATAGAATCAGCAATGATTCTCTTTGCCTTGACCAAGTTCTTCTTATGTAAGGCCTTAGCCTCTTCTTCCTCTGGGACAGGGACCTCGGAACTTATGTAGGTGTCCAATTCATTTTCTTCTAGGATTAACCTAATCCTATACTTCCATGCTCGGAAGTTATCAGCCCCTTCAAGCTTATGCTCAATCTTGGTGTGGTGAGACATCTTAAAGAGTACTTCAAATGGAAATAGAAAAGATTTAGGTCTTACCACTTGATTTGCAGAAATCTGGATTTGGTGCTAGATTAGGGTTTGTGAGAGAAACCCTAAAAATTCAAAATGTGAATTTCAACTTTCTGAAATGATAGAAAGATGCACCTTGATGAGCTGATCAGCCTGGTATACTCAGAATTTGAAAACTGCAAAGTTTCACCCTTCAGAAATGCTTTTCAATCTCCCAGATTCATTAGGGAGGACCCTGAATTAGGGTTTGAGTTTCCCGGAGCTTCACCCAACCAAAAAGTTCGATCCAAAGCTCTAAACTTCAATTTTTCCAAGGCGCTTCCATCTATGGTCTCAGAATTCAAAAATCCCTATTTTTGTGGAAACCCTAATTTGTAGGGCCAAAATGAAAGTGCCCAGAATTGATTTCTGATTGGACAGAAAGATGTGCCTTGATGAGGAGCGTCAAAATACCCTACTTCCTTTCAAGATCTGTGAAGAGAAACCCAATAAACAAGAATCCCTAGCTTCCGCAACTGCACCGTGTCTTCTTCTCAGGTTAGCTCTGATACCATGTTAATTTTTTGAGCATTAATTCAATATAATCTAGGATCTTTACTGAGAGAATAGCATATCAAGCATATCAAGCATATCAATCACAACAAGCAATCGCATGAAACAATAGACACACAGAGTTTCACTGGGGAAAACCATAAAGGTGAAAAACCCCACAACTTTCTCAGAGATAAAAAGAGCAATGATACAACCCAAGTACAAGAGATAGTCCTCCTAGCAGCTACTCCTTCCTCACTTGTGCGCCACTTTTCGATGAGTGTAGAAGTGAATAATGAAGTGATCAAATAGAGTGCCTCCCGCACTCTATTTATACATGGTTTGACCTGCCCAATAAACTAGCAGGGCCGACTTGTCTAACTCAGTCTAATAACCCATGGTAATACTAATCAGGGCCGACCCCACACTTGGTGGTCTAATAACCCATCACATGCAAGTTGCAACACTTGCGACACTTGTCAATACAAATGACGACACTTTCGTATAGAGGAATAATAACATCTCTATAGGAGTACAATATACATAGGTGAAATACATTATGAAGTTACAATTACATCAACAATACACCGGTTACTACAAAGTAAGCCACACGGAACAAGATCATCTTTCTGCCCTTTTCTTCATGACCTTCTATAGTGATCTCTCCTCCAATGTCAAACTCATGTTCCAGCTCCATGAATTTTCATTATTCTTGGTTGATCTATTATTGGCATTCTCTTTTGAGAACTGCCAATCCTTGATATATCCAGGCCGAGATTGTGGAGGATTAGTCTCTATCACACCTGATAGCATGGAAACCACTCGAGACATGGGAGGTCGTTGGGAGGGAGTTGCTTGTGTGCACAAAAGACCCACGTGAATAAGCCTCAACACTTCTTCTTCAGAGTGGCTCAAAAGCATGCTAGTGTCCACTAAATCTAGCAATCTGTTCTCCTCATACAGATGCCAAGTTTGTAGTTCAATGACAGATAATATTAGACATGGACATGTATTACAAAGAGAGTTCTTCTTAACATCTACAGTGCCTTGGTAAATGACAAAATAATTTCAAATATTTCTGGGAGAAAGTAAATATAAACAAATCACTTATGTTTGGGATTTCAGAAGAATTCGGTACCCAATCCAAAAGATAGACCATGTCATCTAGCAAGCTCCCGTCTTCATGAGTTCTTTTGCTAACAACTTCAAGAGCAACTACTCCAAAGCTGAAAACATCTGCTTTCTCAGTAAGGTGACCACGCAAAGCATACTCTGGAGCTAGGTACCCACTGAAAATTACACCTGAATTTTTGTTATTCTTCCATGAAATTGATATTGATGCTCAAGAAAGTCAAAATGTCATGCTTTTTCATTGGATGACTTCAAATTGACTGATATGTTTGATCAACTTGTAAGAATTGTGAAGTATATTGAGTTGTACTAGCTATATATTGTTTTTCTTATGCTATTTCAATTACTACATTAATTATGGCAAGAAAAAGAGGTTGAAATCTAATGTTGTACAGACTCCAAACATTGTATTAACATCATGAGAAAGGCCTTTGTATACATGGGAACATAATAACATATCCAATTCAGTAAAACAGCCAAAACAAAAAATCTCTATATAATCTTTGTAAGGAATAGAAAGGGATATATATTATCATACATTGTTCCTGCAACTCTGGTGCTAATGTGAGTTTTTTCGGCTTCATATAGTTTGGCCAACCCAAAATCAAGGATTTTTGGATTTAAATGTTTGTCAAGAAGAATGTTATTAGGTTTGATGTCTCGATGTACAATTCTAATTCTAGATTCTTCATGAAGATATGCTAATCCACGGGAAACTTCAAGGCAAATGTTATATCGAACAGGCCAATCAAGCTTGAGCCTATAGTGATCAGGACCTGAGGTTTAAAACAAAACAAAAATTATAAGTAAATATTATTTTCATTTAATTATTTTCCAAATAAAATAGACAAACCATTATTTGAGTTTGTATTCATGAAAGAAACTTAGAAATGTAAGGCTGTACCAAATAAAGCTCGACCTAGACTATTGTTTTCCAAATATTCGTAGACTAAGAGGCGTTCTTCTTCCTCAACACAACCATACAATTTCACAAGGTTTCTGTGTTGTACAACAGATATTGTAGCCACGTCATTAGGAAATTCCCGCTTTCCTTGGCTAGACCTGGATGACAGCTTCTTTACGGCCACAAGCTTTCCATCTGATAGCACGCCCTACAATAGAGAATGATAGAATGCATTTCAAATTTTGATATTTCTATGTATGCATGCCTATCAAGAACGAAGCTGATATATGATTTTCCAGGCTATATGAACTGGACTTATAACTTAAGGATCCAATTTAATGTACCTTGTAAACTGTACCAAACCCACCCTCTCCTATCTTATTGTCATTATCAAAATCTTTTGTAGCAATTTGCATTTCTGTTAAACTGAAAGTATTTGGTCTTCCAGCAATAATCTGCTAAAATGGTAAGATCTGCTAAAACAAATTAAATAAAATGGTAAGATCTATGTCATGATAATACATTCATCAATGTCTCATTAAGTATATCCATTTCCAAGTAAGATGATCTGAAAGAGCTAATGTCATAAATCACAAAAATTCTGAGAGATTAGTCCAATGTTTTGAAACATAGATAATCACCTTCACTGTCACCAGCTGTCAATGATTTGTGCTTCCTTCTTTTTCTTCTTAAAATCATACAGGATGAGCAGAGCACAAAGCCTACACCAATTAGTACTCCGAGATCAATACCAATAATTTTGGTTCTACTGCTGTTGTTCGTACTTCTGTTTACAATAGTTGGGTTAAATTCTGCAATAGAAAAGAAACAAATTCACAAGCTGTAAAATGCAATTACAAGTTGACCATTGTCATGAGAATACAGTTTCCACAATAATACCAACTCGGAAATAAATAAGAGAATGTAATAATCTCTATAGACAATGTATGAAGGTCTTAATGTGTATTAATGGATAATTACTAATTATATAATATTTTGCCTACCAGGAATAACCCTAATTGCTGAGACCAAAGATCCATGTGTCTGTGGTGATGGTACGCCACAGGTTCCCTTGCCAGCCCAAAAAAAGTGTACCTCAAGAAAATTTTCAGTAACATTTACAGTATAATTTTTTACAACTGGCACGGTCGACTCTCCAGCTGCTTCCTTGATATTAAAATCTTTTGACACTTGAACTCCCTACATAAAGTGCAGAACTGCAAAATAAGTTGGAGCATGAAAAAGAGAATGAAACTTTAAAGAAAGTGAAGTAGATATTCTAATGTTTGTCAGGGTTCTTTTAAATTCTATCCACAGCTCTTCCAAACAATAAAACATAGCTAAATAGATAATGCTTTGTCAAAGAAAAACAGTAGCATACAAGCATGAGAGAGAGGGAGAGTGATAATTTTTAATTTTTTACCAATGTTCATGAGCCTACACTTTACAGGAACTGTATGAAAAATGTATAAGGAAATTTGGGATAAAAATGGGCAGCATAAATCCAATCGGAATTGGATATAAATAAGAAAAACCAAGTACAGCGTGAAATTTAATATGTTTTCCAGAGTAGCAGCCATTTTGTCCTCTCCCTTGGAATCTGATACCTGGACATGTATTATTTTCTAAATTGGCTACATGTACTATGTACTACAATTCCAAGTGATGTTATCCTCCAGGCTCTATCCAAGGCATGCATCCTCTTTCCCTGCTCAAAGAATTTTATACATTTTGATATGATCGCATGAATGAGGTGTTCAATCCCAATTTCTTCTAGCCAGATACAAATATCACACACCAATGTCCTACACCTAATGATCTGCTAATAATATATTAAAATACTCTTGCCATCCAAGATGTCATAAATGGCTTGGACTAAAAGATCTGCTAATATGAAAATTTCTGAAACCTGCGATGTGAACTTACAGTACTTCCAAATGCATCGCGGCATTATATAGAACAAGTTACTTTTGTGCTCCTCAAGTTGGCTCCTATAACATAGCTAAAAAGATAATGCTTTGTCAAAGAAAAACAGAAGCATACAAGCATGAGAGAGACAGAGAGGGAGAGACATGATTTTTATCAATGTTCATGAGCATACAGTTTACAGGAACTGGATGAAAAATGTATAAGGAAATTTGGGATAAAAATGGGCATCATAAATCCAATTGGAATTGGATATAAATAAGTAAAACTCGAAACAAAGTACAGCGTGAAATTCAATATGTTTCCAGCGTAGCAGCCATTTTGTCCTCTCCTTTGGAATCTGATACCTGGACATGTATTATTTTCTAAATTGGCGACATGTACTATGTACTACAATTCCAAGTGATGTTATCCTCCAGGCTCTATCCAAGGCATGCATCCTCTTTCTCCGCTCAAAGAATTTTATACATTTTGATATGATCGTATGAATGAGGTCTTCAATCCCAATTCTTCTTGCCAGATACAAATATCACACACCAATGTCGTACACCTAATGATCTGCTAATAATATATTAAAATGCTCTTGCCATCCAAGATGCCATAAATGGCTTGGACCAAAAGATCTGCTAATATTAAAGTTTCTGAAACCTGTGATGTAAACTTACAGTACTTGCAAATGCATCAGGAAATTATATAGAACAATTTACTTGTGTGCTCCTCAAGTTGGCTCTTATAGTGATGTCATTACAGAGCAATATCTGTAGATAGGCATCAAAGATGCGCAATCCAAGACTTCGCCACGACTGTGTAGATGGAATCTGGATTTCCTCAAAATGGAGCTCTACCCTGTATTTTCCATTCTCAAGACCAAGGCCATAGTATCTTAGAGACACAGGAGAAAGACGTGCTGTTGTATATATTGATGGATTTTGAGTTGCTCCTTGTACAGATCCTTGTTCTACCGTATATGGGTTACCATTTTCATTAGTTGTATCCGATGAATTCAAAAATAGTCCTGTCGTACTGACTCCCCAATTCTCTTCAGAATTCATGTAGAATGATGCAGCATCTAGTGTTTTGTTGTCCCCCAAAAAAACAACTCCCGTTGAGGAATCAATCAATTGTAGACCCCCACAATTGATGGCTAAAGAAGAACCTGAAAAGCAAGTCGAAAGTCGTATGAGACATTGGATAACTACACGGCAGTATAGTTTCCTTGATCAATTTTTGAGTTGTGATAATTACAAGATCACAATAGAAGATCAATAGTGAATGATATCAGTCCTACTTTGACAGCATATGAATGAATTATATAAAACACATAAAACACAGCGTATAATATTCTGCATACTGGAGCATTATCTTGCTGCTGTTGCAAAATGAAATTTTGACATGGATATTATTCCTTCCTATTGTTACATATATACTTCAAGTGCCAACTACATATATAACCCGTTTATCCATATCTATTAGTGAGTACTTTATCTTAGTTATTTTTTTCATGTTGGAATAATGAAGATACTAAAACAGGAATATTTTGTAGATTTTCTAGAGGTCACTATTCACTCTGGAAATCTTAGATCCCAACTCGGCCTCAAGTCTCAATAAGCCACATGCATACCAAAACCCAACTTCTCAATCCCTAGAGAAGGTATCAGCAATACATTATACTTATAACTTGAAGCACATGAAATCTATCTACAACTCAACAAATATGGCAATCACACATAAACAATAGGACACAACGTTTTTAGTCAAAGACCCTAGAAAAACCCTTGCGGGAAAACCAGTGAGAAATATAAGCAGCTTTTATAATCTGAAGCAATTACAATTGGCACAATAGAGTATTCCAAGAATGACTTATCTCTAAGCCACACAGGCCGTAAGTCTGATCTGATGGAAGGTTTTGGTGACTTTGGATGACTACGCCCTCACTCTGACTGAATGCGCCCCTTTGCTCTGACTGTAACTGTCTTTGAACTACTCTCGGATTAGGCACTCTTTCCCTTCTACCTCAGGATCATTATCTCAGTGAAATCCAACTCTCATATCTGGTGAGCTACCTCTCAACTCTCGCACTCGTCAGAGAAATGCGCCCTCTACTCAGGAAATGTGCCCCCCACTGAAAGAACAATCCCTGATCTCACAACTGATGGATCTAATTTGTCTCGGAAGATGACTCTGCCTCCAACTGATCCAACCTTTGATCCAGATGAATAGGGCTAGATCTCTGCTCATATCTATGCCCCTCTCTCACTCTGGAAGTGCACCCCTCTCCTCAGGAAATGCGCCCTAGCTCAATCTATGAGCTCTCTGTGTGCAAATGAACTCACTACATAGTAACAATGCTCCTCAATGCCTCCGATCAAGTGTGTACTGATCTCTCTCAAATCTACCCACTCTCTCCCTCAAAAAGTGCGCCCATCCTCAAGAATGCGCCCTCTGCATGCATTGATTCACCCTCTCTCTCTCTCTCTCTCTCTCTCTCTCTCTCTCTCTTCAATCTCTGAAGAAACTGCTCAAGTAACCTTTTCCATGTGCTCCTTGTCTCCTTTTATCCAGTGTCCACGGGGACACGTCCCGCAGGGTCAGGGACACGTTTCCTGCATCCTGGGGACGTGGGGACTCCTGGAGAAACGTTTCCTGCCTCCATGCCCTTGAGAATTTTTTTTATGTTTTTCCATTATTTTCACTTTTTACAATCCCTACTTGGTACTACTTAGAAAATAAATCAATATATTTGTATTTACATTGCACAATCATGAATATACATCAAATGAATTATTATTTTTGATATTCTATTTTATTTTTATAATTTTAGAGACATCCCCTATTCCCTCCAAAATTTCACTAAAATTTGGGGGTGGTCTCTATGCGTCTCGAGTGTGCGTTTCACTGCTCCTGCGTCCCCCCATCCCAGAAACTTGGGGGAACATTGCTTTTATCAACTCACAGCCTGATTAGGGTTTCCAAAACCCTAATATGAATGCATGCAAAAATCTTGCTTTTGCATATGAAATTAAACTGTGCATTAAAAAATCTCGCATGCAAACTTTTGCATGCGTAAGGCAAACGGCACTGAAAACTCTGCATGTCTCCACCATTGGATCCATAACACCTAGTAGAGTGTATCTCACCCTCTACCCTGATGCCTATACTGATCATGTACCTTCATACTAAGCATCACCACATGAAGGACATCCCGAGATACACCTATCTCTAACATATTCCAATAAAAGACGATATTGGGACTTGAAGCAGCTAGGAAGCAAAAACTAATTTTAGATAACCTAGATAGTAATATTTTTGAAATGGTGATCAGTAAACCACATAAAATGCATGAAGATATTTTTTTCCAGGAACTTTTTTTTAAATGCTTGATATATTACTTCAGAGGACAAATAAGTATATCGAGATTCAAGGTGGTTACAGCATGTGGACAACAGGGATACCAAGAAAGTAGCAGTCTGCAAAAGCTGAAAAGGCCAACATATGAGCCCAACCCCACAAGGAGGGACTCAACATCACAACAAAATGCATTGAGGTTAACTCTCAGGATCAAAGCCAGCTCTTACTTCAAGCTCTCCTCAAATCCTCTAAAGGGAGTGAGGATCCTTAACGAGCATAACTGTTATGCAGGATTTGACAACTGAAGTAATTCTATGATGCTAATTCTCAATCATATACATGGAGAAGTTCAGTTAGTTGTCAAAATCCTACATAACAGTCACTTTCAATGAGGATCCTCACCCTCTTACTTTACTAGGGGATTTGAGGAGCTTCATGCAAGAGTTGGCTTTGCTCCTGAGAATCAACCTCAGTGCATTCTGTTATGATGTTGAGTCCCTCCTTGTGGGATGTGTGTATGTGCATTATATATAGAGAGAGAGAGAGTCCAGCCATATTGTATCCAAAATTTTCTAAAAACTGGCATATCCATATTTGTATGAGTAACTTATTCTAGTAGTAATTTTGAAGGTTTTTAATCATGGAATCATTGCACAAAGAAGGTTATTAACACCAAAAGTAGATAGTTTTGCAGGTTTTTAGCATGGGTTCCATAGTTCTGGAATTTTAGAAGGTTCAACTGTTGTATTTGGTTATTCTGAAATTCAATTCACAAAATTTTTACTCTGGAAACTACAAATAGTCCAGCATGTTCTGTTATGTGATGGGTTTAGATCTTCTATTTCCAGTTTCCAAATTATGGGGCTTAGATTTATTTCAGCTCCATTAGTGATTTTTGCTGAGCTAAATTTGATTATATGGGTTGTTTACATTTGCAAAAATATTTGACATCCATCTGAATATCGTAGTTTAAAAAATCATTGCTTCAAGATATGCTGGAAATTGAAAAAATGATTTAACATTCGCATCGAGGCACTTAAGTCATATTGGTATGATACCATTTCTAGTTGTTTTTCGTTGGATGAACTATAATGTATGGAAATTGGGTAGCTCACTTTTCAGGAATTCGTATCAATTGAGAACTTCAAATACTAGGGCATAATGGACAAATGCACTCGCCTTCATGAGCTCCATTATTGAAGATGTTGCATATCTTGATGGTGCTTTTTTGTGGAATCCATCATCTATAGTTAAATTTATGAATTGACCATCGGGTCAATCAGACATTGGTAGGTGTACTTGTACAGGAGTTGGACATGATTATGATAAATCATGGTGTGATGATTCCTTCTTGTTGACTGCTTTTTCTTCCTTTCTTTTATGATGATAATTCATTTTTCCTTCCTTTCTTTTATGATGATGATTCCTTTTTTGTTGGACATCCACTTTTTACTTTATGCATGGACTCTAGCTTTGGTAGATATACAAGCATGTATTGCAGGTAGGTAGACTCCCTTAGAGTGCTTCGGTGTCTAATAACTCAACAACTATATTTCACGAGTTCACAAAAGAGTCTCATTCATTTTCTACATTATTTTGGTACTCCAATGTGAAGGACACAATATTTCAAAAAAGGACGACTTCCTGGATTTTAACATTTTTTTTATATGTCCAAGAGGAACTCATGGTTTTGCATGGGGCTTTATGAAATGTTGGATTATTGGATAGGAAGAAATCAGCACTAAGGGGGGAGCGTTTGAAGAATAATGCCAACTCCTCCATTTTGATCTTCTTTGTGTGATCAAGGGATGTAATGACTCAACAACTATATTTCATGAGTCCATAAAAGAGTCTCAATCATTTTTCTACATTCTTTTGGTATTCCAATGTGAAGGACATAGGTGGAGATTTCAAAAAAAGATGATTCTCTGAGTCTAAGAGGAACTCAAGGTTTTGCAGGGAGCTTTATGAAATGTTGGATTATTGGATATGAAGAAATCAGTATTAAGGGGGAAGTTTTTGAAGAATAATGTTAACTCCTCCGTATTGATCTTCTTTGAGTGTTCAAGTGATGGAATGGACCTTCCTTTAGTTATTGCTTCTTCATGAAATGTTTGATGGCTTATTCAAGTATAGTAATGATTGTTTCTCATGTCTCTAATAAACTTATGGGGGTGTGTTGGTGATAAACTTTATTTGGAGTCAGTTTACCCTTGAGTTGACTCTAGGTGTGGCTCCATTATGGTTAATTTGTTCCCCAATTGAGTTATGTGTTAGCCTACATCAATATTTGTATTACATACTTAAGCTCACACTTTATGAATGTAGAAGTACAAATACATAATCATTTGTGTCATTTGTACCAAACAACACAACAATGTACAAGCTATTCCCTTTTAAGTATAACAGATGGTTGTGTTACCCCTTTTTCGGTAAGGGGCAATATATTGATCAGTTGTTCCTAGATGAGATCTATGGATTCTCCATAGATCATTGATCAGAGATCCTTTCAGCTGGTCCATTGCCTTGGATATGCCTAGCAGAGATGGTGTCAAATGTGCTAGTGTTATGATACCTCTTACCCTCATTGACATTTAGAATGTTCACTTATATGATGATATGATTTCATGGGGTGTTACTTTTATGCTTGTATAATGACTTTGAACAATTAAAGTTGTTACCCATTACTCAACCTAACCCTAGTGTTATCATCATTATGCTTTAGAAGTGTGTCATTCCAAAGGTTAAGCTGTAACCTAGTGAACTAAGTGAGTGATTTCACCATTTCATAACACTTTGCCTAGTCAATTTTCATTTCACTAACTAGCTCATCCATCCACTTTATTTTCCCCTTTGTAAGTGATCTATCATAAGTATTTATTTAAGGTCTCATAACTATTCCAATGTATGAATGCCTCAATAAAACTAAAAAAGTCTAGCACTCTAAGGTTGACATTGCTAAATTAAATTGGAAAATATATAGAAGATAGTCCTCCTTGCAAAAATGCTAGGTTCCCTATGTCCCAGGTTATCAAAGCCAAATCTAAAGTAAAGGGACTAAACCAATGAAAAGGCTAAAAAAATGAAAGTAAAGAAAAAAGTAAAGTAAAAGGGGATCACAAAAAAGAGGTGCAAGGATGGGTGATCCATGAAAACGCTTCTAAGGCACACGTGGAAGAAATATCTTAAACCCTATCTCTCTAAAGTCAAGGGTAGACCTATCACACTGTCATGTACCCACCCATCCATCCAAGGCAAGAGAGGGAACATGATGCCAATCTATGGGGTTTTTCATAAAAACTCAGCCCATTCATTAGATTCATACAATTAAAAAAAAACCATTGTGTGCAGATGCAACTCAATTGAATATGCACAGCAGAAATAAACAAATCATCCATGCACATTTTATATGCATACAACATATCAATATAATCATCAAAGTAGACATTGCAAAAGTAAAATACAGAGACAGCGAACACTTATCTTCGTTGTGCAATCGTCCCAAACAACTAGCTATGTCGCTGCAACATTCCTCCCAACCGTAGGTCTCTGCCCAGCCTGTATTATTTCAGCACTCAAAGACCACCCCCGAGCTGGGCATGATATCTACAAGGAAAAGGGGACTCTAAAGCTCATCACAGCCCAAAGCAATGGGTACCCATCTCAACCCCCAACATTTCTTAACACACAGAAAACTCAAAACTGAGCATGGATACACATAACAGCAAAATCACAATTTATGGGCATGAAGAAAAAGCGTTTGGCAACCAAAAACGAAATGGCAATTGGGGATCACCCTGGGAGAGCAAAACCGTTTCCATAAAACGTTTGTGGGCACTCAAGGGACAAAAATGGCCTCCATAAACCCCAAATTCGTGGCTCCCTTCCTCCTCGCCATTGTGCAATACAAAAACGAGTTCCCAGTCATGGAAAATGCAGGAGATAGATGAAAAACGTGATGGAAAAAGCCCCAGCTAGCTCAGACTGCGTGAGAGGGAAAAGGATTGGGCATTCAAGGGCCAAAACAACCTTCACATAGTCATTAACTGGCAACAGGGAACCAACACGATTTGGCACCCGAAATTGGCACATACACAGTCACACAATTGATGGAAACATTCAAAAACGATTTATGAGGTAGGAGATAACTACTGGGTTCACAAAAACGATTTTCCATAACAAAAATCAATTCTGGAAGTTCAAAAACGATTTCACAACAATAAGGAAACAGCAAGCTATCAAACTTATATGTTGAGCTTTCCAATGGATTCTCTTCTTTCCCCACAATCTAGCCATCACAAAAACGGGATTCTCAGCTTGAAAACCAGTGAATTTACAGCGTACTCCATGAGAGAAACGCCCAGCAAGCTCCAAAAACGTGAGAGAGCAAAAACTAATCATGAATAATGGCTTGGGAAGGCAATTCGTGGGTGTTTTCTTGCCAAGGAAGCCAAACACATTTTTCCATGCAGGGTGGTTGCCCATACTCGAATTTTGGACAACCATACCTCCCCAATCCCCAAGGCATTAACTACTTCACCCAACTCTTGGGAGAAATGAATGATTGGGCACCAAGGCCAACATGGGTAGTTGATGGTTGATGGGTTCTCTCATTGACACTTGGCTTGACTTCATTGGCTCAAGGGTTGGAATATTTCCCTCCCAATTCCTTGTAATATCATGCCCCCCATCTCTTGTTGCATTGCATATCTCATTGTAGGTATTTTATTAAATGCATATTTACAAGATATTTGAAATTTCAATGTGCCTGGCTAGCACGTAAACCATATGCATCAATAAATCAATGGCAGGGCCTTGGCCTTGAGCTCCTCACCGTGATTTTATAACAATATTACATCATTTACATTTTAATGCAATGGGGTCAAGATGGGGACGTGACATTCCCCTCCCCTTGGAATAACACCATCTTTGGTGTTCCAATACTTCATAATATATACCCACTTTACACATGCCTCAAAATTCACAACTGGTGGTAGGTATGTCCGGCGTTTCATCTCCTTACTTTGAACATTCAGGATCAAGTCCTTTGGCTTCCACAACTGCTCCTGCTGGCTTTGACCTTCCATCTCTGCAGGTGGGCATTGCTCCACAGCAATCCCTTCCTTTTATTCACCTTCCAGCTACTCTGCAAGTCTGGAATTTCATGGATGCCATCTTTCTTGCTGTCTTGGCAACTATTTGAGGAATATTTTCAGCCAAATCAAATAGCTTTTGGTCTACTGCCATGATCACAGTGCATGACTGGATCTCACTGTTCTCACCAGCAACACTTGCTTGTGTCGGCTGCAACCAATTGTTTCAATTTCTCCCTGTGAAATTTATCATGGAAACTCATTGTTAGGACAAACATAATATAAACATTAAAATTAGTCAATTATTTGCCAATTGACATGGAACGTCCATGCGACTTCCAAATTTTTTTTCACGCTTTCCCAACATACACATGATCTCTTTCATGTTCATCCTTTCACAGTGAAATAACTATTTTAGCATTCACAATTTAATTCAAGCAAATAAACACATTCTTCTTCTAGTCATGACATGCATTCAACAATTCTTTGTTTTATAAATGCATCAATAAAAATGAAAGAGAAGAGTAAGAGTTTATCCATCTTAGTCTTGTTTTATTACGGAGCTATGCCATCACTGTGGTTTCATGCTCCTTAGTCTCTTTCACTTTAATGTGAATGCTTGAATTGCCCTTTATTGGCTATGACACTTAGTGTCTGAGGTCTGTCTAATGCTTTTCAACTTGGGTACCTCTTCCCATTCTGCTTACAGAACCTCTGGTTGCTAGGACCCACTCATGTTCACTAGCACCATCTTTTATTACTGCTCATATTGAGCTATTTAGGACGGTCATATGTCCATATGCATCCCTGTGATGCCTTCCTGGTCCTTGCTTCCAACAATACCTACACTCAAACATTGAATCAATTCACATGTTTAGTTTATTTCATAAGGTTTTTCTCTAAACAAGAGTTTGAGGAATCATAACCAAATCATATACACACATATATTCATAAGCAAGAAGCTGCAAGATAACCAAATACTTATCTGTATTGGATGTCTTCACTTTATTCCACGGGATCCTTCTTTGCTTTACGAGCCTTGGATTTCCCGTGGATACAATTAGGAATGTTGGGCCAGCACGTAGGCTACTCCACAATTATTCGAATAGGAAATACTAGGCCAGTACGCTAACTGGTTTTATCAATTGTTTAAGGGGTATTGGGCCTGCATACACGTTGTTTCACAATATTAAGTAGTGAATTCCCAACCAGTTACTCTCTGTATTTATCAATAATTTCATATCACCCACTCATTTAATCTCTGTATTTACCAGTAATTTTATAGCGCTTTCAGGGTCTTGCTTTCCTGCAATGCCAAGGTTTCCAACAAATAAACATTAGTGCATCAGCTTAGTTGTTAGAATACTTATACCTGAAATCTTCATTATTCCAAACAAGACATAAATGAAACTGAATACTTATCTGTATTGTGCATTCCCCTCTGGTCCACAGGATCCTGCTTCGCTTTGCAAGCCTTGGGATCGCCTATGGACTTGGATGTAGTTAATGCTTCACCAGTACACCTTCACGTCGACTGGATTTACCAAGCATTTGGTGGTGCCCAACCAGTCCCATACCTGGTTGGCCCTCTCCATTGGCGAGCCAGCACATTCGTCCAGGTCATCGACCAATGGAAGGAAACTGTGCCACCTGACCATTATAGGTCAAGGCTCTACTATGGAGCCATAGACATCTCAGGGTTTTCAATCAGTCTTGGCGCCCGCCCTCCTACTGCTGTCCCAATAGAGATTTTATGCCTTCACCAATGTCACCACACCTTCCTGCACCACAACCCGTCACACACACAACTCTTCATTCATACAAGGACGTCACTCCTTCTCTGGTGCAAATCGGTGGTTCCTTTTAGGAACTTTATAGGTGACTTTCTTGACTGCAGGTTAGCATGACCCCACTCACACAAGGATGATACCTCTTCTTATTACACAGCTCTTCGGGCCTATCCATCCCTTCTAGTAATATTTCGTGTGAGCATAGAAAGGTTACCAATTCCTATACAGTCCTTTTGCGTACCCTTCTTCGCTTTGCCTCTTAATGTGCAGTATCAATCTGCATCTGTGTAGGCTGACAACACAAGAAGGATAAACAAGATCATCAATATTGTTGTTCAATTTTGTAACCATAATCCATATCATTCACTATCAAGTATTGAAACACCAGGAATGCGTCCATTCCCTTAGGGTATAGTTAATATTGAAAACCCTATCATGACCCAGCACCAGAAAAGGTGTGCACCCCCTTTCCGATGTGCGCCATGTAGGCCCTAATCATACTCAAGCAGTCTACAATGATATAAATAAGATAGAGCATGCTTTGCATATTAACCCTAATAATTTAGACATGCATGTTCTTGTCTAAGGTCACAAAATACTCATTCATTTTGCAGATGTATCTCACACGCCTTCTGGGCATAGCTTTACCATCTCACTCTCATGGTTTACCGACATGCAGTTTGGCTGAGATATTATCAATGGCGTTTCACCCGAAACCCATTTCCAAAGCATGGGGTCTTTCCCATCTAGTTTTACTTTTGCAGGCCATCATTCTTGGTCTTCCTGCAATGTGTCTTCCTGACACATTTATCAAATAGCCAAACAGTTAGCAGCATTTAACAATAAAATTCAAATCTGATTTCTCTAATCAGTCAATGGCATTGATAATTAAATTCAAGTATGAATTGCAATTCTGTCCTCTACAGAAATTGATTCGCTTAGCCATGAGTCTGTTCTCATATCGTTTGGCTCTTGCTCACGGTAGATTCCCATCTTCATCATGGACTTATCCATATTTTCCATGCCCAAAACAATCTACCTGAAATCTTGGAACTCCAATCAGCCAAACACATTGTAAGTATCTATGCATATAATATTTTCATTGCTACAACAGTCACTGAAGTGATCTCAGAATTATAACGCTCAATAATTCAAACACCTTCAGTTGTTAACATTTGAAATGCAATGAAATATATATATATATATATATATATATATATATATATATATCATTATCATAATAAGATTGCAAGACACAGTCACATCATTTATGCAATTTAAATGAAGCTTTAGATACCCATTACTTCATAGCCATATCATTTTATGCAACTCTATCCCTTTAACAGAGCACCCTCGGTAACCCATCAACATGTCTACCTTCTTCATGCAATCATTCTCCTGCATTCACAGTATCTCATGAAATGGTCTCATAATTAACAATAGCTCACCATTTCATTCTACTATCTAACTGCATTGAGACACATATATGTCACAACATTTACATAATATTTTAATAGGAATCCATGAAATGCATAATCCCTCAATACAACCCTACATTAATCCATGAATACTATATATTCCAGCATATTATGGCCTAACCATGACTATCTCATATAGCATTCACTACAACAGGCCCATAAGTCATCACTTGCTTTGGCATGATATAATTTCATATGAATGCATTGAGATTTCTAAGCAATTATAGGGTGTAAGGATCATTGCCTTCACTTACTCATACCTCACCATACTTGGTAGGTTAACAGTCCCATTCGGGCACTCCATACCATATGCAAACCAAATCATCATAGTTCAAAACATAGTTGAAGGGATCTCACCAAATCCTCTTTCAAGATTCATGCAATTAAGCACAAATAACCATTACCTGCATGGTTGTTATTAACATCGCTTGATGTTACCTGGTCAGTTGACCTCTTACCAAGGCTACTCAGTCATTTTTCCAACATCGTGATCACGGACTTGTTGCACCATCCTCTCTTCATAAGGTCGTTGGTCACATGCAACAACGTCATCAACTTCTTTAGCCATGTTTTGATTGTATTTGTCCTACAACCAATGCGGACACAACTAATTATTAGCAACCACCATAATTATCTCAAGTGGTTCATTGCATATGCAAAACCTCACTATTTTACCAATATGCAATATCATATACATTCAAAAACATTTTCACATGCACTGTGCAATGTTTCTTAATATGCCTACTAGTGCATAGTCATATCATCTATCTAATCTCTTGCATTTCAGCATTCCTATGCCATAATTTATATGCACGACCACTTCAGAATTATGAATACAATATCAAGAGGGTAGTGGAGGAATTCTCCCTTCCAATTCCTCATTGTAGCATGAAATTTCTTCTTCCACATCATAGCTGATCCAATTTCATGGGCTCTCTACCATGCACACAAGCAATTATTAGCTATGATCTTCTCACAAAGAAGAAATTCAATATATGTATTCACGTGTATAACATTCATTCATGATATTTTCCAAGCATACAATTATTATGTTATAAACATAAATGGTTTAAGGTGAGAGATTTCCCTTTCATCAGCGTTGCCTTACTGCTCCCATTTCTTTTCCCTGTTTGGCACAAATATTAAGGGTAAAATGGCCGCCGGTGTCGCAGATCTTATCGTTATTTTTGCCATCAGTGTTGCGAATATTTAGCTTAAAAAGCATCGCCCGTGTCGCGGAATTTTAAGCTAAAATTCGCCACCCTTGTCGCAGATCTTAAGGTTATTTTCGCCGCGCACACCGTGCAAACATTCAACATAACTTTTCCGTTGCGCGTAGAAAGTTAGTGTAACTCCCGCCACCGCGTCGCAAAGATAATCTTAACTTCGCCGCGCGCGCGCAGAAAGTTAGCGTAACTTCCGCTGCCGCAGCCCTTAGGCAGAATTTCGAAAACAATTAGAAATTTTTGAGATTTTCTCTTCCTTTTGGCACAAAATTTCCAACTTCTCCGCCGACCGCATCGCATATATTGAAGTTAAAATTTCCGCGGTTGGCGCGGATGTTAAGATTATAATTGCCGCGGGTGGCACGGCTCTTATCACTAATTTTGTCGCCGTGTGCACAAAATTTATCCTTAATTTCACCGCGGATGTCGTAGAGATTAACGCTAATTCTTTCGCCGCGCACGCAGAAGTTAACGTTAATTCTGCCACCGTGCGCAAAAGTTAACCTTAACTTCGCCGACACAGCCTTTGGCAAAATTTTGAAACACTTAGAAAAATTTTGGAATTTTCTCTTCTTTTCGGCTCCGACAGCTAACCTTGCAACCGCTGACCGCTTCCCTTCGGCACAGAGTTAGCAACTATTTCGCTGATCGTTGCGGCGCTTTTGGGCTTATCTTTGCCGATAGAGTCGCAAGAGTTAGCCCAATTTTCGCCGCCGCGCGCACAGAAAATTACCCTAATTTTCACCGCCGCACGTGCAGAAAATTAGCTTAATTTTCGCCGCCGCAACCCTTAGGCAAAATTTCAAAAACAAAAAAAAAATTTCCCTTCCTTTCGACGCAGAATTAACAACTTTCCCGCCAACCGTGTCGCAAAAATTAATGTTAATTCTGCCGCTGCGCACGCAAAACTTAATGCTAAAATCGCCGACAGAGCCTTTAACAAAACTCATAAATACTTAGAAAAATTTTGCAAATTTTCAAAGACAGTTAGAATTTTTCTGGAAATATTTGCTTCATTTCTTTACAGAGGTTAGCTACTTACAGATCAAACTCGCATAAAACAATAAAAGAATGCCAAGAACTTACACCTCTACTATGCCAAAATAAAACAGCAAAATAGTATAAGGATAACAAGAGGTTGCGCCTCCTTCTCTCCTTCATGGGGTAATCAACAAATACAAAAACAGAATGCTACTACATTAGAAATAGTGTAAGTAAGCATTCAACCTGAAAAGGGATTTTCTCCCTCCTTCCTCACTTTCATAAGATGAAATCAACGCAAGCAATTTTGCAATAACCCCAAAACAGTCATGGGAATGATTTCCCATCTTAATCAAATAGAAGCTATGAGATCTTCAGGTTTCTTTAATTCATTTTAATTCCATATACTAAATATATATATGCACGCAATGATTTATATTTCTATGAAGGGCCCAATAGCCGTAGTGTTGAACCATAAGCTATGATACCATCTGTCACGTACCCACCCATCCATCTAAGGCAAGAGAGGGAACATGATGCCAATCTATGGGGTTTTTCATAAAAACTCAGCCCATTCATTAGATTCATACAATTAAAAAAAAAACATTGTGTGCAGATGCAACTCAATTGAATATGCACAATGGAAATAAACAAATCATCCACACACATTTTATATACTTGACTTCATTGGCTCAAGGGTTGGAATATTTTCCTCCCAATTCCTTGTAATATCATGCCCCCCATCTCTTGTTGCATTGCATAGCTAGTTGTGGGTATTTTATTAAATGTATATTTACAAGATATTTGAAATTCCAATGTGCCTGGCTAGCATGTAAACCATATGCATCAATAAATCGATGGCAGGGTCTTGGCCTTGAGCTCCTCACCATGATTTTATAACAATATTACATCATTTACATTTTAATGCAATGGGGTCAAGATGGGGACGTGACACACACTCAATTGTTGTGATGGTTAACTTGCAAAGACCCCTTTCTTCCCTAAGTACACATTCACATCATTTACCCTCACTTATGTTAAGAATCTAGGATGTACACCTTGGCTTAGGACTTTTCACATGTAATGAGGTTTAATAGAGGTCACACCAATGTTAGACTAGATGAGTAAAAGCTAAAGAAGTCAACGAGTTGTTAGAAAGGTTTAATTGTAATTAATTTAATGTATTATCTTCATATTCATGTATATTTCCTAAGTTAAATGTTGGATAACCCCTTAGCACTAAAGCACTCTACTACATTTATATATTATGACACTTGTTGTGGCATCTTATCATGATAAATAGGTACTTTATGTGGAGTGCTACCCACCCTTGGCACACTCATCTTGGAGGTTTACCTTAGCACTTAGGATCTTTAAGATGGGGTCGTCGCCTTCCTAGACGATGGAGACCCCTTTCCTTGGCACACATTTGGACCACCCCCTCTCCCATTTGGTCCAATGTTCATCACTTTGGACCATTGGCACATGATCTATAGCCTTCTTGAGGACGTTGGAGCATATTTTTGTAGAGTTGTAAGTTTTCTTGCACTTTCACAAACAAACTTGAACCCAAAATCCGACGACTCCATCCGATGAAATCCAAAAATTGACTGTGTCGTCAGATATTACCTTTATAATTTGGAATTTTCTTCCTATTTTTTTTAATTTGACCCTAATTATCGTCGGATATTCAAAAGTCGTCGAATATTCAACTACAAGTGTAGAATATCCGACGATTTCACATGATATTTTCATAACGGTCAATAGTCAAATGTCGTCGGATATCCGATGAAATTTTTTTTTTGAAACTTGAAATTCTAGAAATATTTCAACATATTTGCTATATTAGCGATGGTTTGCGGAGATTATAACCTTTGCACGGACTGTTTTTCGTTCAAAAAGTCAGAATTATTTCAGTTGTTACTATCATTACAAATAGTGAAGTGTGGAGCTTGATTTTTCCAGATCAATAATCATCAATCAAGCTTGATAAAAGAAAATGTCACATAACAATATTCCTGATCCAAAAGAACAAAATCAAGAATTACTTGCTAGATTGTGGGCTGGAGTGAAAAGAAATTCCCCATGAATAAGGTGCCAATTTGTAGCAATGGTCCATACTAGGGTCAAACCCTAGAACACTCCAAACAAATTTGTTGTTGTATTTGGTTATTATTTGGATCATGTGTAGTGAAGTGAGCTCCTTCTTGGGCTTATTTTGTATCATTTTCATGTATTTGACCATTGACTATGAGGAGCATCCCTATTGTCTTGGGATTTTGGTTAAGGTTTTGGAGTTGTTACTCTAACACTCTCATTGTTTATGATTTCTTGACCATGTCTATAGGATTTGTGATCCTCCCTAAGATAGATCTAGGGTTTTAACTCAAGATATTATTTTTTATTTGGAGGGTTGTTGAGTCTATAACTTATATAAGAGGATCCCCTCTCATTTTTATCGTGTTGTTGATTGGAGAATAAAGCTATCGTTTGCATCAAAGGCTCTTAGTTTTCTTTGGATATTTTTCTTTCATGTGAGCCATTCTTGGTTAAACTATTCTTGAGGTGACATGTATGTGTTCCCATTGATCCGGATTTGTGTGGGAAAGAAACAAAAGATAACATATACAGAATCATATACAGATATATATACTCACATACAAAAATATATGGCAAGAAACACAACGATACAGTAAACACATATTCTATTAAATATCGGAAATAGAACAGACTGTAAATACAATAGCTAGAATGGTAGTATCTATCTCTGAGAAGAGATGTGGTTGCTATGCTCATTCGTGCCAAGATGATTACAAAGAGAGTCCAAAAGGGCCTATTTATCATAAGCATGAGGGAAAGAATCTCAAACATCCAAAAACCTAACCCTAAAATATGAACCGTCATAAAGTTTGCAGCCCCAAGGTGGTTAGTTGAACAGTCAACTTCGCGGGGTCATAACTTTTGCATACGATCTCTATTTGGGGCGCTTGGTATCCCATTGGAAAGATCTATCCGAGGACTACGCCAAAGACCCTAAAACAAGTGGGCTTCGCTAGACCACTATTTCCCAAAAAACATCGTTTAGGTCCTCAAAACGGCCCCAGAAGTTTGGGACTCGAAAAACTGTACAAAAATTACTAGGAAATTGGCAAAATGGGAAACTGTTTTGAGCCAGTGGAATAGGTGGGTGGCCACCGATATCCATCTGGATCACCCATTGTCAAATTTCAAGATCTAGTTGTAATGTCCCTTGTTAGGAATTTTATTAAAATTGCAATTTTCCACTTTTTTCCCCTAGTTCGACCTTTGACTAGTTTTGATCTCTAGGTCCCAAATTTGCCCCAAATGATCCCAAATCTTCTAAGAATGTGTATGAATGATATTAGAACATAAATATGTGTTTCAGGGATGCCTTTTGACCTTTAAAATACTTCTGCAAATCCTCTTTCAATTCTGATCAATGTAGGTAACTTTACTAGTGATTTTCCTTTGACTAGTATTGGTCTCTAGGTCTCAAATTGACTCCAAATGCCTTCAAATCTTCAAGGAATGTGTATGAATGATATTAGAACTTGAATATGATGTTTATGGATGACATATGTCCACCAAAAGACCTCTGCAAACTCTCTTAATATTCTGGACCAAGTATGCAATTTTACTAGTAATTTGGGGTTCAAATCCCCCTGAGGTAAGTACTGAAAATGGCTTCCCAAATGCCTCCAAACCCACTCAAATTTATGAAAAGAGGTATATAATGTGTTAATTATGTTATTAAGGTATCATTTGCACCATTAATGGTTTATTACAACTGTTCTCACCCTCTCCCATTCAACTGCAAAAATCCCCAATTCGACCCTTGGGGAAATGGCACTATTTCACCTCCCAATACAACTAAACTGAGTAAAAATGCTTCAAATGCTCAAGTACAGTACATGAAACTTGTATAAGACATCCATGGCAATATATTTATAACAAATATATCAGAGAATCATCCATTCATTCGAAATCATTATCAATACATTGGATCACAACAAGGTAGTGGGGAAATGGCATTGTTCTTCCATTAAAAATGAGCTTTATACATTTCTACTTGGAATTTCGACCTGAAAATTTTTGGAGATGAAGAACATAGTATTTAATTCATATTAAAAAATAAATGGGGCAATAAAATATCCCCCAAAGAGTACAATAGCTCACCAAAAAATCCCTCCCTCAAGGATCAAGAATATGCCATCAAAACTGGAAATGGTTGAAGGAGCGAGCTGCAATAGAAGAAACCATGAGCTGCCCTGTAGCTTACACCTGCAAATAAATACTCCATTAAAGCTCCAAATGAAAGGTCTGAATGGCCTTTCCAATTGCCAACTTGGATGGGAATCTTTCACCCTCGAAATTGGCTAAGGCAAGAAACTAGCCATCCACTAGCTCTCCCTCTTCACAAATGCAATTGCAAATTCTACAAATGATCAAAAGCCGGTTTCATTCTTTGTTATTGACATTTATAAACTTCTAATGTCCTCCATGGGTCGAATTCCTTCCAAGAGACTCATGCCAACTCAAGTTGGGAAGAGATTCCAAAGTACGCCACTTGTACAACAATTCCTAGTCTCCCACTTCCACCAAATCACATGTGGAAGCATCTTAGCTGCCCTAACACCCTTGAGCGCCCTCTTGGAGTCTATTTTTAGCCCTGACATGTCATATATGTCATATGTCAGCCTTCAGGTCTGATTTGTGTCATAGGTGTCATAGCATCTTCATCATTGTTGTCATAGAGCTAGGGAATCTAGCCCAAGTGTCTCACTAGCTCCAAATTGCCTCTTCCTCTTCCATGGGAGTTACTCTTCCTCTATATTTCGACCTTGGATGAGTCATGCAATGAATAATACCTTTTGGACTCCCCCAAGTATGTTACCATTCACCTTGAATTCGAATTGGTGAGAGAATGATGCCAAGTGTAGTGGGGAAATCTAGCCATATGTGGGTCCCACTTCCTCCATGTGTCTTCATGATGAAATGCCACTTTGATTTTCACTTGTATATATTTATTTATCTCTTTTATTAAATATTTATGCCATTCTAATGTTCAAACATCATTTATTATCCCCATTATTCCAAATCCCAAAGCTTCCACCCCAAACCTAGGAAACTAGTAATTTTCCTCATTGGCAATTATTTGACCTTTAGCATCAATTTGACAAACTCTAATGAATAGGGCCAATGTAATTAGGCCATTTTGACCCAATACCAAATTTGGGACATGACAAATCCTCCCTTCCCAATATTGCTTGTCCTCAAGCAATTTTAAACATGGGTGTTGAAGAACCTGCTTTTTGTATAATTCTTTGAAGTTGCCATTGAATTGCCCAACCTTGAGTCTTTGAGTTTCCATGAAGATTTTAGAGAGGAACCAACATGCTTGCTGCTGCACTACTCTGATAAAAATCACTTTATTAAGTGGGAAAATCCATCTCCCATACTACTTGTTTCCCCAAAAAATTTGAAACCAATGAGATAAAAATTATTCCAGGGTCCCATTGCTTGTATTGCACCCGAACAATTAAGAGTGCTCTCCAACCCATACCATCATATAAGAGGATTCCTGGATCCCATTTTCTTGTATGTATTCTTCCAAACATCATGAGTACAAAATATATATCATCAAATTACATAACTACATAATGAAAATTAATATCAAGGAGGTGCTTCATCAAAGAATCATGAAAGTGCTTATACCTCCAAGCAAGTAGACCACCGTTTTCCAAGTGCATACAAGCTTCAAGTGACCAATCAAATCTGCTCCAATGACATAGGTGAGGATCCCATGTCCTATAAAGCTGCTCCAAAAGGATGTGATATGCATCAAAATATTCAGCCATGTATTCTTTCATCCAAGAAGTGAATGAAGAATCTCCACTAAAATCTGAACCAAATAATGAGCAGAAAAAACAAGGAGACTTCAACTGAATCAAAGAAGTCTCACCCATACATCCCTGAATGTGATCATCATAAAGATATAACAAAGTATGTGGCTTCCAACAAAAATGTTCTCCAATCATAAATCTATTGACCCAAGTGTTGGATGAAGTTCCTCCAACATCAAATGAATCAAGTGTTGAGCAAGAAAAACCATGAGTCTTCAAGTGACTCGAATGCATATCATAGGTGCATCCATGTAGATGTGCATCATCATAAAGTAATAAAGTATGCTGCTGCAAATGTGAATAAGAATGTGCTCCAACCATATCATCATAAAAAATAAATCTAGGAGTTCCATACTCCTCATGTGGCACCATAAAAAAGAACCCTTTCACCCATACTTCATTGAGACTAATGTTGCAAAACATGGAATTGTAGGATGTAGGAGAATGAACCAAATCACACAAATGATCAAAAAGTACAGAAGTTTCATCATGGGGAGGATCCATATGGGTAGTATCATGCAGCTCCTTCAAAAGTGTGAACTCTTTGTCATAGTTTGGTTCCAATGTAGAGGAATCATGCTCTTCTTTAAAAATTGCACAACCTTCATCAAGAGGCAATTCAAATTCCTCTTCCACCACATCAAGTGTTTGGATCTCTTCAAGTTCATCTTCAAACACATCAAGAACATTCAAATTTTCACATTTCTCATGATCCACCATGTCATGAGAATCCTCCAAACAATCTACCATTTGACAATCTGAAACATAGGAGGAAAAACAAGTATCTTGCAACTTTTCAAGAAGTTGCTCATTTTGAATTGTGAGCTTATGAATATCCTCATTATTCTTCAAGTATGCATCATGTAACAATTCATTAAGCTCAAACAAATGGTTTCTATCAAAAAGCAAAGACATGAAATTACCTTTGATGTGGCACATTGCTCTTTGAATCTTCTCCATATCTTCAAGGAATGATGTTTCCTCCAATGAAGTAGCTCTCCAACAAGAATAAGACACCAATGCTTGAGTGTCATGGAGAATGCTGAGGGACTCTTGGATCTTCTTTTCATTCATCTTTAAGGACCCTTCAAGAAAATGAGGCTCTTGCAAATGAACCTCCTCATCTTCTTCATTTTTGCTTGGACCAACTTCATGAAGCTCAAGTGGTGATGGGGAAGTTGATCTTGGTTCTTCTTCAACTGCTACAAGGTCTTCATTATCATGCTTAATGGAACTTGGGCTTGCATCAACACTTTCAAAAGTGATCTCTATGTCACCAACATAGAGGTGTGAGCACCCATCAGTAGGTACTCCTTCATAGTTTAAGCATCCATCAGTAGATGCTCTTTGGTTCATGTCTAAGCTAGAAGGTGTCTCGAAATGATCTTCCATATTTTCAATTGAATCTTCTTCATGATCTTGTGATGTCTCTTCATTTTTCTCCTTCAAGCAAGCTGATTCATTTTGCCCCTTGTTTTCCTTAGGATCGATATATTTGGAATCCCTTCTTGAATAAATCTCAAAAGCTCTCCTCAAGGAGGACATCATTTCATGCACACATATATGATACTCGCTCCAAGGGTTCTTACAAGAAGGGCATAAACCTTTCTTCACTAACTCCACATCTTCATTTTTGGGCCTATTTTCAAAAACATGTTCAGCATAGTACTCAAAAGACATGGCATTTTGTGTATTTTTGCTCGAAGCAAGATATTCTTGATATTTTTGATATTGTTGGGGCAAGGTTTTATATTTTGCTCTCCATCTTTGGAACTCACTCATAGAATTATCCTTGGTTGGTGTGACACATTCATATTCATCAGATTTAAATTCGTAAGAATAATCTTCATTTCTCTTGAAATTGTAAGAAGTGTTGCATGATGGCACCTCTTCCTCATACCATTCACATTCTGCTTCATATTGCTCATAAGCATCTGCATATTCATCATAAGAATTGTACTCATAGGATTCATCATAATAGTAAGACATGGCTGCCAATTATTCTTGAATGTATGTACCTAATACACAGGTGCAAGGACCATGCTCTGATACCACTGTAATGTCCCTTGTTAGGAATTTTATTAAAATTGCAATTTTCCACTTTTTTTCCCTAGTTCGACCTTTGACTAGTTTTGATCTCTAGGTCCCAAATTTGCCCCAAATGATCCCAAATCTTCTAAGAAGGTGTATGAATGATATTAGAACATAAATATGTGTTTCAGGGATGCCTTTGGACCTTTAAAATACTTCTGCAAATCCTCTTTCAATTCTGATCAATGTAGGTAACTTTACTAGTGATTTTCCTTTGACTAGTATTGGTCTCTAGGTCTCAAATTGACTCCAAATGCCTTCAAATATTCAAGGAAGGTGTATGAATGATATTAGAACTTGAATATGATGTTTATGGATGACATATGTCCACCAAAAGACCTCTGCAAACTCTCTTAATATTCTGGACCAAGTATGCAATTTTACTAGTAATTTGGGGTTCAAATCCCCCTGAGGTAAGTACTGAAAATGGCTTCCCAAATGCCTCCAAACCCACTCAAATTTATGAAAAGAGATATATAATTTTTTAATTATGTTATTAAGGTCTCATATGCACCATTAATGGTTTATTACAACTGTTCTCACCCTCTCCCATTCAACTGCAAAAATCTCCAATTCGACCCTTGGGGAAATGGCACTATTTCACCTCCCAATACAACTAAACTGAGTAAAAATGCTTCAAATTCTCAAGTACAGTACATGAAACTTGTAGAAGACATCCATGGCAGTATATTTATAACAAATATATCAGAGAATCATCCATTCATTCGAAATCATTATCAATACATTGGCTCACAACAAGGTAGTGGGGAAATGGCATTGTTCTTCCATTAAAAATGAGCTTTATACATTTCTACTTGGAATTTAGACCTGAAACTTTTTGGAGATGAAGAACATAGTATTTACTTCATATTAAAAAATAAATGGGGCATTAAAATCTCCCCCAAAGAGTACAATAGCTCACCAAAAATGCCCTCCCTCAAGGATCAAGAATATGCCATCAAAACTGGAAATGGTTGAAGGAGCGAGCTGCAATAGAAGAAACCATGAGCTGCCCTGTAGCTTACACCTGCAAATAAATACTCCATTAAAGCTCCAAATGAAAGGTCTGAATGGCCTTTCCAATTGCCAACTTGGATGGGAATCTTTCACCCTCGAAATTGGCTAAGGCAAGAAACTAGCCATCCACTAGCTCTCCCTCTTCACAAATGCAATTGCAAATTCTACAAATGATCAAAAGCCGGTTTCATTCTTTTTTATTGACATTTATAAACTTCTAATGTCCTCCATGGGTCGAATTCCTTCCAAGAGACTCATGCCAACTCAAGTTGGGAAGAGATTCCAAAGTACGCCACTTGTACAACAATTCCTAGTCTCCCACTTCCACCAAATCACATGTGGAAGCATCTTAGCTGCCCTAACACCCTTGAGCGCCCTCTTGGAGTCTATTTTTAGCCCTGACATGTCATATATGCCATATGTCAGCCTTCAGGTCTGATTTGTGTCATAGGTGTCATAGCATCTTCATCATTGTTGTCATAGAGCTAGGGAATCTAGCCCAAGTGTCTCACTAGCTCCAAATTGCCTCTTCCTCTTCCATGGGAGTTACTCTTCCTCTATATTTCGACCTTGGATGAGTCATGCAATGAATAATATCTTTTGGACTCCCCCAAGTATGTTACCATTCACCTTGAATTCGAATTGGTGAGAGAATGATGCCGAGTGTAGTGGGGAAATCTAGCCATATGTGGGTCCCACTTCCTCCATGTGTCTTCATGATGAAATGCCACTTTGATTTTTACTTGTATATATTTATTTATCTCCTTTATTAAATATTTATGCCATTCTAATGTTCAAACATCATTTATTATCCCCATTATTCCAAATCCCAAAGCTTCCACCCCAAACCTAGGAAACTAGTAATTTTCCTCCTTGGCAATTATTTGACCTTTAGCATCAATTTGACAAACTCTAATGAATAGGGCCAATGTAATTAGGCCATTTTGACCCAATACCAAATTTGGGACATGACACTAGTCCATACAAGGGTAAAATTGCTCCATTGGAATTAAGTAGGAAAAATCTTATGTTGAACAAGTTTTCGAAACACGGGAACATAGGGAATGCGGGTACGAGTATCATATATGTTTAGAAGTTTCCGCCAAATTTGCAGGAAACGGCAGGTTGAGAACGACAATAATATATATTAAAAAAATATAAAAAATATAAAAATAAAATAATTAAAAAAACATGAGAAGAAAAGAAACATTAACACAAACTAGATGACTTAGCTTATCCCTTATATTACAGTTGTAACTAGAATCTCTTAGCATATGGAAATGGAAATAAAATCAAGATTACCATCCACTTCATTGATTATATAAGGTAGACCCTTTCTAAAGTGGGGACTTTTAGAAGTTATTGTCCCAATATTTGTGCCTATATGTATAGAATAAGTTTTCAGTTTTGTGTCAACTATGATTAAAATGTATTAATATATTATATGTCTACATGACAATCTATGCTAGGATATTTGCAAAGGTGTATAAATAATCAAATTTAAATTATTATAAAATAAAAATCAAGATAATTCTTATTTAAATATAATGTATGAATTTAGTTCTAAAGTAATATTTTTTTGTTATTCATAAAGTAAATAGTAAAATATATAAATTTACTTTCTTGTATTTAATATATAAAATGTCAAAATAGATTTACATGTATTATTGATTAGCAGTGACTGCAATTCAACGTAGAGACGAGTGAATGCTCTATCATGGGCGGTAGACAAAGATCAATGCACCAACTCGACAAGATAGCACGAAATAGACTTTTACTACAACTTAGTTTTCTTGACAAAAAATTATGAGTCAACCATGTATATGTATGGTCGCGAGGAAATAGGAATGTCGTTATCAACCCACATGGCAATCATGACTACGTGTAAGCTCCCGATGAAGGAAACGCGCAAGAAAAAGTCCCCAAGTTCCCAATTTTAGAGGGTAAAAGTTCCCAGTAAGTTCCCAACCATCCGGAACGGTTCCCACTAGATTTGGAAAGTTCCCTATAAGTTCCCAAGTTTCCTGGAACATCGGAACTTCTGGAACGAGTTTCCTAAAAGCCGGGAGCAGTTCCCGTGCTACATAGGAAAAATATCTTTACTTATTATATGCTTTAGTCTTGTAGCTTTATTCTGATTGTCATCTTTAAGAGTCTTTCAAATTCAAGTATGCAAGGTTAGGGTGTATGCTAGGATCTAGTCATTGAAGGTGTATGCTTGTAGGTTAACCTTTCCTTTAAATGATTTGCATGAAATCCTCAAAGGCTTGTAGGGGAATTGTCATGTTTTGCAGGTGTTCCAGCTCTAAGTAATCTCAAACAAGGCCCAAGGGGAACTATTTCTAAGACTTCATTTGCCCAAGGATCAAAAGTACTAGTCTACCACTCCATCTCATCAACCATCAAAACTTCAAAACCTTTCTTTTCTTAATTTTTTAAAGGGAAATCTAGGTTTCTTCAAAGCTACCATAACTTTTAGATTTCCAATTTCATCAAGACAAAATATTTTCTCATGTTTTATCTTCATTTTTATGCTTGATCTCTCTTGTTTTATTTCTATTTTACCTTTATTTCCTAACACAAAACAAACAGAAATAATTCAGCCCAAATACTTCACAGAACAAACAGAAATAATTCAGCCCCAAATACTTCATAAATTCAGATTTTAAGTTAGGGTATGATGCTAAAATAATCATATACAAAAATCTGGGTTATATACTCATGCTTTTAGGCTGATTTAAGTGGTTAATGTGCGCATAGTTAGTTCTATATAATTATGGAAACTCACATTGGCATATCTTGTTTAATTCTAGAATTTTAATAAGCAACTAACATGTTTTTAATATTCAGATTTCATAGTTAATTTTTTGGTTATTATCTCACAATGAATTATGAAATTTTCTGAGTTAATTTGCTTATTGTATAACAGCAATCATTTTTAATAAGCAAGACCTAGTTTAAGTGTCTCTCTTGGTTAATGTTTGATTATAATTTATTATCTTATTAAGCACTTCTACATTGGATAGGTGTTTTACTAAATTATGGAAATTACTTGTGTAACTTGATTTTAATTGCAATATCTTTGTCTTCCATTTATATTGGGATGATCTTCACATACTTAGATAATTATGAATCAATAACCAACAAGAGTAATAGCAGCAAAGCAACTAGTTCCTGCTATAAAATTATGTTATGTTTTGTATAAATAAGATTATATTATATTTTGTAAAATTGATTATGTTATCTTTTGTATAATTGATGTATGATATTATATAAAAATATGATAAAAAATAGTAATAAGTTTTTTAAAATAAAATACATAAAAGTATAAAAATAAGATGTCCTTAGTGATCCTTTATGGATTATGTAACAACAAAAAATTAAGCCATTAATAATATACTTTTATCATCAATAAAAATTTATAAACCATTTATTGTACCATATATTATATAATAATAATATAATAGAAATAATCATTTTGATATTAAGAAAGAGTTTTGAACTTTACAACTTACAATGTAATGAAAAATGAAAAATAGTAACAAGTTTTTTAATTGAATTATACCATGTTCTTAGTGGTGGTTTATAAATTATATAACAAGCAAAATTAAGCAATTAATAATATACTTTTATTATATTTAATATTTTATTGATAATAAAAAATTATAAATCATTTTGTACCATATACTTTATAATATTATTGAAATAGCCACCTTAGAGTTTTGAATTATGTATTATATAATAATATAATAAAAATAAATGTGAACTTTAAACTTTCCATTACAACTAAATTACAATTTGTTATTTTCAATTATTTTATACTCCGAAAATTGTTTTACATTTTGTTTAATTAATTTCAACTAACTAATTTAATCAATATAACTAATTTTACACTCCTAAAATTATTTATTTTACATTTTGCTTAACTAAATTTAACTAACTAATCTAGTCAACATAAGTGTTATGGCATAATAACTAAATTACAATGTGCGATTTTCAATTATTTCACCTTAACTTCAATCAACTGATCTAATCAACATAACTAATTTTACACTCATAAAATAATTTATTTTACATTTCGTTTAACTAACTTTAACTAACCAATCTAGTCAACATAAGTGTTATGGCATATTCATTTTATGCTAAGTTGATGTTTTCCTAAAACAATAGTGTTTGGCAACTATGTTGGTGTTAAATTCCAAACCTAATTAAAAAAATGAAGCAATGTGCAACAAACTCAAACAAAGAAGGCATATAATATTAAGTTTTTTTTTAGGAATAGAGATGGCGCAGTATAAGCGCTAACCAAACCAAAACGCCTCGACTTGTCGGAATCCAGCAGAACAATTGTTGTTGAAATCATAATTTTGGATGATCAAATTGCAATTTCGACGATTTGGATCGTTTTAAAATCGGGCATCTAGTTTAGGACGGGCAAATACGATTACTCAAATTGCAAAATTGCGGAAATAACAATTTCCAAGAACTTTTTTTAATGATTTTTATTAAAAATTCACTGGAAAAGAGAGGCGTTTTAGTTGTCTTTTATCCTACTCAAATAGAGACACATCTGTTGGAATATCCAGCAATACTGAGAGGGGGGGTGAATCAGTATTGCATTCTTTTTCCTTTCATTAAAACAATTAGTTCAAGACACACAAATAATCAAACAAGTTAGGACGCAATATTTTATCGTGGAAACCTCAAAGAGAAAACCACAAACTCATACTCATTAGTAAGATGAATTTTACAAAATTGTTTATCTGCTTCTACAGAAAGGATGCAACTACACTCCAAGTTTTGCCTGCTGCTACAGACAGGGATGCTACAACACCCCAGATATTCTGCCTGCTGCTACAGGAAAGGATGCAACGACACCCTGTTCTCCAACTTCTACTGGATGGAGGCTACGACCCCCAGCAGGCTTCCTGCCTGCCCTAGCACCACCCTACCACCCTATTCTTGATCTGGCCAATCTTTCAGATCTCTTTCTTTTGATACTCTCACAACTTCTTCATCTTGCTGGTCTCTGACTTCTTGCTCTGCTGTTGGATCGGAACTACTGAGGCGCATGTTTCCATATTCATTTTTTGTTTATATATTCTCCCTAATTATCCAAGCATCACACCTTTTCGAATTAGGCTCATGATATTTCTTCATCACACCTCTTCAAATATCTGTTCTTTTAATTTAATTATGTTTATAAATTAATTTAATCTTCTCCTCATACCTCTTCGAATCTCAGCTTTAATTATGTTCTTTATTAATTAATTAAATCATCTTATGCCCTTTCGAATCTCTGTTTTAATATTTAATTTACAATTCTGTTTATTAATGTTTTTAATTAAATAATTAATTAAAAACTTTATTGACCATCTTTTATTTCATTGGTCTCTTCAATAAATAATACATTCTTCTTTAAATAGTCACATTGTATTTTTTTTTAATCAAAAAATCTATTCTATATTTCTAATTTTATTCCTGTAGCTTTCTGCTTTAATATTTTTTTTTTACTAACTTGAGAGGTTTGTATTTCGCACATGTGACTACCAGATTTAGCACTGAACTCATGGCTAGATGGACAAGTTATCAAATACCATATCCATACCATTAGATAAATTTATCTGCAAAACCACAGCCTCTGGCGTGTATTTTTCTGAGACAACGTAGGCGGATTTTCCAGTGCTGAAACAGTGCAAAAACTGCTAGAAGGCACTTTTGGAAAATTAATAAATTTATCTTTAGATACCTTTTTGACAAAATGATGGTATGGTTAGATGAACCAATCAACAATATACAATACTGTACCTTCAGAATAATTTAATACATCAAGTAGAAATTATGGCGGACATTTTACAGAGGCCACTTAGACAGTTTTACCAGCAGATTTTACACAGACAATTTGTGCCATTTTCAAGGTGGATTTTTTATTTCACCAAAACCATGAAAAAATGTTACCAGATGATGTAGAAAATATCACTAAGAACAACACAACTCATTTCACCTTCAGACTCTTCTTCATTTGCCCTAGGCGGGCATTTTACTGAACTTGGTGCAAAAACTGCCTAAAACCCTGTTTTGGCAGATCCATAACTTTCACCTAAAGAAGGATTAGGGCAGACCGATAACATGAATAGATATAGAGACCAACATAATACAGCCTAGTCATGTGCTTCGGGAATTTAATTCAACCCATAATTTATGGCAGGCATCTTTCTAAGGAGACTTAGTCCTTTTTACAAGTTTTGGTGCAAAACCCTGTTTTGACAGACCTAGAACTTTCTCCTCAGAGGTGATGAAGTCAAACTGAGACCATGAATGGATATCCATTAAAACAAGCTATATCATGGTACCATGGTGCGGGCATTCTTCTCAAACCATAAATTATGGCGGGCATTCTCTTAATGCTACCTGGACCAATTTTGACTAA
The DNA here is from genome assembly GCA_027924585.1 of Larix kaempferi. Lineage (NCBI taxonomy): Eukaryota > Viridiplantae > Streptophyta > Pinopsida > Pinales > Pinaceae > Larix > Larix kaempferi. The sequence continues at coordinate 25,051,910 of BSBM01000073.1, read as the reverse complement.
TTATTCCATACTTCGTCAATTTCCTGATTTTCACCAAATTGCCATATTTCTTCAGAATGATGTCAAGATGCAACAATGACTTCCTGATAGCACCAGAACACCATCATATGTATTTTCAACTTCATGCCACATCATCATACATGCCATTCCATGTCATCATATTTGCCACATCATCATACATGCCATGTCATCACTGCTTTTGTCTTTCACTGAGTTCACCTTGCCATCATGTCCTTGGTTATTCATTTGCCATTACTGAACTCCTTTGACATCAATGACAACCATATCCAACAACATCATAGAACGGTCAGCTGTTAGACACACTCGCAGATTGTATGAATTATATGGAATGAACCGTGTCCATAAATCGAACATTTTATTGAATGATCCGTCATGTATTGTCTTTGTAGAAATTCGAGTTAACAATTAATATAAATAATAAAAATATACACTTTTTAATATAGCTTCAGGATTAACATAAAAATAGTCAAATCATAATTATATCACATTTTCAACTAATTAAAAGATAGATAAATATATATTTCATATATTTTAAAATTATTATTTTCTAATTTATAAAATTAAACATTAAAATAAAAATAAAAATTTTAACAATTAATAGGAAGTTAAATTAAGTTTGGTTTATAATATATTCATTTAAGGTATATAGAAGCCAAAGTATATTGCATTTAAAAAATGAGAGGGCATGTAATAATAAGGAGAGGCACTTGTGTACTTATTATCAATAACACAATGTACAAAAATGATAATATTTATTATTATTAATGAAACCTCTAGTACAAAGACCACATGTCAAGCTAGGAAAAAAAATTGAATTTTTAAAATTTAAATTAATATTTTGTTTAAACAATTTCACATTCTAGCAAGGTAATTTGTCGCTTCATAGCTTTTAACCAATCATAAAATAGAAATAACAAATTTTAAAAATTCTACAAAATAATTTTAATTTTCAAAATATTAAGTTTAATATATAAATATTACAAAACTTTGAAAAACATTATAATTTTGTTTGGTATTAATATAAAAGTCAAACTTGTTTGTGACAACTGATCACTATAATCCCCCCTTGCCAGGGACTAATAATATTTAAGTTATCTATATTCTTGTTAAAACATTTGTTATAAATCTGGAACCTTTATCTAGATCCTTAAGTGACACCTTGCTTTAGAATTTTCTCAAGAAGGGCCTCACCTTGGGCTAAGAACCTATGTTTTAAAGATCACATTGTATAACTTGCTTCATGTATTTTTAGTTTTGGATACTTTCTATTTTGCAGCAAATAAGCTCACTCCTTAACCACATAATTGGCAATTCATTGTGAGTTTACCTTTTCTGCAATTTCTTTACATTTCTAGAATTGATGATCTTTATGGATTTATATTGTTTAAGTTGATCCATTGTTCAAGTTGATATATTGCAATCCTTTGTGTATTTCAATTCAAGTATTTTATTTACTTAGCATTTCAATAAACTTACACATTCAAGCACTATCTGTTGATGTTTCTCCATGGGTAGCAACGGGTAGTCATTCCTCCCCCCCCCCACCAGTTAGTCATGTGGTAAATGACTCAAGCATCATCCCCATCAGTAAGTCATGCAGTGGTACATGGCTCAAACACCGATAAGTCATGCAATGATACCTGACTCAAACATCGGTAAGTCATGCAGTGGTACATGGCTCAAATACTGGTAAGTCATGGTACATGACTCAGATAGCCAGGGGCTACAGTCTCTCATGTGGAGTGCACCCACATGCGCAGAGACATAGTCAAGACCTCAAATGACTATTAGACAATAGTCAAGGTATCCGAGACTATCAGTGACTATCATATACTTGAGTGAGTTATGGTCAAGACTATTGGGGAACAGTCAAACCTCTTGGAGAGGTCAGATAGCCATATACTTGGTTAGTGGGGTAGAGTGGGACAGTGAAGAAGAAAGAAGCCACTTTGGAATTTTTCAGGCCTTGAAGAACATCATGGAGGATGGAAAGCTCACAAAAAACTTCTCTAGACCGTAGAAGATTCCATAAGTCAACAAGAAGAAGTCAACCAAAGAAAAAGGACAAGAAAAGAATAAAAGAAAGAATAATAACTAGCCCAAGAACAAGTCGGCCCAGCTAAAGTGAAATTGACCCGGCCAAAAAGGTCAAGTTGGCCCAGTAAGGAAAAGTGACTTTTCCAATATAAATAGAAGTGAAGTTGCCTCATTTGACACACATCAATTCGATCAAGCAAGAAAACAAGTGCGCAAATCCAAGGAAGCTTAGACAAGTGATCAAGAGGCATTAAGAAGACATATTTTGGGGTTTACTGTCTTTCTCTCTCTTCTTCGTTCTCAGAAGGGCTCAACTACTAAGAGGTTATTCTGTATTTTTCTTGTATATTATTATTATGTTTCTGTAACTAGTGTCGTGCACTAGATTCGACATTGTATCTTGTTGAAGAATCTTATCTAGAGAAGTTGTTGGGTTTTTCCCAGGGTAAACATTGTGTCTACTATGGATGTGTTTCTTTCAGTGATCATTTTATGCATGCAATTTATGTTTATGTGATAGAAAAGTTATAAAAAGTAAAAAACATCTAATTGCTAAGAAAAATCAACACTATCTAGGGAAATTAACTTTGGTTTACTCTCACACATCTAACTAAGTTGTAATCAATCCCCTCTTAACTCTCTTAAATAGAATATCACCTAATCAACCCTAGGGAATCCCCGTCAAAAAGTGAGGGAAGTTAGCACGGAGGTGACAATGTTTCTTTCTTTTGAATTGCTCCTTGATAGCACTAGTGGGTTGGGACTTTTCCACTCAAGTGCAAAATAAAATTGTAATGGGTTGCAAAGCATCCATTGAGCACACATTGGTGTTTATTGGAATTTATTGATAATAATAGTTAATATGATGTATCGTGATAGAAGTTTAGAACCATGCTCTCATGAAGTTCTTAGTATTGTGTGTCGCATTTATAAACTCCATCATCATGGAATCTTAATATTGATCCTTTGTGTGGATGATTTAATAATTACTGATAGTAGTGTCATCGTGATTGAAGACACCATAAAAATATTAAAGAATGTCTTTGATATCATTGGTTTGGGACTCCACTATTTTCTCGGTAGACAAGTGTGGCAAGAACAAGATGGTATATTTCTTTCTCAATCCAAGTATGCTTGTGATTTGTTGGCTAAATTCAAGATGGAAGTGTATAAGCACCTCCACACCACTTGAAAAGGGAAGTTTATATAACAACAAATGGTGATTCAGAGTGTTAGTAACACAATGTTTAGATAGCTTATCGAAATCCTTATCTATTTGACTATAACTACACCCAATATTACATATGCAAATGGTTTGGTTTCTAGATCCATGTCTTTACCAGAAGTAATTCTCTAAAGGAAACTAAAATAATCCTAAGATATATTGAAGGCACTTTAAATTTTGGCATGTAGTATACTTCAGGTGTTGACATGTATTTGACACAATTTATTGATCCAGATTAGGCTAGTTATGTTAATGATTGTAAATCCACTTCTAGTGTGTTTCATCTTGGCTAAAGTGCTAGATCATGGAGTAGCAAAAGAAGTCCAACATCACTTAGTCATCCACAAAAGAAAAATATTAGGGACTGTGTGTAGTAGCATGTGAGGCAATTTTTTATCTTTCTGGGTTACTCCGAAAGTGTTTACACCATGCTTGGTAGTGCTTCATCAGATGTGGGGTGCATGGTGTGTTGATTACCCTTGATTACACTATGATGGACATACACATTGGAGATAGCTTACTTATGGATTGCTAGACCTTGTCTTAATGCTTATATGGCATTCTTCATTGGAGCATTGGAGAACTAGAGGGCATGATGGCATTCTTCATGATGCACACATGGAGAGTGGATTTGCTTGCTTGGATGATGAGTTTTGGGGATCCTAGAAGAGGGCAATGAGCCCAAGATCGTATGGGGGCACTCGATTTCTTGCAAGGAAGCTTGTACTTGAATTGAAGACTCTTGGGTTGCTAAGTGATCATCTAGGTGTGGTGGACATGAAGGTACGCATGCTTAGGAGCTAGTGTTGGAGCATTGGAGGCCTTTGGAGGGGTTGGGCCTTCCTTGAGGATCATTCAACCTTGGAGCATTGTTTGTTGAACATGCAAGCCTTGGAGTTAGACATATATCACTCATCTCTTCGTAGCCCCTTTCCCTCTACTTTATTGTATGTAGGTTAAAAGTGGCAGTAGTCCTAGGAGTGGTTACCTTTATCTTCCCATCACCCATTATATATTCTTATACTACAAAAATAAATGTTTTTCCAGATCTACTCTTCACGTCATCTTGAACCTCATTAATTATCACTCTGGTAATCCTATCTTAGGGAATCCCCCCTTGAGTTGGAGAAGAGCAAATCAAAAGTGCAAAAGAGGATAAGTGTGATGACATTGGCCTTTCCTCTTGGTTCCCCTTGGATATCTTGCTTCTTCAAGACTTTAATCACACATGCAAGTTTTGGAGGTAGCATGTCTCTCTTTCATTTTCAATTGCATCATTTATTGTTCTATATGACCCTATTACCCCCCATTTTGCATGGGTGTCCACTTGTAATTTTCATCACAAACTTCATGGGGTGGCATGTTGATGATGCCTTGGATGATAGCTTTTGGATGTTCATGGAGATTTGACGATTATTGGTGTTATCAAACATTTTATATGGGGTATTACTCCTTATTTTTTACAAGAAGCAAACTAGAGTTTTGTTCATTTCCTTCACAATGAGCAGCAGAGACATATCATGTATGATTGATGGATTAAGATTACAATGAGATCATAGTTGGATCAGATCTTGTGGGCATGATCTAAGAGCAAGGGCCTAGGTCTTTGTTGATCTCCCTCTATTGATCCCCTACTATACATTTTAAACCTATCTGCATTGGGTTTCCATGTCTTAAGATGGAGAGTTTGGATCTTTGTCTTCAGTATTTCAGATATGCCTATGATGATTATTATGTAGCTTCAATTGTGTATTTGATATGTGTGCCTATGGGATTTTATATGGATTATATGCCTTGCATTGGAGGATTGACTAGTGGTAGGACCTAAGTTGTTGCGAGCAGGGAGTGGAAGTGGGGAGCGAGGAGCGGGAGCAGAGCAAAAAGTGGAATTTTCAAAAGCTCTTGTTTTGAGAGTGTTTTTTTTTATATAGTATATATTTTAATATATTTTGATGGATTTATATCTAAAAAACATGTAGGATGTTGAATTAGCTATAGAAAAAAATGGATTAAACCATATAACATCAATCATCTAGTAGTTATAACTTATAACGTTGTCATCAAATGATCAATCACAACAACTTTTATAGGAGCTTGGGAAAGAAGGGAGGTACCATAACATTGTCATCAAAATATCAACCCAGTATAGGATCTTTTAGTATAGGAGAGGTAGGGAGCACCTCGGGAGTGCTCGAGAGCACCTCGGGAGTGCTCGAGAGCACCTCAGGAGCGTTCTGGGAGCGAGCTTCCAAAGGGAGCGAGCTTCAAGAGCGATGGTGAAGGGGGGGGTGCTCCCACACAATATAGGGTAGGACTTATCTTACACTTGTGAATATCTAAGGAGTATAATGAGTAAGACAATGCATTGCATTACATGTTGTGCTAGTATTTGATTTATATACATGTCTCTTTTGGGAAGGATCTCCAGAGTATTACATTGATCATAACCTATCCCTTGGTTCTACATATTTGCCTTATCCATACTCCATACTTGACTTATCATGTGTGTTGCTTGTGTGTTTCTTGTGGGTTCTTGCTCTCATAAATCTTTAAGATAAAAGCATCAAGTGAGATCCCCAATGATACCAATTTATCTCCTTGCTAAATCTCTAAGGTGCCATGTTTTCTTACCAAATCATTCCCTCGATTACTATGTGAAAGTTGGTTATGCTAGCAAGTAACCGGGAAATTTGGACTAGGGACACCTCTAGTGGCTAGTCTGGTTCTACCCTCCAGTAGATTTGGGAAGCCTAAAGAGAGGGGACCCTGTTCGGCGTGACACTTTGGGGCAGAGTCCTGAGGTTCCACTCGTCTAGTGATTATTACTCTCTGTCAACACAGATACCTCCCAAGGTTCCACTGGTCTAGCAATTGTTACTCTTTGTCGACACGGAGACCACCAAATCGTGTGACAACAATTGGTTTTTATGTTGTTTCCAAGGAAAATTGCATAAAAGAGGAATTTGTATTCAAGCCCTCGTTCTCCAACGCCTTAGCTCAAATGGTGGCTTACGATATATGGATAGAAAGCACTTTTAGAGGACTATCTCAATAGTGCTAAATGATTATAGCATAGATCTCCATGATGTTAGAGTAATCAAATCATTTTCCTAGGCCAGTTTTGTTGGTTTCTAGGCCATTTTTCAACAGTTTGGTACCCTATCTTCAGGAGAATGGATCTCACTCATTTGATCTCTATTTGGGAAGTGCCATATATGGTTAGAAATCTCTTTCTGAAACCTTACCAAAGGTACATAACCCTCATTTAGATTCCTAATATTTTGGGAGTACCTTTCAGGCTTGTTATCACATCTATAATAGTCAGGCTACCATGATTGCAGAGCGGTTTCCTGTGTATTTTTGAACCAGTCCTTTACACATTTTTTATGAGATCAACATATGATGAGCAGTACTTTTGATGATCACTCATGTTTTGAACAGCCCCAGAGCAGACATGACAACCTTCTGCCATGACTGAGCCTCATGACCTTAGATTTGATGACTGAGGTGACCATTTTTTTTCCATGCAAAGATGTGTGATAGTTCCCAGAGTTGTACAGCAGCAGTTTTCCAGTGACGATTGATGGTCCAGATGATTCCCATTTGATGGTTCCATGCATCAGACACAGGTTTTATGTGATGGTTTGATGGATTTTTATTATTATTATTACTATTTAAAAACCATTATTTTTATTGTCTGGGCATGGTTGAGCTTATAGATGATTATCCAAGTGGTCACATGATGTATGAGTACTCATCTCTACTACATTTGGGCCTTCTGAGTCCATCGGCACACTCAGATATCAGTTTCAGGAACTTTCAGATGAGTTTATGGTAAGATTATCACTTTATTGCATAGTTGTCTCACAAAATGGACTATCAGCACATTTTGAGATTATTTTGGTTCACCTAGGGCGCTATAGAGGGAGTATGGGGTCCAACCACTCATTGTTTCCATATTACTATGCTCCCAAACATTTTGATGTAGTCAGATTTGAGCTCGGGGCACCAGGTGGAGAGGTACAAGCATTTTATTATTTTACAGGGGATTTTCTAAGGATAAAAAAATGGAATAAATGGTCACTGAGGAAATCGATTTGGGAAATTGAAGCAAGGAATTGGCATGAGTTTTGTTCAGAGGATTTTTGTGATGCATCCCACACCTACTCCCGACTATTATTTGGATATTTTATTGTGTTTTTTAGGGGGGGCACGATTTGGTCTTTTGGTCACTTTATGATGTTATATGGTCATATTATTTATTATTATGCCATGGAGCCATGCTAGTGAAGGATATGATCACCTCCTAGCCCCACCATGTGCTTCATTCATGTGTCTTAGTCACTTGTTATGTGGTACGTCCCCCTTGGGCGAGTTAGTGAGTACACCCCCCTCTATTTGTGAGTTGATCTGTGTATTGTATTTCCAGCTCATCTTAGCCGTTGATTATTATTGTTATATCTTTTGATTTCCACCACTCATCCAAAAAGTGGTTAGGGTTTTGGTCTCTCTCCTCATTCCTATTTAAGGAAGAGACCCCCCTCATTGTAAAGGCACCTTTGGCTCTTGGAATTTTCAAAATAAAGAGAAATTTTGCAGACTCTTGGATTTTCTTTGTGGATTGTTCTTGGATTGCGATTGTAAAGTTTATTTCTCCTAGCATTTGAGATATTTATGTGGATCCAAAATACTTTCGTGGAAACATTGTTTTACTGCAGGAGGGTGATTTCAACTTGGGCATTTTGCAGGGGCTCCTCAACTCGCTCCACTTTGAAGTGGCTTTGTATCAAGGGGTTTTCAATTGTATATGTGATCATTGATATGCTTCTTGATATTCCTCTTGGTGTTATAGTCATTTTCTGTTGAACATCAAATCTTACTTCCGTAGTTTGCTTGTGCAAGAGAGGGGCACATTGGCTTCCTTGGGAAAATCGATTTCACTTGGAGACATTGTCAAATCATCTAAAATTGATCGGGCAGAGGTAAAACATCACCTTTAAGGCATATACAAGATTTTTTGGGTAAGATCTACACTTGATATTTTTGTTTGAAATTCTAAACCATTGGCCATTTAATATTACTTCTCAAACCCTAAATATAAAATTTATAAAAATTCTCTAGGCTTTATTATTTGGTTTTTCTGGCGAACAAATTCTAGGTTTTCATCTGTAGGCCTAACCCCGGGTGGGTCCTTAAGGGTGTCTTGCTCTATGGACTCCTTCTACCCATTTCCCTAGGCACTGATCTCTCCATGTTTGCACCCTCCTTGTTTGCTTGTCTTCCGGATAATCAAAACCTTTTTTTTAGCTTGTGACTTTTGATATTGCCAGATCTACTATCAAGCTGTGCTATGAAGCCATAATCCATTCATATCTACTCCTTGGGACCATTTTCCCTATTTTAAGTACACATTTCCCAAGGCAGTTGATTTTGATCATTTACCCTAGCACCTATATCCTAGATTTACCCTTAATTTTGGGTTACTGTAATTGAATTAATCAACTTTCATATCTTATCTTCCCTAACCCTCTACAGTAGCTCCATTCCTTAAATCTAGGGTTCTACACCCTTCACTCTACATACATTGTTTGTTTTGCTTGATTTGGTGTTTGGGTTAGATCTCTCTCTTTAAGAGTAGATCAGGGTCTCCCCCTTTGTTATCTATGGCTTGGATAGCAAGAAGCGAAGAGTGCCTCGATTGACATGAAAACCAATCCATCTTGGGAATTGAAGCCCTCTTAGGTGTCACCGGTTAGTTATCCTCCTCTACCATCCTGGATAGGATCTTTCAGTTGGAAACTACACTTTGTGTGATAACATTTTTGGCACCGTTGTCGGGGAGGTAGAGGCTTACCTCAAGTGTCTTCGAATGTCCGTGCGATCATTACATATCTTATCGCATCTGGTTTTATATTTGGATGGTTACCATTTACATCTTTAAATCATACATAGCCATGTTGTTTCACTCATCTATCCCTGCTATCATACGACATATCTTTCGGTAGACACAATCAATAGTTTACCTGGTGACTCCACAATGCGACTCCATTGGTTATTGATCCTATCATATCGGGAACCCATTCAGTTCACCAATTTGCATTTGAGCTCCTGATTTTTCTAGCAATTGCCATCCATGGCTAGTTTTGAACGGCCAAGGACATTCAACTGATTAAATTTTTTTGACTTCTCATAAATTGTTGGGTATCCTCATGGGATCCCTCGTCAAGCCCGTGAAAGGTTGCCTAAATTAGACGGAAGTTATGAGGTATCTACTAAAAGGCACCTTGACCTCTTTAGGGAAGTTATTAACGAACTATCTATAACCCATGAGGATGTATGCATGAAACTATTAACCTCATCTTTTCAAGGAACAACTGAGCTCTAGTTCTTGAATTTAATGACCAATAACATTTCCAGATATGACATGTTTGAATATCAATTCTTAGAAGAATAGGGAAATGAATATGATGATATATATTCTTCAAATCAGATCCAAGATCAAAACCTTCCCCTTTCCGATCCTATTGTTGAAATAATTAATAATATGAATCAAATAACAGTTGAATTGTCAACATCCGGAGATGACCCCTACTGGCCAATTTCTTTTGATGAAGTCGAACTTGCGACAAATAATGATGAAGATGAAACTAGTAGTCAATATTTTGAGCATTCCTTGGATCAAACTCCGCAGTTGGATGAGTTCTCCTTTGAACTATATCTCCAATAAGAGTTGATGAAACACCCTTCACTCAGGGCAAAAATTATGTCTTACATCCTTAATCATCCTTTTGAATCTCAAGACGATACACTGAAGAATGTGCAAAGGATTATTTTAACTACTTCTTCTTTTGAAGGTGTAAATGAGGACTCCGACTTAACTTATGCTTCAATTGACCAAGATGACATGATCATTGAAGAAAATCCTAGCTCATCTGGTTGTGAGGGATTTTTACAGGAGGCCTCAAAATTGCAATATGATAATGATGGCATGATCAAAAATCATATTGTCCGAAACCAAATATCGGCTGTGTCCATGTCATCTCGGGATAGATGCTTAAATATTTATGAAGACTTTGTTCATGTTCTGCTTGATTCTGATATAATCTCTTCTTCAAATCGAAGCCCTTTGGCTATATGCATGAGTGAAGATAGTCTATCTGAGCCTACACTGTATGATGTTGATGATCCCCTATCTTTTGAGAAGTCAGGATTGGAATTCTTAGGTGATGCAAATCAAGCTTCTATTTTTGAATCCACCCTCCCATCCCTGCTTGTGGAGCCTTTTTCTCCTTTTTCATCTTCAAATAAAGTTTCAACATACAAAGTTATCATTGAGGAGTCTCAAGTGGTTGATGGTAAAGTGCGTCATTTCCCTTTCCAGTTATCCCTGATAAAAACGTTTTTGAACATATCGATTTTTCTTGCTGGTGGCTGGAAATGGTGTATAAGGATCAATTTCATTTTTTCTACATTTTTGAGCAACAAGTGGATTTGATTTTGATTTTGCATCTTCTAAGCTTTAATTTGTCCCTGCTTGGTTCTTGTTCAATCATCAATCCCAGGGAGAGCCAAATTGAATATGTGAGAGAAGTGAATGAGGAAAGTAGTTTGTGTCAAGAGGAATTTAATCACGTGCCATATATTTTCCCTCCATCCACTTTAAGCAATAATTTGCATTATTTCTATGATCCTATGTTTGCATTAGTCAATTGGCTCCTTGGCATGATTTCATCTTGCACCATTCCAATCATTTTTCAATTTTTGAACCTGTTACGATGGTACCAGCACCAACATACCTGCAGAGGTGCCCCATGGAGAGGATGTCTTTTTTCTGACCAGGAGGGGTGTTTAGCCAGCTTATTTTGAGGTAGGGGCATGGCCAGACCCTCTGGTTTTCTCCTTTGGAAGTGTTATGGCTTAGTGGCATCGTTGACTGCCTCATGAAAGGGTTTGAAACCTTGAGGTTGGTGTTTGGGGTTTCCAGGGGTGGATCACTGGGTCATATGACCCCGAACCTATTTCAGCACTCCAGCGGCAGTTGTTTCAACACTGAGACACACTCTTATTTTCCAGACTACCTACAGCACCCTCCTGGTCCTCCAGTTCAACAACGCCCTCCCTCTGGGCCCTCCTTCAGAGGATGACGTCATCTTCTTGGGAAGATTGTTTGCTTGCTAAAAGGGGGGGCGTTGAGGGTTTTCATCACTGTTGGGGTTAGTTGGGGCATGACGACCCCCCCTGCACAGTCCGGCCTTCAGTTTCTTCAAATTGGCCTTGTTTAGCATATTTTTGCACCTAGGGGGGGGGGGAATACCCCAGGTAGCCTAGTATAGGCCATCTTTAGATTATTTTATATTATTTTTGTTATATTTTTAAGTTGACATTTTTTAATATTGACCTTATTTTGCGTAAAGTGAGTGTGAGATCATATAAATTCAATCTCCTCACTTCATTTTGAATCATCAACTTGGGATAATTTCATTATGTCTGCTATGTGCCCTAACTAGGGATCTTTGAAGGGATGCGCACTCCTTGATGAAGGTTATTTTGCAAGTTTGAAGCATTTCTTAGAAGTTTACTATTGTTCATGCCATTGCTAAGGTGAGGCTAGAGTTGTTTGCTAAACACATGCACTTGGAGGTATCCATACTTTTAGTTTGATGTCTCTTTGTCAATTTGTATGAAAGTGATGCTTGTTAGGGTTGAATGGAAGCCATTGTTGCTTCATTTTGTCTTGATTTGCATTTCATTTTTGTCATTGGTCACCATTGCATTCAAGCTTGATCTTTAGGTCTTCAAGTCTTGCTAAGGCTAGGTTCCCTCTACGAATCATAGAGATTGTTGAGGTTAGCCATAGTTGCCAAGCTTTCCAAGTACTATCTCAAGGAGGGTAACTCCTCTCATTGATGCCCTAGGGTTGGGTAGATAGTTTTCTCTTGAAACCCTAGGTTGTTCATCTACCTCTTTAACCATTTTTCTGAGTTTTGTATTTTTGTAAATATTATTGTTAGGTTAAAATTAGGTCTACAATTTTATGGTTAAAAACCCTAAAAATTTGAAAATTAATTCTTTTGCATTTTTTGGCATCCCTAAATTTCGACCCTTCCTCCTATAATTTTGGCCTGCCCTATTTGTCCCTAAAAACCCTAGAGTGAAATTTTAGGATCCCTAAAAATCCCAATATTATCAACAACTCCCTAAAAAAACCCTAATTTCTGAGTTTTGTATTTTTTGTAATTATTATGTTAGATTAGTTATAATTTTCTGAGTTTGTAGATATTATGCTTGATTTAGTCTGCAAATTAAAAGTAAACCTAAAACCCTAAATTAAAAAGTCTGATTTTTCCTAAGTTTTGCCTTAATTGCAGACCTTGAAAACCTATTCTACTCCCTCATCCGAACCTTTCACTCCTCCCTCTTCTTCGCTACCCTTGCCTTTCCCTTTTGCTGCCCTATCCGATCCCCTTTCCTACTCTTTACCTTTAGCCATAGGTCTGCAATAAAATTGCAGACCCTGTGTGCTTTCTTGCTTCCCTTTCCCTACACAAACACAACACATAACCAAGGTTAGCATTAGATAAGTTAATATATATAAAGGTCTGATTTTGGCTATTAAAAAAGCACTTCATTTTTATCTTTTGTGCATTCTGAGTAATTTTTTGTGTATTCATAACTCTGATTTTTACCTAGTTCAAATCTGGAAAATACTTTTTTCTATAGAAATTTGAAGGTGATAAGTTACTAAGAAATGTCTTGTTGAATCTAACGTTACAGCTAAATGATATTGAATGATTTTCCTTTAAACCTTGTCAATGATATATCACATAAAATTATTGTTTCACTTCTGCTGATATAACGTGCTAATCATACAGGTCTAAAAGTTAATTAGTTTGGCATGTATTTGTTGGCAAATTGATACCGAGTATTGTGGTCTATTTCTCTTTATGATAAATCCCTTCTACACTTTCTTATGGGACTGATTTTGGCACTATTTTGGTAAACATCTATGTGGTTGATTATTGCTGTGAATTCTTACATATAGATCTGGAAATGTCACTTGACTTAATACTGCTGCACTACACCTGAAACAATTAATGGTTAGTGCTTATTATTAGTAAGAGTTCTCTATTGAATGCTAAACCAATTGGATTGACACATGAGATTACTTTGACTTGGATACATTTTCAATAAACTTTTAATCTTATATTCCTTATAGTTAATGACTCATTTGCTTGATTAATGAAATCATTTATGCATAAGACTGCTGACCCCAATAATTCTTGAACTAGTTTACATTTTGTTGGTAATACACACTTATATGATAAATATTGGTGGATGATTTTTACACATATGACTGATATATTTCATTGGTGAATAACTTTGATCTCTGTTACCAGCTAAGTTGTACTTAGTTGGACTATCAAGTGAGCGGGCAAAGTTGAACATGTCACATGTTCATATTCAGTGATTTGATGTCCAACAGGCCTTTATAGGGGGGCCTTTTTTAATTTTCTACCACATGTCCATGGCCCTGCGGAGTTTGTAATAAAATGTTCTAGCATGGTTTTTTGTAAACGACTTGGTTCCCTATGACCTTTTGGCCAAGTCGGGTATTCCAAGGAGTTTTTTCACTCAAGAATTATGTCTTGCAACTTTGCATAACATAATTTTGGGGTTTTTCTCCTGCTCCTCCAAAGCTGGAATGCCTGGTGAGGTTAGTGGGCCTTAGGGGATTATTCAAATCCATGGGTCAATGAATATGAACATGTTAGACATTATTTTTGAGTCATGTGAACATGTGCTAAGTCCCCTCGGTTGTTTTTTAATTTTCGGCGAAAAGTATTTTTTCCGTAATTGGGCCATTTTTTTTAATGGTTCAATTAAATTTTTTGTAAATGGCATAGAAGTGTCATCTAGGGGTCTTTTTTTCCTTAGGGGTGCTTGTTTTCCAACTCAGAGCACCCACCTTACCCCTAAACCCACTTTTTATAGTGTTTGGGTCATTAACTTTTCACTTATGCTCAAAAAAGTCAAAACAAGTGAAAAAGTCATGAAAATTTTTTTTAAAAAAATGAAAAATTACTTTAAAAAATTTAAAAGATTTTTGGAGGAGTTAGTGGTCAGAATCGAATCAGCATGGTTGGAGTATTATGAGCTGATTTCTATGACATTTGGGCAGCCCATTTGGTGGGAGTGACTCCCCACAAATGGTGGGGCGCATTCCTTCAAGGGTGGGCGCATTTCCTAATGGTATGGGTCCCCCAATTCGTGGATGTTGGAAGCTAATGGTATGGGTCCCCCAATTCGTGGATGTTGGAAGCCTAATAGGTGCTACTATGTGGGAACCTATTGTGTTGGTTGGGACAACCCATTTGATGGGGAATGGCAGCCCCTATCTCTCCCCATCTCCTCCACGAATTACTCCACTCATTCCCTTCACAAATGTGCCTACCTCTCTTGCTCTTTCTCTATAAAATCAAGGTTGCTCTCTCCATTTTGGGTTAGTTGGAGAGTGAGCAGAATTGTATTGTAAGATTTTGCTATTTCACTTGTGAATAAAAAGACTTTGGAGATCCATATGTGTGATACTTTTGTGAGTGGTTTCATGGTCTCTTGATGTGGAGTAATTTGTAACAAGTTCAAGTTCTGTGCAAGTAATTTCCAGCCATCAACTAGCCTTCTTGAAGGATTGGTAACGATTTTGTGGGAAGGAACAATTAATCTTGTTTGTTTTAATTTGTTTTTGCATTTGTCATATTGGTTAGAGATTCAAAGTTTATATGTTTCATTTGTTTATGCTCATACTATTTTGATTTCTAACCATGTGCATTTCTAGTTTAATGGTTTTTCTGTGAGTTTTGTTTGCTACAAGTTGACAGGTGTGAAGAGAAGGATAGCTTGTTTGCTCTCCATTTCTTCTTCTATGCACATTTTGGTGGATCTCACCCTCGGTTTCCCACTTTCAAGCTTCCAAAGTCTTTGGTTTCAATGGCCATTCTGTATCTTCTCTCTTCCTCAGCTTATAAAATCAAAGTTTTCTTGGTTACTGGTTATGATTGAAGAGTGACTCTTGATTTACATTTTGATTGATACATTCTTAAGTAGATTTGATTCATTCTTAGAGTTCTAATCTAGTTGTTTAAAGATTTTATCTTCCATTAGATTAGATCTTGTATTATCTAGCATTTCACCTTTCAAACTTGTTAAAAAATCGTTAAAATTTCAAAGAGTTTAAAGGGTAGTGTTAGATCTGATTGAAAATTTTATCAAGCTGATTACAAGAACTTAGAATTTGCAGCTCTTAAAGCTTGCAAAGATCCCAAGTAAACAAGCCTCACTGCTTGTCTTACTTGGTTAATTTCTTGCATTTTTAACTAGTTTTAGACTTAGATTTTTTGTGGGTTTTTAGGAGGTGTCCCAAATACACTCTTAAAGTGTTTTTGGGCATCTTATACTGATGTTTTCTTGCTGTATTGCAGCAAAAGAAGAACGGTTAGGAGGAAGTCCTGCCCAAATTTCGAAGATCCAGGCCATTCGGAGTACCCAAAATTTAAAATTTTCAAACCGGTTACTTTTCTCTTCAGCATTGTAAGCCACCAAGTCATTTTAAAAAGACTGGGGCATTTCTCGATCTCATTGTAAAGAAAATTAAACGATAGAAAGTGGGCTAACCAGCGCCCACACCCCATCCTCCCAGGGGGTAACTGTGTCGACTCACTTTTTCATGGCGTGATTGTTATATTAGATTTATTTCTTTTATTTCCGCACTTAATAAAATCAAACTAGGATTAAAATTTACCTTTCTGGTTCATTCCATTGGCGGGCCACAAGTTCACTCAGGACTTAGCTTTTTTCAGATTTTTTACAATTTTCATTTTTTTTTACAAATTCAAAACACCCCCTTGCTTTCCCGAAGTAAGGTTTCAGGATAAGGGCTTGCCCGAGTACGGGCCCGAAAAGAGACTCTTGGGGCTCTAAAAAAAGTAAAATACTGGTACTAAAATATTTTAAAATTTCCAAGGCTTTTCCCCGTATGCTCTGTGGCCACTGCAGCTCAGTCTGAACATGCTGGCACACATCAGAAAGGGATTAGTGACTAGTAGTAGGTTATAACACATCCCAAATAAACAACCTACTTGTGAAAATCCGGCACAAAGCGAATATTCTTCTGTTGTGGGAAAATTTCTCAAAGAACGTGGGATAACACTGGATAGTGACCTCTTGGAAACCGTTAGGCTTGCCCTCGTTGGTATAGCATCTGAGCACCTCCTTGAGACTCCGATCCAACCCACCTATCTGAGTGAGAAACCACACAGCTGAATTCCAGATATATTCCCTGTACCTTTGTGTATATTGGGAATCCACCAACCTTTAATAAAAAGATCATTACCACATTAAAAATAAATAAACCAAGAACAATCTCACAACATTGTCTTTTCAGTTCAAGCATTCTTTTGACTCCATTTATCGGCACTGGTCTATCTTGTTATATTTCAATGATGATGAATGTTTAAAAATGACAATGATAATGATGGATGTTTACTTATGACAACAATGATGAATGATTTTTGCTTTTTATATATTTATGCTAAATTGTCTTGGTTTACAAAAATATTCTAACTCCTCGATTAGATGCTTTCTCTTTCATAGATTAGACACCATAGTTTATTTTCACTTTTAGGGTCCCACCCCCTTGGCTTCACTAGGAAAGCCTAGACGGAAGAGTCGAGTTTCAGGTGACAGCACTTGACTTTGACTTTCCCCCAAGGCCACACCAGCAACTTGAAGACTCCTATTGCATTTTCCCAGGTGTGGAACCAGGTGGCAACAATCTCTTCAAGTATTGTCACTGATTGCATATTGGTTAATGA
This sequence comes from Larix kaempferi, assembly GCA_027924585.1. NCBI lineage: Eukaryota > Viridiplantae > Streptophyta > Pinopsida > Pinales > Pinaceae > Larix > Larix kaempferi. The sequence goes on along the minus strand of BSBM01000073.1, from coordinate 25,034,756 downwards.
TACTTGCTACTTGAATGTTGATTAATGATACAATTGGGTTGATCTTGGTCTTCTAATGAATGCTTTAAGATCTTACACTAGATGCCCTATGTTTGTTAATGGTTGAAGTGTGTTAGCAATACAGACTTTTGATCCAGTAATGATTATCTTATTACATGTGTACGCGTTCTTACATTTCCTGAGTAAACTAAGCGTTTCTTTTGTCTTGAGTATTGTTGGTTGAAGTTGAATGCACTTGACTCCATTAGGAACTGGTCTAACTACAAATTGCATAGAGAATATATTTTCTGTGGTTGTCCTAGTGTTCTACAAGGTTCCATAAGGATACTTCTCCTCGAAGGTTTCGACTTCCGCAGAAGTTAGATCGGTGACCGAGATGACATTGGGTCACTGATCTTATTTTTGCTTACCGGGAATTAGCCCTGCTAATTTTCCCGGTAACAGAACCAGTTAGGAAGGTTGTGCTATCAAATTCATTAATCTTTAATCCAATCCCAACTAGTTTTATTAAAGAGCAATGAGGAAGAATCATTAATTTGTTTGATGAATGGTTGCATTGGATTTATGATTTTACTTAGCACTATGTCTGAGTGGGTTAGAGTAGGGTAGGTAGGAAACCGAATAAGCTCACTTGAGCAGTAGTTAGTTGCATGAGCCTTTGTGTATCTGTGCCATTGAGTTTTGCACCCATTTTTATTTTTGTGTCTGTAGTCTGGCCCTTTGTCTTGTCTTGTTTTCAAAGCTTTCTTTCTTCCCTGCATCAAAATAAAACTTGTTAGTTGTTAGATCAACATTTTACGTTCATGCATCTTCTTTTAGCATTTAATAATGTAACATAATTTGTTTTTCTATTCTAGATTAGAATTTTATTTTAGTTCTAGGATTTTATTTTTATACCATACATGTTGCTCGGGTGGTGTCTGGTTTCATGTGCGCAGAAACAGGTACATTTTGATGATGAAGCAGATTAATAGGGTGTAGGATGGATGATTAATGCAGTGACTGTTGGGGACCAGATATTTTTGAGGTTCTCAAGCACTCTCTCCCTTAGAGCACTTGTCCCAGCTAGAGCCAGATGTTATCACATCCATAGTAGCCGAGCTACCATGATTGCAGAGCAATTTCCTGTATATTTTTGAACCAATCCTTTACACATTTTTTTTTCTGAGATCAGCTTATGATGAGCATTACTTTTGATGATCACTCATGTTTTGAGCAACCCCAGAGCAGACATGACATCCTAGTGCCATGACTGAGTCTCATGACCTTAGATTTGATCACTGAGGTGACCATTTTTTTTCCATACAGAGCAGTGTGATAGTGCCCAGAGTTATACAGCAGCAGTGTTCCACTGACGATTGATGGTCCAGATGATAGATACAGGTATTTGACCCAACAGGTATATGGTTGTGCATTGGATACTTTTATTTTGCTCTTTTACTTATCTTAGCAGCTTGACTAGGTATTTAGCAGTCATGATCTGACGATATTATATATATATATATATATATAGATATATATATATATATAGATATATATAGATCTGGTTATTGGTTGACTATCTGAAATTAAAGTGATTTAATTACTCAGAATAAGAATTTCTTGTTTATACACGTTGGTTTTACCCTTTTAAATAGTATGGACGTGGTCATTCCCACCATTTATGGCTTGCTAGTTATAGCATCACCTATCACTTTCCCAATCCATTTGTTCTCTTCCGTATTTGGTTTTACCTTGACTTACACCTCAACCTGTGATATGGAGGACTTCCCCATTTATGCCTCTGTGTTGGATAGACTCCCTATTGTTTTGTGTCTCGGCTCTGAGTTGTGCAATAGAACTTACCGAAGCCTTGATCCTTCTAGGCCAGGAGAACCGACTGGGGTTGGTTCCTGAGCTTAGGTGAGTTGGATTTGAAGCCTTGACATCTATGGTCGATTGACCCCGATGTTTGGTCCTGATTGTGGATGATCCCCCTAGTTTCCTGAGTTGTGTCAGCTAGACTTGAAGCAAATTGTACTACCATCATTACATGCATATGTGACTGATTGTTATATCTTGTATGCAAGCCCATGATTATAAATTAAAACTGTGCTTCTAAGCACAAATGAAAGAGGGCTATGAAATGAAATGTAAAGCACCCTGGATCAAAAGCTGCAATTAGTTGTGCTTCTAAGCACATGCAAAATCCAAAGGGTCATAAGGCCTAAAAAGAAGTGGTTAAATGTATGCTAAATATACAGACTGCTGGCCATGATTAAAATGTAATGATTAACTCCTCACGGAGCCTACGGGTTGGGATGTGAGATGGAGTAAGGGACAACTAATTCTAAGTGTCCCCTAGAATCTCGAGTTACAGTTAGTTGTGCACCTAATCACGATGGTTCTAGAAAAGATCCTCACGGAGCTGGTTCAGCTTGGATGTGAGTTGTAGACATTTGCTAAAGTTGAATAGGCACTCCTCAAATCAACTTATTCCATTTTGTGAGACACTGCCATTCCTTGTGTGTTTTCTGTCCAACATAAACTTAGGTGATTTTCCCTTTTTCCCTTATCCAAAGTGTCACAGTGTTGAAGATTGTAAAGTCATTCCCTTAGCCTGGCCTTGTCTTTTCCACCTTCACCCATTTCTAGCAAAATGGTCACGTCGATAAACTGATTATACACTTGAGGGTCTTTCTCTTAGTAATTGATCATTTTAGTCTAAACTTTGATGTATTATTGATTAAACACCATTGAAATGCTACTTTATACTTTAGTCTTGCTATTGAAATAATTAAAAGAGCATATCTTATCCATTTGCACTTGCAGCATCAGTCAGTTTGAGCCTGGGTCAATATTTTGATCAGTTTTGACCTGGTCAACCCAGTTTGACCAAGTCAACCGTAGGATCCAAGATGAGTTGGACCAATGATGTTCGAGATTGATTATTTGTGGTCCTATGATTCCCATTTGATGGTTCCATGCATCAAACACAGGTTTTATGTGATGGTTTTGTTGTCACATTTTATGTCGGGAGCAGCTTCCACATTGCAGACTATGCGGCTGAGGACCGCACAGTACCTTTTTTTCCAAATCAGGAGATCAGCTACCTCCAGAGGAGGCATTTTTGTTCAGATTGCCCCTAGCAGATATATCAGAGGGGACAGATAGTTGGACTTACAATCTACCACAGGGTTACCTTTCCTTACCAGGCTTTGACACAAGCCCATTTGAGACAGTTGCCTAGTCTTGTTCTAATCGAGATTATCACAGTACAGTGCTAGTTTATTATGTGCCCGGATATAGAAGAGATCCAGCTCAGATACAAGTTCAGTAGCAACAGGTATATGGTGCAGCAGGTATTGCATATTGTTGATTATTGCTCATGTTGTAGATTAGGCTCATTTATACTTGTTAGTACACTAACTTTGCATGAGATGATATATTTGGTGATCTAGCTATGATGTGATGTGTTTGGGCCCTTGGTGATGTCAGTCCACCCCTCCAGTTAGACTTATGTATATGCATGCTGAGTCATGTCCTACGTACTTGGCATAGACTTTATCATTGAACACCCTAGGTAGCTGACTTTAGCAGCATTTTCACTCCCTCCACTCATCCGACTCATTCGTGACACTTCTTCCCCTACTTGGATTCTGATTTGTGATCTCGAGGACCCTTTTCCCCACTGATCTCTGAGTTTGCCATGACTCCCTATTTATTGTGCCTTGGCTCTTTAGTGTGTGAGATACACGGTTAGACCTCGGATTTGCTCCTATCGGTTGCCCCCGATGTTGCAATGCAGTTAGGATTGTGTAGCCTCACCGGGTGGTCCCCACTTGTCGTCAAAGCTTGTATTACCCACCCCCATTATCTTTGCAGTATGAGCGCCATGTTTATATCTTTTGAGATATGTATGTAGCCCAAGAGGGCCATGAAGAAATGAAATGTAAATCAGGCTAAAAAGGCCTCTATGTTGTAAATGTAAAATCTAGCCAAAAAAGGGCTAACTATGAAACTCATTGTAAAATCCATGCAATGTGTTTATAAACACACATGGATTCTGGTCATCTATACATTTCATCATTTGTAGTAGTTATTCCTCACCTGGTCCTGCGAGACAAGGAGGTGAGAGGGAGCAAGGGACAAGCTCAAGATTGCCCCCTAGAGTCTCAAGTTACGGTTTGCCGGACACCCAATTTGGCGGCTCTAGAAAAGAACCTCACGGAGTCTTCGGATATGGATGTGAGTTGTGGGATACTCATCAGATGACTAGTGGTGGTTTCCCCGCACTATACCCATTTGTGAGGCACCGCCCTTCCCCATGTTTTGTCATGGCATACTTACCTCAGTGGACCCCGCTTTCCCGAGTTGTCTAAAGGGTCACATGATCTTTATCCTTGTCTTCCCCATGTCCTTTACCTTGTTGTCCACATCACCTAGAGTCAACAAAGTGGTCAAATCTATAGACATGTATAGCATCTTAGTCTTTTGGAGGTGGTGGGTCCAATTCACCAGGGCCTTGCACTATTTCGAGATTTAATGAATTTTTTATCACCATGTTATCATTTATTGCTTAGTAATGTACTAACTTGTTTAATTGAGCCTTGTCACTTCATGCTTGCATACAGGTTTCAACTAGCACTATGGTTGACCATATTTGACTTGGTCAAACTGGGTTGACTAGGCCAAAAATGGGCCTGAAAAAAATATTGCAATCGGAATTTCAATTTTGGTCAATTATTATCTATAGGGATTCCATATGAGCATGCAACTGACGGAATTACAAAATATTGAACCATTTGAGAGATTTTTAATTATTATTGGTCAACTTTGACCTGTTTTAATTTAAAATTATGGATTTGGGGCAAATAATGCCAAAGTGATGGATCGGGGTCGTTCAAGTGGTCATCCCTACTACTTTTGGGGTCCACGATCGCATTGCAGCAGACGGTTCGGCAATCCGGGCAATAAAAGTGGGTCAAAAGCCCAATTTTCATCTTTAGCCATATAAACCAGCAGAAAATACATGGAAATCAGAATTTGATTAAGGCAACTATAGGCAAATGGCAAAATCAATGGTTGGCAATGGTAAAGGTAATTCATAAGGTAGTTTTGGTATGTTTTGACATTATATTTGATGGTTGTGGGGCCCTCATCTTCCCAGCTCACACTAGAGGACGAGTTTGCCCATAAGGGAGGCGTTTTCTCCACTAGGGGAAATTCGACTTGGTTGATTTCATGGTTATGTTGATGTGTGGGGCCCTTATTGTATTAGTTGGGAGGATAAAACATCCCATAGACACCCCCCAACTCCACCTTGTTTCATTGTATGGCCCACATGGGTCCCTCTCCTCCACATGTGTGCCTCTCTTGGGGCAATTCGCACCACCCTCTAGGGATACATCTCCACCATTCGATTTTGTGGATGGGGAGATGATATCAACCCTCTGTTTTGGGGGGAAACCTATCTTGAGAGTGAGCCATCTCTATAAGAGAATGGACTCACCTCCATTGTACTTCTTCTTGACATTTTTCAGATTTGCTATTGAGCTCTAGAGAGACATTTCTTCATCTTATTGTGCATAGTGATTGAGTGTTTGATGTTGACTATGAGCATATTGTTGGTGTATTGTTGAGTGTTTATGCGGTGTCCCTATCTATTCTTGGCCAAAACTAATCTGCAAGTAAAACGACCATCAGAGGAGGGGCACATTTCTTGAGCTAGCAGCTCCGTCTTAGGCTCAGTCTCTGTGTTTCAACAAAGGGAAGTGAATTTATACTTGTTATCTCGCTTTTCTTCATCATTTGTCGTTTATTTGCTAGTATTTCCTTGTCATTTGCCATAGTTTCTGATTTACTTCTCTTTCTGGCAGGTACAAGGGCGCACTTGGTCATCTGGCTGCTCCACACTAAGGGAAAACACTTGGCTGCTCAACACTTGGACTTCAGCAGTTGTTTTCAGCATCAAACTCTTCTTCTCTACTGCTTCAGGTAGGTGTTCATTGTTGTTCTCTCTCTTGTTCTTATTTTCTTATGAATGTTAAGCTGCAAAATATAATAAAACCCTTAAAAATTAATATCTACAAATTTAACCGTAGGAATTCATTTTTCTTTCCAAACCCGCTTGTTATTTGCCCTTAAAAGCTTACATCCCAAGTTTGGTTAGATTCTAACTCCATTTACCCATATTTTAGGTGCTGGTCACTTTGCCAAAACGCCCCTCTAGGGCGTTTTTCTCTTTCAGCCTGTTGGGTGTGTTTTGGGGTTGTGGGTACTCGTTAATCTGCTTCGTAATGTCATTTTACCCAAGAGTACCAAGTATCAGTAGCTGGAAGTGCTTGTAAACTTCTTTTTTTTACTGCCCTAGGTCCATTTTTCTACTATTTAACCCATTCCCCTAGGGCTGTTAATTTCACTGCTTGTTGGTCTGTTTTTTGTGTCTTAAATCAGCCATTTAATCAAGTTATAATTGCTGGAATATGTGTTTAAATTGCTTATCCATCTCTGCCATGTATTGATAAATCATCACGAGTTTCATTCCCCCATAGGCAGGGTCCCTAACCACTCTTCCAGTAATTTTTTGTTTGCTGATTTACTTTCTAGCCTTCTAATTCTTCAGTTTGTCCATCATTTACATGTGTAATCAGATCTGAGCTTGTATCATTTAGTATACCTTATCATCCAGAATCTCGATTCCACTGAGGCTGGAAGAAATCTCACCTTCAGTCATCCATTTTGCTTTCTCCGATCATCTTTTTTTGGTTTGGGGTGTCTGATTGTTGATTCTCGACCTTCACCGGTTGAGTGGGTCTCCCCCTTGACTTGGCCAAGTGCCTTGTCTAAAGTGACTGCAGCCTTGTCTGGTGTGACTTCTGTCCCCTTGGACAGAGGACTTGGCTGCTGTTGGTTACACCGGCCTAGCTATTCTCCTCTACCGTCCCTATTGGTTACGTCGAATCAATGTGGCAACACATGGAGGCCTACGGGGCCACTGACGAAGATGTATTCATGACACGCCTCTTTATGTCACTTGAGGGCGATGCTTGCAAGTGGTTTGACCGACTAGCCACCGGATCAGTCACTGGTTACGACGATTTCGTAACTAAACTCAACGGTCAGTGGTCAGTCAAACTAGATGGCAAGTATCTACTCAGCCAGCTAGTAGGGATAAAGAAGAAAGAAAACGAAACCACTCATGAATTCAATATCAGATTCGATAAAGTGGTAGCTCAAATACCTGAAACTATCCGCCGGACCCTGCCATCCTAATACATTACTTGGATTCATTTGAAGGATGGCTGGGATACCATCTTAAAGACAAAGAGCCTACAACCCTTAAGATTGCCCAAGACAATGCTCGCAAGGCTGAAGCTAACGCGGCATCTATGGGGAATCAAAACTTCTTCGATGCCCACGCTCCTTCATCATCTCGGACCGATTCCCGAGCCCGCAAGGGCAAAGAGCTTGTAAGAGAAAACATAGAACTACGGAACACAGATGACATGAAAGAGATCATTAAAACCCTCACCCTTCTAACGAGGGACCTAGCTAAAAGTAGGGACTCAGATAGGTACAAAGCTCCATATGGCCCTGTTATCACACAACTTGTAGTTGCCCCTAGTGGTATCCCATCCGGGACAGTAGAGGAGATAGGAAACTAAAGAGGTGACCCAAGAGATGCCACGGTTCCCAATGCAAGGTGGGAGTCACGTCAACCGAGGCACTCTTCGCTTTAGGTCAAGATGAAACAAGACCTAGGGGGAGACCCTATAACCAATAACAAATGATTGGACCCAAACAAAGGTTCCTAAGGACAATAAAATGATGAGTTATGGAAACCAATGCAAGGTTGAGTGGACGTAGAAGTTAGAGTATGGTTGAAGGTGGTTTGACAGATGGCTAGTGTTTCAACCAATGCATGATTTAGGCCACATAATTAGGTATAATAACAAGGTATAGTACCATGAGCTACACAAGTGGGTCCTACGTTCTTGGGATATGTGAAATGGCTTAAAGTGGACCCACAAGGTGAAGTTAAGGGATGCAATTGGCACTAGAGGTTATGTAATGAGTAGATCTATGGATCTAAGTTGAATTTAGGAGTACCCATGTACCGGATCCAAGGTTTGACACAATTCCCAAGGAGTGCGAATTGCTTTGAGGAGGACTAGTGCCTTGTTGGATGGGCTAATGGAGTCAAGAGGTATGTCAAAGTGTAGATCGGGACACCTAGAGGTCAAGTCAAGTGGGCCTATTGAGATAGAATGGTTGGATCTTGCTAGATCTAGGTTTTCATGAAATGACTCAAGTGGACCACAATCCCTTAAAACAAGGAATGCAGCCCCCAAGGCAGATTGTCACAAAATGATACTCTAGACCTAGGTTTTGAGGTATGCTCGTTCCAAATCCACAAAAATCTCAACCACCCATGTCCACAAAGTGGACAAACTCACTCACCCAAGGGAGTGCGACCTTGCTCAAGGAGGGATAAAAGATGGATAAGGTGGGCCAAATCAAGCCCAATGGCCACCAAACTGTAGATCCAAGTAGCTTATGCACCGATCTATGTGGATCTAGAAAATCAAGTCAATCCAAGGGTTAGATCTTACTAGATCTGAGTTTTAAGGTGCCAAGTAATTCAAAAGGGGGTTTTAATCCCTTAAAATGTGGAATGATGCCCACAAGGTAGAAATCACCAAAGTAAAAGTCTGGGGGTAGGTTATCAAGTGTGTAGATTGCAAATCAAGTGGGATCTCACCTACCCATGTGCTAGATCTAACCAAACAAGCCTCTCTAAGGAAGTGCGATTTGGCTCAAGAGGGCTTTATTGCCTTGAAAAGTGTGTAAATTTTAACCCAATCACCACCAAACTATAGATCCCACTAGGGGTGGATGCTATAGAGGTGGGTTTTTAATATCTCTTCAAAAGCAAGGCTAGATCTAAGTAGATCTACGAAAAACAAAAAATGAGGGTTTTAATCAATTAGGGTTTTTATGATCTAGAAATTATGGATGATTCAAGGAAGAAGAAGATCATACCTTTGGAGCATACCTGGATGAAGAGATGAATGCTAGTTGAGACGAGGATTACTTTTTCCAAAGATCAAATGGAGAATTCTCGAAGCCCTCTTGCCAAACCGATTTTTTCCAAGCCACAGATGAGTCCCTCTAACCTGTCAAAACCAAGGAGCAAAGCATCAATCAGTTTAACATGTTGAGGGTAGATACAAGCAAGAAAGAGATAAGCAAAGAATAGTTGGTGCAAAGACAAAACCACTCCCTGTTTAACCCAAAACATCCTCCTCCAAGCTTGAAGGGCAAGCCTCCCCACCAATTCGCACTTGTTGAAGAAGTCTTATCCACCTGTAAAAAAAAGATATGGCAAATATGCAAGATAGCTACAATAGATACTCCAGTGCAATGGACAAAAGCATTTATAATCGAAACAACCAACATCCACTCCAACCCAAGCATGTACTCCAAAAGATAAAATTTTTATTCCAAGAGCCAAGAGCCAAAAATCTCTAGATGATTTTACAATGAGAGGCTTCCTCCTTAAATAGGATGGGGAGAGAGCAAAATCCTAACCACTTTTTACATGAGTGGCTAAGATTAAAAGATCAAAAGATCTAATCAATGGTTGAGATGAGCTCAACAATAAAATACATGGATCAACCATAAAATCTAATAATAAGTGGACAAAATCGCCCTGGGAGAGGGGATTCCACCAAATCATGATGACAAAATATAACAATAAGCTTATGGTGGGTCCAAGGGGTAATTTTAGCCACCCTTGGTCAATCCCCATAGAACAATAATAATAAAATAGTCATCAATATACCAAATCGTGCCTCTATGGACAAATCGTAGGCCTCAAAAGACCTCAGAAATCACCAAAAAGTGCCATAAGTGATGGATGTGGGCCCCAATGAAGCTAAAACTGTTGGAGAAGGTGCGGAAGACATCCCCCTCATCATCACTGATCATCCCATGCCAAAACTTTGCCTCAGTAGCCCAAATCCAATTCCTTTGTAGCAATTTCTACCAATCCAAAACTACCTCGAGAAGCGTGTACCTGTCCCAAACTGCCTCCCGAAGTGCCTGTGCTGTCAAGGTGAGGGCACTAGTGTGTCCGGAAGTGGGGTAATATGGTAAAAACAAGTGGCTGGACCACCCCCTCCATCATCAGCGCCCTAGGTGAACCAAATAAATATCATCTCTACTCTTACAGGGTCTCCGACAGACCAAAACTGCACTAGGACAGCCTATTGAGGCTAAATCATCACTGTAACTGCCCGGAACTGGAAATAGACTGTCTCATTGGACTCAGAAGGTCCAAAACTAGCCAAGATGTGTACTCATACACCATATAGATCTCTGCATGATAATATAATATATCCAATATACCGGAACAGGTGAAATAATAATAATCTATAAATGATCAAATAATGCTGAAAACCATAGATCATCATCATAAACCTGTATCTGATGCATAGAACCATCATGTATATGTACATAGACCATATATCATCTACCTGTGTCATCATAAGGTCCAATAATCTCATGTCCTGTGATTGACCTTGGTCAAACTAGGTTTGACCAGGTCAATATTGACCAAATATAACTCAGACTACCATCTGAAGCTGCTGCAAAGTGTCAAAGGTTAATGCATGCTCTACAACTCATTCAAATAGCAATTATAACACAAAGTAATCATTACTGGCGATCTAAATCCAAATATATATTGTCATTAATTATTTATATGACTCAGAATAGACTTTCAGGACCATACTCACTTCATAATTGTGATCAATTTGCTAGTGAAGGGTGAAGGCTAAAATAAAATGGCTAGGCTAAAGAGTGACTGACTGACTTAACATTGTGACACTTTGGATATGGGAAAGGGAATACACACCATAGTATATACTGAATGAGCAACAACACAGGGAATGGCGGTTACTCACAAATAGATAAGTTGTTTAGAGAGTGTTTAATCAACTTAGGCATCATGTTTACATCAAGTTGATCCAGGTTCATTAGGATCATTCAATTTCATTTCATGGCCTTTTTGGCCTACATAACCCTTCGGATCTCAGGTGTGCTGATAAGCACAACTAGTTGCAGCTTGCATCCAGGGCATGCTTTTTATACATACATAAGGTCAGCAATTGTTTAGATATAGATTTTAAGAATCATTTCTTTTTGGACCTTTCTATTATACTCTTCAAGGAGTATTTTTAGTAGTTCATCGCTCTTGGCCTTTTTAGTTTCCATGGGGGAATTTATCAGTTTCCATAAGTAGTACATGAGCTTTCAGTTTTAGCCAACAACATCTCAAGTGACTAGGGGGAGTTCGAGCCAATGCCAAACATCGGGACAACCGACCAGAATGATTTAGGCCTACAATCCAACTCACCAAAGGTAAGTTTTGTCACCAACTCAGAGCCGAGACACAATAAACAGGGAAGCTCATCCAATACAGAGGCTACAGTGGGGAAAAGATCCTCCATGCCACTAGTCAAGTAGTAAGTCAGGGTGATAAACAAAAAGGTAGGTAATGGATGGATGAAGACAATGAATAATGGAGCCAACACTAGCAAGCCAAGGTATGGTGGAATGATCACCTCTATTCTGCCTAGGGAGGGTAAAACCAATGAGTATGAGTAGTGAACTTCTAAGTCTGAGTAAGGATAGTAGAATATATATAATAAGATCAACCAGGTCCACATATCTATATGATCGCCAGATCATGACACTTAGTGCTAAGACATGCCATAAGAATGAATATAAAGCAATATAACCATAACACCATGATATACCTGCTGAGTCATATACCTGAATGCTCATCCTCTGAACCATCATCTGTCCTTTGAAACTGCTACTGTAACTCTGGGCAATACTGATTGCTCAACATAAATGGTATAATGGCTACATCGGTCATCTCTCTGAGTGTCCTGAGACTCAGTCATGGCATGGGGAATACATATACTGTCCAAAATCTGATAGTGATCCATAGATATATGCTCATCTCATCATCTCAATGTAAAGGAACTGGCTGAAAAGTGCTATGGAATCTGAAAAATAATGTATGGTAGCCCGACTACTATATATGTGATAACATCTAGATCCAGCTGGGATAAGTGCTCTAAGGGAGAGAGCGCTTGAGAACCTCAGAATATCTGGTCTCAAACTGCTCTGCATCAATCTTCAATCCAGCACTGCACCATCATTATTTGCAGCTTTTATTTTGCACCTGTACCTGCGCTCACAAACACTAGAATACCTCATGGAGCATGTATGGGAAAAATATAAAATAAAACTGAAACTGAAATCTATTCTAAAGCATAGCATGAAATGCATAAAAGAAAATTTTAGATCTAACCTGGCATATATCATTTATTCATCATTCATTATTTTTTTATATTACTGTGCAGGAGGACAAGAAAACTTTTTCAAGTAGGCAATCTCACTTGCACAGGAAGCCAAAAATGTAAACGGAAATTAAAAATTCTTTAATGCATGCAGGAGAAGAGACAAGCTTAGGAAGGAGCAAGGCTCAACTCAATCAAACACAAAGACAAACAGACACTCCAAGCAGAAAAACAAAGGGGCAATACTCATCACACAGAAAAAGAAAAAGCACACAAATCCTATTGCTCAAGTGAGCTTATTCAGAGGCCTACCTACTCTACTCTAACCAGTCAGCACAAATTTTAGGTAAAATCATAAATCCAATGCAACCATTCATCAAATAAATTAATGATTCTTCTTTGATTTTTGTTGATAAAACAAGTCAAGATTGGATTAAAAATTAATGAAATTGAGAGCACAATCTTCCTGACTTGTTTAGAAATTGAAGAAGGATTTGAACGGAGCAAAATGAAATCATGCCAAGGAGATGACTGATTAATGCAGCCATCCTCCATCCAAAAACTGATAGGATCATAAAATTTATGCAAGTGATTGTTTAAAATGGATGGAGGAAAAATATAAGGCATATGATTCAAATTCCTTTTACACAAACTGACTTCTTCATTTACTTCTCTCACATATTCAATTTGATTCTCCTTGGGATTGATGATCAAATAGAAACCAAGTGGAGACAAATCAAAGCTTAGAAGACGAAAAATCAAAGTCAGACCCTCTTGATGCTCAAAAATGGAGAAAAGATGGAATTGATCTTTAAACACCTTTTCTAGCCACCTAGAATGATTGATAAATTGACAACAAACATTATGGTTCCAAAGTGACTTAAAAGGGAAATGAAGTGCATTTTCTCCAAACATGTAATCATGCTTATACTTCTTATTGAAAATTTTAAAAGCAAAAGACTGACTAGACCACCAACCCAAAGATGATTGAAAGAGTTGGGAAGGGAGGGTCGATTGCAAATATGAACAGTCTCCTAGATGGATAGAAAGATTTGGTCTTGAAATTTGACAAAATGAAAGGCCTTTCAAAATAGCACTAGGAATGACTTCAAACTTTTGATTAAATCTAATATTTACAATTTGAGGACAAGATTCTAACTCTAAGAAAAAGCTATCTTGACTAAGGACAGAAAAATAAAAATTTAAAGACTCATTATAAGAAGTGGAACAAAGATTAGAGCATCTAGTGTGATCTACTGATTCATCATCATCTTGAGATTGACCTTCTATTGATTCATCTTTAAAATTATAAGAGGATAAGTGATCATTTTCATTTAATTGATCAGGGGGGAAATTAACAATTTCATTTATAATATCTTGATTAATTGCACAATGATCACGAGAGATCACCACTAAAGGATCTTGGTCGATGCTTTCATTTTCTTCTTCTTCAATAAGGTGATAAGGAATTGAATGATCATTAAATATGGAATGATTAATGAGTTTCTCTGAGGGAGGAACTTCAATAGATTGACTGACTAAAGGCTCATCCTCAGAAATTTCCTCAGGATCAAGACTAGGGCTACCTAAAAAGAAATTTGAAAACTTATGATTTATACAATGATTATGGATTTGACTTTCAATCGACTCAAAAGTGGAAGACTTATCCTCAAAAGAAATTGAGCAGGAGGGGTCATCTTCGGATGTTGACAATTCACTTGATGTTTGATTATTAACAGATTCAACAATAGGATCAGAAAGGGGAAGGTTTTGATTTGAAAAAAATATATCATCAGATTCACTTCCCCATTTTTCTAAGAAATTTTGCTCAAACATGTCATACCCGGAAATGCTATTGGGCTTCAAATTTAAGAACCAGATCTCAGCTCTTTCTTTGAAGGACGAAGCCAATAATTTCATACACACATCCCCATGGGTTATGGATAAATCTTTAATAATTTCCCTAAAAAGTTCAAGGTGTCTTTTAGCAGATACTTCATGACTTCCATCAAATTTAGACAACCTTTCACGGGCTTGATTAGGGATTTGATGAGGATACCCAACAATTTTTGAGAAGTCAAAAACTTTCAAACGACCAAAAGTCCTAGGCCGTTCAGAAGCAGCCATGGATGGCAAAAAAAAAATTTATTTTTTATGTTTTTATTATTAAAACAAGAACCTAAATACAAAAAGATGCACCCCATGGGCTCTAGATAATGATAGGATCGATCACAAGTGGAGTCGCCAGGTAGACTTTAAAACTCTTCTACCAGGATGTATGTCGTTAATATGCAGGGAGAAGGTATGTCGAACCAAGGTAGGCCTCTACCTCCCCGGCTGCGGCGCCAAAAATGTTGGCAAAGAGAACGGGAGTTGGGCTTGAAAATATATGTCGAACTAGGGTAGGCCTCTACCTTCCCCGGCAGCGGCGCCAAAAATGTTATCACACAACTTGTAGTTGCCCCTTAGTGGTATCCCATCCGGGACAGTAGAGGAGATAGGCAACTAAAGAGGTGACCCAAGAGATGCCACGGTTCCCAATGCAAGGTGGGAGTCATGTCAACTGAGGCACTCTTCGCTTTAGGTCAAGATGAAACAAGACCTAGGGGGAGACCCTATAACAAATCACAAATGATTGGACCCAAACAAAGGTTCCTAAGGACAATAAAATGATGAGTTACGGAAACCAATGCAAGGTTGAGTGGACCTAGCAGTTAGAGTATGGTTGAAGGTGGTTTGACAGATGGCTAGTGTTTCAACCAATGCATGATTTAGGCCACATAATTAGGTATAATAACAAGGTATAGTACCATGAGCTACACAAGTGGGTCCTACGTTCTTGGGATATGTAAAATGGCTTAAAGTGGACCCACAAGGTGAAGTTAAGGGATGCAATTGGCACTAGAGGTTATGTAATGAGTAGATCTATGGATCTAAGTTGAATTTAGGAGTACCCATGTACCGGATCAAAGGTTTGACACAATTCCCAAGGAGTGCGAATTGCTTTGAGGAGGACTAGTGCCTTGTTGGATGGGCTAATGGAGTCAAGAGGTATGTCAAAGTGTAGATCGGGACACCTAGAGGTCAAGTCAAGTGGGCTTATTGAGATAGAATGGTTGGATCTTGCTAGATCTAGGTTTTCATGAAATGACCCAAGTGGACCACAATCCCTTAAAACAAGGAATGCTACCCCCAAGGTAGATCGTCACAAAATGATACTCTAGACCTAGGTTTTGAGGTATGCCCATTCCAAATCCACAAAAATCTCAACCACCCACGTCCTCAAAGTGGACAAACTCACTCACCCAAGGGAGTGCGACCTTGCTCAAGGAGGGCTAAAAGATGGATAAGATGGGCCAAATCAAGCCCAATGGCCACCAAACTGTAGATCCAAGTAGCTTATGCACCGATCTATGTGGATCTAGAAAATCAAGTCAATCCATGGGTTAGATCTTACTAGATCTGAGTTTTAAGGTGCCAAGTAATTCAAAAGGGGGTTTTAATCCATTAAACTGTGGAACGATGCCCACAAGGTAGAAATCACCAAAGTAAAAGTCTGGGGGTAGGTTATCAAGTGTGTAGATTGCAAATCAAGTGGGATCTCACCTACCCATGTGCTAGATCTAACCAAACAAGCCTCTCTAAGGAAGTGCGATTTGGCTCAAGAGGGCTTTGTTGCCTTGAAAAGTGTATAAATTTTAACCCAATCACCACCAAACTATAGATCCCACTAGGGGTGGATGCTATAGAGGTGGGTTTTTAATATCTCTTCAAAAGCAAGGCTAGATCTAAGTAGATCTAAGAAAAACCAAAAATGAGGGTTTTAATCAATTAGGGTTTTTATGATCTAGAAATTATGGATGATTCAAGGAAGAAGAAGATCATACCTTTGGAGCATTCTTGGATGAAGAGATGAATGCTAGTTGAGACGAGGATTACTTTTGCCATAGATCAAATGGAGAATTCTTGAAGCCCTCTTGCCAAATCGATTTTTTCCAAGCCACATATGAGTCCCTCTAACCTGTCAAAACCAAGGAGCAAAGCATCAATCAGTTTAACATGTTGAGGGTAGATACAAGCAAGAAAGAGATAAGCAAAGAATAGTTGGTGCAAAGACAAAACCACTCCCTGTTTAACCCAAAACGTCCTCCTCCAAGCTTGAAGGGAAAGCCTCCCCACCAATTTGCACTTGTTGAAGAAGTCTTCTCCACCTGTAAAAAAAAGATATGGCAAATATGCAAGATAGCTACAATAGATCCTCCAATGCAATGGACAAAAGCATTTACAATCGAAACAACCAACATCCACTCCAACCCAAGCATGTACTCCAAAAGATAAAAATTTTATTCCAAGAGCCAAGAGCCAAAAATCTCTAGATGATTTTACAATGAGAGGCTTCCTCCTTAAATAGGATGGGGAGAGAGCAAAATCCTAACCACTTTTTACATGAGTGGCTAAGATTAAAAGATCAAAAGATCTAATCAATGGTTGATATGAGCTCAAGAATAAAATACATGGATCAACCATAAAATATAATAATAAGTGGAAAAAATCGCCCTAGGAGAGGGGATCCCACCAAATCATGATGACTAAATATAACAATAAGCTTATGGTGGGTCCAAGGGGTAATTTTAGCCACCCTTGGTCAATCTCCATAGCACAATAATAATAAAATAGTCATCAATATACCAAATCGTGCCTCTATGGACAAATCGTAGGCCTCAAAAGACCTCAGAAATCACCAGAAAGTGCCATAAGTGATGGATGTGGGCCCCGATGACGCTGAAACTGCTGGAGAAGGTGCGGAAGACATCCCACTCATCATCACTGATCATCCCATGCCAAAAATTTGCCTCAGTAGCCCAAATCGAATTCCTTTGTAGCCATTTCTACAAATCCAAATCTACCTCGGGAAGCGTGTACCTATCCCAAACTGCCTCCCGGATTGCCTGTGCTGTCAAGGTGAGAGCACCAGTGTGCTCGGAAGGAGGGTAATATGGTAAAAACAAGTGGCTGGACCACCCCCTCCATCATCAGCGCCCTAGGTGAACCAAATAAATATCATCTCTACTCTTACAGGGTCTCCGACAGACCAAAACTACACTAGGACAGCCTACTGAGGCTAAATCATCACTGTAACTGCCCGGAACTGGAAATAGACTGTCTCATTGGACTCAGAAGGTCCAAAACTATCCAAGATGTGTACTCTTACACCATATAGATCTCTGCATGATCATATAATATATCCAATATACTAGAACAGGTGAAATAATAATAATCTGTAAATGATCAAATAATGCTGAAAACCATAGATCATCATCATAAACCTGTATCTGATGCATAGAACCATCATGTATATGTACATAGACCATATATCATCTACCTGTGTCATCATAAGGTCCAATAATCTCATGTCCTTTGATTGACCTTGGTCAAACTAGGTTTGACCAGGTCAATATTGACCAAATATAACTCAGACTACCATCTGAAGCTGCTGCAAAGTGTCAAAGGTTAATGCATGCTCTACAACTCATTCAAATAGCAATTATAACACAAAGTAATCATTACTGGCGATCTAAATCCAAATATATATTGTCATTAATTATTTATATGACTCAGACTAGACTTTCAGGACCATACTCACTTCATAATTGTGATCAATTTGCTAGTGAAGGGTGAAGGCTAAAATAAAATGGCTAGGCTAAAGGGTGACTGACTGACTTAACATTGTGACACTTTGGATATGGGAAAGGGAATACACACCATAGTATATACTGAATGAGCAACAACACAGGGAATGGCGGTGTCTCACAAATAGATAAGTTGTTTAGAGAATGCTTATTCAACTTAGGCATCATGTTTACATCAAGTTGATCCAGGTTCATTAGGATCATTCAATTTCATTTCATGGCCTTTTTGGCCTACATAACCCTTCGGATCTCAGGTGTGCTGATAAGCACAACTAGTTGCAGCTTGCATCCAGGGCATGCTTTTTATACATACATAAGGTCAGCAATTGTTTAGATATAGATTTTAAGAATCATTTCTTTTTGGACCTTTCTTTTATACTCTTCAAGGAGTATTTTTAGTAGTTCATCGCTCTTGGCCTTTTTAGTTTCCATGGGGGAATTTATCAGTTTCCATAAGTAGTACATGAGCTTTCAGTTTTAGCCAACAACATCTCAAGTGACTAGGGGGAGTTCGAGCCAATGCCAAACATCGGGACAACCGACCAGAATGATTTAGGCCTACAATCCAACTCACCAAAGGTAAGTTTTGTCACCAACTCAGAGCCGAGACACAATAAACAGGGAAGCTCATCCAATACAGAGGCTACAGTGGGGAAAAGATCCTCCATGCCACTAGTCAAGTAGTAAGTCAGGGTGATAAACAAAAAGGTAGGTAATGGATGGATGAAGACAATGAATAATGGAGCCAACACTAGCAAGCCAAGGTATGGTGGAATGATCACCTCTATTGCTATATCCGAGTCCGGATATACTCAATGATTATTCAAGCGAATAATCCTCCAATGGAAAATAACTCCATTTGATGATAATATATAATTGATGATATAAAGATGATGATTAATAATTACAATGTGGCTCGCTTTTATAGGCTTGAGCGTGTATAGTGAAGGGTTACACCCTTTCACTTAATAACTAATAACTTAAATTAACATACATAAAATATTCATAGCATTGCCACTCTCTTAGAAAGGCTTTGTCCTCAAAGCCTTATAATTTTGTTGCATTGTTCTTTGCGATGCCATGGCTGATGAAACATGTCGATACGAACTGCTAAGTGCAAAGCATAACTTCCGATACATCGACGGATCAATCCATCCCAAATTGACTTGTTGTGGACTGATGGGATTTTTTACTGATGTGTCGTCAGGAGATTTGATCACATTAGTACCATTATCTTTCGACTTTTCCCACTTTTTTAAATATCGGTTTTTATGGTTGGGGTGTCGATAAGGGACTTTCACGATGTCATTTTCGTTTTCGGATGTCGCCTTTAGAGCATTGATCTGAGTTGGAAGTTGTATTTTCGTCTCTTGAGGATTTAAGTTTTTGTTCTGTATTTTTTCCAACTTGTTTTCTAACTGCCTATTATCATTTTGAAACTTCTTAATCAATTCGACTTGCGATTTTCTATCAGCTTCAGATGTCTTAAGTTGTTCCTTAAGATCTTCATTATGACTTCTGATACAACTATTTTCTTCCTGTTTGTCTACAAGTTTTCCTTCAATGTCGTCCAAAGATTGTTCTATCTTTCGACTATTTTTCAACTTCTTAATTTTTGTGACTAGTATCTTGTTATGATTTCTTAGTCTAAAAATTTCTTCAGCATTGTTAGATAATGCTTTATTACTCTTCGCGATCTCTGACTTATGTGTCTTTTTAGAGTCGTCATTTTGTTGTTGAAGAACTTTTATCTGTTGTCGACACTGGCCGACCTCTGATTCTTGACTTTCTAATTTATGTCGTAACTGCATTAGTTCTTCATCTTTGTCGCTAACGATTTTGTTCAAGCGTATTATTTCTGCTTCGTAATTATTTATTTCCTTCTTTATATCTTGATTTTTGGCAAGTGCTTCCTGTGTGAAAATATGAGATGAGGCATCTAGCACATTTGGACTACCGACTTGGTCATTTTTTTGCTTTAGTCTTTGTAACACCTCCATTAATGTATTATGGTTCTGCGTCATTTTTTGGTTTAACATTTTTTGTTCCTTGCTCACAATGTCGAACTTGGTCATCCTTGCCGTTAACGTGTCTCGACTTCTTGATGAGCCTTCCTTTTCTTTGATTTGATTTCTTCGATGATAAATGTTCTTCGACTTCTTTGATGATAAGGAGTCTTGCTTGGACTTTGTCTTTAATTTCTTCTTTCACTTGGTCTTCTTTGGCTTGAATTTGCTTTGTTTCTTCAAACAATTCTTATTTTAAAAGAATTGATTTTTTTTTATTTATTTTTTTGATAATAATAATTATTATTAAAATTTAATAATAATATTATATATATAATAATATTTTTTTATAATAATAACTATTAATTTATTAATTAATAATATTATTATATTAACTTTTTATAAACTATATATATGTTTTCCAAAAATTTGAAATATTTAAACAATATAATAATATTATAATGTTTAATATATTTTCTTTTTTTGAAAATTCTGTTAGGGTTTGTGAGGATGGAGGCGAGGGCGAGGGCGAGGGCTGGGTGTGCGTTGGAGTTGGTGGTGGGCGTGAGGGAGCCGGCGGTGGAGTGGTAGTGGAGTGTTGGAGATGTTGGGAAGGGGGTCGTGCAGGAGGGAGAGCTGTTGGCGGTGGTGGGAGCGGCGGCGGGTGGCGGATTGAAGGGGAGCGGCGGCGGAGGTGGACGGGGAGGGCGCGCAACAGGAAAGACGGCAGGCGGGAGGGACGAGCGCAGGAGGGAGGGGAGGCCGACAGTGGATGAGGGACGGGAGGAGCACGCAGGTGGGTGCGTGAGGAGAAGAGGGATAGCAGAACGAGTGGGGAATGGTGGAGAAGCACAGAGAGGGTGGGATGGTCGTAGAGGGGTGGACGCAGTGGTGAGGGGAGGGTGCGTGGGAGTAGAGGGAAGAACTGCGCGGGGAGTTGCGCGTGTGGAGGGAGGTGCGCAGCCTGGGAGTAGAGGGAAGAGCAGGAATCGATGTGGTAGAGAGCGGAAGGGAGTGTTGATGAGAGAAGGTGGGGGAGTGCAATGGTAGTGAAGGGGGCGTGGAAGTGGTGTAGTGCAGCAGTTGAGGAGGGGAGGAATGCGTAGCACTCAGCGTGAACAGGGGTGCGTGGGAGTGGGGATGAGAGCAGGCCCGTGAAAATGAGCAGGCTAACGAGGAAGGGAGATGTGATGGTGGTGGCGGGAATAAGAAGCGTGGGTTGAGTGGAGAAGTGAGCAGGCGCAGAGATGTGGGAGACGAGTGCGCAGGGGAGGTGTATGAGGACGACGGGGAAGAGATAAAATGTGGAGAGAGGTGGAAGATGGAAGTGAGTGAGGAAGAGTTTCAGAAAATCTGGTTTTGGCCAAAGGCCACTTTTTTGTCAAAGACCAAAATTCAGGGAAACCCTGGTTAATGGCTAAAAGCCCAACGACAGCCAAAGGCCGGAATCTAGCACGAAGCTCTGATACCAATGCTATATCCGAGTCCGGATATACTCAATGATTATTCAAGCGAATAATCCTCCAATGGAAAATAACTCCATTTGATGATAATATATAATTGATGATATAAAGATGATGATTAATAATTACAATGTGGCTCGCTTTTATAGGCTTGAGCGTGTATAGTGAAGGGTTACACCCTTTCACTTAATAACTAATAACTTAAATTAACATACATAAAATATTCATAGCATCTATTCTCCCTAGGGAGGGTAAAACCAATGAGTATGAGTAGTGAACTTCTAAGTCTGAGTAAGGATAGTAGAATATATATAATAAGATCAACCAGGTCCACATATCTATATGATCGCCAGATCATGACACTTAGTGCTAAGACATGCCATAAGAATGAATATAAAGCAATATAACCATAACACCATGATATACCTGCTGAGTCATATACCTGAATGCTCATCCTCTGAACCATCATCTGTCCTCTGAAACTGCTACTGTAACTCTGGGCACTACTGATTGCTCAACATAAATGGTATAATGGCTACATCGGTCATCTCTCTGAGTGTCCTGAGACTCAGTCATGGCATGGGGAATACATATACTGTCCAAAATCTGATAGTGATCCATAGATAGATGCTCATCTCATCATCTCAATGTAAAGGAACTGGCTGAAAAGTGCTCTGGAATCTGAAAAATAATGTATGGTAGCCCGGCTACTATATATTTGATAACATCTGGCTCCAGCTGGGACAAGTGCTCTAAGGGAGAGAGTGCTTGAGAACCTCAGAATCTCTGGTCTCAAACTGCTCTGCATCAATCTTCAATCCAGCACTGCACCATCATTATTTGCAGCTTTTATTTTGCACCTGTACCTGCGCTCACAAACAGTAGAATACCTCATGGAGCATGTATGGGAAAAATATAAAATAAAACTGAAACTGAAATCTATTCTAAAGCATAGCATGAAATGCATAAAAGAAAATTTTAGATCTAACCTGGCATATATCATTTATTCATCATTCATTATTTTTTTATATTACTGTGCAGGAGGACAAGAAAACTTTTTCAAGCAGGCAATCTCACTTGCACAGGCAGCCAAAAATGTAAACGGAAATTAAAAATTCTTTAATGCATGCAGGAGAAGAGACAAGCTTAGGAAGGAGCAAGGCTCAACTCAATCAAACACAAAGATAAACAGACACTCCAAGCAGAAAAGCAAAGGGGCAATACTCATCACACAGAAAAAGAAAAAGCACACAAATCCTATTGCTCAAGTGAGCTTATTCAGAGGCCTACCTACTCTACTCTAACCAATCAGCACAAATGTTAGGTAAAATCATAAATCCAATGCAACCATTCATCAAATAAATTAATGATTCTTCTTTGATTTTTGTTGATAAAACAAGTCAAGATTGGATTAAAAATTAATGAAATTGATAGCACAATCTTCCTGACTTGTTCAGAAATTGAAGAAGGATTTTAACGGAGCAAAATGAAATCATGCCAAGCAGATGACTGATTAATGCAGCCATCCTCCATCCAAAAACTGATAGGATCATAAAATTTATGCAAGTGATTGTTTAAAATGGATGGAGGAAAAATATAAGGCATATGATTCAAATTCCTTTTACACAAACTGATTTCTTCATTTACTTCTCTCACATATTCAA
The DNA here is from genome assembly GCA_027924585.1 of Larix kaempferi. Lineage (NCBI taxonomy): Eukaryota > Viridiplantae > Streptophyta > Pinopsida > Pinales > Pinaceae > Larix > Larix kaempferi. Next base: position 25,011,577 of record BSBM01000073.1, on the reverse strand, counting down.
TTTGATTCTCCTTGGGATTGATGATCAAATAGAAACCAAGTGGAGACAAATCAAAGCTTAGAAGACGAAAAATCAAAGTCAGACCCTCTTGATGCTCAAAAATGGAGAAAAGATGGAATTAATCTTTAAACAACTTTTCTAGCCACCTAGAATGATTGATAAATTGACAACAAACATTATGGTTCCAAAGCGACTGAAAAGGGAAATGAAGTGCATTTTCTCCAAACATGTAATCATGCTTATACTTCTTATTGAAAATTTTAAAAGCAAAAGACTGACTAGACCACCAACCCAAAGATGATTGAAAGAGTTGGGAAGGGAGGGTGGATTGCAAATATGAACAGTCTCCTAGATGGATAGAAAGATTTGGTCTTGAAATTTGACAAAATGAAAGGCCTTTCAAAATAGCAATAGGCATGACTTCAAACTTTTGATTAAATCTAATATTTACAATTTGAGGACAAGATTCTAACTCTAAGAAAAAGCTATCTTGACTAAGGACAGAAAAATAAAAATTTAAAGACTCATTATAAGAAGTGGAACAAAGATTACAGCATCTAGTGTGATCTACTGATTCATCATCATCTTGAGATTGACCTTCTATTGATTCACCATTAAAATTATAAGAGGATAAGTGATCATTTTCATTTAATTGATCAGGGGGGAAATTAACAATTTCATTTATAATATCTTGATTAATTGCACAATGATCACGAGAGATCACCACTAAAGTATCTTGGTTGATGCTTTCATTTTCTTCTTCTTCAATAAGGTGATAAGGAATTGAATGATCATTAAATATGGAATGATTAATGAGTTTATCTGAGGGAGGAACTTCAATAGACTGACTGACTAAAGGCTCATCCTCAGAAATTTCCTCAGGATCAAGACTAGGGCTACCTAAAAAGAAATTTGAAAACTTATGATTTATACAATGATTATGGATTTGACTTTCAATCGACTGTAAAGTGGAAGACTTATCCTCAAAAGAAATTGAGCAGGAGGGGTCATCTTCGGATGTTGACAATTCACTTGATGTTTGATTATTAATAGATTCAACAATAGGATCAGAAAGGGGAAGGTTTTGATTTGAAAAATATATATCATCGGATTCACTTCCCCATTTTTCTAAGAAATTTTGCTCAAACATGTCATACCCAGAAATGCTATTGGGCTTCAAATTTAAGAACCAGATCTCAGCTCTTTCTTTGAAGGACGAAGCCAATAATTTCATACACACATCCTCATGGGTTATGGACAAATCTTTAATAATTTCCCTAAAAAGTTCAAGGTGTCTTTTAGCAGATACTTCATGACTTCCATCAAATTTAGACAACCTTTCACGGGCTTGATGAGGGATTTGATGAGGATACCCAACAATTTTTGAGAAGTCAAAAACTTTCAAACGACCAAAAGTCCTAGGCCGCTCAGAAGCAGCCATGGATGGCAAAAAAAAAAATTATTTTTTATTTTTTATTATTAAATCAAGAACCTAAATACAAAAAGATGCACCCCATAGGCTCTAGATAATGATAGGATCGATCACCAGTGGAGTCGCCAGGTAGACTTTAAAACTCTTCTACCAGGATGTATGTCGTTAATATGCAGGGAAAAGGTACGTCGAACCAAGGTAGGCCTCTACCTCCCCGGCTGCGGCGCCAAAAATGTTGGCAAAGAGAACGAGAGTTGGGCTTGAAAATATATGTCGAACCAGGGTAGGCCTCTACCTTCCCCGGCAGCAGCGCCAAAATGTTATCACACAACTTGTAGTTGCCCCTTAGTGGTATCCCATCCGGGACAGTAGAGGAGATAGGCAACTAAAGAGGTGACCCAAGAGATGACACGGTTCCCAATGCAAGGTGGGAGTCACGTCAACCGAGGCACTCTTCGCTTTAGGTCAAGATGAAACAAGACCTAGGGGGAGACCCTATAACCAATCACAAATGATTTTATCCAAACAAAGGTTCCTAAGGACAATAAAATGATGAGTTACGGAAACCAATGCAAGGTTGAGTGGACCTAGAAGTTAGAGTATGGTTGAAGGTGGTTTGACAGATGGCTAGTGTTTCGACCAATGCATGATTTAGGCCACATAATTAGGTATAATAACAAGGTATAGTACCATGAGCTACACAAGTGGGTCCTACGTTCTTGGGATATGTGAAATGGCTTAAAGTGGACCCACAAGGTGAAGTTAAGGGATGCAATTGGCACTAGAGGTTATGTAATGAGTAGATCTATGGATCTAAGTTGAATTTAGGAGTACCCATGTACCGGATCCAAGGTTTGACACAATTCCCAAGGAGTGCGAATTGCTTTGAGGAGGACTAGTGCCTTGTTGGATGGGCTAATGGAGTCAAGAGGTATGTCAAAGTGTAGATCGGGACACCTAGAGGTCAAGTCAAGTGGGTTTATTGAGATAGAATGGTTGGATCTTGCTAGATCTAGGTTTTCATGAAATGACCCAAGTGGACCACAATCCCTTAAAAAAAGTAATGCTACCGCCAAGGCAGATCGTCACAAAATGATACTCTAGACCTAGGTTTTGAGGTATGCCTGTTCCAAATCCACAAAAATCTCAACCACCCACATCCTCAAAGTGGACAAACTCACTCACCCAAGGGAGTGCGACCTTGCTCAAGGAGGGTTAAAAGATGGATAAGGAGGGCCAAATCAAGCCCAATGGCCACCAAACTGTAGATCCAAGTAGCTTATGCACCGATCTATGTGGATCTAGAAAATCAAGTCAATCCATGGGTTAGATCTTTACTAGATCTGAGTTTTAAGGTGCCAAGTAATTCAAAAGGGGTTTTAATCCCTTAAAATGTGGAATGATGCCCACAAGGTAGAAATCACCAAAGTAAATGTCTGGGGGTAGGTTATCAAGTGTGTAGATTGCAAATCAAGTGGATCTCACCTACCCATGTGCTAGATCTAACCAAACAAGCCTCTCTAAGGAAGTGCGATTCGGCTCAAGAGGGCTTTATTGCCTTGAAAAGTGTGTAAATTTTAACCCAATCACCACCAAATTATAGATCCCACTAGGGGTGGATGCTATAGAGGTGGGTTTTTAATATCTTTTCAAAAGCAAGGCTAGATCTAAGTAGATCTAAGAAAAACCAAAAATGAGGGTTTTAATCAATTAGGGTTTTTATGATCTAGAAATTATGGATGATTCAAGGAAGAAGAAGATCATACCTTTGGAGCATACCTGGATGAAGAGATGAATGCTAGTTGAGACGAGGATTACTTTTGCCAAAGATCAAATGGAGAATTCTTGAATCCCTCTTGCCAAATCGATTTTTTCCAAGCCACATATGAGTCCCTCTAACCTGTCAAAACCAAGGAGCAAAGCATCAATCAGTTTAACATGTTGAGGGTAGATACAAGCAAGAAAGAGATAAGCAAAGAATAGTTGGTGCAAAGACAAAACCACTCCCTGTTTAACCCAAAACGTCCTCCTCCAAGCTTGAAGGGCAAGCCTCCTCACCAATTCACACTTGTTGAAGAAGTCTTCTCCACCTATAAAAAAAAGATATGGCAAATATGCAAGATAGCTACAATAGATCCTCCAGTGCAATGGACAAAAGCATTTACAATCGAAACAACCAACATCCACTCCAACCCAAGCATGTACTCCAAAAGATAGAAATTTTATTCCAAGAGCCAAGAGCCAAAAATCTCTAGATGATTTTACAATGAGAGGCTCCCTCCTTAAATAGGATGGGGAGAGAGCAAAATCCGAACCACTTTTTACATGAGTGGCTAAGATTAAAAGATCAAAAGATCTAATCAATGGTTGAGATGAGCTCAAGAATAAAATACATGGATCAACCATAAAATATAATAATAAGTGGACAAAATCGCCCTAGGAGAGGGGATCCCACCAAATCATGATGACAAAATATAACAATAAGCTTATGGTGGGTCCAAGGGGTAATTTTAGCCACGCTTGGTCAATCTCCATAGCACAATAATAATAAAATAGTCATCAATATACCAAATCGTGCCTCTATGGAGAAATCGTAGGCCTCAAAAGACCTTAGAAATCACTAGAAAGTGCCATAAGTGATGGATGTGGGCCCCGATGACGCTGAAACTGCTGGAGAAGGTGCGGAAGACATCCCACTCATCATCACTGATCATCCCATGCCAAAACTTTGCCTCAGTAGCCCAAATCGAATTCCTTTGTAGCCATTTCTACCAATCCAAAACTACCTCAGGAAGCGTGTACCTGTCCCAAACTGCCTCCTGGAGTGCCTGTGCTGTCAAGGTGAGGGCACCAGTGTGTCCGGAAGGGGGGTAATATGGTAAAAACAAGTGGCTAGACCACCCTCTCCATCATCAGCGCCCTAGGTGAACCAAATAAATATCATCTCTACTCTTACAGGGTCTCCGACAGACCAAAACTGCACTAGGACAGCCTACTGAGGCTAAATCATCACTGTAACTGCCCGGAACTGGAAATAGACTGTCTCATTGGACTCAGAAGGTCCAAAACTATCCAAGATGCATACTCATACACCATATAGATCTCTGCATGATCATATAATATATCCAATATACCGGAACAGGTGAAATAATAATAATCTGTAAATGATCAAATAATGCTGAAAACCATAGATCATCATCATAAACCTGTATCTGATGCATAGAACCATCATGTATATGTACATAGACCATATATCATCTACCTGTGTCATCATAAGGTCCAATAATCTCATGTCCTATGATTGACCTTGGTCAAACTAGGTTTGACCAGGTCAATATTGACCAAATATAACTCAGACTACCATCTGAAGCTGCTGCAAAGTGTCAAAGGTTAATGCATGCTCTACAACTCATTCAAATAGCAATTATAACACAAAGTAATCATTACTGGCGATCTAAATCCAAATATATATTGTCATTAATTATTTATATGACTCAGACTAGACTTTCAGGACCATACTCACTTCATAATTGTGATCAATTTGCTAGTGAAGGGTGAAGGCTAAAATAAAATGGCTAGGCTAAAGGGTGACTGACTGACTTAACATTGTGACACTTTGGATATGGGAAAGGGAATACACACCATAGTATATACTGAATGAGCAACAGCACAGGGAATGGCGGTGTCTCACAAATGGATAAGTTGTTTAGAGAGTGCTTATTCAACTTAGGCATCATGTTTACATCAAGTTGATCCAGGTTCATTAGGATCATTCAATTTCATTTCATGGCCTTTTTGGCCTACATAACCCTTCGGATCTCAGGTGTGCTGATAAGCACAACTAGTTGCAGCTTGCATCCAGGGCATGTTTTTTATACATACATAAGGTCAGCAATTGTTTAGATATAGCTTTTAAGAATCATTGCTTTTTGGACCTTTCTTTTATACTCTTCAAGGAGTATTTTTAGCAGTTCATCGCTCTTGCCCTTTTTAATTTCCATGGGTGAATTTATCAGTTTCCATAAGTAGTACATGAGCTTTTAGTTTTAGCCAACAACATCTCAAGTGACTAGGGGGAGTTCGAGCCAATGCCAAACATCGGAACAACCGACCAGAATGATTTAGGCCTACAATCCAACTCACCAAAGGTAAGTTTTGTCACCAACTCAGAGCCGAGACACAATAAACAGGGAAGCTCATCCAATACAGAGGCTACAATGGGGAAAAGATCCTCGATGCCACTAGTCAAGTTGTAATTCAGGGTGATAAACTAGAAGGTAGGTAATGGATGGATGAAGACAATGAAGAATGGAGCCAACACTAGCAAGCCAAGGTATGGTGGAATGATCACCTCTATTCTCCCTAGGGAGGGTAAAACCAATGAGTATGAGTAGTGAACTTCTAAGTCTGAGTAAGGACAGTAGAATATATATAATAAGATCAACCAGGTCCACATATCTATATGATCACCAGATCATGACACTAAGTGCTAAGACATGCCATAAGAATGAATATAAAGCAATATAACCATAACACCATGATATACCTGTTGAGTCATATACCTGAATGCTCATCCTCTGAACCATCATCTGTCCTCTGAAACTGCTACTGTAACTCTGGGCACTACTGATTGCTCTGCATAAATGGTATAATGGCTACATCGGTCATCTCTCTGAGTGTCCTAAGACTCAATCATGGCATGGGGAATACATATATTGTCCAAAATCTGATAGTGATCCATAGATAGATGCTCATCTCATCATCTCAATGTAAAGGAACTGGCTGAAAAGTGCTCTAGAATCTTAAAAATAATGTATGGTAGCCCAACTACTATATATGTGATAACAGGCCCCAAGCCATATTGGAACCAAAACAGGAGACCCACCACTGAAGACAACAAGAGACCTCCTGCACCACCTGAGACCCCTGACACTACAGCCATTCATTGGTGTGAAAAATGCAAAGACGAACACTCAGAGGCTGAGTGTACTTATGTCGAGCCGGAAGAACTCACAGAAATATCAACTTCATTGATGACATAGCTTTCGACTTAGTCTTTGGCAGGATCCTCATTGAGGAGGATGAAGAAGAAGAGAACGTTCAAACTGTAGGCCCCTCTTGTCTACCCATTCACCCTTGTGTCAATGACTCTCAGCAGATTAAGATCTATAAGAGGCATAGCCATGAACCTAGGCCTGCGCCCTTCACAGAGAGGCACGAGGTTCCTCATCCGAATCTCGCTATCGGCCCTCATCCATCTCACGAGCCTTTCGGGCAGACCATAGAGCTTGAAAAGGAGTTAGCCAAGATAACTCAAAGCATCCCCTTGATTGAGCTAGCCAAGCTTCCCTCGGTCCGGAGTCAAATCACTGATTTCCTGGACAGCATCCCAGTAGAGAGAAACCCATTGGATACTCCTGCAGACACCTCTTATTCCTTAGTTGTTACTCACGAGGAGGAGGCTGACACAGAGGACCCCCCAGTGTCCATTCACACTGCCATTTACGAGAGGAAGAATGGAGGGTACTAGCCTTTCTACCTGACTCTCCGTATACAGGACACGTTGTTGCACAACTATATGTTAGACTCAGGGGCCTCCATGAATGTCATGCCTCTGTAGGTCATGAAAGCCATGGGCCTGGAGGTCACTCGTCCCTATGGAATTGTATGTGGAATAGACTCCAAACAAGTTCCAGCCCATGGGTTGATCAAGAACTTGAGAGCAGATCTTTTCTTGTGCTTAGACATCTCCACCCTCATGGACGTAGTGGTGATTGACCTTCCGCCTGTCTACGGCATGCTCTTGTCCAGGAAATGGGCTGCCGGATTAGGAGGGCACCTCCAAATGGACTTATCTTACGCCTCGATCCCTAACCCTAATGGGGTCTTAGTGAGAATGTACCGGGAGCCCTTCTATGAGGGGCACCTTGAGGGCATGGAGGATGCCTTGCGAAGAACTTACGGGGGTTGTGAACCAAGCCAAGAAGGGATGTTCATGGCTTTCGGTGATGACGGAGAAGACATAGATGATGAGGCAGACTTGGGACATGCACTTGACAGATGGATCCCTACCCCCACATCTCCCTCACCATAGGAGAATTCTGATGGAGAGGACATGCAGGGGCTCACCCATGAACATCTTGACAGCGAGTTGGCAACTCCTCCTGAGGGGCCTGAGTTTTTGAGGATACAGGAGGAATCCCCCACGGATCACTCCTATCCCCTGAGCCTCCGACAACAGTTAGCTCTACTGTATCTAGATGATTATACTACAGCTGGGGTTGACGAGTTGGAGTTCTCGCTACCAGATGAGTTGAGGGCATTCACACACGACTTTCCTGCTTATAACGAGGAAGATCACGAGATGGAAGAGCGCAGTGAAGACACTCCCCCTCCCCTGGAGGACTAGGAAGTGAGGGGCATCCCTCCAGTAGAGGAAAGAAGTTTCAGGTCTATCCCCGAGATGCTAACCCTGATAAACAATGACATCGCCATGCAGGCCAGAGCATCTCCCCCAGACTACCTTGTTGTGGGGTCTCCTACCCAGGATCTCCCTGGGGAAGAGAATGACGAGTCTGACTGGAGTTTCTTTCCCCTTCCCTTTGTCCCTAGGAGTGAGGCTGGAAGTGTTGGATCTGATCAGGTGTTCCTTGAGGAGTTCTCTCTTCCCGAGGACATCACGAGAGAGTTCGAGTCGTTTCCCATGGATACCCCACCTCCCTCCCCGCGCCCTTTCCAGTTCCCAAGTTTCCTTCTGCCTGCGTAGATTTCGGTCCCATCTGGAGAGGGACCAAGCACTCATGCCACCTCGACACCTTCCACCCTGCCTTCCACGCATCCGTCCACCCGCAGCCTGTCGGCCCATCCCCCAGATTTTTGGACCATCGGTGAAACCGAGATACATACTACCCATCCTAGATCCCTTCGTCCCCGAGATAGCCCTTCCCCCGAGAGGGAGACACTGTGGGAAGTTTTGATCGGAGAGGTAGCGATTCCCCTCGACGAGGATCCCACCGTTTTGTATCGCATGTTAGCCATAGAGACCTCCATCCCGGCCAGGACGAAAACGCATAAGTGTCAGTGTTCCGGGACATAGGTGTTGACCCGACCTCGGTCAATAGGAGGACCTTCGCTGTAGGTGACCAGGTTGTCATGCCTCACCACGCCTTTTTCCACAGGATTGGCAACCACACAGGTCTTCTAGTGGGCCCCTTCCGGATCGATGTCCGTCACGGGGACTCATACTTCCTATCTATCGAGGACGAGCACTACTTCTCGGTCCCTGTGAGTGGTCACCTGCTCCAGGAGTATGTCCTCGAGTTCACTCGGGGAGATATTCCTTGATCCAGCCTTGAGTTTCCCCTCCCATTTTTTTTGTGGCTAATAAGCTCTCGAGAGCAGCAGCTGATAATCCCTCATCTTAGATTGACCTTATCTTTGATTGACCACTGGTTGACCTTTTTGTTTTGTTTTCACCTCGCGATTACTTTACGCCCTTCATATCTTTTCACATTTTGGCCACTTTTGTACCATAGTTTCCATTCAGTTATCTTTCTCTCTTTATTACACCTCTTGTGTCGGCCTAATAAAACTTTAAATGCTTTAGAGTTAATTTCATTATTGATATATCTTTATTTCAGCATTGTCATTTTGTTTATTTTACTGGATTATTATACATGTATGTTGTGCGGCTTGACGTGTGGTCTGCAGAGATTGGTATAGCGTCTACATTTTACAGGACTAGGTACATATTGATGATGATGCAGAGGGCATGCGGGTGCATGTACGTTGATGATGATGAGAGGGGTGCTATGGACCAAAGATTCTTTGGTTCTCAAGCACTCTCTCCCTTAGAGCACTTGTCCCAGACGAAGCCAGATGTTATCACATTTTATGTCGGGAGCAGCTTCCACACTGCAGACTGTGCGGTCGAGGACCGCACAGTACCTTTTTTTCCAGATCAGGAGATCAGCTACCTCCAGAGGAGGCATTTTTGTTCAGATTGCCCCTAGCAGATATATCAGAGGGGACAAACAGTTGGACTTACAATCTACCACAGGCTTACCTTTCCTTGCCATGCTTTGACACAAGCCCATTTGAGACAGTTGCCTAGTCTTGTTCTAATCGAGATTATCACAGTACAGTGCTGGTTTATTATGTGCCCGGATATAGCAGAGATCCAGCTCAGATACAAGTTCAGTAGTAGCAGGTATATGGTGCAGCAGGTATTGCATATTGTTGATTATTGCTCATGTTGTACATTAGGCTCATTTATACTTGTTAGTACACTAACTTTGCATGAGATGATATATTTGGTGATCTAGCTATGATGTGATGTGTTTGGGCCCTTGGTGATGTCAGTCCACCCCTCCGGTTAGACTTATGTATATGCACGCTGAGTCATGTCCTACGTACTTGGCATAGACTTGATCACTGAACCCCCTAGGTAGCTGACTTTAGCACCATTTTCACTCCCTCCACTCATCCGACTCATTCGTGACATTTCTTCCCCTACTTGGATTCTGATTTGTGATCCCGAGGACCCCTTTCCCCACTGATCTCTGAGTTTGCCATGACTCCTTGTTTATTGTGCCTCGGCTCTTTAGTGTGTGAGATACATGGTTAGACCTAGGGTTTGCTCCTGTTGGTTGCCCCCGATGTTGCAATGCAGTTAGGATTGTGTAGCCTCACCGGGTGCTCCCCACTTGTCGTCGAAGCTTGTATTACCCACCCCCATTACCTTTGCAGTATGAGCGCCATGTTTATATCTTTTGAGATATGTATGTAGCCCAAGAGGGCCATGAAGAAATGAAATGTAAATCAGGCTAAAAAGGCCTCTATGTTGTAAATGTAAAATCTAGCCAAAAAAGGGCTAAGTATGAAACTCATTGTAAAATCCATGCAATGTATTTATAAACACATATGGATTTTGGTCAGCTATACATGTCAGCATTTGTAGTGGTTATTCCTCACCTAGTCCCGCGGGACAAGGAGGTGAGAGAGAGCAAGGGACAAGCTCAAGATTGCCCCCTAGAGTCTCAAGTTACGGTTTGCCGGACACCCAGTTTGGCAGCTCTAGAAAAGAACCTCACGGAGTCTTCGGATACGGATGTGAGTTGTGGGATACTTGTTAGATGACTAGTGGTGGTTTCCCTGCACTATACCCATTTGTGAGGCACCACCCTTCCCCGTGTTTTGTCATGGCATACTTACCTCAGTGGACCCTGCTTTCCTGAGCTGTCTAAAGGGTCACATGATCTTTATCCTTGTCTTCCCCATGTCCTTTACCTTGTTGTCCACATCACCTACAGTCAACAAAGTGGTCAAATCTATAGAGGTGTATAGCATCTTAGTCTTTTGGAGGTGGTGGGCCCACTTCACCAGGGCCTTGTACTATTTCGAGATTTAATGAATTTTTGATCACCATGTTATCATTTATTGCTTAGTAATGTACTAACTTGTTTAATTGAGCCTTGTCACTTCATGCTTGCATACAGGTTTCAGCTAGCAATATGGTTGACCATATTTGACTTGGTCAAACTGGGTTGACTAGGCCAAAAATGGGCCCGAAAAAAATGTTGTGATCGAAATTTCGATTTCGGTCAATTATTATCTACATGGATTCCATATGAGCATGCAACTGATGGAATTACAAAATATTGAACCATTTGAGATATTTTTAATTATTATTGGTCAACTTTGACCTGTTTTAATTAAAAATTATGGATTTGGGGTAAATAATGCCAAAGTGATGGATCGGGTTTGTTCAAGTGGTCATCCCTACTACTTTTGGGGTCCACGATCGCATTGCAGAAGACGGTTCGGCAATCCAGGCAATAAAAGTGGGTCAAAAGCCCAATTTTCATCTTCAGCCATATAAACCAGCAGAAAATACATGGAAGTCAGAATTTGACTAAGGCAACTATAGGCAAATGGCAAAATCAATGGTTGGCAATGGTAAAGGTAATTCATAAGGTAATTTTGGTATGTTTTGACATTATATTTGATGGTTGTGGGGCGCTCATCTGCCCAGCTCACACTAGAGGACGGGTTTGCCCATAGGGGGGGGCGTTTTCTCCACTAGGGGAAATTCGACTTGGTTGATTTCATGGTTATGTTGATGTGTGGGGCCCTTATTGTATTAGTTGGGGGGATAAAACATCCCATAGACACCCCCCAACTCCACCTTGTTGCATTGTATGGCCCACATGGGTCCCTCTCCTCCACATGTGCGCCTCTCTTGGGGCAATTCGCACCACCCTCTAGGGATACATCTCCACCATTCGATTTTGTGGATGGGGAGATGATCTAAACCCTCCGTTTTGGGGGGAAACCTATCTTGAGAGTGAACCATCTCTATAAGAGAATGGACTCACCTCCATTGAACTTCTTCTTGACATTTTTTAGATTTGCTATTGAGCTCTAGAGAGACATTTCTTCATCTTCTTGTGCATAGTGATTGAGTGTTTGATGTTGACTATGAGCATATTGCTGGTGTATTGTTGAGTGTTTATGTGGTGTCCCTATCTATTCTTGGCCAAAACTAATCTGCAGGTAGAGCGACCATCAGAGGAGGGGCACATTTCTTGAGCTAGCAGCTCCGTCTTGGGCTCAGTCTCTGTGTTTCAGCAAAGGGAAGTGAATTTATACTTGTTATCTCGCTTTTCTTCATCATTTGTCGTTTATTTGCTAGTATTTCCTTGTCATTTACCATAGTTTCTGATTTACTTCTCTCTTTGGCAGGTGCAAGGGCGCACTTGGTCATCTGGCTGCTCCACGCTAAGGGAAAACGTTTGGCTGCTCAACACTTGGACTTCAGTAGTTGTTTTCAGCATCAAACTCTTCTTCTTTACTGCTTCAGGTAGGTGTTCATTGCTGTTCTCTCTCTTGTTCTTATTTTCTTATGAATGTTAAGCTGCAAAATATAATAAAACCCTTAAAAATTAATATCTACAAATTTAACCGTAGGAATTCATTTTTCTTTCCAAACCCGCTTGTTATTTGCCCTTAAAAGCTTACATCCCAAGTTTGGTTAGATTCCGACTCCATTTACCCATATTTTAGGCGCTGGTCACTTTGCCAAAAACGCCCCTCTAGGGCGTTTTTCTCTTTCAGCCTGTTGGGTGTGTTTTGGGGTTGTGGGTACTCGTTAATCTGCTCCGTAATGTCATTTTACCTGAGAACCCCAAGTATCAACAGCTGGAAGTGCTTGTAAACGTTTGTTTTTTTACTTCCCTAGGTCCATTTTTCTACTGTTTAACCCATTCCCCTAGGGCTGTTAATTTCACTGCTTGCTGGTATGTTTTTTGTGTCTTAAATCAGCCATTTAATCAAGTTATAATTGCTGGAATATGTGTTTAAATTGCTTATCCATCTCTGCCATGTATTGATAAATCATCATGAGCTTCATTCCCCCATAGGCAGGGTCCCTAACCACTCTGCCAGTAATTTTCTGTTTGCTGATTTAATTTTCAGCCTTCTAATTCTTCAGTTTGTCCATCATTTACATGTGTAATAAGATCTGAGTTTGTAACACTTAGTATACCTTATCATCCAGAATCTCGATTCCAATAAGGCTAGAAGAAATCTCACCTTCAGTCATCCATTTTGCTTTCTACTTCAATCATCTTTTTGGGTTTGGGATGTCTGATTGTTGAGTCTCGACCTTCACCGGTTGAGTGGATCTCCCCCTTGACTTGGCCAAGTGCCTTGTCTAAAGTGACTGCAGCCTTGTCCGGTGTGACTTTTGTCCCCTTGGACAGAGGACTTGGTTGTTGTTGGTTACACCGGCCTAGCTATTCTCCTATACCGTCCCTATTGGGATACATACCACAAGCAGCTAGAGTTTGTGTGATAACAGGTTTGATGGATTATTATTATTATTATTATTATTTATAGACCATTATTTTTATTGTCCGGGCATGGTTTAGCTTACAGATGATTATCCAGGTGGTCACATGATGTATGAGTACTCATCTCTATTACATTTGGGCCTTCTGAGTCGATTGGCACACTCAGATATCAATTTTAGGCACTTTCAAATGAGTTTATGGTCAGATTATCACTTTATTGCATAGTTTCCATTTAAAATGGCCGATCAGCACATTTTGAGATTATTTTGGTTCACCTATGGCACTACAGAGGGAGTATGGGGTCCAGACAATCGTTATTACCATATTACCATGCTCCTAGACATTTTGATGAAGTCAGATTTGTGCCTGGGGCACTAGGCAGAGAGGTATAGGAATTTTATTATTTTACAGGTGATTTTCTGAGGATAAAAAATGGAATAAATGGTCACTAAGGAAATCGATTTGGGCAATTGAGGCAAGGAATTGGCATGAGGTTTGTTCAGAGGATTTTTGTGATGCATCCCACACCTTCCAGCACAGTTTGAAGCATTCAGTGGGGTCCACACATACTCTCGGCTATTATTTGGATATTTTATTGTGTTTTTGAGGGGGCCACGATTTGGTCTTTTGGTCACTTTATGATGTTATATGGTCATATTATTTATTATTGTGCCATGGGGCCATGCTAATGAAGGATATGATCACCTCCTATCCCGACCATGTGCTTTATTCATGTGTCTTAGTCACTTGTCATGTGGAACATCCCCTTTGGGCGACTTAGTCAGTGTGCCCCCCTCTATTTGTGAGTTGATCTATGTATTGTATTTCCAGCTCATCTTAGCCGTTGATTATTATTGTTATATCTTTTGATCTCCATCATTCATCCAAAAAGTGGTTAGGGTTTTGGTCTCTCTCATTCCTATTTAAAAAAGAGACCCCCCTCATTGTAAAGGCACCTTTGGGCCTTGGCTCTTGGAATTTTTAGAATAAAGAGAAATTTTGCAAAGACTCTTGGATTTTCTTTGTGGATTGTTCTTGGATGACGATTGTAAATTTTATTTCTCCTAGCATTTGAGATATTTCTGTGGATCCAAAATACTTTCGTGGAAACATTGTTTTACTGCAGGAGGGCGATTTCAACTTGGGCGTTTTTGCAAGGGCTCGGCTCCTCAACTCGCTCCACTGTGAAGTGGCTTTGTATCAGGGGGTTTTCAATTGTATCTGTGATCATTGATATGCTTCTTGATATTTCTCTTGTTGTTATAGTCTTTTTCTGCTGAACATCAAATCTTACTTCCGTAGTTTTCTTGTGCAGGAGAGAGGGGCGCATTGGCTTCCTTGGGAAAATCAATTTCACTTGGAGACACTGTCAAATCATCTCAAATTGATCGGGCAGAGGTAAATCATCACCTTCAAGGAATCTACAAGATTTTCTGGGTAATATCTACAGGATCTTTTTGTTTGAAATTCTAAACCATTGGCCATTTAATTTTACTTCTCAAACCCTAAATATAAAATTTATAAAAATTCTCTAGGCTTTATTATTTGGTTTTTTGGCGAACAAATTATGGGTTTTCATCCTTAGGCCTAACCCCGGGTGGGTCCTCAAGGGCATCTTGCTCTGTGGACTCCTTCTGCCCATTTCCCTAGGCATTGATCTTTCCATGCTTGCGCCCTCCTTTTTTGCTTGTCTTCCAGATGTTCAAAACCTTGTTTTTTGAGCTTGTGACCTTTGATATTGTTAAATCTACTGTCAAGATGTGCTAGGAAACCATAATCCATTCAGAACTACTCCTTGGGACCATTTTCCCTATTTTAAGTACACGTTTCCCAAGGAAGTTGATTTTGATCAGTTACCCTAGCACCTATATCCTAGTTTTACGCTTAATTTTGAGTTACTGTAATTGAATTAATCAAGTTTCATATATTATCTTCCCTAAGCCTCCACAGTAGCTTCATTCCTTAAATCTAGGGTTCTACACCCTTCACTTCTACATACATCGTTTGTTTTGCTTGATTTGGTGTTTGGGTAAGATCTATCTCTTTAAGAGTAGATCAGGGTCTCTCCCTTTGTTATATGTGGCTTGGATAGCAAGAAGTGAAGAGTGCCTCGATTGGCGTGACAACCAATCCATCTTGGGAATTGAGGCCCTCTTAGGTGTCATCAGTTAGTTGTCCTCCTCTACCATTCTGGATAGGATCTTTCAGTTGGAAACTACACTTTGTGTGATAACAAGGCCATTTTTGCTTGTTTCTAGACCATTTTTCAATAGTTTGGTACCCTATCTTCCAAAGGGTATATCTCACTCATCCTAGCTCAGTTTGGGAAGTGTTGTATATGGTTGGAAATATCTTTTTGAAGCCTTGCCAAAGGTATAGAACTCTTAGCGATATTCCTAGGGGTTTGAGAATGTTAGGGTCATCTTTCAAGTCATTTTTTCACCTCTTGGAGCAATTCCAACGCTTGGTTTGACTCTATTGGCACATGCTTAGACCATTGGCACCACTTTTGAGGAGAGTATTGAGTTGTTAGAGGGATCTAATGGATCAAACCCTAGATATAACATCTTCCCATCATGGTTTGACCTAGATCTATTGGTGCACCCTCTCTCTTGGGCCTTATGTATTTTGGACATTGACCACTTTATTTTATTGCTTTGTTAGGAGTTTGTTAGAATTAAGTAGGGATTTTGTGTTATTTTACCCCACCCTAGGCTAGATCTAAGGAAATAATGAATATTTTATTGTAAAGGAAGTTAGGCTACTCTCCAATATAAAGAGAACCTCTTCCTCATTTGAACTCATGGTTAGATTTTGAGAGCTCTCTCTCTCTATTGGAGCCTGATTGGCATATCTTTCATGGAGCATTTTGAAGTTTAAAGGTTTTTATTTTCTTGGGTTCCTTGATGGCTTCTTCTTTGAGGTATCTTGTATCTTTTGGCATTGTAAGACTTATTTATCTAGTCCATAAGAAGGGTAGTGTTACTCCATTGGTTTATCATACTTTGGTTTTGTAGATTGATTGAAGTTTTTGGCATCCATAGGAGGAGTACCCATTTGCATAGGAAAAGGGTGAGCTAGATAGATAGGTTGAAGGTGTAGGTTTAAAGGCTACTCTTACCTAGTAAAATTTGCAAGAAGCTTCAATTGTTTGGGATAGGAATTTGGCATGTGCTTTGCAGGGATTCTAGTTAAACACAAACAAGCAAGGCCTAAGGGGGAATCATCCTGAGACTCCATAGCCCTGGGGATTGGCATTAGTCTTCATAACCCTCACGTCACCTATACTACAAAGAAAGACCTCAAATTCTACTAATGATAACTCTTCAAATCACTTTGTGTTCTCATTGCTATAGCCTAGCAATCCTAATCCTGGGGAAGCCCCCCTCGAGCTAGAGAAGAGCCAACCAGGAGAGCAAAGATATGGTTATCGAGGTGACAATGGGTAACACCTCTAAGTTGCAGTTGGGCTAGTCGTGTTCTTTGGGGCTTTAACTATACCTATTACATCATGTTGTAACAGACCCCATGAGCCCAATGGATTCTAGGCACTATCCCTTTTTGCAGTTGGGCTAGCCATGATCTTTGGAGATTTAACTACACCTGCGAGTTCATGTTGTAACAAACCCCATGTGCCCAATGGATTCTAGGCACTAGCCCTTTTCCATACCAGCATTCACTCTTTATTCCATATCTAAATCCCATTTGTTTTGTTAAAGTATCTTTCTCCCTTGAGCATTCACTCCTAGCCTTAGAAATTTTAGTAGTAGGAAAGCCTCCCTTGTGCTAAAGGAGAACTAGCACTAAATAGCAAAAAGGGGTGGTGAGGTGATAGTGGCCCCTCTTAGTTCAATTTGTTTTTCACCTAGTAATTTAGGATTTTGTCACTTAGAGTGCACGATAAAGGTGTAACATGCCCTAAGAGATGACACTTTGTGGCATTGAAGTGCACTTGAATGGTCTTTATTTTTTTGGGCTACCTTGTGAATTAAATTAAAGGAAGTGAAGTATTTGCTGCTGTAAATTAATATTTCAGATTCAGCCCTAAGGCTGAAAGTTCACAGGAAATAGATCTTGGAAACCACAAAGTTGAGGTAAAACTTCTAAATTTGCAATTAAAGGCATTTTCTAGAATTTTTTACACAATTTGAGCAAGAAGGATTCTTGTTGATGTAAATCTTCCCCAAAATCAAGCTACTATATTCTTTTGTGACAACCAAGGTACTGTTCATATGGAAAATATTCAAGTATTTCAAACAAGAACCAAGAACACTTTGATTCATTGTCACTACATTAGAATATTGATTTAAAATAAAGAAATTCAGTTTGTGTATTGCAAAATTGAAGACTAGTTTGCAGGGATCTTAAATTTGTTTAAGTTTTTAAAGATGTTAGGTATTAAATAATTCATCGAATAAAAGCCTTATATATGGGTTCCTAATAATCTGTAAGATCCAAAGTTGCAGGAAAAGACCATATTTTGTGTTTTGAGTCAACTAAAAAGTTATTATTAATGGTGTCTCCTAGATGAAAATTGTTCCTTCTAGAATCTAATTAATGTTGTGACCAACAATGACAGAAAAGGGCCAAGATGACATTGATTTAATGAATTTTTTAATATGCTGAGACATGCAATTGCTATAGATACCGTAAAAAAAAATATTGGTCAGAGAGTAGTTGGACAACAACTTCTAATAACAGTGCTTATAGCTAATTTGTCTAGCAAAACTATCATGGTTATACAAACTATCTCGTTAGTACATAATTAAAGAGAATCATATAACTTTAGTGTCTCCATAGAGTTGTTATTAAACAGTATTTATGGTAATTTGGAATGCACCTACCTCCACTAATAATGACCTTTTAATATGATTGGTAAGGATCAAACCAGAACTGAAAATTCTTGAATCAGAAATGGTTGTTGGTGTAGTTTTAATACAAATAAATGGTGTTTTATATCTATACGTATTTTGCTTGTAGATAATACGAGTATAACTTAAAATTCTTGTTCCGTCCCCACCCAGGATCGACCCCGAGACCCCATCATATTCGGCGCTCTTGCTTACTATTGAGCGCCGGTTACACTATATATATGAAAAGAAAAACTTAAAAATCTTGTTAGCAAGTACTAATATCTTAAAAGTACAACAGTATATACCACGAAATAGACTTACTGAAAAGTACAACATAAATACCATGAAATAGACTTACTCTATGGATTTCCTTTGTAGTATGGAAAGCGTCTTTGGAGGCAAGTCAATGCTCTACAAGCAATACAAAGACTTAATGAGTTCTAATGAGTTACTTTCAATAAATATCAAGAAATGTAACTAATCAAACCTAAACATCCTAATTTATTCAGTATGTTCACAGTTCTTGTTATTAAATAATCCCATGATATCAACAACATTTTTACATCCTAATAGAATCAATATCTTCACAGTGATCTCTGAGATGAGAAGAAATATGAATTAAATGGATCTATAAGGTGTGTACCTTTGATTTGTTCCATTGCCTTCCAAAAAGTTCCCAACCAAGTTCCTGTAAATTAGAGAAATTATCAAATTAATTATAAAAGGGTATCGTTCTCAAGGCTAGAAGGGAAACTAAAGAAGCAGATATAAAAAGAAGTTGATGAAAAAAAACAATGCTTCAATCCTCCATTCCTCCAGTTCTTGAAAATATCATGCAAAAGATCCACATTTATTTAATTCATTTGGAGTACCAAGAAAGAGCTGTGCAAAGTCAACTTCTGACAATATTACTTACACATTTAAATTCTGACCCAAAAACCATGCTGGAACTTCCCCTGAAAAGTTGTTATAAGACAAATCTCTGCAAGAAACAAGAAAAATGTAAAGTACACAGTAATAGAAAGAAGAAACATAAATAAGCAAATCTGATTGGTGAGATTGGTATATGCGTGCATGTTCCAAATTGCAATAAGCAGGAGCATAATACAACCCCAACCTGTATCTAAGCCTAGAAACATTTAGAAAGAACAATAGACTTCAAAAAATGTAAGAAATGAAAATCATCATATCAAGCAGCTATACCTGGTTGTATTCAACTATGTGGCGAGCACCTTAGTCTAAGACAAATTATTTGTGCTCCTAATTACAAAAAATTGAATGGGGAGGTAACATTTGGGGCAGAAACCATTCAGAAACAGCAAATAAGTTAAAAATTATGTTTTTCACACATGATTTCTGTTTCTTGGCACATAACCAGTTTTACCAATAACAGCGTGCATTTTTCATGAATAGTGAGAAACAATCTGTGTTTTTCCAAATGGCTTTGCAACATTATAACTCATGGAAAACACTATAGGGAAGGATAACTATGAAATTATAATTTCAAGCAAGGAGGTTGGAAGGTGTATGGGCTGAACTGATTAGTATCAGAAGAAGCATAAAATTAATCCATTCATTGTCCACAATGTCTGCCCTGTTTTTTTACCTTCCAACCTGTTACCTCCCAAACCTGCTGTGTTATGCACCATAATCCCCAAAGAGCATAAAATAGGAAAGAGAGAGTAATCCAACATTTTAAGAATGAAGAGAAGAGATGGATAAGAAGCCTCTTCGAGGGGGCAACCTTCTTATAGAATGTAGCAAAGACACAAGCCAAGATGAGATGATTATACAAATGAATTTCCTTTATTATAAATAGGAGATGAAGTGATCATTATGTAACCTAACACTGAGTCGACCTAACCATAACTAATGTAATAATAATAAATGATGGTTAGGACCTTAACATAGCCCCCTCCTTTAAAAAGCTTTGCCTTCAAAGCTTGTAATTGAGGATGTTTCTTCATGAATTGTTCAACTTCCCATATAGTTTCATTTGGAGGCATATTCTTCCACTTAATGAGGTACTCCATAATGGTTCTATTCCGAAGAGATAGAGAACATCTATCAATAACTTTTTCTAGTTCCAGAATCAACTTCCCTTCTTCATCTAATTCTGGTAGTTCCATTTGCACTGTCATAGTATGTCCCAAAAACTTTTTCAAACATGAAAAACCTTATGAATGCGGGAGGAAGACAAATCTAACTCATATGCCACCTCTCCAATCTTGCAAATAATTTTGTAGGCTCCATAAAATTTTGGAGCTAATTTTTTATTCTTCTTTTGTTTGAAAGTAGATTGCTTATAAGGTTGTAGTCTAAAATATACCCTGTCACCCTCCTCCAATTGTCTCACTTCTATGTTGATCTGCTTGTTGTTTCATCTTGTTCTCGGCCATTTTGAAGGTTTTCTTTAAGGATTTGCAAAGTTTCTTTAGTATTTTCTATATGTACATCCATTTCCTATACTTTGGAATGATCCTGCAAAAAAGATGTGACACTAGGAGCTAGATAACCATAAAGAGGTTCAGTCATCTTTGTAGATGTGTGATAGGTGGTATTATACCACCATTATGCTAAAGGAAGCCATTTGACCCAACGAGATTGCTTGTTTGAAGAAAAGCAACGTAGATAACCTTCTAAACATTTGTTAACAATTTTTGTTTGCCCATCTGTCTGTCCATTTTTTACCGCATGCAAAATTGCTGCCATTTCTTTTTCATTTGTAGATTTCACCATGTCGTTTCCTTTGAATTGTTTACTTTCAAAAGCCAATGGCCTCCCTTCTTGCATCAATACTGCTCCAATTCCTTGTCCTGATGCATCACATTCTGTTGATGTATTTCTAACTTCGGAATGTATTTCACTTGTATATTTTATATTGTTATTCTACACCCGACGGAGAGGTTATATTCCTCCAATCGGAAGAGTCATTATTATTATTTGATGGGTTATTAGACTCCTCTAGTGGGGTCAGCCCAGAGTTAGGGGTTAATGGATTATTAGACTCTCCTAGGAGAAGTCGTCCCAGTTAGGGAAAAAGGCAAGTGAAGTAAAGTATAAATAGAGAGTGTGACTCTCTCATTTGTTCATCCACTCACTCACTCACTCATTCGCATAAGTGAGAGAGAGACAAGTTCGCACAAGTGGAGGAGGAGGAGCTGCTGGAGTATATCTTATTGTTTTGGGGTTTTGTACTATTGGTCATTCTATCTCTGAGGAAGTTGCAGGGTTTTCTCCTTTATGGTTTCCCCGGTGAAATGCTTTGTGTCTATTGTCTCTTGTGATTGATTTGCTATGCTTGTTATTCTCTCAGATAAGATATTAGATCATATTGAATTAAATGTTGAAAAACTAACATGGTATCAGAGCTAACCTGAGAAGAAGACACTGTGCAGCTGCAGAAGCTAGGGCTTCTTAATTTTTGGGTCTCTTTCCACATATCATCAAAGGCGGGAGACTAGGATGACTCTCCTAAGGAAGGCGCATCTTTATGTCGAGACAAAATTTGATTCCGAGCATTTTCAGTTTTTGGCCCATCACTACTGCGGGAAATTAGGGCTTTTGACAGAAGTAGATTTTTGGAGTGCTCTCAGCATAGGATTGCTTTCCTCAGCAAAATCGAAGTTTAGAGACCAAGATTGAACTTTTTGGTTGGGCAGAACCCCAGGATCTATCAAACCCTAGTTCGGGTTTTGGACTAGAAAAACCAGAAAACCAGAATTTGATAGAAATTGCAAATCCGAAATTCACAGGTCACTTTTGAGGGGTAAATTTTTGGAGTTTTCAAAATCCGAGCACACCAGCTTGCTCGCCTCAGTCAATTGCATCTCCCTGTCCAGACATAAGTTTGAAATTCCAAGTTTGGATTTTTAGGGTTTCTCTGTCAAACTCTAGCTAGCTCCAGATCCAGTTTCAGCAAATCAAGTGGTAAGATCTAAATCTTTTATTTCCATTTGAGTTTCTCATTAAGATGTCTCACCACACCAAGCTTGAGGATAAGATTGAAGGGGCTGATAACTTCTAAGCATGGAAGTATAGGATTGGGTTAATCCTAGAAGAGAATGAATTGGACACCTACATAAGTGAAGAGGTTCCAGTCTCAGAGGGAGATGAGGCTAAGGCCTTACATAAGAATAACTTGGTCAAGGCCAAGAGGATTATTGCAGATTCTATCAAAGACCATCTCATACCTCATGTGTCTTCTCTAAAGACACCCAAGGAGATGTTTGATTCCTTGACCAAGCTATTTGAAGGGAAGAACATAAATCGGAAGATGACTTTGCGGAACCAATTGAAGAATGTCAAGGTACAAAATGCAGAGACCATGCAATCTTACTTCACAAGGGTCTCTCAGATAAAAGAACAACTTGAAGCTGTGGGAGAAGATATAGAAAATGGTGAAATTGTGATGACCACCTTGAATGGTCTCCCTAGGTCATGGGATTCCTTCATTCAAGGAATTTGTGCTAGGAGGAAGCTCATCTCATTTAGTAGGTTGTGGGAGGAATGCTCACAAGAAGAAGCTCGACTTGTGGCTCGAGAAGAGAAGATGGGTAATGAAGACCAAGCTCTCACATCACACTCCAAAAGGCATGATGACAAAAGGGTGCACCACCATAGTAAGAAAGAAAAGCACCACCACCAGAATCAGAGGGGTAACTTTAAACCCCGAAGAGATATGTCCACCATTCGATGTTATACATTTGATGAGAGGGGACACTACTCCAGGGATTGTCCCAGAAATAATAAAGGTGGCTCTCACAAGAAGAAGAGCAACAAAAGAAGGCATCATGCTCACACTGCAGAGGATGATGAACCTCCCAGGAAGAGAGCCAGAGAAGAAAGTGAAGATTCTTCAAGCGATGAAGAGTATGTTTTGATTTCTGCCCTCACAGGAACTATTACACATGGAAGCAATGATTGGCTTATAGATAGTGGGCTTCCAAGCATATGATAGGATTCAAGGAATCCTTTATGAACCTATCTGAACATGAGTCACCCCACAAAGTGAAACTTGGGGATGACTACCAATATCCTATAAAAGGAATATTGGAAATCATCCACTCCCATGTATGTGGTCCAATGTCATCCATTTCTTTGAGTGGGTATGTATATTATGTTTCTTTCATTGATGATTTTTCTAGGAAGACATGGATATATTTCTTGAAGGGAAAAGATGAAGTATTCAGTAAGTTCAAGGAATTCAAAGCCTTGATCGAGAACCACATAGAGAAGAGAATCAAGACCTTTCAGTCTGACAATGGTGGAGAGTTCATATCAGAAGACTTCAAGAAATTATGCAAAGATTCATGGATTAAGAGGGAGTTGACCACTCCATATAATCCACAATAGAATGGAGTTGCAGAAAGGAAGAATAGAACAATTAGGAAGCAGTAAGGGCAATGCTTCATGACTAGGATCTTCCTATGCATTTATGGGCAGAAGCTGCTAGGACAGTTGTGTATGTACAAAATCATACTCCACATAGAGTACTTGACAACAAAACACCAGAAGAAGTTTTCTCCGGCAAGAAACCAAAGGTCAGCCATCTCAGAATATTTGGTTGCCTTGTGAACGTACACATTCCGAAAGAGAAGAGGACGAAGTTAGAGCCTTCAGGAAAGAAGGGTATATTTGTGGGATATAGTGAAAGCTCGAAGGCTTACAGGATATATTTCCCAGGATTCAAGAAGATCGACATCAGCAGAGATGTGACATTCGACGAAGACTCAGCATATCACAGATCCAGGAAGATACCAGTTGAAGATATTGAAGAACCAGAAGCACCCAGGAATCGAGATACAACAATGAATGAAGTAAATCCAGAAGAAGACCGTTAGATAGAAGATCCACAGGAACCTGTAGATCCACCACGTGAGAAGAATTTTCACAAGAGGTAACCAGCATGGGTACGAAACGCAATTCAAGATGCAGAGAGATATGTTGCTCCAGATGGAATGCATAGAGAAAGCAAAAGGCCAAGACCATTCTCCAGTTATGTAGCCCTGCTGTGTGACATCATTGACAAAGAGCCTTCCAACTATGAGGAAGCAGCTGAGAAGAAAGAATGGAAGGATGCTATGATCAAGGAGTACCAGTCGATCATGAAGAATGATGTCTGGGATGTGGTCCCGAGACTAGGAGGGAAGTCTGTAGTGACTTCCAAATGGATCTACAAGATCAAGCATGCTGCAGATGGCAGCATAGAGAAATACAAGCCAACATTTGTGGCACGTGGCTTCTCTTAGAAAGAAGGAATAGACTATGAGGAGATATTTGCACCTGTAGCCAGATATAATTCCATCAGATCAGTACTTGCTCTGGTTGCAGTGATGAAATGGAAGATACACCAGATGGATGTCAAGACAACATTCTTGAATGGTGTAGTGGAAGAGGAAGTATATGTGGAGAAGCCACTCGGGTTTGAGACACATGACAGGGAGACTCATGTGTGCAAACTGAAGAAAGCGTTGTACGGTTTGAAACAGGCACCAAGGATGTGGTATGGTAGGTGTTATCACCTAAGATGTAGTTACCCCTATGGATAGATCCAGTCATGGATGGGAATAGGGAAGGGCAACTCAAAAGGTGCAACCACGATCACCTCGACCTCCAATATATGGTTGTCACGCCAGTCGAGGCAACCTTCACTTTATGTTGTCTAGCCCAGACAACAAAGGGGGAGACCCGATCTACTCCCGACAGGAGAGATCAAAACCAAGACACCAAATCAGGGTATTTCTAGTTGAAGTTAGGTGTATGGTTTATCCTAGACCTAAGGATGAAGTCACAAGCCAAGTGAGGGGTTTAATAGGTATAGCTTTGGTTCATAGTTGAAGTGAAAGTGACTTATAATGTTTAGAGTGAGATCTAGGGCTAGTGTACTAGGTCAATGTCAAAAGATCCACTGCCTTGGGAACCGTGTCCAATGCAGGGTTGTTTAGGGGTCAGATTGGGGCTAACTAGTACATGAGACAATCTTGACCATGGTCCATGATGTCTTCAAAGGTATAGTTCACCATGCAAAAGTCAAACCACAAGTCAATCCAACAATCTAGGAGAGTGGGTTGTCTTGGAGATAAACTAGTGCCTTGGGAATTGGGAAGTGGAGTCAAAGTAGGGTTGACTTTATGGTTTAGGACTCCTACAACATGAGATAAGTGGACAGTATAGGCCTTGATGGTTAAATATGTCTAGATCTAGGTTTGACCCAAGTGGACCACAATCCCTTAAAACAAGGAATGCAGTCCCCAAGGCAAGATTTGACAAAGTGACAGTCTAGACCTAGGTTTTGAATTATTCTGATTCCGGATCTGCAAAAATCTCAAGTACCCAGTTCCTCGAAGTGAGTGAACTCACTTCTCCAAGGTGGTGCGACTTTCCCTAAGGAGGCTTCAATTTGGGTTTAGGTGGGTCAAATCATGTCGGATGGCATCCAAACTTTAGATCCGAGTAGATCAGTCAAGTAGGGGTATGGATCTATAATTTCGTGGCAATCCACCGGTTAGATCTTTGTAGATCTGAGTTTAAGTATTCCAAGTGGTCCAAAATGGGGATTAAATCCCTTAAAATGTGGAATGGGACCCACAAGGTGAATATCAAGAAAGGGACAACCTGGGTGTATGTTATTTGATGTGTAGATGTCAAATCAAGTGAAATCTCAAACACCCATCAACTAGATCTAGGTCAACTTGCTCAAATGGTGAAGTGCGCCTTCCTTGGGAGAAGCTAAGTTGGCTTGGGAGAGGGGTCAAACGGAATCCAATCCACACCAAACTATAGATCCGGGATGCCGTGGATGCTATAGAGGTGGGTTTTCAATATCACGCCCAACAACCCACTAGATCTAAGTAGATCTGACAAAACGTAAAATGAGGGTTTTGAAGTATTTAGGGTTTTAACAATTTATGAATTATGTCAATGGATTGGATAAAGGAAAGAGAAACAAACCTGTGGATCTTACCTGGATAACCTTGTAGATGCCTTGATGATGATGATCTATGCAATCCCGATCAATTTGGAAGCTTTGAGGTAGTCTCTATGCAAATCGATTTAGTCCAAGAAGCCAATGCGCCCTCTCTCCTGCACAACAAACGTCAACAATATCAGATTTGATGCATCAAGAGATAAGACTAATGCCACAAAAGAAGTAACAGAAAGATAGCATAGATCACAATGATACTAATGATAACCCCCTGATACAAGCGAATGCCAAGAAAGTCGATTTGAAGAAGCCTTGCAAAATCGCCCTTGTTGAAGTCGCCCTCCTGTAGACAAACAATGATTTCCAAACAAAAGATAGATCTTACCACAATTTCCAAATGCTAGGTTGCAATAGACTTTCCAATCACCATCTAAGAACACCAGATGCAAAGGAGACCACAAGAATATTTTTCTATACCAATAATCCAAGAGCCAAAGACCCTTTACAATGAGAGGCTCTCTCCTTTAAATAGGAAGGAGAGGCACCAAAACCCTAACCACTTTTTGAATGAGTGGCTAAGATTAAAAGATACAAATGTCTAATCAATGGTTGAGATGAGCTCGACAACATAATACATGGATCACACATAACATATAACATAAGTGGACAAAGTCGCCCTAGGAGAGGGGAATCCCACCAAATCATGATGACAAAATATCATAAGAGGCTCATGGTGGATCCAAGGGGTAATTTGATCCCTCCTTGGTCAATCCCCATGGCACAATAACCAATAAATAATCATGATAGTACCAAATCGTGCCTCCAAGGTGAAGTCGTGGTCCTCAAAAGACCCCAAAAATCCACAGAAAGTGCCATAAGTGATGGATGCGGGCCCCGATGAAGCTGAAACTGCTGGAGGAGGTGTGGAAGGTCCCGATCTATCATCACTGATCATCCCATGCCATAACTTTGCCTCAGTAGCCCAAATCGATTTCCTCAATAGCCATTTCTACCAATCCTGAAATGCCTCGGGAAACGTGAAACTGCCCAAACTGCCTCCTGGAGTGATGGCGCTGTCAAGGTGAGGGTACCAATGTGTCCGGGAGGGGGGTAATATGGTAAAAACAAGTGGCTGGACCACCCCCTCCATCATCAGCGCCCTAGGTCAACCGGATAAAAGTCATCTCTGCTCCGACAGGCCATCCAATAGACCAAAACTGCACTAGGACAGCCTACTGAGGCTAAATCATCACTGTAAGTGCCCGGAACTGAAAACAAACTGTCCCATTGGACTCAGAAGGTCCAAATCCATCCAAGATGTGTACTCATACACCATATGAATCTCTGCATGATCAAGATAAATATCCAATGTACCGGAACAAGGCCAATAATAATGATCTGTAAATGACCAAACACTGTTGTATCCCAAGAATCATCATCATAACCCTGTAGCTGCTGCATAGAATCATCCTGTATGTGTACATGGACCATATATCATCTATCCATATCATCATAAGGTCCAACATCTCATGTCCCATGGTCCTCCATGGTCAAACTAGGTCTAACCAAGACCAAATACAACTCAGACTATCATCCATAGCTGCTGCAAGGTGTCAAGGTTAATACATGCTTTACAATTTATTCAAATAGCTACTATAACACAGAGTAATCATGACTGGCGATCTAAATCCAAATATATAGTGTCGTTAATTATTATTATTACTCAGACTAGACTTTCAGGACCATACTCACTTCATAGTTGTGATCAATTTGCTAGTGAAGGGTGAAGGCTGAAATAACTGGCTAGGCTAAGGGATGACTTGACTGACTTGACTTTGTGACACTTTGGCAAGGGAACTGGCTGAATAGTGTACTGGAATGAGAAAAATAATGTATGGTAGCCCGGCTACTATATATGTGATAACATCTGGCTCCTGCTGGGACAAGTGCTCTGCTGAAATGAGCGCTTGAGAACCTCAGAATCTCTGGTCCTCGAACTCTGCTACTCGAATCCATGATCCAGCACTCTACCATTTTATTTCCAGCTTTTATTCTTGCAACCTATTTTCTGCATTCACAAACATCTAAACAAAATACCTCATGCCGCATGTGTGGGAAAAATATAAAATCAACTGAAATAAAATCTACTCTATGTCAGAAATATAAATGCATAAAGTATAAATGCAGAAAGTAAATTAAAGTACTAACATAATTTGCAAAATTTGAAATTTATTGTGCAGGAAAAGAAAAAGAAAGGGACAGGTACTCAGTTAACCTAGGAGCTTACAAAGGAGCTTAGAGACTAAGAAGGTGCCAGATTCAATGGCTGAAAAGACTAACTACTGCCTAAGTAGGCTTATTTGGTTTCCTACCTACCCTACTCTACCAGGCAATGCAAGCAGAGAGATCCCAACTACGTGGGATCAGGGATGTGATCCCTCAAGTCCCTCTGATGGACAGGATATAAAATACGTCGTCCACTACCAGTGGTCAGAAAGCACATGCCATCAATGCATCTTTCTACTGTGAAAGGTCCAACCCATAAGTCATCAGCTTGCCCCGATCTTATATGCAGTAAATGGTTGGGGATAATGACTTGACTTCCTGTAGGAAACCTATTTCTATTGACTGACTCAGGGATAACTCCAATGTTATGAATAGGCATGGGGTGGATTTCGGCAAGGTTTTGCGGTTGAGGTGTGATAATCCTAGAGTTTCTCCTAGAAGAAACTGCATCAGTTCTGAGTGGACCACCATCTAAGGAAATAGCAATTGTGCCAATAAGGATTTCCCTAACTTCCCTTCTTGTTTCTTGGATTACCTCATCTGGCTCTTCCCCATGGGGAGACACAACTCTTTTAACAATTTCACCTACAGTCAAGAAGTTTCTATGTTCTTCCAATGGAGGTGGCTCTCTGGATATGACAGTATTATGACTAGAACCTTCCCCTGAAGGAACTGGAACAACCATGTTTTCCAATCTGGGAGAAACTGACTCAGGATGAAATGTAGAGGAAGTAGGAATGTGAGAAGGACCATGAGTATGATGACTAGAAGACTCAGATGGTAGGAGGAAACTAGGAATACGTGGATACGTAGATAAAGCATGGCTTTGAGGCTCTGAAGGAGTTTGAAAAATAGCAAGGTTATTTAGATTATAGTCTCCTTCAGGTGCATCACTTATTAGGGCATCCTCTTCCCAACCTAGAGAGTTATCATGGACTTGAACAAGGCTACCGTCTTCTAGAGATAAATGAGATAAAGAATCTTCTGTATCGGAATAATAAGTGGCTTCAAGCTCTTCATTTGTTTCAACCCTAGTAGATGTTGCAAGATTGTTTTCCCATGGGTAGATAGGTGCAAGCCCTTGGCTTTCTCTCTCTCTATTGTGATCGGTCAAGGCAAACCACTCCCTAACAGTGAAAGGAATTCTTTCTCCCCTCCTAATATCATCAAACTCATCTTCATGTATTGGGTTTTCAATATTCTCCTCATTGTGTGTTTGTTCATGGAGGTTCTCTATTGGGGGAATTTGTTCCATGCTTTGATCATCAAGCAGACTCTCATCTCTTCCTAGATTTCTTATGCCATCCTCAACCCCTTCAAGTGTGTGATTTTCTACAGCAGGTTCTTGAATGGTTTCATTGTTTTGTTCGTGATCTTGGGGTTGATTTTCATGTCCTCTCAATTCATCTATTTCCTCAACAACATCATTTCTAATTATTTCAATCATTTGCTTGTCTTCCCAAAAAGAATCAGAATCTTCCATGACCATACACATATTTTGATCAACTTCATACAATTCATCTTCATCTTCAACAAGGTTAGTTTTGGCATTATTTAATAATTCATCCCCGTATGTGTTTTTTAACCCTTCATCAAAAGACTCAACATGCTCATTATAACAAGGTTCTCTGTTAACCCGAATCAAAGCTCCATCAGGGTTGGGAACACAAATAAATGATAAATCCATCATGAGGTATCCACCTAGACCAGCTGCCCATTTCCTAGATAAAAGCATTCCATATGCTGGGGGTAAGTCAATGACAACTACATCCATCATAGTAGAAATGTCTGAACATGCGAAAAGATCAGCTCTAAGGTTTTTGATCAAACCATAAGATGGCACTCGTCGAGAATCTATACCACAGACATTTCCATAAGGTCTAGTCACTTCAAGTCCCATTTCCTTCATAACTTGTAAAGGCATAACATTCATCGCTGCTCCAGAATCCAACATACAATTATGAAGGAGCATGTTTTGAATGTGCAAGGTAAGGTAAAAGGGGGAGTGACCACCGCTTTTTCTTTCATAAATGGCTGAATGGATGTTTATTGGTGGATCCTTCTCTGTTTCACTAGGTTGTGTTCCACTAAGCTTTTGGATATGACATGACTCTAAGACAGGTTCAGGATTTTTCTCTTGGCCAATACCATTGAAAAATTCCTCTACTTGGCATCTAACAGAGGGCACCTTCATCAACTCAGTGACAGGGATGTTACACATTATCTTGCTTAGCTCTTTCTTCATATCAATCTTAAGATCATAATCATCTATGGCAAGATCTTCTTCTTCCTTTTTATCTTCATCAATCTTTTTATGTTTATCAAGGAAAGAAGGCTGGGAGGTAGTTCCTCGTTTGTAGATTTGATACTTTGGTTGCTCTTTAGGTTTTGGGAGTTCTAAGGCACAACATGTGGAGCTAGGTTCTTCAATAATATCATCTTCTTGCTCCCATGGCTCTTCTTCTAAAAGGATTCTTCCAAAGTCTTCATCATAAGATAAGTCATTTATAAAGTTGATGTTTTCTGGTTGGTCATCATGGTCAATGGTGTCAGAGGGTATTTCTTCTTCTTCATCACACCAATTGACTTCTTTCTTTTCCGAATTTTCTGGGTACTCAGGTCGTCGTCTATCCCTATCCCCATCAGGCCTTCTATTATTATTCCAATAAGGTTTAGGGCCATAAGGATTCCTATGTCTCTCAGGGTCATTCAAACTTGCCACATTCTTAGTTAGGACAGTTAATTGTTTCATCATTTCTTGCATGACCTCTAAAGTGTCCTTGGATTCCTTTGGCACACTCACAGGTTCCTTTGGTTTTCGGAGTCTAGGGTCAGATCTGGAAGTGGATGGGGTAAATTGATCGAAAAAGTTTTGTTTACCCATGGATGCTACATTTTGCTCAGCCATCTTAGCATTTGATTGAGCGGTCTTTAAGTCATTTGGGTTTTTATCCTTTAGCTGATAACCAACCCATCCCTCAAAAGCATTCAAGTAGTGAATGACAACTGCTTGATCTTTTGGTCTAATTTCTTCAGGGATAACAGCTACAGTCTTGTCAAATCTTATGTTAAACTCATGGACTGTTTCATTTTCTCTTTTCTTGATGTCAAAAAGTTGGTGTAAGAGAAACTTCCCATCTAAATTTCGGGACCACTCACTGTTTAGCTTGTTGACAAAGTTATCATACCCATCAATGGATGAGGCAGGCAACCTGTCAAACCACTTCCTAACATCTCCTTCCAAGGATGCCAGGAGACCCCTCATGAAAACATCTTCCTCAGATGCTCCATATGCTTCCATGTGTTCCCAAACTTTATCAATGTGGTCTTCAATTGATATAGCAGATACTCCATCAAATCTGGGAACCTTTTCAAAATACTTTTCAGGCATGTCATGGGGTGCACCCTGGATTTGGGAAAAGTCTAAAGGAGATGGTTTTGCTTTTCTTCCAAAAATCCTAGGAGCTTGTGGTGGAGGAACATTCTGGTTTCCCGGGTTTGTTCCGGCCATTGGATTTGTTAAGTTTGTGTTTAAGTTTGAACTAGGAGATGAGGGAGGAACCGACTTGATCAAAGGGGATCCTGAAGTTCTGTTTGGAGAATCGTTAACCAATTTCCAAAGGAAGTTCGATGGTTGTGCTTTAGGATCTCTTTTACGATATGTGATTGGGGTTCCTTCAACTTGATCTAAGTTTACTTTACTTCTTGTGTTGTAAGGATGTAAATGAGCTCGTTCCTTAGCGGAGTCACGATTGGGAGTCGCCAGGTAGATTTAACTCTTCTACCAAGATATGTGTCGTTTGTATAAGCGGGAAGGACTAGGGCAAGCTATTGCCTCCCCGACAACGGCGCCAAAATGTTATCACCTAAGATGTAGTTACCCCTATGGATAGATCCAGTCATGGATGGCAATAGGGAAGGGCAACTCAAAAGGTGCAACCACGATCACCTCGACCTCCAATATATGGTTGTCACGCCAATCGAGGCAACCTTCACTTTATGTTGTCTAGCCCAGACAACAAAGGGGGAGACCCGATCTACTCCCGACAGGAGAGATCAAAACCAAGACACCAAATCAGGGTATTTCTAGTTGAAGTTAGGTGTATGGTTTATCCTAGACCTAAGGATGAAGTCACAAGCCAAGTGAGGGGTTTAATAGGTATAGCTTTGGTTCATAGTTGAAGTGAAAGTGACTTATAATGTTTAGAGTGAGATCTAGGGCTAGTGTACTAGGTCAATGTCAAAAGATCCACTGCCTTGGGAACCGTGTCCAATGCAGGGTTGTTTAGGGGTCAGATTGGGGCTAACTAGTACATGAGACAATCTTGACCATGGTCCATGATGTCTTCAAAGGTATAGTTCACCATGCAAAAGTCAAACCACAAGTCAATCCAACAATCTAGGAGAGTGGGTTGTCTTGGAGATAAACTAGTGCCTTGGGAATTGGGAAGTGGAGTCAAAGTAGGGTTGACTTTATGGTTTAGGACTCCTACAACATGAGATAAGTGGACAGTATAGGCCTTGATGGTTAAATATGTCTAGATCTAGGTTTGACCCAAGTGGACCACAATCCCTTAAAACAAGGAATGCAGTCCCCAAGGCAAGATTTGACAAAGTGACAGTCTAGACCTAGGTTTTGAATTATTCTGATTCCGGATCTGCAAAAATCTCAAGTACCCAGTTCCTCGAAGTGAGTGAACTCACTTCTCCAAGGTGGTGCGACTTTCCCTAAGGAGGCTTCAATTTGGGTTTAGGTGGGTCAAATCATGTCGGATGGCATCCAAACTTTAGATCCGAGTAGATCAGTCAAGTAGGGGTATGGATCTATAATTTCGTGGCAATCCACCGGTTAGATCTTTGTAGATCTGAGTTTAAGTATTCCAAGTGGTCCAAAATGGGGATTAAATCCCTTAAAATGTGGAATGGGACCCACAAGGTGAATATCAAGAAAGGGACAACCTGGGTGTATGTTATTTGATGTGTAGATGTCAAATCAAGTGAAATCTCAAACACCCATCAACTAGATCTAGGTCAACTTGCTCAAATGGTGAAGTGCGCCTTCCTTGGGAGAAGCTAAGTTGGCTTGGGAGAGGGGTCAAACGGAATCCAATCCACACCAAACTATAGATCCGGGATGCCGTGGATGCTATAGAGGTGGGTTTTCAATATCACGCCCAACAACCCACTAGATCTAAGTAGATCTGACAAAACGTAAAATGAGGGTTTTGAAGTATTTAGGGTTTTAACAATTTATGAATTATGTCAATGGATTGGATAAAGGAAAGAGAAACAAACCTGTGGATCTTACCTGGATAACCTTGTAGATGCCTTGATGATGATGATCTATGCAATCCCGATCAATTTGGAAGCTTTGAGGTAGTCTCTATGCAAATCGATTTAGTCCAAGAAGCCAATGCGCCCTCTCTCCTGCACAACAAACGTCAACAATATCAGATTTGATGCATCAAGAGATAAGACTAATGCCACAAAAGAAGTAACAGAAAGATAGCATAGATCACAATGATACTAATGATAACCCCCTGATACAAGCGAATGCCAAGAAAGTCGATTTGAAGAAGCCTTGCAAAATCGCCCTTGTTGAAGTCGCCCTCCTGTAGACAAACAATGATTTCCAAACAAAAGATAGATCTTACCACAATTTCCAAATGCTAGGTTGCAATAGACTTTCCAATCACCATCTAAGAACACCAGATGCAAAGGAGACCACAAGAATATTTTTCTATACCAATAATCCAAGAGCCAAAGACCCTTTACAATGAGAGGCTCTCTCCTTTAAATAGGAAGGAGAGGCACCAAAACCCTAACCACTTTTTGAATGAGTGGCTAAGATTAAAAGATACAAATGTCTAATCAATGGTTGAGATGAGCTCGACAACATAATACATGGATCACACATAACATATAACATAAGTGGACAAAGTCGCCCTAGGAGAGGGGAATCCCACCAAATCATGATGACAAAATATCATAAGAGGCTCATGGTGGGTCCAAGGGGTAATTTGATCCCTCCTTGGTCAATCCCCATGGCACAATAACCAATAAATAATCATGATAGTACCAAATCGTGCCTCCAAGGTGAAGTCGTGGTCCTCAAAAGACCCCAAAAATCCACAGAAAGTGCCATAAGTGATGGATGCGGGCCCCGATGAAGCTGAAACTGCTGGAGGAGGTGTGGAAGGTCCCGATCTATCATCACTGATCATCCCATGCCATAACTTTGCCTCAGTAGCCCAAATCGATTTCCTCAATAGCCATTTCTACCAATCCTGAAATGCCTCGGGAAACGTGAAACTGCCCAAACTGCCTCCTGGAGTGATGGCGCTGTCAAGGTGAGGGTACCAATGTGTCCGAAAGGGGGGTAATATGGTAAAAACAAGTGGCTGGACCACCCCCTCCATCATCAGCGCCCTAGGTCAACCGGATAAAAGTCATCTCTGCTCCGACAGGCCATCCAATAGACCAAAACTGCACTAGGACAGCCTACTGAGGCTAAATCATCACTGTAAGTGCCCGGAACTGAAAACAAACTGTCCCATTGGACTCAGAAGGTCCAAATCCATCCAAGATGTGTACTCATACACCATATGAATCTCTGCATGATCAAGATAAATATCCAATGTACCGGAACAAGGCCAATAATAATGATCTGTAAATGACCAAACACTGTTGTATCCCAAGAATCATCATCATAACCCTGTAGCTGCTGCATAGAATCATCCTGTATGTGTACATGGACCATATATCATCTATCCATATCATCATAAGGTCCAACATCTCATGTCCCATGGTCCTCCATGGTCAAACTAGGTCTAACCAAGACCAAATACAACTCAGACTATCATCCATAGCTGCTGCAAGGTGTCAAGGTTAATACATGCTTTACAATTTATTCAAATAGCTACTATAACACAGAGTAATCATGACTGGCGATCTAAATCCAAATATATAGTGTCGTTAATTATTATTATTACTCAGACTAGACTTTCAGGACCATACTCACTTCATAGTTGTGATCAATTTGCTAGTGAAGGGTGAAGGCTGAAATAACTGGCTAGGCTAAGGGATGACTTGACTGACTTGACTTTGTGACACTTTGGCAAGGGAACTGGCTGAATAGTGTACTGGAATGAGAAAAATAATGTATGGTAGCCCGGCTACTATATATGTGATAACATCTGGCTCCTGCTGGGACAAGTGCTCTGCTGAAATGAGCGCTTGAGAACCTCAGAATCTCTGGTCCTCGAACTCTGCTACTCGAATCCATGATCCAGCACTCTACCATTTTATTTCCAGCTTTTATTCTTGCAACCTATTTTCTGCATTCACAAACATCTAAACAAAATACCTCATGCCGCATGTGTGGGAAAAATATAAAATCAACTGAAATAAAATCTACTCTATGTCAGAAATATAAATGCATAAAGTATAAATGCAGAAAGTAAATTAAAGTACTAACATAATTTGCAAAATTTGAAATTTATTGTGCAGGAAAAGAAAAAGAAAGGGACAGGTACTCAGTTAACCTAGGAGCTTACAAAGGAGCTTAGAGACTAAGAAGGTGCCAGACTCAATGGCTGAAAAGACTAACTACTGCCTAAGTAGGCTTATTTGGTTTCCTACCTACCCTACTCTACCAGGCAATGCAAGCAGAGAGATCCCAACTACGTGGGATCAGGGATGTGATCCCTCAAGTCCCTCTGATGGACAGGATATAAAATACGTCGTCCACTACCAGTGGTCAGAAAGCACATGCCATCAATGCATCTTTCTACTGTGAAAGGTCCAACCCATAAGTCATCAGCTTGCCCCGATCTTATATGCAGTAAATGGTTGGGGATAATGACTTGACTTCCTGTAGGAAACCTATTTCTATTGACTGACTCAGGGATAACTCCAATGTTATGAATAGGCATGGGGTGGATTTTGGCAAGGTTTTGCGGTTGAGGTGTGATAATCCTAGAGTTTCTCCTAGAAGAAACTGCATCAGTTCTGAGTGGACCACCATCTAAGGAAATAGCAATTGTGCCAATAAGGATTTCCCTAACTTCCCTTCTTGTTTCTTGGATTACCTCATCTGGCTCTTCCCCATGGGGAGACACAACTCTTTTAACAATTTCACCTACAGTCAAGAAGTTTCTATGTTCTTCCAATGGAGGTGGCTCTCTGGATATGACAGTATTATGACTAGAACCTTCCCCTGAAGGAACTGGAACAACCATGTTTTCCAATCTGGGAGAAACTGACTCAGGATGAAATGTAGAGGAAGTAGGAATGTGAGAAGGACCATGAGTATGATGACTAGAAGACTCAGATGGTAGGAGGAAACTAGGAATACGTGGATACGTAGATAAAGCATGGCTTTGAGGCTCTGAAGGAGTTTGAAAAATAGCAAGGTCATTTAGATTATAGTCTCCTTCAGGTGCATCACTTATTAGGGCATCCTCTTCCCAACCTAGAGAGTTATCATGGACTTGAACAAGGCTACCGTCTTCTAGAGATAAATGAGATAAAGAATCTTCTGTATCGGAATAATAAGTGGCTTCAAGCTCTTCATTTGTTTCAACCCTAGTAGATGTTGCAAGATTGTTTTCCCATGGGTAGATAGGTGCAAGCCCTTGGCTTTCTCTCTCTCTATTGTGATCGGTCAAGGCAAACCACTCCCTAACAGTGAAAGGAATTCTTTCTCCCCTCCTAATATCATCAAACTCATCTTCATGTATTGGGTTTTCAATATTCTCCTCATTGTGTGTTTGTTCATGGAGGTTCTCTATTGGGGGAATTTGTTCCATGCTTTGATCATCAAGCAGACTCTCATCTCTTCCTAGATTTCTTATGCCATCCTCAACCCCTTCAAGTGTGTGATTTTCTACAGCAGGTTCTTGAATGGTTTCATTGTTTTGTTCGTGATCTTGGGGTTGATTTTCATGTCCTCTCAATTCATCTATTTCCTCAACAACATCATTTCTAATTATTTCAATCATTTGCTTGTCTTCCCAAAAAGAATCAGAATCTTCCATGACCATACACATATTTTGATCAACTTCATACAATTCATCCTCATCTTCAACAAGGTTAGTTTTGGCATTATTTAATAATTCATCCCCGTATGTGTTTTTTAACCCTTCATCAAAAGACTCAACATGCTCATTATAACAAGGTTCTCTGTTAACCCGAATCAAAGCTCCATCAGGGTTGGGAACACAAATAAATGATAAATCCATCATGAGGTATCCACCTAGACCAGCTGCCCATTTCCTAGATAAAAGCATTCCATATGCTGGGGGTAAGTCAATGACAACTACATCCATCATAGTAGAAATGTCTGAACATGCGAAAAGATCAGCTCTAAGGTTTTTGATCAAACCATAAGATGGCACTCGTCGAGAATCTATACCACAGACATTTCCATAAGGTCTAGTCACTTCAAGTCCCATTTCCTTCATAACTTGTAAAGGCATAACATTCATCGCTGCTCCAGAATCCAACATACAATTATGAAGGAGCATGTTTTGAATGTGCAAGGTAAGGTAAAAGGGGGAGTGACCACCGCTTTTTCTTTCATAAATGGCTGAATGGATGTTTATTGGTGGATCCTTCTCTGTTTCACTAGGTTGTGTTCCACTAAGCTTTTGGATATGACATGACTCTAAGACAGGTTCAGGATTTTTCTCTTGGACAATACCATTGAAAAATTCCTCTACTTGGCATCTAACAGAGGGCACCTTCATCAACTCAGTGACAGGGATGTTACACATTATCTTGCTTAGCTCTTTCTTCATATCAATCTTAAGATCATAATCATCTATGGCAAGATCTTCTTCTTCCTTTTTATCTTCATCAATCTTTTTATGTTTATCAAGGAAAGAAGGCTGGGAGGTAGTTCCTCGTTTGTAGATTTGATACTTTGGTTGCTCTTTAGGTTTTGGGAGTTCTAAGGCACAACATGTGGAGCTAGGTTCTTCAATAATATCATCTTCTTGCTCCCATGGCTCTTCTTCTAAAAGGATTCTTCCAAAGTCTTCATCATAAGATAAGTCATTTATAAAGTTGATGTTTTCTGGTTGGTCATCATGGTCAATGGTGTCAGAGGGTATTTCTTCTTCTTCATCACACCAATTGACTTCTTTCTTTTCCGAATTTTCTGGGTACTCAGGTCGTCGTCTATCCCTATCCCCATCAGGCCTTCTATTATTATTCCAATAAGGTTTAGGGCCATAAGGATTCCTATGTCTCTCAGGGTCATTCAAACTTGCCACATTCTTAGTTAGGACAGTTAATTGTTTCATCATTTCTTGCATGACCTCTAAAGTGTCCTTGGATTCCTTTGGCACACTCACAGGTTCCTTTGGTTTTCGGAGTCTAGGGTCAGATCTGGAAGTGGATGGGGTAAATTGATCGAAAAAGTTTTGTTTACCCATGGATGCTACATTTTGCTCAGCCATCTTAGCATTTGATTGAGCGGTCTTTAAGTCATTTGGGTTTTTATCCTTTAGCTGATAACCAACCCATCCCTCAAAAGCATTCAAGTAGTGAATGACAACTGCTTGATCTTTTGGTCTAATTTCTTCAGGGATAACAGCTACAGTCTTGTCAAATCTTATGTTAAACTCATGGACTGTTTCATTTTCTCTTTTCTTGATGTCAAAAAGTTGGTGTAAGAGAAACTTCCCATCTAAATTTCGGGACCACTCACTGTTTAGCTTGTTGACAAAGTTATCATACCCATCAAT
Source organism: Larix kaempferi (assembly GCA_027924585.1). Lineage (NCBI taxonomy): Eukaryota > Viridiplantae > Streptophyta > Pinopsida > Pinales > Pinaceae > Larix > Larix kaempferi. Next base: position 24,972,476 of record BSBM01000073.1, on the reverse strand, counting down.
GGATGAGGCAGGCAACCTGTCAAACCACTTCCTAACATCTCCTTCCAAGGATGCCAGGAGACCCCTCATGAAAACATCTTCCTCAGATGCTCCATATGCTTCCATGTGTTCCCAAACTTTATCAATGTGGTCTTCAATTGATATAGCAGATACTCCATCAAATCTGGGAACCTTTTCAAAATACTTTTCAGGCATGTCATGGGGTGCACCCTGGATTTGGGAAAAGTCTAAAGGAGATGGTTTTGCTTTTCTTCCAAAAATCCTAGGAGCTTGTGGTGGAGGAACATTCTGGTTTCCCGGGTTTGTTCCGGCCATTGGATTTGTTAAGTTTGTGTTTAAGTTTGAACTAGGAGATGAGGGAGGAACCGACTTGATCAAAGGGGATCCTGAAGTTCTGTTTGGAGAATCGTTAACCAATTTCCAAAGGAAGTTCGATGGTTGTGCTTTAGGATCTCTTTTACGATATGTGATTGGGGTTCCTTCAACTTGATCTAAGTTTACTTTACTTCTTGTGTTGTAAGGATGTAAATGAGCTCGTTCCTTAGCGGAGTCACGATTGGGAGTCGCCAGGTAGATTTAACTCTTCTACCAAGATATGTGTCGTTTGTATAAGCGGGAAGGACTAGGGCAAGCTATTGCCTCCCCGGCAACGGCGCCAAAATGTTATCACCTAAGATGTAGTTACCCCTATGGATAGATCCAGTCATGGATGGCAATAGGGAAGGGCAACTCAAAAGGTGCAACCACGATCACCTCGACCTCCAATATATGGTTGTCACGCCAGTCGAGGCAACCTTCACTTTATGTTGTCTAGCCCAGACAACAAAGGGGGAGACCCGATCTACTCCCGACAGGAGAGATCAAAACCAAGACACCAAATCAGGGTATTTCTAGTTGAAGTTAGGTGTATGGTTTATCCTAGACCTAAGGATGAAGTCACAAGCCAAGTGAGGGGTTTAATAGGTATAGCTTTGGTTCATAGTTGAAGTGAAAGTGACTTATAATGTTTAGAGTGAGATCTAGGGCTAGTGTACTAGGTCAATGTCAAAAGATCCACTGCCTTGGGAACCGTGTCCAATGCAGGGTTGTTTAGGGGTCAGATTGGGGCTAACTAGTACATGAGACAATCTTGACCATGGTCCATGATGTCTTCAAAGGTATAGTTCACCATGCAAAAGTCAAACCACAAGTCAATCCAACAATCTAGGAGAGTGGGTTGTCTTGGAGATAAACTAGTGCCTTGGGAATTGGGAAGTGGAGTCAAAGTAGGGTTGACTTTATGGTTTAGGACTCCTACAACATGAGATAAGTGGACAGTATAGGCCTTGATGGTTAAATATGTCTAGATCTAGGTTTGACCCAAGTGGACCACAATCCCTTAAAACAAGGAATGCAGTCCCCAAGGCAAGATTTGACAAAGTGACAGTCTAGACCTAGGTTTTGAATTATTCTGATTCCGGATCTGCAAAAATCTCAAGTACCCAGTTCCTCGAAGTGAGTGAACTCACTTCTCCAAGGTGGTGCGACTTTCCCTAAGGAGGCTTCAATTTGGGTTTAGGTGGGTCAAATCATGTCGGATGGCATCCAAACTTTAGATCCGAGTAGATCAGTCAAGTAGGGGTATGGATCTATAATTTCGTGGCAATCCACCGGTTAGATCTTTGTAGATCTGAGTTTAAGTATTCCAAGTGGTCCAAAATGGGGATTAAATCCCTTAAAATGTGGAATGGGACCCACAAGGTGAATATCAAGAAAGGGACAACCTGGGTGTATGTTATTTGATGTGTAGATGTCAAATCAAGTGAAATCTCAAACACCCATCAACTAGATCTAGGTCAACTTGCTCAAATGGTGAAGTGCGCCTTCCTTGGGAGAAGCTAAGTTGGCTTGGGAGAGGGGTCAAACGGAAGCCAATCCACACCAAACTATAGATCCGGGATGCCGTGGATGCTATAGAGGTGGGTTTTCAATATCACGCCCAACAACCCACTAGATCTAAGTAGATCTGACAAAACGTAAAATGAGGGTTTTGAAGTATTTAGGGTTTTAACAATTTATGAATTATGTCAATGGATTGGATAAAGGAAAGAGAAACAAACCTGTGGATCTTACCTGGATAACCTTGTAGATGCCTTGATGATGATGATCTATGCAATCCCGATCAATTTGGAAGCTTTGAGGTAGTCTCTATGCAAATCGATTTAGTCCAAGAAGCCAATGCGCCCTCTCTCCTGCACAACAAACGTCAACAATATCAGATTTGATGCATCAAGAGATAAGACTAATGCCACAAAAGAAGTAACAGAAAGATAGCATAGATCACAATGATACTAATGATAACCCCCTGATACAAGCGAATGCCAAGAAAGTCGATTTGAAGAAGCCTTGCAAAATCGCCCTTGTTGAAGTCGCCCTCCTGTAGACAAACAATGATTTCCAAACAAAAGATAGATCTTACCACAATTTCCAAATGCTAGGTTGCAATAGACTTTCCAATCACCATCTAAGAACACCAGATGCAAAGGAGACCACAAGAATATTTTTCTATACCAATAATCCAAGAGCCAAAGACCCTTTACAATGAGAGGCTCTCTCCTTTAAATAGGAAGGAGAGGCACCAAAACCCTAACCACTTTTTGAATGAGTGGCTAAGATTAAAAGATACAAATGTCTAATCAATGGTTGAGATGAGCTCGACAACATAATACATGGATCACACATAACATATAACATAAGTGGACAAAGTCGCCCTAGGAGAGGGGAATCCCACCAAATCATGATGACAAAATATCATAAGAGGCTCATGGTGGGTCCAAGGGGTAATTTGATCCCTCCTTGGTCAATCCCCATGGCACAATAACCAATAAATAATCATGATAGTACCAAATCGTGCCTCCAAGGTGAAGTCGTGGTCCTCAAAAGACCCCAAAAATCCACAGAAAGTGCCATAAGTGATGGATGCGGGCCCCGATGAAGCTGAAACTGCTGGAGGAGGTGTGGAAGGTCCCGATCTATCATCACTGATCATCCCATGCCATAACTTTGCCTCAGTAGCCCAAATCGATTTCCTCAATAGCCATTTCTACCAATCCTGAAATGCCTCGGGAAACGTGAAACTGCCCAAACTGCCTCCTGGAGTGATGGCGCTGTCAAGGTGAGGGTACCAATGTGTCCGGGAGGGGGGTAATATGGTAAAATTAAGTGGCTGGACCACCCCCTCCATCATCAGCGCCCTAGGTCAACCGGATAAAAGTCATCTCTGCTCCGACAGGCCATCCAATAGACCAAAACTGCACTAGGACAGCCTACTGAGGCTAAATCATCACTGTAAGTGCCCGGAACTGAAAACAAACTGTCCCATTGGACTCAGAAGGTCCAAATCCATCCAAGATGTGTACTCATACACCATATGAATCTCTGCATGATCAAGATAAATATCCAATGTACCGGAACAAGGCCAATAATAATGATCTGTAAATGACCAAACACTGTTGTATCCCAAGAATCATCATCATAACCCTGTAGCTGCTGCATAGAATCATCCTGTATGTGTACATGGACCATATATCATCTATCCATATCATCATAAGGTCCAACATCTCATGTCCCATGGTCCTCCATGGTCAAACTAGGTCTAACCAAGACCAAATACAACTCAGACTATCATCCATAGCTGCTGCAAGGTGTCAAGGTTAATACATGCTTTACAATTTATTCAAATAGCTACTATAACACAGAGTAATCATGACTGGCGATCTAAATCCAAATATATAGTGTCGTTAATTATTATTATTACTCAGACTAGACTTTCAGGACCATACTCACTTCATAGTTGTGATCAATTTGCTAGTGAAGGGTGAAGGCTGAAATAACTGGCTAGGCTAAGGGATGACTTGACTGACTTGACTTTGTGACACTTTGGCAAGGGAACTGGCTGAATAGTGTACTGGAATGAGAAAAATAATGTATGGTAGCCCGGCTACTATATATGTGATAACATCTGGCTCCTGCTGGGACAAGTGCTCTGCTGAAATGAGCGCTTGAGAACCTCAGAATCTCTGGTCCTCGAACTCTGCTACTCGAATCCATGATCCAGCACTCTACCATTTTATTTCCAGCTTTTATTCTTGCAACCTATTTTCTGCATTCACAAACATCTAAACAAAATACCTCATGCCGCATGTGTGGGAAAAATATAAAATCAACTGAAATAAAATCTACTCTATGTCAGAAATATAAATGCATAAAGTATAAATGCAGAAAGTAAATTAAAGTACTAACATAATTTGCAAAATTTGAAATTTATTGTGCAGGAAAAGAAAAAGAAAGGGACAGGTACTCAGTTAACCTAGGAGCTTACAAAGGAGCTTAGAGACTAAGAAGGTGCCAGACTCAATGGCTGAAAAGACTAACTACTGCCTAAGTAGGCTTATTTGGTTTCCTACCTACCCTACTCTACCAGGCAATGCAAGCAGAGAGATCCCAACTACGTGGGATCAGGGATGTGATCCCTCAAGTCCCTCTGATGGACAGGATATAAAATACGTCGTCCACTACCAGTGGTCAGAAAGCACATGCCATCAATGCATCTTTCTACTGTGAAAGGTCCAACCCATAAGTCATCAGCTTGCCCCGATCTTATATGCAGTAAATGGTTGGGGATAATGACTTGACTTCCTGTAGGAAACCTATTTCTATTGACTGACTCAGGGATAACTCCAATGTTATGAATAGGCATGGGGTGGATTTCGGCAAGGTTTTGCGGTTGAGGTGTGATAATCCTAGAGTTTCTCCTAGAAGAAACTGCATCAGTTCTGAGTGGACCACCATCTAAGGAAATAGCAATTGTGCCAATAAGGATTTCCCTAACTTCCCTTCTTGTTTCTTGGATTACCTCATCTGGCTCTTCCCCATGGGGAGACACAACTCTTTTAACAATTTCACCTACAGTCAAGAAGTTTCTATGTTCTTCCAATGGAGGTGGCTCTCTGGATATGACAGTATTATGACTAGAACCTTCCCCTGAAGGAACTGGAACAACCATGTTTTCCAATCTGGGAGAAACTGACTCAGGATGAAATGTAGAGGAAGTAGGAATGTGAGAAGGACCATGAGTATGATGACTAGAAGACTCAGATGGTAGGAGGAAACTAGGAATACGTGGATACGTAGATAAAGCATGGCTTTGAGGCTCTGAAGGAGTTTGAAAAATAGCAAGGTCATTTAGATTATAGTCTCCTTCAGGTGCATCACTTATTAGGGCATCCTCTTCCCAACCTAGAGAGTTATCATGGACTTGAACAAGGCTACCGTCTTCTAGAGATAAATGAGATAAAGAATCTTCTGTATCGGAATAATAAGTGGCTTCAAGCTCTTCATTTGTTTCAACCCTAGTAGATGTTGCAAGATTGTTTTCCCATGGGTAGATAGGTGCAAGCCCTTGGCTTTCTCTCTCTCTATTGTGATCGGTCAAGGCAAACCACTCCCTAACAGTGAAAGGAATTCTTTCTCCCCTCCTAATATCATCAAACTCATCTTCATGTATTGGGTTTTCAATATTCTCCTCATTGTGTGTTTGTTCATGGAGGTTCTCTATTGGGGGAATTTGTTCCATGCTTTGATCATCAAGCAGACTCTCATCTCTTCCTAGATTTCTTATGCCATCCTCAACCCCTTCAAGTGTGTGATTTTCTACAGCAGGTTCTTGAATGGTTTCATTGTTTTGTTCGTGATCTTGGGGTTGATTTTCATGTCCTCTCAATTCATCTATTTCCTCAACAACATCATTTCTAATTATTTCAATCATTTGCTTGTCTTCCCAAAAAGAATCAGAATCTTCCATGACCATACACATATTTTGATCAACTTCATACAATTCATCCTCATCTTCAACAAGGTTAGTTTTGGCATTATTTAATAATTCATCCCCGTATGTGTTTTTTAACCCTTCATCAAAAGACTCAACATGCTCATTATAACAAGGTTCTCTGTTAACCCGAATCAAAGCTCCATCAGGGTTGGGAACACAAATAAATGATAAATCCATCATGAGGTATCCACCTAGACCAGCTGCCCATTTCCTAGATAAAAGCATTCCATATGCTGGGGGTAAGTCAATGACAACTACATCCATCATAGTAGAAATGTCTGAACATGCGAAAAGATCAGCTCTAAGGTTTTTGATCAAACCATAAGATGGCACTCGTCGAGAATCTATACCACAGACATTTCCATAAGGTCTAGTCACTTCAAGTCCCATTTCCTTCATAACTTGTAAAGGCATAACATTCATCGCTGCTCCAGAATCCAACATACAATTATGAAGGAGCATGTTTTGAATGTGCAAGGTAAGGTAAAAGGGGGAGTGACCACCGCTTTTTCTTTCATAAATGGCTGAATGGATGTTTATTGGTGGATCCTTCTCTGTTTCACTAGGTTGTGTTCCACTAAGCTTTTGGATATGACATGACTCTAAGACAGGTTCAGGATTTTTCTCTTGGACAATACCATTGAAAAATTCCTCTACTTGGCATCTAACAGAGGGCACCTTCATCAACTCAGTGACAGGGATGTTACACATTATCTTGCTTAGCTCTTTCTTCATATCAATCTTAAGATCATAATCATCTATGGCAAGATCTTCTTCTTCCTTTTTATCTTCATCAATCTTTTTATGTTTATCAAGGAAAGAAGGCTGGGAGGTAGTTCCTCGTTTGTAGATTTGATACTTTGGTTGCTCTTTAGGTTTTGGGAGTTCTAAGGCACAACATGTGGAGCTAGGTTCTTCAATAATATCATCTTCTTGCTCCCATGGCTCTTCTTCTAAAAGGATTCTTCCAAAGTCTTCATCATAAGATAAGTCATTTATAAAGTTGATGTTTTCTGGTTGGTCATCATGGTCAATGGTGTCAGAGGGTATTTCTTCTTCTTCATCACACCAATTGACTTCTTTCTTTTCCGAATTTTCTGGGTACTCAGGTCGTCGTCTATCCCTATCCCCATCAGGCCTTCTATTATTATTCCAATAAGGTTTAGGGCCATAAGGATTCCTATGTCTCTCAGGGTCATTCAAACTTGCCACATTCTTAGTTAGGACAGTTAATTGTTTCATCATTTCTTGCATGACCTCTAAAGTGTCCTTGGATTCCTTTGGCACACTCACAGGTTCCTTTGGTTTTCGGAGTCTAGGGTCAGATCTGGAAGTGGATGGGGTAAATTGATCGAAAAAGTTTTGTTTACCCATGGATGCTACATTTTGCTCAGCCATCTTAGCATTTGATTGAGCGGTCTTTAAGTCATTTGGGTTTTTATCCTTTAGCTGATAACCAACCCATCCCTCAAAAGCATTCAAGTAGTGAATGACAACTGCTTGATCTTTTGGTCTAATTTCTTCAGGGATAACAGCTACAGTCTTGTCAAATCTTATGTTAAACTCATGGACTGTTTCATTTTCTCTTTTCTTGATGTCAAAAAGTTGGTGTAAGAGAAACTTCCCATCTAAATTTCGGGACCACTCACTGTTTAGCTTGTTGACAAAGTTATCATACCCATCAATGGATGAGGCAGGCAACCTGTCAAACCACTTCCTAACATCTCCTTCCAAGGATGCCAGGAGACCCCTCATGAAAACATCTTCCTCAGATGCTCCATATGCTTCCATGTGTTCCCAAACTTTATCAATGTGGTCTTCAATTGATATAGCAGATACTCCATCAAATCTGGGAACCTTTTCAAAATACTTTTCAGGCATGTCATGGGGTGCACCCTGGATTTGGGAAAAGTCTAAAGGAGATGGTTTTGCTTTTCTTCCAAAAATCCTAGGAGCTTGTGGTGGAGGAACATTCTGGTTTCCCGGGTTTGTTCCGGCCATTGGATTTGTTAAGTTTGTGTTTAAGTTTGAACTAGGAGATGAGGGAGGAACCGACTTGATCAAAGGGGATCCTGAAGTTCTGTTTGGAGAATCGTTAACCAATTTCCAAAGGAAGTTCGATGGTTGTGCTTTAGGATCTCTTTTACGATATGTGATTGGGGTTCCTTCAACTTGATCTAAGTTTACTTTACTTCTTGTGTTGTAAGGATGTAAATGAGCTCGTTCCTTAGCGGAGTCACGATTGGGAGTCGCCAGGTAGATTTAACTCTTCTACCAAGATATGTGTCGTTTGTATAAGCGGGAAGGACTAGGGCAAGCTATTGCCTCCCCGGCAACGGCGCCAAAATGTTATCACCTAAGATGTAGTTACCCCTATGGATAGATCCAGTCATGGATGGCAATAGGGAAGGGCAACTCAAAAGGTGCAACCACGATCACCTCGACCTCCAATATATGGTTGTCACGCCAGTCGAGGCAACCTTCACTTTATGTTGTCTAGCCCAGACAACAAAGGGGGAGACCCGATCTACTCCCGACAGGAGAGATCAAAACCAAGACACCAAATCAGGGTATTTCTAGTTGAAGTTAGGTGTATGGTTTATCCTAGACCTAAGGATGAAGTCACAAGCCAAGTGAGGGGTTTAATAGGTATAGCTTTGGTTCATAGTTGAAGTGAAAGTGACTTATAATGTTTAGAGTGAGATCTAGGGCTAGTGTACTAGGTCAATGTCAAAAGATCCACTGCCTTGGGAACCGTGTCCAATGCAGGGTTGTTTAGGGGTCAGATTGGGGCTAACTAGTACATGAGACAATCTTGACCATGGTCCATGATGTCTTCAAAGGTATAGTTCACCATGCAAAAGTCAAACCACAAGTCAATCCAACAATCTAGGAGAGTGGGTTGTCTTGGAGATAAACTAGTGCCTTGGGAATTGGGAAGTGGAGTCAAAGTAGGGTTGACTTTATGGTTTAGGACTCCTACAACATGAGATAAGTGGACAGTATAGGCCTTGATGGTTAAATATGTCTAGATCTAGGTTTGACCCAAGTGGACCACAATCCCTTAAAACAAGGAATGCAGTCCCCAAGGCAAGATTTGACAAAGTGACAGTCTAGACCTAGGTTTTGAATTATTCTGATTCCGGATCTGCAAAAATCTCAAGTACCCAGTTCCTCGAAGTGAGTGAACTCACTTCTCCAAGGTGGTGCGACTTTCCCTAAGGAGGCTTCAATTTGGGTTTAGGTGGGTCAAATCATGTCGGATGGCATCCAAACTTTAGATCCGAGTAGATCAGTCAAGTAGGGGTATGGATCTATAATTTCGTGGCAATCCACCGGTTAGATCTTTGTAGATCTGAGTTTAAGTATTCCAAGTGGTCCAAAATGGGGATTAAATCCCTTAAAATGTGGAATGGGACCCACAAGGTGAATATCAAGAAAGGGACAACCTGGGTGTATGTTATTTGATGTGTAGATGTCAAATCAAGTGAAATCTCAAACACCCATCAACTAGATCTAGGTCAACTTGCTCAAATGGTGAAGTGCGCCTTCCTTGGGAGAAGCTAAGTTGGCTTGGGAGAGGGGTCAAACGGAAGCCAATCCACACCAAACTATAGATCCGGGATGCCGTGGATGCTATAGAGGTGGGTTTTCAATATCACGCCCAACAACCCACTAGATCTAAGTAGATCTGACAAAACGTAAAATGAGGGTTTTGAAGTATTTAGGGTTTTAACAATTTATGAATTATGTCAATGGATTGGATAAAGGAAAGAGAAACAAACCTGTGGATCTTACCTGGATAACCTTGTAGATGCCTTGATGATGATGATCTATGCAATCCCGATCAATTTGGAAGCTTTGAGGTAGTCTCTATGCAAATCGATTTAGTCCAAGAAGCCAATGCGCCCTCTCTCCTGCACAACAAACGTCAACAATATCAGATTTGATGCATCAAGAGATAAGACTAATGCCACAAAAGAAGTAACAGAAAGATAGCATAGATCACAATGATACTAATGATAACCCCCTGATACAAGCGAATGCCAAGAAAGTCGATTTGAAGAAGCCTTGCAAAATCGCCCTTGTTGAAGTCGCCCTCCTGTAGACAAACAATGATTTCCAAACAAAAGATAGATCTTACCACAATTTCCAAATGCTAGGTTGCAATAGACTTTCCAATCACCATCTAAGAACACCAGATGCAAAGGAGACCACAAGAATATTTTTCTATACCAATAATCCAAGAGCCAAAGACCCTTTACAATGAGAGGCTCTCTCCTTTAAATAGGAAGGAGAGGCACCAAAACCCTAACCACTTTTTGAATGAGTGGCTAAGATTAAAAGATACAAATGTCTAATCAATGGTTGAGATGAGCTCGACAACATAATACATGGATCACACATAACATATAACATAAGTGGACAAAGTCGCCCTAGGAGAGGGGAATCCCACCAAATCATGATGACAAAATATCATAAGAGGCTCATGGTGGGTCCAAGGGGTAATTTGATCCCTCCTTGGTCAATCCCCATGGCACAATAACCAATAAATAATCATGATAGTACCAAATCGTGCCTCCAAGGTGAAGTCGTGGTCCTCAAAAGACCCCAAAAATCCACAGAAAGTGCCATAAGTGATGGATGCGGGCCCCGATGAAGCTGAAACTGCTGGAGGAGGTGTGGAAGGTCCCGATCTATCATCACTGATCATCCCATGCCATAACTTTGCCTCAGTAGCCCAAATCGATTTCCTCAATAGCCATTTCTACCAATCCTGAAATGCCTCGGGAAACGTGAAACTGCCCAAACTGCCTCCTGGAGTGATGGCGCTGTCAAGGTGAGGGTACCAATGTGTCCGGGAGGGGGGTAATATGGTAAAAACAAGTGGCTGGACCACCCCCTCCATCATCAGCGCCCTAGGTCAACCGGATAAAAGTCATCTCTGCTCCGACAGGCCATCCAATAGACCAAAACTGCACTAGGACAGCCTACTGAGGCTAAATCATCACTGTAAGTGCCCGGAACTGAAAACAAACTGTCCCATTGGACTCAGAAGGTCCAAATCCATCCAAGATGTGTACTCATACACCATATGAATCTCTGCATGATCAAGATAAATATCCAATGTACCGGAACAAGGCCAATAATAATGATCTGTAAATGACCAAACACTGTTGTATCCCAAGAATCATCATCATAACCCTGTAGCTGCTGCATAGAATCATCCTGTATGTGTACATGGACCATATATCATCTATCCATATCATCATAAGGTCCAACATCTCATGTCCCATGGTCCTCCATGGTCAAACTAGGTCTAACCAAGACCAAATACAACTCAGACTATCATCCATAGCTGCTGCAAGGTGTCAAGGTTAATACATGCTTTACAATTTATTCAAATAGCTACTATAACACAGAGTAATCATGACTGGCGATCTAAATCCAAATATATAGTGTCGTTAATTATTATTATTACTCAGACTAGACTTTCAGGACCATACTCACTTCATAGTTGTGATCAATTTGCTAGTGAAGGGTGAAGGCTGAAATAACTGGCTAGGCTAAGGGATGACTTGACTGACTTGACTTTGTGACACTTTGGCAAGGGAACTGGCTGAATAGTGTACTGGAATGAGAAAAATAATGTATGGTAGCCCGGCTACTATATATGTGATAACATCTGGCTCCTGCTGGGACAAGTGCTCTGCTGAAATGAGCGCTTGAGAACCTCAGAATCTCTGGTCCTCGAACTCTGCTACTCGAATCCATGATCCAGCACTCTACCATTTTATTTCCAGCTTTTATTCTTGCAACCTATTTTCTGCATTCACAAACATCTAAACAAAATACCTCATGCCGCATGTGTGGGAAAAATATAAAATCAACTGAAATAAAATCTACTCTATGTCAGAAATATAAATGCATAAAGTATAAATGCAGAAAGTAAATTAAAGTACTAACATAATTTGCAAAATTTGAAATTTATTGTGCAGGAAAAGAAAAAGAAAGGGACAGGTACTCAGTTAACCTAGGAGCTTACAAAGGAGCTTAGAGACTAAGAAGGTGCCAGACTCAATGGCTGAAAAGACTAACTACTGCCTAAGTAGGCTTATTTGGTTTCCTACCTACCCTACTCTACCAGGCAATGCAAGCAGAGAGATCCCAACTACGTGGGATCAGGGATGTGATCCCTCAAGTCCCTCTGATGGACAGGATATAAAATACGTCGTCCACTACCAGTGGTCAGAAAGCACATGCCATCAATGCATCTTTCTACTGTGAAAGGTCCAACCCATAAGTCATCAGCTTGCCCCGATCTTATATGCAGTAAATGGTTGGGGATAATGACTTGACTTCCTGTAGGAAACCTATTTCTATTGACTGACTCAGGGATAACTCCAATGTTATGAATAGGCATGGGGTGGATTTCGGCAAGGTTTTGCGGTTGAGGTGTGATAATCCTAGAGTTTCTCCTAGAAGAAACTGCATCAGTTCTGAGTGGACCACCATCTAAGGAAATAGCAATTGTGCCAATAAGGATTTCCCTAACTTCCCTTCTTGTTTCTTGGATTACCTCATCTGGCTCTTCCCCATGGGGAGACACAACTCTTTTAACAATTTCACCTACAGTCAAGAAGTTTCTATGTTCTTCCAATGGAGGTGGCTCTCTGGATATGACATTATTATGACTAGAACCTTCCCCTGAAGGAACTGGAACAACCATGTTTTCCAATCTGGGAGAAACTGACTCAGGATGAAATGTAGAGGAAGTAGGAATGTGAGAAGGACCATGAGTATGATGACTAGAAGACTCAGATGGTAGGAGGAAACTAGGAATACGTGGATACGTAGATAAAGCATGGCTTTGAGGCTCTGAAGGGAGTTTGAAAAATAGCAAGGTTATTTAGATTATAGTCTCCTTCAGGTGCATCACTTATTAGGGCATCCTTTCCCAACCTAGAGAGTTATCATGGACTTGAACAAGGCTAACCGTCTTCTAGAGATAAATGAGATAAAGAATCTTCCTGTATCGGAATAATAAGTGGCTTCAAGCTCTTCATTTGTTTCAACCCTAGTAGATGTTGCAAGATTGTTTTCCCATGGGTAGATAGGTGCAAGCCCTTGGCTTTCTCTCTCTCTATTGTGATCGGTCAAGGCAAACCACTCCCTAACAGTGAAAGGAATTCTTTCTCCCCTCCTAATATCATCAAACTCATCTTCATGTATTGGGTTTTCAATATTCTCCTCATTGTGTGTTTGTTCATGGAGGTTCTCTATTGGGGGAATTTGTTCCATGCTTTGATCATCAAGCAGACTCTCATCTCTTCCTAGATTTCTTATGCCATCCTCAACCCCTTCAAGTGTGTGATTTTCTACAGCAGAGGTTCTTGAATGGTTTCATTGTTTTGTTCGTGATCTTGGGGTTGATTTTCATGTCCTCTCAATTCATCTATTTCCTCAACAACATCATTTCTAATTATTTCAATCATTTGCTTGTCTTCCCAAAAAGAATCAGAATCTTCCATGACCATACACATATTTTGATCAACTTCATACAATTCATCCTCATCTTCAACAAGGTTAGTTTTGGCATTATTTAATAATTCATCCCCGTATGTGTTTTTTTAACCCTTCATCAAAAGGACTCAACATGCTCATTATAACAAGGTTCTCTGTTAACCCGAATCAAAGCTCCATCAGGGGTTGGGAACACAAATAAATGATAAATCCATCATGAGGTATCCACCTAGACCAGCTGCCCATTTCCTAGATAAAAGCATTCCATATGCTGGGGGGTAAGTCAATGACAACTACATCCATCATAGTAGAAATGTCTGAACATGCGAAAAGATCAGCTCTAAGGTTTTTTGATCAAACCATAAGATGGCACTCGTCGAGAATCTATACCACAAGACATTTCGATAAGGTCTAGTCACTTCAAGTCCCATTTCCTTCATAACTTGTAAAGGCATAACATTCATCGCTGCTCCAGAATCCAACATACAATTATGAAGGAGCATGTTTTGAATGTGCAAGGTAAGGTAAAAAGGGGGAGTGACCACCGCTTTTTCTTTCATAAATGGCTGAATGGATGTTTATTGGTGGATCCTTCTCTGTTTCACTAGGTTGTGTTCCACTAAGCTTTTGGATATGACATGACTCTAAGACAGGTTTCAGGATTTTTCTCTTGGCCAATACCATTGAAAAATTCCTCTACTTGGCATTCTAACAGAGGGCACCTTCATCAACTCAGTGACAGGGATGTTACACATTATCTTGCTTAGCTCTTTCTTCATATCAATCTTAAGATCATAATCATCTATGGCAAGATCTTCTTCTTCCTTTTTATCTTCATCAATCTTTTTATGTTTATCAAGGAAAGAAGGCTGGGAGGTAGTTCCTCGTTTGTAGATTGATACTCTTGGTTGCTCTTTAGGTTTTGGGAGTTCTAAGGCACAACATGTGGAGCTAGGTTCTTCAATAATATCATCTTCTTGCTCCCATGGCTCTTCTTCTAAAAGGATTCTTCCAAAGTCCTTCATCATAAGATAAGGTCATTTATAAAGTTGATGTTTTCTGGTTGGTCATCATGGTCAATGGTGTCAGAGGGTATTTCTTCTTCTTCATCACACCAATTGACTTCTTTCTTTCCGAATTTTCTGGGTACTCAGGTCGTCGTCTATCCCTATCCCCATCAGGCCTTCTATTATTATTCCAATAAGGTTTAGGGCCATAAGGATTCCTATGTCTCTCAGGGTCCATTCAAACTTGCCACATTCTTAGTTAGGACAGTTAATTGTTTCATCATTTCTTGCATGACCTCTAAAGTGTCCTTGGATTCCTTTGGCACACTCACAGGTTCCTTTGGTTTTCGGAGTCTAGGGTCAGATCTGGAAGTGGGATGGGGTAAATTGATCGAGAAAAGTTTTGTTTACCCATGGATGCTACATTTTGCTCAGCCATCTTAGCATTTGATTGAGCGGGTCCTTAAGTCATTTGGGGTTTTTATCCTTTAGCTGATAACCAACCCATCCCTCAAAAGCATTCAAGTAGTGAATGACAACTGCTTGATCTTTTGGTCTAATTTCTTCAGGGATAACAGCTACAGTCTTGTCAAATTCTTATGTTAAAAACCCTCATGGACTGTTTCATTTTCTCTTTTCTTGATGTCAAAAAGTTGGTGTAAGAGAAACTTCCCATCTAAATTTCGGGACCACTCACTGTTTAGCTTGTTGACAAAGTTATCATACCCATCAATGGATGAGCAGGGCAACCTGTCAAACCACTTCCTAACATCTCCTTCCAAGGATGCCAGGAGACCCCTCATGAAAACATCTTCCTCAGATGCTCCATATGCTTCCATGTGTTCCCAAACTTTATCAATGTGGTCTTCAATTGATATAGCAGATACTCCATCAAATCTGGGAACCTTTTTCAAAATACTTTTCAGGCATGTCATGGGGGTGCACCCTGGATTTGGGAAAAGTCTAAAGGAGATGGTTTGCTTTTCTTCCAAAAATCCTAGGAGCTTGTGGTGGAGGAACATTCTGGTTTTCCCGGGGTTTGTTCCGGCCATTGGGATTTGTTAAGTTTGTGTTTAAGTTTGAACTAGGAGATGAGGGAGGAACCGACTTGATCAAAGGGGATCCTGAAGTTCTGTTTGGAGAATCGTTAACCAATTTCCAAAGGAAGTTCGATGGTTGTGCTTTAGGATCTCTTTTACGATATGTGATTGGGGTTCCTTCAACTTGATCTAAGTTTACTTTACTTCTTGTGTTGTAAGGATGTAAATGAGCTCGTTCCTTAGCGGAGGTCACGATTGGGGAGTCGCCAGTAGATTTAACTCTTCTACCAAGATATGTGTCGTTTGTATAGCGGGAAGGACTAGGGCAAGCTATTGCCTCCCCGGCAACGGCGCCAAAATGTTATCACCTAAGATGTAGTTACCCCTATGGATAGATCCAGTCATGGATGGCAATAGGGAAGGGCAACTCAAAAGGTGCAACCACGATCACCTCGACCTCCAATATATGGTTGTCACGCCAGTCGAGGCAACCTTCACTTTATGTTGTCTAGCCCAGACAACAAAGGGGGAGACCCGATCTACTCCCGACAGGAGAGATCAAAACCAAGACACCAAATCAGGGTATTTCTAGTTGAAGTTAGGTGTATGGTTTATCCTAGACCTAAGGATGAAGTCACAAGCCAAGTGAGGGGTTTAATAGGTATAGCTTTGGTTCATAGTTGAGTGAAAGTGACTTATAATGTTTAGAGTGAGATCTAGGGCTAGTGTACTAGGTCAATGTCAAAAGATCCACTGCCTTGGGAACCGTGTCCAATGCAGGGTTGTTTAGGGGTCAGATTGGGGCTAACTAGTACCATGAGAGACAATCTTGACCATCGGGTCCATGATGTCTTCAAAGGTATAGTTCACCATGCAAAAGTCAAACCACAAGTCAATCCAACAATCTAGGAGAGTGGGTTGTCTTGGAGATAAACTAGTGCCTTGGGAATTGGGAAGTGGAGTCCAAAGTAGGGTTGACTTTATGGTTTAGGACTCCTACAACATGAGATAAGTGGACAGTATAGGCCTTGATGGTTAAATATGTCTAGATCTAGGTTTGACCCAAGTGGACCACAATCCCTTAAAACAAGGAATGCAGTCCCCAAGGCAAGATTTGACAAAGTGACAGTCTAGACCTAGTTTTGGAATTATTCTGATTCCGGATCTGCAAAAATCTCAAGTAACCCAGTTCCTCGAAGTGAGTGAACTCACTTCTCCAAGGTGGTGCGACTTTCCCTAAGGAGGGCTTCAATTTGGGTTTAGGTGGGTCAAATCATGTCGGATGGCATCCAAACTTTAGATCCGAGTAGATCAGTCAAGTAGGGGTATGGATCTATAATTCGTGGCAATCCACCGGTTAGATCTTTGTAGATCTGAGTTTAAGTATTCCAAGTGGTCCAAAATGGGGATTAATCCCTTAAAATGTGGAATGGGACCCCACAAGGTGAATATCAAGAAAGGGACAACCTGGGTGTATGTTATTTGATGTTGTAGATGTCAAATCAAGTGAAATCTCAAACACCCATCAACTAGATCTAGGTCAACTTGCTCAAATGGTGAAGTGCGCCTTCCTTGGGAGAAGCTAAGTTGGCTTGGGAGAGGGGTCAAACGGAAGCCAATCCACACCAAACTATAGATCCGGGATGCCGTGGATGCTATAGAGGTGGGTTTTCAATATCACGCCCAACAACCCACTAGATCTAAGTAGATCTGACAAAACGTAAAATGAGGGTTTTGAAGTATTTAGGGTTTTTAACAATTTATGAATTACTGTGGATCTTACCTGGATAACCTTGTAGATGCCTTGATGATGATGATCTATGCAATCCCGATCAATTTGGAAGCTTTGAGGTAGTCTCTATGCAAATCGATTTAGTCCAAGAAGCCAATGCGCCCTCTCTCCTGCACAACAAACGTCAACAATATCAGATTTGATGCATCAAGAGATAAGACTAATGCCACAAAAGAAGTAACAGAAAGATAGCATAGATCACAATGATACTAATGATAACCCCCTGATACAAGCGAATGCCAAGAAAGTCGATTTGAAGAAGCCTTGCAAAATCGCCCTTGTTGAAGTCGCCCTCCTGTAGACAAACAATGATTTCCAAACAAAAGATAGATCTTACCACAATTTCCAAATGCTAGGTTGCAATAGACTTTCCAATCACCATCTAAGAACACCAGATGCAAAGGAGACCACAAGAATATTTTTCTATACCAATAATCCAAGAGCCAAAGACCCTTTACAATGAGAGGCTCTCTCCTTTAAATAGGAAGGAGAGGCACCAAAACCCTAACCACTTTTTGAATGAGTGGCTAAGATTAAAAGATACAAATGTCTAATCAATGGTTGAGATGAGCTCGACAACATAATACATGGATCACACATAACATATAACATAAGTGGACAAAGTCGCCCTAGGAGAGGGGAATCCCACCAAATCATGATGACAAAATATCATAAGAGGCTCATGGTGGGTCCAAGGGGTAATTTGATCCCTCCTTGGTCAATCCCCATGGCACAATAACCAATAAATAATCATGATAGTACCAAATCGTGCCTCCAAGGTGAAGTCGTGGTCCTCAAAAGACCCCAAAAATCCACAGAAAGTGCCATAAGTGATGGATGCGGGCCCCGATGAAGCTGAAACTGCTGGAGGAGGTGTGGAAGGTCCCGATCTATCATCACTGATCATCCCATGCCATAACTTTGCCTCAGTAGCCCAAATCGATTTCCTCAATAGCCATTTCTACCAATCCTGAAATGCCTCGGGAAACGTGAAACTGCCCAAACTGCCTCCTGGAGTGATGGCGCTGTCAAGGTGAGGGTACCAATGTGTCCGGGAGGGGGGTAATATGGTAAAAACAAGTGGCTGGACCACCCCCTCCATCATCAGCGCCCTAGGTCAACCGGATAAAAGTCATCTCTGCTCCGACAGGCCATCCAATAGACCAAAACTGCACTAGGACAGCCTACTGAGGCTAAATCATCACTGTAAGTGCCCGGAACTGAAAACAAACTGTCCCATTGGACTCAGAAGGTCCAAATCCATCCAAGATGTGTACTCATACACCATATGAATCTCTGCATGATCAAGATAAATATCCAATGTACCGGAACAAGGCCAATAATAATGATCTGTAAATGACCAAACACTGTTGTATCCCAAGAATCATCATCATAACCCTGTAGCTGCTGCATAGAATCATCCTGTATGTGTACATGGACCATATATCATCTATCCATATCATCATAAGGTCCAACATCTCATGTCCCATGGTCCTCCATGGTCAAACTAGGTCTAACCAAGACCAAATACAACTCAGACTATCATCCATAGCTGCTGCAAGGTGTCAAGGTTAATACATGCTTTACAATTTATTCAAATAGCTACTATAACACAGAGTAATCATGACTGGCGATCTAAATCCAAATATATAGTGTCGTTAATTATTATTATTACTCAGACTAGACTTTCAGGACCATACTCACTTCATAGTTGTGATCAATTTGCTAGTGAAGAGTGAAGGCTGAAATAACTGGCTAGGCTAAGGGATGACTTGACTGACTTGACTTTGTGACACTTTGGCAAGGGAACTGGCTGAATAGTGTACTGGAATGAGAAAAATAATGTATGGTAGCCCGGCTACTATATATGTGATAACATCTGGCTCCTGCTGGGACAAGTGCTCTGCTGAAATGAGCGCTTGAGAACCTCAGAATCTCTGGTCCTCGAACTCTGCTACTCGAATCCATGATCCAGCACTCTACCATTTTATTTCCAGCTTTTATTCTTGCAACCTATTTTCTGCATTCACAAACATCTAAACAAAATACCTCATGCCGCATGTGTGGGAAAAATATAAAATCAACTGAAATAAAATCTACTCTATGTCAGAAATATAAATGCATAAAGTATAAATGCAGAAAGTAAATTAAAGTACTAACATAATTTGCAAAATTTGAAATTTATTGTGCAGGAAAAGAAAAAGAAAGGGACAGGTACTCAGTTAACCTAGGAGCTTACAAAGGAGCTTAGAGACTAAGAAGGTGCCAGACTCAATGGCTGAAAAGACTAACTACTGCCTAAGTAGGCTTATTTGGTTTCCTACCTACCCTACTCTACCAGGCAATGCAAGCAGAGAGATCCCAACTACGTGGGATCAGGGATGTGATCCCTCAAGTCCCTCTGATGGACAGGATATAAAATACGTCGTCCACTACCAGTGGTCAGAAAGCACATGCCATCAATGCATCTTTCTACTGTGAAAGGTCCAACCCATAAGTCATCAGCTTGCCCCGATCTTATATGCAGTAAATGGTTGGGGATAATGACTTGACTTCCTGTAGGAAACCTATTTCTATTGACTGACTCAGGGATAACTCCAATGTTATGAATAGGCATGGGGTGGATTTCGGCAAGGTTTTGCGGTTGAGGTGTGATAATCCTAGAGTTTCTCCTAGAAGAAACTGCATCAGTTCTGAGTGGACCACCATCTAAGGAAATAGCAATTGTGCCAATAAGGATTTCCCTAACTTCCCTTCTTGTTTCTTGGATTACCTCATCTGGCTCTTCCCCATGGGGAGACACAACTCTTTTAACAATTTCACCTACAGTCAAGAAGTTTCTATGTTCTTCCAATGGAGGTGGCTCTCTGGATATGACAGTATTATGACTAGAACCTTCCCCTGAAGGAACTGGAACAACCATGTTTTCCAATCTGGGAGAAACTGACTCAGGATGAAATGTAGAGGAAGTAGGAATGTGAGAAGGACCATGAGTATGATGACTAGAAGACTCAGATGGTAGGAGGAAACTAGGAATACGTGGATACGTAGATAAAGCATGGCTTTGAGGCTCTGAAGGAGTTTGAAAAATAGCAAGGTTATTTAGATTATAGTCTCCTTCAGGTGCATCACTTATTAGGGCATCCTCTTCCCAACCTAGAGAGTTATCATGGACTTGAACAAGGCTACCGTCTTCTAGAGATAAATGAGATAAAGAATCTTCTGTATCGGAATAATAAGTGGCTTCAAGCTCTTCATTTGTTTCAACCCTAGTAGATGTTGCAAGATTGTTTTCCCATGGGTAGATAGGTGCAAGCCCTTGGCTTTCTCTCTCTCTATTGTGATCGGTCAAGGCAAACCACTCCCTAACAGTGAAAGGAATTCTTTCTCCCCTCCTAATATCATCAAACTCATCTTCATGTATTGGGTTTTCAATATTCTCCTCATTGTGTGTTTGTTCATGGAGGTTCTCTATTGGGGGAATTTGTTCCATGCTTTGATCATCAAGCAGACTCTCATCTCTTCCTAGATTTCTTATGCCATCCTCAACCCCTTCAAGTGTGTGATTTGGCATTTCTTTCATATACAAGATATAGCATTTGATTTTTCAGATTTTGTATTGATGGCAGCACTAAAAGTTTCAGGTTTAGCCAACACAACTTTAGTGACTAGGGGGAATTCTCAAGGAACTCCAACTCACCATAGGTAAGTTTTGTCACCAACTCAGAGCCGAGACACAATAAACAGGGAAGCTCATCCAATACAGAGGCTACAGTGGGGAAAGGTCCTCCATGTCACTAGTCAAGTAGCAAATCAGGGTAATAATCTAACAGGTAGGCCACGGATGGATGAAGACAATGAAATGATGGAGCCAACACTAGCAAGCCAGAGTATGGTGTAATGATCACCTCTATTCTCCCTAAGGAGGGTATGTACCAATGAGTATGAATAGTGAACTTCTAAGTCTGAGTAGGGACAATATAATATAAATAATAGGTCAACCAGGTCCATGTATCTATATGATCGCCAGATCATGACACTAAGTGCTAAGACATGCTATAAGAATAAGTATAAAAGCAATCTAACCATAACACAATAATATACCTGCTGAGTCATATACCTGAATGCACATCAACCTGTACCATCATCTGTCCTCTGGAACTGCTGCTGTAACTCTGGGCACTACTGACTGCTCTGTACCAATGGTATAATGGCTATATCGGGCATCTCTCTGAGTGTCCTGAAACTCAGTCATGGCATGGGGAATATAAATGCTGTCCACAATCTGATAGTGATCCAATATAAATGCTCATCTCGGCATCTCAAATGCAAGGGAACTGGCTGAATAGTGTACTGGAATGAGAAAAATAATGTATGGTAGCCCGGCTACTATATATGTGATAACAGTAGGATAGACAGCTTTCTGACTAGTTTGGGCTTTACCAAGAGTAAAGCGGATTCCAAACTTTACTACAAGGTTGAGGAAGGCAATCCAGTGATACTCCTACTGTATGTAGATGACCTATTTGTGACAGGTGAGGATGGGCTGATTGCTGATATGAAGAGGAAGCTTGCTGCCGAGTTAGAGATGAAGGACATGGGTATGATGCACTATTTTCTAGGCATGGAGGTGTGGCAGAGTGCGGATGGAATCTTCCTTGGACAAGGGAAGTATGCAGTAGAGATCCTGAAGCGGTTCGGGATGATGGACTGTAAGGCCATGGCCACACCTATGGCATCGAACCTGAAGCTATTGAGTGATGCTTCATCAGAGTCGGTTGATGCCATGATGTATCGTCAGATGATTGGGTCCTTGATGTACTTGACAAATACGAGACCAGATATTTGCTTTGTTGTGAACACATTGAGCCAGTTCCTGACGGATCCGAGAGATGTTCACCTGATTGTTGCAAAGCATATTCTGAGGTACCTGAGGGGTACGGTTGATTATGGGCTCAAGTATGATGCAAATCGGAATATTAACCTAGAGGGTTATGTTGATTCAGATTGGGCAGGCAGTGCCATTGATAGGAAGAGCACTTCGGGGTGCTACTTCAGTATGGGATCATGTGTGATCTCTTGGTTTAGCAGGAAGCAATCCTGCGTGGCACTAAGTACAGTCGAAGCAGAGTATGTCGCAGCTTGTTCGGCTAGTTGTGAGGCAGCATGGCTGAGGAAGCTACTATTTGATTTATTTGATCTCCAATTGGATGCTACTAGTATATATTGCGACAACCAGAGTTGTGTGAGTTGTCGGAGAACCCAGTGTTCCATGACAAGTTGAAGCACATGGAGATCAAGTTCCACTATATCAGGGATATGGTGCAAAGAGGAGCAGTGAAGCTCCAGCATGTTGCAACGGAGGAGCAGATAGCCAATGTATTGACCAAGCCACTGTCCAGAGTGAAGTTTGAATACTTCAGAGAGAAGCTTGGTGTACTTCAGATCGAGGTTCCTTCCAAGGGGAAGTGATGAGTCTAGAAGACGCAAATGCACACGAGCCATTCTCACATAGTGGTAGGAAAGTCCTCCTATGGTGTAGATGTAAGGGTTGGGCCATTCTCACATAGTGGTAGGAAAGTACTCCTATGGTGTAGATGTAAGGGTTGGCCATTCTCAAATGGTGGTAGGAAAGTCCTCCCATGGTGCAGATGTAAGGGCTGGGCATGGCTTTTTCGACATGGTCAGAGGTTAGTCCTTCCATGGTCATTGATGTAATTGTCGAGGCTTTTTCAACATGGTCAGAGGAAATTCCTTCTATGGTCGTTGATGTAATTGTCGAGCTCTTCCGACATGGTTAGAGGAAATTCCTTCCATGGTCGTTGATGTAATTGCTGAAGCTTTTCCGACATGGCCAGAGGTTAGTCCTTCCATGGTTGTTGATGTAATTGCTGAGCCTCTCCCGGATGGTGATAGGAAAGTCCTTGCATGTCGGTGATTGTAAGTGCTCTGTTGTGTGCATCTGGGTTGTGCTCCGTTGACGATGAGATGATCTGAAGATGATGAGGTGACAATAGGGTACACAGGTTTTTGCAGAGGCATATAATCAGTCCTGGGATGCTCCTTCAGGTTTTGCAATGGCATAAAATCAGTCCTGGGAGATCTTGCAGGTTTTGTAGAGGCAGTGTAATTAGTCCTGAGATGTACCTACTTGATGGCTTGCTCGCAGAGATGATGAAGACCTACATGGAGGCTAGGCCTACATCCAGCATGAAAAAGGGCTAGCTATGTAGAACTTCCTATGACGAGTAGATTGGAGATTGATGATCGAGATAGTAGCAGCAATGACGATGATGATCCAGCTTTGACGATCCAGTGATGAAGACTTGTGCCGATGAACTGTGTCAAGAGAATACCTTCCTAGTTAAGAGGGAGTGTTGATGTATTTGTAACTTCAGAATGTATTTCACTTGTATATTTTATATTGTTATTGTACTGTTATCACACAAACTCTAGCTGATGGAAAATGAATGTCCCAATAGGGATGGTAGAGGGTGGTCAGCTAGAATGGTGTAAGCTGCAATAGCCAGGTCCTCCGTTCAAGGAATGGAAGTCACACCGGACAAGGCTACTGTCGCTTTAGACAAGGCACGTAGCCCAGTCAGGGGGGAGACCCCGCTCAACCAGTGATGGTTGAGACTCAACAGTCAGACACCCAACCCAAAATATAAGTAAAACAAGACACAAGGTGAATGCCTAAGTGTGAGATTTCTTCTAGCCTAGTGAAATCGAGATTCAGGATTAGAAAATAAACTAAATGAAACAATCTCAAATCTGATTACAAGTGTTAAATGATGAATTCTTTAAAGATTAGAAGGCTGGAAACTAAATCAGAAAATAGAAATTGACTAGAAGCGTGACTGAAAATCCTGCCTATGGGGAATGAAGCGCATTTGTGACTACTCAAACATGGCAGCAGCAAATTAGGTGAATGAAACACATCTTCTAGCGATCATACATTGAATAATAGCTGATTTAGACTGAAGAAAAACAAATCAGCAAGAAGTGAAGTCAAACTGCCCAAGGGAATGAGTTAAGTAGTGGACAAACGGACCTAGGGAAGTAGATAATTAGCGTTTTTAATCACTTCCAGCCAATGGTACTCAATTTCCCATGGTAAAATGACATTCTGAAACCAAATCTGAAGTACCCAGAACCCAAAAAATTACCAGACAGCGTGATTGGCCAGTTTGCCCAAGTGGGGCAAATTCAGTGAAAGACTAGTGCCTAGTTAAGTGGGTAGATGGATTCGGAATCAAATGAAATTTGAGATATGGGATTTTAGCACATTTCATTAGTGGGTTTGCAAGAAAAACTAATTCTAACGGTTGATTTTTAAGATTTTAAATTTTAGGGTCTTAATGTAAATTTACTCTCTCCAACAATCTAGAAATGGAAATGCAAGAAAAGAAGATGAAACACCTACTTGAAACCAGCTGATATCTCTGATTTTGTTGAGCTTGTACGTCCCGAAGATCAAATAGAAGCGGTTGTAGAAGTCCCCAGCTGAAATCGACTTCTCTCTCCCCACCAACTCGTCCTCCTTGCCTGCCAACACCAATGGACATAAATCAAATTAGTATGATAAGCAAGTGAAATCTACAGCAATACAGATAAAAGATGAGAGAAAATGCTTGCCTGAAATAGCAAAAACACTTCCCTTGTGTTACCAATCCGGAGAATGGAGCAGCAGTGGCAGCCAAATGGTGCACCCTCCTCCAAGATTTTGTGCTTGCTGCAAACAATGGTGAGCAATACAGTGCTGGAAACATCCACAAACTACAACTAGTGCATCAAGATAGTATGGCAATCAACAATACCAAGAGAGTACCACAGAAGAACTAAGCAAGAGCAGCAACGTTTCTCTTCTATTCCAACTCCAAAAATGCCAAGGGAGATGGTACAATGGGTGAGTGCCTTCTCTTATAGAGAGAGGCCACTCTCACAACAAGTTTTCCCCCAAAATGGAGGGCTGGGATTTAATCCCCAATGATCAAAACGAATGGAGGAGATGCCTCCTCATGGGGGTGCAAATTGCCCAAGGAGAGCGCACATGTGGAGAGGGGGTCCCCTTGTGGGGCCCCTACAATACATACAAGGTGGTCGGGGGGTGTCTATAGGGTGTTTTATCCCCCCAACTCACTATACCAAGGTCCCACAATACACATCATCATCAAATCGAAAATGCCAAGGAGGAAAAACGCCCCCAATGGGGAAATTCGACCCATGTAGTGAGCTGGCCCAATGGAGGGACCCATAATGTACAAATGCCATGTTAAACATTACCAATTTACCTTAGGAATCACCCCTTTATTTGCCAACCATTTATTTTTACTCTTTGCTATAGTTTCCTTTGTCAATTTCTGATTTTCCATGTATTTTATTGCTGAAGATGAAACTTGGGCTTTTGAACCACCTAGAGTGCCCAGATTGCCGAACCGTCTGCTGCAATGTGATCGTGGACCCAAAAATAGTAGAAATGACCACTCGAATGTCCCCGATCCATCACTTAGGCATTATTTGCTCAAAATCCATGATTTTTAATTAAAACGGGTCATTAATGACTAGTAATAATTAAAAATCTCACAAACGCCTCGATCTTTTTGCATTCTGTCACTTGGAGGCTCATATGGGTCCCCTGTAGATAATAATTGACCAAAATCGAAATTCCGATCACAACATTTTTTCGGGCCCATTTTTGGCCTAGTCAACCTAGTTTGACCAAGTCAAATCTGGTCAACAATAGTGCTAGCTGAATACCTGTATGCAATCATGAAGCGAAAGGATTCCTTATACAAGTTAGTACATTACTAAACATCAGGATAATAATATGGTGATAAAAAACTGCATTAAATCTCGGAAAATACAAGGCCCCAAGTGAGGTGGGCCCACCACATCCAAAAGACTCAATTGCTATGCACAACCTATAGACTTGACCACCTAGCTAACTTTGGGTGATGTGGAATACATGGCGAAGGATAAGGGATGACAAGGATGAGGATCATGTGACCGTTTGGATAACTCGGGAAAGTAGGGTCTGTTATCACCTATTTTGTACAAATGGTTGAAACCTTATTGAGCTGCCAGTGTTGGAACACATCAGTGTTCACTTCCAGAGTATCTGGGTTTCAGATATTTGGGTCTAGCCAGTTTTGTTTTTGAGTCGACATGACCATGACCCCATGGGGGTTTGTAGCAAAGTGTGCTAGTAGGGTCTGAGTGGCTCTGTTCCCCATGACTGGATTAAACAACTAAGGTATTCTAGGGAGTTTTTTCACTGTCAGATTATACTTTGCTTCATGCGAGATATAATCTCTTGGTTTTTCTCCCGCTTCCTCCAAAGCTGGAATGCTCGATTTTGGAAATTTGGCCATGGGGGGTTATTAGAGTCCAACTATAATGTATACACCTACTAGACACTATTAAAATAGGTTTTGGTCATGTCCTAAGTCTCTAGGACCCCCCAAAAAAGTTTCGAAAAATTTTTACCGGACGCGTCGGAATTGGGGTTTTTTTAATTATTTAAATTTTAATTAAATTTCTCTATAGTTTAAATAGAGAAATTTGAGTCTGTAATATGTCGGTCATCCGGGATCCGATTTCAGTGATTGAAGGCTCCAGACTTAAGCCAAAAATAATTCATGATCCCCGGACCAGCTAACCCTAAGTTTCAGACAATTATTTGGCCTCATAATTAATATTTTCTCAAAAAATTAAAAAATGAGAAATATTAATTAAAATATTCAAAAAATAATAAATTGGAGATAATTTAAATCTCTCCAAAAAAGGCCAAATTGAATAAATTAAAAGTCAAAATGACATGGCAAAAATCATTTATGATGATTGGAATCTTCACCCACCTGATTCAGATCAGTTTCGGAGCACTGGGAGTGATCTACAGTTGAGAAATTCACCCACCTTCATGCAAATTCGTTTTTGTGATTTGGCAATTGATTAATGGGTTGTTGGATTTTGAAATCAATGCATGTGGGGCTCCTTCCTCAAATTATGGGCTCCAAACTCAAGCTTAATGTTGAGTTAAGACTCCAAGCTCGATTTGGTTGGTGTTGACATGTTTTTGATTGGATTAAGATGGAGTTTTTGGCTCTCTTCATGCCAAATTCGAATTAGGGTTTTAGACTAGTGTTTTGCTATTTAAGAGAAGCCATTTGGGCTTTCTCTTCATGGAGAATTATTGTAAACTTGCTCTGCGGAGATTGTAATAGCTATTGGCTATCATTGGAAATAAAGTTGGCTTTGGAGGCAAATTTATGTACACTTCTATTGGTTCATGAGTTACTAATTTATTTTGAGGTAATATCTGTAATGTTTTCTTGATTTATGCAATTTCAAAGTTTGATTTAAATACATGCTTAGATCTCTTTCTTAAGAGCGTAGGGAAAGCATTTGATGGTCCCAATTTGTTTGCTAGGCTTAGGCTTGAATAGTATAAAGAGTGCAACTTGTAATCGGTCTTACTACCTTGTCTCTTTATGCATTTTTGTCTAACTCTCTATATTTGATCAAGCTTTGTTTGTGTAAGTTTTTGTGCATTGCAGATCTTCAAAACGGTTGAGATGAGATAAACTCGGTTGTATCTCCCTCTTCTCCACCAACAAAAAACCTTTACTAATAGTGTGTTTGCAGAATACTTCCAAGGAGCAAGATCTTAAGATTGGCATCAAAGCAGAGAGGGTTTCCTCTTCCATCAACAAAGTTTTCATCTTTCAAACTTGGTTACAAAAGGGTTCTTTCTTCAAACCCCTCTTATTTGCTCCTTGTTTCCCTTTTCTCATTGGTTTGCTAGCCCTTGCCTCTTAAAACCCTCCTCCTTAGCTTTCGCTTGGCCATAGTTACCCCTCTTTCTTCCCTTTCGTTTTGGCTCTAGTCTCTTTGTCTTCCCCTCTCCATCTAGCTCTTGATTTACCTTCCCTTCCACCTTTCGTCTTTCCCTCTTTTATCCTCTCGTTCCCCATCTTCTAGATTCCATCTCTCCCCCTCGTTTTCTCCAAAAAGAGCCCTAAATTATCCCAAAAGATCAAAAACGAATTGTTAAGTTAGTTTATTTTTTGTTAGAGTATTAGCTTCTCTTTTTGCAAGATAGCTTGTCATAGTTAGATCTTAGGTTTTACTTGCATCTTGTAGATCAATTTCATGCATTGAAAAGTAAGTGTTAGAAGCATTCTAGATTTCTCTTTTCACACTAGTATAGTTTGCATTTTTTAAAAACCCTAGTTGCAAGTTTAAAAGATAGAATTTTTTTTACAAAAATATTTCAAAAATTTTACATTCTAGATCTCTTTCTCATCATTCTTTAAGCATATGTTGTTCGCTAGTCCGTTTTTTCTTTTGTGCATTTTTGAAATAAAAAATCTCATAAACTAATTTTTTGAAGTCTTTTGTAGACTCTAGTTTAAATAGCTTCAAGATTTTGTCTTGTTCTAATGATTAATGGGTGCCTTGGTTGAGAATTTCTAAGACTTGTGTAGATGTTTTGAAAGGAGGAAACTTGAAGGAGCTTTGAAGAAGTAAGATCTAAGCAAAAGAAACAAAGTGAAGAAACCATGAGAATGATCAAAACTTGACATACTTATCCTTTGTAAAAGCAAGCAAAGACTTGTTTCTTCTTTATTTTTTCCAAGTATTATCTATCTCTCAAAAGTCCTTCAAGGGTTTCAAACCCAAGGCATTTGTAATCAAGTTAATAAAAGTTCAAGTGGAGGAGGCCTCCACTTTTTGGGTTTTCTTCCCATTTGGGGAAGAGTGTGGTGATTTGTTAGGTTAGATCTTTCAATTTTTTCTTTAGAGTAGTCTTTTGTTTCATCTTGTATTTCTCTTCCAAAGCCTTTGACCGGAAGTTGTATCCTTGGGATTTCATCTCAAGGGCAGGACCACATATTTTGTGGTTACTCTTCCTTCCCCGTCGGTTTCCTTGGTAGAGCTTTCAGCTAGCTGGAAGTTCTCAAGTGCAGGCGGTTCTAGTGGTTGATCTTGTTCGGAGATCAATCCCACCTAGTAGATTAAAACTTGTGTTGTAGAACACTAGATTTACTTATTTCCATTTTATCTTGCAAGTAATATTGTTAGTAGTAATTCATATCTTGTCGGTCAACGTTATTGTTTAAATCTGTTTCAAGTTAAGATATACTGCTACTACAATCTTTTTGCTTCTTTAAAATAAACCAAAGTCTCTTGAACTTTTCCATAATCCAAGTCAAGAGCACCCTCTGTCGGAGGGCATTTTAGTTTTTTGCATCATCCCTGCATTAGGCATTTTAAGTTTAGCAAGTCTCTTGAACTGTGGTCATAAGACCGAGTCAAGAGCGCTCTCTGTCGGAGAGTTGAACAAGGTTCTTAAATAAATAAAAATTTTCCACTCATACACCCCTTAATTAATTTATCTTGGTTTCTGTCCTACACCCGTATGCTCTGCCAACCGGAAACGGTTGGGCTAGTACTCAAAAAGGTGGAAGACTTGTTAATTTACAAGTGAAAATCTAATTAAAACTTTCACCCCCATAACCAACGAACCGGCGTTGTCATAAAGTATTTTAATCAGTTCTCAGGGGAGGCGCCGGATCGCCCAATCTGCGACACGGTGGCTGGTTAGCATTGCGCGCCTCGCCGTGATTCCAGACAGGCCCCGACAGGTCTCTTAAAGGAGCTGCTTAAAACTACTTTCCGGACACTCTTTGAACATCCTTGGTTTTATCCCTAATAATCAAGACAATTAAAACTTTGAATTTACCAAGATAAGCTGCACAACGTTCTCACAAACTTTCCATTTCAAGCACTTGTGTCAAGTTTACAATCACTTTTATTTTCTGACTCCATAAGGCACTGGTCCTTCATCTTATATTTTGCTTGCTTAAGTCTCAAACATTGGAGTATTTGCTTATATTTACGTGAAGTGATCTGTTTATTGCCCAAGTGTATCTTTCATCTTGTATTTGCAACGTGGATTGCGTTATCTTGTCTTATATTTAAATTTTAAATTGTCTCTCATCTCAAAAAATTCCTAAAAAAACACCCATCCGCATCACTACATCAAAAACACTATAAAAACAAGAGCCTTAGTAAAACTCTCTTTTAGGGACTACCCCCCTTGGCTTCGTCAGGAGTTAGCCTAAACGGAGGAGCTGGGATTCAGGTGACAGTACCTGGCTCATTGCTTGCCCCCAAGGCCACACCTCTCTCACTTGTAGTGAAGAGACAACTTTCGAAAGATTTCCGCTGCTGGTGTGCATATTGGAGGACAAAAGGGTCCACTGAGATAAGTATACCATGACAAAACATGGGGAAGGGCGGTGCCTCACAAATGGGTATAGTGCAGGGAAACCGCCACTGGTAATATGACAAGTATCTCACAACTCACATCCATGCCCGAAGACTCTGTGAGGTTCTTTTCTAGAGCCGCCAAACTGGGTGTCCGGCAAACCGTAACTTGAGACTCTAGGGGACAATCTTGAGATTGTCCCTTGCTCCCTCTCACCTCCTTGCCCCGCAGGACTAGGTGAGGAATAACCACTACAAATGCTAACATGTATGGATGACCCGTGTCCATGTGTGTTTATAAACACATTGCATGGATTTTACAATGAGTTTCATACTTAGCCCTTTTTTGGCTAGATTTACATTTACAAAAAGCCTTTTGGCTTGCTTTACATTTCTTCATTTCTTCAATTTACATCAAGGCCCTCTTGGGCTACATACATATCTCAATAGATATAATCATGGTGCTCATACTGCAAAGTAATGGGGGTGAGCAATACATGCTCCAATGACCAATGGGGAACACCCGGTGAGGCTACGCAATCCTAACTGCATTGCAACATCGGGGGCAACCTGTTATCACATTTATAGTAGCCGAGCTACCATACATTATTTTTCTGATGCCAGTACACTATTCAGCCAATTCCCTTACATTTGAGATGCTGAGATGAGCATCTATATTGGATCACTATCAGATTGTGGACAGCAGTTCTATTCCACATGCCATGACTGAGTCTCGGGACACTCAGAGAGATGACCGATGTAGCCATTATACCATTGGTACAGAGCAGTCAGTGGTGCCCAGAGTTACAGCAGCAGTTTCAGAGGACAGAGGATGGTACAGGTTGATGAGCATTCAGGTATATGACTCAGCAGGTATATCATGGTGTTATGGTTAGATTGCTTTTATACTTATTCTTATAGCATGTCTTAGCACTTAGTGTCATGATCTGGCGATCATATAGATATTTGGACCTGGTTGATCTATATATATATTATATTGTCCTCACTCAGACTTAGAAGTTCACTATTCATACTCATTGGTTTTACCCTCCTTAGGGAGAATAGAGGTGATCATTCCACCATACCTTGGCTTGCTAGTGTTGGCTTCATTATTCATTGTCTTCATCCATCCATGGCCTACCTTTTAGATTATCACCCTGACTTACTACCTAATTAGTGGCATGGAGGACTTCTCCCCACTGTAGCCTCTGTATTGGATGAGCTTCGTTGTTTATTGTGTCTCGGCTCTGAGTTGGTGACAAAACTTACCTATGGTGAGTTGGAGTTCCTTGGAATTCCCCCTAGTCACTAAAGTTGTGTTGGCTAAACCTGAAACTTTTGGTGCTGCCATGAATACAAAATCTGGGAAAAATGAAATGCTATATCTTGTATGAAAAGCCCATTCATGCAATGTGTTTTTAAACACACATGAATGAGAGGCATGCCAAATGAACATGGCAATGAAAATAAAATGTTATATCTTTTGGAAAAATAAATACCTAGGTAAACAAGCTGTCCATGACACACCTAGAAGTGCTCAGGTAAACAAGTGCCTTAAAAATACACCTGCAGCAGAAAGCCTAAAGAAAAAATGTAAATCTATGCAATGTGTTTATAAACACACATAGATCAAGGCTATGGAAACTTCAGGCCCAAAAGCAATAGAACTTAAATGCTACATCTAAACAATTGCTGGCCTTATTTGTATTATGGATTGTGCGCATCTGTGAAGGTGAATAAACCCTCTTTAAACAACTCATCCATTTGTGAGACACCGCCATTCCCTGTGTTATTGCTCATTCAGTATATACTATGGTGTATTCCCTTTCCCTTGCCAAAGTGTCACAAAGTCAAGTCAGTCAAGTCATCCCTTAGCCTAGCCAGTGAATTTAGCCTTCACCCTTCACTAGCAAATTGATGATCACAACTATGAAGTGAGTATGATCCTGAAAGTCTAGTCTGAGTAATAATAATAATTAACGACACTATACATTTGGTTTTAGATCGCCAGTTATGATTACTATGTGTTATAATTGTTGTTTGAATAAGTTGTAAAGCATGTATTAACCTTGACACTTTGCAGCAGCCTTGGATGATGGTCTGAGTTATATTTGGTCTTGGTTAGACCTAGTTTGACCATGGAGGACCATGGGACATGAGATGTTGGACCTTATGATGATATGGATAGATGATATATGGTCTATGTACACATACATGATGATTCTATGCAGCAGCTACAGGGTTATGATGATGATTCTTGGTTTACAGCAGTGTTTGGACATTTACAGATTATTATTATTGGCCCTGTTCCGGTATATTGGATATTTATTTTGATCATGCAGAGACTCATATGGTGTATGAGTACACATCTTGGATGGATTTGGACCTTCTGAGTCCAATGGGATAGTTTGTTTTCAGTTCCGAGCACTTACAGTGATGATTGAGCCTCAGTAGGCTGTCCCAGTGCAGTTTTGGTATGTCGGAGCAGATGTGATTTTTATCCGGTTGACCTAGGGCGCTAATGATGGAGGGGGTGGTCCAGCCACTTGTTTTTACCATATTACCCCCCTCCCGGACACACTGGTGCCCTCACCTTGACAGCGCAGGCACTCCAGGAGGCTGTTTGGGGCAGTTTCACGCTTCCCGAGGCATTTCAGGATTGGTAGAAATGGCTATTGAGGAAATCGATTTGGGATACTGAGGCAATGTTATGGCATGGGATGATCAGTGATGATAGATCGGGGTCCTCCACACCTTCTCCAGCAGTTTCAGCTTCATCAAGGCCCGCATCCATCACTTATGGCACTTTCTGTGGATTTCTGAGGTCTTTTGAGGACCACGACTTGACTAGGGAGGCACGATTTGGTACATTCATGATTATTTATTGGTTATTGTGCTATGGGGATTGACCAAGGAGGGATAAAATTACCCCTTGGACCCACCATAAGCCTCCTATGATATTATGTCATCATGATTTGGTGGGATTCCCCTCTTCTAGGGCGATTTTGTCCACTTACATTATATTTTATTTGTGATCCATGTATTTTATTGTTGAGCTCATCTCAACCATTGATTAGACATTTGTATCTTTTAATCTTAGCCACTCATTCAAAAAGTGGTTAGGGTTTTGGTGCCTCTCCTTCCTATTTAAAGGAGAGAGCCTCTCATTGTAAGGGGTCTTTGGCTCTTGGATTATTGGTATAGAAAAATATTCTTGTGGAAATTCTTGTGGTCTCCTTTGCATCTGGTGTTCTTAGATGGTGATTGGAAAGTCTATTGCAACCTAGCATTTGGAAATTGTGGTAAGATCTATCTTTTTTGGAAATCATTGTTTGTCTACAGGAGGGCGACTTCAACAAGGGCGATTTTGCAAGGCTTCTTCAAATCGACTTCCTTGGCATTCGCTTGTATCAGGGGGTTATCATTAGCTTCATTGTGATCTATGTTATCTTTTTGTTACTTCTCTTGTGGCATTAGTCTTATCTCTTGATGCATCAAATCTGATATTGTTGACGTTTGTTGTGCAGGAGAGAGGGCGCATTGGCTTCTTGGATCAAATCGACTTGCATAGAAAACTACTTCAAAGCTTCTCAAATTGATCGGGTTTGCATAGATCATCATCATCAAGGCATCTACAAGGTTACCCAGGTAAGATCCACAGGTTTGTTTCTTTTTCCTTTATCCAATCCATTGACATAGCTCATAAATTGTTAAAACCCTAAATATTTCAAAACCCCCATTTTACATTTTCTCAGATCTACATAGATCTAGTGGGTTGTTGGGCATAATATTGAAAACCCACCTCTATAGCATCCACGGCATCCCGGATCTATAGTTTGGTGAGGATTGGCTTCCGTTTGATCCCCTTCCCAAGCCAACTTAGCTTCTCCCAAGCAAGGCGCACTTCCTGGTGGTTGTGAGTTGACCTAGATCTAGGTGGTGGGTGTTTGAGATCCCGCTTGATCCATAATCTACACATCAAATAACATACACCCAGATTGTTACTTTTCTGAAATTCACCTTGTGGGCCCTATTCCACATTTTAAGGGATTTAATCCCCATTTTGGACCACTTGGAACACTTAAACTCAGATCTAGTAAGATCTAACCGTCGGATTGCCACGAAATTATAGATCCACACTCCTACTTGACTAACCTACCCGGATCTAAAGTTTGGATGCCATCGGACTTGTCTTGACCCACCTAACCCACCTTTTCAGCCTCCTTGGGTAAAGTCGCACCACCTTGGAGAAGTGAGTTCACTCACTTCTAGGAACTGGGTACTTGAGATTTTTGGAGATTTGGAACCGGAATAATTCAAAACCTAGGTCTAGTGTGTCACTTTGTCAGATCTTGCCTTGGGGATAGCATTCCTTGTTTTAAGGGATTGTGGTCCACTTGGGTTAAACCTAGATCTAGACCTACTTATCCATCAAGACCTTAATTGCCCACTTGTCTCAAGTATTAGGAGTCCTCAACCACAAGTCAACTCTACTTTGACTCCATTATCCCAATTTCCAAGGCACTGGTTACTCTTCAAGTCAATTCGACTTTCCTAGATTGTTGGATTAACTTGTGGTTTGACCTTAGTGTGGTGAACCAAACCCTTGATGCCATCATGGTCAAACTTGTCACTTGTACTAGTTAGCCCCAATCAACCCCTAAACTACCCTGCATTGGACACGGCTCCCAAGGTAGTGGGTCTTCCAACATTGAACTAGTACACTAATCCTAGATCTCACTTCAAACATTATAAGTCACTCTCACATCAACTATAAACCAAAGATATACTCATTAAACCCCTCACTTGGCTTGTGACTTCATCCTTAGGTCTAGGATAAACCATACACCTAACTTCACTTAGAAATACCCTGATTTGGTGTCTTGGTTTTGATCTCTCCTGTCGGGAGTAGATCGGGTCTCCCCCTTTGTTGTCTGGGCTAGATAACATAAAGCTAAGGTTGCCTCGACTGGCGTGACAACCATATACTGGAGGTCGACGTGATCGTGGTTGCACCTTTTGAGTTACCCTTCCCTATTGCCATCCATGACTGGATACATCCATAGGGGTAACTACAGTTTAGGTGATAACACAACTGATAGGAGCAAATCCCAAGTTTGAGAGTGCATCTCACACACTAAAGAGCCGAGGCACAATAGACAGGGAATCATGGCATACTCAGAGATCAATGGGGAAAGGGATCCTCAAAGTCACAAATCGGAATCCAAGTCAGGAAAGAATGTCATGTATGAGTCGGATGGATGGAGAAGGTGAAGGTGGATCCAAAGTCAGCTACCTAGGGGGACTAAATGACCAAGTCTATACCAGGAATAGGGGTGTAACCCGGTGTGCATATAACAGGAGCCTACTAGGAAGGGGTGGACTGACATCATAAAAACTAGATCACCAAATCAATCATCATATGTAGAGTTAGTGTACTATCATGTATAAACAAGTCTAAGCAACAATCATGAGAAATATATATCAAATGCAATACCTGCCGCACCATATACTTGCTGCTGAGGCTGTCTCTAAACTGGATCTCTATTAAATCCGGGCACAAATAGTAAACCGGCAATACTCTGTGATAGTCTCGATCAAAACAAGACTAGGCAACTGTCTCAATGGGCTCATATCAAAG
This sequence comes from Larix kaempferi, assembly GCA_027924585.1. Lineage (NCBI taxonomy): Eukaryota > Viridiplantae > Streptophyta > Pinopsida > Pinales > Pinaceae > Larix > Larix kaempferi. The sequence goes on along the minus strand of BSBM01000073.1, from coordinate 24,936,328 downwards.
CCTGGCATGGAAGGGTGACCCTGTGGTAAATGCTAAGTAACATGTTTGTACCACTGTACAACCAACTGTCCCCTCTGATATATCTACTCGGGGCAATATGAACAAAAATGTGTGCCTCCTCTGAAGGCATCGGATCTCTGATCTGGAAAAAAAGTACTGTGAGGTCCTCGGCTGCACAGTTTGCAGTATGGTAGCTCCAACTAACATAGATGTGATAACATGTACACTCGACGGAGAGGTTATATTCCTCCGATCGGAAGAGTCATTATTATTATTTGATGGGTTATTAGACTCCTCTAGTGGGGTCAGCCCAGAGTTAGGGGTTAATGGGTTATTAGACTCTCCTAGGAGAAGTCGGCCCAGTTAGGGAAAAAGGCAAGTGAAGTAAAGTATAAATAGAGAGTGTGACTCTCTCATTTGTTCATCCACTCACTCACTCACTCATTCGCATAAGTGAGAGAGAGACAAGTTCGCACAAGTGGAGGAGGAGGAACTGCTGGAGTATATCTTATTGTTTTGGGGTTTTGTACTATTGGTCATTCTATCTCTGAGGAAGTTGCGGGGTTTTCTCCTTTATGGTTTCCCTGGTGAAATGCTTTGTGTCTATTGTTTCTTCTGATTGGTTTGTTGTGCTTGTTATTCTCTCAGAGAAGATCCTAGATCATATTGAATTAAATGTTGAAAAACTAACACATTCAACTATGAATGTTTTACTAAAGTCAGGTGTTGCTAATACTGGTGTAGAAGACATTCCATCCTTTAAGATTTAGAATGCCAAGGTAGCTTCTTCATTCGATAAAAATGATTTTTTCTTCAAGAGAGATGTGAGTGGACTTGCAATGTGTGCATAAACCTTAACAAATTTCCTGTAATACCCTGTAAGACCCAAAAATCCTTTAAGACTCTTGATGTTCTTAGGAATAGGCCATTTTGTGATGGCTTCAATCATTTGAGGATTCACCTTCACCCTTTCTCTTGAAACAATATGACCCAAGTACTCTACTTATTCCCCAAAAGCACATTTGGAACTTTTTACATACAATTGATTGTTCTCAAGAATTGGTAGGACTTGATCGACATGTTTAATGTGTTCTTCCCATGATTTGCTATAGATAAGTATATCATCAAAGAAAACCAACACAAAATTTCGGAGATAAAGTAAAAAAAAATTGTTCACAAGTCTTTGAAAAATATAGGGAGCATTAGTTAATTCAAAAGGCATCACCAAGAACTCATAGTGTCCTTCATGTGTTCTAAAAGCTATTTTGGGAATGTCTTCTTCTCTTAATCTAATTTGATGGTATCCCAATTTTAGATCTAACATTGTGAAGTAAGCCACTCCATGAAGCTCATCTAATAGCTCATTGATATTTGAAATTGGGAATTTATCCTTGATAGTGATTTTGTTTAGATCTTTGTAATCAGGGTATGTTTGCCCCTAGATTTGCTCCATAAGCAATCTGGATGGGCAGCGGCCGCAGGTCGCTAATAGCTCATTGATATTTGGAATTGGGAATTTATCCTTGACAGTGATTTTGTTTAGATCTTTGTAATCATGGTATGTTAGCCCCTAGATTTGCTCCATCAGCAATCTGGATGGGTAGTGGCCGTAGGCCGCTGCAAGGGCCAGCATTCCATTAGGCTGGTATTTAGATGACATCTCCAGAGATAGTTTGCTAGAGCCAAAGTTGGTTCCCATTGAGTTCAAGTATATGATTAGTACATTGATGTTTCCTTGGTACAAAGACATATATTTCACAAGTTTTAACAAGTTTGAGAAGATTCCTATTTTTTAGGAAATAGGGTTTGGAGGTCCACATGATAGAGATGATCACATTTTTCGCACCCTTGTAAGCTTAGGATTCAAATGAAACTTTTTTGGGCAACATACAAGACACTTCTATTTTTAGCAATTAGGGTTTGAGTTGCATGGCGTTGCATGGCATTGCATGGCACATGCATGGACATGTAAACTATCTTCTATTTTTTAGTTGTGATCCATGCATGCATGACATGTGGCATCCAGGCATGTGCGACATGTGGCTTCAATGCATGTGCAACATGTGGTGGTTTCCCATTGTGACGAGTGGCAAAATTAGAGAGCATGCAAGAGACTGGGATGAACTAAACTTGAACAGGATGCATGCATAAGACTTGCTTCACTTAACTCAGCCATGCAACAAGGTGAAGCACTCAAGAAAGCTTGGACACTTGGAGAAAGCGCATGATATTCATTGCATGACCATTTAGGGTTTGAAATCTATAAAATAAGAGAGGGTAAATTGTCTAATGGTAAGATTTTCTTCAGCATGAGCTCATTCTCTTCCGCATTTTCTTCTCTTCTCTTCTCGCTTCCATACTTTTGTATAGGGAACATCATCGTACCAGTTTTTTGTTCATCTCTTTGGTGCAATCAACCTTTTGGCAATACTAAATAAAGTTTTTGTTATGCTTGTTGAGCTCTCGAAGCTTGTTGGTGTTTTGATGGTTCATTGTGCAAATGCAGAGAAGTTCTTAGCCTTTTACTTAGGCAAATCTGCCATTTAGAAGCGCCTTCTATTTCTTATTTTCCATTGTATTGAGATAGTTTAAAGAGATCTTGCACCACTATCAACATTTTATTTAAAATTCTTGTCTACCAAAAACATAATGAACACTGTTATATGTTTTATCTCATTATTTTAATAGTACAACAATATAAATTGACTTTTGCCTGCTGGTTTTTAAAGATAAATGCTAGATCTGAATGGTTTGCATGTCGGATGTCCATTTTTAATTAAATTTGTTGACCTTTAGACTTAAATATATGCTGGTACATTCATCTTACACACAGATTTGTCAAATTTGAGCATTTACAACAACGAATAATTCTTGTTCTTAAATAAATTCCAGTCATCTTTCTGTTGTTATAATAGTGTTCTTGCATATTTGAAGCTTCCGAACAGGATGAGGATATTAAGGGACCCCCTGACGGTAAATTCAAGTCACCTCTAATGGAGAGGAGTGTTATTAGTGACACATTGGATAATATCTTAGAAGTTGCATGCATTTTTATCACTGATTTTATTAACTTACTTGGTTTATACAGGGTACTTTTTGCGTGCTAATAGGGTACTGTTATCACACCATAGTAGCAGGGCTACTATTCTTGCTTAGCAGATATCTGCACATTCCAAAGCTTAGATTATTCAGAGCTTGGCTATGATGACTTTATATTTTGAGATCACTCATGATCAGAGCAGTGTATTATTCAGACTTATGTTAGACCTTGTGTCAAGGTTGAGCCTGGAGAGTTCAGATTTGATGACCGATGTGACCCCTCATTCCATACAGTTTCAGTTCAGTTCCTAGAGATGTATTGCATCAGTGTTTCAGATGATATATGATGATTATTCTTATGATGATGTTGTATGACCTATGGATTTCTGATCATTGACTGTGGATTATTATCTTGTTGCTTTAGTCATGTTCACAGCATTAGCTTGGTATATGATTCATGATGTGGCAAACTTTGTAAACTTAAAATGGACTATATTGATGATCAATTATAAAATGGACATTTTACTTGCACATTTAGGTTGTTTGACAAAACTCACTGGTTTACTACCTTGCATAGATATGGTATTTCTTGACACCAGTTGTCTGCCAGCTTAGGCTCCACTTTAACTTGACTCCATCCATCCATGACTTTTCTTATTTGGCTTTAACCCTTGAGTTGTCTTACTTGACTTTCTGATATTGAGGACTTCCTTTGTTTACTACCTCTGTGTTTGGACCGCATCCGTGTTTGTTTAGTGTCTCGGCTCTAAGTTGGTGACAGAACTTGCCTTTGGTAAGTTGGATTGTAGGCCTAAATCATTTTGGTCGGTTGTCCCGATGTTTGGCACTAGCACGAACTCCCCCTAGTCACTTGAGATGTTGTTGGCTAAAACTGAAAGTTTGTGTACTACTTATGGAAACTTATGTAAATTCGCCCATGGAAACTAAAAAAACTCTAGAATGTGTTTATCAACACACGTGAGTAAAGGGCAAGAGCAATGAACTACTAAAAATACCCCTCAAAGAGTATAAGAAAGGTCCAAAAAGCAATGGTTCTTAAATTCTATATCTAAACAATTGATGATCTTATATATATATATATAAACATCCCTGGATGCAAGCTGCAATTAGTTGTGCTTATCAGCACACCTGAGATCCGAAGGGTTATGTAGGCCAAAAAGGCCAAGAAATGAAATTAAATGATCATAATGAACTTGGATCAACTTGATGTGGACATGATGCCTAAGTTGAATAAGCACTCTCTAAACAACTTACCCATCTATGAGGCACAACCCTTCCCCGTGTTATTTGTCCAGCACAGAGTTTGTAGCTTCCCCTCTTCTCCCAGTCCAAAGTGTCTTTTAGTTGAGTTTAGACAAGTCACCCCCTTTTCCCAACCTTGTTCCTAGCCTTCATCCTTAAGCTAGCAGTTAGACGATGTCCAATGGGTGAGTTTGTCATTTAAGCTATTGTGTAAGTAAATATAAATAACAACGGAATGTGCAAATATGATTAATGCCACTAAATGATGTTATACTTTAAGTTAAGTTGTGAGTATTATTAGAGGAACATGTCTTAGTCTATTGATATCATTTATCCTTGGTTGTATATTGACCTAGTCAAACCTAGTTTGACTATGGTCATTTCTTGGGATCCGTGATGATGTGGGACATATATACTTATTGATGATGATTGATGGTCCCACACACTCTTGATGATAATGCTATATGATGGACATATGATTCAGATGATGATTGATGCAGTTCAGCAGGTTTTATTATTACTCCAGATCATCAGATTATGCACTGTCCATATATGGTGGACCCTACATCTAGCCCACCAGGGAAACCCGTGGTGTATGAGTACACATTCTTAGTAGATTTGGGTCTTTTGGATCCAATGAGATACTTATCATTCCGTTCCGGGCACTTCTGACAGTGATAGATGTAGTTTTCCACTTGTTGACCAGATTTGGGGTTGATTTCCCAGCTTGACCAGTAGGGGCCATGAGAGGCCAGTTCACCTAGGGATCTGTATGAGGAGGGGGTGGTCCAGCCACTTGATATTACCATTTACCCCCATTTTTGGAGAGCCTGGTGGGCTCAGTTTGACAGCGCAAATGCCCTAGGAGGCAGTTTTATCACTTTCATAGTTACCGAGGCAGGTTAAAAATGGAATAAAAGGGTCATTGAGGAATTCGATTTGGGAAATTGAGGCAAGGTTTTGGCACTTGGTCTTCACAGAGGTCTTCCAGGGTGAACTCCCCCATCTTCCAGCCAGTTTTCATCAGTCAATGGGGTCCACGGAGGCCACAAGAGGCCTTTTACTGCATGTCTCTCACAGATTTTGAGGACAGATTTGATCATTTGTATTTATTTTGGACATATTATATTATTTTATTGTGCCATGGGGATGAGATAGCAAGGATTGATGCCTCCTAGCCCCACCATGTGCTTTATGTGTCATGTCCTAGTCATATGAGTTGGGCCCATGTACTTTTGCCCCCTCTAGAGGATGACGTCACCCTCCATGAGTACTTTCTAGCTATGACGTCATCACTATTTTGAGTGATCCATGTGTTATGTTGTTATGATTCATCTTAGCCATTGATTATGTATTCAGATCTTTTAATCTCAACCACTCATTTTAAAAAGTGGTTTTGAGATCTAGGGTTTTGGTCTTTATTATCCTATATAAGGAGGAGACCCCCTATTGTATAGCTCACCTTTGGGATCTGGAAAACTTGGAATGAAAATATTATTTTGGAGATCTACTTCTTGGCTTTGATTGGGTTGCTCTTGTATATGTTCTTGCATCTTGTTTCTAGACATTCTTTACTTCTACAGGTGAAATCGACATCAAGAGAGGGAGGCCGAATTGCTTGAAGCTAGCTCAACGATTTTCTTTGTGGGAAGATTGTAGGGGTTGCTCACATCCCCCATGAGCAAGACGTCTTCATAGAGAGGGAGTTTTTCAATTGTGCTTTGTCCATTGATTACTTTCTTGATATGACATTCTTAGATCTTATGGATTTGTAGATCAAATCTAACTTGTTGTAGTTTGATTTGCAGGTTTTCATGAGACATCTCTCCTCATAGGGCTTGGACGATTTTGGTTGAAGACACTTGGATCAAGCTTGGAATTGTAACTAGGGCAAGATTTCTCCATATGCTAAGAGGCCGAAAGATTTTGAGGTAAGATCTACAAGGTACGTATTGATTTCGCTTGCTATGCATCCTATTGGTCAAAAACTACATTAAAATCAAAACCTTCATTTTTTGTTTTTCTTAGATCTACGTGGATCTAGCTTGGATTTTGAAAAGATATTGAAAACCCACCTCTATAGTATCCACGGCGATTCGGATCTATAGTTTGGTGTGGATTGGGCTACATTTGACACACTTTTCAAGGCACTTAGCCTTCCTTGGGTAAAGTTGCCCTCCTTGGGTGGTTGAGTTAAGCTAGTTCTAGTACATGGGTAGGTGAGATCCCACTTGATTCATGATCGTCATACTTGATAACCTATCCCTAGTGCTTCATCTCATTGATTTTCACCTTGTGGGCCCCATTCGTCATTTTGAGGGTTGTGCCCCACTTGGGTTAATTTGGTGATGCATTTTCAATCTCAGATCTATGGAGATCTATCCATTGGGTGCCTTTGATTTCTAAGATCCATCTTTATAATTTCCTAATCTACCCTGATCTAAAGTTTGGTGGCTTTTGGACTTGATTTGACACACTTTCCAATGCATTTAGCCCTCCTTGGGCAAAATCGCACTTCCTAGGAGTTAGAGTTGTCCCACTTCAAGGACTTGGGTGTTTGAGATCCCGCTTGATTTGAAAAGAGCATACCTTGAAACCTACATCTAGTGTCTCACTTTGTGGATTTTTGCCTTGGGGGTATCATTCCTCATTTTGAGGATTGTTGTCCACTTGGGTCACTTAGTGGAATATTAGATCTAGTAAGATCTAGCCATCACATTCACTTGATCTTGAGTAACACCTTTGATTTGCATCTTAAGTGTCCCGATCTACATTTTGGCATCTTTTTTAATCCATTTCAAGGCACTAGTCCACCTAAGGCAAATCATATTTTTCTTCAAGACCATGATAGGGTGTTATCAATACTTTTTGAGAGGTGGTTATGGTCGGGCCCTTTGGTCCTGTTATCACCTAAACTGTAATTACCCCTATGGATGTATCCACTCATGGATGGCAATAGAGAAGGGCAACTCAAAAGGTGCAACCAGGATCACCTCGACCTCCAATAGATGGTTGTCACGCCAGTCGAGGCAACCTTCACTTTATGTTATCTAGCCCAGACAACAAAGGGGGAGACCCGATCTACTCCCGACAGGAGAGATCAAAACCAAGACACCAAATCAAGTTAATTCTAAGTGAAGTAAGGTGTATAGTTTATCCTAGACCTTAGGATGAAGTCACAAGACAAGTGAGGGGTTTAATGAGTATAGCTTTGGTTCATTATTGATGTGAAAGTGACTTATGATTTGTGAAATAGGATCTAGGATTAAAGTACTAGTTCAATGTGAGAAAATCCACTGCCTTGGGAACCGTGTCCAATGAAGGGTAGTTTAGGGGTTGAATTGGGGCTAACTAGTACAAGTGACAAGCTTGATCATGAATTATGATGGCATCAAAGGGTTTAGTTCACCAATCAAGGGTCAAACCACAAGTTAATCCAACAATCTAGGAAAGTCGAATTGACTTGGAGAGAGACTAGTGCCTTGGGAATTGGGATAATGGAGTCAAAGTAAAGTTAACTTGTGGTTAAGGACTCCTATTGCATGAGACAAGTGGGCAATTAAAGTCTTGATGGGTGAATAGGTCTAGATCTAGGTTTGACCCAAGTGGCCCACAATCCCTTAAAACAAGGAATGCTATCCCCAAGGCAAGATTTGACAAGGTGACATACTAGACCTAGGTTTTGGATTATTCCCATTCCAAATCCACTGAAATCTCAAGTACCCGCGTCCTAGAAGTGGGACAACTCCCTTCTCCAAGGTGGTGCAACTTTACCCAAGGAGGCTAAAATGTGGGTTAAGTGGGTCAAGACAAGTCCGATGGCATCCAAACTTTAGATCCGGGTAGGTTGATCAAGTGGGAGTGTGGATCTACAATTTCAAGGCAATTCGATGGCTAGATCTTACTAGATCTGAGTTTAAAGATACCAAGTGGTCCAAAATGGGGATTAAATCCCTTAAAATGTGGAATAGGGCCCACAAGGTAGCAATCTGAAAAATGACAATCTAGGGGTAGGTTATTGGATGTGTAGATCATGAATCAAACGGGATCTCACCTACTACCCACATACTAGATCTAGGTCAACTCACCAAACTAGGAAGTGCGCCCTTGCTTGGAGAGGCTAAATGCCTTGGGAAGAGGGTCAAATGGAGGCCAATCCTCACCAAACTATAGATCCGGGATGCCGTGGATACTATAGAGGTGGGTTTTCAATATCTTACCCAAGAAGCCACTAGATCTTAGTAGATCTGAAAAAATGTAAAAATGGGGTTTTAATTAATTAGGGTTTTAAATGTTTTAGACAAGTGGATAGATCATGGAGATAGAAATTACCTTGAGATCATACCTGAGTGATGTGAATGAGATGCCTTGATGTTGAGGAAGATTCCCGCAGAGATCAAATGAGAGATTGTTGATTTTGCTTGCAAAATTGATGCCCTAGCCCACAAGTGCACCCTCCTCTACCTGTCAATCCAAGGAAAATCGATTTCAATCAAAGAGGTCAAGTATGGAGGAAATACAAGTAAAATGCAATGATAACATAGAATAGAAGGTCCTGGGACAGTAATACTCCCTGTTACCAATGAAGAGATCCAAAGAAGAAGTAGGGAGAGTCTTCCCCTACCAATACTTCCTCCTCAAAGCAAATCGGCCTCCACCTGTAGATGCAAAAACGTGGTACAAAAGATATGGCAAAACAAGATCTCCAAAAACTCAGTGCAAAGGAAGAACCAACGAACGAACACCAAAAACATTAACCACAACATTGGAGATAGATGCAATAATAATTTTCTATTCTAATAATCCAGAGCCACAAGTCCCCTTACAATGAGAAGCTCTCTCCTTTAAATAGGAAGGAGAGGCATCAAAATCCTAACCACTTTTTGAATGAGTGGCTAAGATTAAAAGATACAAATGTCTAATCAATGGTTGAGATGAGCTCAACAATAAAATACATGGATCACTAATAAAATATAATACAAGTGGACAAAATCGCCCTAGAAGAAGGGAATCCCACCAAATCATGATGACAAAATATAATAGGAAGCTTATGGTGGGTCCAAGGGGTAATTTTAGCCACCCTTGGTCAATCCCCATAGCACAATAATAATAAAATAGTCATCAATATACCAAACCGTGCCTCTATGGACAAATAGTAGGCCTCAAAAGACCTCAGAAATCATCAGAAAGTGCCATAAGTGATGGATGCGGGCCCCGATGAAGCTGAAACTGCTGGAGGTGTGGAAGACATCGATCCATCATCACTGATCATCCCATGCCATAACATTGCCTCAGTAGCCCAAATTGATTTCCTCAATAGCCATTTCTACCAATCCTGAAATGCCTCGGGAAGCGTGAAACTGCCCCAAACTGCCTCCTGGAGTGCCTACGCTGTCAAGGTGAGGGTACCAGTGTGTCCGGGAGGGGGGTAATATGGTAAAAATAAGTGGCTGGACTACCCCCTCCAAGCACAGCTCCCTAGGTCAACCGGATAAAAATCACATCTGCTCTGATAGGGCCTCCGACAGACCAAAACTGCACTAGGATAGCCTACTGAGGCTCAATCATCACTGTAAGTGCCTGGAACTGAAAACAAACTGTCTCATTGGACTCAGAAGGTCCAAATCCATCTAAGATGTGTACTCATACACCATATGAGTCTCTGCATGACCAATATATATATCCAATATACCGGAACAGGGCAAATAATAATAATCTGTAAATAATCAAATACTGCTGTAAACCATGAATCATCATCGTAACCCTGTAGCTGCTGCGTAGAATCATCATGTACATGTACATAGACCATATATCATCAATCCATATCATCACAAGGTCCAACCATCTCATGTCCTATAGTTGACCTTGGTCAAACTAGGTTTGGCCAAGTCAACATGACCAAATATAACTCAAATCATCATCAGAAGCTGCTGCAAAGTGTCAAAGGTTAATGCATGCTCTACAACTTATTCAAATAACAATTATAACACAAAGTAATCATTACTGGCGATCTAAATCCAAATATATAATGTCATTAATTATTATTATTACTCAGACTAGACTTTCAAGATCATACTCACTTCATAGCTGTGATCAATTTGCTAGTGAAGGGTGAAGGATAAAATAATTGGCTAGGCTAAGGGATGACTTGACTGACTTAACTTTGTGACACTTTGGCAAAGGGAAAGGGAATACACACCATAGTATATACTGAATGAGCAACAAGACAGGGAATGGCGGTGTCTCACAAATGGATGAGTTGTTCAAAGAGGGTTTATTCACCTTTAACAGATGCGCACAATCCATAATACAAATAAGGCCAGCAATTGTTTTGATATAGCATTTAAGTTCCATTGTTTTTCAGGCCTAAGTTTCCATAGCCTTGGTCTATGTGTGTTTATAAACACATTGCATAGATTTTCATTTATTTTAGGCTTTCTGCTGCAAGTGTGTTTTTAAGGCACTTGTTTACCTGAGCACTTGTAGGTGTGTCATGGACAGCTTGTTTACCTAGGTATTTACATTTCCAAAAGATATAACATTTTATTTTCATGGCCATTTTCATTTGGCATGCCTTTCATTCATGTGTGTTTAGAAACACATTGCATAAATGGGCTTTTCATACAAGATATAGCATTTCATTTTCCAGATTTTGTATTCATGGCAGCACTAAAAGTTTCAGGTTTAGCCAACACAACTTTAGTGACTAGGGGGAATTCCAAGGAACTCCAACTCACCATAGGTAAGTTTTGTCACCAACTCAGAGCCGAGACACAATAAACAGGGAAGCTCATCCAATACAGAGGCTACAGTGGGGGAAATTCCTCCATGCCACTAGTCAAGTAGTAAGTCAGGGTGATAAACTAAAAGGTAGGCAATGGATGGATGAAGACAATGAATAATGGAGCCAACACTAGCAAGCCAAGGTATGGTGGAATGATCACCTCTATTCTCCCTAAGGAGGGTAAAACCAATGAGTATGAATAGTGAACTTCTAAGTCTGAGTAGGGACAATATAATATATATAATAAGCTTCAACCAGGTCCATATATCTATATGATCGCCAGATCATGACACTAGGTGCTAAGACATGTTATGAGAATAAGTATAAAAGCAATATAACCATAACACAATGATATACCTGATGAGTCATATACCTGAATGCTCATCAACCTATACCATCATCTGTCCTCTGAAACTGCTGCTGTAACTCTGGGCACTACTGACTGCTCTGTACCAATGGTATAATGGCTACATCGGTCATCTCTCTAAGTGTCCTGAGACTCAATCATGGCATGGGGAATATGTACTGCTATCCAAAATCTGGTAGTGATCCAATATAGATGCTCATCTCAGTATCTCCAATGTAAGGGAACCGGCTGAATAGTGTACTGGCATCCGAAAAATAATGTATGGTATCCCAGCTACTATATATGTGATAACAGGTCCTTCCTTTAGGAGTACTATGGTTTAGTGGCATTGCTGACTACCTCATTCTAGGGCTTGTAGCCCTGAGGTCGGTGTCTGAGGTTCCTAGGGGTGGTTCACTGGGTCACATGAGCCCTACTTATTTTCTACACCAGTGAATGTATTCCAGCTCTTGCCTCTCCTTCAGGTCACCTTATGCACCCATCCTAGTCCCTTTCCAGCAGTGCGGCCTCTCTCCTGGTGCAGTTTCCTTGATGACGTCATCCTTGGTCACTAGGCCCACAGGGTCACAGAGGGGGACGTTGAGGGATTTTCAACATTATTGGGGTTAGGTGGGGCATGACGATCCCCCCTACTCACTCCACCCTTCGGAGTGGAGCTTTCTGCTCAGTTTCATTCATTTTTAGCATTTTTTAGGCACATAGGGGGGAAATACCCCAGGTAGCCTACTTTAAGCCTACTTTAGGCCATCTTTAGATTATTTTATATTATTTCATGTTATATTTTTACATTGACATTTATTTGGCCTATCAGCCTGGTTATTTTGTAAAAGTGAGTTGAGAACACTATAAATACAACTCCTCACTTCATTTGTAAATCATAACTCATGGGACAAAATGACATAATGTTTCTCTTTTACCCTAGATAGCCTCTTGGAAGTGATGCACACCTCTTGAAGTAGGCTTTGCTTTGCCTTATGGATGAAATGTGATGATTGTCTTTGGTTTTTCTCATGCTTGGTGGATGCTAGGAGTTGTTGGAACAACACAAGCTCAATTAAGTCTAGTTTTTAGCCTTGCTTGGTGAAGGTGGGTGAATTCTTGCTTCTTGAATGATTGAATGGTGGCCTTAGAGATGCATTTTTTCTGAATAGGGCCTTTTTGTCTACCTTCTATCTTCTTTGCATGGTGGAAAACGCTCCCTAGAGGAGGTTTTCCGAAGTTTAGCCTAGGATCTCCAATTTTTCCCTAAATTAGGCTCCTATAACGAACCCTAGAGGTTGTTATAGGAAGCCCTAGTTTAGTAGACAAGGAAAAATTACTCCAAGAGGAAGGCTAGTCACCTTTCCTCAAGGGCTAGGGTTGAGGGTCTCATCCATAAAAACCCTAGTTATCAACTTTTACGAAATTTCTCTTGCATTTTCATGGTAGAATTAGGGTTAGAATTAGGTCTGCAATTTTAAGTCCGAAACCCTAAAAATCAAATTTTTTTTTTTCAATTTTTGGCCTTCCTAAATTTTCAGCTCTCCATTCTACAAATACGGCCTGCCATTTTAAGCCGTAAAAACCCTAGGGAGAAATTGTGGCAGCCATAAATATATCAAAAAATTTAAAAATCCTAAAAAACTAAAAATTTAACCTAAAATATACCCTAAAACTAAACCCTACCTTCTTTAGGGTTGTGGCCTCACCTAATAGCCTTAGGGTTGTCCCTCCTAACCCTCGGCCTCTCCTTCCTCCTCTCCCTAGGCTCCACGATCCTCTTTCTCTTCCCCTTTTAGCTCCTTTTTCCTCCCTTCTACCCCTAGGCCTCCACTTCTAGGCCTGTTCCATCCTTTGTTGCAGCCCTTAAAGCCCTAGCAGAACTCTTTCTTCCCTCCTTCAGCTGCCTCTCCTCCATTTTCCAACCCTCTTTACCACTGCCCTTGGTCTGAAATTGCACCAAACCTGTCATGCATCCTTTGCTGCCATAAATTGTTACATAAACACATAACAAACAACATTAAAGGGTTAACAAAAAGAACACTTGGATTACTGTTTGGTGAAGACTTGTGAAAGGGACTATTTTGTTAATGAATGCATACTTTAAAGGAGATATATCATATATGTACACTTTGTTCAAATTTGCTACATGTATTTTTACAAGTTGAATTTGGTGTAGCATTGGTTGCATATTAAACTTGCTTATTGACTACTTAACTTTCTACTGTTGAATAGCACTGTCATGATTGTTGAACACTGTTAGATATCTTGGATTGCCATTGTTATAGAAGTACTCATACTTGGCTTGTTCACTAAATGCATGATCATATGTCTACAATGAATGTTATGTGAATAATGCCTTGATAGCGACAATGATACACTTGTTGAACATCTAGACCATTTATATTTGTGTTTTCTTCATTCTTTAGTTGACTCCATTGAAGACACTGGCCACTAATCCATCTACATAGAAGATATATTTTGGATTCCTAAGTGTTTTACAGATATAGCAAAAAGGGCTTTCCCCTTGGAGGTTATGACACTCCTAAGAAGTTTGTGGAAGTGTGACTGAGGTGACATTGGGTCACGCCCTTCCTTACATTTGTCTATCGGACACTAGCCCTGCTAGTTTGTCCGGTAACACATCCTCTCAAGAGGAAGACATGAATAAAAAGTTTGTTGAAGATGCTATTGCCCTTGTTATACCACCATATGTATGGGGTGTTATACCCTTATTTTTGCAGAGCAAGGAAGGGCTGGGGTCATTTTTGCATGAGCAAGGTAGATTTATGGAGTAATGTTACAAAATTGAACGATGGGATATTTTGTATCAGTTACCATGATGTTGCTTTGAGATGGTTCCTTGTCATTTTTATTATTGTACTAGATGCATGCCTAGAGAGGATGTGTTTATGGGTTATACGATCTTTATTGGTAGGTGTACTAGATGTTATTAGATGCTACTTTACACTTGTTGATTTTTTATGAGCATGGTGAGTAGGAATGTTTCATACTATAGTATATAGAAGTAGTTATTGTTTTATGCTCATACCATTATCTAGTATTTCTCTTGATTATTGCATGGATCACACCCTTCTCTTGGCTCCAGCATTGGGCTTACCATCTTCCATCTCTTGTCATTGGTTTTGATCTGACAAAGTGATTCGTGACTTCCCCCTTGTGACCTCTTTATTATGATGCCTGCCATGTTATTCCTTGGTGTCTCGGCTCTGATGTGTGCAACAAAGTTCTCCGAAGTCTTATGCTTTTCTTCTTGTAAAGCCCTGATGATTGGCTTTGTACCTAGAAAAACCGATTTTTTGATGCCTTATGTCTTTCTTCTTGTAAAGCCCTGTTGATTCGCTATGTGCTAGGATTACCGCCTTCCAAACCAACATGTTTTTGTTCTTGTAAATCCCTATTGATTGGCTACGTGCTAAGGTTGGTCAGTTGCTAAAGATGTGATTCCTAGTCCTGAAGCATGGACGGCTTCTTCCTCCCCTTAGTGCCTCAAAAAGGGCACATGAAGTAGCTCCCAGTCCAAGACTCTTGTACTTGCATGAAGAAAGAAACCGAGGACCAAGTGAAAAATAAAAAAATCAAGCAAGAAAGAAAAAGAAGAAAGTCTAAACTTGAATGAGCCTTAAAAAAAATGAAAAAGGCCAAGGTCTTAACAAAGAAGAAAAGTACAAGAAAAAGTCTAGGAAATAAATGAAGACAAGTCTATGAAGGCAAGTCCATGAAAAAACCTGAAAAGCAAAAGTCAAAGATTAAGGGGGGTGGGGTATGATTGTTAAGGTCAAAGAGGTATCTTATTTTAACACATCATCCATTTGTGAGACATAGCCTCCCTAGTGTTTGCTTGATTAATGAATGTCATAGAGTGCCATTTTATCCCCTTATCCCGAGTCAATCAAGTCATCTTTCACCAATCCTTCACTTGACTAGACTTTTGATTTTGACCATCCACTTCATCCAAGAGAAGAGTGATATTTTCAATGTTCTTGATGATAATCTAGATGGTGGCATGAATATAAAACACTAACTTCATGCTATATGTTATTCTATGCATTTTTTCTATGATGAAGCTATGTGATGTTTCATCTATATCACTTATGTAAAGTATGTATTTGCAGCTCTAGTATACTCACAATATTGATCATTAAAGTTGTTATTTCATCCTATTTTGGGATTTGGCTGCATCCCTTCATCATTGGACATCATTGACAAAATTTGACCAAAGTTGACTTTTTCAACTTTTAATTTGGTCAACAAGACCAGCTAGCGGTATGGGGGCTTCATGTATCACCATTCATCATACTTCATCCTTTGGGGGCCAACTGGACCCCTCCAAATGTCATTTTCAGTCATATTGAATTAATAGGCTTTAATTATGGATTTTTCTTAACTTAAGATTTAAAAAGTCTAAGTCAAAAATTAATTGTTTGGAGTAGCCTATTATTGCACATTTCATATTGGTATATGGCATGGTTTTGATTGGTATGGTACATTGAAGCATCAAGGAACCCATCCAAGGCAACTCTCATGAATTTTGTGAAAGAATTATTGAAGATCTAATTAATAGGAAATAATTAATCAAACTGTCTAAGGTTTTATTGAAAATTTTCCTAAGTTAAAAATATATGGCAACGGGAAGTCAAGTTGGGAAAAATAATCACTTGGGTCCTCATGAAATGGCTTTCTAATGACAAAGTGAACTTCTCCTAGTCACCAACTTCATGTCTTGACTACATCCCAGCTAGTCATCTCAATGAGGAGTGCACTCTTCACCAAGGGGGTGCACTTGGTATATTTTCTCAGGAAATTGGCATTGGTTTCACCTCAAAATCAACATGATGAGTGGCAAGGGATCCCATATGGCATCTCAACTCAGCAATTGAGTTTTTATTTTGTAATTTTTTCTTATTTAATTGAGATTCATGAGGCAATTCACCTCAACCCTCTAGCAAAATGTATTTTTCAGTAATTTTTAAATGTAAAAAAGTAATGATAGATCTCAGCCATTGATTTGGCTCTCCTAGGATTACATCTCAGCCCTCAATCCTTATAGATTAGGAGTTTCTCACCCCCATCTCTCACTTCATGTCACTAGACATAACCACAACCAAGTATGAGACACTCTCTAAAGCTCTAGAGGAAGCAACCCTCGATTCCTACCCCCACTCCACTCGACAACATACTCATAAATGGTTCAATGATGAATGCAAAACTCTCCACAAGCATCTCCGATTCACCCTCACACGTGACCCCTCATCCTTCCCCCAGTTCCGCAAAACCTATCGTCGCATCCTACATCGTAAGAAGCCAACATTTTTCTCCCTGAGGAGACGTGAACTTTGTGTGGCCCTCTGCCACTCCCCAAAAACCTTCCACATACCCTTTTCCCTAAACACCACACCATTTCCCCTAACCTAGACCCCCAGTCCATGCTCTCCTACACGACCTCCCTCTACAACATTCCTAAACAACCCCCCATCTATATCTCCGCCACCCCTCCTTTCATGCCATCTCTTCTCTGAGAGAGACATTAGTAGAGCAATCAGGGTTATGAGCACTAACATAGCAGTAAATGAGGAAGGCCTCCAGGCTGAATTCCTCAAGCATGGCATCTGGTCTGTTGACTCATACATTGTTGATTTATCTAACTATGTAATATGTTTTGGTTTTCCCCACTTCTGGACTAGACAAATTATTCACCCAATCTACAAATTGGGGAGTAGTATCGAGCCGAACAACTATCGAACTATCATGGTTGGACACACATTCTCCAAGCTTTATGCCACAATCATTTGTGGCTTTCTAATGAGCTGGAGAGCTAGCACCTCGGGGCTAGAGGATAGACAAATTTCCGCCCAAAGTATCAAACGACCAATCATATTTTCACACTCAGATCCATTATTGAGGAGGCACTCCATCACTCTTCAAAAGTGCACTATTGCTTTGTAGACTTTCAGAAAGCTTTTGACACAGTTCCGAGACAGGCATTGCTCCAATGACTTCGTGATATCAGCATATCTAAGATCCTCCTAGCAGCCATCGTGAGATTACATGAGTCAGTTCTAGATCACCTCACTCATCCTCTGTCATCAGGCACAAGAGACCTTGACATCATTGCTTTTAACTTCAAAGCTCTCTCTCTCTCTTTCTTTACTAGCATCGAGATGTTTCCAGTCTCAAACATTCTCACTTTGTATCACCGCACCTATGACACTATTGTATATACATATTTTGGTGCCGGCTAGACCTCGTGATTTACTTTTCTTCCCTTTATTTTTACTTTCATCATTTTCTAGGAGCTACCTTCACATCCCACATTGTATTCACATTGGATGTATCTTTTAGTCCCATTGACCTACTTTGCGCTCAGTCATTGGACATTAATAAAATGATCTCATCTTATCTTATCCCATGAAGGTGGAGTGTTTCACTTGAAAATATTTTTGGAGTATTCGTAGAGAGTTACCTTCTATTCTTATTTTTCTCTATATTCTCATGCTTCTCTTCATCTATATAATCATTGTACAAACAATATAAAGGGGGTTGTTAATCAATGCCTTGTATCCCTTTCATTGCTTTTCATCCATTTCTTGAGAGCGTGTGAAAAAGAGATAGCATAGAGAACCTGTGATAGTTGGATTTCTCACTACAACAAATTTGACATTTAGAGGCGGTTGTCTTCCGCCTCCAAAAGTGACTTTTGGGGGCGGTTTTAGCTTTCGAGGCGGTCTTTCCAAAACCACCCCTAATAGCACCGACGCTAAAAGTTTTGACTTTTAGGGGCGGTTCTGGAAGAGATCGAAACCACCCCTAAAAGTGACTTTTGGAGGCGATTCTAAACCCCCCCCAAAAGTGACCTTTGGGGGCGGTTCTAAACCCCCCCCAAAAGTTACCTTTGGGAGCGGTTCTAGCTTTGGAGACGGTCTTTCCAAAACCGCCCCTAATAGCACCGACGCTAAAAGTTTTGACTTTTAGGGATGGTTCTGAAAGAGATCAAAACCACCCCTAAAAGTGACTTTGGGAGGCAGTTCTAAACCCCCCCCAAAAGTGACCTTTGGGGGTGGTTCTGAACCCCCCCCAAAAGTCACTTTTGGGGGCGGTTCTAAACGCCTCCCCAAAAGTTACTTTTGGACTTTTGAGGGCAGTTCAAAACCCCCCCCAAAAGTCACTTTTGGACTTTTGGGGGCGGTTCAACCCCCCCCCCCCCCAAAAGTCATTTTTTGACTTTAAGGGGCATCTGTCATCTACCTCCAAAAGTCACTTTTGGGGGCGGTTTTGGCTTTGGCAGCTGTCTTTACAAAACCGCCCCTAATAGCATCGACGCTAAAAGTTTGGACTTTTAGGGGCGGTTCTAACCCCCCCCCCCTAAAACTTCATGTGACAAACCTTTGGGGGCAGTTCTAAACCCTCCCCTAAAACATCATCTTACAAACCTTTGGGGGCTGTTCTAAACCCCCCTCGTAGGTGCCTATGGGGGCTGTTCTAAACCCCCCTCGTAGGTGCCTATGGGGGCGGTTTGAAACCCCCCTTATAGCCATAATAAATCATAATAAAATATATTTTATTAAAAATACCAATATTGCAATATCAATAGGGCACGGAGGAATCGAACCACCAACCTCCTGCTTGTAAGGCAGGCGCTCTTCCATTGAGCTAGAACCCTTTAAGAATTGGAGAGAGGAGCAATATGAACACCCAAATTGCATCATTTGTAATTCTAAGAATGGACAATAAGATCCAAAGGCAACCATGCTTAAAATCCAATTTATTTTTCAAAACACACTAATAAGCACAAAAATCTACCATAATAAGGCAACAGAGTATCCAAAACAATTATACAATCTATTAAAGTGGTCTGCAAAAGGGTCTTAGAGAACAAATTAATTTCCCTACACTTTTAAGTGATTTTAGGACAACTTTCATTGTTAGTGAGTGGAAGCATTTTTTGGTTCAGGAAAGTTGCAGATATGGCTTCAGGAAGTGCTGAGTGTGGAAAGGCCATCCTTGGGTGCAACCCACCCTAAGGACTAACCGAAGTGATCTAGATGAGCTGCCTGAAAATGCCATGCCTGATGATCCTATTCAACTTATGTCTGATAGGTAGAAGGTGTCCAAGTGCATCCAAGAAATATCTAATGGAGGGAGACGACACATCTGAATGCCCACAAACTCTAAAAGATAAAAAAACCTTGAAAACCAACCTCTAACCCGCCTTGGAGGACTCGACAGAGCAATAGTCTCTGTAGAACAATAGGCCAAGTATGGGTATCAGTCCCGCCCATTCACCGAGTTAGTAAATCTTTGGACATGATGTAGAAAAGAGACCAATCTAAACACTATCTCAAATTGAGCAATTTTGTCTAAATTTTGGAATTCTATGTATATTCTAGCTGCTTAGATTTTCCACAACCCCTTTTAATACAAATTATGCTAATTTCTGCCCTAAAAAGAAAAAAAATGTTGTCATTTCTACTCTTCATGATAGTTACCCATAAAACTTGTAGAGTTAAATATAAGAAAGAATGAAAAATAGGACTTTCATATCTATATCCAGCATACTGTGTAGCAGTTGTCTTGTTTCTTGTAAAATAAATTAAATAAATAACAAACTCACCAAGATCTGAATTTTGACCTGCAACATAGTGTCGGTTCCCTAGGAGTGGAGAAGATGAAAGAGTATTCACCCAATATTTGTTCCACAAGAGGTCCAAAAGGTGAGAATCAAGGGATGACTTCAGGCCTGGAATTTGACGGCCTGTAGACCGTTTTTTCCTTTCTGGAACATATTTGATAGTTGGTCATAAAATGGACACGTCAATGACGACGGGCATAAAATATTTCAGACCGTAGATTTGATGTTCACGAGATTACATCTCCCGTCATAATTTTTAATACTTGTCTGAAGGTGTATCCAATACGTATTCTTTCTTCCCTTCAGCTGGCTGAAGTATCAGTTGTTGTTGATGGTTGAAGATTGGCGGGTAATGCACACCTGCAAATCATTGGTCGTTACTAACTATTACATCACACCCAAATTGCCACTAATTTTTAATATTGTGTTGGAGCATTTAAACTTAACAATTTGGGAAAGCTTTAGAAAGAATTCGTTATAAACATTTTATTATTCTTATTCTTATTATATTAATTTTTTTTTAAATATTTTTTTGGTAAACTAGATTTTGGAATCCTAGGGCTATGTGTCATCGTTGCTGCAGTTCCACAGGTCCTGGAACCCTCCTTGCAATTTAATGCAAGGCACCAAGATTGACATGAAATAGAAACATCCAAAGTTAAACCAAATATTTCAGCCCAATATGGAATGCCACCACTTTGGTTATAGGAGCTGTTTAGGCCAGGGAATGATAAGAAACATGTGGAACTTCAACACATATCATGTTTCTTGTACTTTCTCCTATATTTCAAAAAATGTGCTATACATTACAAGCAAAATAACCCAGCAGGGCCTTCTTTTGCCAAAGTTGTTTTGGAATGTAGACTGAATGAAATGCATGTAACAACCTAGAAAATTTGTACTCCAAACAGACTACAATTTATGTATCTCCCTGACAACTGTCAACATCTGTGGTCCCCCAGATGCCCATGTAAAAGACTGTGAAAATTGACTCTTAAAGCATGATGTGAGATGAACATCAAAGATAGACTCTGCACTTAAACAGTAATGGTATAAGCAGCCAACAGGAGCCTAAATAGAGGAATTTCATTGAAAATGAATTATCTATCCTGATTGGGTTTAATGACCTGAAACAATAAAGGGAGCCCTCATTGCTGTCAACCATGCTCACTGAGGATGACTATTCCAAAGGACACTTGACTCTAGTGGGTAACCAAAGGATGCTCACCAAGGAGTGTCAACTAATGGAGACAGTCCTTTTAATCTGCTATTGCTAACATCAATCAACATTTAAACTTGGAATTTCCTCCTTCGGAAAGCCGAGGACATTTCAAATGGGTTTTAAATGACTTGGGCAAAATGAAATAGTGCCAAATGGCCAAATCCAATCTCAGGCCGGTGACATTTCAAATGGGTTTTAAATTACTTGGGAAAAATAAAATTGTGCCAAATGGCCAGATCCAATCTCAGAATTCTACTCTTTCAATAATCTAATATTCAATTTTCTGCAAGCATAGAACACAAATATATCCACCTGTCTTATGGTAATACAACAGGTCCTTCAAAAAGAAACTTCAGAGCAAGAGACATATTCAAGGAGTGAACCACGCATGATTGTTCAGGCTTTCCCAGCAAGAAATATAAATGGTTAAGTATTTCTTGCAAGATTGTGAAATTCATTGTGTTTCCCATGTTGTAGACATAAATCTGCTCTCTGCTATGCTTATCTGAGATGCTATCATAATACTCTTGTAACTTGTATAAACATTAGTTTCAACCTTGCAATAAAAAATAGTCCAACAATTTGGTCATAAACATGCAGAATGATTCATTGTTCTCACCTTAGTTATCACCAAAAGTGACAAATCCATTCTGTTCATTAACAGGTCAGAAATAGTGTTCTTGACATACTGCACTGCACTGGGTATGTCACAATCAATGAGTATTTTGTGAAGACACTCTGTAACCAAGTTCTTCACCAATAGACAATTGTCCCTTCGCACTGTTTCAATGCCTGTTGATATGGAATAGTTAATGATTAAAAAAGCATCAAACATATACATCTTTCTATAAGCACTTTGAGCTTTCAAAAACACAACATCCATCTTTGAAACAAGAAATCAAGTTTGTCACCTTTAGTATCCATTTTGTCATATGCATCTGGATTTGTCCACAATAGCCCAGCATATCTTTTATTGCTGATCAACAAGTATGGGTAGTATATTTTTTCAAATTCTAGTTTAATAGGCTGTATAAGGGCATATGAAAAACACTACACTAGTTAGAAGCCAAAGATACACCAGATAGATCTCATATACAAAAAAATACATAACTGATAATCTTGTCACATGCATACTTGCAAAGAGCTATTGAAAGTGGAATGACAAAAGAAGATGTAGTTTTGAAGGGAAAAAGTGATATGAAAACACTATCAGTGTTACACAAACATCATTAATAACTCCAGAGGCTTCACAGATATTTAAAATTGTTTACACGGTACCTTTGTGAATGTAGCACTAATATAATCTGAGGCTTCCCTCCCTAGTGTCATGGCCTCCTCTATAGTTGGTACACCAAACTGTATCATAACTGAATCTGTATCTCCATATACAACCTGGATTCAAATATGAAAATATAATATTCAGCTTTACAGTAGAAATCTTGGTTAGGATCAGATAGCCAATTATGATTTCAAGAACTCTGACTATCACCAATACCACAAGCGTACTTCCTGCCATTACCACTCCAGTTAAAAGGTTACAAATGTCTTCAGTTGCTAAATAATAGCCTACCTCAGCATCGTATTGGTAACCACCAACTATTGTGAACCTTTCTTCAACTAGCCTCTTTGTATGCTCTATCATTTGACGGCCTAACATGTGGAAGAAAAACTGAGAAGATTAACGATTTGAAATTTTAAAACAATAGGTAAAATTGATAAAGTGACAAGTCTGATGGAGCAGAGAATGTGTCAAAGAGATCAAACTGGACTTACAAACAAGAATGATAATCAGAGGACCTAAGCATAGTATCTTATTTGTACAACAAGACTAATTACTAAAATTCAAGAACTCGATATCTATATAGAAAAATTGTCAATTACAGTTCACACCCAAACCATTATGCCAGGAGGAAGAAAAGAATTATGTGGATATAATTTATGCACAAATAGTCAATGGGAATGGCTCATGCAAGAATATATAGAATAAGAGAGGACTGCAGGCATCTCATCTTATAACTAAAAGAAGCATCAATAACATTATAACTATGAAAAACAAGGGAAGAATCAAGGTGTCCATGGATTTAATGTTGTTTTCATGATTGCAAATCTTACTCAAATAAATTTTATTATTTTTATTATATAAAATTTTAGTAGTGGTTAGTAGTGTTTGTTGTTCTTAAAATATGAAATTGAACTTAAAATATTTTGACACCCATCAATTTAAGAAAAACGTAAAATGAAAGGCATAAAAAATACAAAACCGTCATAGAATTTTGATTTGACAGGCAGAAAAGATTTGAAATTCCAGGCCTGGATGACTTAAAGTATGTAATATCCGGAGCACAATTCTGCAAGAAATCAACTAATGTGTAATTAGTGCAATCTATTAATAGCCAATAATGACAATATACCTTAAAGACAACCTAAACTTACTAGACAATAAGCCAGTTTCTCTGTATATTTCTTTGACAAAAGGGCCTAAGAAAGAAGAAGATCTATTGACAACATACATGCTTGTAGTGTACACCAAAATCCTCAAATTTATTGAAAGGGATTGTTTCATAATCAGAGATAGGATCATCCTTTACCTTGGCTGTGTTACCTTCCTTAGCACCTAGTCCAAGGTCAACTACTAGGGCTTCCCTAAAGTGGCAGCCCACGCTACAGCATTTGCGATAAAATTGCAAGCCATTATCTTTCCTTGGCAAGCCTTCTCTCTCACCTACACAATCAAATAAACTGTTGGTTAGAAGTTAATCACTGCTGGTCTGATTTGCAACATAAAAGATGACTGATAACAATTTCATTTACACTTTATAATGCTTGTTTGTATGATAACACTGCTTAAACTCTGAAAGCTTGTGGAAATGTGTAATGTCCCCTTCTCATTCATCGAATGCAGGGAAGGAAACATCAACAACACACCGGGGCTTTTGGCAGACTTAGCCCCAATATTTAGACCCGTAAATAGGTAACAATTAAAACTTATGGATACATACTCATATTCCACAAACACAACAGAATTAAACACTGTACATACACACAATTACTTCATGCGTTCAGCATCCCCATATCAATCATGCATGTAACAGTCATTAATTATCATATTGCATAAAACATGATGCCTTTCATTTCATTAACATGAATAATTAACCCTTCAGATTGAATGCATTGCAGAACATAGAATATATATATAAATTAAAATCACAGAGAGCACTTATCTTGCAACGCAATTGTCCAATGACTGGCTACGTGAGAACAACGTTCCACCCAACCATAGATCTCTGTCCAGCCTGTATTCTTTCAGCTGAGAGATCACCCCCGAGCTGGGTTGTGTATCCACTAAGGAGGAACTAGATGGCTCACTTACAGTCAGGGTTTCACTCAGACAGCCATGCTAAGCCAACACACAGTTGGGTTTTTCAAGCATGCAATAGGAGATGGAGGAGGATGCTAGTCCACTGAGCTCAATTCCAGAGCCACATACACTTCAAGATGGACTCAGCAATCCCATCCTCTGTTCATACATCCATTCTTGGATTTCTCACAACTCTGTCACAAATAACTCCAAAACCGTCACTGATTTTCTGGGCAGTTAAAACTGGGTTTCCCCATGGATTTTGGAGTAGCTATGGCTCCCAAATTCGCCCCAAGGCTCATACCAATGGATCCCCCATTGGATTTCACTATCTAATACCCATTCTGGACGTTTTTGGCTTCCCAAAATGTGGGTTCATTCCAAGTCGCGATTTCTGGTTTTCTCACTCATGGAAACTCGTTTTTGGATGGAGAGTGAAGCTGGGTTTGTCCACCATGGAATAGGGATGAGCATGAAGCCACCTCCCATGAGGTAGAGTGACTTGTGGGACAAGTAAACAGAGCCCATACCTACCCATACGAATTTCAGGGCTACCCATCCTCCATTAAAGCCATTGACTTAATTCTTCAACCACTTTCTTACAACAGGAATAAATGTCATCTAGAAAAGTCAAATGGGTTCTCATAATGACATATGGAAACCTATGGTTCACTCCCTTAGCCCCCTCACCACTCCCTAGTGGATACACGTGGCCCCTTCTCATTCGTTGCCTCCGTAGCCAATTTTGGGTATTTTATATTGCATGATGTTTATTTATATCCTATTACAATTTCCATAGCTTAAGAGCACATGGGCATCAAATATCAGTGCTTGCCCTTTTAAATCAAATTCAGGCTTTCACTAGCGGAGCCTTGGCCTTGAGCTCCTCACAATGACTAAATAACAATATTTACATCATTTACAATGTTAATGCAATAGGGTCAAGATGGGGACATTACAAAATGACGCTGGTGATTATCTAAACATCGTTTTCAATCCTGGTTTATAAACAGTTGTATGTTTCATGGTATATCTTTCATAAAAAGTCTAAGATTGGTGCATAAACGTATGGTATTGCTACTGCTGCTATTTATGCTAACGGTTTTGAATCATGAAAGTCAATCAATGAATGGTGGACACTGGAATGATTTGATTCCTGAATGATTTCAATCTAACATGATTTTGAATCAATGTTGATTTACATTAATTACAGTTTTTTTTCCACATATTGTTGTGTATATAAACTTTGATATATGTACTCCTAATGTGTACCCCAATCCCCTGTTTGGAAAAGCGCTGTACCTGTACCTTTGCTTTTTCTCATGTATCCATACCGTGGCAATTTAGCTTGTAACTATTATTTATTTTTATTTATAAAGAATTTCCTTACAAAGTAAACTTTTTCCTCTCATATTTCATGGCAAGAGGAGAGTTGGTGCAATTGAAATTTGTTATGGCAGGTTGGGGATTTACTGTCACCTGGGTGTTGGACTCATTAGAATTTGGATCATGTTGGCAGGTGGATGTGGTGGCAAAGGCACTTGGGGAGGATTACTTGACACTGATGGGGATTTGCACATTGATTGCAATGACCCAAACTATGATAGTGAGGAGGTAAACCATTCCGCTTTAAAGTATTCTTTAGCTCACTCACTCGCTACTTAGATTTGTGCACGCCCTTGTGCCTATTTTCCTTCTATGTCAATGCTATGCAGGTTTTGGGTTCTGTTCTGTGTCCGTTATTTGTTTTTCCATGTTGCTTTGATATAATTTAGAATCCTTACCTGTAACGCTGATGATGGGTTTACTGCCTTGCCATATTTATCTAGTTTCTACTCTACACCCTTTAATGTCCGTTGACCTTGAGCCTTGAGGCCAAAAATCACAAGACTTGTACAGTAATAAGGTTGACCACTCTGCTTGTAGATTAATCACTCACTATCTAGATTTGTGCATCTTTGCCTTCTATGTCACTGATGCAGGTTTGGGTTGTTAACTGTAATGCTGATGATGGCCACTGCCTTGTTGACTCATTTTTAAATCTAGTTTCTGCTCTAAACCCAGATAAAAAATCACAAGACTTTCAACTGTCTGCATGTGTATGGCAGCTCTTGTTGAAGAACTGCCTGATATATTCTTTCTCGTATGGAAGTATTGCATAGAGATATCCTGGAACTCAATTTTGATGCTATGATTCTTAAACATGGATGTTAGGATTAGACGATGACTTTATAACCATGATGCTCAAAGGAGTCGCAATTGGTGTTTCAACAAAATTCCTGAGCTAATATCTCAGAAAATACAAACTGGGTTTGGCTGAAATTTTTCAAGAAGGTTTCTACAAGTCCAATGCATCTCCACACCGAAAAGTAGAGATACCCACATCACAGATTTCGAGAAAAATGCAAATTGGCTGTAGGTGATGATGGCCATTTTTCCTCAATTCGTGAAGTATGTTTTTTCTGAAAATTGGTGAGTATATTCCTCTTAACATAATGCTTCTGCTCCCCAAAGCTCAAATTCATTTGATGCACGGATATTGAGATATAGACAAAATGGTTGTAGGTGATGATGGTCATTTTCTCAAAAACCGTGCATTGGATTGGGTTGAAACTCGCCAGGTTTGTTCATCTTGATATTATGCACCTCTTGTCCAAAAATCATGAGAATCCAATTTACCAATTGCAAGATATGCTCACTTCAATTTTTGCACTTTTGTAGACAAACATGAATAAAGATGTGAGCTTGAATTTAAGTTGTCATTATTAGCCTGATATATGAGATCCCTGGAATGTATCTTATTCTCCCCTAGACTGAGGATACATCATGCCCTCATGCTGACCTGTGACCAAATAATTTGTGTTGCTGCAATCCTTGCAATCTTGGGCATAGCTGCTCATTGAAGTAATGGGAGAAAATTTCACACCAAAACAAAATTGATTCCAAACTTGTCCATTGTACTGAGAAATGACAGACCAATCAGAAAATCCAAAACCCCAATCCACTTCCAAAAGATAAAGCACAACCTTGGCATTAATATTTGAAACAAATAAATATAAATTAGCAACAGTATTATGCCCAACCTAGCAACTTCTTTCTTCCCTGTTTCTCCGTTATGTAGGCTGCCTTTACTGTGCAAATCACAATTGAAGCTCTCCCAAGAGAACTTGCTGCAGCATCAGAGGGTAGGCCATCATTCCAAAATAGTGATGTTGAGTAATACCCAACTATATTTACCAAAAAGATGCCAAAATGTAAACAATGTTGTAGATGAAGTTCAAGATGTATTGTAAAAGAATGGCAATGCTGATATCAAATACAACAATACATGACAGAACCATTTTTTTTTCAAATTTGGAAATCTGAAGAGTGATGGCAATATGTTTATAACCACAACAAATTTCATCCATTCTCATGGTTGAATGAAGGCTGCTAGAATGTTCTTTGATTATGCCCTTATTGTGGAGTGCTTTGTAACATTTCAAAGTAACTCAGAAATGTGACCAATGTATACATAAATGAATTAATGAAATGAAGCAGGCCTCAAACTGTGCGCAATACTTTCAACAGTCTCCTTGACTTATCCCTTTTGGTTAGTTGGTACCTTCTTTTTCTCTACTGTTGGTCCATGATAGAAAAAAATGACAGTGATGATAACATGGTATTCAGTGGTTGTATTGAAGCTGCCACAAGTGGTACATTGTTAAATGCTACTCAAATTTTCTCCTCCAAACTGAATATTTTGACCATCTAGACTCACCAACAGTATTCCGATCATAAATTATTCGTTCCTTGTCCGATTTGAGCAATTCAAAATCCAAATAAAAGTAAATTCATAGGTCTATGTCCATTAGAAACAGGTTTTTAAAATTCTATGTAATGATATTCCAAATTTGCTCAGTAACAGCCTGCATGACAAGGTGTTTTTCAAATTCTGGACTAGACCAACAGTCACGGTTTTAGGCATAACTATTTCGTTTGATAACGGATTGAGGTGATTCAAATTGGAGATGAAAGTAGATTCATGTAGGGATCTCCAATAGAAATAGGTTTTCAAGATCTATCCAATAAGTCATCCAAAAAGTGACTGTCCCGGCTCTGTTCCTAAGCTGCCTGCTTGACACCTTGTTAGTATTTTGACCATAAATTTTCCGTTTGATGACCAATCTCAAAAATTAAAATTGGTTTGAAAACTAGATTGAAAGGGCTACTTAGGATGTAAAAAGGTTTTAAATATAATTCCATTTGGTCTCCCAAAAACGGACTGTCCCGACTGTGTCTCAATAAAAACTTCAAGCCAAAATGCCCCCAAAATCCAATAAATGAAATTTGGCTCCCAAAAAGTGACCGGAATAGGTGTGAATCTTTTTAATGATATAAATTTAAATAGAACACACACCCATACCAAAAATTTCAAGCATTGAGTACCTAGATTGACTTACACAGTGTGTTGCAGCTGCAGCTGCAACTCTTAAAAAAATGATATAATGTTGAAATAAAGTCTGTGTATTTTTATGGATCATGCGTTATATAGAAATAAAAACTAAACACATACCATGATGATCGCATAAGTTTCAAGCTTGAAGTGCGCCTAGGCATATGCATGATGTGTAAAAATCATAAAGATAGCAAGAATCACTTATTATTACGCTACTTTTACTCCAAATAGATATGGAATGTTTTAGAAAACTGCCTCAATCTCAGAACACTTTGGTAGGGTAACAGTTTAGTTTCTTGTTTTCAGTATTAGTTTGATAATCAATCAAACTCTTCATAAATGGCATGTCCTTCCTTTCCTATCCCACTAGAGAGTGTGGATACAATCAAACAACATGATTTGTGAGGGTCAACTTACTCCTCTTTATCAAACTGTTGTCTAGATTTAGTCTCTTATGCCTTACTTCTTATTTGTTGCTCCCTCAAAAAGCCCCTGGATAATTAAAGAAATTCAAATCAATAAAACCATAGCATGGGCCTTTTGGTGTTGCTTTCTAGGATTTAGGTCCAACACCAGTGGATGTGCTATTTGTTATTTGTCTTCCAAACATATAAAAGTATCTTTTAAAGGCTAACCTCGACATGGGTGCTAATAACATAGGTTAATTTTCTAACATATTACTTAAATGAAATTTCTCTCGCTTTAAAAAATTTCTCTTGCTTCAAAAACCACCTCCAAAGATTTGAAAGGCAGAAAAGATTTGAAATTCCAGGCCTGGATGACTTAAAGTATGTAATATCCGGAGCACAATTCTGCAAGAAATCAACTAATGTGTAATTAGTGCAATCTATTAATAGCCAATAATGACAATATACCTTAAAGACAACCTAAACTTACTAGACAATAAGCCAGTTTCACTGTATATTCCTTTGACAAAAGGGCCTAAGAAAGAAGAAGATCTATTAACAACATACATGCTTGCAGTGTACACCAAAATCCTCAAATTTATTGAAAGGGATTGTTTCATAATCAGAGATAGGATCATCCTTTACCTTGGCTGTGTTACCTTCCTTAGCACCTAGTCCAAGGTCAACTACTAGGGCTTCCCTAAAGTGGCAGCCCACGCTACAGCATTTGCGATAAAATTGCAAGCCGTTATCTTTCCTTGGCAAGCCTTCTCTCTTGCCTACACAATCAAATAAACTGTTGGTTAGAAGTTAATCACTGCTGGTCTGATTTGCAACATAAAAGATGACTGATAACAATTTCATTTACACTTTCTAATGCTTGTTTGTATGATAACACTGCTTGAACTCTGAAAGCTTGTGGAAATGACGCTGGTGATTATCTAAACATCGTTTTCAATCCTGGTTTATAAACAGCTGTATGTTTCATGGTATATCTTTCATAAAAAGTCTAAGATTGGTGCATAAACGTATGGTATTGCTACTGCTGCTATTTATGCTAACGGTTTTGAATCATGAAAGTCAATCGATGAATGGTGGACACTGGAATGATTTGATTCCTGAATGATTTCAATCTAACATGATTTTGAATCAATGCTGATTTACATTAATTACAGTTTTTTTTCCACATATTGTTGTGTATATAGACTTTGATATATGTAATCCTGATGTGTATCCCAATCCCCTGTTTGGAAAAGCGCTGTACCTGTACCTTTGCTTTTTCTCATGTATCCATACCGTGGCAATTTAGCTTGTAACTATTATTTATTTTTATTTATAAAGAATTTCCTTCCAAAGTAAACTTTTTCCTCTCATATTTCATGGCAAGAGGAGAGTTGGTGCAATTGAAATTTGTTATGGCAGGTTGGGGATTACTGTCACCTGGGTGTTGGACTCATTAGAATTTGGATCATGTTGGCAGGTGGATGTGGTGGCAAAGGCACTTGGGGAGGATTACTTGACACTGATGGGGATTTGCACATTGATCGCAATGACCCAAACTATGATAGTGAGGAGGTAAACCATTCCGCTTTAAAGTATTCTTTAGCTCACTCACTCGCTACTTAGATTTGTGCACGCCCTTGTGCCTATTTGCCTTCTATGTCAATGCTATGCAGGTTTTGGGTTCTGTTCTGTGTCCGTTATTTGCTTTTGCATGTTGCTTTGATATAATTTAGAATCCTTACCTGTAACGCTGATGATGGGTTTACTGCCTTGCCATATTTATCTAGTTTCTACTCTACACCCTTTAATGTCCGTTGACCTTGAGCCTTGAGGCCAAAAATCACAAGACTTGTACAGTAATAAGGTTGACCACTCTGCTTGTAGATTAATCACTCACTATCTAGATTTGTGCATCTTTGCCTTCTATGTCACTGATGCAGGTTTGGGTTGTTAACTGTAATGCTGATGATGGCCACTGCCTTGTTGACTCATTTTTAAATCTAGTTTCTGCTCTAAACCCAGATAAAAAATCACAAGACTTTTGTCAACTGTCTGCATGTGTATGGCAGCTCTTGTTGAAGAACTGCCTGATATATTCTTTCTCGTATGGAAGTATTGCATAGAGATATCCTGGAACTCAATTTTGATGCTATGATTCTTAAACATGGATGTTAGGATTAGACGATGACTTTATAACCATGCTCAAAGGGGACCACTCGGTTGTCAGTGTTACTCCTGTTTATGACTATTGTGCAGGGGACCTGTTCTGTAAAAACAATTACCTGATATTCATTGATCCAGTCTGGTTTGTCATTAGTCTTCTGTTGATGCTATTGAACCTGTTTTTTAAAAGTTCGCTAAAATGGATTGCCCTTTATTAGTCTGTCATTAGTTCCTTGAATTTAAAGCTGCAGTTACGTGTTTCTTTATTAATAATGGATATGAGTCTTAATAGGGTTGCAGTTCAAATATTATGACCAAGCTCTGCATTTGTGCCTGGCAGGAACCTTATCAATTGGTGGGTACAACTGTATCTCAGTCTTTGGAGGAATACAAGGGAAAAGTTGGATCAATAATTGAGGAATATTTTGCTACTGATGATGTGGCTGCAGCAGCTGCTGATCTTGGCTGTCCGAGCTATCACCATTATTTTGTTAAAAAACTTATTTCCATGGCAATGGACAGGCATGACCGAGAAAAGGAGATGGCTGCAGTGCTACTGTCTTCTCTGTATGCTGATGTGATTGAACCCGAGCAGGTTAGCAAAGGACTTAGCAAATTGCTGGACTCAGCCGATGACTTGACCTTGGATATCCCTGATGCAGTAGATATTTTAGCATTATTTGTTGCTCGTGCAGTAGTTGATGACATACTTCCTCCGGCTTTTCTGACGAGAACTTTGAAATCTCTACCAGAGGATTCAAAGGGAGTTGAAGTAATTCAGAAGGCAGAGAAAAGTTATCTATCGGCTCCTCTTCATGCAGAGATTATTGAACGCCGATAGGGTGGCAGTACCCACATCACAGTAGAGGAAGTAAAAAAGAAGATAAGCGACTTGCTGAATGAGTATGTTGAGAGTGGTGAAAAGGCAGAAGCTTGTCGTTGTATAAGAGATTTGAATGTACAAACAGACTCTGTTATATACAAGAAAACTCTACAATCTAATTCTAAAAAGACCAAAATTGCTATGAACATCACCTAAAATCTTCTATTTTTCCATTTTGCCAAAGAATTTAGCGGAACGCAACTATTTTTCCCCACAAATTTCAAATTATTGAAATTTGCTATTAGATTTTAAATCTTCAAAGTTTTAAATATCTTCACAGGCACATTTAAAAAATTCAGCAAAAATCTTCAGAATCCTCACAACCACATGAAAATCCTCACAATCACCACACATGAATTGCATAAATTTTCCTCAAAACGGCAACTCTCTATAACCCTGCCTTGAACTCGGCTTCGAACTTTTCACAGCATATGGCAAACATTCTCACCAACTTCAGAGGGCTTCAAGCTTCATAAGAGGCACGAGAGAAACGTTTATATGAGAAGCTATTATGCGATCGAGTCCCCCGACAAGCTTGCCGCCTAGAACATGACAAGGATGGATGGGCCTCCACCGGGCAGTCACAAGAGAGCCTTCTCAATCTCGTTGCCTCTGCTAGGATCCTCATCTACTTCATATTTTTATGAGAAAAAGAGAGGGCATGGATCACATAATATTCGCGTTGGAATCGGAAGTAGAATCCCCATCCCACCAGTAGCGAATACATCTATTTGCATTTCGGGAGAATTTAGCCTGAACAAACCAGTTGTGCATATTCCTTGCTATGAGATGGCATGAAATGAATGGAACGATAGAAGCCAAAGGGGATTCACTGATGTACTCATAGACATCGAGATTGAATAGGCAGTAGGGCTCGAAATAAACCTCAGGATCTCTAGTTGGCTTGAGGGCAAGGCTAGTTGCATGTTCGGGTATCCCATACACATGCTTGGCCCCATGAAAAGAAATGTCAAGGCTAATAGATTGGGGACGATAGGGTTTGAAATCAGTATAACTGCGAAACTACCCATCCCAATTTTCTTCATCATTCTTATTTCTAAACCACTCAAAATGAAAAGGCCCTTTGCTATTAAATGAGATGAGACATTGATTCTTACCTCTTCTTGCATAGATTTCCAGCGGATGATGTTGCAGCACGGCCTCATAGCCAATGGTGAGATAAACGGATGAAACCCCATCCTTCTCATGTTAGATTCTTTATAGCCAGAGACGCCTATCCTCCAAATCTTCGACTGAGACGTTCTTGTAGCTCGTATCTGGGTTCTAGATTGAGTTACACTTCTTTCTTCTTCCATGAAAATGACAGGGGAGAGAATTTTGACAAAATTTGGTGGACAAAGAGAGTTCCATGAAAATGACAGGGGAGAGAATTTTGACAAAATTTGGTGGACAAAGAGAGTTTGGCATTTTTGTGTTTTGGGAGGCAATTTTGACAAAATTTGGCGCCCACCCACATTTTAGGATTTTTGTGTTTTGAATTGAGTGAAATAAGGTTTTGTCAAAATTTTAATATAACTAAACTTAGGATTTCATTTTAGGATTTTTGTGATTTGAATTTAGTGAAATGTGGTTTTTTCAAAATTTTAATATAACTAAACTTTAATGGATAGCTTTTGTATTTATATTTTTGATGCACATTTCTCTCATGTATCATTAGCTAGTTCCATGTTTTGTTCATTTCTCTCATGTATCATTAGCTAGTTCCATGTTTAGTTCATTAAAAAAGTGTTGATTGGGGACTTGGTTTATATCATATGGTTGACAAGCATGTTAATGAAGTATTTCAACGGTGTCCATCCTTTTCAGAGTATGTGACATACCTAAGGTGGTTTCTTAATTGTTGGTGAGCTCAATAAGATTGATTTCCATTAGTGCATTGAATACCATGCATAACCACTCCTACACCTGTCTAGAAAGGTATTGGATAATGTTGAAGCTCCAGTATCATTCTTCGATGATCAACAATTGATATTACTGATTTTGAGCCAACTGGAAAATGAGAAATCTACTATTGCCTACATCTAGTTGATTGTTTTATCTAGAGGTTGATATTATCAGTTGATTCCATTGGTGACCTCACTTTGGTGGTGTTGTCCTCCGAAATGGCATGCGTGTCGTTTGAAAGCCCAAAATGTGCAACGCCAGCTGGATGACAACTCTCTCAGGAGAGAGGCCAATGTCACCACACTTCTCTCCTCTTCGCTTTAGGTTGGCTCTTCTCCAACACTAGGGGGGTATCCCTAAAATAGGATCGCTAAGGCAGGTACAGTAACGGGCAAGGTGAATGGGAGAGGCTGCCTTAGAGAAACGGAAGTAACAAAAGATAGTTTTGGATGGGTGATGAAAAAGAAAGGAAGATCAATCCTCAGGGAAAAACCAGTGCCAGTATCAGAGAGGGGCAAATGGAGTCAAAGGAGAGCTCTAATAGGACCTTGCTGCCAGGTGAATGTAGTAACCAACTAAGAGCTCTTGCACTAGAGCATACCTGAAAGCCGCAAAACTCAAGAGAAAAACATGGGTCAAATAAAGTTGTGCTAGATTGTTAGCCTTCTATTCAGATGATCCCAGCTTAAGAATCGAAAGCAAAGAGCTAAGAGAGGTATTGCCTCATACAAAATGAAAGATGGCATACAAAGAAAAACGGCAAACAAAGAGCGAAAGAACTCCCAATTTATCCAAAGAATCCCATCATGATATTTTTCTATTAAGTCCTGGGGAAGAACTACCAAAAAATTTTCATCATACAATGAAAGAGGCTGGTTGCTTTTATAGGACAAAAACCTCTTAATAAAGAACAGATAAAATAATAAAATATTGAAGGAAAAGTGGGATCCTAGATCCACTTTTCTCTCCAATCGAATCCTTAAAAGAAATCCCTGTTTCATGAACAATGCACTGAGATAATATCTGCGTTTTTACACCTGCACAGACGGCATGAATCCCCCAACTCCCGGTGTAGTTGTTGTAAATATGGACCTTTCCTAATCTGAGGATTGCGCTGACCTGTTCTAAAATAAATAAAGAGCAGTGATGTATTGTCACCCTGATACTAGGGTCTGCTCCAATAAAATCGTCCTGTCATGGTTGAGAAATGACACCATAAAGCATCGTTTCACTTCTAGGTGGGCAAAATGAAAACGCAGGTCCCGGGCAGATGTCTTCAGTTCCAGCCACGTGTAAATCCCAAGGTAGATGGCCCAAAAATATGCCCGACCATTACGAGAAAAGTGCTCCAGTTTACATAAGTAATGGTTTTCAAAATGTGACCCACAGCTCATCTAGGAACAACCACGAGTTAGGTGATCAATAACTGTCAGATGCTGAGACCATTAGTGCAAACGACTATCACGGGAGAGATGTGTCCTCAGCTACTAACAAAAACGTGGACCGATTTAGAGTTACAGTTGGGAAAATCGATCAAATAGTCGCCGTGTGCCAATCCTTCGCTGAACCCCGATCTCTAGACTAGCAGTGGCCCGATTAATTAAACTGTACTCACGAAATTTTAGGAATAAAATTCTCCACGCAATCGGCGTGATCTACTGCACCTAATCCAGGGTCAACAGCTGAAGGTAACACGCACCAACTCCAATCGGCATCATTTAGACGACCAAACTCCACGACACGATGGCCAAAAGGAAAACACGATTGTTTGATAAAAAAAAACACGAGTCACCATATGCGTCGGCTGCCAGCAAATGCGAGTCGAATACCTCGGCGTTTTATACGAACTGGAGTCATTCTCAAAATTTCTGCGTGAACCCCGATCGCGGCTAGAATTTCTGTGTATTGATCATTCGATTGAACCCCGAATTCTTCCAGCTTCGTCGTCCTCCGGATGGATCGAGCATACAGTGGGGAGCCCGAGCTTTGCTTCGAATGTAACTCTGTCGAACTGTTAAAAAAAATCGAGGGACATGTTCAACTGTGTACTGAAACGCTGATTTTCTAGCTTAGATGTTGATTTTGTATCCGCAACTTCATCTTTGAGCAATATCCCTCCACTCTGACCTGAATATTGTTGAATCGGTGATGACTGAGATGACCTTAGCTCAGACCACTGACTTTCACGCCCACTGGTAGTTTTTCTTTTGCCACAGTAACAGTATTTCCTTGAAAATGTGAGAGTTGAACAGGTGAATGGATTTCAGATGTTGTATGCCCCTTAGGATGGGTGGAATGTACAAAAATCCTATTAAAAGGAGGGTACACACACTGCTGCATGGAAATCGCCGGAGGAATTGACCTGTTGAAACCACCAATATTTTCCCTCTCTTGCATGGATTTAGTTTCAAGCTACTGAGCATCAAGTCCACACCATAGGTCTTGGTGAATTTCTGGAGTCCTCTGCAAAATCACAGTCTTTGTATCATTGGTAAAGCCATTAGCTGACAAAGGATTGCCGTCGTAGAACTTGCTTCTCAGACTTCTATCTTTTTTCATTTTTGAGATATCACCAATTAAACTCTGTTTGCATATCAAATCTCTCATCAACTGTCAAGCATCAACTTTAGCCTTCCTTCAGCAAATAGCTTTTGGTATCGTGCATCCCCCTTTGAAACAAGGTGTGCTTCCATTGAGTCCATAGACAAACAAATTCCTGGACAGAGTTTGCACCTAAGCACTGACTTGTACTTTATAAATCATTTATGCGAAGCCCAGTCCTTCTTTGTCTCTTCTACAGCTTTTGGCCACTGATTCGAATGATTTTCTTGGGCTATTCCAATACTTTTCTGAACCTCACACATTAATATCAAAACCCTGGCAGCAAGAGATAGAGTGCTCATGAACCTGCTAGGCTGATCTGCAGTGTACCTGCTGCATCAATGCCATTAAGCCAAGAAGGCCATGCAAAAAATCTGCTGGTTCAGATTTGTTACAACATGGGATGCCAGAATCTTCAACACCAAAACCTGCCCGACAAGGCATCACCTTGCTGAAGGATGTGAGAGCATTCTTACCTGTATACACCCCTGCCAAAATAGGGGGTAACATCTGGCTCCAACTGCGGGATGTGTGCTCTCGTCGAGAGTGCACGAGAACCTCAGACTCATGGTTATCCGCAAACCAACAAAATTGACAAAACAACGTGGTGGGGATGGCTCAATTCACATCCCCAAACCACATATTTATTACAAAACTAATTGCAGAAACTAAATAACAGCAAATGCTCATTTGAGAGCTTTATTCATCTACCTACACTAACCTAACACAAGACAAGAACCAGTCAAGTGTATGCCCACAACCAGTGGAGCCATTCCAGCGTCTTATCACTGCTAAATTTCTTTTCCTTGTGCTTGGTTAGAAACAGAGATGTGGGCAGAATTACCATAAAACAGAGATGTCTCAGAATTTGCTCATGAATTTGCAATGGCAAACTGTTAGGATACAAAAAACCATCAAAATTTTGGTATGAAAACTCAGACTGTGCGCAAGAATCTTCTACCCACCGACTGATTGGGCTTAAATACAACTCCATGAAGTTGAGTCTTCATCATAAAATTGTTCTTGAACATCATTGGTGACATAAACTTGAGGTAGATCTGAATCTTTCATGTTTTCTACTGCAGCAATGTCAGGGATTTGTTCAGCAATGTCTTCAACCAACGGTCTTTGTACTGCTTCTTCAAAAGGATCTTGACAGAGGTGTTCTTTAGGCTGGGATCTAGGGATGAGAGCACTGTATTGTCTAGCAAGCTGCTCAATCTCATCAACAGTTCCATCATGCCAGCGGAGGAGAAATCTCTCAAAAAACCCTGCCATTGAATCTATGGATTCATCCAAAAGACCAAAGAACCACTTTTCTGCATTTCCTTCTAAGGTTAAAGTAAAGATGATCATAAGGTCATCCTCACAATAAACATTGAAATCGACCATCAATTTGCAGTAAGAAGCAATGTGATAGATGGCTGAAACATCATTATTTCCATGAAACTCTGAAAAAGTGTCATGCACTTTTTCATAGTCATAGCACTCATTAGGAAATCCATGGATTTTTGAGAAATCCAATGGAGCGTAACCTTCGTGCCAAAGAGCAAGATTTTGTTCTTTTTTATCGTCCATAAGTCAAATAATGAAGTACTAAATCTGAAACACATATTCATACCTCATACCAAACTGTGGAGTCGCCAAGGTGAGCTTGAAAGCATTCCAATGAGTGTGCTCACCTCTACACCCAATAGGATCTTCAAATCTGCAAAAGGACAAGGGCTCTGTCCCTTCGTGGAGTCGCCATGTGAGAAGAAAAATCCCACAAATTTCGTTTAATGAAGCATAGTCTTTAAATTTGAGGAACTGGACTTTGTCCCCGGCAACGGCGCCAAAGATGTTGCCCTCCAAACTGCACACCAGCAGCATAAATCTTTTGAAAGTTGTCTCCCTCAATGGAAAGAGGAGAGAAGTGTGGTGACATTGGCCTCTCTCTTGAGAGAGTTGTCATCCAGCTGGCGTTGCACATTTTGGGCTTTCAAACGACACGCATGCCATTTCGGAGGACAACAGGTGGAATATATTCCATCTATTCATCTTGGTGTTATTCTTCTTTCTCTTGTTCCTCGTTCTTCTGTGTTTTACTTTCATCAATGGACTAGTTCACCATGCAAGAAGGGTATTTCTTGGGATATTGATCATGCTCTCCTATAGTCACTTGCAACTTCTATATGGACAAATATTGTTTCAAATATGCCTATATACTATATTTCTTAATATATGGATCTATCATATGTTTCTAATGTTTTTCTTCTCTAGATGTGTCCTACTGAGAAATTAGTAATTGGTTGACAACAAAATAGTTAGACACCGAGATAATTGCATCACAATTATTTTTGTTATCCCTTGATGTGTCAAATAGATTCGGAGTTAAAATGGATCTAAGTTGGTGGCTAGAAAGTTCATATGAATCCCCTCATTCTCATTTGGATTGTGATCTTAATGATGCAAGCTTATCAGTATGCCCTCTTTCCACTTCTTACCATGATTTCTCAATAACATGTGAGATGGAAGGATCTATTCCAAATTATCTAAGGTTGAACATTCTAAGGTGCATGGTGGAATATTCTAAGGTTTATATAGCATACATCCAAACTTTTCCCTCGAGTCATTGTTCAAGTAGTTGACATTTTGTTTTTTGCCATGTATTCCTAGAAACATATGAGATGTATCAACTGAAATTATAATCCTCTTGGTCATTTTCCTTTGTAGCATCTCATTGAATCTAATTATTGGTTGGTGCATGATCTTTTAAACTATAGGCTTTTGGTCTTGCTCCTAAATTTTGTTATCATTTTACTATATCTAACTTTTAACATATCATTATGCTATGAACCAATGTTGTGACATGTGCACATGTGATACATGTCATATATGATTCAACCTCGTTGTGTGTAGAAATGATTTATTATCATGTGTGGCAATTATTCATCCTTTTATTTTGAAGATGCAACTTTTCAAGAGAAATTACCTCCCCATGTCAAGATTTAGTAATCTATATGCATGTTTCTGTCTATAGATGTGGTAGTCATTTCTAATGTTCCCTAGCTAGAATGGAACCCTAATTCTCCATCACCCATCATTTCCATGGTAGTCCTATATCTTACCATCAAAATTTGATAGGGTAGAAACTTAAACGAAGCATTTCAAATTTGATAATAATAGAGCCATTTTTCCATTTTAAACATTATGTTGTTACTGTTGTCAAACTTTTTCTTGAAAACCAATTATACTCTTTTCCCTATATTATTTTTCCTTTTTCATTTTTCTTCATCCTCGATAAAAGAAAAAGACCTTATTTGATCCTTCAATGTGAAATTTAGATAACATGGTCAAGGGTTGATTTAGAGTCTTAGGATTAGTAAGTTACTAGCTTGAGCTAAGGTTCATGGGTTAGTGTCTTAGGTTGTAAGTGGGTTATAGTGGGCTAGGGAGTTTAAGGGTTTGAGGGTTGTAGGTTTTTCTTTACCCCCATATTCCTTCATAAAATACTCCATCTAAATGGAAAATATAGGAAATACTCCCCTTGCAAAAATTCAAGTTCCCTTATCCCAAGTTATCAAATCCAAATCTAAAGTAAGAGGGAGTAAGCCAATGAAAAGGCTATGAAATGCAAATAAACGAAATGTCGACAAAGAAGGAAAAAGAATAAGGATCGCAAAAAAGAGGCACAATGATGGATAGCCTATGACAACACTTCCTTTGAAGGTACACATGTAGAAGCAACATCATAAACCCTAAATTTTGAAATTTAAGGGTAAACCTATCACACTTAGTTGCTATAATGGTTAATTTGCAAAGACCCCTTTCTTTCCCTAAGTTCACATTCACTTTATTCACCCTCACTTACTTTAAGAATCTAGGCTATGCAACTTAAATTAGGGTTTTCAGGTGTAATAAAGACTTTAAAAGGGTCACAACAATGTTAGACTAGATGAGTAAAGATTAATTAAGACATTGATTTGTTAGAAGGGTCTAATTGTAAAATAAATTTCATGTATTATTTTCATAAATGAGAACATTTCCTAAGTTATATGTTGCCTTTAACCTTAAGCACTAGAACATTTATTCATATACACATTCTATAACACTTGAGGTGGTATATTTTGATGGCTCACTTTGAGGTGGTCACTTTGGTCTCCACAATACTATTGTGTTTGGTCTATGCCTTGCTATAGGTATGCTTGAAGGGTCAAGTAAGGATGGAATAGTTGAACCTAACTTAGGAGGAAGAGGTATCACAAATCTTGAAATGGACACCATATTCTTCTTGTAGGCCAACAATTCCCAATGCAAAAACATATATGATGGATTGAGGCCCACAAATAGCCCATGAAACATCTACTGCTTTCTACTTTTATTGTCGCTTTCTGCTTTTGGCCTCTTTCTTGCTTTCCATGTTGCTTTCTGCTTCTCTTCTTTTGGCCTCCTTCCTACTTTTCATAGATTTTCCCAATTTTGTTGACGGAAACATCTATTGTGGCCTATCCATCCACCTATGCACCAACTTGATCCCTCCTTTCTCATTTACACATAATTAAATAATTTATAATAATTAATATTTCAAAATTATGGGACCTGCATCACCTTCCATTATTTAAACTAATTATAAGCCAAAATGAATTCCCTAGGAACTTGGTTGATTTCCCCCAGGACCCCATGTCACCACTTTGATGATTCCTCCTGACCATGGATTAGTGGCTTAGGACACTGCATCCCAGTTCAAGGGTGTGGTTCCTAACACAAAATTTTTGGGACATGAGAAATAGTCAAGGAATATTGAGTGGACAACAAGGAGGAAGTTGTGGAAGTCCATTGGGATTGTAACCATATTGGTTCGACTACCACGACTATAAAAGTGCAAGGCATCAAGGCATCAAGGAATCCTATCTTTAAGGATTAGATCTCCATTGTGCATATACCAAGCAATGAGATGAAGACAATGCAGATTTTGAGATTGGGCTTTGTATTTGGGATATGGGAATGTGAGTTTTATTGGTGTAATAGATCTACAACAAGTAATTTCCCAAACTAAAAGATGATGGATGTAAAATTTTTTGTGTGAATTGTAATAATGAAAGTTGGATTAATAAAATTGAAAGCTAATTAGGCCCCAATTCATTGAGTATATGTCATGGATGTCATGCATGTTATCTACTATTCTTTCCCTTTGCTTTATTGTCTGTGTAACTATGTTGTAAGTGCTAATGGATATATGATGAATTCATGTCCAGGAATGGTGTAATGAATTATCCCTCCGCCATTTTATCTTTGTAGTTAACCCTCTTCATCATAAGCATGTCTAGCCAGTGCTTGGAATGAGAACTTCTCCTTTAGGGGATTGACTATGCCAACACTCTAGACTATAGTACTGGGTCCATTTGTTGGCACCTACACAAGAACCCTAGTCTTATTAATTTATGTGCCAACGTTCACTTTCAAAATCAATCCTTAGATGGTGGCATAAAATATTTGTGTTTCATTATTACCCCTGGTGTCTATTTCAAAATTGATGGCAAGTTGTAGACAAAAAATTGGCAAGTTTAGCAGAGTCGCAGCTGGTAGATAGGACAAATCTAGCGCAGTCGCAACTGGTAGATAGGACAAATATGGCGAAGTCACATCTGTGAGACTAGGAAAAATAGACAAAATTGGTGGATTCGCAACTGGTGTATAAGGCAAATCTAGCAGAAAATTTAGCAGTGTTGCAGCTGCTTTAGCGGAGGATTTGGCGGAGTTGCAGCTGGTGTATAAGGCAAATCTGGCAGAAATTTTAGCGGTGTTGCAGCTGCTTAGCGGAGGATTCAACGAAGAATTTAGCAGTGTTGCAATTGCTTTAGCGGAGGATTTGGAGGAGTTGCGGCTGGTGTATAAGGCAAATCTGGCGGACAATTTAGCGGTGTTGCAGCTGCTTAGTGGAGGATTTAGCGGTGTTGCAGCTGCTTTAGTGGAGGATTTGGCGAAGTCGCAGCTGGTGTATAAGGCAAATTTGGCGAAAAAATTAGTGGTGTTGTAGCTGCTTAGTAGAGGATTTAGCAGTGTTGCAGTTGCTTTAGCGGAGGATTTGGCGGAGTTGCAGCTGGTGTATAAGGAAAAGCTGGCGAAAAATTTAGCGGTGTTGTAGCTGCTTAGCGGAGGAATTAACAAAGA
Organism: Larix kaempferi; assembly: GCA_027924585.1. Classification (NCBI taxonomy): domain Eukaryota; kingdom Viridiplantae; phylum Streptophyta; class Pinopsida; order Pinales; family Pinaceae; genus Larix; species Larix kaempferi. The sequence continues at coordinate 24,893,113 of BSBM01000073.1, read as the reverse complement.
ATTTAGCGGTGTTGCAGCTACTTTAGCGAAGGATTTGGCGGAGTCGCAGTTGGTGTATAAGGCAAATCTGGCGGAGAATTTAGCGGTGTTGCAGCTACTTAGCGGAGGATTTAGCGAAGAATTTAGCGGTGTTGCAACTACTTTAGCGGAGGATTTGGCAGAGTCACGGCTGGTGTATAAGGCAAATCTGGCAAAAAATTTAGAGGTGTTACAGCTGCTTAGCGGAGGATTTAGCGAAGAATTTAGTGGTGTTACAGCTGCTTTAGCGGAGGATTTGGCGGAGTCGCAGCTGGTGTATAAGGAAAATCTGGCGGAAAATTTAGCGATGTTGCAGCTGCTTTAGCGGAGGATTTGGCGGAGTCGCAGCTGGTGTATAAGGAAAATCTGGCGCAAAATTTAGTGGTGTTGCAGTTGCTTAGTAGAGGAATTAGCGAAGAATTTAGCAGTGTTGCAGCTGCTTTAGCGGAGGATTTGGCGAAGTCGCAGCTGATGTATAAGGCAAATCTGGCGAAAAATTTAGCAGTGTTACAGCTGCTTAGCGGAGGATTTAGCGAAGAATTTAACAGTGTTGCAGCTACTTTAGCGGAGGATTTGGCGGAGTCGTAGCTGGTGTATAAGGAAAATCAATCGAAAAATTTAGCGGTGTTGCAGCTGCTTAGCAGAGGATTTAGCGAAGAATTTAGCGGTGTTGCAGCTGCTTTAGCGGAGGATTTGGCGGAGTCGTAGCTGCGAGAATAGGGAAATGGACAAAATTGGCGGAGTCGCAGCTGGTGTTTCAACAAAATTCCTGATCAAATATCTCAGAAAATACAAACTGGGTTTGGCTGAAATTTTTCAAGAAGGTTTCTAGTCCAATGCATCTCCACACCGAAAAGCAGAGATACCCACATCACAGATTTCGAGAAAAATGCAAATTGGATGTAGGTGATGATGGCCATTTTTCCTCAATCTGTGAAGTATTTTTTTTCTGAAAATTGGTGAGTATATTCCTCTTAACATAATGCTTATGCTCCCCAAAGCTCAAATTCATCTGATGCACAGATATTGAGATATATGCAAAATGGCTGTAGGTGATGATGGTCATTTTCTCGAAAACCGTGCATTGGATTGGGTTGGAACTTACCAAGTTTGTTCATCTTGATATTATGCACCTCTTGTCCAAAAATCATGAGAATCCAATTTACCAATTGCAAGATATGCTCACTTCAATTTCTGCACTTTTGTAGACAAACATGAATAAAGATGTGAGCTTGAATTTAAGTTGTCATTATTAGCCTGATATATGAGATCCCTGGAATGTATCTTATTCTCCCCTAGACTGAGGATACATCATGCCCTCATGTTGACCTGTGACCAAATAATTTGTGTTGCTGCAATCCTTGCAATCTTGGGCATAGCTGTTCATTGAAGTAATGGGAGAAAATTTCACACTGTAATGTCCCCATTTTGACCCCCTTTGCATTAAATCGTAAATGATGTAAATATTGTTATTTAATCATGGTGAGGAGCTCAAGGCCAAGGCCCCACCATTGATTTAGCGTTTTATGTATCGGCAAAAAATAGATGCCTATGGTTCTTGTGCTAGATAGGCACAATGTAAATTAAGACATCATGTAAATACGAATTTTAATGAAAAACCCACAACTGGCTATGCAATGCAACAAAGAGATGGGGGCATGATTCTACAAGGAATAGGGAGGAAAATTATTCAAACCCTTGAGCCAATGGTGTCAATCCATGTGTCAATGAGAAAACCCATAAACCACCAACTACCCATTTTGGGTTATGCACCCAATCATTTAATTCTTCTAGAAATTGGTTGAGGCAGTTAATGCCTTGGGAATGAAGAGGTATGGCAGCCAATTTCGTGCATGGGCAAGCCATCAACCTGGAAAAACGTACTTTTTCTTTTGGGGCAAGAAAACACCCACGAAATGGTGCCCAAAGCCATTCTGAACCCATAGTCTTTCCTCTCTCACGCAGTCTGAGCTAGCTGGGCTTTCCCCATCACGTTTTTTACCAATTTCTTGCATTTTTCCATAGCTGGGAGCTTATTTTTGTGTTACACAATGGCTGGGAGAAAGGGAGTCACGTTTTGGGGGTTTATAGAGGTCGTTTTTGCCCCTGAAATGCAGAAAAACGTTTTCTGAAAACGAATTTGCTCTCCCAGGGTTTATTCCCCATCTACCAGTTCGTTTTGGTTGCCCACGTTTTTCAGCACTTGTGTTTTGTTGTAGGGTGCATCCCTGTGTTGGTTGGAAATTATGAGCAAGAATTAGGAGTGGAAGTGGACCAGAATTGGCTTGATAAACCTAGTGAGGAGGTAACCTCACAAGAGTATCAAAAGGGCTAGTTTCTCTTCTATGCACACTTTGGAGAACACTAGAATGGAAGGTATGGCCTGAGGGACTGTGTATTAGTAAAGGGAATACTTCCTTGTGCTAGGTGTGTAGGTATTGTGGGGACCAAGCTAGATAGATCTTGCAAAGGGTGCCCATATCTCTATGGATGATCCCACTAGCTTAGCAATTCTTCCTTCCATTGCCTAACAGCCTGATAAACCCAACTGTAGCTTGGCTTGGCTGATTTGGTGTATCTTTGGGCTATGTGTGAGTCTGTTGTTCCCTGATTCCTTGTATAGATCATGCCCAGCTCGGGGGGTGGCAGTGTGTTGAGATATTGATGATCACAACTGGCCTATGGTTGGGTGGAACGTTGCAGTTGCATAGCCAGTTGCTTGGGACTACTTTGTTATAAGATAAGTATTCTCTTGTGTTAACTTTGCAATTATTTATTTGATGAATATCTTGAATGTATGATGGATGTGTATTTGAAATTACTTCCATTGTGTTTTCTTATAATTATACATTTCCATATGTCTTTTTATATTATGTGAATGCTTATTTAAAAGTTCATGGGGCTAGATGCCTAGCTTTAGCATCACGTTCTCTTTATCATGCTGGTATGATGGGAGGGGACATTACACACGCCAAAACAAAATTGATTCCAAACTTGTCCATTGTACTGAGAAATGACAGACCAATCAGAAAATCCAAGACCCCAATCCACTTCCAAAAGATAAAGCACAACCTTGGCATTAATATTTGAAACAAATAAATATAAAGTAGCAACAGTATTATGCCCATCCTAGCAACTTCTTTCTTCCCTATTTCTCCGTTATGTAGGCTGTCTTTACTGTGCAAATCACAATTGAAGCTCTCCCAAGAGAACTTGCTGCAGCATTAGAGGGTAGGCCATAATTCCAAAATAGTGATGTTGAGTAATACCCAACTATATTTACCAAAAAGATGCCAAAATGTAAACAATGTTGTAGATGACGTTCACGATGTATTGTAAAAGAATGGCAATGCTTATATCAAATACAACAATACATGACATAACCATTTTTTTTTCAAATTTGGAAATTTGAAGAGTGATGGCAATATGTTTATAACCACAACAAATTTCATCCATTCTCATGGTTGAATGAAGGCTGCTAGAATGTTCTTTGATTATGCCCTTATTGTGGAGTGCTTTGTAACATTTCAAAGTAACTCATAAATGTGACCAATGTATACATAAATGAATTATTGAAATGAAGCAGGGCTCAAACTGTGCGCAATACTTTCAACAGTCTCCTTGACTTATCCCTTTTGGTTAGTTGGTACCTTCTTTTTCTCTACTATTGGTCCATGATAAAAAAAAAATGACAGTAATGATAACATGGTATTCAGCGGTTGTATTGAAGCTGCCATAAGTGGTACATTGTTAAATGCTACTCAAATTTTCTCCCCCAAACTGAATATTTTGACCATCTAAACTCACCAACAGTATTCCGATCATAAATTATTCGTTCCTTGTCCGATTTGAGCAATTCAAAATCCAAATGAAATTAAGTTCATAGGTCTATGTCCATTAGAAACAGGTTTTTAAAATTCTATGTAATGATATTCCAAATTTGCTCAGTAACAGCCTGCATGACAAGGTGTTTTTCAAATTCTGGACTAAACCAACAATCACGGTTTTAGGCATAACTATTTCGTTTGATAACGGATTGAGGTGATTCAAATTGGAGATGAAAGTAGATTCATGTAGGGATCTCCAATAGAAACAGGTTTTCAAGATCTATCCAATAAGTCACCCAAAAAGCGACTGTCCCGGCTCTGTTCCTAAGCTGCCTGCTTGACACCCTGTTAGTATTTTGACCATAAATTTTCTGTTTGATGACCAATCTCAAAAATTAAAATTGGTTTGGAAACTAGATTGAAAGGGCTACTTAGGATGTAAACAGGTTTTAAAAATAATTCCATTTGGTCTCCCAAAAACGGACTGTCCCGACTGTGTCTCAGTAAAAATTTCAAGCCAAAATGCCCCCAAAATCCAATAAATGAAATTTGGCTCCCAAAAAGTGACCGGAATAGGTGTGAATCTTTTTAATGATATAAATTTAAATAGAACACACACCCATACCAAAAATTTCAAGCATTGAGTACCTAGATTGACTTACACAGTGTGTTGCAGTTGCAGCTGCAACTCTTAAAAAAATGATATAATGTTGAAATAAAGTTTGTGTATTTTTATGGATCATATGTTATATAGAAATAAAAACTAAACACATACCATGATGATTGTATAAGTTTCAAGCTTGAAGTGGGCCTAGGCATATGCATGATGTGTAAAAATCATAAAGATAGCAAGAATCACTTATTATTACGCTACTTTTACTCCAAATAGATATGGAATGTTTTAGAAAACTGCCTCAATCTCAGAACACTTTGGTAGGGTAACAGTTTAGTTTCTTGTTTTCAGTATTAGTTTGATAATCAATCAAGCTCTTCATAAATGGATGTCCTTCCTTTCCTATCCCACTAGAGAGTGTGGATACAATCAAACAACATGATTTGTGAGGGTCAACTTACTCCTCTTTATCAAATTGTTGTCTAGATTTAGTCTCTTATGCCTTACTTCTTATTTGTTGCTCCCTCAAAAATCCCCTGGATAATTAAAGAAATTCAAATCAATAAAACCATAGCATGGGCCTTTTGGTGTTGCTTTCTAGGATTTGGGTCCAACACCAGTGGGTGTGCTATTTGTTATTTGTCTTCCAAACATATAAAAGTATCTTTTAAAAGCTAACCTCGACATGGGTGCTAATAACATAGGTTAATTTTCTACCATATTACTTAAATGAAATTTCTCTTGCTTCAAAAACCACCTCCAAAAGTAAATTTGACTTTTGGAGGCGGTTTTTTAAAGACCCCACCCAAAAGGTGTTTTTGAAGGTGGATGTTTAAAAGCGCCCCCAAAAGTCCAATTCTCAGGACTTTGGGGGGCGGTTGTAAAACAGCCCCCCCTAAAGGTTTTTTTGAAGGCGGTTATTTAAACCCCTCCGAAAAGTCATGAGATTCTCATGACTTTTGGGGGCGGTTCTAAAAAGACCCCCCAACGATTTTTTTGAAGGTGGTTATTTAACCCCCCCCCCAAAAGTCATGAGAATTCTCATGACTTTTGGGGGTGGTTCTAAAATGAGCCCCCCTAAAGTTTTTTTTTAAGGCGGTTATTTAACCCCCCCCCAAAAGTCATGAGAAGTCATGCGAATTCTCATGACTTTTGGGGGCGGTTCTAAAACGACCCCCCCTAGAGGTTTTTTCGAAGGCGATTATTTAAACCCCCCCCAAAAGTCATGAGAATTCTCATGACTTTTGGGGGTGGTTCTAAAACGACCCCCCCTAAAGGTGTTTTTGAAGGCGGTTATTTAAATCCCCCCCAAAAGTCATGAGAATTCTCATGACTTTTGGGGGCGGTTCTAAAAAGACCACCTACAGGTGTTTTTGAAGGCGGTTATTTAACCCCCCCCAAAAAAAGTCATGAGAATTCTAATGAATTTGGGGGTGGTTCTAAAAAGACCCCCCCCCTAAAGGTGTTTTTGAAGGCGGAATTGTCATGACTTTGGGGGGGGGGGGAGGGGGTCTTTTTAGAATTGCCCCCAAAATTTTTGATAATTGGACTTTTGGGGGGGGCTTGTAAACAACCACCATCAAAAACACCTTTTGGGGGGGTCTTTCAAAAACCGCCTCCAAAAGTCCTGAGAATTTGACTTTTGGGGGCGGTTTTGAAAAAACCGCCTCTAAAGATCAAATTTTGGAGACTTTTGAAAACGGTTTTTAAGAGCTGCCCCTAAATCCCCAAAAATACTTTTGGGGGTGGTTTTACCAAGACCACCTCAAATCAAAACCGCCCCTAAAGGTGTAATTTGTCGTAGTGTCTCTACTTTCATCATCATGATTGTATCTATCCCATTTGAAGTGGAGGAGTTGAAGAGTGTTGGATTCCCCAAGATCTAGGAGAGATTGTGATGTGTCCCTACTTTGTTCTGTTTTTTTATTGCATTTGATAGAATCTATGCAAGACTTAAACAATATCATTTACCTTGCTCGCTCTTCTTCACTCATAATTCGACTCCATACAAGACAATAGTGAACTTCTTACACCTTTTAATTATTCAAACCAGCAAAACTTATTAAATTTCTTGATTTTCGTGCATTCTAGGTATATAGAGCATATTGCCATATACATTAGGCAATTTTATTCAATGTCTTTAAGTTTTCTGTCGAAATTACAGTAAGCTCAACTTGCTGTTTTCTCCATTAGTGTGCATTAAGAAAAAATAAAAAAATAGAAAAACAGCATTCACATAGCGATCTCAGCATTCAAAACAGCCATTACAGCTTTCTGTCATTTCGGTTCTGCACATTACTTAGGCATTTTTCAGCATAGGTTTGCATTGAGTTGCATTCCCAAAATAATAATTTTCTGCATCGTTTTCTGTGCATATTTTTCAGCATTGAGGTCATTTCCAGCTTGCTGTTATTTTAATTTAATTACAGATGGAACAAAAAACATCGATCTTTTATTTAATTTAAGATACTATTAATCGTTCTTTAATTCACGTTTTGACCCCTTCGATCATTTAGGGATACGCCCCTAGGGCCTAAAGTTAGCAAGCACTAGCTTCAAACGGAAAGAAATCAAGCCAAGGCTTGACTTCTAATTTCGAGGTGATAATAGCGTGTATACTCGTTTACTAAATGTTCACCCAAACTGAGAGGTGTAAAGAAAACATTACTCACACTTTCTTGCCGGATGCACTTAGCCAGGAGGGGAGTTGTCCTCTCAAATGATTGCTTCCAAGGAACCTGAAAAGTCAACACATTGCTCTTAAATCGTCCATCCTAGTATTCTTCTTTCATGATTGAAATTTGAAACATTGGAATCAGTGGCTTTCAATTCTATCTCAAAGAGCTCACGTTTCTTAAAGAATCTGGAATTTGTCCTGTTAAATTGTTAAATCTCAAATCCCTGCCACATTGGAACTTAAATTAAATCCATTATGGGTTCTAGACCATTCAAAAACTCAAAATTATCCACATACAGATCCATAACAGGAAATCCCTAGAACACAAGTTCAGTGCAACAACTATACACAAATACAAAAGAAAATTTAGCATTACTTTCTTCTTCTTCTATTTTGACTCTTTTCTGGTTGTCTTGAATATGAACATAATTCTAGTTCCCTAAAATGACTTCATACTTTCTTTTTGACTCTTTTTTGGTTGTCTTGAATATGAACATAGTTCCAGTTCCCTAAAATGACTTCATAATAACCATCTAGCAATCTTAAATGGACAACTTCCAAGACTACTCATTTTAAATAACCGACTCTCTAATGAAGTTTCTAGTTATGTGCAATTATAATGCATTCCATATATCATAATACTTTGAAATAAAATATTCTCCAATAATTTGGTCATTAAGTTGATACTTTACAATATTGAGACATAAATATTCTCCAATAATTTGGTCATTAAGATGATACTTTACAGTATTGAGACTTTTAGTTACTTGTTAAAAAGGAAACTAAGCATTACTTTCACATAAGATGCGTCAGTTTGAATAAAGTTTGAACAGAATCATAAAGATAGATTGAGTAACTTTGTTTCTTTGATATCATAACTTTGTTTTTTATTTACCTTTTGAATTACCACATTTTTTCGATGTTTTTTTTATTTACCAAGTCTTTGACCAAAATCACATCTTTGACTATATTCATAAATTTGTTAAAGAAAATTTTATTTCCACTACAAAATACTTAAAACACAGAAAAGTGTATCATTTCATTTAAAACATAAAGAAAGAATGAACAAAAAATCAAAGTAGCAATCCACCGACAACTTATACAAACTCAAACACATTAAGGAATTGGCATAAATATCTTGCACTCGTAGGCATAAGTCGACAATGAGAAATGCAAAATCTTAAAAGTAGACGCCTCTGTTCTGAATGTTGGAATTAACACACAGTTCATGAACTGTTATCTTCAATCGACCAATAGATCCGTTTACCCTCTGTTGAAACCTGAAACCTATAGAAAATCATCAATGTTGTTGCAAAACATTCTTGGTTTTGTGGGTATGGTCACTGTCTGAAATATCTTTAGTCGCATCATATGGTCTATCTGCGAAAGTGTTTCCTCACCTATCTTTGACGTCATCATAGCAACAATTAAACCGTTGTTTCAGAAAAAATTATCCATCATAAATGCGTTGTTGGAATAATTGCAGAGTTCCTTGAGTCAGCTGTCCATGGCCTTGCGATGACCAATATGTGGAAATCTCTGATCTGTTTGCTGTCAACTGCACAGAGAGTTAGTTGAGTGATTTTAGGAATTTAGTTGAACATTAAAATGACCAGTTTTGTTATAAATTAGATGGAACGGGTGCTCATGAGAGGGGGGGGGGGGCAGTTCAGAATACGCTTGGAAGAGCTTTCTGAGCCATGGGGATTTGAGGAAAAACTGGGACTGCGTCCCCTAATGTTGAGAAAAGTATCTTTGAGGCCTTAGTGCCCATTTTTTAGACACAGTAGTAGAATGTAATTGTGATTGTAATCTCAATGGTAATTTATTCTTGCGTATTGAGGGACAGTTCTTTGTGAAATGACTTGTTTTTTGGATAATTTTTAAGATCTGTTCTTTTCAGATTTGTGAATGCCCTGCAGCTTGAGTGTCTGCATCACAGAACCTTGTGAGGGACTCAGAAGCTTCATCAGGACAGCCACCGGTCCATGGATGTTGAAATCGGATTGCAGGCCCCAGAAGAAATTAATAGTTTTATATACTTGTTGCTACTTTCCAAGCATGATACACGAATTATTCTGAACACTGACCAAAGTAGAATGTTGGGAAATTTTGTCTTTCGAGATTTTTCTGTTGCCTTAGATAGTTCAAGGGCAACACTTTATATGGCAGTTGTTGCGACATTTCATAGAGTTGAAGGTAATAACCTAAGAATGGTTGGAACTCTTTTATTGTTCTCTAGAAGATAGAAATAATCCTTCATGATTGTAGAATAGCAGTTTCTGCTCCCAAGTGGCTGGAGGTCATATTCAAGCAATCCTCTTAAATAATTAGAAGGAAACCCATTACGACGATTCATCTGATACGTTGGTTTGGCATTCTTAACATGGTCACCTCACCCTTCCCTCTCTCATAGACCCATATACATGTCTTGTTTCATCTGTGCCATTGATGTGATGTTCCTAAAATGGTACCTACATCACAATGAGGTTAAGGCAGAGGCCACGCTTATCCTCGCATGGATAATATTATCATTTCCTTCAGTGAGATTCATGGAAAACAGTCTGTTGAATTATTTATTTATTTTTTGTTTAGTTACCCAGCGTGGGAACGCATGAGATCTTTGGAGCAAATATATGAATGTATTGATAATGAGTTCCAGCCACATTTAATGCCATAGTTCCATTTGGATGTGAGTGGTGCAAACAAATATTTTTTTTTTTTATGAAAAATCTCACGTTTTTGTTGTGGTATTGCTTTAGATTGCCACTAAATCAACTTTTATCATCATTCTCAATTTTTTTGTCTGTTCATAATAAAATTATTGAAACATAATATATGTAATTGATTTTGATTTTGGACATGCTAAATAATATATTTGTGTTTTGCTAAATTTTCAAAGTTTATTTCAAATTGCTGGTGTTTACTTTTGAAATAGTTTCTCGAGAGATTAAAAAACGATCAAATGATAAGCTAAAATCTAAAGCAATTTTTCTTTTAAATGTTGTTAACAAAGTAGATAAAGGTTGGTCCTCGTCCATAATGAGAGGATTCAGTACTTTTAGCATTTATCCTAAGCATAATTACTTTATTTTTTTTGAAGAGGGAACACAGAAATAAAATAAGTTAGCAATGGGTCTTTCTTGTTGAGTGTGGATTAGGCCGTTGGAAGGAATGTTGGCCTAAAAAAAGTTAACATGATTATCATTGCACTAATCAAGGCTTGAATCAAAGTATTTAATTTTGAATTAAGTATAATAAACTAAAAGAAGGATATGGAAGTGAATGTATTGAATATGGGAATTAAAAAATATAATAGATATGAAAATTAATAAATATTATATAAAGTTTTATAAATATTATAACATTTTCTTTGAAATATGAATAAAGGATATAATATCTATTTTAAGCCGGTAATAAATAATAATTTAAATCTGCGCTAAAATAAATATGGAGTAATTTGATTTTTGAAATTAATAAAATTAATTTATGATTAATATTAATTTATTTTTAGTTTGTGGTGTGCATACTAACTAAAAGGGTTAGTGTGTTTTTTTTAAAACTATATTCACTTTTTTTTTAATGTTGAATCTTGTTTTATTAAGTAAATATTGATTACATTACAATAAATATGATGTTAATTTTTGTCAATGAATTTGGCATCTATCAATAAAACATTAAGGTTATAAGAAATGTCAAACCAAAAGAATCCCACATTATTATGCATGGCAATAGCAAGTGCAAAGGGCATTTCCACCATTAAATTTTGCACTACAACAAATCACTAGATTTGTGTGCATTTACTAGTACCAAAAATTTTGAAGTTTAAATTTCATCAAATAAGTGGCAATATGTTGATGAATTTTTACTCTCATTATAATTTGATAATAACTTTATCATTGTTAATATTTGGCCTAACTTATATTTTAACTTAATATCAAGTGTTGTCAAAATGGTAGGTTTCCTTCACTTGCAAAGGATTTATAAATTCCATTATCACTAAACAAGAGAATTAAAATGTAAGGAATAGCACCAAGTAATGCTCATGTTATATGTGCCACAATCTACAAATGTACTAACATGGCCAATAAACCTGCTTGATTGAATGAATACCTTCACATGGGCCTTGATATGAGAACCCATATTTAGTTGGGATTTTTAAGTAGGTTGCATTCTAGCCTAGCCAAGATGATTTTCACCAACACCGTCAACTACCTAAATATTTAAGATTTGGGTACCGACCTATTGGTTCTGAGCCTTGATGATAGACATAAATTAGAACCGACTCCATTGCTACAAATAGGAATAGATAGACCCTTACCCATTTTCTATTTATTGTCATATACCTATTTACCCTAGACCTTCTAATTACAGCTACCACGTATGAACTTATTTGTTTCATGTTCCCACCGAGTCACTCAGTGAGACAATTCAGAAATTAGAACCAAAGCTTGTACTTTATAACCCCAGGATCATGGAGTGGAGGTATGCCCAACCTCTTATGAAGTAGGAACCTTGCCTCATATTAAATACTGTCTTAGACCATTGCCTAATATCATTAAATTAATTCAACTTCCGTTCCAAGTATTCCTCTGAGAGATACTTTTTACGAAATTATTCTTAAAACTGCTCCCACAACACCGTGGAGGAATAATACCCCAATTGTGGTTCTAATTTCCTCCACTAGAGTAAAGCACTGTCCTTAAGTTGAAAGATGGCCAACCAGGCCTTTTGGTTATTGGAGTAATTCCGCAGCTCATAATGAAATTGCAGGCTATCATGGAAACAATGCAGGCTTGGGTCTGTGGTTTCTACTTTTCATCTATGACAGTGGTTAAAATAGATCTGAGGAAGATTCAACGTTGACTCGAGACCTCTTGTATGCTTGAGTTTCTAAACCTTCAGGTAGGTGCTTGCCTTAGGCACTTTGACCATTCATTGGGGAGTCAGTCTCTTTGGATTAATAGTAGTGGCACGGGAACCCCCAGTCTCATGGGATCATCGTGTGTGGGAACTTTTGGATTCCATACTCCCTTTCTTTTAATATCTTATCTTCCTCATTTCCCTGCATCACCTTCTCCCTTGTCACTACTCTGGTTGGGTTTACATGCGCCTTCTTCGGAGAGGATTAGTGTGGAGGAATAGATGGGGTAAAAGCAAGGGGAGATTGGAGAGACCTAAACAAGTAAATTGATTGGATAAATAAAATTAACTCAACCTAATATTTTGTATCATTTGATCATTGCTTAGCTTCATCATTCTGTCTTCCTTTGCTATGACATGCTTGGACTTGTAGAACACTAGTGAGTGCTATACTAAAGAATCAAGGGTCTTTGTGTAACCCATCCCATATTTAAGTCCCATCTATATTGGATAAGGTGTTGAACCAACGTATATTGGGCGTCTATGTGAGAGCAATGAATCTAATAGTATGTATTGAATGTTGAATGAACCTCAACCTTAATCCTCAATATTTGTTCTCCCATGGAAGGAACTATGAGAATAACTCATTTACATTGGTAGATGAAATGGAGTAGAAACAAGTAATTGGTTTGAAGGTTGAACCAACTACTATAATTTACAAGTAAGGCAAGACCATTTGATCAAGTGAGTGTCATTGGGGAATAATAGTGGTGGTTGTTCAAGTAGGTAGTATGTTGGAATCTTCCCAATTTGAGGCATGGGTGTGAATGTTAAGTGTTCTAATTGAAAATTTATCTTTTTTTCACATTTAATTTAATTTAATTATATCATATATTAATGTACTAAACTTTCTTAGTACTAATTTTAATTATTAATAAGTATGAATATTGTTTTAACTTTTATGAATTATTTGATCTCATGACTTTTTATGTAGATGGGATTAAGACTATTGTGGACATCACATTGTAGCAAATTTGGATAAAATAAATAATCTTTAAGCATTAACAACAGAGTAGTATTTGAATTTGACGATGTTGAATATTTGTTAAGATTTGAAAATTTATATACAAATTTTTAAATTATATTTTCTAAATGGTATCTATTGATAAGACATTAAGGATATAAGAAATGATAAACCTAATACAAAGTTATAAGAAATGATAAACCTAATACACTCCACATTATCATAAACACATGGGAATTGCAAAGGAATTGAGAGTATAAGGGAATTGTTACCATTGAATTTTGCATTGCAATAAATCACTAGGTTTGTGTGCATTTGATACTACCTAAAAATTTAGAGATGTTAATAATGATAAAATAAGTGGAAAACACTTGATGACTTTTAACTATCATGATAACTTTACCATTGTTAGTATTTGGAAAAAGGTATATCTTAACATTGGAGTGCACGATGATACTTATTATAAAGAATGTTGGAAATTGTAAACAATACAAATGCTACTTTATTAAATAATTCTTCCATATAGTGACTTGACTTGGAAAATGGACTTGAACTTACCACTAATAGTTGAAGAATTTTTTTTGTAATATTTCATTATACCATTTAAAAAATGCATTACATGACAATAAACAATACACTTAACTATAAAGTTATTAAACCTATTTTTGAAGGTTCCCAACCAAGGTAAATATTTGGCAAGACATATATATTAACATTGACTATAAAGTTATTAAACCTATTACTATATGACTTGGAAAATGGACTTGAACTCACCACTAATAGTTGAAGAATTTTTTTTTTGTAAGATTTCATTATACCATTTAGAAAATGCATTACATGACAATAATCAATACACTTAACTATAAAGTTATTAAACCTATTTTTGAAGGTTCCCAACCAAGGTAAATATTTGGCAAGACATATATATTAACATTGACTATAAAGTTATTAAACCTATTTTTGAAGGTTCCCAACCAAGGTAAATATTTGGCAAGACACAAATATTAACATTGGAGTGTAGGACAATATTTATTATGGAGAATGTTGGAAATTGTAAATAATACAAATGCTACTTACATTAATGATCCAAAAAAAATTATGAGAACTTTCTCAAACAAAAATCTTCGACAAAGGATCTTTCAGTGACGATTATATGCATGTGAACATAAGCAATTATTCTTGTGTATCTTTAAATAAAATCAATCATATGATAATGCAATAGAAATTCAAGCACATAAATGAACACCCATGTGATAATGGAGTTCACCAGACTATACTAGCTATGTCTTTGGGCTTGTACAATCATCAAACCGCTTGCATTAATTATCCCATAATAGGGGTTGATTCTCTCCTTTAAAAATGGAAATGATGCATTCTCAAGCAAGTCTACAACTTGCCATCTCTCCTTTTAAAAGGGAAACCATGCATTCTCAAGCAAGCCCGCAACTTGCCATCTCTCCTTTACAAAGGGAAAATATGTATAAAAGTTGATTACATCACAAATGAATTTCACTTGTAAGAAGTATTTACCAATTATTCACTGTCTAAACTGCATAACAAATGCCTCTGAAAAGCCACATTGCCATTCATATCCTTCACCCTTATACTTTGGATCGAGAATGTCGAAGGCCAACACTTGCATCAATATGAAATCTGTAGTTGCTTCTTCTATACAATAACTATATCTGAAAGGCCACATTCGCCTTCAATTCCTTCAACTTTGTTCTTCGGATAGAGAATGTTCAAAGACCAACAATTGAATCAATGTGCATGGTTGTAGCTGGTGACCATAATACTGCAGGATCTAAGCAAGTTCATATTTGCTTCCTCTTGTCCCAAATAGCTTATGAAACTTGGACAAGTTTACAAAGTTTTCAAATAGGCTTTAAGAAAACAATGCCTCTCACAAATAAGTGGCTACAAATCCCATTAAAACATAGAAACATTCATCTTCAAGTCACAATAAATGTGCATGATTGGTAGACTCTATGGCCTCAAAACCACTACAATAGTGTGCACGTGGACAAGTCAAAATTCCGAATACAAGCACTTGGTGGAAGATGATATAGTCTCCAAATACACCATACAAGTGCACATGAAAATTCCCAAAAATTCCCAAAAATTCCTCTTTCTTACAATGCCATAAACCATGCATAAGTGGTGGAATCTATGGTTTCCCCCCACCATATAAATGCAAATAATTATTTCCCTTGGTTACCATTAATACTTATATGACAACCATTACAAAAAAATATATGTGGCATCCTTTAAAAGTGCTAGGCTTCAATAATTTTATATATCAAGAAAACTATAATGGAGAGACCATTAAATAAAGAACTATAATATAATGGGTTACCAATAGTTTAGAACTATAAAATACCCATCTAAAAGGAATTAAAAAGCGACACATGATTTCAAAGCATATCAATACTTTATCCAAGTTGTCTACCCATCTCCATGGTACGCTTGGACCCTTGATCCTTAGCCTTTATTATTCCATCCACATGGATTTTCCTTTGTGTCAAATGCTTTGACTTTGCAAGTGACTTGTCCTTGACTTCGCCTTGAATGACTTCGAGGCTTGTACCACTGAATTACATTATGACTTGTCTTCCCTGTTGTGTTGGCTCTTGGTAAACGTGCTTATATAGCACCATGGTGGTCCTAACCACCCCCACTTCTAGTGGAAACAAACATAACCATGTCCTAAATAAGTCCATCAAAAACAACCACCATGGTATATTGTTCCAACATCCATCAAACTTTGGCATACTCGGTAAGAAACAACCAAATGGTGCTAAGTGTGGCCAACCTTGAAAATCGCCATTCAATATAACATATGGTCTATAACCATGGGATCAACGCCATTGGAAGTGTTGTTTCAACGTCCACTAAATGTGGCCAACCGCCAAATTCATTTCAATGTGCATGATTCAAATGGTGAATATTGGTTGAATCTAGCACCAAAGTTAGTGCTTCCACCAAGACTTAGGCCCAAACATGTTCAACACCGTAACCAATTTCATTTCCAAATCATACAGTGGATATATCATCCTAGATGCTCCAAAACCATATGCGACGGTTTAGGGTCGAGGGCTAAGCCCTTGGACCCCTTTAACCGCCAAATGCAACTCCAACAAACTTCAAATTGAAGTCATGCCATATCATGGTAACAACCAAACCATAGGTGGGCTAGAAAGGGTGTGTGTCTTGTAAACAATAGGTTATGGGTTCAATTCCCGCGACTTCCAATTTTTCCTTGGTAAGGAGAACCCATCAAAGGCTAATCGAATTGCCACGTGGCCTCGCTGGATTAATCCATGTGTGAGTGATGTCATATGCCAACTCAACTATAAGATTTGCCACCTCAACAAACTATATGCCATGAGGTACTTCCACATTAGCGCATGACATGTATGACTACCACGTCTCACCCCTTCAGTGGTGCAACGTGGCACTCTTGCCAATTTTTTGCGTATTGAGAGAAAACTTCAGAACTACATAACTTTTGCATACAGAGTCCAAATGAGAAAATTCAAACGTCACCAGAAACATCTCGATGAGATCTTCGCAATTGTGCTACTTCCGTCAGCATCCGAGACAATGAGAATTTCTTAATTTCAAAAATACACCTATATCAATTAAATAATTATTCCCTTTAGTGATTTCATGTGGAAAAAAAACTTGAACTCACCACCATTGCATATTTATTTAAATATTCATTTTAAAGAGTTCATTATAAGTGGCATGGATCATTTAAAAAATGCACTGACAATCATCAATACATTTAGCTAGAAATTTATTAAACATATATTTGAAGGTTTCCAACTAAGGTAAAGTTTGAAAATTATTTTATATAATATTACGGGTTGGAAAATAATGGGTGTCATTAAACAGAAAAGAAAAATTATTGCAACATATTATAGCTTCCCCATTAATCGTTGATCACATCAAAAGTAGAAACAAACGCTATAACTTCTATGATAATTCCAATACTTCAAGTATTGTTGAAATGGGGTGTTTCCTTTCCTTGGAAAGGATATATAAACTTCATTATGCCCATCCCTTGATGGTTTAGTATCCATGAAAATCATTGTATCTTAAACATGAACATTGACAATGATTTATAGTGAAAATATATTAGATATAGACTAAACATAAGAATTAAAATTATGTAGCATAATCGAGTAATGCTCTTGTTAGGTGAAAAATTGTTATCCTTTGCTAGGGTTTTGATTTGTGATTAGGGTTTCGGTTTTGATGCCTTTCAAATAGCCATAGTTTTGCTCGCCATGGAATCAACGAAAGGGGGGGATCCGCCCCCCTCCTTTAGAGATGTTATTGCTTCTAGATAGCCTCTCTTCTTAACTGATGAAAAATTGAATCGTTGACAAGAGGTAAACAACCAACAAACACAACCAATTGAAGGAGTGGTAGGTGCGGGAAATATAATCAATGGGAAAGAGTCGACGATGAATGAATTCAGAGCTTCTCATCACAAGCAAGCCACCAGAGGACTAGGAAAGTGCATACCAAAAGCATCAATGGTACCAAGGTACGAAATCACTTCCACCTATCTAAGCCAGAATATTCAATATATGAAGGATTATGCTCTTATAGGAAAAAATTTGGGCCTATGGCCTGCGGAATGATCCCTTGTGCAATAGATCAATACCATATGGAAACCCACAGGGAATTCTGACATCTGCCTTAGATTTAAGGGATTCTCACTATAATTTTTTACAATGTGGAAGACAAAAATGCAACTTTTGATAATGGCTCATACTTCTTCAACTGAACTAGATTATATTTAAAAACTAGGTTGGAAAAATTTACCCTGAAAAGGAAGACATTACTTATGCATTGGTTTGGGTCAGGATTGACTCATTTCCTATAGAGTACTGGAAAATGAGACCCTGGTAGGTAATACTCGGGGAATGTTTTTCAAGGCCTCAAATGCCACGAACTCAGGTAGATACACTACATATGCTTGTATTTACATATATATGCACATCTCTCAAGCCTTGCTGGAAGCAATATGCCCAAGCCAAAAAGATTCAGAATGGATTCAACCAATCGATTATGAACATATACCCTTTTGATGTAGGAAGTTCCATGTGCACATAAATTTGTTCTAAGAATTACCTCTCAATGCAGTGAATGATAGAACCAAGGAACAAACCCCCCAAGACGAGTGCAAGTTTATACGTTGAGGCACTCGCCACAGTGACTTATATGGATATGGAATCGTTCATTGGATATTTCCTCATTATTAGTGCTATGGATATGAAAATTTATCCTTATATGATGCAAAGATGCATCCAATTCCATATTATTTAATGCCTTGGTTCAACTAGTGTCTTAGTTCAATATTTTTATGTAACCATTCAATACTAGAGTTCCATTAATACTATATAAGGTGTTGAATCAACCTATCTTGGGTAAGTATTTGGGGTAGATAACTCCAATGGTATTTATTGAATGTTGAATAAACCTCTACCTCAATTTCTATTCTCCCATGGAAGGAACTAGGAGGATTACCCATTCACATTGCTAGATGAAATAGAGTGGCAGCAAGTAATTTGTTTGAAGATCAAACCAACTACTATAATTTACTAGTAAATACCATTTGAAGTCCAAGTGTCACTAGAGTGTATAAGTCTCATTCAAAAATAAAGGGTTGGCCAAAAAGCTAGCTAGTAGCGATGAACAATCCCTAATTTGTAGTGTGAGTGTGAAAGTTAAGTAGAGTGGCCTAGATAAAAAAAACATCCATCATGTGGGATATGGATCTCTATGTCCTCTCATTCACAATCATAGAAGGAAGGGGAGGGGGGTAAGTCCATATACATTCATTCACTTCCTTCTTCATATGCAACATAACATACTCATTCTAAACATGAACAAATGTGGAACCAACAACAAATGATTGTATGAATAGGCAACTAGTTTGCAAATGAAAAATTATTTTTGTCTTAAATATTTTTTACATGTAAACATACCATTATTTAGTTCTAGGTATATTCCAAATCATTCTAGGTCACACTATACATCCTATGGATGGATACCTTCCTTTCTGACTAGGCATATGATTATTAAAATTAGAAGGATTGTAAGACAACAAGATTAACAAGATATTTTTACTTTATAAATCCTTTATCATGAAAACCAACACCCAAGTCATATCTTAAATGTTCCTGTAATACCCCATTTTTCCCTTGATATGTATTTGGCTTTGATGTAAATACCGTGTATGTACAGTGTGTGTATTTTCCCTAGTGTGGAGCTCAAGGCCAAGACCCCACTAGTGGATGTTTAAGTTTATTGCTTAGGCAAGTATTTGGACAGTTTGATTAGTCATGGGCTAATTAAGCCATGAAGAAATGTAAATGATCATGTAATTATTATTGAATGAATAAATTAACCAAGAAGCTGGCTAAGGAGGCAACGAATGAGAAAGGGCCATGTGTATCCACTAGGGAGAGGTGAGGGGGTTTGGGATTGGTTGCCCATATTGCCATGTGTCTGACTAAGAAGCCAGGGGAAATCTCTACTGACATTAATGCAACTGCAGTGGGTGGTTGAGAACCCTGATGGCTGAGGCCGCTAGAGTATGGAGCATGCCTGCGATTTCGTATGGCAGGGCATGGCTCTGATCACTTGAACAGGATGACACTCAATCGCTTGGGGGAAATAGCTGAACCTATTTGACTATTCAGGAAGGGGATTCATGGATTATTCATACATTCATTCATACAGACATTTCTCATGACTCACACACACACTCACTCGCCCCTACATGCACTTGACTTTGACGAGCCATCGACCCTCGCAGGGAATTCGTTCCTGTATTTCCTGTATAAACCAAACCAATCCGGGAAGAGGGAAATATGAGGGTAATCGTGCTTCTTGTGTGGGAGAAAGAGCCTGAGAGTTGATATCCGTAACCACCCTGTGTGCAAACCCCAGTTACAGGGACAGAGTGGTATTGATAGAAGATGTTGTAGAGGGGTATTGGCAGAGCGGTCGTGAGGAAACCCCAAGCCTGGTAACGAATCAGTTGTTGAACTATGGGAGGAATTTGGGTTGCTTGATAAACCCAGTGAAGGCTATAGTCTCAATGAACTAGTGATTGGACCTTTCTATGCCCATCCTGAAATAGCACTGGAAGGGAAGGACCGTGAGAGACTTTGCAGCAGTGATAAGATCTTCCTTGTGTTGTATGTGGTAGGTATTGTGGGTTCCAGGTCGACTGAGAGCGGCTGGACCTTTCTATGCCCATACTAGAATAGCACTGGAAGGGAATATGCCTTGAGAGACTGCGTAACAGCAGTTTAGGTCTTCCTTGTGTTGGATGTGGTAGGTATTGTGGGTGCCAGGTCAACTGAGTGCTGTGATGCCTACAGCTCTGTGGTCGAGCTCACTGGCTTAGCAACGCCTTCCTTGTTGTCCTTGAATTGCTTGATAACCACTGTAGGTTGGCTTAGCATGGGTAGGATCCCTGGAATGCTTGACAAACCCAACTACAGACTGGTTTAGCATGAGAATGGAGTCTTGACTGTGAGAGAACCTGTTAGCCCTCCTTAATGGATACACTTCCCAGCTCGGGGGTGATCTCTCAGCTGAAAGAGTATACGATGGATAGAGATCTAAGGTTGGGTGGAATGTTGCTCTCACTTATCCAGTTGCTTCGGAATTGAAAGATAAGTATTTCTTTTATGGTAAATGATGTTGTTTCATTGTTGTGATGAATGCTTGTGTATAATTATGGAACTGTGGAATGTATGAATATGAATGAGACTAACATGAAGTCATATGCAAGCCTGAGTAAGAGGTTGAGTTCACTGTTGGATGTATGTCTTATATTGCATGAGTTGAATGCCTGTAATCCTTGCATATGATAGGTGTGTGGATTAAATTTGTTAATGCATTTTACATGTTACAATGAAAGATAGTGTTCCCTTATTGAAGATGAATGTTTATGCTTAACTAACCTATGAAGGAGATGCATATTTACACCTGATCCTTGAGAAGGAAGAGAACCCTGGAAGTGATTTCAGAAACCTCTATGGGTCAGATGGAATGGAAGATCTTGGCAGGTTGAAGGTTGGAAGTGTCTAAGTGGTGATATAGGAAGAACTTCATAGAAGAAAATGAGGAGGTTAGATACCTCACCTGATTAGGGTAATTCTACCATTGGATAGATCTCTCTAAGAGCTTTCCAATAGTACCAACCTTGCCCCATTTGGATGTTGGAGGAAGAAGTTATGCCCCTTTGAAGAATTGATGAAATTCCCTTACAAAGGCAGGGTTCCGCATGCATGGTTCCACAATTGCGGTTGCGAGTTGCAGGATCACCAAGTTCAAAACTTTACGTATTTTTGTTTTCCGCAATCTCTCATCCACAATTGCGGGATGCAGATTGCGGGATCAGTTGTTTGCGGGTTGCGGGATCGTCAAGTGCACATTTTGTATTTTGGATTTCTACAATCCCGCATCCGCAATTGCGGGTTGTAGATTACAGGATGCGGGTTGCGGGATCGTCAAGTGCATGTTTTCGTATTTTGGGTTTCCGCAAGCCCGCACCCGCAATTGCGGGTAGCAGATTTCGGGATGCGGGTTGCGGGATCGTTGAAGTTCAAGATTTTCGTGTTTTGGAATTCCGCATTTCTGAATCTGCAATTGTGGGATGCAGATTGCGGGTTCGCAGCTGCGGGTTGCGGATTGCGGATTCGATCTCTCCCGGCTATGTGTATGGGCACTCAGTCGATGTCTTGGGAGAAAAAAAAATGGATCATGGTCTCCAGTGGCCAAGTAGGTTGATGGGGATGTGACAGTTACCCTCAACCAAGACAACCAAGGTAGCAAAAAAAAGGGTCACTTGAGGAACTTTATAATTGAGTTCTCCAAACATTTAAATAGACTTTATCACATCAAATATGATGGGTGAATACCATGCATTATCCAATAACATGGTCCCATAAACCATCAATGGTAAACCCATTAATGAATAAATGCATATTAATCTAATTGTTGTTTTACCTAGTCAATTTTAACCCAACATTTCCCAATTGAAACTTGATTTAGGGTATACCCATACCCCCCTCAAAGTTTATAACATGGTATCCAAAATTATAACATGTCCCCCCTAATTCAGTCACATAGGTCTACATCTAGACCTTACACTAGTGAACCAACAAAGAGGGATACACATGCCTAAATAGGTGTTACAACTATAGCCCATTTAAAATGTGATTAAATCCAAGTCCATAAGAAATGCTTGCAATTGTATGCATGATCATGTGATGCTATGAAACATCAACATGTTCCATTGTCTACATCCCTCCTATTCCAAATACAATTACATAAACAAAGTACTTAACTTGCCACTATATGCCTCGAAAAATGAATCTTGAAACATCTTCCTACTTCTTTACCCACATTCCTCTTTGCTCCAAATATAGTGACCTAAATCAACCACTCCTTAAGCTTCTTCATCCACTATCCTCCATGTTATTTTCTACCAATGATTCACATCAATGAATCTCCATCAAACCCAACAATTTGGGGTTTCTCTCATGAGAGAGATTTATTCTCCCAAACATGGCTCTAATACCATATTAAAATTAAGACCATAGTGAGAAAAATAACAAAACATAAAGAATCCACAAGATGAACAAGAAATTGTTACTTTATAAACCATTTATCAACAAAACAAACACCTAAATACACACACACACACACACACACACACACACACACACACACACACAGAACCAATTCAACCAAGATGGATAAAGAACATGCCACTTGTCCACTTTCTCTGCCTTCTGAGGCCATAAACCTCTCCACATGAAATTGATAAGTTCATTCCCAGATCTCTGGGTCATGGGTAATGGACCACATGTTCACCATAGGTGGCGTGCCCACCAGAATGCACATCTCGTTTACCATGTGTCAATCCTCAATGCAAAGTTGAGTCCATGATAGGGGAGGCCTGGGCAGATGCATTATGAGAGACTCTTTCACTGCCGCTTGTAGAAACGGGAGATTCTTGATGTTGTCCTCCCTTATGCTTTTGTTGCGCTCGAAAACCATGTCCAACTCTACCTAAACTTTGTGTTTCACTTCTGGGTTCAACAACAATTTCGAGTGAGATCTATGGCAAGGGTTTCAAAAGCGAAATAAGGATTGTGTAAGCAAGCCAGTTGTGTAGATTCAAACTTTGTGATTTGTCTGGTGGATGTGAGTTTATTTTTAGATGAATTCATTGTGTTGTTTCGTAGGTTTTGTTTTATTGTTGGAATATAGGCTTTCCTTTTTGTCTTGCACAATAGTTTGAAAATTAGTTCTCCTTTGCAAAAGATAATAATACTTCATCAAGTTAACTTAACGGAGGAAATGTCTTCTCAAATAAATGAAAGTTATTCTCGAGAATGACTTACTCTAAGATCTCTAATATCTATGTCACATTATTAGTCATTGCCAGATGTCAATTACTCTACTTTACAATATTCCCCCCTTTCGACGTTCCTTTGCACCTCTTGGGGCAATTGCTAGTCTTTATAGCAATTGTACAACTTCTAGTGTCAAATTCGCTACTATGGTCTAGACATCAACAATTTATACGCTAGTGCCTGGTTTTAAGGTTTCGGATTCAAGTTCTAATTGTTGGTAATTGGAGTTCAAGTGCAATAATTTCAACAAAGTATCTATATGGAATAATGGAGTTATATGGATGAGGTATGTTGTATGTTCTTTTAGGAGGACTTTATAAGTTGAAATCAGGTAAGGTATGTTGTAGGTTTTTTTAGGAGGATTTTATAAGTTGAAATCATGCAAGATATCTATACTTTTATAGATTTTAGCATTTAAACAAATAAAAGGGTGGTTTCATATACCAAAAACTGAAATTTGGTAATTTAAATTAAAATACTTATTATGTTATATTGAATAATTTAATTAGATTCTAACTATATTTTTTGTGTGAAAAATAACTTAATTAGATTCTATCAAATTTTTATTCTTTATAGGATATAATTCTAATATATGTATAATTATTTATTTTTAAAACTATACATTACAATGATTTTTAATAATTATAATATTTTATATTAACTTGATTTTTAAATATGTTTTAAAATTGAAATTTAAAATTAACTAATATGTTTCAATATATTAAAAATATTTTTAATTATTATAAAATAATAATTATATCTTTTTATAAATTTTAATTTGATTTTTAAATTTAAATTTCTTTAATAATAAGAAAAATCAATTGTAAATAATCAAACACATTTTAACACTTTTTACAGATTTTAAAATTTTCCATTTGAACATTTAGATTGTTGATTTTTAAAAATTTGAAAAACTCCTCATTATCTTCTATGTTCTCCAATTTTGTTAAAGAGGCTACAGCTCCATTGACGTGAAGTATAATAATAACCATTCGAATTGTACCAAAATAAATTCAGTACATCCAAATCCTCTCTATTTACTTTCTCTCCTTTAATTATAGACTTTTGATTATGTAATATCAATACTTTTCAATTCTGGCATTTTCATTAAACATTTGAATTATACGCTTATGATTATGTAATATTAATACTTTTCAATTCTGGCATTTTCATTAAACATTTGAATTATAGGCTCATGATTATGTAATATTAATACTTTTCAATTCTGGCATTTTCATTAAACATTTGAATTGATTCTTTAATTATAGGATGTTGGCAGCTGATTTTATATTAACTCTGTCTTTTTCAATAAACATTTGAATTGATTCTTTTAACTCTGACTTTTTCATTCGACATTTGAGTTGATTCTTTAATTATAGGGCTATGATGGCCGGTGATGTTATATTAATGTTTTAGTTAAATAATATGTAGTTTGTATTAAATTAATAAATGTTAAATATGTTGGGATGTATAAAATCAGTATAGATCCATTTTAAATCCGTATCTATTAAGCATGGAGAGAGATCCAATTTGTTGAGGTGTATTTTTTTTTTTAAATTTAAATTCAAGAAATTTGATTTTTCTTGATTGATAGATCTGAGTTTAAGTTTTAAGTTTTTGTTTTATAAAGGAACATCTATTTTTTAATTACTTTTCATAATATTTTATTTTATGAACCAACATGGATTTTTTTTAAAATTTACTTTTCATAATTTTGTATTTTATGAGTCGACATTAATTTTTTTAACCTCCTCTGGGTGCAAAGATCTCCCTCATATTTACTTTTTACTTTGTATTATTCTTTTTTGTTTATGGCCGACAATAAGGACAAACATGGACAAACCTGGCCAAGAGGCCGAAATCCGTGCTACTGTGTGGAAATTAATTGAGGCCAAATCAGGGCCAAATTCTGGAGCAAGAGGTGGAATACCTTATTTCCTGCAAATGACAAATACCCCGAATTAATTGCTTAGCATAAAACAACCTAGTTAAATAAGAAATGAAAAAAAAGAAGTGGAGTCCCCATTAGAAATGTTGTGGAAAAATTTTCACAAGTGCACTCTTCCACTTGGTAAGGGACTAGGCCTTGTAGGATGCATCAAGGCCTTGGTCCTTGGAGTCCCTGTGGGTTGGTTGGTTGTATCCTCCAAGTGATCTTGCAATAGATTTTTAGTGTAATTCACATAAAAAACAAAGAATATGGAAAAATGCAAAATAAAAAGATGGGGGGGAGAATGCAAACTCCAATAACAATCCAAGATATGCCAAACCACTTTTGTATTTCCCAATGGTCAAGTTGTACTACACCTAGCAGGTGTGGGCTTCAAGGGAAGCCAACAATCTCCCTTAGGGAGGCCTTTTTTGTCCAAACTAAATGCTAAGTAATGGTGGAACAATGGAGAGGAACTCTTGCCCCTTGATGGAAGGTAGCAAGGGAGCTTGGGAATGCTTACAATGATAGGAAGAGGTGGGCTATGAGGAAGCTCCAACACAAATCCAACAACATAACCTTGCTCTTGATTTCTCTCTACAAAATGCATGCCACTGTCTTCCTTTTATAGGCCAAGATGTGGTCAACAAACAACTAGATCCAAATGTGAACTCATATCCTCCATGAACTAGTTCCCAAGTACACCAAGGGGGATATTGAATGCCACCAAGTGTGTGAGGGTTCGAATTTGGGTTCTTGGTCGTCCCGTCATTTTGACAATGGCACGATTATCGAAGGAATAGCCGCGTAGGTGTAGCGCGGGCATTGCTATGATAACCTACACTGTAGCGCGGGTTGACAGTGTATTAACCACGCTACCCCTTCTTTTGAATGGTTTTTTGGCACTTTTGGACTCATGTTGTCTTTTGGATATGTTGAGGATGCCTGTAGTGGAATGCATTCTCTATGTTGATGGTTCCTTACTAGAAGAATCGCCAAAAAGCCGCATGTGTGTGAAATTTAAGTTTTAACATGACCCTTTTATAATGGACTCAATAAGTAAGAAATGATCCAATATTTTTGTTATTCCCTCCACGCGAGATCGAAATTTTTTCCAAATTGGAGCCAACTCAATTGGATCTAGATCACAAATTACCTCTTCTAACTTCTCCAACACAAAGGAAGCCAATGGGTCCATCCTACCAACTTCACCTTACACATCCCCCTACCTTATACAAAGTCCAAATCCCATCCAACAATCAAATTTAAACCTCTTAATATTTATGGTACAAATAATTCCTCCAATAATTCTACATGTCAGTGTAGGGTCCATAAAAGCTTATAAAGGAGGACTTTTGTAATTCCAATGTGAACAATTTTGTCCATATGCTTGATGGAAGAATATTTGTGTTTTCATAAAAAATAATTCATTCCATCCCATTATTGGTCCTCCGTATTTACCTACAATGTCATAAATAACAAAATTTACCTACTATGTCATAGAGAACACAATTCCATCCTATTACTAGTCCTCCTTATTTACCTACGACATTATAAATGACAAAATTTAATCCCTTTGGAATAGGAGTTAACAAAACTTCACCTCCTATCCTTATAGATTTGTTTCTTGAATCATGAACATGTGTGGATTATGCACATGAACCAGATATTCAATGGCACTATTTTGTGGGGTGCATTGAAATCCCTAATGTTTAAGGACAAAAACATCATCTTCAACTCTTGCTAAGGGCCATCCTAGCTTTAAGAGTCCCCTTTATTCTATTTTGTTTATGTTTCACGATTTCTCTCTTTTCTTTTTGTTGAGCAATGCATAGGAAGGATGCTCTACTTGGGGTCAAATGGAAATTCCACTATCCTGAATCGAACCTTAATCCTCCTTTCATTCCAACCCCTTCATTTTCGACATCAAGAGTTTTAGAGGATTATAAATGGTACATTTTCTTCATTTATATGGGGATACAACTATTATGTGAATCCAAGGAGCATTGTCTTGACCCTTATATGAGATCCACCATAATGGCAACGTGGTAGACCCAAAACAAGTGGTAATGAGGGGGAGCCACCACAAGCTTGAATTATAATTTCTACTAAGGCATCAAAAATCCTTGATCAACAAGGCATAATGCCACTATGGGTATGTCATTCCTTGTGAACATGGTATAGGGTATTTTCTATCCCTCTTACTTATGCCCCAACATTTTCAATGGGAAACTCTGATGAGACCTTATCCATAGGAAACCTTTTAGAAATAATTTTTTAAGAAGAAAGTAAACTTGGCATCTTTTATCATATTTTTCCATAGTAAGCATAGGTCAACTATATGATAGGTTTACAATTCGCCTCCTCCTTGTGTCTGGACATCATGAGGGTTTCCTGTTCCATGTTGTACAACAACTTGATGACACCTTCATGGACTTTTGAAGATAAATATTGACATTGATCTTAAGGGGCTTCCCTTTGATAGTTTAAGATACTCTCATTTCCCTCCTGCAGCCTTACTTCAATAGCCTTAGTTACCAAGTACTCAACCTCTATGACACCCATTGTCAATTCCCTTCTTTGAGAGCCTTTTGTACAATCATCTTTTAAATGTCCATATAGATGATGGGATGAGCATCTAAAAGGGATATGAGCATAGTTTGGGGATTGGTGACAAGTTCGTCTTCATGCTACAATATCTAGATTGTTCAGTAGTCCATCCTGCAAGTCCATTTCAACACACACCCTAGCCACATATTTCACATTGCCCCTCCTATTTCTATCATTCATGTCTTTAACATTACCCAAACATTCACTAATTTCTCTCATTGATTGTTTGTCCCATTATTTATGGGGAGGAGTTGGAAGTCTTACCACATTGGTTGGACATTTTCCTTCTCTCTCCATGGGTCAAATCAAGGTGACCACAATTTGAGAAACAATAGTTTTGAAGGTGAAAGCAAGGTTGCAAGCCATCCTTTGACCAAGATGAAGAACCTTGGCACATATCCCAACTAGGGGTTCCAAACTTTCCTCATCCACTGAAACAAGTACTATTATGATATTGACCTCCGAGAGAACCTTCGAGTCCACCAATCTCATCCAATCTCATTAAAATAAATTCTAGCTCTTTCTTAGAGAAAATGACTTTCAAATATGGAGAATTTAGGATTTAATGAAGAACATGAGATAATGAAGATGGTGGGATAGCTCCAAAAGCCTTAGATTTGAGAAATGTACTTGATCCTTATATAGGATTATGAACCCTCTCAACTTCCCTCTAACATAGGGAAATAAACATGGATGGGGTATGTACCATTGTTCTTGTCAAGCACATCCTCCTTGGATGTTGTCTATTAAATCCCTTACAAGTCGTGTTTTCAAAAGTTTTATCATTCTGAAGGTGTTTTCTCCCTTCAAAATTTCTTTCAATATAATTTTAATAAACCTCCATGAAATTTATACTTAAATATAAAACCACAAAACCACATAATAATGAGAAACACATCTAATATAAAGAAATTTGCCATGGTTTACCACATTGAACTCTAATTCAGGAAGATCCCATCGACAATACCTATAATGGATCTCTTGAAAAATCTCCCATTTCTCCCATCCAATGATAAAAAATTCTTTTGCTCTACCTTTACTTTTAATATATTTTCCTTACAATCGGGAGGGAATTAATTAGTTCAGCCGTTCACTGTTGTAGTTTGCAATTTGAAATCCACCGACCAGGGTTCAATTCCATCTCTATCACATGTACGTTTCCAACGCTGGAGCGAGTTTCTTTCTCAACAATGGTGGGGCAAAAGTTAGAGCAGTTGAATAAAAAGGAAGGCAAAGAAACTTACAATTTCTCCAGTTTTGTCAAGTTTCCCAGCTCTGGAGGTATCGTCCCCGATAAATCGTTTGAATCAAAACTCCTGCAAAACCAGAGCAAGCCTGTACGCTATGTAGCCCATCCTTAAATATTTACCGATGCTTCAAGGCGAAATGAAATTAAAGTAGAGAAAAGAAACATTACAGTGATATCAAATTGGTGAGCTTCCCAAACTGCTCTGGAATTTCACCCGACAAATTATTTGTTCCAAACGACCTGCAACATCAATCCAACAGATAATTCACACTCGAATCCTCCGGCGGCTTTTTATTCATCAAAAACATCAACGGCGAAGAAGCAATGACTTACAGATATTGCATGCGAGTCAAGGAGCCCAGCGATGCCGGGATCGATCCATGCAGAAGGTTGTATCTCAAATCTCTGCCAGTTTAAACAACACGGATAAATAACAAACCCTACTCATTCCCGGGAAGTTCAGATAAATAACACGGATAAAGATGTCGAACTTCCTGAAATAGCTTACACGTTGTCCAAATATGTGAGATTAGCCAGCTCTGGTGGAATAATTCCCTTCATTTCTTCATACCTAATTTTTCTGCAAACAGAAGCAGAAAGACATGAGTCCAGCCTTTACAGTACGCATACTATGATGATGAAACTTTATGTGGAATGATGATCTGACTTACATTTTAACGACATGGCAAGTGGTATTTCTATTGAAAGCACAGTTGCAGATGACGCCGAGATCCCCCTCGAAGTTGTCGAGAGTATACCAGGTCGGGTCGCGGCTGCAAGGATCCACATTGAAATTCCATCTGGTGTTCCCCATCTTGGTTCCAATTATTCTCAGCGCACTGACTGTTAAACATCGAAGAAGCTTATAATATAAGTGCCCAAAAGTGATTCCAGAAAGCAAGATGCATGCAAGAAGATTCGACCGACGTTCCTCACCTTCTTTTGGATCAGTGACTGCAGCAGCTTCACTGAGTTTGCTGTGAATATATAACAACATGATGCAATAGCCGAGGAGGAAAACTGTAGAATGGAGTTGCAATTTGAGGAGATGAGACTTGCAGAAGCTATGCCCGTCCATACTGCTAAAAAAAACAAATGAATCAAAATTTTGGAGTTGTAGACGTATTGCCACGCTTTTTATCGAGACGTGCAGCAGTATTATTGACTGGGTTGTGTTATCCACTGTTCAACGGATTCTTGTAAAGGTTCTCGGGTTGGTAATTGGCCCCGGCGGCCATCTGTTTTTTACCATCAAATATCATATCATACACTTAAGCATCGTTTATAGCTGTGAAGAGTGATCTAAAAACTTTGACAAAACAAGAGCATCAAGCTTGGTGGGGAGCTCGATTTTGTTTATTCCAATATTGACTACGGGAACGGTGGCTTTGCAGAGAAGGCGTAGTATGAGAAGTATTGAATCAGAGTTACGAATCCTCCTTCGTTCACTCAGTGATTGGTTCTGCAGCTTTCCTCCTTTCAACAATCTCAAGTGAAAAATCCAGAGCAAGCAAGCAAACAAATGTAGGCAGTAAGTTGTTCAAGATTTGGACGGCAACCCAACGATATCCCGACAATATTATAATCTCTTAATTTATATGAAGACAGTCGGGACTCGGTACCAATTTAGATGGTAGCTTAATGAAGCCAACGTGTCGAAACTCGGCTGAGTTGGTACCATTTAATTTAATTTGTTTTTAGTGAGATTTGATTTTAACCCTTCAGAAGATAAAAGTCAAGCAAGGTCTAAATCAGAGTTAACTGTCAGACATCAAAGACAAGCGAAGTCTTGGGTCAAGCTGTCCTCCCACTCAGGCTTCAAATTTGAAGCCTTCAGAGGCGTCATAGAAGGCCACTTCAAATTTTACCATGCAAAAAAAATTTAATTTCATGGTAAGCCCTTCAATAATTAAATTAACTACTATGTTTAAAATTGCAATAGAAAGGTAGCTTCAAATTTCACCCATCGACAGTTTTCAGTGGGAAATTGGGAATGTGGCTACTAGCTAGGTTACTTGGGAGTGGGACTCGCTTACGTGTTTAACACATTTAATGGAAGCAATAAATTTATTAAACCAGTTACGAGTTATCACATACCAATTTGTGAAGTTTGACTCAGTGAGTTAATTGAGTATTCAATGTATAATATATTATGTTAATGTGCCCCGAATTTGGCATTTCAGTCAAAATCTACAATCCAGAAACTTCTTGTAATGTTGCAGGTTGTTGCTCCTGCCCATGGCCCCTACCCACATCCCTGTGTTTTCTTTGTTGTATCAAGTTAATCCTACCGTCTACGGCTGCTAGCCTCACACCTTGTGTTTTCTTTGTTGTATCAAGTCAATCCTGCGGCTCTTGAGTCCCACCTTGTGTTTTCTTTGTTGTATCAAGTCAATGCTTGAATTCCATGCTTCCATGGTTCCGACCATCAATATATAATATTACAGGAATACAAACAAGATTTTACTTATACCCCTACTCCACTGTGGTCGAGCTACTTCCAAGTTTCACCTACCCTATCTCCTCCAGTCCTCTAGGAGAGTTTGCGGAGCGAAGCTGCCAATGCCATCCTGCTATAAACATATATAAAGAAATTCATTTTCTTTGAGGAGCTTAACTTCAAGGCTGACTAGATTGCCGACATCCTATGAATTTACAGGTATAACATAGCTGACTTGAGTCGGATAGTTCTCTTTGCTCAAACCATAACATAGCGTGTAACATGTAAGGAGTGCTTAAACTTTTTCTATCCCAAGTACGTGTGGCATTCATAGTGTTGAATGAAAAATTAAAACATATATTGTTGTCATTGGCATTCAATTTTGTCGTAGGGTACACAATTATAGTGACAAATAAACTTGCTATTAGTTTTCAATCCAATCCAACTTCTTTGTTGAACTGTTCTCTCTAATATACTTGTGTGAAGGAGGATTATAAATGGAAACGCAGTTGTTTGATAGAGGTGCATGAAAGTGAATTATGGTCCTCAATTCAACAAACTAAAAAAGAGTTACCATTCAGATTCTTTCCCTTCACCTTTTTTACTTCCTTTCTGCATACATCTCTATTGTTCACTAATTTAGTAACAGATACAGACCAAAATCAACGTCCAATGTTTTTGGCTTATGAAACAATTTCTTCCTTTTTTTTTACATTATCATTTTTTCCATTGTTAAGTAGGATAGATTTTATGTAGGCTAGAATTTATATTAGTTTGAAGAACACTAGTGATTTACAAAGATTGAACTTTTCCAAGAATAAGCATCACGTTGCTTTTAGAAGAGTTGAAGAACCCAATTCTTCATCAAGCTTGTAGTGTTTGAAGCAGCCTAGGAACCCATTTTAAGAGGTATTAAATATTTTTATACTGGTTAAATGTTGGATTGGAATTGGGCTAGCAAGCTAACTGTAGCTGATGCAGAAAAAAGATCTATAAATTTAGTTATGGAAATTCACACTGAACATCTGGAAAGTGGATTTTCTATGTGTCTCCTAAGTTATGTCTCACTAATAAATTCCTCATGTTCAAGCATATCATGAAAGAGTAAAATAGTATTAATTTTGGTTGTAAGGATGAAAGTTGGATTGGAATGGGGTTAGCAAGTTAACTGTATTATTATATTGGTTAAAAGTTTAAGAGGCGAGATCAATTTGGGAAACTGCTAAGATGGCAAAGGTGGCATAGTGGCCTAGAGACCGAGCCGCTAGATTGGGGCGAAATATGGTTGTGTTATATGACATATATAACGTTCAGTGGTGCTATATCCACTGCAAAATAAATCCTCTCGACTTTACTATGTAAGTAAACATTGGAAATATAATATACTAGCACATTTTCAAATGAAAAGAATGACTTATTTGTACATGGCAGCATTGAAGGGTTCAATATCTCATAGCCCTTCAGAGTGAAATGGGACCCCACCCTTCAAATTTGATCCCTGCTCCCACGCAAGACAGACTTCAAAGACAAGCGAAGTCTTGGGTCAAGCTGTTCTCCCAGGCAAGACATACTTCTTTGAACCAACAAAAGAGAAAATGCGTGCAATACCTTTCCAAAGAGAAAATGCGTTAGCTTACCAGAGCATCAACTCTCTTAATCTTCTGACCAGGGCGATTTAGAAATGGAGGACAACTTGAAAACCCTTCCATTTATAGCTTTGCACTTGCAGCCTTGCTTTCCTCTATATATTTGAACCATATAATTTCCTCATCATAATAACATTGAAAATCAGAGTCCTTTCAAAATCTAACATTTGCACTTTCAAGAATGCCATGCTTGACCATGTCTTTAGCTTTGATATTATTGACATTGAAAATAGTGAGATACCATGTCTTTAGCTTTGATGTTATTGACATTGAAGCTAATGAGATAGGTATTCCTTGCCTCATCTATTTATTCATTTTATACACAACTTTCTTTCATTTTACAACATATCGATATTCATTTCACTTTCTAAAATAAATTCCAACAATATCTCGTGAGTAGAGACACAAGATCCGCTAAAACGTTGGGACTCGACTCGAAAACGGAAAGCCCAAAATCGCTGCATGCCTTGCTGTCCATGCTGGCATCTGCACCGCATGTTTTACTAAAAAGGATGACTCTACCACCGCCAATTTATGTGCTCTCTTTGACTAAAGAGTCGACCACGTCAACAAAAAGGACGTGGAGAAACGGTCCATCCACCAGGTGTGGTGGGAAAATGGGAATCTTGCAGGTTTTTAAAAATATGTATCCACGTGTCATAGCATGCAAGATATCAGATCACGCCTGTCAGGATGGATACCATACAACTGTCACGGTCATACATAACGGTCCCTGTGGAGCTTTCATCGTCTGTCTAGCTCCTATCAGAAAACGCCCCCTGTCCACTGAAAAATTATAACATTTCAATTCTGAATTGGAATCCGCAAAAATCTGCTTGTTTAGCATAGTAACAATCGAACCTCCGTCTCTGTAGTATTTTCACCTCGACACGACAAGCGCTCAGCTACGTTTCCATTTGCCTTTTAATTCTTTAAACCAGCTATTTTGAATGCATAGCGATGCGAGGCGCTACAATCTGTATGGTATTTTGATTGCACACCGGTCGTGGTCTGTGGTAGTCTGGAGGGCCGAATTTATTAAATAATTGCTTCAGTTTGGCAATGAAATTCTCCTTTAGTCCATATGTATGTAATGTACGACATTTTTTTCAATCTTGAACCTTTGTTCGGGCTCAGAATTTAATTGTAATGTCTTTGAATAGTTGCGTCGATGCTTATGCAAAGAGTCAGAAGGAAAGCGGTGCTCCGGAAAGGGTAGGGAGCGAGAGTGGGAGCAGAATGTCGCAGAAAGAAATCACTGGCAAGGAAAAGAATAGCAGTCTCGGTGTTTTGGGTGGAAGCGAGGATAAATTCCAGTTACTGGCGTCGAATCTACAACATTTGGGAAACTGTGTTCTTTGCTTTCTCATAGTCACCCTTAACAAAGGCATCTACCATCACTGTTGCATAATGAGGAGTCAAGGTCTTTAAATCCTCGAAATACATCATGTTTTAATAGCATAGATGTAATAGTTGAGTGATTTGTCGAGTTCCCTAATACGTGGATCTCTTGTGCCGATACTTTACGTTTTGTATGCTTGAGATACATATCCCACATTCAAGAGAAATATTATTCTTTAGTTCATTATTTGACACAAGTTTCACAGCTTGTCGATATGCAATACTCAATTCTCATGGCGTGTTCTGCATTGAGCGCTTAGTGTTTACATTGATGCACACTTTTACACACATGCATTGATGCACTTTGACACATAGAATTCCCTTTATCAAATGGCAATTTGATAATTTGATAATACCTTCATCAAATCGATATTTAGGTGTATTTAGACATCATTTATAATGGCCTTAAAAGTATTTAGGTGTATTTAGACATCATTTACAATGACTTCAAAAGTCTCGACTTAAGTTATAAGTAATCAAAATTAGATCATAAATCAAATATTCTTAAGTTACAATTCATCAAAATTAAATCATGAATAAATCAAATATTCAATACATAGTAAAATTAAACTGTGATTTAATATTTTTAAAATGACATCATTAATTAAATATTCAATAAATAGTTTGATAAAAAGTTACTATGTAAAACTTTAACTTGGCATAAAAACATATTACAATTTCCAATAGTTGTAAGCATCATATTAAATGCAATTTCTAAGGATTTCCCACAGTGTTTACGATGTAAGATTTCCCATAGTATTTCCTTCTCATTAGTTCCATTAATTCCTTTCGACTTTCTCTCCATTATCAATCCCTCTTGCCAATAATATTAGATTTTGAACTTTCTTAGAGATTATCTTATTGAAACGTGAACTTTGTTAAAGGATATTTTGCTTTCATTAATGACGGCAAACACAAAGAGATGTGGTTGAGAGTCAAGCCGATAATGGTGAACTCATACACATTGTTCAGACTCGACACCTTCATAGGTGTAAGTCATCCAAGCAAGTTTGAAATAGAATCAAACTCATTAATGAGTAATATTAGTGATTATTATCCACCAACAAGTTTGAAATGGGATAGTGAACGAGATTCCCATTAATAATTCAAGCGATCATTATCATTAGGTAATGGATATAAACATTTATTATAAATCAACAAATGGATATTAGGGCATTTCGTTCTTATTTTGTTTGTAGACTCGGCTTGTCCGTTGGCTCTTGGACAATTTAACCCATTTTTTTAATAAAATTATTATAAATCATAAAATGATTTTCAAACTAATGTATTTTTTCTTTTAAAATTTTCGTGGTTTTGGATAAAATAAAACAAAGGTTAACATGACTTTTCTCATAAAAGGATAGACCTTAACTCATGAAATTTTAGAATGCAAAATTTCACCAAATCAAAAAATTAGAGTGATTGGAGACTTTGCGGAGTGCAATGCAAAAAGTTTTAAGGTGACGACAAACTTAGT
The DNA here is from genome assembly GCA_027924585.1 of Larix kaempferi. NCBI lineage: Eukaryota > Viridiplantae > Streptophyta > Pinopsida > Pinales > Pinaceae > Larix > Larix kaempferi. The sequence continues at coordinate 24,856,881 of BSBM01000073.1, read as the reverse complement.
AGAGTTTCTGCAAACTCAACGAAATGGCCAAAAATTTGACAAGGTCTTTTTAGTAACACCCTCGAAGTCTTATAGGACCAAGAATGAGATATTACCTGGTGATCATATGGATGCCAATGCTCAAATTCAGATGAGTTCCCTTCCAAATATATTCTAATGGATATGAGAGCATGGTAGCGACTTTGCAATCTTCTTATTATTGCCTCAGTTGGTTGACAAGGTATTACTAAAAATAAATATAAAATATGAAGTAAACTATCCAAGAATATTATAAAATAAGAAGATATCAAATGAAGACTCTCAAAAGTACTCCAAACAGGTCATGAGCCGTTTCTTATAATAAATCTCCATCGCATGATTCTTGGAAAACAATGATTTACGGAACCGAGAGTTATCTTGCCCCTCCACATATCACTTAATGATGCACAAGCTGTGTTCTCTACCTTGAGAACATACAAAGGATAACACCCAAAGGCAGCAAGAGATTGATGCCTTGGCACAACCTTTGAGATTTCCCTTTCCCTTACTCAAGGCCCCTCAAGAGAGATGCCTCAAGGCATGGTGAGAAGCTCTAGAGGCAATAGTCAAATTATGGTTTCTGCAGGGGGCCTAACAACTTTGGGATTTGAGTTGTTCCTTATTCATTAATCCATCCAAATTATGCTTATACGGAAAAGAAGGCCATCAAATGTATGGATCATCTGGGTCGTGAAGATCGTCATCATGACACTATTGTGGATCATCACATGTCCAATGCATATTCCAATTTTGCAGCCTTTTGCAAAAGCTTGAAGTGGTGTGCTTATTATTTATGATGACTTTGGAGAGGCATTTGGAGTTAACTTGCAAAGGGCCATAAGGAGAGCTGCGGGATCTCGGGGCATCTTCAAAATTGGTTGTTATGATGGAATTTATGTGAGTCTTGTCATAGGACCAGCTGAAGAGGCTCACTTGGATGCTCATGAGACCTTCAAAAATGATAATTCCATTTCTAGTCATATGATAAGTATGGAAGACATTCAGAGCTTTGATGTCTTCATGGAACAAAAGAGGGACATCAAGGAAAATCATGTTTTCTTTTAGTCTGCAACTCGTTATACAAATGTTTATCAAGCAAATATTTCAAGGGTTATCACAATCATATTACTAACTACAGATAACCTATCAGCCTATCTTGAAAGTATTGAAGGTGAGGTTTTAGAGTTTTCTTCAGTTCATTATGGTTTGTCTTATGAAACTACACAGACTATTGCATTTTGAGTGATTAAGGATAAACGGTGAGGATTCACCGTTATGGCATATACCTTTAAAAAGATTCGTCCAACCCATACATCTGACGCGGTAATTTGTTGTGAATTGAGAGCATACTGAAAGGTCTTTTACATATGGACGGGTTTTTTTTGCTAATCACTCTGTTGCCACGCATTGGGAAGGGAAACCGATTTGCCATGGGACGAGCACATTCTGGGACTGTCTTTTGCCACGCTTTCAACTAAGCGGCGATAGGGAAGTTAAAGGGTTAATCGTTGAATGGTTTAATCGAGCCTTATTTGCTTCTCGCCCAGGCTTTACTGACGATCCTTGTGGAAACCATTACCAGAGAAGCGGCGTCTTGTGTGCATTGCTGAGATGAAATAGGTTAGGGGGGAATGCAAGCAGCTTATTCTAATTCTTATTTTCTGTTGGGGATTGATCTTCATTCATCGTAATTTCCCAGTCTTTTCTTTGAATCTTAGTTTAATCCGGAAAACGATGGCCGCCTGGCGGCCTCCATATGGTATACGCTTCCCTGGACAACCAACCGGTCGACATTCAGATGGAAAAGTCCTCACGGATTTCATAGGTGACAGGAATTATTTGTTTCTTTCCGTTTCTTATTTGGCTCTTGATCTTTGATTCAAATTCTGCAGCTTGGGCATTGAAGATCCCTACGCCAATACCATACAATCAGTGGGACAACAACCCTAACATGCTTAGCTTCGGCATGAACTTTGCAACCGGCGGGACCGGTGTCTTCGATACATGGCCTGGACTACCCAGTATGCCCACCCAAATCGACCAGATTCAGCGATTGATCGACAATGGAGAACATTCCGCAAGGAATTTGACGTCTTCTTTGGTTCTATTGTCGGTTTCGGGCAACGATTATGGTTTCTACCTTCTGCAAAAAAGATCAGTCCAGGTATAAAATTTAAATCCTGCCATGGGAGATCGGGAGCTTCAACTGGACAATGAATGGACAATATGGTTAAATGAATCGTTAAATGATTAATTTGAATTTCACTCATGTGTTTCGTTTTCTTTTTTGTTTCCAGGTCCAGGCACTGGAGGAGGTTCAATCGTGGAGCCATTGATGGACAGTGCAGTGTGCGTTATTGGAATTAAGGTGGACGGAATTTTGGATACTATAGAATGCAACCAGAGCAAAGTAATCGAAGGAAATATGGATATTACATAAATATGGAATCAGAACCAAGCACTGGATGGAAATACTACAGGTATTTGACTGGTTTTTTACATCTTTTGAACAGTTTCGGTCTTTTTTATTGCTTCCTTTTTCCTATGTTATTTAGTTTTTTTAACCGAGGAAATAATGAAAGCACAAAACAATATTGCAAAGCAGGTAATCCAATGTGGAAGCGGGCCGCTAGACAAAGGGAATTGCTGGAATTGTTTTGTGACTTGCAACTTCTGACTCAAAAATATCATTGACCTCCAAACATGCCAGGGAGCGCAACCTCAGTATGTTTTTTTGTTTTGTTTAAGAATTTGACAGTAATCTCCAAGTATTAATATCTTTTTTATATGATATTCAGGTAACAGAGGATCATCTGCTCGGAGAAGGCTGCGATCTCCAGACAGATCCGGGGCACTGTCTTCTGGCAGTCTCTGTTCTCCAGACGGATCGAACGACATAGTAGTTATTTCCAGTCCGCCCAGGTGGTTTTTCTAAACCACATGGAAAGAAACGACAGGTGATATATATGGTTACAGTTAAAATTTAAATGGTTGGGTCTCGAGCTTCTTTTAATCTGTTACTTTCTGCTTCCAGTTCATTATGCCACTTAATTGTTAAATCCGGTGTGGTAAATTTTCTGTTTACTTTTCCAACACTTCAGCTTTGTCGCAAAAAATCCATTCGGGCGTGAGGATTTTTTCATTGGGAAAAAGATAAATGTGCCCTAAATGCATGCTTCCCGGTTCACATATTTCATGTTTGTTTTAGCATGGCAAACATGATATAACATTGAGACTTAGACATAAATGCCAGGTTGACATTTACAGCAAATCTTACTTTCAGATGTTTAGTTTGAGTTAGCACATTTAAGAGATGTTTCTTTGTATTCTTTATCCACGAGTCTAGAATTATAATTAATGTCAATTACTCTTGAGGCTCTCTTTGATTAATATCGGGTAAAGGGTTTTGATATGAGTTCAAATTTTAATGTGATATCATTAAATTTTGCTTTTGAATTTTATATATTTTTATTGGATATTAAAATTATAAAGTTAAAATTGTGATAGTTTTAATTTTTATACTGTTTTGAATATATAATATAGGTAAAGGTAAAGTAAATAGGTAAAATAATTGTTTTGAATATATAATATAGGTAAAGGTAAAGCAAATGGGTAAAATAATTGTTTATCAATATTATTGAATATACATATATTACAATTTTACATATTTTATTTTCAAATATGATAAATATTATAGATTTATTCAATATGAATAAATAGATATAATAAATTGTTATATATTAATATTTTATTAGTAAAACTATATTCTTAATAATGATTATGTTAACAACATAATAAAATGAAAATAATCTATGTAACAACAATAATAAACACATCATGGATAAACAAAAAACTGTAAATTCTCCCTTTCTTTAATAATTTAATTATTACAATAATTCATTAATTATTAAGATATATATATATATATATATATATATATATATATATATATATATATATTCAAAAGACTTATATTTGTATAATTAATCTTTTAATGAGAAATCTTATAAAATTATTTTTAAGCTAACTCAAGGTGGAACAAAAAAAAACTTAATTTCTTTCCGTTAGGGAAATATTTCATTGTGTGAAGTAAAATAACTATCTATTGATTATTAAATTAATTATTTAATCTTAATTATGGTCACCATAATATTATTAAAACTAATACATAAGTTTTAGAAATTTGTTTGCTACATTTAGCCAATCTTACTTGGAAGGAAAACCTATAAACCTAAATCCTTATGTCATCAATCCTCATATTATCAATACCCAAATACTCAAGCTTTCATGGCTTTCTAGCCATTTAGTACCTCTCCCCTTAGTGATTTGTTTCCCTTTCTCACATTACTCACATTACAATGATGATTTTAATTTATATATTTTATGAAATAACATAAATTTTTTAATTACTTTTTTTTATAACTTATTAAGAAACATAAATGTTTAAAAAATTTAATATTTACTTATCTAAAAAATAATGTATAAATAAAAATAAAATAATATCCTTTAATTTTAATTTAAAATAATATATATATAATTTAAATTAATATTTTTTAATAAAGAAAATAGTATTTATTCATAATAGCATAAAAGTTGAAGTAAGTTTATCTCCAACTCTCTTATGGTATTAGTATATTATAGCCTTGGCACATACTTAGTTTGAATACATCTTTAAAAAGAACAAATGAAGTAAAATATTCAAACAATGTTTTAATTGTTTCTCATTTGATACTTTTAAACATATCATGGATGGACGTAGTGATTTTCAATTTGCTTTATTTATTTATATGGTTTAGATAGTTAAAAAAAATTAAGTTATAATAATAATAATAGTAGTAGTAGTAGTTATTATGATTGCTTTGATCATACAACGTTCTAGCAAAATTTATCAAACATAGTGATTTACATAGTACTTATAGTGTTGGTTCATTGGTCATGGATAATCGTTTTCCTCTTTGTTATGTTTATGAAATTGATTTTGTTTGTAATTATAAAACACTAGATACTATTAAGATTATTATTTCAATGGAAGTCTACTTTACACAAAGTCATCTATGAATCAATTTTTTTTAAAGAATCCATATTATCAATATTTCTTAAAAAAAACATTAAAAACATTATTTATATTTATATTTAAAAGATATTTAATTGATTTAAAATAAATTATTAATATTTTTAATTGTTGCATTGCTAAAAAAGTTATTAGCATAATACATTGTCAAACATAATACATTAAGTTATTAACATAATGTGGTTGTTATTATTTCAATATTATTAATAAAATAAATAATAGGGTGATTTTTTTTTTTGGTAAATAAACATAACTATATATTACTGCTTGTAAACAGAGTACAGAGCTTGTCCCATATTTTTCAGACTGTCATAGAGCATTCCCGACTGCGAGCAACCAAACAGGAATCCCTTTCTAAAAGTTTGCAAAAAACTAAACTGGACTATTCCCGGCTTAATCTTCGCCAAACAGGAATTTGACATAAACTTAGATGTTCAATCCCTATTACACAGCCTATCAAAAATGCAGAAAAATACTAGACTTTGCAAAAAACCCTGGTAGCCTGAGCATGACCAGCAAGATAAATTTAGTCAATATTGACGACTGGCAGGCCCCTATCCATCGAAACTGTCTCCTGCTTGTAGGCATTGGGCTCACCAGGAGTCTCTGTTTGCACCCCAGCAGCAACCAAAGGAGTTCTGGAGCAGTCACCTACCATACTTCCTGGTTCCTCGTCCCCTTTCTTCTTAACAACAAACTCCATGCCAATTTTCTTGGCAATGGCATCTATCTTGGCATGCATTATTCGGTTATCCATATTATGGATCTTCCAAGCACGCACAGGCTCGGCATCCCCCTGGTTCTTGTTATATGCCTCCATCAACACATTAGCAAGAAGGTTCTTTTCTGATCCAATAAGTCATCAAGGTCCTCTCATAGAGGGAGGCACGTCTTGCAGTATGGCCCGGGTCCATCACCTACTCTGTCGCCTCCTCGACAAGCTCTTCCCGAGGGATATTCCTGACCTCATTCCACAGAGCCGACTCAGTTTCCTTGACTTCCTCTTGGACAGCCTACGGAATACGGCCACGAAAGAAAGAAGCAGAAGCCCGAAGACGAGCCCTAGTTAAGGTCCGTGTTACTCTGCCACCTTTAACATTCCCCTGCCTAGAGGAGTCCCCAGCCTCCAAACTCCGTGACCCTTCCTGGCCAGACGGAGTGCAGCCCTTATAGCGATGAGGAGGAGCCATGACAGAGGGAAATCTGAAATTTGGTGGTCTAGCTCTCATAAACCACCCTTGCTCTTGCTTACAGAAGTTCACAGAACACACAATGCACCCACACAAAAGCCTATGGTTCAAGACGCAGATGCCTTGCTTGATGAACCTCCCCCATTTAAGGACCTGACTCGAAATAATTGAAGCATCTGTGACGAGATAGCCAGCCCGCGGGAGGTACATGACGTCCTGCTGCATCATTAATAAGATTGCTACCCAGATAATTGAAAAGCCAGATCTGGTACTCCACAATCTCCCACCACCTTGTTCATTCATATTACCTCGCCTTAATATGCCTTCGGCCTTAAAATATGACATGACCATTTGTACAAGAGATGTCATGCAGAATCATGACGAGTTCGAGCGTGTGGCTCTCCACGCAAAGCATTGTCAGACCTCCTTTCATTCTTCGATGTGGTGGCCACCTGTATCCTATGATGTCTCTGGCCCGTCACATCCAGCTCTGCCAGGTGGCAGCAGACTCTTTTCCAGTCCTCATCTGGGAAATCCTCAACAAAGGCAGAGGCTAAGTGGACGCCATCATTAATCCCCTGATTGGCTAAGAGGTCCGCCACTTTATTGGCATCCCTCTTAACGTGGGAAAATGGTATGGCATTCTGGGTGGAGAGTAAAGCCTTCAGATTCTCCAGCCTGGAAAGCAGACGCTAGCTGGAAGATACTTTCGTAGGGGTTTGTCCGTGTTGGAGTTTCTTAGCCATCCGAATCAGAATTTGAGAGTCACCCTCAATAATAGCAGGGAGCCAAGCCTCAGAAAGGACCAACATCAGACCCTGAAGAATTCCTTCGAGCTCAGCAGAGTTATTGGAATCATGACCAATGTATCCAATGTTTTTTTTTTGAATGACCCCCGCACTGTTTCTACAAACCCCACCGAACCCTGCAGGACCTGGATTTCCCCGCGATGCCCCATCGAAATTAATCTTGAAACCTCCCTGGCTTGGAGGAGACCAACAGGTTGGAATCACCGGGCAACACATTACCAGTTTCCTTCGTAGACCTGCCATATATGCCTGGGTCAGACCCCAACCTTCAACAATTCGAATGTCCTGCGCATTGAATTCTTTATCTTTCTCACTCCATTGCTGGCTCTGAATTGTTTCGTTCATGTTTCGAACAAGGCGTTTCCAAACTTCCTCCTCCCACTGCTGCTTATCCCTGAAGATACGATTATTTCGCTCCTTCCAGCTTTCCCATACCACCATCCCAGGGAAGAGTGACCAAAGAGTAGTGATAATTGGGTTTGAAAAAGCTTTCAGATCCCAAGATCTAAGGGTCCGATCAGGCTGCCCCCTGATACGATTGCTGCGTCTGAAAATAGAGGCTCTTCTATCCCATAACGAGGATGAAAAGTGACAAGAATCCAGAAGGTGACCCATGGTCTCTTCATGACTATGACAAAGAGGACACCGAGAAGGTCCCATGATGCCCCGTTTCCTCAAGTTCTCACAGGTCAGAATCCTACCCCAAATAACTAACCAGCAAAACAATGAGATTTTGGGCCAAATGTTCATGGTCCAAATTTTCCCCCATATTTTCTCCACCTCCTCATTGGTTTGGGTGCAGATATCGTAGGCCTCCTTAATGCTGAACATCCCCTTCTGAGTATGGCCCCATACAGTACACAGCTGGACCACAACATTGGTTTCAATATTAAATTTTATTTGATATCTTAAATGATGAAGCAAGTGATGTAAGTAATTTCATCAGGATTAGAATATGTACCTGTGCATCCGCTGCAGAGGATACCAACACATCTATAACTTCAGAAAATGCCAAACAAGATGTTCGGTTCTCATGCCCCTTAAGTGTTGTAATCAAACATATTCTACAACATAGCGACCTGAGTAATGTCATAATGTGGTTATTTTTGCCCAGATCCACAATAGAATCCCCGAAGCGCAGGCACTTTGCCTGTAACTTAATTCGCAAGTCCATTGGCGTTAGTCATCAACGCCGAAATACATAGTAGAAGAGATAATCTTTGCGTGCAGGTAAAGAGACTCCATGACTGCGAGTAGGGTGCGAATTGCAGGCTATATGGTACGAATTGCAGGCTACAGGAAACCGATTGAAACAATTCACCCAACAGATCCCCTATTGAAACCACATCAATATTTTTATTTACTATTAACAGACTAAGAAGCTTCCCATGTCATTTACTATTATTTTACCTTTTTAATAAATTATTATTTTTTATTTAATTATTTTTAATATAACTTTCAAATATAAATATAAATTTTTAATTTTTAATTTTTTTAAATATAAATTTTATTTTATTTTATATAAATTTTTTTGGAATAAGTAAATTTTATTACTAATATTAATATAATATTAATTTATTTAATATTTTTTTTTTATTTTACATTAAAATGTAAGAATTATTTAATTTTTTTATTTAATATAATTTAATGTAAACTATATTCTTATTTACTTATATTTATTTCATTTATTTGAATATAAATTATTTTCTTCTTTATTTATATTTAATATTATTTATTTTAATTATTTTTAATATCATTAATTTTATTTTTAATTTACATTTAATATATATATTTTTTACTTTTATTTTTTAATTAAACATTATTTTACTTTTTTTTAATATCAATTAATTAAATTGACCTTATATTTTATTTTACTTATCTTTAATTTTTTACATTTATAAATAAAAATAATAAATAAATATACATGAATATATATATATATATATATACTTTTATTCTTTTTTATTTTTTTCACTTATATTTATTTATTATTTTATTTCTTTATTTTACTCTATTTTATATTTTATTTTTTTAATTTACTTTACTTTCATTTATTTTATTTTATTTAATTTAATTTATTTTAATTTAATTTAATTTATTTTAGTTCATTTTTATTGTAGTATTTCTTGGTTGCACTCGCTGTCCATTAGCAACAACCACATTTTTAAATGTGGTTGATATTCGTCGATCCGCGAATATCAACCACTTTTAAATCTGTAGTCATTGTTGATATATGCCGACAGCCGCGAATATTAACCACATTTAAAAATGTGGTTGTTGTTAATAAATACAATTTGTTAATGTAAAACCTATAAGTTATAAGTTATGGAAGTTGGTTCCATAAAAAGTTGTTTTCATCATCTTTTTGCGTGTTACAATCAGATGAGCATGGCTATTTGGGGATTCAAGAGGGGGAATCTGCAACTGCAAGCCCTGATCTCTGCAACGGTAAGGCAATGGTAAGGGTTCAAATCCTACTGCTTCCCCTGTAAAACCCACCCCAACATAGGTTAGAATAGGCATAATGCGACTCACTGAACTGGAACTGGGTTTCCAATTGGCAAGCTACTCAGCTGATTCCAACCGGCCGTCTGCTCTGCTTCCGTGAGGTCGATGTCATTTATTGTAAGAAATCCGGAGAATGAATAGACCGCCATCAACTCTGTTTTTCTCCATTGAAATCTGCATGTTTAATGTAAATCATAATAGCGATCTTAGTGTAGATTATTTCTGAAAAGGTTAATGTCTTGAATTGTGCATAATAGCATAATTTTCCACACGCAGGCATGTTCCATGTATGGGGTAACTTCATAAAATATTAACCTACCTATTTCTTTCTTTTATCTGTATAAACGTCTCTCTTTCATATGTGGTCATCGTGTAGAAAATTAGAATACGCATATTTTGGCGGTCACGTCAATGAGGCATCCAACACAAAGTATTAGTTAAAAATCAAGAAGAGTTACACGTTAAAAATTATTTGTTTATTTTCCACTCTTTGGAAATGGATGGAGTATGATTATGATAATGATAATTGACATACAACCAAATAACACTTTAATGAGATTAAAGAGAATTAATTGAATAAAATATATGGGATGTGATATAATTCCTTATTATTAAATATTACAATATTCTTACTTAACATGGTTAATTGCTTAGTGAACTAAGTGGAACCCACAACTTTTGAATATGTGGGAGGAGAGCATCGCATTAGGTTACCCTTTCCTCTAAAAAAATAATGTATAGAATTTTTAAGGTATATCTAAACAATTTTGCAACACTACTATTTCCAATGTATTATTAAAGACATGATGAAACTTCACATGGGTGTGTTATTGGAAAATAAGCTTTATAGTACACTCCATGAAGTTAATTTGTGTATTCAATTTATGCTCGCTTATAATTGGAAATTTACAAGAAAGCATGATTTATTATTTTTCAAATATTTTTTATCAATGGTTTAAAGGAGGATATGAGAGCATAAGTCATGATGCATACTTAGTTGGAGGCTTCTAATGAGCTATAGAAACATAAGTGGTGGTAAATAAATAGACAATTCCTCACCCATGCACCCCTCTTGTCACTACACCCAACTCCACTCCTCAACCCTTAACGGTCCACAAACTATCACTGATAGAAGCAAATAAACTTTACCATCTCAACCTTTGTTATAATATGATGAGAAGTATTCCAAAGGGAATAACTGTAAGGAACACTGTAAATTATTTCAAATAAATGTGACCCAATCGAACCAATTGCTCAAATTTCAAAAGAATCCAATCTAGAGTTGGAATTCATGGAGACTACACCTCCTCATGAAGAAACCTCCTCTTGATGAGGAACTACAAATTTCCATTCATGTTTTATTAGGAATTTTAGCACCCCAAATAATGAAATTGGTTGGTTATACTAAGTGTCGAAAGGTCAGTGTATTAATGTACACCAGTAACACCCAAAAAGTGGTCATTGTGGAGTGGTTGAAAAGATCTATTATTATGTCTATGCTATACATAATTTTCAAATCATGATAGTCAATGGTGATGTGATGAAATGTGCAGACAAGAGTGAGAATCTAAAACTTCAAATGAGGGACTAATTACTTAAATCCAAAATGTTTTATATTGAAATGCGAAGGTCTAATCTCATTCATGGTGAAAAAACATTACAAACATTAGCCCTTGTCATAATGGATTTCAAGGAGTTACACATGAGCTTTAGTAAGGTGTATTATAAACACACCCAAAGGGTCCCATTTTTTACTCCCTAGAAATTATCATCTCTCACCTTATCAAGAAGCTATTAAATAAATGCCACCGTTAATATTATTTCCTAATTCAATACCATCCATGTTCTAGATAGCAACATGCACCTTGATTTGTAGCCAATTTCGCGCCAATTTCAACTAAGCACCAACATGTATTTGAAACATCCCATGGTCTACCTCATTTCCGAGGTGATTATCATGAGGGTATCTCTTTAATTCTTAGTAGCCGCACATCATCATTGACATCTTTTCACACAAAAATAATGAAATTGAAAAGATGATTTAGGCACTATTGGTTGGGGGGGGCTGATTTGATCTATTCCAATAGAAACCCTTACTCCTCCATAATAGTGATTGTATTGAACAAAGAAGGCAATTAGTGCATGTGCCCCAACTGCTATGCTCTTAGTCAAATGGAAGCCAAAGTAATAAAACCCATTACAATCATTATAGAGCTTCATGGGGCCCAATTCTTCACTAAACTAGACCTTCACTTTGGGTATCACCCAATTCGAATGTTATGTGTTTCTTGTTATGCCTTTTAGTCTTTACAATGCCCCCTACATTTTTCAAAGCCTCGTGAATGTATTTTTTGTCCCTTCTTGTGCAATTTAATTTGTATTTGTATTCTTCGATGATATGTTAATTTACATCAAGAAATAAGAAGCACAAGTGAAGCATGTTAGGATAAGTATTTTTTCCTCAAACATTCCAAATGTACTTTTGGAATTTATTCAATGGAAGACTTGGGTTACATATTCAGTGAGACATTGGCACAGATGGATCCCAATAAATTTGAGGAAATTAAAGACCGGCCATGCCCTAAGACTCTTAAAATACTACATGGTTTCTTAGGTCATATGGGGTATTAAAGGAATTTTATGAAGAGTTTTTAGGTGAATGGTAATAATGGATTACAAATATTTAGATCTAGTATTATTACAATAGTGCTTAGTGTTAGCAATATCATGGATCAAATTTCAAATAAGGATCCACATCGGACATACTCAATACGTCAAGATGGAATAAGGGAACTTCTTAGATTATTGCCTTCAAATATCACCTAGGATTCATTTCTAAAAAAGTTTAATGAAGACATGGATATACATTTGAATCTTCCTTTAGTGTCATGATCTCATTTCAATACAATAATGAGAAATTAATTTTGAGATGTTGTGGTCACAAAGAACAACGTATTTGCAAAGTGTGATGATTATGTCTCAATCACCAACAAACATAAAGTCGTTATTGATGTTGGAATGTGTAATGGTGTCTAGTGTGAAATAAGGCATAATATACTTCCTAACTCTCTATCTTATGAAAAAGGAGTTACGTACACGCATCATGGAGTAAAATTCTTTTATAACCATTCTGTATATAAGAGAGTTGGAAAAATATTTAACCCACATGTATGATGGGATGTGATCACCCATACCTCTAGCATATACAATAGAGGTGAAGGAGACTCATTGTATACATATGAAAGTCCAATGTTGTGACATGAAGTCAAGATAGAATATGATACGATGCTTATGTGGGGATGCCAAATATTGTAAGAGTAAAATTTTCTTGAAGAATAAGAAGATTAAGCCTTCCATGGATGTTTCCCCATTTGGGGTTAGACTAGTAAGATTTCGGTTATTGATTTACATGTGGGTGTGTGCAAGAAGATGAGGGTCACTTTAGATGCAATCCTACTTTTTCAAAACTCGTTCTTGATACATAAAAACATAACACATTTATGATACTTAGCACTTGCCATGGTAAGACCCGATCCTGACATGTCACTGGACATGTAGGATAGGTAACCATAACGCGTACGCATTATAGAACTACAAAATGCGTATGCGTTATTGAAATCTAAAATCAATTTAAAAACACAGTCCCGACCACCCGCGGCGCTCTTCACGCATCAGAAACGCGAAATAGAGGTTGGACGAGGACGGTTTGTGTGCCCTGGAGTATCGGTGGAGCTCGATTTAGCTGAAGGGGAGGCAAATTCACAGGTGGATTGTCATCTAATCAGGTAATTCATTCACCCATACCATTTTTTTGTCATTTCTTAACCTAAATTACTATTTTTTTATTGTTTAAAACAACCTAGTTTTGTAATATTGATAAAATTGGGAATTACCCAATCTCTAATTAAATTCACATCTCCCTCAACCAAGATGAGTGAATAATTAAAATGAATCCCTTTTCAAAAACTCAAAAATTCCTAATCCAACCAAAAATTGAAAAAAATAGAACTCCCCCCTTTCTACAATGTATCCATCTAAGTCACCTGACACAAGGACACGGGACACGAGTGTCCCCACAGGACACGGTGACCCCTGGAATTAGGACACGTGGGACACGTTTTATATACATATATATATATTTTTAAAATATATTAAAATTTAAAAATATAGACATATAGATCCAATAAAATTTAACATTTACAATTACAAATATTCAATAGAAATTACATTTACAATTACAAATATGAAATATTCAATAGAAATTAGATCATTCACAAATCACAACACATTTGTCATTCACAATCACAAATCACAACGAGACATCGAGACACATAGATGCATGTCAGAGACTCAGAACCATATTTCTCATTAAGTCATCAAAATCAAAATGTATTACATAGATGTCGGAATGCCACTGGGCACTGGCAAATGCCAAATAGACTAATAGTCTAATAGTAAATACAAAAAAGGGGTGGATCAAGATGGAAGAATCCCCTCTGTCAATGACTCAATAGTCCTCCTCCATGCCTGAATCAACAAACTCATCACTGCCCTGATCCTCCTCCTCCTCCTCCTCCTCCTCCTCTCTGCCAATCTGACTAACTGCATCTGCTGGTGTGGAGGATGACCCCTCCATACGATCACCCTCATCAAAAGTTACCGGATCTAGCACTGGATCATTAAGATCCATGTTGGCTAATGCCAACTTAGTACTGCTGTCCAAACCCATCTCATTAGGAAAGACATCCCACATCCGTGTCTTTCCCTTCGCCCACTCCTCCCTCTTCCTGTAAATAAGACGAAGGTTGGAGTGCACATACACTATCGTCTCTACCCTAAAATGCTCAAGCCTGCTCTTCTTCACACCGTACAAGTTCCCATATGTGCTCCAATTCCTCTCACAACAAGAGGATGAAGTAACTTGAGAGAGGACCCTCAAGGCTATCTTTTGTAGAAGAGGGCATGTCGCCCCATGAGTTGTACACCAAACAAGGGGTTTCTTAACCCCCATGTCTCTAACCAACTCATATCCTCCAAATCTCCTAGTGCCACTAGAAAACTCATAAAATTACTCCTCCACCACCTCAAGGTGGTCTCTATCCTAAAGTAGCCGTCTAAATGCTATCTTCCTCCCCTCTGAGATCTCTCCATCCATGTGAGGAGGGACTCTGGATGAGGGTCCCGACCCACCACTGAGCCAATCCTAAGCATAGAACTTGGGGTTCAATGAGTGGGCCAAGCAATGCAAAGGTGTGCAATTCTTATCCCACCTGGAGATAAGAATGCCCTGTATGATGGACCATAAGTTCTCTGCCGATGTCTCATACTCAGCACACTCATTCTCCATAACAATGGTCCTCATGGACTCAATCATGGAATCCCACCCCTCATAAACATCTCCTAGGATGGGCTGGTCCGTGTCTGCAAACCACAACAAAGAAATGATTGGCTCCATGATCTTGATGATAAGGACTACCCTATCCCACCAACCATCATCTAAAACCGTGTCCCACGCGACACGGGGACCTTGTTGGATGTGTCCAGTTACTTAGGTATCCATCCACATGAAACCCAAATTTCCAACCCTCAAAGGCCATTTCCCATGATACTAATTAAATAATTTTCCTTGGTAATGGCCATAACAAGATGAAATGCATGCACAAGCGTGAATAGAAAAAATGCAAAAAAAATTAGTAACTTGGTTTCTCAAAATTTCATCACAATCATTTGTCCATGAACATAATCAAAATTTCATCAGAAGTGTATTTAGCTATACATTGCCTCTTAGTTAAGCACCCTTGAATAAATGCCAAAACACATTAACAAAGTGTCTCTCGGGCCTGCCCTATCCATACTCTTGATCAATCTACTCAATGCTCAGGGATCGTCGATTCAACTAAAAGACTTCATATAGAAAATCACTATGTTTTTTATTTAATTTTCTGAACTTGCCATACAATGTAGAGATCGATTTTGTAGAGAGAAATTGTCTCTGTTTTGAGAAGTTGACATTGTTGTTATTGTCATTCTAGTCACAATCTCTAGTTGATTATTCAACATCTTAATAATTGATAGTCATCTCAAGTACATATGTAATCATATTGGTAAGACAAACTCATACATATCCATTTCATTCCATGCCACTTTGTCCTCCCCTCCAACCACAAGGCGTAATATGTTGAAATCAATAAATTTAATGTTAGCTTATGAAGTTGATGGAAATATTGTTTTCTGCAATGGACGTAAAGGCCAAAACATGTCAAAATAACACTCCTAAATTCTAAGAAGTTTAAACCCAAGTTTCCATGGAAAAGTCACCAATGAGGGTTAAGAAGTGCCTTAACTTCTAGAAAGAAGTTGAACGAAACTTACTTTTTAAATGTTAAATGTTTAATTTTAAGTTTTAAATGTATGTAAGTGAATGCCATTAAATTGCTTAATTGAGTTTGATTTAATACATTTTCAATTTTGAAGAGACATCATTATATACCATGTATATGTTTCTAATGATTTCCGTATTGATGTGTTTATTGCAATTGCGGCTATGGACACCAATGCCGAGATATTGATTGAGCTTGCCCACTTGAGGGGCATTAGTGCAGCTTTTAGTGGTGGTGACAAGATTCGCCGCTCGCTTGCATCAACCTTGGATGCAATTGCTGACACCATTTCACAGTCTAGCAATGTTCTATATGATATTACATCATATAGAGAAAGAAAAAGACAACAATATGCTGATGGGCTAGACTACAATGCAATAAAAGAGTTGAAAATATCCAAAGAGCTCATATTTTCATTGTTTAGGGACCCTCGAACGGGGGAAATCCCAAATGCAAACAGGCCGCATATCTCCATTGAGTGGTGCACGTTTCAACCATTTGTTGATAACTGGATGGACAGATGGTACATGGTTTTTGATATGCCACCACACAATAGGAGGGAAATTCCCTTGTATTTCCTTCGAAAGATGTACGCAGAGTTCGTGTTACATAAACACGTAAACTATTTTGACATCTTGCAGTTTCAGGGGATCGGTGGGGGGATGCCCCAAAACCGACCCAATGTGAGGCTTCGAGACCAGGATCGCCCTATCCCTGCACCTCGTAGGAAATTTCCTGGGCCAGATGTCCCACCTGCACATCGTATTATTCCACAGACATGTGATGCATTTTTGAGTTTGGCACGGGCGGTTGTTCGCCATGGCACTATGGTTTAGCATATGGGTGAGGAAGGGACATCTATCCCTGGTGTGGTACATACACCAGCTCGTCACCATGCAGGACCATCCACTAGTGCAGGACCATCAGGACCATCCACTAGTGCAGGACCATCCACTAGTGCAGGACCATCGACACATCCCCATCCTAGTGCTGATCCTCACGAGTGCACATCATGTGGTCGTCCCTGCTATGGTCTTGCCTCAGATGTTGCCTTCAGTGGGTTTTTGAGAGAGGTATGTTGATGGTTAATTGTAATAAATTCTTCATTTATTTTCATCTTTGTACACATATATATAGTTTGAGCTAATATATTAATTTTGTGAACTTGCAGTTGATGCTTTATGCCAGCAGCGACTCCCCAGAGCCGGATGTTCATAGTAATATTCATACTCTACATGGTATCTACAACAACAAGTGTTACGAAGAGTATTTATTCTAACATACCATGGCTTACATTTCTCAAAAGATCTTTGCCCCAAGTTCAATTGTCTATGCTCAATCCTAAATTTCTTGTAAAGTTCTGTCTGTGTTATACCAAGAAGATGCTTAGTATGTGGTTCACGATCCTTTGAACCCCTTCTCAGTTTTAGTACATCCTTTCAGTTTGAAGAAGGCCTTGTGTGATCATGCCAAAAACTGTGCACTAGTCCCTTTACTGCATCAACTAGCTTCATGTCACAACGTGGCAACCGACCAACAAAGGCCCAAAAATCTGTCTGATCGGTTGTGTCAAGATGTTCTCTTCTAATAGAATACATACCGAGGGTTTTTACATTCAAATTAACTAGTTCGAATGTAGGCCTGAGAATACGAAGGGCCTTGGTGTTCTTATTTACAATTGCTTGTGACAACACACGATGAGCAGCATTACGGTCCTTTGAACATGTGTTCTTACCAATTTTACCAAATGCATCTACTAGGCTTTTAACTATATGAGAACTTGGTTCATAATTCTTTATCATCTTTATCCCTAACTTTTTCCTAACAACATTCATGCTCCTAGATTTTAACAATGATAAAAATAATCTACATTTATCTCCATCACATTTAGAAACACAATATTTATCAAGTATCTGTTGAGTTTGAGAAGCAATACTACGTTTAGATAGCGTACCTTCAATGGAATTGATGAGACTTTCATCAACTTGTATATGCTTCGGAGTTCTTCGACGTGTGCTTGCTAATGGAGGTAAGGGGGTTGGAATTGTACCATGTAGCGCATCACCAAGACGCTTTGGCGTTTCAGTAGTAGCTTGGTGTCCTTCATTCTCTTCCTGGTAGTTGGATGGTGGAAGTCCAAAATCCTCATCGATGGTCTGTGGAAGTCCAACATCCTCATCGGTGGTCTAGATAACATTCTCTTCTTCAACAGTAGGAAAAATGTCCAACACCTCTCTAACTTCATCGCTTGTATAACCACATCTGGATAGCAAATTTTGTGTTTCTTCATGAGCTTCATCTTGAGATGGTAACTTATCACTTTGACTTGAAGTGGGAATTGAAACATCCCCTAATGAGCACCTACGTTTTGCTTCTTGATTACTTCCATGGGGTGCTTGTTCAACAACTATTGTGGAAATTGAACGTCCCTCTTGTCGTCGATTAATAGGATGAACCGTGGTATCCTCTACAATTGGATTTGGATTAGTTTCCAACGAAATCCTCCGATTCATCATGTATATTCTTTTCTTTTCTTTCTCTTCTTCAATGACTTCTTGAGGTCTCTTCTTCCTTGTTGATTTGTTTACTCGGTTACGTGCATTCCCCATCACCACAATGATCAATTCAATATAGTTTGTTTTTGTTGCCCCTCAATTACAAGCTCTTCAATAATAAGCAAATGGAAGTTAAATCATAAATTGTTTGGGCTCTTTGATTCTCTTGTACACTTGTGTATATCCACCATCACCATGAAATGGTCTTGAAGCTTGATATCTTATCTTGTGTTCTCCTCAAATATAGGCCAAATGAATCTTTCAAAAACCTTATCTTTGGTGTTATTCAATTGGAGATTCTTCAAGCTTGCTGATTATCTTCTTCAAATATGGCCATATAACTCAACACCACACTGAGCAACCATGAAATATGTCCTCAATGCTACACCTGCATAAAAAAAATAATGATGGAGATGGTGTAGAATGTGAGAATTTCCAATGGTGGGCTCGTACTGTTCGAAAAATCGCGGGAGTGTTGTTTTGGCTCGGACAGAGTGAAGTTGCTCTCGGACAGGGACAGTCCACTGTTTATAGAGTTACAAAACGCGCACGCGTTATATAAAGCAAAAATGCGTGCACGATATGAAGTGTAAAAACGCGTACGCGATATTGTCAAGCACAATAAATAGGTTAGGTGCACGGTTAGGGCAACGAACAAAATCAAAAGAAAACTAATAGTTTATATGGTTACATACATTGTCAAGCATACCCCACTCTCCATCTCTCCACCTTCTCTTTATCTTCGTCATTATCCCTCCCTATAGCACTCTCTCCCTTCTTCTACCTTAATCACTAACCCTCTACGCCTTTATCCCTCCCTCCTGCCCTCTCTGTCTTACCTTGTTCCTAGAGCTCCTCCCCCATAAAGGCCTTTAGACCCTCTTCTAAACATTAATCCCTAAGTACATAAGTGCACAAGATGATGATGAGGAGGAGGGTGATGACAATGAAGATGATCATGATGCAGATGAAGATGATAAAGATGATGATGAGGAGGAGGGTGATGACAATGAAGATGATCATGATGCAGATGAAGATGATAAAGATGATGATGTTGATGAAGATGATGGTGATGATGATGAAGATGTTGATGATGTTGGTGATGGTGATGTTCGGATGATGATGATGATGATGATGATGAAGATGATGGTGACATGATGGAGATGTTGATCTGATGAGGAAGATGATGATGATGATGATGGTGATGATGATGAAGATGTTGATGATGATGATGATGGTGATGAAGATGATGATGATGAAGAAGATGATGATGATGGAGATGTTGTGTTGATGGGTAACCTAGAGATGACAATGATGATGAAGATGGTGATGGTGATGGTGATGGTGATGGTGATGACGATGAAGATTTTGATGATGATGTTGATGGTGATGATGATGAAGATGTTGACGATGATGGTGATGGTGATGTTTAGATGATGATCATGATGATGTTCAGAAGATCATGATGGTGATGATGGTGATGATGATGGAGAAGATGACGATGATGGATATGTTGATGAGGAACCTACACATGCCAATGATGATGATGATGATGGTGATGAAGATGATGAGGGTGGAGATGTTGATGAGGAACCTATAGATGCCAATGATGATGGTGATGACGATGAGGATGTCGATGATGATGGTGTTGGTAATGATGATGAAGATGTTGATGATGATGGTGATGGTGATGTTCGGATGATGATGATGATGATGATGAAGATGATGGTGACATGATGGAGATGTTGATCTGATGAGGAAGATGATGATGATGATGGTGATGATGATGAAGATGTTGATGATGATGATGATGGTGATGAAGATGATGATGATGATGAAGATGATGATGATGAAGATGATGTGTTGATGGGGAACCTAGAGATGACAATGATGATGAAGATGGTGATGGTGATGACGATGAAGATTTTGATGATGATGCTGATGGTGATGATGATGAAGATGTTGACGATGATGGTGATGGTGATGTTTAGATGATGATCATGATGATGTTCAGAAGATCATGATGGTGATGATGATGGAGAAGATGACGATGATGGATATGTTGATGAGGAACCTACAGATGCCAATGATGATGATGATGGTGGTGATGAAGATGATGTTGGTGGAGATGTTGATGAGGAACCTACAGATGCCAATGATGATGGTGATGATGATGAGGATGTCGATGATGATGGTGCTGGTAATTATGATGAAGATGTTGATGATGATGGTGATGGTGATGTTCGGATGATGATGATGGTAATGATGATGAAGATGATGGTGACATGATGGAGATGTTGATCTGATGAGGAAGATGATGATGATGATGGTGATGATGATGAAGATGATGGTGATGATGATGATGGTGATGAAGATGATGATGATGAAGAAGATGATGATGATGGAGATGATGTGTTGATGGGGAACCTAGAGATGACAATGATGATGAAGATGGTGATGGTGATGACGATGAAGATTTTGATGATGATGCTGATGGTGATGATGATGAAGATGTTGACGATGATGGTGATGGTGATGTTTAGATGATGATCATGATGATGTTCAGAAGATCATGATGGTGATGATGGTGATGATGATGGAGAAGATGACGATGATGGATATGTTGATGAGGAACCTACAGATGCCAATAATGATGATGATGATGGTGATGAAGATGATGATGGTGGAGATGTTGATGAGGAACCTACATATGCCAATGATGATGGTGATGACGATAAGGATGTCGATGATGATGGTGCTGATAATGATGATGAAGATGTTGGTGATGATGGTGATGGTGATGTTCGGATGATGATGATGATGATGATGAAGATGATGGTGACATGATGGAGATGTTGATCTGATGAGGAAGATGATGATGATGATGATGGTGATGATGATGAAGATGTTGATGATGATGATGATGGTGATGAAGATGATGATGATGAAGAATATGATGATGATGGAGATGTTGTGTTGATGGGGAACCTAGAGATGACAATGATGATGAAGATGGTGATGGTGATGGTGATGACGATGAAGATTTTGATGATGATGCTGATGGTGATGATGATGAAGATGTTGATGATGATGGTGATGGTGATGGTGATGTTTAGATGATGATCATGATGATGTTCAGAAGGTCATGATGGTGATGATGGTGATGATGATGGAGAAGATGACAATGATAGATATGTTGATGAGGAACCTACAGATGCCAATGATGATGATGGAGATGTTGATGAGGAACCTACAAATGCCAATGATGATGGTGATGACGATGAGGATGTCGATGATGATGGTGTTGGTAATGATGATGAAGATGTTGATGATGATGGTGATGGTGATGTTCGGATGATGATGATGATGATGATGATGATGAAGATGATGGTGACATGATGGAGATGTTGATCTGATGAGGAAGATGATGATGATGATGGTGATGATGGTGATGATGATGAAGATGTTGATGATGATGATGATGGTGATGAAGATGATGATGATGAAGAAGATGATGATGATGGAGATGTTGTGTTGATGGGGAACCTAGAGATGACAATGATGATGGTGATGACGATGAATATTTTGATGATGATGGTGATGGTGATGATGATGAAGATGGTGATGGTGATGATGATGAAGATGGTGATGGTGATGTTTAGATGATGATCATGATGATGTTCAGAATATGATGATGGTGATGATGGAGATGTTGATGGAGAACCTAGAGATGAAAATGATGATGAAGATGTTGATGATGATGATGATGATGGTGATGATGATGAAGATGTTGATGATGATGGTGCCAGTGATGAAGATGATGATGATGATGATGATGATGATGATGAAGATGATGATGATGGAGATGTTGATGAGGAAGGGGGAGATGAAAATGATGATGAAGATGTTTATGGCGATGAAGATGTTGATGATGATGGTGATGGTGATGAAGATGATGATGAAGATGATAAGGATGAAGAAGATGATGATGATGGAGATGTTGATCAGGAACCTAGAGATGACAATGATGATGAATATGTTGATGATGATGATGATGGTGATGATGATGAAGATGGTGATGGTGATGAAGATGATGACGAGGAGGGTATCCACCTTATGTATATATTCGCAAATATCCAAGTCCCTATAGAACTCTCTCCCTTCGTTTGCCCTTAATCACAAACCCTATGTGCTTTTATCCCTCCCCTGTGCCATCTCTATCTCACCTTGTATCCCTCTCTCCCTATCTCTTTCTCTAGATATGTCCCTGGTTATGTCCCTCACTCCCTTGACCTCCCTCCCTCTATGTCGCTTTCTCTCCCTTACACCATCTTTATCCCTGCCACCCCACTGATTCCTCCTTCCCTATCTCTCTCACACACACACACACACAACCTCCCACTTTCTTTGTCGCTCACAACTCCCTCTAGTCTCTCTCTCCCCAACCATCAATCTCTCTCTCTCTCTCAAAAACACACACACACACACATTATGTCCCTTTCCATTCTCAAACCCATCTCCCCTCCATCCATATCTATCTCCACCTTTCTCCCTCCATCCCTCACCCTACCTTCTCTCCCTCCCTCTCTCATCGCCTGTCTCTCTCTCACCTTCTGTCCCTCCCTCATGTTATCTTTCCCTCAACCTATCCCAATCTATCCATCACTCCCTCTCTCTCACACACTTTATGTCCCTTCCCCCTCCTCTCTCTCTCTCTCTCTCTCTCTCTCTCTCCCTCTCCACCACTCCCTGCATGTCTCCCACCAACACTTTCTATCCCTCCCTTCCTATCTCTTTATTTTGTTCTATCCCCATCTATCTCTCACTCCCTCTAAATCCATTCCTCCCCATTGTCCCTCTTCCTCCCTCGCTCTATGTCTCCCCCCCCTTGTATTCTTTATTTCTCTCTCACATCCCCCTTGCCTCCATCCATTCCCCCTTGTCACTCAAGTCTCACTTTCAACTTCTAACCCTATACCTCTTCAGAACCTATTCTACTCCTAATAGTGCTCTCAAGATCGACTTCTCTTCAACCCCTGTAGCCCATCATGTTCTCATTCCCTTCATCTCTCCCCACTCAAGCTTCCAACATCCTTCTAAGCCCTTGACCCTTTCCCACCCCTGTTAAATATTAACAATAGATTCCCTTGACCCTTCCACACCCCTTCTCAAATATTAAACAAAAATTCCCTTGAGTCTTCCACACCCCTTCTTTCTCAAGTATTAAACATGTATTTTATGATTTAAATAACGCGAGCGCGTTTTGTAACGATATAACGCGTACGCGTTATGTAGTTATATAACACGTATGCATTATGTACATCTAAAAGCGCGGCAATATTTTTGAATTTGGAGTTTGCTCGCATGTCAACAGTAATCCTATGTGTATGCTTTGGAGTTTGCTTTGGTAATTCCAAACCTGTGCAATGTTAATGAAAAACCAAAGCTAATTGGGTATTTCTTCCAGTTTCTGGAGAATCCTATGCTTAGCCACTCATTACAATATGCTACACACAGTCATTTTTGACGAAATCTTAGACACAAATAGCATTTTTTCTGCAGATTCCAAATATGTAACTTTTATTTTGAAATATTAATTTTTCCTATTTTCTTTCAATTTCTTTTCTGTCCTACTTCCTTAACTCGTGAAACACACTGTTAGTGTTTCTTCCATAAAATTTTCAATTCTCGATCATTTCAAAAACAAATTGTATGGTGCACAAGAGGACACTAACCTCCACGTTCTATCAAAAACCCATGTCAAGATTTTTGCATTAAGACCTTCAAAGGGTCTACCCACAAAAGAGGTACTATTTTCGAGGTTTGATCACTTAGACAATTATAAAAAATTATAAAATTACTAATTTAATTTTTGAAAAAGAATGGCGCACAAGTGCTATGTGTTCTCTACATGTATGCCGATTTTTGTAGCTTGATTCCATCATTTAGGCCCTCAAAGGCTCAACCCACAAAAACATATACCTTATCATTTGCCTGAAAAATAAAAAGTGTCTATTAGGAAAAATGAAACTTGACATAGCTATGCAAATTTTCAATACATAAAAGTTATATATTCGGAAACGTGATTCAATTTCCTACATTTCCTCTTTTTTACTCAATGCAAGATATTTTGCGTAAGTAGCTCAAAAAATCCAAGTAAGTTGAGGGATGCCTACTTTTTCAGTTTTCTATTGCATCTAACTCGCCAAAAGTGACCCTCATTAGCTTGCACTGACCCATGTTAGCAATATCTTATTGTATGTTAATGCATATTTCTCAATAATCTAACAATTGATCCTATTGAAGTAGAATAGTTGCTACTTATTCCAAAGATTAATAGATTTAAAAAAATTTATAGGTTCAACACATTTTCCAATTAATTATGTTGAAGTGTCAGAAGACTGTGTCATCGAAAATCCGTGACACCTCTTAATCAACATCTTGATATTTGGAAAGACTTCATTATGTCCTAAACATTATTTATTTTAGCAATATATTGATGGTTACTAAATGTATTACATAGTGTAGTTACTACTAGTGTTTACATACCAGTATATACATTGGTGTATATACTGGTATGTAAACTAGTGTATATACTAGTATATACTCTATACGCTAGTTACATAATGGTATACACTAGTAGTATACACTATTGTATATATCAGTATATACACTACTGTATATACCAGTGTATATACACTAGTGTATACGCCAGTCTATATATACCAGTGTATATACCAGTATATACACTAGTGTATATTACTAGTGTTACACATATACACTAGTGTATATACTAGTATAACAGTATATATACACCAATGTATATACCAATAATACCAGTATATACACTAGTGTATATATCGGTATATATGTATACTGGTATATACACTAGTGTATATACTAGTATATATGTATAATGGTATATACACTAGTGTATATACCGGTATATATTATGATGATGATGGTATATACACTAGTGTATCGAATCTCCTCTTTTGGATGATGATGATGTGTTCTTCTTGTTGATGGGAACTCCATATTCTATATTGAAATTCCACTCGCTCTCCAACAAGGGTTGAGCACATGTTAAACACAAAACGCGGACAGTGCAATGCAAATCCAATAAAATCCAAGGTCAATATCTAACATCGGTAACCCTGTAAATACAATATAAATACATAGACATGTGTTGTTATTTAATCTTATCAAACAAATATGTTATTGTCGTCGAAGATGAAGACTTGGGGGAATCATTGGTCGACGCAGGGCATGTTGCTTTTAATCATAACATGATTTTTTAGGGTTTTTACCATCACCCGCGCAGTGATCCTAATAACACACCATGTTTGTTTCAATAACATGGGAATATAATCTACTTCCAGTTACAAAGATCAAACATATACCATGTTTGCTAAAAAATGATTGCCATTTTCCTATATGCACATATACGAAATGCACATACGGAATCGCTTCCGTGATGCGCATATACAAAAGCGCTTCCATATAAGCACATATACCGAAGAGAAATCTGTATCTATTCCCCTAACAACCCCCCCCTCTCTCTCTATATATCTCACTCCCCCTACCCCTAACCCCCTAACACCCTCCCTCTCTACCTCTAACCCCCCCCATTTCTATATCTCTCTCCTACTCCCCCTACTCGTAACCCCCTAACAACCCTCCTTTCTCTACCTATAATGCCCTAACAATCCCCCCTCTCTCCCTGCCTCTAACCCCCCCTCTCTACCTCTCTCCTACTCCCCCTACCCTCTTCCTCCCTCTCTCTCTCTCCCCTCCTCTCCCTAACCCTTACTAACCCCCTCTTTCATTCTCTCTCTCCCCTACTCCACCTACCCCCAACCTCCTAACAATCCCCTCTCTAGATACCTCTACCCCCTAACATTCCCCTCTATCTCTACATCTAACCCCCTAATATCCCCCCTCTCTCTATCTCTCTCATAGTCCACCTACACTTAACTGCCCCTCTCTATCTCTCTCCTACTTCCCGTACCCCTAAACCCCCCTTTATATTTGTCTCTCCAAATCTCCCTCCCCATTCCACTAACCAACCCCCCCCCATCTCTCTCTCTCTCTCTCTCTCTCTCTAACCTCGACCCCCCCACTCCTCACCTATACCCCCCCTCTTTCTAATTGCCCTACTCCTCCCCAAACCCCAAATCCCGTTGATCCCTATCTCTTTCATTTTTCTATTGCATCTAATGCATCAAAATAGACCCTAATTAACTTGCACCAGCCCACATATGTACATTATCACAATAATTCCAATATTAATTTTTGTATAGGCATTGAACATTATATTAATTGTAAAACTTGGTCGAGGGTTTGCAAACCAAAGATTATTAATGGTAATACTTAAAACATGGTCATTTATTTCACTAAAATAGGGATTATTTCCTCTTCCTCACTTCATATAATTAAGTGCAAAAGACAATTACTAGTATGTGGAAATTAACAATTTTTCAAAAGCAAGAAAGCAAAAAAAGACACTCCATAAAACATGAAAAGTAGAGCCATGATTTTTTATTGGTTTTGTAAAAGATGTGCTAAGTATTTGCATCATATGAAAATTTTAGTTAAATATAGTATTTAAGCTATTATTTATTCCTCAATTAGTGAAACTACTTTCACCATTCTCTAATTAGCATTTTAGATATTAACTCCAATTTTTTTAATGCAATCTTTGAGGATGAGTTGCAATCTTTAAATCTCTTAATCAATTATGATGAATGATAAATGAGTGTAACAAAAGAATACATGGTCTTCAAGTAGTTTTTCTGTATTTGTTTTCACAATGATGTCTTTAGGCATATCTTGAAATAATCTTTGAAGTTGTAAGATTCTACATATACAAGTGTCCATGGAAATTGAGTTTTCTATAAATTCTCAATCTCATTTATATGGTAATTGAATCATAGTTGCAACATGAAAATAGCCTAAACAACTTTGTATAATTTCCAACAACTTGAAGTTATAATCAAAACCTCATGAATCTTATATTGAATATCAAAACCTCATTGATACTTCTCTATATTATATTAGGATATATTTGTAGAAACACATGAACGTTAACATTCCAAGAGTAATGTGTTAAGTAACTTTCTGTTCGGCCATGTGTAATACATCTTTTGGAGAGACCTCCTGGTATTTTTTGTTCTGTTCTCCTGATAAGTGTTGCATTTTTATTTACAGTACCAGTTGGAATAGTGTTAAAACTATTAATATGGACATTGAAAAGCAGTCAGAGGATCTTTTTGCTCAAGTTAGTGTAGCCAATGCAAGTATCTAGGATTTCTGAACTCATTTGAAGTGGATGAGAGATCATATGGATCCGTCTATTTGAATATTTCCATCAATTGGTTTCACACTCTCTGGTCTTAGACAATCGTCTGGACGAAATTGAACAATTCTCTCATCAAATCAATGATAACATGGAAGCTCGTTTCACTAGTATTCAAGCATCTATTAGGGCATGTGACAATAAGCGGAGAGAAATAATTGTAGTTGTGTTAAAGCATGAAGACTTAATTGGGGGTAATTAAATTCCAAAAATGATGAAAATTTTAATTTTAAGAATGGTGATGGAGGTCTAGGGCTAGATTAGTGTTTCTAGGGCTATATTAGGTTTCTAGGGTTTCTAGGGCTAGATTAGGTTTCTATTTTAGGGTTGTAGGCCTAGATTGGGTTTCTAAATTAAGTGTCTAGAGCTAGGTTAGGTTTCTACATTAGATTTGTAGGGATAGATTAAGTTATAAAGGTATGAATGTTTACTACTAGAGTTTGATCAATGGTGACATTGCATTTGAATTCTTTAAGGTGACTCCAAGGATTATGGAGGTTTTTAAGGTACTAGTATATGGTAGTGTATAGGCTAGATTATGATTAAGGTAGGATAGGCTAGGTTATGGTAGATTAAGTTTAGTGTAAGCAAGTAATAGATTAAAGTGGTTTAGGCCAAGGAATGGTTGGTTAAAAAGTAGTTTTTTTGGTTAATGGAAGCATGGTAGGGTATGTTAGATAGTGGAGGGTGGAGGGCATTGTAGGAGTGTCTCTCCTGGCTCTGAAAGGGAAACAACAACATGTTAGTTTTCCCACAATTCTATCAATTAGTACACTTAAAAAATTACAATTAGAATTCAAATCTTGAGTACTCACCTGAGACGAGACAAGCTTGACGGCATACACCCGGCAATCGGATAACCAATAGTTCCGTCGATTCAACTTGTTAAGCCCATGCGTCCTATACTCGGGCTGAGGAGGGAAAAACAATTTCCGCGTATGTGGTATATTGGCACTGAGGGAAGAGAACGATATCATGGCCACAACTGCACACGTTCAGCTTGACGACATACACCCCGCAATTGGATAACTAATATTATTATTATTTAGTTAATAATAATATTAATTAATTAATTAAAAATATTAATAGATTAATATTGTTTAATGATTTACATATTTTAATTGTTTGATTACTAATATTGTTTAATTAAAGAATATTATTAATTCACCAATACTATTATTTTATAATAAGTAACTAAACAATATTATTATAAAATAATTTAATTGGTAATATTATTGTTTAGTTAATGATAATATTAGTTAATAATTAATTAATTACTAATATTTTTATTTAGTTAATAATATTATTAGTTAATTGAATAATTATTAGTTATTTAAATAAATAATTATTATATTAAATATTAATTAAACATGATTAATTTATTAATATTGTAGATATGTATAATATTATGATGTATTTTGGAGATATTTAATAACATTATGATATATTTGACACATTAATAATGTTTTTATCCAATAGTATTTTTTAATAAAATAATATTATTTAATAAAATAATTTAATAATTAATTAAAAATAATACCATTTAATTAAATAGTGTTAATAAAATGATATTATTAACTGAACATCCTAACTTATTTATATTTCCAGACAATGTGCCAGTGAAACTATAGAAGATTATAATCTCAGCAAGAGAGGTTTGCCCATACTAACCTGTGTAAAGAAGCTTGAACCAGGACGCCCGGATCTCAGTCACTCTGAAGCAAGACGCCCGAATCACAATCGCTTTGAAGCAAGACGCTCGTATCACAGTCGTTCTAAAAAAACTTGTTATGATTGGTTATGCACGCTTGATATACACACGAATGGTTGGTTATGCACGATTGATATACCAAGAAAGTAGAGGGTTAAAGCGGTCGACAACGCGGCGATAATTGCACACGTTCAGATTGACGACATACACCCCGCAATCGGATAACTATTATTATTATTATTATCTAGTTAATAATAATATTAATTATTTAAATATTTTATTAAAAAATATTAATAGATAAATATTGTTTAATGATTTACATATTTTAATTGTTTGATTAATAATATTGTTTAATTAAAGAATATTATTAATTCAACAATACTATTATTTTATAATAAGTAACTAAACAATATTATTATAAAATAATTTAATTATCCCCAAATCCAGGGAAATGAAACGCGAGAAGAAGTTAAATATGTTGTAAAATGAGAGAAAGTTGTGGGTACGTAGATAATATAATTTTATGTGTTTGAAAGCAAGTCTAGCTAATTTATGATAGGGATAGTAGTACTAATAAGCAATAAATAGAAACCCATGTAATCGATGGCAACTAAAATGATTTGTACATTAATTTGTCAAACCAAAAAGTATACATATGTGAGTAAAACAATAAAGGGGTAGGTAGTGATCAAGTTTGACTCTAAATATATTGGAAATCAACATTGGTATTTTCATTTGGTAGGGGGAGTGCAGAGATTGAGGGTTGCAATTTTAAGTGAAAGGAGATAGAATGAAGGCATGCCTCTTGTTTTTTGCAAAGTGAGACATATGAGGTATTCAACAATCCAGTGCGTCCCAACTCATAATCTATTAATTTTTTCATAGAATGAATCATAAATTTCAATCTGAGATGAGATTTTATTAATATTTTTGTACAATGAATCATAAAATTCAAATTGAGCGAAGATTTTATATATAAAAATATGATAGTCCCTTGTTCAAATGCAGGAAAATGGTTTGATAATGGCAATGCCATAGACTAGCAGCATCGATTTGTTAGTTGGTATGGGAAGGTCACTGGATACCTACACTTTCATTTTTCATTTGTACTTTTTCGACCTTCTGATTCCCATGCCAAGCAAAAAACTAGAAATCGAGTATACAATTTGCATGGCCACTCCAAGTACACAATTCACCGGTCTTGATTGGACTCAATAAATTGCAAGATAGAATTACTCGTTGTCCCACACATAACAATATTTATTTTTCTAGTTGATGGTCATGATCTTGCTATGCATCTGAACCATTGGTAAAATCTGCGACGAATCGTGCACTAGGCATAGCCAATGCCTGGAGCATGTATTTGTTATGAATGTTTGCAAGAATGTTCGTTGCAAAGAGATGGATTGGTGTGTCAAAGTTTGAATGCTCCTAATAAAAATCCAATATTTAGTGGTCACAAACCTTGAATTTTTTAATGTATATATACCTGGTCTAAAACAAAGTGGTTCAATTAAGACAAATAAGTTTTTCCTCATCACTTTGCATTGTATTTTTGTGTTACATTTAAGTGGATTGTAATTGAAATTTCAAAATTTATCTATTTACTACAAATGTAAATCTTTAATAAAGCATCCACGTGGTTAACTTTTTTTTATCAATGTAATTATGATTTCGTGGTTAAAAGTTTGTAAGAATTTTTTACTATTGTAATTAAAAATTAAAATGATTTACTATAAATATAAATCCTATTTACAAAGTATGCACGTCATTAATCTTTTCATTCATGTGAATTTATTTGATCTGGTGTTGAGTTTATAAGACTTGTTGATCATAGAAAAGTTTCAGTTGGCCATTTGTCCATTGTTTTAATTTTAATTATAATAATTTTTAATAATACAAAAATTCATTTTTTCAAGGGAAACAATATAACAACTCAAGATTTGATTGCCAAGAATGGATGGGAGAAGATGAAGATATGTTTCTGAACAAAGAAAACCCAAGGAAACTTTGGTTAAATAGTCGAAAGATCTCAGGTGCAAATATATTGTGACATGTGCAAGTGTTCGACCAATCATTCGTCCTTGAGAAGGAAAAAGGTAAAAGGTGGTCTATCTTCAATGGGTAGAACAGAGGATTGGTAGGCATAAATGGACATAATGGAAAATTCCTCAGTTTCTTTCGCACAACTTGATTACATGTCTGGCTTGTATGTGATGATCCCTACTAACTGACTCAGGTTTATTATTTTAGTTGAAATCACTAGAGTATGACCTTAAATTTCTTTTGTTTGGTTAAGAATTCATTTTTCTAAGATGTTTTCTAGATAGAAGGAAACAAGTTAATGGTCCAAGAGTACATGACCTTAAGCTACTTTTGATTGGTTAAAAATTCATGTTCTTTGGATGCAGAAAAATAGATTAATGACTCAAAACTCAGATACATTTGGTAAGAGTAGAAATCTACACTCTTATTAACCACCAGATAACCAAGAGTAGAAATCTATAGTCATATTAACCACCAGATGACCAAGGATTATCTGCAAACAATGAGGATGCTTTAAGTTAGAATCTTGAGATTGAATAAATATAAACTAAACCAATAACTTGAATATTGCGGGGATTTTTTACTGTTTCCCAAAATAATGATTTGAAACATCCACACAAATATATCCCATACCCATAATGCATATACCCCCATGTTAATTGCTACTTAAAAACGAACTAAATTGATGCCATATATACAGGGCTGAGATGGGTCTGTATTAATTTCACCCACCAGAGGCAATTGGGCCGAGATAGATGCAATCCCTAATCTCTCACTAGCAAGAGATGGGTTTGATGTGGTTGCCCGATATAAGAAGGAATTGGAAAGAGCATGTCCAGGGGTTGTCTCCTGTGCTGATATTCTATCTATTTTGGCTTGAGATGCCACTGTTCTCGTACATATACTCAATCACTAGACCTTCATTTGTACTCAATTTTGAATTTCCAGACTCGTTTTTGTTGGTTTAGAATAACAAGGAGATGACCAAGTTGGTTATTTCTCATTTTGTTGTGAAGATGCATGGACCATCATGGCACGTACTAAAAGGATGCACAGATGGGAGAGTCTCTCTGAAAGTGAATGCCTAAGCAGCTCACCGGGAGGTGATTCTGATGTCAATAAGTTACGCTTAATATTTGAACCCAAAGGTCACTTGTTACTGGAAAATAGAAAAAAAAGAGAGTAAAAACCCCTTTTGTTAGGCTATATCTACTTAGACAAATCCAACCACGTGACTCTCGGACTTGCTTGACCCAAGCCTTCATAATAGACATTCGCGTAGAATTCGACCAATAAAGAACCGAATGACATGTACCCGTTTCCACATGAATAACATTATACAAATAATATAGTAAGTGTACAAGTGTCGAATGTATGTAAACATATGCTGATTGTTATTTATTCTAGGCACCTTAATACACATAGTAGGTAAATCAATAGCTTAATGGTGGAGGGTAATAGGGTTTGTGCACGAAGTTGAGGGACCCTTTATGTGCAATTCTGCACCTAAATATGCATGTTTTTCACCGCTCTCTACAACATGGCATACATGACCATTATTGACAAAATTTTAGGCATAGATAGAATGTTTTATGTAGATTCCAAATATGTAATTTAAAAAAAAAAATATTGAGATTTTCTATTTATTTTCTAATTTTCGTGTTTCATCACTCCGTTGGTCAAAAAACATACTGTTAGTGTTTATTCCGTAACTTTTTCATTTCACAATCATTTTAAAAAAAATTGTATGCTTCACTCGAAGACATCGACCTCTACATGCTATAAAAAATCCAAGTCGAAATAACTGCATTAAGACCTTCAAAGGCCGCACCCACATTTGACGTATTGTTCTTGAGGTTTAATCACTTACATAATTCAAAAAAATAAATAAATAAACATTTAATTTTGGAAAAATAGCGCTGCACTAGTGCTATGGGTTCTATACATGTCTACCAATTTTTGTAGCCCGAAATCGTCATTTAGGCATTGAAAGACTGCACCCACAAAAACATATACCTTATCATTTGCCAAAAAAAAATTGATTGTTAGAAAACATGAAATTTGACATAGTTATGTAAATTTTCAATACTTAAAACTTATATATTTGGAAACGTGACTCAATTTCCTATGTTTCGTCTTTTTTACTCGATACAAGATATCTTGTGTAAGAATGTAAAAAAAACCAAGTAAGTTGAGGGATGAGTGTTTTTTCATTTTTTTTATTGCATCTAACGCGCCAAAAGTGACCATCATTATCTTGCACATGCCCAATATGTTTCTAATCCCATGGATCCTTGGGAAGAGTGGGCGACATGCTGGTTAGTAGCTCTGCATGCCACCTTTTGAAAATCCTACCGACGAGTTGGTTAGAAGCTCTGCATGCTACTCTTCTGCTAGTGGGACAAATCCTCTGCCTTTTGTTCGAGCACCGCTACCCACGACACACTTCAACGCTAATTTGCAGATAATTCCGAGTTCTGTGGGTTCAGATCCATGCCGATGGTGGTGGGGAAATAAAATAGGGAATCGAAAAAAGGCGCTTCTCATGGGATTAGAACAAGGTCCCCTCTGAAAGAGATAGTGACCTGGAGCTTGTGCAGGTCTCTTTCTTGTGAACTGCCACCAAGCCTCCAATTCCAAATCTATCAAGATATTGTTCTCTAATTCTTGAGTTGAAATATGTGCCACTGGAAACAAAAATGAGAGAATGAGTCATATAACATAGGAAAAAAAAATTAGAAAGGAGAAATTAAATACTAAATTGAATGATTTTTTAGTAAATTTTAATATTGTTCAGTTTCCCTTTTTCAATTACATCTTATTACATGGATAGGCGTTTATATCTTAGATTTTTGGGGCAAATGGAGTAAGAAGTATAGATTCTCTAGATCTAAGGTAAGAATGCCAAGTGTATGATCCAGATCTTTTTAATGGTCGGGTACCCACATGAAGCTGGTACCCAAAATAACCGCAACAATAGCGTGTGAGTGGAAAAAATAAAACGACGCGCACGCGCCTCCAAAGGTGCACACGCGTCGCTGCTTCGGCAATGCCAAACGTCCACGTGGTTCAGCCCATGTGGAAAAAAGGGGCATGCACGTGCCTTTGACGCGTACACACAAAATGGCGTGCACGCGTCAGTGGCGCGTGTGCGCCTCTATTTTTTTATAAAAAAAAACAAAGCTCATGGGTTTGTCATTTTCGACAAACCCGTGAGCCGATTCTCCAACCCGTGAGCGTACTGTGCAACCCCGCGAACGCGTCTTCGTGCACCCAAATCGTCTTCAACACCAAGAAATCGCCCCTACACCACGGTGCCATCCATTTCTCCAGGTAGGTGCTCCTCAAAGCACAAATTTGTGTTTATTTTTGTTTTCCATTAGAATTTTAATTTAAAAAAAAATTTACAATCCATTAAAAAACCAAGGAAATTTAATTGCAGGCCATCTACACCTAACAAGATGTCAGACACACTTGAACCATTCGATGAAACCAATGAAACCCGACCTCCAGAAGACAATATGGGAACCGACAATGAACCAAATGAGAACCCTGAAGATCAATTGCACCAAGACTTAAATCAATTGAGGGCACTAAGTAATGAATTGAATAGTACCAAGGAAACCTCTCGGGTTTCCTTGGCTTCATCACTTCAAAACATTATTGAATCAATCAATATTGCACATAGTGAGATAACAAACTTGAGCCAATACAGGGCTCGAATGAGGGAACACTACTCCACTGGGTTGTCCAAAGAGCAGATAAAAGACCTCAACATCACCAAATCCCAGTTGTATAGCAAGTTCATAGTTCCCTCGATGGGACAACCTCCAACTATGACGAGGGCTCGGGTTTGCATGGACTGGTGCATTTACCAGCCATGGAGAGATAACTAGAGAAAGAGGTGGTTCATGGTGTTTGACAAGCCCCCGTGCAACAATTTGGAGGTCCCACAGTATTTCCTTCAGAAATTATGGGCTGAGTTTGAGCTAGGGTACCATGTCAACTATTTGACATCACTGAGTTTTAGGGTGTCGGTCTTGGCTCTGCCCAAGATCGACCTTAGGCGCACCGCAACCCACTTAGAGGACCTCCTGCACCCAGGAGAGATCAAAACCCCCCTCCTCAGCCACCTAGGTTTGGTAGCGGGCTAGATGAGATCCATGAATCCATTAGACGTGCCACACATGACTTGCTTAGACATACCAAATTTGTGGCCATGTCTTCGCAGAGCCAGGAGGACATCGATGAGACACAGACAGCTGCACAGTCTATGGGTGGTGTCCGAGACATGTCGGGTACAGGTGGAACCCAGGTGGGGCCTTCTAGTTCTGCTGGAACAACGACACATCATTGTTCTCACTGTGGTCATTCTTGCCATGGTGATATGCAGCAGCATGCCACAGGGAGCTTCATGGATCAGGTTTGCTATTGTTTTATTTAATGTTCAAGTATTTGTTGTATTTTATTTGATATCGTATTGTTTAATATATTTAACTTTGAATTACACATTGTTGACTTTATTTGTTTTAATGTTCAGTTATTCGGTGCCGGGTCTCCATCCCCCAGGTGGGAGGACGCCGGTTCCTTTGACCTCAACGGAGCCATGGCGACAGCAAAGGAGATTGTGGCACCATACACACAGGTAACTTCTTTACTTTGAATAATTAGATCCAGTTACAAGTAATTTGTGTTCAGTAAATACAAATTAATTAGCACTGAGTAATTACCATATTATCATCGTATTTTACAGTTGTGTTTATAATATTGTCTAATTTATTTGAGAGCTATAAATTCGTATAATCCCACCCAAAAAAAAATGAAACCTTATAAAACATGAAAAGCTAAGAAAACTATAAACATTTGTCCATGTTCACTTTAGGCATCCTAGACCTCTGATGATTATACAAATGGGAGAGAAATTTTCAAAATATGCCATTCTTACTTTACCAATGATGAGCCCACAGCTAGGGTTTTGGTGATGCCCGTAGTGTCCTTCATCCTCAGACTACCATCCAATGCTTACTTGCTCTTCCTGTGCCTGACCAATTCCATGTGTTTTATTGTTGCTTTTCCATTTGTCACCATGTCATCCAAATCATCTTTTCCATGTACTCTCCTTGTCCAAATCATCTTCAAATGACCACAGTATGGGTCATTTGACTCTTGGCTCAATAGGTGTGCCAATTGCTCCAATGCCCATCACTTTGTCCACCAAATCAACCTTTGCTACCATGCCCTTATGCCATTTGTTCTTCAAGCTTAAACTTTGAGAATATATTACCATGGTAATTATCACTTTCCCCTGTATTCTACTAATAGGTTCTTTTAATGGTAAAGGTGGTCAAATCACTTCTATGCTTCTGCTAACTTTGTTGCATCAATTGAGTTCACTGAGATGTTGTACTTGTCACTTTCGCATATGTAAGGCTTTCCAGTTCCTTAACTATATGTGGAGACCATGCTCAAGGCAGTTATCCTGCTAGTGACTCCATTTTGCTTCCTTATGGTAGGGATGATATGCAGTTCCCGATCTAAAAGGATTAGCGAACAATCCATATGAGGTACAGGTGTTTCCTTTGCCTTCCTCATGAAATCCTATCCCTAATCAACCTAAAATTCATCGATAGGAATAATAGTGAAACTTAATGTTCCACTCCACTTGCTAGGTTTCAAGGTGACTCCATTAGTTGTGCCAATCACCTTCTCCATTTCCAGGTTCACTGCTTTGAACGAAGTATGTGCAGGCTCAAGGTACAAACCCAACTCCATTGCCACATCTTCCTTCATGAAATTGTAGTCTTCCTCACTGTACACTATGGCATGCATTGAGCCATGATTCAATTTTGTTGGCAAATAGAAATGTCTTGTGAAATATTTATTCTATCTTGTCATAGCGTTTCCTTCTAACATGAGACCCAAGACTTGCAAGACCCCAATACTATGTTTCTACACTAGCTCCATAGTGGACAACTTTTGCTTTAATGAGCATTTATTTACATAATGGTATTTTGCACAAACCCAAATAAAGTTGGGATTACCTTTTTCCTTAGCTACTTTTGGTTGCTTGGAATTGTCCTTGCCAGTATTTTTGGATGGTTTTGCTTTCTCTCTTCCCTTCTTCTTGTTCTTTCTACTTTGTTTCTCTCCTTAAGCATCCCCATCCCCCTTTGGGCCTCCTTTTGCCTCAAAGTTGTAGTCCAACAATTTGTTTGAACAATGATGGTTATTGCAAGGGCCTGCACATTCTGACATCGCAGGTCACTTTGCGCCCAAGGTTGCATTCCTTTCATGGAATATTAGGGAACAACTTGTCTTTTTCCATCATCTACTTAATCTCCCACATAAGGCTTGAAAAATTCTTGATGTATGCTTGGATCCTTCTTGTATGCTTGGGAGTCAACAACTGATTATGTGTGATCTAGTGTTGGTTCCGTAGACCAATTTGAGCCTTTAAGGCAACTTTAATTTCTATCCAGTATTTGATTTTCTCTATACTGCACCCAATTTCCAAGTCCTCCACCCTATCTCTCCACCAAATCTCCACAGTACATATCAAGAACATCACAATAACATTGACCTTGGCTTCATCTGAGCTCCCACTCATCTACTCCAAGTACTGCTCAACATTGTGTTGGGTAACATTGTACAGTTCTAGTTCCTCAATATTTATCCTCATATGAGTCATTGAGCTATTTCCATTGGAAATAACTCATTTCAAGAGATTAATGGTATATTCTTGATATTTAACTTGGCCAACAACAAGATTTAACAAGTTTTCTACAACTTGTAGCCTTTAATTCACATCAATGCTCTAGACTAATGCTTCAAAAGGGGCATATACAGTGTTTTGGCACTTTGTCACTATGTCACTATGCATGTAGCACACGTTGTCCAACTTTTCCATCTTCCTATGCTTGCAAGAGTAGTTGTTATGTTCTCAATAGGTGTGCCAATTGCTCCAATGCCCATCACTTTGTCCACCAAATCAACCTTTGCTGCCATGCCCTTATGCCATGTGTTCTTCAAGCTTAAACTTTGAGAATATATTACCATGGTAATTA
This sequence comes from Larix kaempferi, assembly GCA_027924585.1. Classification (NCBI taxonomy): domain Eukaryota; kingdom Viridiplantae; phylum Streptophyta; class Pinopsida; order Pinales; family Pinaceae; genus Larix; species Larix kaempferi. The sequence goes on along the minus strand of BSBM01000073.1, from coordinate 24,818,171 downwards.
TCACATTCCCTCGTATTCTACTAATAGGTTCTTTTAATGGTAAAGGTGGTCAAATCACTTCTATGCTTCTACTAACTTTGTTGCATCAATTGAGTTCACTGAGATGTTGTACTTGTCACTTTCGCATCCAACGAGACCAATAGGAAAACTATTTATTGCTATGAATTTTCACCGCATCGTGCAAAACTCTCAGGAAAAAGAGAATCATAGTGGCCAAGCTTCTAGAAATTCAAGAGCCTGATGTTTCTCATGTCCTTATTACCCTAGTTTATTATCACAGGATTTCCAATTTATTCTAATACTTGAGACTGAAAGTAATCATACTACTACTCCTAGAACATGCTATTAGGAAAGACATATAAACAACGTAAAACAACTTATCACATGTATTGTCACTTAAGTTTTTTGAAAATGATGTAAGGCCCATAAGGAAGAGCGTTAATCTTACAAATATGGTCTATGGGGCCTTGCTATTGTCTTGATTCAGATACAACTTGGTAAAACATTTGGCATCAAGAATACTCATTTAACTCATTTCACTCAAGATTTCTTTGATTTCAATCAAGTGATATCATTCTGACAACATAGCTATTCAATCAAGAACACATAATTACTCATTCAATGCAAAAGAACATGGCACATTCAAGCTTGCAAGTAAGTTAATCATGAAAAAGATTTATTTTTCTTCCTTTTTCTAACGATAAACACTCTAAAGTGTATTAAATAACATGCACACTAACTTAACTGCTATTTAGAACCTCTTTGCAAATTTAAACAATGAGATGTCATTTTATTTGATGATGTAAATGTTATGGAAATAAAGGGACTCAAGATCCTCACTCTAGGGATGCAAATACTTTTCCACTGGGTGAATCAAGCTTGTAGGAAACTACAAATCTATAAGAAGACATCAAAACCTAGGAACTCTTCATCAAGAACCCAAACACATTACATAGGTTTCCAATTCAAATTTGTAAATGGACATGAATTCCATTCACTTATGAGGCACTGCACATCTCTCTAGGGCCAAAGGAAAAGCTCACCTACTCATGGGGATGACTCTAGAAAAGGAAAATCTCACCATGTCACCTTCTATGCCCTCTCACCTTATTTAATTTTAATTTCATGCCATGCCACCTTCTATCCTTTTAGAATATTGAATATCATCTAACTTGAATATAAATTAATTGTAGTAGTGTTTTTTAAGTACCATCGTTGTCATTCTCATTTGCATTGTGTTTAATATTGTTTTTATAAATTCAGTCTAAAAATTGTAGTGTTCGCATAGGTGTCTGCGGGCTCCAGCGACCAGCCACCGCCACTGAGGACCAGCAGTTCTACCCCTGCGTAGGTATCGTGTGTATTAAGGCATAAATTTAATTTCAAATATGATGACTTGTCCATGTATATTTATATTTTTGTATATTAAACTATGAGGTTATAAATGTGTATGCAGGTGCGAGCACCTCGGCCTGCCAGTGCCGTTATTCCTCCCTCCCTGACCTTTCGGCCACCCTATATGCCAGTTGTATCCCCTGGAATACATGCCCCATTCCCCAACCCCTTCCATCCAGCCCCCCCCTCCTATATAGCACCACAGTTCCATCCAGCTCCCCCTTATGTATCATATCCAGCTCCACCTCCGTATCAGGTTCCCATGTTCCCACCCTCCCCCATCCGACCACGGAACACCACCCTTCCACAGTCACCCATACCTCTACCGCAACATAGACCTCGCCCCCCCCCACATTCCCCCACCACACTTGCTTCCCCTTCCAGGGTGCCCGACCCATACTACATCCAGTTGGGGTTTATAGCCCTAGATGTGCATCTCCACTTCGCCCACCCCGGTCCATGCCTCCTCCTGCCACCCCCCCTTCTTCCACTGTTCCCCCCAGTGGTGTATCCACTGCTGATGTGGATACATCCTCCCCTTTACCCTCCACCCTAGCATCAGAGTAGGCTATCCAGTCGATTGCTCCATCCGCCATCCCCGAAGACCAGCCAATTTTGTTCACGGTGAGATTGACTAGTTTATCAAAATCTCATTCAATTTTAACGGAAATTACTATATGCATCTAGTTTCAGCATTTATTTGATTTTTCTAAATGTTGCAGGGTGGCATTGCCGAGAGACTAGGATCACGGAGGAGGGAGACCCCCTCATGACTTACAGTCTCGCATGCGGTGAGTTATCCAAGATTTGAAAACTATTTTTATTTTGAAATTATGTTTTATACTTGTATAATTGCCAGGAAAAGTTGACATATTATTGTTGTCGTTTCAGGGCTCAGGGGAACATGCTCAAAGATGCTGGAAGGACCCAGCTTCCTATAGCACAAAGAAGAGGAAGATTGATTTTGGAGATGCACCTGGGAGCTCCGAGGGTGGGCAGGAGGATTGAGAGACCCTCCTATGTACACTAGCCACGATGTGGCATTTTTGGCACGAGTTGCCATATATTGTATAGGGCACCATGGGCCATATTTTTTACAGGGCACGAGTTGCCTTTTTTTGTACGGGGCATGAGTTGCCATTATATAGATGCTGGGGATGATATTCCATTTTTCCAAAAAGTGTACATGATTGGATCATTTTTGCATATTAATAGATGGATATGCACTTGTGTATATGAGTTTGTCTTTGATTACATTTTTGCATACATGATTTTGTCTTCGATAAGAATGTTATGGAAAAGTTCTCACATACATATAAATGTTATTTCTAGACACCAAGTGACCTCAATATGAGTCCCTTGTATTTGAATGGGTCTTGCATCTTTTCCTTTCAGCAACAACATACCTAACCAAGCAAACTAAGGAGTGATATTTACATTACAAAAATTGTGAATTTAGGGCTACAAAAAAATACATAGCATAAGCAAAATCATCTCCCACTTCCAATCATGGGCCAAAATATTCCTAAAAATCCTCTTGATATATGAAAAGAAACCCTAGGTAACTTGTACTTGATATAAATAAATTAGGAATGTACCCAAGCCTAAGAGCCCATCTTTCCTATAACTACACCCTTAGAGACAACTCCCCCACCTTTTTACCATGAAATCTTCCAACAAGAGCATGGGAATTCATTCCCACCACCTCATGCATTTTGATATCCTTTTCTAGGACTAGCCTCATAATAGAGATTTTATTTTTTACACACTTCTTCCTCTTCATTTTGACACTACCAACATCATTTACCTGCATCCCTTTGTTGGATTCACCTTTATCATTATCAACATGCTTTAATCCATTTGAAATAGGACCCTCGCCACATATATAATGACTAGTCTATCACAATTCACAACTCTCATCTATGGATCATAGTGTTGATTGCATGTTATTTGAATGGTTATTATTTCACAAATTTGTCTTAACAATTACACACAACATATCCTAAATGTTTATGGTTTATTGAATGAATGTTTACAATCATCTAATCATTTACATTCTAGAAGTTACCAAACCTGCTCAAGTGGTTTACTGATTTTATTTCCAGCACATCTTTTTATATTTATATGCTCATGGATCATATGGAAAAACATTTAATTAATTAAGTTTGTGAAGATAAGATTTCAGCCATCTTTATTGAAGTGATTCAAATCACTACAACCTAGTTGGACCCTTAATAGATTGGATGACACCCTTTTGCAAAGATTTTACTCTCTCCAAGAGGGTCTCATTCAATAATCACTCGTAAACTAATAACTATAACCTTGGCATTATTAGATAATATCATTTGTGGATGACTTTGGGAAATAAGCCAACATGTTTTAATGTGAATTTTGATTCTACAACATTATGGTTCATTGTTGATTTAAGTTTTGTGAATATATTTATTTATCCATGAATGATCTTTCATTTTACACATGAGCAAATATTTATTTATGAAAGGTGTCTATTTGATTAATTCACTCGAAACCTTCTAAATTAAGCACTCACATGGGACTTTAACTTAATGGAAAACACATCTTAATCTTCAAACAAGTTTGAAATCCTAAGACCTTTTCTCCAACCTTGATCTAGAAGCCTCCCTTGGCCTTTAAAGTAGGCCTAAAACTTGGGAAAATATTTGCTGAGGTGACAGTGGCAATCATCTTCGGAAGTCGCACTTGTAGCATTAGAGGATTAGGACTTTGCCACTTGGGTGTGAAAACAAGATGTAACAGGATGCACTAGCATTTATGGATGAGAGAGATAGGAAGCGTATGCATGCACCATCCTCCATTAATTTCCAGTTTAGATGTTTTTCCTAAATTAGCAGTTCAGTTCTAATTCTGCATTTTTTGTTTTATTTAGTTTTGCATGCACAGTGAGAGACTGCAGTTCCCTAGGCACTCATACGTGAGGATTACAGTCTAAGTTAAGGGGGGCAGATCTCTAGGAGGATACATGCTTGCATGACTCAGATAATCCCAGTACAGGTGCACTTAGTTGGCCCATTCATCATCACCACCATCTTCATCTCTAACTCTAACCCTAATTCAATTTCCTTCTATAACTCTAGCCCTAACCCTCACCCAAACCCTAGCACTAAATCATCCTCTTCATCCTCACCATCACCATGACCATGACCGTCACCATCACCATCATAATCATGTCTTCATCATCATTGTTAACTCTAGCTCTAACCCAATTTTAATTTCATTCGATAACTCTATCCCTAACCCTCACCCAAAACTTGTCACTAAACCATCTTCTTCTTCATCACCATCACCATCACCATCACCATCACCATCACCATCACCATCACCATCACCGTCAATGTCTTCATCATCACCACCATCTTCATCATCATCATTAACTCTAACTCTAACCCTAATTGAATTTCCTTCTATAACTCTAGCCCTAACCCTCACCCAAACCCTAGCACTAAGCCATCTTCTTCATCCTCACCATCACCATCACCATCACCATCACCATCAACGTCTTCATCATCACCACCATCTTAATCCTCATCATTAAATCTAACTCTAACCCTAATTCAATTTCCTTCTATAACTCTAGTCCTAACCCTCCCCCAAACCCTAGCACTAAGCCATCTTCTTCATCCTCACCATCACCATCACCATCACCATCAACGTCTTCATCATCACCACCATCTTCATCATCATCATTAACTCTAACTCTAACCCTAATTCAATTTCCTTCTATAACTCTAGCCCCAACCCTCACCCAAACCCTAGCACTAAGCCATCTTCTTCATCATCGCCATCACCATCACCATCACCGTTACCATCACCGTCACCATCACCATCACATCACCGTTACCATCACCGTCACCATCACCATCACCATCAACGTCTTCATAATCACCACCATCTTCATCATCATCATTAACTCTAACTCTAACCCTAATTCAATTTCCTTCTATAACTCTAGTCCCAACCCTCACCCAAACCCTAGCACTAAACCATCTTCTTCATCATCACCATCACCATCACCATCACCATCACCATCACCATCATCATCATGTCTTCATCATCACCACCATCTTCATCATCATCATTAACTCTAACTCTAACCCTAATTCAATTTCCATCTATAACTCTAGCCCCAACCCTCACCCAAACCATAGCACTAAGCCATCTTCTTCATCCTCACCATCACCATCAACGTCTTCATCAACACCACCATCTTCATCATCATCATCATCATACGTTCCTGGCAGATGATTTTGCAAAGTTGACCCCCGTGTGCAAAAATTGCACACTCCCTCACTGGGCAAAACCCTAGTTTCCAAGATGGACGTACAAGATGGCACCGGGGCCATGAGACCAGAGCAGAGGGGCACCCCTGGCACTATCTCGGTGTCTTGAATCCAATGGAGTCGACGGTTCATCGATCGGAGCCACGGTCGTCATTCTATGGTTCGTTCCGTCTCGCATCCAAAAGGCCTTCAGGGACACCTGCTGGATACCTGCCGGGGGCATAGAAGTCCAACCGTGCAACAAAACCAGGTTTTGAGGAGTCTTGCAGGTGTGTCTAGGCAGGTTCCGGCTGGGAACGCTAGCCGTAAGTGCTCGGCGGATGATTTTGCAGAGTTGACCTCCATGTGCAAAAATTAGACACTCCCTCACTGAGTGAAACCCTAGTTTCCAAGATGGCATTGGGGCCACGGGACCGGAGGAGAGGGGCACCCATGGCACTATCCCGACGTCCTGAATCCAACGGAGTCGACGGTTCGTCAATCGGAGCCATGACTGTCATTCTATGGCTCGTTCCGTCTCGCATCCAAAAGGCCTTCAGGGACACCTACTGGATACCTCCCGGGGGCATAGAAGTCCAACCGTGCAGCAAAACCAGGTTTCGGGGAGTCCTGTAGGTGTGTCTAGGTAGGTTCCGACTGGAAATGCTAGCCATAAGTGCCCGGCGGGCGATTTTGCAGAGTTGACCCCTGTGTGCAAAAATTGCACACTCCCTCACTAGGGGAAACCCTAGTTTCCAAGATGGATGTACAAGATGGCACCGGGGCCACGGGACCGAAGGAGAGGGGCACCCCTGGTACTATCCTGATGTCCTGAATCCAACGGAGTCGATGGTTCATCTATCGGATCCACGGTCATCATTCTATGGCTCGTTCCATCTCGCATCCAAAAGGTCTTCAGGGACACCTGCTGGATACCTGTCGGGGGCATAGAAGTCCAACCGTGCAGCAAAATCGGATTCCAGGGAGTCCTGCAAGTGTGCCTAGGCAGGTTCCAGCTAGGAACTCTAGCCGTAAGTGCCCAGTCGGATGATTTTGCAGAGTTGGCCCCAATGTGAGGGCCATCCAAATTCGCTCAAGGGGGCCATTTCTCGTCCGGAGGCCCCCGGGCATGCGTGGCCACCGTGGACAGGTCTACAATGGCCACATGGACTTGTGGGAGGTAACAAAATCCAAGTCCTTTCCCCGGTTTGGGTTCCGTGGCCCCGGGGCAAATCCTCCAAATGTCCCTGAACGACCCCGGGGTGCCCGACTAGAATGCTCGTAGCACCCAAACCATGGCTCATTTGGCGAATCCGTCGATTCCAATGGGTCTGGGATGACGGGTTTCAGCTAGGGGACCCCCCACAATGTCCCCCGAAGACCCGGAAGCGGTGCCAAGGGGTCATCCCCAGAGCTAGGGTTTTGCTCAGTGATGGCCATTCCAAATTTGCTCAAGGGGGCCATTTCTCGTCTGGAGGCTCCCGGGCATGCGTGGCCACTATGGATAGGTCCACAATGGCCACATGGACATGTGGGAGGCGACGAAATCCAAGTCCTCTCGCCGGTTTGGGTTCTGTGGCCCCGAGGAAAATCCTCCAAGTGTTCCTGAACAACCCCTAGGTGCCCGACTAAAATGCCCGTAGCACCCGAACCGTGGCTCGGTTCGCGAATCCATCTATTTTGGTGGGTCTGGGATGGCGAGTTTCAGCTAGGGGACCCCCCCACAGCGTCCCCTGAAGACCCGAAAGCGGTGCCAACGAGCCATCTTCGGAGCTAGGGTTTTGCTCAGTGATGGCCAGGGCCGTTCAGGGACACTTCGGGGATTTGCTCTAGGGCCACGGAACCCAACCGGTGAGCGTACTTGGATTCCGTCACCTCCCAAAGGTCCACGTAGCCATTGTGGACCTGTCCATGGTGGCCACGCACGCCCGGGGGCCTTCGGACGAGAAATGGCCCCCTTGAGCGAATTTGGAATGGCCATCACTAAGCAAAACCCTAGCTCCAGGGATGGCCCCTTGGCACTGCTTTGGGTCTTCGGGGGACACTGTGAGGGGTACCCTAGCTGAAACCCGCTATCCCGGACCCACCAGAATCGACGGATTCGCGACCCAAGCCACGGTTCGGGTGCTACGAGCATTCTAGTTGGGCACCCTGGGGTCGTTCAGTGACACTTGGAGGATTTGCCCTGGGGCCACGCAACCCAAACCGGTGAGAGGACTTGGATTCCGTTGCCTCCCATAGGTCCACCTGGCCATTGTGGACCTGTCCACAGTGGCCACGCACGCCCGAGGGCCTTCAAACGAGAAATGGCCCCCTTGAGCGAATTTGGAATGGCCATCACTGAGCGAAACCCTAGCTCCAGGGATGGCCCCTTGGCACCACTTCCGAGTCTTCGGGGGATGCTGTGGGGGGTCCCTTAGCTGAAACACGCCGTCTTGGACCCATCAGAATTTACGGATTCGCAAACCGAGCCACGATTCGGGTGCTACAGGCATTCTAGTTGGGCACCCCGGGGTCGTTCAGGGACACTGGGAGGATTTGCCCCAGGGCCACGGAACCCAAACCAGCGAGAGTAATTGGATTTCGTCGCCTCCCATAGGTCCACGTGGCCATTGTGGACTTGTCCACGGTGGCCATGCACGCCCAGGGGCCTCTGGAAGAGAAATGGCCCCCTTGAGAGAATTTGGAATGGCCATCACTGAGAAAAACCCTAGCTCCGGGGATGGCCCCTTGGCACCGCTTTTGGGTCTTCAGGGGACGCTATGGGGGGTTCCCTAGCTGAAACCCGCCATCCTGGACCCACCGGAATTGACGGATTCACGAACTGAGCCATGGTTCGGGTGTTATGGGAATTCTAGTCGGGCACCTCGAGGCCGTTCAGGGACACTTGGAGGATTTGCCCCGGGGCCACGGAACCCAAACCGGCGAGAGGACTTGGATTTCGTCTCCTCCCACAGGTCCATGTGGCCATTGTGGACCTATCCATAGTGGCCACGCACGCCTGGGGGCCTCCGGACGAGAAATGGTCCCCTTGAGCAAATTTGGAATGGCGATCACTGAGCGAAACCCTAGCTCTGAGAATGGCCCCTTGGCACCGCTCCCGGGTCTTCAGGGGATGCTGTGGAGGGTCCCCTAGCTAAAACCCGCCATCTCGGATCCACCGGAATCAACGGATTCACGAACCGAGCCACAGTTCGGGTGCTACGGGAATTCTAGTCGAGCAACCCGGGGTCGTTCAGGGACACTTGGAGGATGGTGATGATGATAGTGATGGTGACGGTGATGGTGATGGTGATGGTGAGGATGATGGTGATGAAGATGATGACGATGGAGAAGATGATGATGATGGAGATGTTGATGAGGAACCTAGAGTTAGAGTTAGGGTTAGAGTTAGAGTTAATGATGATGATGGATATGGTGGTGATGATGAAGATGTTGATGATGATGGTGATGGTGACGTTGACGATGATGGTGATGGTGATGGTGAGGATGAAGAAGATGGCTTAGTGCTACGGTTTGGGTGAGGGTTAGGGCTAGAGTTATAGAAGGAAATTAAATTAGGGTTAGAGTTAGAGTTAATGATGATGATGAAGATGGTGGTGATGATGAAGACGTTGATGGTGATGGTGACGTTGATGGTGATGGTGAGGATGAAGAAGATGGCTTGGTGCTAGGGTTTGGGTGAGGGTTAGGGATAGAGTTATAAAGGAAATTGAAATAGGGTTAGAGTTATAGTGAGTAATGATGATGAAGACATGAGGATGAAGAAGATGGCTTAGTGCTAGGGTTTGGGTGAGGGTTAGGGCTAGAGTTATAGAAGGAAATTGAATTAGGGTTAGAGTTATAGTTAGCAATCATGATGAAGATGGTGGTGATGATGAAGACATTGATGGTGATGGTGATGGTGATGGTGATGGTGATGGTCATGGCGATGATGAAGAAGATGGCTTAGTGCTAGGGTTTGGGTGAGGGTTGGGGATAGAGTTATAGAAGGAAATTGAATTAGGGTTAGAGTTAGAGTTAATGATGATGATGAAGATGGTGGTGATGATGAAGACATGATGATGATGGTGATGGTGATGGTGATGGTGATGGTGATAGTGATGGCGATGATGAAGAAGATGGTTTAGTGCTAGGGTTTGGGTGAGGGTTGGGGCTAGAGTTATAGATGGAAATTGAATTAGGGTTAGAGCTAGAGTTAATGATGATGATGAAGATGGTGGTGATTATGAAGATGTTGATGGTGATGGTGATGGTGACGGTGATGGTGATGGTGATGGTGATGGTGATGGTGATGATGAAGAAGATGGCTTAGTGCTAGGGTTTGGGTGAGGGTTGGGGTTAGAGTTATAGAAGGAAATTGAATTAGGGTTAGAGTTAGAGTTAATGATCATGATGAATATGGTGGCAATGATGAAGACGTTGACGATGGTGGTGATGGGGGTGATGGTGATGGATTATGCATCTCAGATATGAGGTTCCTTGTCAAACCTCATATCTTCCCTTCGTAGTGCAGTCTTGATGCATGCCCAGCCCCATTATGCTCGCCTTTTCTGTGCCCGGTCTCAAAATAGTTCTAGATATGTGGCACATTATAAGTCTTATGCAAAGTACTCATCCATTGGAATACTCGGGCATTTTTGAACTGGCCCGCACAACCATCCGACCATATCCAATGCCGATCCATCTGTGTATCTCTCTCCGTCAACTAATCATAGAAAATTCAAAAACAATGTTGCACATAATGCAGATCATGGGTTCTATCATCACTTATGTAAAAGCTTGTCTCCTTCAGTATTATCCTCTTGTCATTGCTGCTCTCTGGCCCATGCTTATACATAATATGTACCATGATGCTGACTTGGTCTAAATGGTAGTATTGACTCTGGATTTCATTTTGTGGCTGAAGGGTGTAATTTAAATCCACAATTGACACTATGGTTCCAACGCAAAATGTGTCCCTGCATTTTCTGTACTGCTCATCTTGCCATCGCGCTACATGCACATGTTGAACATATTGCTTGGTTTTCTCATAGAATTCCGTCAAGAAGTCACATACCGGTACCTATTACCATGGAAACAAGGGAAATATTACAATGTGGCCTTTGGAAAAATGTATATGCCATAAATTGAATGTGTAATATGAAAAAATGAAATATTCATTTGTACCTGTGACTTTACCAATGCAATCCTTTTACTTTCTCTGACACTGTCTAATTGATAGGTCACATACTTGAAGCTCTGCATCTCCACACCCATCATGCCAAATTCTGTGTCCTTGCTTTCATGAATGCAACGGTTCAAAAGAGAAAACCCACTGCACATAGAACATGTCCCATATAGACACAATTGTCCATAATACTCTTGTCCTTCGGGCCTTGGACACATGATGTTGTGGATAAAGTCTCTTGATGCATTCGATGGTAGTATGGATTCATTGCAGCCCTGCACAATGTTCAGATCAATGCATATATGAGCGTACCATGGTTTTCATTTCTCAAAGGACCTTTGTCCCAGGTTCAATTGTGTGTGCTCGTTCCTAAATCTCTCATAGAGTTCAGTCTGTGTGGTGTCAAGGAAGTGTTTAACATGGGGCTCACGTTCAGTAGAACCTTTTCTCACTTTTAGCACATCTCTTTGGTTTGATGAGGGTCTAGAATGATCATGACAAAAATTTTGTACTAACTCCTTAACAGCATCAATTAGCTTCCTATCTGCACGAGGCAACCTACCAACAAAATCCCAACAATCATTTCCACCCGGAGTGTTAAGATTTTCTCTTATAACAGAGTAATTTTTAATAGTTTTTCTATTTAATTTGAGTATGTGAGAAGTGTGTGATAGTAGGCGACATTGCCTTGTGGACTTGCTTACAACTGATTCTGCTAAAACACGATGAGCCGCACAAATATCTTTTGTACGAGACTTATTCCCAATCGCATTAAATGCAGATTGGAGATTTCTAACAATATGACCGTTGGCCTTTGAACTTTTAACCATCTTTATGCCCAAAATTCTCCTAACAACAGCTAAAGAACGTGAATTTAACAAACATAGCAATAATTGACATTTACCTGCATCACCTTTGGATTCAAAATATTCTTTGACAATTTTGTTGCATTTCCATTCGATAGTGCGTTTTGGCAACTTGCCTTCAAGCCCCGACATAGCATTCTCATCCACATGAATACGTCTAGGAGTTATTCTTCTTGCACTGGATAGTTGAGGTAGGGAGGGTGGACATGATACATGAATACCCGAGCTTGTTTGTTGTGGTGCTTCATTCATAGATTGGGCCATAATGGGAGTGTGGTCGACAGGGTTGTAGTCTTCTTGGGGAGATTGCAAATTAAGCAAGGCTTGTATGTCCATCTCTACACATGCAGCATCTCCCAAAATTCTTGTGTCGTGAGGAACTTCATAATGACTTGTTGATGGATTGTTGGTTGGAGATTGTGTTGATGTTGGAATTTGAGTTGGGTCCGTTGGACGCGACCACTTTAACCATGGTTCTGAACAAGAGGTTGTCGTGTCAACAACTGTGTTAGGATCAGTGGCATGATCCAAGGCAATGATAGGACCATGTCTCAATCTTTCCATTCCCAACCTGGCCTTTTCTCTTAAGTCATTGACCTTTTCAATGGGCAGATTCCTTCTATTTTTTTTTTTTGTGTTTCGTGAGTTTCCCATCTCCAACAATCTCTTTAACACAACTATCAGGCCTACCCCTGCAAAAGAAACAACAAATAAGATATTAGTGCCATTATAAAATGAACCTGACACATTCCAACATAGCTTACCACTTTACAAATTAACATATACAACTACAGACTATGTTGGTTTATTTGTGTTCAAATAAACATCATTAACCCTTACAATTCTAATCAATATAGATGATGTTTGGTCAAGTGTAGAGAGGAGATACTAGTGTCTTGCCTAGCCATGAATTCATAAAAATTATGGTAGTAACACCCTACAATAGAGATGGCTAGAGATGCCTTGGGAATAGTTTGATAGTTTTTCTACATCAAATAAGGTAACCTTAATTAGTTGCATTTTTTGCTTTCTCCCTTAATGTTGTCCATTCTAAATTTTGCACCTACTTTGATTGCTTTGTCTTCCTAGTGGAATGGTATATCCTTCCATTTGAGGAAATGTCCTTTACCATCGTAAATTAAGAGGTTATATAACACATTAAGGAGTTGAAGAAACAACAACAAACTATTTCCTTAGATCTATAAACCTTGAGATGATAGAATGTGATTTTGAGTTTAAAATACCCATGGTTGAATTCAACAATGCATCACAATAGAATGAATGTATACCTTGTTTTGTGCAAAACCTTAAGGAGGATGCAAAGGTTTCTAACAAGGATCATGGTCTTGGGAAGGATGATTAGGGGGAATATAATTTGACCTTTCAATGTGCAATATCTAGGGTGGGGAGGTGTTGGAGAGTGGGGAACTAGGGACTATACCAACAATCATCATGTTGAATAGAGCATGAAGTGGGAAAGTCTTGGTTTTTGGAAAAAAAATCATTATTAAAGGTGAGGGGATATTGTAAGGATGGTAAATATGGTTGAATATTATCATATTTGGATTCATAAAGAAAGGAAAGGTGCATATACTTATAGATATCCTCATTCCATACAATGGTATTGAATAAGAGATGAGAGAGATGGGGTTTTGTGGATGAGTTCAAGTGATTTTTGTAGTTATGTTTAGTGAGTGTGTGGTTTTTTTTTGCTAGCATAATATGAGGTGAAAAGAACAAAATTAACTTGGGAACTAATTACACAATGAGGAGGTTGCATACTTCATCTTGTCTAGTGTTCATATGAGTTTTTTTAGATGTGAACTTGGGAAATCTTCTTGTCAAATTCCTTGTTGTCTATGCATGGATATTGTTGTGGGCATATGATAAAAACAAAAAGGCATGGGCTCATCTCAAATCTTGTGAATGAAAATACTTATTTACAATTCACCATACCTCCATGGAAATGATCTCCACTTGCAATGGAAACTTGTAGCTTGAATGAATACACTAGATTCCAAGACCACTGAAGATGTTTGATAGATTCCAAGGGTGATTTTGCATCCAATAGATCAAAGAGTGTCCAAAATATCAATGAGTGTGAGCCAATAAGAAACCTGTGAGAGCTTGAAACCCACAGAAGAAGTGAAACCCGTGTTTTTGGTAGAATTCCCGTGAAACAGAGAACTCTGTTTTTTTTAACTAGTAACACGGCCATGCACGCGTGCTAAAACACGCACATGCGTGTTTTTCGCGCGTACACGTCAGGAGCGTGCACACGCCCAAACCCATGCACGCGCCCCTGTATAACATTTACACCATTTATTCCCCAACGTTTACACCATTTAATTCCAAACCTTCCCCCACTTCGAAAATATTTGCATAAATTGGACTCGGTGATGAAGTTTGAAGGGTGGGTCTTAATTTTTATTGGAAGGGCTTACTCTTTGACACATTTGATGATTTATGGTTGTCTATGCGCCTTGACCCAATTGACATTGCAAGGTGAGGATGTGCATGCATAATAATCCTTATTTATGACTATGCGATGAGGATTTAAATGGAAGAGGATGTAAAGATGTGCTATTTTTATACGTATTTTGATGGCAAGTATCGAAGAGAAATGTGGTGATAAACCACAATTCCTTAGCCAAAAAATGTTTTTTTAAATTTTATTAATAAGCATTGTGGTACTTTGGTCCAAATTTTTTTTCTAACTCATTGTTTCTCCATATTGTGTGCCTACTGCCACCTCTCTATATCAATGCATAAAATCAACCTCTGCTTGGTTTGTGGTTATAGTTGCATGCCATTGATTGTTGTTTATAGTTTCCGTGAGTCTGTGGCATTCATGCAATAAATGAAGTCTTGTAGAGGAGGATTCATCAAAGAGGCAATTTGAATTTCATTTTGACAAAACACATATTTTGTAAAGATAAAATGCCATGAATGCATCCTCAGCCTACCATGCAAGACCGTGGATATGTTGAAAAGAATTGAACATCATCGAAGAATGGAAACAGGTTCCTCGAGATCTTATTGAAGCATATTGAGCTCAATTGAATTCCACCAGGGCCTTAATTGAAAATTCTAGACCTCACGCTTCATCAATAACACATAGAATCCATGACACTATCCCTCTACAAGGAGCCTCCTCCTCCTCCTCCTCCTCATCATCATAATCATCTTCTTCATCGTCAGCATCATCATCATCATCCTTGTCATCGTCATCATCCTCATCATCATCATCATCTCCATCATCATCATCATCGTTATTACCCACTTCCTCTGTGAAGCACCCGCAACAATTAATTAATAAGAATATGTGAAATAGCAGAAATGACAGAACTCAGAATCACTTTTATATTGATCGCAGGCCACTTCGAGGGGGCAACCTCCTTTGAGCAAGCTCAATACAAATAACTTCATGGTAGCTTCATAGGCCTCAACACACACTTATATACTAAGTCTAGGCGCCAATACTATGGGTCAAAACCATGGGCCACTACAAACTATGGATCAACAATACTACGGGCGACTTACAAAGCATATGCGCTAACAACAATAACACAAACTATTGATCAACAAATACTACGGGACGACTTACAAAGCATATGCGTCCAACAACAATATACTAACAAAGTAAAGACATGGGTTCCTAACATCCCCTCCCCCTTAAAAAAAAGCTTTGTCCTCAAAGCTTTAGATGTGGAAATTGTTGTTGAATCTGAAGGAGTGATTCCCATGTAGCATCCTCTGGTTGCATGCCATGCCACTGAATTAAGACCTCTGTGATAGAGCAAGAGTGAATTTGACGAGTGCGCCGATTGAGGATGGCCTCCGGCTCCAAAAGGATGGATCCTTCATTATCCAGTTCGGGTAAAATAGTTTGTCCACTGATGTTGGTGCCAAGAACTTTCTTCAAACAAGAGACATGAAATACTAGATGAATGTGGGAAGAAGGAGGAAGTTCCAATTTATAAGCAACGGACCCAATCTTCTGAAGAATCTGATATGGACCATAGAACTTTGGAGCGAGCTTATGACACCCTTTGATTTTCAGGGAGGATTGCTTGTACGGCTGGAGACAAAGAAAAACCATATCGCCTGCTTGAAAAGTACGCTCAGAACGGTGCTGATCAGCTTGTTGCTTCATGCGATTTCTTGCCATGTGAAGATTGTCCCGCAAAATCCGAAGAATCTGATCGTGGTTTCGAAGGACCGTGTCAACTTCCTGAACTAGTGAACTGTTGGGGGTTTATGGAAGAAGAATTGGAGGTGCCTGACCATAGACTGCTTCATACGTGGTCATTTTAGAGGCAGTGTGGTAAGAGGTATTGTACCACCATTCAGTGAGAGGGAGCCACTTTGCCCACTAATGTTGTTGTTCAGAGGTGAAGCAACGAAGATAAGTTTCCAAGCATTTATTGATAATTTCAGTCTGACCATCTATTTGTGGGTGATACCCAGAACTCATCTTCAGTTTGGTGCCAGTGTGGCAAAATGGTTCTGTCCAAAAATGACTGGTGAAAGTCGCATCACGATCCGAGACAATGGAAGAAGGGATGCCATGAAGACGAAAGATCTGGTCCAGGAAAATTTGAGCGACTGAGGAGGTTGTATAGGGATGGCTAAGAGCACAAAAATGACTATATTTGGAGAGGCAAACAACCACAATGAGAATCACTCTCTTCTTGCCAGATTTAGGGAGCCCTTCAATGAAATCCATAGAAATATCTATCCAAATTCGTGTAGGTATGGGCAAGGGGTCGAGCAATCCTGGAAGGAGTGTTGTTTCACCCTTATTGCGCTGGCAGGTATCACATTCAGCCACCATCTGTTGAATTGTCCTTTTCATGCCCTGCCAAAAGAAGTTACGCCGTGCCCGTTCATATGTTTTGAGGAACCCAGAGTGCCCTACCGATGGAGAAGCATGGAGTTAATAGAAGATAGCCTGTTCAAGATCTGTGCTCTGGGAAAGCACCAGACGACCCTTGTATCTCAGAGAAGCACCATCCCAAGAGTAATGTGGTACAACAGAAGGGTTGTTGGTCAAGCGTTGGATGATTTGAGATAAGAAAGAGTCATTGACATAACCCTATTGAACAGATTGCAACCAATTTGGAATAGGCATAGAAATAGCTGAAAGAGAACCTTGGGCATCAAATGTGTGAGAAAGAGCATCTGCCACAATATTGTCTTTACCCTTCTTGTAAGTGATCTCATAGTCATAACCCATGAGTTTGCTAACCCATTTCTATTGTGCTGGGGAGGAGACATGTTGTTCCAAGAAATATTTCAGACTCTGGTGATCAGTCTTGATGCAGAAATGATTCCCTAATAGTTATGGTCGCCACTTCTCTACTGCATGCAAAATAGCCATCATTTCCTTCTCATATGTAGAGGCAGCTAAATTCTTACCTGAAAGGGTTTTGCTGGTGAACACAATGGCGTGTTCATCTTGAAGGAGAACAACACCAAGTCCATTGCCGCCAGCATCACTCTCAATAGTGAAGGGCCTGAAAAAATCGGGCATAGCTAGAACAGGTGTAGTACACATAGCTTGTTTCAGTTTGTCAAATGCACACTGAGCAGCATGTGTCCATGTAAAAGCATCATTTTTCAATAGAGCAGTTAATGGAGCTGTAATCTTCCCATAATCCTTGACAAACTGCAGTAGTAGCCTGTCAACCCCAAAAAACCACGAAGGCTCTTGAGTGTCTGAGGATGGGGCCAATTGTTCATGGCATCGATTTTGGCAGGATCCACGTGTTGATGTATATGTAACTTCGGAATGTATTTCATCTATGTATTTCATATATATTTATTGTACCCTTATAAGAGATGTGTTATTCCTCTATAAGGAAGTGTCGTCATGTGGATTGACAAGTGTCGCAAGTGTGTGTAGTTGCCGATGGGTTATTAGACCACCATGTGTGGGGTCGGCCCTGAAATATATATATTATATTGTGGATGTATCTAGATAGACAAGTCGGCCCCATAGTGTAACTGGGCAAACAGGTTAAGTATAAATAGAGATCAAGAGATCTCTATTTGGATCATTCGGAAAGTTACACTTCTCTCACTTAGAAAGTGGCGCACTAGTGACTATCTCAAGTATATTTTGGTTGTACTTTGGTTGATCCATTGCTCTCTCTATCTCTCTGAGGAAGTTGTGGGGTTTTTCACCTTAGGGTTTTCCCCACGGAAATTCTGTGTCTCTTGTCTCTCATGCTTTTGATTCTAGTGATGCTTGTCATGCTTATTGTGATTGTTATGCATTGATATATTGTATATGTTATTCTCTCAGTAAAGATCCAAGAGTATTGTGAATTAATGCTCAAATTTTAACATGGTATCAGAGCTAACCTGAGAATAAGACATTTTGCAGTGACAGAAACTTGAGTTTCTTGTTTATTGGGTTTCTCTCCACAGTTTTTTGGAAAAGAAGTATAGTAGATTGACTCTAATCATCAAGGAGAATCTATCTGTCCAATCAGAATTCAATTCTGAGCATTTTCAGATTTGGCCCTAAAAATTAGGGTTTCCACAAAAATAGGAATTTCTGAAATCTGAAGACATAGCTGGCAGTTCCTTGTAAAAATCGAAGTTTAGAGCTTTGGATCGAGTTTTTTGGTTGGGTAGATCTTCGGGAAACTCAAACCCTAATTTAGGGCTCTCCCTAGTGAACCCCGGAGGACAAAAAGGCAAATCTGAAGGGTAAAGCTTTGCTGATCTCAAATTCTGAATACACCAGGCTGATCAGCTCATCAAGGCACATCTTTCTATCATTTCAGAAAGTTGAAATTCACATTTTGAATTTTTAGGGTTTTTTCGACAAACCCTAATCCGGGACCAGATCTAGTTTTCAGAATTTCAAGTGGTAAGACCTAAATCTTTTCTATTTCCATTTGAAGTACTCTTTAAGATGTCTCACCACACCAAGCTTGAGGATAAGCTTGAAGGGGCTGATAACTTCCGAGCTTGGAAGTATAGGATTGGGTTAATCCTGGAAGAGAATGAGTTGGAATCATATATAAAAGAAGACATCCCTATCCCAGAGGATGAAGAGGCTAAGGTATTGCATAAGAAGAACTTGGTCAAGGAAAAGAGAATCATTGTTGATTCTATCAAAGACCATCTCATACCCCATGTGTCTTCTCTAAAGACACCCAAGGCTATGTTTGACTCTTTGACCAAGCTATTTGAAGGAAAGAACATAAATCGGAAGATGACCCTGCGGAATCAATTGAAAGGGGTCAAGATGTCGAATGGGGAAACCATTCAATCCTATTTCTCCAAGGTCTCTCAGATCAAGGAACAACTTAAAGCTGTAGATGAAATGGTGGAGAATGGTGAAATTGTTATGACTACTTTGAATGGCCTACCTAGGTCATGGGACTCTTTTATCCAGGGGATCTGTGCCAGAAAGAAGTTAATCTCCTTCAGCAGGTTATGGGAGGAATGTTCTCAAGAAGAAGCAAGGCTTGTGGCAAGAGAAGAGAAGATGGGAAATGAAGATCAAGCTCTCACAGCTCACACTAAGAAGGGCAAGTTCAAGAGGGAGCCATCCCATCACAAGAATAAATCTTCTCATCATTTTCACAAAGACAAGAAAGATCTAAGGTTTTTCACTTGTAATGAGAAGGGTCACTTTGCTTCAGAATGTCCCAAGAACAAAAGGGACAAACACAACAACAACAACTCCAGCAAGAAGAAGAAGGGTAACAAAAGAAGGTACCATGCTCATGATGCCGAAGATGATGAACCTCCAAAGAAGAAGGCTAGGACAAAAAGTGATGACAGTAATGATGACTCATCAAGTGAAGAAGAGTATGTTCTAATCTCTGCTCTCACAGGTACTATCTCCCATGGTTGTAATGATTGGTTAATTGACAGTGGGGCTTCCAAACACATGAATGGGTTTAAGGAATCTTTTGTGAATCTATCTGAACATGAATCACCCCATAAGGTGAAACTTGGGGATGATTATCAATACCCAATCAAAGGAAGTGGTGAAGCCTCCTACAACCTAGATTCTGGAAAATCTTTAAAGATGAAAGAAGTCCTTTATGTACCTGGGCTCAAGAAGAACTTACTCTCCATCTCTGCATTGGATGCAAAAGGTATGAGGGTTGCATTTGTGGATGGCCAAGTCCTAATGTGGACAAAGGGAAAGACCATAGATGATGCAGTAATGATTGGAGAGCAAGAGGGAGGTTTGTATAAATTAAAAGGACAACCTGAACATGCCATGGTGCATGAATCCATGGAGCCAAGTGAACTTTGGCATAGAAGACTTTCTCATATGCATTATAGGGCACTTCCAATTGCAAGCAAGGCTGTAGATGGTCTTCCTGAAATCAAGACCAAACATGAAGGTGTTTGCAAAGGATGTGCAAAAGGTAAGAATATTAAGAAGGCTTTCCCAAGTAGTGAAAGCAAGGCAAAAGATATCCTGGAAATCATCCACTCAGATGTATGTGGTCCTATGTCATCCAGTTCTCTAAGTGGGTATGTTTAATATGTCTCATTTATTGATGACTTCTCCAGGAAGACTTGGGTACACTTCTTAAAGAACAAAGATGAGGTGTTTGATAAGTTCAAGGAATTCAAAACCTTGATGGAGAATCAAATTGACAAGAAGATCAAAACATTCAGATCCGACAATGGTGGAGAATTCACCTCAGGTGACTTCAAGAAGCTTTGTAGTGATTCAGGTATTAAGAGGGGGTTGACTGCTCCTTATAATCCTCAACAGAATGGAGTTGCAGAAAGGAAGAGCAGAACAATCATGGAAGCAGCAAGGGCAATGTTGCATGACCAGGATCTACCTATGCATCTATGGGCAGAAGCAGCTAGAACAACTGTATATGTGCAAAATAGAAAACCCCACAAGATATTGGACAACAAGACACCAGAAGAAGTCTTTTCTGGTAAGAAACCTGAAGTCAGCCATCTCAGAATAATTGGTTGTCTAGTATACACTCATGTCCCAAAGGAAAAGAGGACCAAACTAGATCCTTCAGGAAAGAAGGGTATCTTTGTGGGTTACAGTGAAAGCTCGAAGGCTTATAGAATATACTTTCCAGGGTTCAAGAAGATTGATGTCAGCAAGGATGAATATAAGTTCAAGGACAGGTAATCCAGGAAGCAAAGATCAAGAGGGAGCACACTCCAGCAGCTCCTGCAAGGATGCAGATTTTCAGAGGGAGTTGATCATCTTCCTACATTCCACAACAGAAAGGTGTAGAAGAAGCTACTTCAACAGCTCCTGCCAGGAAGCAAAGACTCAAAGGGAGTCCACCCAACAAACAAACAAAGATAAGTATTTCAATTATCATTTCTTGCCTATTTTGTTTGTTTAAATAATATTATGCTTATGCTCCTAGACTTAGGAGATGTATTGTGCATATTAGAATGATTGCATTAATGAACAGTATACTACTAATATGAATGTGATGGGTAAGTACAACATTCCAGTGCTACTTATCTAGAATGAAACCTCTTTGCTGACATGTTGGGAGTAGTGCAAACTCTTAATAATGTTCTGGTAGAGACTGGAAGGCATCTAGAAAGTTGTGGAACATGGATAAATGTTGTATTGAAGCATTGGCTAAGATAACTGCATGACTGCATGACATATTTCTTTATGTGTAAAGAATTTGTTCTGAAAATTATGAGATGTTTCTAATCATGCAATTTAACTTGTTTTGTAGGAAAGACTGTATATCTTCACCTACAAAAGGACTACAACATTTGTTCCAGCAACAAAGATATCTATTGAAGATATTGAAGTTCCCAGGATTTGGGATGAAGAAATGGAATGCCATGATCCGTCGATCATGAAGAAGATGTTTGGGATGCAGTCCCAAGACCTGACAGGGATTCACATGTGTGCATATTGAAGAAAGCCTTGTATGGATTGTAGCAAGCTCCCAGAACTTGGTGTGATACAAAGAGGAAGCTTGCTGCTGAGTTCGATATGAAAGATTTGGGAATGATGCATTATTTCCTAGGTATGGAGGTGTGGCAGAATTCAGGTGGGATCTTCCTTGGTCAAGGGAAGTACACAATAGATATCCTGAAGAGATTTGGGATGATGGATTGCAAGGCCATGGCCACACCCATGGCATCGAATCTAAAGCTTCTATGTAATGCTTCATCTAAGCCGGTTGATGTCTCTATGTATCTTTAGATGATTGGGTCCTTGATGTACCTGACGAACACGAGACCAGATATTTGCTTTGCTGTGAACACATTGAGCCAGTTCCTGACGGATCTGAGGAGTGTTCACCTGGTTGCTGTAAAGCATGTTCTGAGGTACCTGAAGGGTACAGTGGACTATGGGCTCAAGTATGAAGCGAATCAAAAGTTTAACCTACAGGGTTATGTTGATTCAAATTGGGCTGGTAGTGCTGCAGATAGGAAGAGCACATCTGGGTGCTGCTTCAGTATGGGATCAGGTGTGATCTCTTGGTTCAGCAGGAAGCAGTCCTGCGTAGCACTGAGTACAGCTGAGGCAGAGTATGTTGCAGCCTGTTCAGCTAGTTGTGAGGCAGTATGGCTACAGAAGCTACTGTCTGAGTTATTTGATCTCCCGTTGGATGCTATTGGTATCTTTTGTGATAACCAGAGTTGTAAAGCTATCCGAGAACCCAGTGTTTCATGACAGGTCAAAACACATAGAGATCAAATATCACTATATCAGGGATATGGTGCAGAGAGGAGTCGTGAAGCTCCTGTATGTTGCGACAGACGAGCAGATTGCAGATGTGCTGACGAAGCCACTAGCTAGGTTGAAGTTCGAGTACTTCAGGGAGAGGCTTGGTGTTCTTCAGATCGACGACACTTCGAGGAAGAAGTGATGGACACATTTGCTGAAGCCATTCCAAGCATTTTGGAAGGAGGATCCTTTACATGGCTGTGGATGTAAGCGTTGGGTGATGAGCATCAGGACGATGCTCCAGTTACTGCTCTGTATATGCATCATGTTGGATGCCGGATATGATCAGTTGGATCATTTATATTTGTATGTATGTACGCATCGTGTTGATGTTGGATAGGATCAGTTGGATCATTTATATTTGTATGTATGTACGCATCTGTTGATGCTGGATATGATCAGTTGGATCATTTATATTTGTATGTATGTACGCATCGTGTTGATGCTGGATATGATCAGTTGGATCATTTATATTAATGTGTATGTACGCATCATGTTGGATGTTGGATATGATCGGTTGGATCATTTGTATGCATTTGTATATGCATCATGTTGGATGCTGGATATGATCGGTTGGATCATTTGTATGTATTTGTATATGCATCATGTTGGATGCTTGGACCATGTATCTGTATATGTATCAGGTGGATACATTGTATGATCAGGTAGATCATGTATGTGGATACGTATCATGTATTTCTATCAGGTGGATACACTGTATGATCAGATGGATCATGTATGATGATATGTATCAGGTAGATACTTGGTGTGCATTAGGTGGATGCATTGTATGATCAGGTTGATCATGATGACGAGCTTCAAGGTGTTGCTCCAGATGATATGTACTAGGATGGTACAGTGATGATGATCAATATGATCATGGGCATCAGAATGATGCCTCGTGCGATGATGATCCGTTGGATCATGAGTATCAAGTTGATACTTGGAGGTCAGAGATGATATGTGGTAGGTTGTGCAAATAGCATGTAATCAGTCCTGGGAGATGTTTCCAGTCGTGCTGCGGCACATAAATGTTCCTGGGGTACTCTTTCCAGTATTTTTATGTAGTATGTAATCAGTCCTCAAATATCCGATAGGTTGAGCTGTGTGCTCGTAATCAGTCCTGGGATGAGGTATTACTACGGAGACATGTAATCAGTCCTGGAGATCCGAGAGGTTGAGCTGTGTGCTCGTAATTAGTCCTGGGATGCTCTTTAGAGATATTGCCGGTCGTGCTGCGGCACATAAATGTTCCTGGGATGCTCTTTAAAGGTTTTGTCTATCCACATGTAATCAGTCCTAGAGATCCGATAGGTTGAGCTGTGTGCTCGTAATAAGTCTTGGGATGCTCTTTAGAGATCTTGTCGGTCGTGCTGCGGCACATAAATGTTCCTGGGATGCTCTTTAAAGGTATTATGGAGGAGATGCATGTAATCAGTCCTGGGAGATCTTGCCAGTCGTGCTTAGGAACATAAATGTTCCTGGGATACTCTTTTCGGTATTGCATCCGCACATAAAATTAGTCCCGAGAGGCCACCTCTATTAGACCGTTCGCACAGATGATGAAGACCTGCAGGTGGTGGGCCTACATCCAGTATGAAAAAGGAATGGCTCTGTAGAACTTCCTATGATGAGTAGAGTCAAAGATTGGTTGATATAGTAGCAGCAGTGACGATGATGATGACGATGATGCCTAGAAGAAGACTTGTCTAGTAGAACTGTGTCGAGAAATACCTTCCTAGTTAAGAGGGAGTGTTGATGTATATGTAACTTCGGAATGTATTTCATCTATGTATTTCATATATATTTATTGTACCCTTATAAGAGATGTGTTATTCCTCTATAAGGAAGTGTCGTCATGTGGATTGACAAGTGTCACAAGTGTGTGTACTTGCCGATGGGTTATTAGACCACCATGTGTGGGGTCGGCCCTGAAATATATATATTATATTGTGGATGTAACTAGATAGACAAGTCGGCCCCATAGTGTAATTGGGAAAACAGGTTAAGTATAAATAGAGATCAGGAGATCTCTATTTGGATCATTTGGAAAGTTACACTTCTCTCACTCAGAAAGTGGTACACTAGTGAGGAGGAGGGTCATCTGCTATAGGAGACTATCTCAAGTATATTTTGGTTGAGCCATTGCTCTCTCTATATCTGAGGAAGTTGTGGGGTTTTTAACCTTAGGGTTTTCCCCACGGAAACTCTGTGTCTCTTGTCTCTCATGCTTTTGATTCTAGTGATGCTTGTCATGCTTATTGTGATTGTTATGCATTGATATACTGTATATGTTATTCTCTCATTAAAGATTCAAGAGTATTGTGAATTAATGCTCAAATTTTAACACCACGCGAACCCCTTGTGCTGAGATAATGTGCCTGAGATACTCAACTTCCTTCTGTCCAAAAACACATTTAGACTGCTTGACGTGGAGATGATGGTTAGAGAAAAGTTGCATGACAAGATCCAGATGCTGGAGATGTTCATCCCATGTTTTACTGTAGATGAGGATATCATCAAAGAACACCAGAATGAATTTCCGTAAGTAGGGCCGAAATATTTTATTCATTAAGGCCTGGAATGTGGAAGGAGAATTAGTGAGGCCAAAGGGCATGACCAAAAAATCATAATGGCCATCATGTGTGTGGAAAGCTGTTTTAGGGATATCATCCTCATGAACCCGAATTTGATGATACCCAGAACGAAGATCCAACTTGGAGAAAAATTGAGCCCCATGAAGCTCACCAAGAAGCTCATCAACAACAGGAATTGGAAACTTATCCTTGATGGTGAGGTGATTAAGTTCTCGGAAGTCAATGCAGAGGCTCCATGACCCATCTTTTTTGCGGACAAGAAGAACTGGAGAAGAAAAGGAACTAGTGCTTGGGCGAATAATACCTTGCTTCAATAAGTCCCGAACGAGCATTTCAATCTCCATTTTTTGGTGAAATGGGTAGCGATAGGGCCTGATGTTGGGAGGAACGCTGCCAGGAAGGAGCTGAATATGATGGTATTCTAGCCTTGAAAGTGGCAATCCCACTGGTTTAGCAAAGACACCTGTATATCGATCCAAAGTTTGTTGTAGATCCAAAAGAGTAGTGGAGACCGCTGATGGTTGCATCTGAATGGAATGGATCTGAGCGATGACACCATGTGAATTCTTCTTGAGGAGTTTTTCCATGCGATGTGAACTGATGATGCTGAGAGACCCTGGTTGTAATCCTGTCAATGTGTTTTTTTGTCCATTGAGGGAAAACTGCATCCAAAGTTCAGCAAAATCCCATAAGATAGGGCCAAGTGTGCGTAGCCATTGAGCGCCCAAAACCACATCACATTCGCCTAAGGTCAAGGCAAACATGTCAGAGCGCAAGGTATAATATCCCATAGAGATACGCACATTTCGACACTTCCCTTTGCAAGGTAAGGTGCCCCCATTGGAAACCATGACTTCAAAGTTGGAGCAAGGATGGATAAAACAATCAGCTTGTTTGGCGATCTGAGGGTCAATGAAATTATGAGTGCTACCAGAATCAATGGGTATTGTAAGATGAATCTTCTTGAAGTAACCCCTGACCCGCATTGTTTGGGGGGTGGTGATTCCAGCTAAAGCATGGAGAGATATCTCTGGCTGGTCATCCTGAGACGGAGGGTCAATAGGCGGTTCTTGAATGTCAACCTAAGTATCCATTGTTTCTGGATCTTCATCACCAATTTCAGAGGCAGGCGGAGAATCCACATCCAAGAGATAGAGCTTTTGCTGAACACATCTATGTCCCTGAGTGAATTTCTCATCACAGTTATAGCAAAGCCCCTTTTCTCTGCGTGCTTGCATCTCTGTTTCCGACAAATGCTTGATAGGAGTTGGTCGAGGAGCCGGTGGTATGGGTGGTCGTGGAGAACTCATATTTCGGAAGGGAACAAAAGTGGGCTTGGAGCGCTATTGGGATGCAATCTTGTCTTCTGCCAACTTAGCCAACCTTAGGGCTTCCATCATTGTGTTGGGATAGAACATTTTGACCTCAGAGCGGATGGCATCCTTTAGACCACTGATAAAACAACTCCTATAAAAGTCATCAGACAATCCTTCAGTGTGGTTGGCTAGTTTCTCAAATTCGGTTTGATACTCTCTCACAGTGCCAATTTGACGAAGTTTAGTGAGGGCTCCTGTGAAGTCATCAAAAGCACTAGGACCAAATCATTGCAAAAGGAGCTGGCAAAAGTCTAGCCATTTTGGCTCTTCATGAGCCTTGATGTACCAACGGTACCATTGAAGAGCTTCCTATTCCAAATGAAAGGATGTAAGCGGAACTTTGTTGACATCAAAAGTATTATGCAGACTGAAATACTGTTCTGCACGATATATCCATCCAGTTGGATTAGTACCATTGAAGCGACGAAAATCAAGCTTCGGACCACGAAAATTGATGGAAGAAGAGAACCCATTGTATGATGAAGACTCGGACTGCCGTTTGTTGTTCATAGCTGAATGTTCAAGATGGAGGCCGAAAATTTTTTCATCCAGATCCTGGAGTTTGGCTTGGATGGCTGCAAGTGCTTCTTCTATGGTTTTTGCTCCTTCACGGGTGACAACCATAACCAGGATTTTTTTTTTTTTGGGTTGACTGGGTAGAAAACAAAAACAGAAACTACTTCAGTAAAGGAAAATCTGGATTTGGGAAAAAATCTGAAGGGTAATTGGGGTTTGACTAGGTTTTGGACATTGTCGAATAGACAAGGAAGCAAAAAATGAGGATTTCAGAAACGGGGTGAAAGAATGGGAAAATCTGGCAGAGGGGGACAAAGAAGCAGAATTCAGAAAGGAACTCTGTGGTAAAATTTGAAGGTGATTGGGTGAAATCTGAGGAAGTTATGGCAAACCATAAAAATAGACAAATGTGGGATTTCGGGCTTTGGGAAGTGGAGTTGGGGATAGGGTCCTCAGGAATGAAATATGCAAAATGGGATTATAGGGGTTCCTCGAAAGTTTCAAGGGAAATAGAGTGAAAACAAGGGAGATATGGAGAAAAAACTGAATTTTATACTCTTTTTTTTTTCCAGAATGGAGCGGTTTCACTCGGTCACCAATGCTGTCTGACGGCTTGTGTATTGGGGTAGTACCCCTCACTCCATGGCTCAGGTAAAACTGATAACCGCTTTGCCACAAACGGCAGCTCTTGGTTTACCTCACGGGTGGGAACTAGACAATCAGGTAGGGTTCGTTGCCCTTTTCGCTGGCAGGTCCTCTCAATGGGCCAGCTACTTCGGGGTTCCTGTGGTACTCCTCACAATGCGTTTTAGGGATTATGCCCAAGTACTTCCCACAGTTAAGCGGATAGGGATTATTCCCAAATCCGAACCTGCAACAGATGCGAAAAAAAACAATTTGGCAGAAATTTCACCCAGCGAGCCCAAGAAAGTGCTGTGATACCAGATGTGAAGCACTTGCAACAATTAATTAATAAGAATATGCGAAATAGCAGAAATGACAGAACTCAGTATCACTTTTATATTGATCGCAGGCCACTTTGAGGGGGCAACCTCCTTTGAGCAAGCTCAATTCAAATAACTTCACGGTAGCTTCATAGGCCTCAACACACACTTATATACTAAGTCTAGGCGCCAATACTATGGGTCAAAACCATGGGCCACTACAAACTATGGATCAACAATACTACGGGGGACTTACAAAGCATATGCGCCAACAACAATAACACAA